>OX451735.1:1457280082-1458522273 GCA_948472305.1 Vicia faba
GGTGCTCTTTCAGTTCTTTGATCCTTTACACCATTGCTTCACATTTCCCGACTGTCAACTTGTGCCAACTTTGGAAGAATTCTACCAACTCTTGAGGATTCCCATTCTCAATCAACTAACTTTCAACGATAAAGAAAGAGACCCAAAGCCAGAAGAGATTTCTCAAGCTCTACACTTGCGCCCATCTGATGTCACAACTCATTGGGAAACAAGGAGTGGTGTCAGGTTTCCTAGCAAAGTTCCTGTTTGAGAAAGCCCAAAGTTGTTGGAATTCCTTGGATCTGTAAGACTTTGAGGAAATTTTGGCTCTCCTCATCTATGGGATGGTTTTGTTTCCAAATCCTGACCAACTCATAGATGTGAACGTCGTCAAAATCTTCATATCCCACAACCCGATGTCTACTTTGCTAGGAGACATCCTACACTCTTTTCACACTCGCACAATAAGGAAAAAGAGGTGTCCTTATGTGTTGCACTCCTCTCTTGGCAAGATGGTTTATTTTGCATCTCCCCCAGTCTGTATTGAAGAACAAGCAAGGTTCAAGGTGGTCACAAAGATTGATGACGCTCAAACATTCAGACATTCATTGGTGCTCCCGATCCAAAGAGAATGCTATCATTGTCGACCGTTATGAAGAATTTCCTAATTTCCCTTTACTTGGCATTAGGGGAGGTATCACCTACAACCCCTGCTTAGCCTTAAGATAATTTGGTTACGCCCGAAGGGATGGCCTGCATGAGATTCTAATTCAAGGTTTGGTATTTGACTACGACAACGACGATCAAGGTCTTCGCTAGAGTTTTATCCGAGCTTGGAGGATGTTAAACAAGGTAGATATCAAGACTTTGGGGCATAAAATTTCCATCCCTCTTGAGCCTTACCTCAAATGGGTACGAGCTCGTGCTCAGAGTCTTATGATGCCTTATCCTTCCATTCTCCCGGTAATTATTAAGCCTGTCATGGAAGGAGATGTCCCATACACAATCCTACATCCTGACATGCCCACCTCTCTTGAAAACCTACAAAGAGATTAGATACAACTCAAGGGGGAGTGAGATACTTTCAAATCCCAATTCTACGCAAGCGAGAAGAAGGTTTTAGAACTCACTAGGCTACTTCATGAGGAGGAGACTCTGAATGCCTACATTGCACCAAAGAGGATATGCACTACCTTTTTATCTTAGAGTTTCTTGTATTTGTTTTGCCCAAGAAGGAATTATTGTACTCGAGCTTTAATCTATTAATATAACGTGTGTTTCCTTTTTGTCTAAAAAAAATTGAATCTTAAAATCCTTGAAATCATTGCATACGCATTTACCATTCATCATAACATAAGCAGGTTTCTTGCAACAAGTCTCCTCATCTCTCTACTGTTTATTTCAGTAAGATGGATCTCGAGCAAACGGTAAAGGATCTCCAAGCTCAGAATGCTCAGTTTCAATAGTTGTTCTTGACCCTAGCCAAAGGACAAGAAGAGTTGAAGACTTTGCTGGCTGAGGAAAAGAAAAAGAAGACAAAGAAGGTAACCGCAGTCCTAAACATGGGAAGAAGATTTCATGGACAGAGAAGAAGGACCCTATACTTTGCAACGAAATCTGGTGAGAGAGATAATCAAGATGGGAAAGGTAAAGAAACGGTTATCTAGTCAGAGTCAGAAGAGGAAGAGGAAGAAGAAGACTATTCTGAAGAACAATACCCTTCAGCCGACGACAAGTATAAACATCTCGAAGAGCGGTTGAGTGCGATGGAAATCCAAAAAGTGCCTGGCTTGGACTTTGAGGAATTGGGATTAGTTTCGGGGATTGTCATTCCTCCGAAATTCAAAGAACCTGTGTTCGCTAAATATGACAGAGTTTCATGCCCTAAAATGCACCCCTGGTCCTATGTGAGGAAAATTCAACCCCATACCGCTGACAAAGACTTATGGGTACACTTCTTCCAAGACAGTCTGTCTGGAACTCAACTTGATTGGTTTTATCAGTTAGAGAGAGCCAATGTTCATAACCGGGAAGATCTTGCCGCAGCCTTTTACAAATAATACCAATACAATGTTGATCTTGCGCCTACCCGTACTCAACTCCAGAGTATGGCCATGGTTTCCAATGAAGGTTTCAAGGACTATGCGCAAAAATGGAGAGACTTGGCTGGAAGAGTCCAACCCCCCCTATCTGAAAGAGAATTAGTGGACATGTTTTTGGGTACCTTGTCTGGTCCCTTCTTCAATCACCTAATTGGGAGTTCATCGGCAGGTTTTACTGAACTAATATTGACCGGAGAAAGGGTAGAAGCCGGGATAAAGAGTGGAAAGATTCAAAAAGATACATCCTTTGCTGCTATTAGGAAGCCATTCGTCTGAAAGAAAGAAGTGGTTGTTGTGTATCCTCACAGAAATCAAGATAGGGCCGAACGTCGTTCAATGGTGGGGGTTGTTATGATTCCTAAACCCGCGCTTGATCAACAAAGAAACAACCAACCAAGGATGGAAAGACCAGTCAGACAATTCACCAGAATTAACATGAACCTATCTCAAGTATTGCCACATCTATTAACATCCAACCTGGTGACTTTGAAAGAAGCTCCAAAGAACCCTAACACAACATCTCCTCACTATTATCCCAATGCCTGTTGTGCATACCAGTCTGAAAGTCCCGGCCACGACACTAATAATTGTTGGGCTCTAAAGAAGAAAGTACAAGACCTCATTGAAGCTAAATAGATTGAATTCGATGCGCTCGAAAAGCCAAACGTCATTTCTGCCCCTATGCCCAAACATGGCCATAATACTAACGCCGTTGAGGAAGATATGTTTGTTACTTTAGTTGATGAACTTATAACCCCACTCCTGACTATTACAGTGAACCTGTTGAATGTTGGTGTTTTCCCGGGCTGTGATGAAGACTGTCAGTTCTGTTTGTCCTCACTAACCAGCTGCCCTTTGTTGAGAGCAGACGTTCAGTGCCTAATAGATAACAAAGAAATTTTTTTTGAAAAGACTTCGGTTCCACCTGTTCCTTTTAAAGATGTTTCTATCATTACCATTTCCGCCAATTCTTCCAGTGTCTCCACCAAAAGACCCGTTAGAATTACATCAGTTCCAAAAGCAGTTCCTTTAATAATTACAATGCCTTGACCAGTCCCGTATTCGTTTGACAAAACCATACCATGGAATTTTGGAGGGGATGTCTACTACCACCGTATCAAGAAAGATTGGCCAACCGCCGAAGATTCAAGTTCTGAGAAGGTTGACTCCGATACTAGTAATATTGCAGGGACTAGCAAGATTACCCGAAGCGGAAGGATATTCTCTCCAGAAATTGCTCCCCCAAAAGCAGTTTATGGACCCGTAATCATTCCTGTTGTTACTCCTCCAAAAGCTGTTCCTAGTCCTACAATCATCCCCACTAATAATGCAACTGACAAAGCTGTTACAATCCCTGCTATCATTCCTACTTACACTCCTGTTGCCGAGTTAACCGAGACTCGAGGAAAAGGTGTTTTGGTTGAGTCTATCAAGACGAAGACACAATCATTGGCTATCCCTGAGACCTCCCGAAAAGATATGGAGGAAATTCTAAAAATCATAAAAAGAAGCGACTACAATGTAGTTGAGCAACTGGGGCAAACTCCATCTAAAATTTCCATGCTGGTTTTACTACTATGTTCCGAGGCGCATGCGAAAGCCTTGGTAAAATTCCTGAAAACTGCCCATGTACCCCAAGAGACATATGCCGATCAGTTTCAATATTGCGTAGCCAGCTTGACTACAGATAATGGTCTAGGTTTTTCAGACTCTGATTTAACGCCAAGAGGAAGGAAGCATAATGAGGCATTGCATGTCTCGGTTGAATGTAGAGGCACAACCTTGGCTCATGTTTTGGTGGACACTGGCTCATCTTTGAATGTATTGCCTAAAAAAGCTCTTGATAGGCTTGACTGTGAGGGATTGACATTAAAGCCAAGCAACATAGTAGTAAGGGATTTTGATGGCTCGAAAAGGATGGTGCATGGGGAAGTGGATATCCCCATAAAAGTTGGAACCCAAACATTTAATTAAACTTTTTATGTAATGGATATTCGTCCCTCATATTCCTGCTTGCTAGGCCGACCATGGATTCACAATGCTGGCGCTGTCACTTCTATGTTGCACCAAATGATGAAGTATCTGATTCAAGGGAATATTATCACCATTCATGAAGAAGAAGAGTATATGATCAGCCATCTCAATTCCTTCAGATATGTGGAATTAGATGGTGAATTTATTGAAACTCCATTCCAACACTTTGAAGAGGTTTGGAGAGATGTGGCAGTAACCAAGTCTGTTCCCAATATCACAAGGCCTCCACTCAGGATGTCATCTTTGAAGGATGCAAAGACAATGATAAAAGAAGGTGGGTGCACTATCTAGGGACAACTCCCGGATATCTCAAACAAGTCAGATAAGTTTGGCTTAGGTTTCACTTCAAGTGCTCAGAAGGTCGTACGCCGCGCTCGTGCTGGAGGACCACCCCTGAAGATCAGCAACCGTGAAGTTAACACGGTAGAGGATGATGAAGATGGTTGCAACCTGGAAGATTGCATCTTCCCAACTGTCAATGGAGGGCTCAGCAATTAGGAGGCTAGAGATTTTGTCCCGATCACTTTTATCCCACAGTAATTTGTCTTTACATTTTGTTGGATCTATAATATTAAAACAATTCAAACTCTTAAAACCTTGTGTCTTACTCGAGGCACAATGGTCTACTTGTAAGGGTTATTATCTCATTTCCATATGACATCAATGAATCATGAACGTTTTGTATACAAACTTTGTGCTCATTGTTTTGTTTTTTTTACATTTTCATTTCTTTCAATGATAGATATATCCTTACACACACTCACACTCACAATGCAGGTCTACATCCATTCGGGATCCCATGGGTAACGGTTCTGCTATGGCTTTTCATGACTCTGAAAATCCAATCTACCAAGCCGAAGACGAAGGTGAGGAAGATTGTGAAGTACCAAGGGAACTTGTCAGATTACTACTGCAAGAAGAGAGAACCATTCAACCCCACGAGGAACCAATGGACACAATCAACCTGGGTACTGAAGAAGATAAGAGAGAGGTCAAGGTGGGTGCCAATCTAGAACCGAGTGTCAAGGAGCATCTGATTCAGTTGCTACACGAGTATGTTGAGGTCTTTGCCTGGTCGTATGAAGACATGCCAGGACTTGATGTAGATATTGTGGTACATCGTCTGCCTATAAAAGAGGATTGTCCACCAGTAAAACAAAAGGTCTGTCGAATGCGACCAGATATGTCAGAGAAGATTAAAGCAGAAGTCATGAAACAATTTAACGTTGGTTTCTTGGTCGTCACCTCCTATCCGCAATGGGTTTCCAATGTTGTTCCCGTACCCAAGAAAGACGACAAGGTACGAATGTGCGTGGACTACTGAGATTTGAATAGGGAAAGCCCTAAGGATGATTTCCCACTTCCCCACATTGGCATCCTAGTTCACAATATGGCACAACACAAAGTGTTTTCCTTCCTGGATGGTTTCTCAGGTTACAACCAAATCAAAATGGCGCCTGAGGACATGGAGAAAACAACATTTGTCACACAGTGGGGCACATTATGCTAAGAAGTGATGTCGTTCGGACTGAAGAATGTTAGGGCAACCTATCAGCGTGCCATGGTAGCTCTATTTCACGATATGATACATCACGAAATAGAGGTCTATGTGGACGACATGATAGCTAGATCTCAAACAGAAGAAGAGCATCTTGATCATTTACAGAAACTGTTTTAGAGGTTAAAGAAGTACAAGCTGAGGTTGAACCCAAATAAATGCACGTTTGGAGTAAGGTCTGGTAAACTCATAGGCTTTGTCGTCAGCAACAAGGGTATTGAAGTATATCCTTCCAAGGTAAAAGCGATACAAGATATGCCTGCTCCTCGTACTGAGAAGGTAGTCAGAGGATTCTTGGGAAGTTTAAACTACATTGCCAGATTCACTTCTCACCTAACAACTAGTGAGCCAATCTTCAAACTATTGAAGAAATATCAAGTAGTCAAATGGAATGATGAATGCCAAACTGATTTCGATAAGATCAAAGAGTACCTGCAAGAGCCTCGTGTGTTGATGCCATCTGCTGAGGGAAGACCATTGATCATGTATCTGACTGTTTTAGAAAATTCAATGGGGTGTGTGTTGGGACATCATGATGAGTCTGGCCAAAAAGAGCACGCTATTTATTACCTGAGCAAAAATTTTACCGAATGTGAAACAAGATATTCACTGCTCGAGAAAACTTGTTGCGCTCTGGCATGGACTGCTCGCCGGCTAAGATAGTATATGCTGACCCATACTACCTTGTTGATATCTAAAATGGATTCGATAAAATATATCTTTGAGAAGCCTGCTCTCTCTGGGAGAATAGCAAGATGGTAGATGATCCTGACAGAATATGACATATAGTATACTACCCAGAAAGTAATAAAGGGCAGTGTATTAGCTGATCACTTTGCTCACTAAGCTGTAGAAGACTACCAGTCCATGATGTTTGAATTTCCGGATGAAGACATCATGATGTTAGACAACTGTAAAGAATTTAGGCCATATGACGGACCTGAACAAGGATCCCGATGGACCCTTTTCTTTGATGGGGCATCTAACGCACTTGGCAATGGTATCGGTGCTGTACTCATATCTCCGGAAGGATGTCATACTCCTTTTACTGCAAGACTCTGCTTCAATTGTACAAATAACATGGCGGAATACGAAGCATGCATCTTTGGTCTCAAAGCTGCCATAGACTTGGGGATCAAATCCTTGAATGTATTCAGAGACTCACCTTTAGTTATCAGCCAGATCAAAGGGGAATGGGACACCAAGAACATGTTTTGACATTGCTACCACATTTTGAGAAGATTACCTTCGAGCATTTCCCGCGAGAAGAAAATCAGCTAGCAGACACACTAGCTACAATGTCATTTGTGTTTAAACTTAATTGGGATAACGAGGCTCCCCAGATCACCATCGAACGAACGGATGAACCACCACACTGTCACGAGATTAATACTGAGGAAGTAGTGGACCAGCCATGGTTTCACGAGGTCAAGAGGTATCTTGAGGCTCAAGAATATCCAGAAGGAGCTTCAGTCAATGATAAGGAGTTCTTAAGAAGATTCTCTGCCAAGTTCTTCCTTAGTAATGGAATTCTTTACAAACGTAACCATGACTATGTGTTACTTCGGTGCGTAGACAAGGTTGAAGCTGAAAGGATCATGGAACCCATTCCAGTGGGCATACGATGGCGAAGAAAATCCTAGGGGCAGGCTATTACTGGTCTACCATGGAAGCAGACTGCTATCAACACTCTCGAACCTGCCACAAGTGTCAGATCTATGCTGACAAAGTGAACGTACCTCCGGTTCCTTTGAATGTCTTGATGACTCCTTGGACCTTTGCTATGTGGGGAATTGATATGATTGGGAAAATCAAGCCAACGACCTCCAATGGACACCGCTTCATCCTAGTAGCCATTGACTATTTTACAAAGTGGGTGGAAGTAGCTTCTTTCGATTCTGTTACCAAGAATGTTGTCGCCCAGTTCATCAAGCATAATTTCATCTGTCGTTATGGTATCCCAGAGAGGATCATCACAGACAATGGTACGAATCTAAACAATACGATGATCACTGCCCTATGCGAGCAATTCAAGATTCAGCATCATAATTCTTCCCCTTATCGACCGAAGATTAATGGTGCTGCTAAAGCTGCAAATAAGAACATTAAAAAGATCATATAGAAAATGATAGTCACATACAAAGACTGGCATGAAATGTTACCATTCGCTCTCCACGGGTATCGTACTACAACTTGCACATCGACTTGGGCAACACCCTATTCTTTGGTATACGACATGGAAGATGTCTTGCCTATTGAGGTTCAGATCCCCTCTCTAAGAATTATGAAGGATGCAGGTCTGAATGAGGACGATTGGATCCAGACTCGACTTGATCAACTTAACTTAATTGATGAGAAAAGAATTACTGTTGTCTGCCGTGGTCAAATGTATCAAAAACGGATGATCAAGGCTTTCAACAAAAAGGTCAGACGCCAAGTGTATCAAGTTGGGGATCTGGTAATCAAACGTATCATACTACCGCAAGGTGATCCCGGGTGAAAATGGACTCCTACGTACGAAGGACCATTTGTAATCAAAAATATATTCTCTGGTGGAGCAATGATCTTGACTACCATGGATGGTGACGACCTACCACACCCTGCGAACGTAGACATAGTCAAAAGATACTACACATAAGAGACCCACTGGGTTGACACACCTAGGCAAAACAAGGGCATCCCGGCGAACTAAAAGAGGTTTGGGAAAAAATTAGGGATAAAAACAAAAAAATCTGTACATCGGCAAGTTGAAAACCTGAAAGGGGGACTTGGGAAAAAAAGGGTATCCCGGTGGACTGAAAACCCGAAAGGGCGGTCCAGGCAAAAGTTAGGGAATTAAAGCGTATGACTATGTCCCGTTGGATCACCTTACGGACAACTTGCAAACTCGACATTTCCGACCAATTCAATCATCTTCAGACAAAGCAACAAATAGACAAGATGCTCAGAGATACAAAGGCTATAGAAGAATGGGAACCCCATGGGATTATTACACATATCTATCTTTTCTTTGTATTAAAATTTTAATTTTTTACGACGGAATTCTCTTACTAGAATGTTTGTCTCCCTGTACAAAAATACTTACTCAAAGTCAATACAAAGATATTCCTTTGAAAGTGCAAAACTATCTGTTTTTCTTTACTCTTATGTTTTGTTTACAAAAACGTCCAATGATTCATTGTTGAACATATGCATTTGAACATAATTACTGTTTACAAATAAATAAAATAAAAGATAATTATTGATGGCTTTAAGAGATGGGGAAATCTCTCTAAGTTATTTTCCATAAAAATCCCCTGCAGTGTATAGTTTAATCCCCAGCGGAACAAAGCTTCCAATTATCAATCCCCGGTAGAAATCATCCAATTTCTGCAAATTCCCCAAATAGATTTTTCAAGCAGTACATGGCATTTCCCTTACAACAGAGTTTATTTCTCTGAACGGAAATTCATCAACACTTCGACTTCAAGACATGAAGGCTTACATACCCTCATCAACATTCAGGGATTTATTTTCCAATCCAACAGCAGTACAACAGATTAGCTTACATACGCATACATCGCATCCATATATCATCAACATTGTTAACACAAATGCATCATACCATGCATTTCATACAACATGACTTTGAATTTTAGCTAATATTTTACCCTTTTCAGGATAAGGTTAACAACTACCATTAACAATGTTCAAAGTTTGCAGATACAGTTCAGATTCGTTCCAGATACGGATGCCATTCTGATACTCATTCAGATCCAACTTTCAGATACAGTTTAGATACGCTCCAGACACGGATGTCATTCTGATACTCATTCAGACTCAACTTTCAGATACAGTTCAGATATGCTCCAGACACATAT
This sequence comes from Vicia faba, assembly GCA_948472305.1. Lineage (NCBI taxonomy): Eukaryota > Viridiplantae > Streptophyta > Magnoliopsida > Fabales > Fabaceae > Vicia > Vicia faba. The sequence continues at coordinate 1,457,289,616 of OX451735.1, forward strand.
GCCATTTTGATACTCATTCAGATTCAACTTTCAAATACAGTTCAGATACGCTCCAGACACGGATGCCATTCTAATACTCATTCAGATTCAACTTTCAGATACAGTTCAGATACGCTCCAGACAGTTTGCCATTCTGATACTCATTCAGACTCAACTTTCAGATACAATTCAGATATGCTCCAGACACGAATTCCATTCTGATACTCATTCAGATTCAACTTTCAGATACAGTTCAGATACGCTCCAGACACGGACGCCATTTTGATACTCATTCTTTCAGCTTACAAATTACAATTCAACAATCACTTTTGGATGGAGTCTACAAGCCCATCTCCTACAAATTTCTATCACCTCTCCAAATGGCATCTTTAAGCCCATTCCCTCAGCCATCACATCGTCGAGTGCAAATTTATGGGCACTCTAGTGTCCAATCATCTTCCACCTTCGAGTCACGAACGACAAAGTTTTCCAATCTAACTCTTCAGGCTTAAGAAGATTGAACAGGGGCAGCTGTTGTACTCCAAAATTTTCCCTCTCACTTGTCAAGAATTTGCTCACAAGATCTCCTTGACTCAAGACTACATTAGGGTTGGGTCAGCTCAAGACACCTCATTATGCACTGATGACCAAAATTAGGGTTTGAGTTTGCACAAGTAAATTTGAACTTTCAGTGCCTCATATGACTTTCATGAGTCAATATGGACCCCCAAGATTACTCATGTCAAGTTTCAAGCCTTGGCTCACACTTTTGATCAGTCAATTGAACAGTTGACCTAAAAATCAACTATATTGGGGGAAAAGTCAACCATGGCCAATTTACAGTCAAATCTCATAATTTTTTATCCACGTAAACATTTTAAACCCATATGTATCATTTTATCAAGTTTGGACCATAATTCCTTAAGAAGTTTGATCAAATCTCCAAAAGGGCAAAATGGTCAAAATTAGGGTTTTGACTAGGAAAGGGAAATTTCTGATTTTTTACCTAGCAAATGGTCAATTGGTTTAATGCATGATCTCAAGAGTCCAGTTGCATAATTTTGACCTAATGACATGGTTCAAAACATTGCAAGTCCATTGAATTGACAGATGAATTTTGCAGTCAATTAATCAAAAGTCAATTGTATACTGAAAAGTCAAACTTTGACTTTTTGGTCAGATTCAAGTGCTAAAGATCATAATCCATCAAAACATGTCAAAATATTAAACTTATTCATCAAGAAATCAAAAAAGTCAAGATTTCATTTTGAAAAGTCAAAATTTCTAAACTTAGAAATTTTTCTAAGTGTTGAAAATTCATGTTTTTTTATAACTTTGAGCCAATTTTTCACCATGATACAAGATGATTCAAGAGAAACTCCCAACATGAAAGTTGTAGATATATATGAAATCTACAACTTTGATTCACACAAATTCTTCCAAAAGTGCTTGGATCTAAAGTTATAATTTCAAGAATATAGGGTCATGAAACTAAACACTTAGTGAAATTTTGCCCTAATTTGGTCAGGATTTTGACTCAACTTCATGGCACTTTTTCATATAGTTCCAAGAGGAATCTTCAAAATCAATTCAAAGATGGGTTGTAGTGCACATTTCAAGCTTTCCAAAATGTCCAATAAATCTCTGAGATCATTCTTGAGTAGGGAGAATCGAAGAGATGAAGTTGGTGTTTTTCACTTGAGTTACAAGGCATTTTGTGATGAACAAGAATCTAATTTCAAACCTATGCTGCACAGTATTGTTTTGCAGGCTTCTAAACCTCAAGATATCTCCATGATCAGAAGATTACACTTGCTTTTGAGCTATTATCCAAGTGTTTTAAGCATTGTCCAAGCCAATTTTCCATTTTTGGAAGAAAGTTACCATTCCATTCTCGAAAAGTTGCTTTAATCACAAAGTCAACTTGTCTTGAACTTCTAAATTGTTCTTTCTGCACACACAACCCCTATAATCCAAAAGCAAGGTGTATAAGGCATGAAGAAGCTCAGGAAATGCTTGTACAACATTTGATATTTGTCATTTCACTTTTCTTCAAAAGCAAGTTATAGAGCCATAACCCTATAACTCAGAAGCCTGGAGTGATTTTGTGCTGGGATCTTTTCCATACATATTAACAAGTCATTTGCAACACAACACACGTTTTCACAAGTCCTAAAACACTCCCAAATACCCTTGCTGCACAAGACTGCTCAACTTGACAATTTTGAGCCAAAACTCTCCATCTCCATTTCCACTCGTGCGTTTTGATTCTTAATCATTCAAACACCTTACATACATCATACACAAGTGATCCAAGCCCAATTTCAAGACTGTAACCCCTACATCGCTATTCACCATTTTCAAACATCAATCTTGCAGGTTGACTTGAGTAGGGAGATTCAGGAACTTTCAAAGCAAAGTAGGAGTTGGAATACACTCAAGGAGGTCCAGGCAAGCTAAACAGATTCTTAGGACACCTCAAAGCCTTCTCAAACTCCATACACGAATCCATCTGCAAGAGGTAAGTTTTCTAACTTCAATATCTTGATACAAGCATCCTCTGTGCATACATTCTGAAGTAAAAATGTAGATATCATTGCTCTAAAGCTAACCATGTCCATATTTTTCATTTATATTGATAGTGTGTAGAGAATTTTAGATTTGAACTTTCTGAAAAAATTAGGTTTCAATTTAGGGCTAGCAAAATTAATCTTCATCTTTGACTTTTAGCTTACATAAGTTATATGGTTGGATTCGTGAGGAAAAATAGCACAACTTTCATGTTTGCATTTTCCATTTTTGTTGAGAAATGAATGAGATACAGGTGGTCCGACTGGCTGAAGGCAGCACACGTTATTGATAGAGGTCATAGGTTCGAACCTCGGCGCTGCCTTTTTGCAATTTTTTACATTTTTGTCTTTTTTTGTTCCAGCAAACAAACGCATGGGCCTTCCACTCCCGGGCCAGACTTTTTTTCTAACCTTCCCCCCTTGTTTCATATTTTCACCCTGGCCTAATTTTATTTTATTTCTTTATTTTATATTTTTTTTTATTTTCTCAAATATATTTTCTAAATACAAAAAAAAAATGATAAAAATACAAAAAATGATATTTTATATTTTGACTTATTTTATTTTATTTTTCCATAAATGAAAATATTTTTCATTCTTCATACTTTATTTATTTATTTAAGTAAATATTATAAAATTAATTAATATTTTATTATTTATTTATTTTTCTTCACACCATTTAAAATATATTATTTTAATACCCAAAAGACTAAAAATATTTTATAATGCTATAAATATTTTCAAGATAAAATATACCATAAAAATACTTTTCTTAAACTTATTTTCTTTTTGATTAACTTATAAGAATTAGGATTTCACTTAAAACCTTTTCTTAATAAATCTAAACTTGATTAATTATTTTCTTTAAAATAATTAGGTTAAAACAATTTCCCTCTTTCTCATGAAAAACAAACAAAAATTTATTTTCTTTACATTTTTACATCCTTGTACACTTATTCATTTTGTATACTTTGTTTTTTTTTTAAATTTAATTCCTTGTATATTTCATACCAATTTAATATGGTTGCAATAAACTAATTAGGGTTTAATTTCTTGTAATTTCCATTTGTAATTTGTACACCCCCTCCCACAAATGTTGTAATAGAGTAGTAACTTTTAAATTCTGCAATTTATCCTTTATATACAATTGCTAGTAATTAGGGTTTGTATGGAAAGACTTAAAACCAATAAATAGTAAGCCCTAATTCAAGACTAAATCAAGCATGAAAACAACACCTTTGCACACAAGCACCCATAGGGTTATCCCACTTGGTTTCCTTATACAAAATGACCATATTACGCATGTAAGGTATCTTAGCCAAAACAAGCAAATACAAGTTCATAGTCCCTCGATGACGCTATCTAAGTTGCCTTTCAAAATAATCTTAGTCCCTAAATGAAAATGCTAATATACCTTGCAGCATTTCTAATCATGGTTATACGATGACCCACGCCCGTCCCGTTTACATCTAAAGATAGTGTTGCTTACCAAATCAATGGTAAGACAACAATGTCAAAGGAAAAGAAAATGAACAAGAAAGACATTTGAGTAGGTAGATTGCTCCTAATTACTTGCTCCATTTCAAAACAAACATCCTTGCTATTTTCAAAACAATCACATACACTTTCAAACATCTTAAAAAATTGAAAACGTTTTCAAAAGATCAAACATCTTTGTATACATTCTTACGAACAAGAATCATTACAAAGATTGCCTAAACAATGGCCTCTTTACAAAATACTTTCAAAAAACCATACAAAGCACAATTTCAAACAAAAAGCAAGTGGTCTAGCAAGTAACTAAGAGCCCATGGAAAACTATGGATGAAAAGGGTGCTAATAACTTCCCTTTTCATAATCTACCCCCCGAACTCAAGAAATAATCTCAAAGGTCTTTCCTGTGCTTTTTCACCTTTCCTTTTTGGATAAAAGAAAAGTCGGTGGCGACTCTTGCTAACCGCAACATTTGCGATCAAACACAAAACATCCAAGTCAGTTCTCCCACCGTATCAAAGCACCCACTTGTGCCAAGATCGCAAGATGGATGGTTCATATGGATTACTTCCTTCTGAAGGAAAACAGGCGCAAGGCTCAAGAAAAACTTTTTCTAAAAAGTAGTATTATACTATTAAGGGCAAGTGGTCTTGGATAGAAAATGGGTAAAAGCCTATTTCAACTTGCATAGACAATTAAACATAGAGTGAGTCATAGGTTTAAGGCCCTTGCTCAACTGAAGTTCGTATGCAGGCACGCAAAAAGCTTTTGCTTAATCGAAAGCTTGCATGCAGGCATGCAAGAGGTATTTTCTCAAACAAAGGCTTGCATGCAGGGATGCCCCTACTTGGTGAATCAAAGCAACCATATAGGATGTAAATGGTACAATCAAAGGGAACCTTCAGAAGGCCAAGGCCTTCTGAATCGAAGGAAGCTTTCAGAGGATGGTTTCCTTCTGAATCGAAGGAAGCTTTCAACAGATAATTTCCTTCTGAATTGAAGGAAGCGTCAATACCTAAATGAAAGATGTAACCTAAGTGGCATGAAGCCCTTGCTCAACCGAAGCTTGCATGCAGGCATGGAAAGAGATGAATGCCCAAATGAAGACTTGCATGCAGGCACTTGTGTCTAAACGAAGGGTTTGCCTTGCAGGGGGCACATGTGGCCAGCAGGTCATGGTTTTCAAAGCAAAGCACGCAGGCATCATGCTTGGTGAATCGAAGGGTTTGTCTTGCAGGGGGCACTTGTGGCCAGCAAACTTGGTATTTAAAGCAAGCATGTAGGAAGCAAAAGACACAAATGAAGCCTGCAACAAGAAGTAAAATTCCCAGACGAAAGAGGTATGCTAGCAATAATTTTTGAGCAATCGAAGGAGGTGAGAAGTCCAATCGAAGGGTGCTGAATTGAAGGAGACCTATTTTGCTCCAAATTTGTCAAAATGTTATTTTTATCTGTTTTCTCCCTTTTTTACAGTTTCCTTTTAATTTTGGTACTGGAAAATCCTAATGTACTTGTGCAAGCTTGAATCCTAAGGATCTTTGTGAGAAAACCCTTGAGAATTGAGAGGGCAAATTTTGGGGTACAACACCTTAGATTATTGCTAGCAATCAAATCCTCTTCGTGCTCTACCGAAATTCTTATGCTCATTCTTGCCTCTTTGTGCCCTAGTTTTGCCTTTGCCTTTTTCTCCCCAATCTATCGTACAAAATGAGCGCTTCTAAAATCCAAAATATCTTTTGCCTCACTTAACCCTTGGACCCTTAATTGGTCTTCCACTATTGTCCTCCCTTATTCTTCCCAAATGACCATTGTGTCCTCATAGTTTCTACCTCATATTTTATTTCTAATTATCTAATTAAAATAATTCTAACTAATTATTCAAATTATTCTAAATTACTAAGAATCCTCTTAATCATCTTAATTACCACTACACCACACATACCATCACATCAAACATCGTATTAAATATCATATTCATCTCATCATCATAAATCATCATAAATCATCACGAGTACTTACATAAAAACACCAAAACATCATATATATCAAATACTTCACAATGACTCATATATTCATGCTACATTAATTAAATAATAATTAATCTAGAATTCAGGGTGTTACATGGAACATATGTCTTATTCTCGTCATGTGTCATGAGCACCCACAGTCCAGGTACCATGATTGATGTTTCAACTTTGCTGCCAAGGATATGTGCAACATAGGTTATCTTATCCTTAGGTACCCATATTCTTTTGGGTTCTTTCTTGTTAGTACTCCCAAAGTTCTTAACAACTTTGGGTTTCCGAGCAGGATAAACATATTTATATGAGCAATGAAAATATTGAGGTGTAGCCTTTGGTTTTTCCTTAGTTTTTGAAATAAATTTTTCTTTAGGCACAAAACAAATAGGTACCAAGTGAGACTTCAAAGTATTTGGTTTTACATTTTCTTCAGAAGTATATTCTTCATCAGAATCATAACCAATTCTTCAAGTGCCATTTCTGCTAACACCATAGATCATGGAAGCCATTATGCTTCTATCTAGTCTTCTAACAAGGAACTTCTTGAAAGATTTGTCATACTTCTTTATGAAATATTTAGAACTTACAGAAGCAGTTGAAATAATTTCATGTCCAAGTTTAGAACTCTTGCTTTTGAGAGCAGAGTTATCATTTTTGAGAATAATTTTTTCTTTATTTAATATGGAAAATTCTTTCTTAAGCTTGGTGTACGTCTCAGATTCAAATACATGGACTTGTTTCAAATCCTTGTATTTGTTCTTAAGATCCTTATATTTTTCCAAAATCTCACCTAGACAAAATTCTAATTCAGAATGAGGGAGTTTACAAATACCTATTCAGAATTTTATTCAGATTCAGATTCTAGCTCTGATTGAATCTTCGCATCAAAAGCTTTGATACTTTCCATCAATGCCAAGTTCTCTTGTTCTTCATCTGACTCATCTTCTAAAGAATATGAGTCATCCCATGTAGCCATCAGCCCTTTCTTCTATACTTTGAATTATTTTTGCTATGGCTTGTCGTTTTTGAATTTGGGACACTCATTCTTGTAAAGGTCTGGCTTCTTGCATTTAAAGCACGTGAAGTCTTTGTTTGCACCAAAATTCATCTATCAAGAAGTTGATTCAAAGTGACCATATGTCCTTCTGAATCATCTTCCTTTTCCTTGTCTTTTCCTACATGGTTGATTAACTCTTAGGGAGAGAAGAGACAACTTGTCTTCATCTTCTGAATCTTTTTCAGATTTTTCTTCTTCTTCATCTTAAAGAGCGCTAGTCTTTTAAGACTTTCCAAATATTTCAAGGCCACTGATTTTCCTCTTTCATGAGGTTTATCTTCTTCAAGCTCTTTCTCATGGCTTCTCAAAGAACTAACTAGTTCTTCTAGAGAAGTGTTATTCAGATCCTTGGCCAGCTTTAGTGCAGTTACCATGGACCTTCATTTCTTGGGAAGGCTAATTTTATTCATGTGGTCTGCCATAGAATACCCTTTGTTTAGAACATTCAGACCAGAAACAAGATTTTATAACCTTGAGAACATGTTCTCAATAGTTTCATCATATTCCATCTTGAATGCTTCATACTTCTGAATTGAGGAAAGTGTCTTGGTCTCTTTAACTTGGGCATTTCCTTCCTGAGTCATTCTCAAAGAGTCAAATATAGACTTTGCAGTTTCTCTATTTGTTATCTTTTCATAATCAGTGTAACAAATATCATTTAGCATAATAGTTCTCGCTTTATGATGATTCTTATAGTCTTTTTTCTGTTGCTCATTCATAACTCTTCTTTCAATCTTAATTCCACTAGCATCAATAGGATGTTCATAGCCATCGACTACCATATCCCATAGATTAGAATTGTGACCAAGAAGGAAACTTTATATTTTGTCTTTACAATAGTCAAATCTTTCTCCATCAAATATTGGTGGTTTGGCGTTATAGTTATCTTTTTCATTTGCAACGGGTGCAATTGGTGGTGGAATCCCTACCATAGTGTTTCATAAATAATCTAGATCTTCATCTAACACAATTAAATGTTTGATAACAATCTGTTGTACCCCAAAATTTTCCCTCCCATTTTTCAAGATACTTCCTCATGCTCCTAGGGTTCTTAGTTGCTCAAGACTACCAAGGATTGATCATGAAAAACCTCCTCCTAAGCAGTTGACCTACAACTAGGGTTTTGCTTATCTTAAAGAAAATTGGACTTCTATGAAGAATGGAAAAACACAACGTGGGGGGGGGGTTGAATTGGGGTTTTTAAAAACTTAAATTAAAAGAAACGTTGGTCATCCTGGTTCGTTTAAACTCAAACTACTCCAGTCCATCCGCCAAGGTGATTTCGCCTCTCTCAAGCGAGGTCTCATTCCACTAATCAAACTTGATTACACAATTACAGTGACAACTGTCAATGTCTTCTTGAGTCTAAACCACAACCCGGTTTTCTCAAGGAATTACAAAGTACAATATTTGAAAGCGTGTACAATATGTGTTTTCTAACAAAATAGTATCACACAACTGATGTTTTACAGAAATGAATTTTTTGTAAGATGAAGGTGATGAAAAATCCGGTTTGTAGTGCACAGCAAAATCGTGAATGATTTCTCCTTTAAGTCTTGTATATATAGGAAATGCATGTGATAATCTATTGGAATGTTGATAAATAGTAATTAAAGAACTTTCCAAACATAGAGATTCTTGTCCTCTTTCAGCCGTTACTTTTGAATAGCCATAAATGAAATGTAACACTTTAGAACATGCTTGCTTCAGAATGCTTCAGAAGATGAATGTTACTGTTGGAACTCCTTTAGGTCTTTCTAGAACTGTATGAATCAGAATAACAGAGTTTCTATTTGTAGGGTTTAGTTCACTTAGAAGTTGTAGCATTAGAACTTCTTTATATAAGCGTGTCATGCAGATTACTTTAAATATAAGATGTGTTGAATCAAAGTTTAAATAACAATCTAACTCATCTTATGTGCTTCTTACATCAGAACTTCTTTGCAAAACAAAATACTTATTTAGGGAGCATAATTGTTCTTTGAGTGTTTGTTATCATCAAAACTCTTACAAGGGTTGTAGAATAAAACTATGTTCTAACGTTCTAATGCCTCAAGTGGATTACATGGTTTCTCATATGTCTCAAGGTACCCTCATAACAAGTTTCAAGCCTTGAATCACAAGTTTGCTCATTTAATTGCACAGAGGATTGAAAATCAACTATATTGGGCAAAAAATGTCAATTGTGGCCAATATACAGTCAAACTTCAAGATTTTTGGTCAACATCAAAATTTTTAATTCACATTCATCATTTGATCAAGGGTTGATCATGATTCATCAAGAAAACTCAAGATTCATTAAAAGTCAAAAGTTACTAACTTATGGTTTTCTTAAAGAGAAGTCAACTAGACTTTGAACAAAGCTAGTTTTGAAGGAAATTCAATTCTCTACAACATTATAGGTCATTCTAAAAGTCAACAAAAATAAATCTTTTTTAAAAGAAATTTACATCAAGATAAAGTCTTCAAATGATAAAATGAACAAATAGAGATTGTAGGGCATATCTTGAGGTTTCCAAAAAGTCCCAGATCATCCTTATATGATAAAAATTGAGTGAGTTATGATTGGTGCAAGTTAGGCAATTTTGAGGAAATGCATAAAGTCCAAATTGAGAAAATTTTAATTTTTTGGCTAATGGGCTTATCTTTTAAGGTCCAAACGTGTTCCTGATCTCATAATAGAATCTTAAATCCATTCATTTATTTTTATGGTTTTTATTTCTTTTTATTTTAATTTTTATTCATTTAAAAGAAAAATAAATCAAATAAATGATACAAGGTGTGGGGATCTATTTTGAATCAAATCATGAGTCCAATAGCACATAATCATGCTAAAACAATCGTGAGGGATCATGAAGATATGTTTCCTGTAAAATCAAGCTTCACAAATAAGCTTTTGTTTTGATGAAGACAAACCATGGCTAACAAAGAAGGCAAAGATTTTGATCAAGCATCTAAGCATCTAAGGATAATATCTTCATTCAAAGCTCTCAACAACTTTAAAGGTATAATAATATTATCTACTTTGATCTTAAGATATAGATTCTCAAAAATGAAAAAGAAAAGTTTAAGAATCATTACTCAAGCTTTTCAAAGATAAAATTCATTTTTCTTCTGCATGCAATCGATTTACATCTTAGTGCAATCGATTGCACACTTCAAAATTTCAGATCTTTTGCTTCTGTTTCTATATGCAATCGATTTACATTACCTATGCAATCGATTGCATACTTAAAATTTTCAAAATTTTTGCTACTGTCTCTGCATGCAATCGATTACATTGTTAGTGCAATTGATTGCACTCAGTTAATTTTTGCTACTGACTTTGCATGCAATCGATTACATTGTTAGTGTAATCGATTGCACTCTTCAAGATTTTGAAAAAATAGCTGTTAAAAACCTTGTGCAATCGATTTACACCAAGGGTGCAATCGATTGCACACTGCACGAATTTGAAAAATAACAGCTTTGTTCATGCCTTTTCATCATGCCTTTTCATTACATCTTTTCACTCAAACTTGGCATTTGTTCATGATACTTTTCCAGATCTTCATGATGTTTCAAAAGGGTGTTATGAACATATAAATATTCAATTTCAAATCCAGATCTAACACCTTCTTCCAATAATATTTTCTGAACTTTCAAAAAACAAACTCAAGCATTCTTCATTTTCATGCATAAGTTTTTTGCACATTTTCATACATTAACAAACAGAAAACTTTGAGCAAATATATCTTGAGTCTTTGTACAATATTATTATTGAAAGAAGAAGATTATACACTGTCAAATAGCTCTAAGTGATCAATATTACTCTACTCACTCAAACTCACAAATTGATATTTACTTACTTATTTTCCAGGATTGTTGGAATTAAGTTTAAGTGTTTTTGTTAAAATCTTGTCTTTCCAAGTTGTTGGATACAAGTGTTGTTACATTGAGAGGATTGTTCTCATAGGTAACTTAGTGAAAATCCAAGAGTATTGTTCTTGGTCCAAGAGGATTGTTCTTGGTTTGGTTGGTAGTTCTTGTTTAAGTTTGCCACAATAAGGAAATCTCTTTCATGTTGAAAAGGGACTGTAGTACTCTCGGACTGTGAGGGGAACCAGGATATATCGCTCGTGTCTCTTTATTTTTCTGCATTTTTAAGCTTTCCTAAACTCACTTATAACCAGAAAAATAAGAACCATCATCACTAAAAACCAAAATTTTTAAAGTACCTAATTCACCCCCCCCCCTCTTAGGCGCACTTCGTACTTACACTTGGTATCAGAGAAGGTTATAGGTAACCTGCTTCTAAAAGATCTGAATGGCTTCCGCAAATCATAATCCCGTTTTCAGAGATGGTGGTAGTAATAACAAGCCTCCTCTATTTTGTGGTGAATATTTTAACTTCTGGAAAATACGGATGAAGGCGCATCTAGAAGCACAAGGATAAGAAATATGGGATGCCGTCGAAAATGGTTAATTTATCCCTATAACGGTAATCAATGGTGTTGGCTCATCAAAGCCTAAAACTGCATGGGACGATGATGATAAGAAGAAAGTTCTCTATGACAAAAAGGCAATAAACCTTCTTCAAGGTGCTCTTAGCATGGACGAATTCTTCCGTGTCTCGGCATGCAAAACAACAAAGGAAATATGGGATACCATGGTACAAACTCATGAAGGAACGGTTGAAGTAAAAATATCTAGACTAAATACCCTAAGTCAAGAATACGAATTATTTCGAATGCAGCCCAGAGAAACCATTCTAGACTTACAAAAGAGATTTGTGCACTTGAAAAATCATCTAAGTGCTCTTGGTAAAACTTTGACGAATAATGGATTGAATCTGAAAGTTCTTAGGTCCTTAACTAGGGAATGGCAACCAAAGGTAACGGCAATATCAGAAAAGAAAAGTCTATCCAACATGACATCCGCAACATTATTTGGAAAACTTCAAGAATACGAAACGGAACTCGGAAGACTCGAAAAGCATGAAAATTAAGAGAAGAAATCCAAGAATATTGCTTTTAAGATAAACTCCAAGGAAGTTGAAAAGGAAAACAATCCTGAAGAAGATGAAAACTTCATGCTTCTTGTTAAAAGGTTTGGTAAGTTCTTCGGTAGAAATGACAAACCTTTTTCTCATTCAAAAGGAAAGAAACAATTTCAGAAAAAGGAAGGCTCCACATCAACACAAGAAATCACATGTTATGAATGTGGTAAGCAAGGTCATATCAAGCCGGATTGTCCAAAACTCTCCAAGAAAGGTGGTTTCAAAAGCAAGAAGGGATTCAAGAACAAAAAGGCTTATGTCGCATGGGAGGACAATGAAATAAGTTTCTCATCCTATTCTGATAGTGATGAAAGTGCAAATCTAACATTGATGGCTTCACACCATTCCGATGATGAAGACAATGAGGTTAGTAATGAATTTTCTCTTTTTGATAGTGATGCACAAGGTGCTATAAATGAACTATTGAATGAATGCAAAATTCTGTATAAAACCATATTATCACAAAAGAAACAAATTTCATCCTTAGAAGAAAAATATGCTTCAATGGAAAAAGATCTCAAAGAAGAAAACCAAAAATCAAGTGATGAACAAAAACAGAATGTTGTATGCAAAAATTGTGATTCACTCTCTTTCCAAATTGTCCAATTAAAAAGAGTCATTGAAAGATATGAAAAAGGGAAAATTGGATTGGAAGGTGTTCTTAGCCAACAAAGATACTCCAATGATAAAAGTGGACTTGGATATTCAAAATTTTCAAAACCAAGTTCTAACAAAACTATCTTTGTTAAGGATGTGATCAATCTTCCAAAGAGAAAGTGAACAAACCTAAAATAGTTCGTCACTATCCGAAAAAGAAAACATTTTCTAAGAAGAAATCTTATCCTTCTAGATATAGAAGTAACTTTGAACCTACTTGTATTTATTGTGGTATTAAAGGCCATACACCTAATGCTTGCTATGTTAGAAACTTCAGTGTGGCAAGTGGGCATTATGTATGGGTAAAGAAAGGCACTAATTATGAAGGACCCAAAGCAACTTGGGTACCTAACAAAACCTAATTTGTTTTTCAGGTATGCTTGAAAACCACATGCAATATATGGTATCTTGATAGTGGTTATTCAAAGAATATGACAGGAGACATAAACCAATTTTCACATCTAGTGCTAATGGCCAAGGGTTTTGTCACTTATGGAGACAATAATAAGGTAAGAATCATAGGAAAAGGCAATGTTGGTGCTCCACCTTTCACATCCATTGAAGATGTTATTTATGTTGAAGGACTAAAGCACAATCTTCTAAGTATTAGCCAACTTTGTGATAAAGGCTTCAAAATCAAGTTCACCAAGGATGAATGTTTGATAGAAGACGAAGTCACTCATGAGGTTATACTTAAAGGTAAAAGAATCAATAATATATTCATGATTTCCCTTGATGATCCATATTTGAAGGTTTAATCTCTCATGGCGAAAAACGATGATTCATGGCTTTGGCACAAAAGAATTGCTCATATTCATATGGAACACTTGAATAAATTAATCAAGCATGATCTTGTCATTGGATTTCCTAAGAGAAATTTCGACAAAGATAGACTATGCGATGCTTTTCAAAAAGGGAAACAAACTAGATCAACTTTCAAATCTAAGAATGTGGTGTCCACTACAAGGCCACTACAATTGTTACACACGGATCTTTTTGGTCCATCAAGAACAAGGAGTTTCGGAGGTAATGTATATGCTTTGGTTATTGTTGACAATTTCTCTAGATATACTTGGACATTCTTTTTAGTGCAGAAAAGTGATATATTCAAGGCGTTCAAGAAGTATGCTAAACAAATTCAGAATGAGAAGTCTCTAACAATTGCCTCAATAAGAAGTGACCATGGCGGAGAATTCCAAAATGTTCTATTTGAATAATTCTATGGAGAACATGGAATATCTCACAACTTCTCGGCATCGAGGACTCCACAACAAAATGGAGTGGTTGAAAGAAAGAATAGGTCTCTTGTGGAACTTGATAGAACAATGCTTAGTGACTCAAACCTTCCAAAATACTTTTAAGCGGATGCCGTGAGCACGGCATGTTTTGTTAGCAATAGAGTTAACATTAGGCCAATCTTAAAGAAAACTCCATATGAACTTTTCAAAGGGAGAAAACCAAACATTTCTTTCTTTCATATCTTTGGGTGCAAATGCTTTGTCCTAAACAATGACAAAGATAGTTTGGGTAAGTTTGATGAGAAATCCGATGAAGGTATATTTCTTGGTTACTCACTCTTCAGTAAAGCATATAGAATATACAACAAAAGAAATTTGACTATTGAAGAATCTATGCATGTTTCTTTTGATGAAACTAACCCCTCCAAGGAGGATAATATTGTTTCTGATAATGATGATGAATTTTTAGAAGGTCCTCAAGAAAATTCATCCAAGGATCAACCCATTCAACTAGAAGAATCACCTCAACAAGAATCGAATCTCAATGATCTACCAAAAGAATGGAGAACTCATAGAGATCATCCTATTGATAAAGTGATTGGTGATATAAGTCAAGGCGTGTCTACAAGATTAAATCTCAAGGATGCTTCCCTAAACATGGCATTTGTATCTCAAATTGAACCTTCCAAAGTTGATGAAGCTTTAGGCGATGACCAATGGATCATAGCTATGCAAGAAGAATTGAATCAATTTGAAAGGAATCAAGTTTGGGAACTCATTCCTAGGCTAAGCAACAAACACATTATTGGAATAAGATGGGTGTTCAAAAACAAACTTGATGAGAATGGAATAATTGTTCGCAACAAAGTAAGATTGGTAGCACAAGGATATAATCAAGAATAAGGAATAGACTTTGAAGAAACTTTCGCTCCAGTTGCAAGGTTAGAAGTTATTCGTCTCTTACTTGCCTATGCTTGTTCATGAAATTTTCAGCTTTTCCAAATGGACATCAAAAGCGCATTCTTGAATGGATATATCACTGAAGAAGTATACGTTAATCAACCCCCGGGGTTCGAAGACTTCAAGAATCCATCTCATGTAGTTAAATTAAGAAAAGCTCTCTATGGACTGAAACAAGCACCAAGGGCATGGTATGATCGTTTAAGCAACTTCTTATGCGAAAAAGGTTTCGAAAAAGGCAAAGTTGACAAGACTCTATTTATCAAGAAAATAAAAGACGACACTTTGCTAGCACAAGTCTATGTTGATGACATCATCTTCGGCTCTTCAAATCAAGAAATGTGTGAATAATTCTCATCAATGATGCAAGGAGAATTTGAAATGTTCATGATTGGTAAAATGAACTATTTTCTTGGACTTCAAATCAAAAAACTAAAAGATAGCATCTTCATCAACCAGTCTAAATATTGCAAGGAACTCTTGAAAAGGTTTGACATGGATACCTATAAGGAAATGTCTACAGCAATGGGTTCTGGTTCTTATGTTGATCAAGATGAATCAGGTGTTTCCATCGACATCACTAAATATCGAGGTATGATTGGCTCCTTATTATATTTGACGGCAAGCCGTCCTGACATTATGTTTAGTGTTTGTCTCTGTGACCGCTTTCAAGCTAACCCAAAGGAATCTCATCTCACGGTGGTAAAGAGGATCATGAAGTATCTCAAAGGAACAACAAATGTCGGATTATGGTATCCTAAAGGTAGTGTCTACAACTTAATTGGTTATTCTGACGCGGATTATGCAAGATGTAAAACAGATAGAAAGAGCACAAGTGGCACTTGTCACATTCTTGGTAATGCACTAGTATCATGGGCCTTCAAGAAACAAGCATGTGTTGCTCTAAGCACGGCCGAAGCTGAATATATTGCAGCCGGTAGTAGTTACGCCCAAATTTTGTGGCTAAAACAACAACTTCGTGACTACGGACTCGATCTAGGGTGCATTCCTCTAAGATGCGACAACACCAGTGCAATTAACATTACAAAGAATCCCGTCATGCATTCAAGGACTAAACATATAGAAATTCGACATCATTTTCTCCATGATCATGTTCTTCAAGGAGATGTCGAGGTAACCTTTGTAGATACTCATAATCAGCTTGTCGATATCTTCCCCAAACCTTTGGCAAAAGAACCTTTCTATAAAATTCGTCGAGAGCTCGGCATACTTGACGAACGCGACTTATAAGGTGCATTCTACCCTTGATATATCTTTTATATATGATTTATACATACTATATATGAATCTACTTTATGTGATATTTAAATTTTCAAGAAAAATTTGGTTTTGGATAATTTTTGTAACTGCAAATCGATTGCACAAACAATGTAATCGATTGCATAAAGAATTTTTTCAATTATGTCCATTCTGTTTCATGTGCAAATCGATTTCACCTTTAATGCAATCGATTGCACTATATGCGTTTTTGCTTAATTTTTTATTATGTTTGTGTGCAAATCGATTGCACATGGTATGTCAATCGATTGCACGTAATGAAAGTAGCTTTTATGACAAAAAATTAATGTTGGTCAGAATTCCTCTCTCATATTCCCAAGCCAAATACACTTCAACTTTAATAACTCATTCCCTACCTACCCAAATCACTTCCAAAACCCTTTCTCTCTCACAAAACCTTTCTCTCTCACAAAACCTAAAACCCCAAAACCCTAAAACACCATATCCATGGCTTCAAGAACAAAGAAAGGCTTTACTTTCAGATAAAGGGAAAAATAAGGTTGATTCAACATCCAATCCACTGCTTTCAACTCTCACCGAAGCGCAAGAAGTCAGATTTGTCAAATACTTTCAAAGGAAAATTGTATCCAACCCTAAGTATGGTGTACTCTCCTCCTTTCCTCATGAATGTTTTTCATTTCAGAATGATCTAGCTGCCTATGATCTGGAACCCTTGATTTCTTCGTACGGTCCATACTACCCGGATTTGGTAAGAATATTTTTCAGTAATCTTACACCCTACAAAGAAAAAATAGTCACATATATGCTGGGCACTCATATCTCTCTAACTCCTCAGGTTGTTGGTGAGATCTTGCATATTCCTTTCACTGGAAGCTCCCTATATGATCCTGAAAATGAGATATGGGATGGATATCAGAAAAAGGGTTTCTTTTACAGCATTGGGCGGTTAAGTGAAGCTGAATTTCACACCAAACGGATACGTGGTCTTGGCGGAATAATTCCATCCAGAGACTCCTGGAGTGCAGGTAACCTCCATATAGACGATCGCTTATTTCATTATTTCTTAGTCTATATACTGTTTCCAAGAGCTGGAAACCATTGCACAGTTACCGACTTCGAGAAGCAGCTTATTTATGCAAGGAAGAAAGGAGTAAATGTAAACTGGGCAAGAATGATCATGATGCATATGCTGAGAGTGGATGAAAATTCTAAATTCCTTCCATATGCTTATTTTGTCACTTTGATTATGGAGGAATTTGGTGTGGATTTTCGTGGTTTTGAAAAGGTGGATATGGATCCTAATTTAAACAAAATTTCAATTAAGAATGTTGATTCAAGAATGGGCGTACATTTTAATCCGGAGACAAAGACCATCACCTACATTGGTGAAGATGTTGTTGGCAATGAAGATAATGACCAAGAAGTTAAAGGCGGTGAAGTTGTGCCTCCTCCTCCTACTGCTCCCTCTGGTCCAAGCAATCAAGAGCTCATGGACTACATGTCTCAACAGTTTGCTTCTATGAACACCAACATCAACAATCAATGGAGTGCAATCAATGACTCCACTGCAACCCGGATAAATGATTTTCGCTCGTATGTGAACCAACAATTCTCGTACATTTATTATCACCTTCATATCCCACCATACGACCCAAATAACCCAGCTGCACCTCCTCCACATTACACAGAACCTCCACTTCAACAACAATTCCCGAACCAAGGCTCATGGTCTTACAACCATCCAGACATACATCATCCTTAATGTTCTGGTTGACTGATTTTTTCTATTATGTTATTGTCTTGCTATTTCAATGTTTCGTTTTTTCAAATTTATGTGTAAATCTTAAACAATTTGTGTTACTATTTTAAATTCTCTATTTTTTATCAATATATTACTCTATTATTATTTGCTTCAGGCATCTTTCCCTTCTTTTTGATAATGTCAAGGGGGGAGAAAGATGTATGGTACTTTATGCTTGTATTTCCTATGTCTTAACTTTCAAGGTACTCTCCAATCAAGATGAAGAATTGCAAAGGATTCCAACCCTCTCCTACATAGGGGGAGTTTTGCATCTTATGGGGAGAAGCTCTTCCGGAAAGCACATCGCATAAAGAAAGATTGTTTGTCATCATCAAAAAGGGGGAGAATGTAAAATCAAGCTTCACAAATAAGCTTTTGTTTTGATGAAGACAAACCATGGCTAACAAAGAAGGCAAAGATTTTGATCAAGCATCTAAGCATCTAAGGATAATATCTTCATTCAAAGCTCTCAACAACTTTAAAGGTATAATAATATTATCTACTTTGATCTTAAGATATAGATTCTCAAAAATGAAAAAGAAATGTTTAAGAATCATTACTCAAGCTTTTCAAAGATAAAATTCATTTTTCTTCTGCATGCAATCGATTTACATCTTAGTGCAATCGATTGCACACTTCAAAATTTTAGATCTTTTGCTTCTGTTTCTATGTGCAATCGATTTACATTACCTATGCAATCGATTGCATACTTAAAATTTTCAAAATGTTTGCTACTGTCTTTGCATGCAATCGATTACATTGTTAGTGCAATCAATTGCACTCAGTTAATTTTTGCTACTGACTTTGCATGCAATCGATTACATTGTTAGTGCAATCAATTGCACTCAGTTAATTTTTGCTACTGACTTTGCATGCAATCGATTACATTGTTAGTGCAATCGATTTCACTCTTCAAGATTTTGAAAAAATAGCTGTTAAAAACCTTGTGCAATCGATTTACACCAAGGGTGCAATCGATTGCACACTGCACGAATTTGAAAAATAACAGCTTTGTTCATGCCTTTTCATCATGCCTTTTCATTACATCTTTTCACTCAAACTTGGAATTTGTTCATGATACATTTCCAAATGTTCATGATATTTCAAAAGGGTGTTATGAACATATAAATATTCAATTTCAAATCCAGATCTAACACCTTCTTCCAATAATATTTTCTGAACTTTCAAAAAACAAACTCAAGCCTTCTTCATTTTCATGCATAAGTTTTCTGCATATTTTCATACATTAACAAACAGAAAACTTTGAGCAAATATATCTTGAGTCTTTGTACAATATTATTATTGAAAGAAGAAGATTATACATTGTCAAATCACTCTAAGTGATCAATATTACTCTACTCACTCAAACTCACAAATTGATATTTACTTACTTATTTTCCAGGATTATTGGAATTAAGTTTAAGTGTTTTTGTTAAAATCTTGTCTTTCCAAGTTGTTGGATACAAGTGTTGTTACACTGAGAGGATTGTTCTCATAGGTAACTTAGTGAAAATCCAAGAGGATTGTTCTTGGTATAAGAGGATTGTTCTTGGTTTGGTTGGTAGTTCTTGTTTAAGTTTGCCATAATAAGGAAATCTCTTTCATGTTGAAAGGGGACTGGAGTACTCTCGGACTGTGAGGGGAACCATGATATATCGCTCGTGTCTCTTTATTTTTCTGCATTTTTAAGCTTTCCTAAACTCACTTATAACCAAAACAATAAGAACCATCATCACTAAAAACTAGAATTTTTAAAGTACCTAATTCACCCCCCCCCCCTCTTAGGCGCACTTCGTACTTACATTTCCATGCAAAAAAATTGAATCAAATATTTTGTCATGAAATACAAAGATTTGATTCATGTTTGTTGACCTAATTCATGGCCTATAAATATAGAACACATTAAGACCATCAAAGATCACAAAATTGCCTCAAGAAGAACCCTAAAAAATCACAAAACTCTCAACAGCTAGGGCAAATACAAACCCTTATCTCTAGCCGTTCTCAATCAATTTCGAGCATTAATTCACTTTCCTGAAGGCTCCAGGAGTTAATCCATGTCATTACTCAAGCTTGAATCACACCAGAGCTCTCTCCCTCAACATCATCAATTTTGGTAACTTTATCAATCTCAAACTCTTAATTCATGCATTGTTGAATGATTTGGTGTATACATACATGTTCATGATGAGTTTTAGAACTGTTTTCATCTATTACTTGTGAAGTATAGCGCAAGAATCGAATTTCACCATTGTTGGGGCACGAAGATCTCAAAGCTGTGAATATATAGTTGCAGGCTGTTTCAGATGAAACTAATCACACCACTGAACTCACAGCCTCTTTATTAGCCAATATGGGCACTTTGTTTTGTTACTTGATGTTGATTTTGTAGGTTTCAATGTTTAGCACCATCGAAGAAGATGGTTGTAACCTCCATCCACGGCAGTTGACCAGCCAGTTGAATCTTTGACCTAGGCGTGTCACCATCTCATTCAGCCATTCAAATATCGGGACCTCACCCCCAACATTCGTATTCAATTTAATTTAATCTCTGATTTTATGATTTAATCTTCTTTTATATATATTGTTGTTCATATGTTTGACTAGTAACAATAGATAGCGTGGTGGTAAGATCATTGACTGGTGAAAGGAAGAGCGTGGGTTCAACACCCACCCCTAGACATTCTTATTTTCTTCATTTTTTCACTAACCCTAATTTCTTCTTATTTTCTTAACTATTTTGCAATTAATCATTAACAAACTTTAATTCTTTTTTAAATTAGGATTAGAGTTTTTAATTAGTAATTTATCTTTTTGACAATTGTTTTCATTTTACTAATTAATTAAATTAATTAACATTTTTATTAATATTAAAATTAATTAGAATTAGGGTCTTTTAATCAATAATCAATTTTGACATATTTTTTATTCATTAATTAATTAGGCTAATTAATATTTTCTTAAATATTAAAAATAATTAGAATTTAGGTTTTTATTACTATTATCATTTAAATTTTTTCTATAAAAATACAAAAATACAAACTTAGGTTTTATAACATTCAAACATTTTTCTAAATATTTTCTTATATCTTTTAGCTATCTATTTTCCTAGATCAAGTGTATAGGACGCTTCATTCAATGTAAATAGATTAGGTTTACTTTTCTCGTGTTTTCCCTATTTTGTAACTGCTCACAAGATGTAATAGCGTAGGTTTTATTTCTCGCATTTTTATACTTATGTAACTGCTCCAAAGCCCTGTAATAGCTTAGGTCTTTACATTCCCCACTTTACTTTTCCTGCTATATTTTATACTGCTAGTAACTAGGGTTTGAATGGCAATACTAAAATCAATCGATATGAATCCCTAATTCAAGATAAATATAACTAAACTGAACACACTTCTCACACTCACACCTCTAGGGTAACCTCTCTTCGTTGCCTTTGAATAATTAGTCATGTCCCTCGAAAGTAGGGATACTTTAGCACAAGAACCTCGAGTAAAGATGATAGTCCCTCGATGACCCTTTGATGTTGCCTATGAAAATGATCTAGTCCCTATGATACAATTGCTAAAGTATCTTTACATGTTACCTTCAATGACCATACGATGACCGTTCGCCTGTCCCTTCAAATCTAATGGATAGGGCTACCTACCAACTAATGGTACGGATAGCACTATCTCTAAGGGAGAAGGAAAATAATAAGAACGATCTTAGTGGGTAGGATACTCTTAATTACTTGCTCACGACTTTTTTCAAAATATTTCTCCCATCACACTTTTAAACAACAAATATTTAAAAAAAACACTTTGTATACACTCTTGAGGTCTGATACAAGAACTATTACAAAGTCAGCCTTACATTGGAAATTTCAAAGCATTTTCAAACAAATCACATACGCAAAGCAAGATTTCAAAAGTGAGCTAAGTAATTAAGAGTCTGTAGATAAATATGGGTGAAAAGGGTGTTAGCACCTCCCCTTTTGATATCTTACCCACCCCCCCCCCCCCCCCCCCCCCGAACTCAAAATCTATCAAGGTCTTTCCTGTTCTTTTCACCCTTTACTTATTGGATAAAAAAAGTCGGTGGCGACTCTAGCTATCCGCACATTTGGATAAAACCAAAAAGTCAGTTCTCCCACTGTATTACAGAACTTGAGACTCTGATGGGGAGTAAATTCAAAAAGAGGGGTTGCCTTAGGGTTTAGATCACTTTTACTTGCTTTAATTGTTTTATTTGCTTTCTTTATTTTAAGGGGGTTTGTTTGGGTTTATATGCTTGAAAGATCTTACACACGGATTTAGGGCTGCCTTAGGTAAGTAGCAATAGATCATAAAGGTTGTACGGCGTAGACCGATATGGATAATATCATGGCTATGTTAGTGTGACACATTTGTTTATATTGATGTTCCTTGAGTCAGTAAAGGATAACATTAGGCTTCCGCGTAGTGTCATTAGCACTAACTAACTTTTAGAACCTTAATTGACCCATCTTGGCCATTAGAAGGTAGTGAGATAGCCAGCTTTGGTGCAGTTCAAGGTCTGTTGATACTCGAAACTACGCTCATTGAGATTTGACTTTCGGGATTTTGGGTGGCAAGCCAGTTGCCGTGCTAAAATAAAGCCTGCAAGAAAGATCGATGATATTGAGATTCCCAGAACCTGGTTACCATTTTAGGATAGGTTGAGTCAACTTAACTTTAATAGGGAAGGGTACTTACTTATGGACTTCATACAAACCTTTAAACCTAAGGCTCTTATGTGACTTGTGTGTGTTTGCTACTCATCTAACATGAACATTACATCATTGCATCATATCATCATAACATGGCATTTTTACTAACCGTCTCAAGGATCTTATGAAGTTATCATGCAGGATCATCATAAGCCATATTTATAGCAAGGGGAAAGGGGATTTACTTTCCTCTAGCCAAATGTTGTCAAAGATCAAAGTACATTCTCTTGAGTCAGAGGCTAGGACCCACTTGATATGGTGAGATTGAAGGATATTCAATTATGAAGACTATAAAGATCTTCACACAAAGCTGCAACCAGATTCATATTTCAATTTTTTTAACCCCGCGAGATACTTGAAAACATTGCATATGCATCTACATACAATACATATCATTACATAACAGGTATCCAAGTAAGGTTTTCTCATCTTCTTGATGTTTATTTCAGTAGAAAAAGATGGCTCTTGAACAGACAGTCAAAGATCTCTAGGCTCAGAATGCTCAGTTCCAAGAGATGTTCCTAAACTTAGCCAAGCGACAAGAAGAACTGGAGGCTCTCATCACCAAAGAGAAGAAGAAGAAGACAAAGAAATCAGTTGGCATCCTTAACGTGAGGAGGAGGTTCAAAGGTCCGGTTAAGCGAGCTCTAAATTTTGATATTCCATCGAATGAAGGTGACAACCAAGATAAAGATGGTGAAAGTGTTAAAGCTGAGAAACAAAGAAACTATGGTTCTGATAAATTCTCTGATGAAGAGGAAGAAGATTATTTGCATGAACAATATCCCCCTGCGGACAAGAAATATATGTTGTTAGAAGAGAAACTGAAATCTATGGAGATCCAGAAGGTACCAGGCTTGAACTTTGAAGAATTGGGTTTAGTCTCAGGAGTAGTCATTCCTCCTAAGTTCAAAAGTCCTACCTTTTCCAATTATGATAGGGTTTCTTTCCCGAAGCTGCATTTGAGATCATATGTTCAAAAAATTCAACCGTACACTGCTGACAAGAAATTGTAGTTGCATTTCTTTCAAGAGAGCCTGTCTAGAACACAACTGGAATGGTATTATCAACTTGAAGGTACCAATATCCATACCTGGGAAGATTTGGCTACAACTTTCTATAAACAGTATCAATACAATTCCGATTTGGCACCAACCTGCATGCAACTACAGAGTATGTCCATGGGTTCTGAGGAAGGCTTTAAAGAGTATGCGTAGAAATGGAGAGATCTTGCAGGAAGTATTCAACATCCTTTGGATGATATGGAATTAGTTGACATGTTTATGAGCATGCTAACATGTCCTTTCTATAATCACCTACTTGGAATTTCTTCAGCCGAATTCACTGAACTGATATTAACTGGAGAACTTGTAGAGAATGGAATCATGAGAGGTAAAATTCTGGTGGCTACATCTTCGAATACTGTGAATAAGTCTTATAATGGTAAGAAAGAATCCAATGATGTATACGGCCAGAAGGGTCATAATAAGAGTGATCACAACCAATCTGTGGGGGAAGTTCTGATCTCTAATCCTACTCCAGTACCACAACAACAATAACAAAATAATCAATGTAGGCAGGTCGCACCCAGGAGATAGTTCACAAGAATCAATAGCCATTGTCTCAAGAATTGCAACACATGTTGAAGGCAGAGCTGATTATATTGAAAGATCCTCCTCAGAATCCTAATATTACCTCCCCTAGTTACAATCCCAATCCAAGGTGTGCATATCACTCCAACAGTTTTGGACATGACACTAACAATTGTTGGGCTCTGAAGAACAAGATTCAAGATATTATTAATTCTAAGGAGATTATATTTGACCCTCCTGAGACTCCTAATGTGATTATATCTCCTATGCCTAATCACGACAAAGGAATTAATGCTATTGATGATGTTTCTTATGTTTCTACTATAAACGACTTGACTACTCCTCTGATGATTGTTAAGAAGAAGCTGCTGCAAGTCAGTTTATTTTCGGGTTACGTTGAAAAGTGATAGTGTTGTGAGGCCCAATCCAATGGCTGTAAACTGTTGAAAGAAGGTATTCAACATCTAATGGATGATTGTGTGATTCTATTGTAGAAGACTCCTTCCGCAGAGAGTGTGTCTCAAGATTGGCGGTTTAAATACGTGTTTGTAATTTCCGGTATTCCTATAAGGATCACTTCCAA
Source organism: Vicia faba (assembly GCA_948472305.1). Classification (NCBI taxonomy): domain Eukaryota; kingdom Viridiplantae; phylum Streptophyta; class Magnoliopsida; order Fabales; family Fabaceae; genus Vicia; species Vicia faba. The sequence goes on from OX451735.1 coordinate 1,457,314,601, forward strand.
CGGTCCTGTGAAGATTACTTCCGAACCTAGGGTTGCTCCTTTGATCATTACCGAGCTTGGGCCAATTCCATATTCCTCTGACAAGGCTATCCCTTGAAATTATGGAGCTGATGTCTACTAACATGACGTCAAGAAAGAGCCTTGACTATCGAAAGTGGAAATACTAAAGTTATTGATCCCAATGTTACCAATATTGTTGGGACCAGTAAAGTTACTAGAAGTGGAAGGTTTTTCTCTCAAGAGATCTCTCCAAAGACTGTTACTACACTAGTTCGTATTACTGCTACTGAATCAACTACTGGGACTCGAGGCAAATAACAGATGACTGAGCCTGCCCAGACAGAGGCACCGAACAGATTAGTGTTGAAGATACTTCTAAGAAAGAGAGGGAGGAAGTATTGAAAATTATTTGAAAGAGTGACTACAAGATTGTTGAACAACTGGGGTATACTCCCTCGAAAATATTTATGTTATCTCTGTTATTGTGCTCTGAAGCCCATGCTCAGGCTTTGGTAAAGTTCCTAAAATCTGCTCATGTACCGCAAGAAATCTTTGTTGATCAGTTTGAAAATTACGTTGCTAGCCGGACAACTGATAATGGGCTAGGCTTCTCTGATGATGACTTAACTCCCGCAGGAAGGAACCATAATAAGGCCCTGCATGTCTCCATCGAGTGTAGCGGCACTACCTTATCTAATTTGTTGATGGACACAGGTTCCTCATTGAATGTATTTCCAAATGTTGCTTTAGACAGGCTTGACTGTGAAGGGGTTATGCTGAAACCCAGTGATGTTGTGGTAAGAGCCTTTGATGGTTTAAATAAAATGGTGCACAAAGAGGTTGATCTTCCAATCAAAGTGGGTTCTCAGGTCTTCAATTATACCTTCTACGTGATGTAAATTTTTCCAGCCTATTCCTATTTACTTGGACGCCCTTGGATTCATGGGATATGCGTTGTTACTTCTATTTTACACCAAAAGTTGAAATATCTCGTGAAAGGAAAAATTGTTACAGTTTGTGGTGAAGAAGAATACATGGTGAGCCACTTGAACTCCTTCAAGTATGTTGAGATGGATGGTGTTGTACCCCAAAATTTGCCCTCCCATATTTCTCAAAACATTTCAAGAAAAATTCACAAGTCCAACCCGGCACGTCATATTCAGGTGGTCTTTCACCAAGATATCTCTGATAACGTATTCTCAAATTCATGTTCGGCTCAAGAGTCAATTCTTTAAAGAAGGTATCCGAATGTTTGAGTTTTCTTGAAGAAATATGGTGAAAAAGTGTGCTGAAAGTGCAGTTTTTACGCGCTAAAAATTCATAATTTGAAGATCGTGACTCGTTTTGAACCCGTTCTGGTGGCCAAAATTCCGTCTTGACATTATCTACATTTTCATCTCTCACGGCTGGAAGCCAATTTCGATCAGAAGGTCTTCAAAAATGTGGATTTATCAAGTATTTCTATACAGAAAATTTGTGACAGAAGTTTATTTGCGTCATGTTCAGAAAATCATAACTTGGTCGATTTTCATCGTATCGAGCTGGTTCCGGCGCCAAAATTTCAAAAATTGAGTTGGCTACATTTTCACAGAAGGTATTGAGTTCAAACGGTATTCAAAAGGCCTTCGTTTTTTGCTCAGTGTGTGTGACACGCTGAAAATCCTGAATGCTGAATATTATTTCATCTGGGCCGAAACTTCGAAAATTCATAACTCGGTCAATTTTTATCGGATTGGGCTCATATTTTTCCACAAGGTCCCTGACTCATAGATCTACAACTTTGCTTCAAAAGTAGAGACCGTATTATGCTCCGATCAATACCAGTTTTTTATTGAAGAACGTGTCAGAGTCGACACTAGAGCCCAAAATAAGTTTGTCTGAGCTGAAACTTCAAAAATTCATAACTAATTCACCGTTTATCCGATTGAGCCGATTTTCGGACAGGAGTTAGTTATCGATGTCAGCTACATTTTGTTTTCACATTTCAACTTCAAAAATTGCACTTAAGTCCCTGCGATTTAGCCTGGAAAGTGACGAATTCAAGTGAACATTGGAGGCCCAATTGCACATTCAAAGCCCATTTTCTTTACCCTAATTTCCATTATATAATCACATCCTTTTCACACAAACCAAAAGAAAAAAAAGAGAAGAAGAAAACCTTGCCACAACACTGTCAGAATATCAAATTCTTTCAAGAACCCTAAAACCTTGAAATCCTTATTACAAATTCCTCTCTCACTACAAACAATCCTTCTCAGTTACAAACCAACATCTCACTACTTCTTTAGTAAGAGTAAGGCTGGCTTGATCTCCATGATCAAAAGGGCATAAAAGCATTCATGTCACTACTTTTCCAGTAAGGGTAAGGTTGATTTGATCTCCATGATCAAAAGGGTATAATCATTCATACATGTCATATTGGCCTAAACATTAAATTTCTTCATATATTGGTTTTATTTGTATTTTATGATATATAGTAATTTATTTAATGTGTTCATGAGATTCAACACTGCAGATTTAGACAGGATTCCTTGCAGGTTCATTAAGGAACGTTGAGACCAGAACACAAATGGCCAAAAGCCGAATGGCCAAAACAGAACATTTTACACATGACACCAATACATGGCGAGACAGACATCCTGAGAAGGTTAAGGAACGTTGAGGCCAGAACACAAATGACCAAAACCCAGAACACAAATGGCCAAAAGCCAAAACACAAATGGCCAAAACAAAACAGTTTACACATGACGCCAATAGCTGTTTCACCCCTCCAATCAGGCTCGTATACTCATAAACTCTCTCTCTATTTTTATTATTTTCCTTTAATTAATTAATCGTTATTCTTTTTATTAATCACTAACCAATTAACATTTTTTTCATAATAAAATTCAGAAAACTAACATTTTTAGTATTATTATTATTTAGTAATTTCACTATTAATTATTTTTTGTAAATAAATTCTAACAAATTAATTTAGTTTAATTAGGTTTAATTTTGGCTTTTTCATAATAAATAAAATAAATTAGAATTAGGTTTTACTAACTTTTGACTTTATTTTATTTTATTTTTATTTTTCATTAAAGACATTAAAAAACCAAAAATACTTTTTTCTTTTATTTAAATAATTAGTTTTAGGTTTAATATTAATTAAATACAAAAAACACAAAAAAACACCTTTCTTTAAAATAATAATAAGTAGACTTTAATTTAATTTAATTTCAAGCAAAGGGTCAAAACCCTCGGACGTTCCAATTTATTCTTTTCGCGCATTATTTTCTTTATCAATTATTATGTAACTGCTTTCCGGATGTAATAGTAATTAGGTCTTTTTTTTACTTTCCGCATTTTTATCAAAAACGGGTCTTTGTATTTTGGCGATGTATAGACCCGCGCCTTGTAATAGTTTAGATTTAATTTTCCGCAATTTACTTCCCGCAAATTATTAAACTGTTAATTATGCATGACAAGATTTGCATGACAAATAAAATCAACCTGTAGCTCACAATGATGCATGTTCAAAGATAAATGTAAACTGAAAACAACACACAAATACACACACCACTTCTAGGGTACGCCTCACCTGTTGCCTTCGAAACGTGGTCGTCAAGTATAGGACGTTTTAGCGGTCCTTATGTCCATGATCCAGTTGCCTCGAAACAAGTTGCCTCGAAACGGTTGCCTCGAATCAGTTGCCTCGAAATAGTTGCCTCGAAACGGTTGCCTCGGATTAAAAAAGGATCAAGGACATAAGGGTAGCTTCTAAGGTGTCCTACTGTTGCTTCGGTAACCACACTGTCCCTACACTCGAATTGACCCGAACACCTCCAACGGTGGTGCTACCTACCTCTCAATGGTGGGATAGCACTATCTAAAGGACTCTTACACAGCCTAATTCCTTAGGGTAGGTAGACTCTCATAGGTACTTGCTCTCTTCAAAAACAAACAAAACATCTTTTCACACTGACACTTTCAAAAGTTTTCAAAACAAATTTTTCATACACTCTTGAGGACAGATACAAGAGTCACTTAGAAATCTTTCAAACGAAACTTTTTTCAAACCCACACACACATTTGAAAAGCAAACATTTTTGAAAACATAAGAGCAAGTACCTAAGAGCCCGTGGATAACCACGGATAGAAAGGGTGCTAACACCTTCCCTTTTTATAAATCTACCTCCTGAACCGAGAAACATTCTCAAAGAAGGAATTTTGCTGTGCTTTTGTCCTTTCCATGTTGGAGAACATAAAAGACGGTGGCGACTCTTGCTTACCGCGACATTTCGCGAACCAACTTTAAACAGTCAGTTCTATTTCCACCGATCACAGAACTGGCGACTCTGCTGGGGACCTTATAAAAGTGAGGTGTACCTTAGGACTAAGATCACTTGTGTTTTCAATTGTCTGAATTGTTTGCTTTATTATTGTGGGTACTGTCTTGGGAGTTCTATAGATCCTAACCCGGATCTGGGGGATACCTTCTTAGAAAGTAGCAACAAGACTGTGAGGGAACTGTGCGGGGTATACTGACACGGTTGAAGCAGTCTGCTACGTTGATGTGGCACTTTGGTGAGTATCGGTAACCCTTGAGTCAAGTCAAGGAGAGTACGGGGCCGCCGCATGGTATCGTGAAGCATCAACTGACCTTAGGAACCTTAATTGAACCATCTTGGCCTCTTTAGGGTAGTGAGATAACTGACTTTGGTGCAGTCCGAGGTTGGTTGATACTCGATACTACACTCAGTTGAGGGTTGTTTTCTTGGAATATTTCGGTCGCCAGTTCAGTGGCTAAATCGAAACGATGAACACAGAAAGCAATCCAATGATATTGGGACCCTTAGAACCCGGTTACTTCTGATAGGACAGGTTTTGAGCCCACCAACTTCAAGAGGGTAGTACCTAAACTTCATGCCGGCCTGAAATCTAAGGACTGTCTTGTGTGACTTGTGTGCCTTCCAACTTGAATTACTTGCACGTACTTGTTACCTAACACATGAGTTTCTTGCAGGGTTTGTTTACAGTCCTTAATTTGGGCTCATAACAGGGTTTACTTACAGCACTCCACGCATAGCATAACATCATACCATCATACCATTGCATACATCCTGCATAAGGACTAATCCATTTCAAGGATCCCAAGGGTTTGTGATGCAGGTCATGATGAATCAAACTGTCCAGCAAGGGGAAAAGGGGATTTATTTTCCTCCATCCAAAACATGATAACTTGAGTCAGGGGCTATGACCCACTTGATATGGTGAGCTTTGACTCTTGAAGAAGGTTCCCCTAGCCAGGTTTGTTTGGAAATCAAAACAAAGTTGATGACTTGAGTCAGGGGCTATGACCCACTCGATATGGTGAGCCTTGACTCTTGAAGAAGGCCTCTCAACAATACGCAGTGCCTTTCATCAAGCTACAAAATGAAGATTCTAACAAAGTTTCTTGTTTATCCTGCGAGGTCCTTGAAAACATTGCATGCATATCATACATATCATTGCATAACAGGTACCCTTTTGACAGGTCACTTACCTTCTTCGCTGTTTATTTCAGCAATGGCTTCCCAACAAGATAACCAGGGTCTTCATGCTCAAGAGACTCAGTTCAGGGAGATCTTCCTAAGCCTATCCAAGGGGCAGGAAGAGCTGAGGGCACTCCTCGTGGGGAATTTGGCCAAGAAAAGTCCCGAAGATGACAAGGACGAACGACTGAAACATCTACAAGCTGAGGTGGATGCAATGAGAACCCAAATGCTGGGGCAAATGGCTCTCATCTAAGGCTTAGCTCGGGAGCAAGAAGAGTTGAGGACCATGATCAGTCAGCTTCATCAAGACATGAAGCAACCAGTCCAAGTCAGGGACCAAGTCATTAATCAGCCTCCAAGAAGTCAAAGGTTTGGTTCAATGAATAGACATCTCAAAGCTGCTACTACTTCACAGGTCCAACCATAACCCCGCCCAGAGCAACAGGTTGATCAGAGTAAGCCTAGCAGGTCCAGGAGGCAATTCACCCAGCTCAATGTGTCGCTGTTTCAAGCTTTACAACACCTGTTGAGTTTGAATCTGATTACACTAAGGGCTCCTCCCCGGAATCCCAACATCTCTGCTCCTAACTATCATCCCAACAAAAAATGTGCATACCACTCCGATAGTCCTGGACATGACACTGCCGACTGCTGGACTCTGAAGAACAAGGTCCAGGACCTGATTAATGAAGGAGCAGTGGATTTCACCCAAGTGGGTCAGGCTGAGTGCTTCTACCATCCCTACAGGATTCACCATTTGAAGTAATAAGTCCTGAGATGAGAAGACTTTTTGTCCATTAGAATTTTCAAGTTGTAATTTTCTTTTGATTGTTCAAACGATTATCATGTCAAACGCTGTTATTGCATTAATGCATCGCATATGTCTGTTTTGAATCAATATATTTGCATTCACTATATTCAAACTGCTTCCATTTTTTTTTGATGTCAACTCTCAATTAATAATTCTGAGCCTCTTGAGGGAGGATGACGAAAACGATACCACGATCTTTACAGTATGCTTTTGAACAGACCCCACTGATGAGGTACAGGCATTGTTTCAATTCCTAAACACTGGAGTTATAAGGAAGATAATCCCTCGTCAACCCCTTTGAGCCAAAGAAGTTGGAGTTTTTCTTTTCGAAAATTAAAACCCTTATTCATAACCTGGGGCAGGGTAGTTCTCTCAATTGATCCAAGTGCATAACGAATGGCACCAAAGAGGTCCTTACAAAACAAAAGACAATGATGGTTCCGAATAATCATAAAGACAGGCAGTCATTACAAAAAAAAAAACTAAAGCCCAATAAGTCAAAACCTATGAAGGAGACTTACAAAACTGGGGCATCCCGCTGACTGTAATTCCAAAAGAAACAGTTCAGGTAAAAAACAGGGATAATGAAATCAAAAAGAAAGAGGTCCAACAAATCCTCAACAAAAGGAAAGGACTGCCTATTCAAATGAATTGTCAACATCCGAACCATCATTGGAATATCAGGACAAAGACCCAAACAAGGTCAAACGCACGATCAGCTGAGTTTAGGTTTGAAGAACATTACGAAGAGCGGGTGGGTACAAATAAAATTTGAGCCTTTACCCTTTGTTTCTTAAACCGTGAACTTGGCCACGTTACAACCCTTAAAAGTCCTAGCTAAAGCATGGGTTAGTTCGAAAGCATACTGTTACGAAAGGTATCCTGACTCCTTAAGGCTTGCTGTAAAATACTGAGTTGACATCACATTTTACAAAAATTCGCTTATTTTACAAAAAATGCATTTTCAAAAAACTTCAAGACAGACATAAGCTTTGCATTCTTGATATAATATTGTTTGCGTATGACTATTTGTTCGAACAGCAGAGAAATTCGCACGAAGAATATCTAGTGAACAAAAGCACTTCCAATCAAGGGGCATGGCATGATCATTGTCCATCATCTGGGGCAGTTAAGTCAAGATTCGGAGAATCTCTCAAAAGGCCAACCAGCCTGGGGCAAATCTCCATCTGGATCACTTGGAGCGTTGGACGATCAAACAAAGATCTTCTGGTAGTATGGAAGCACTACACTACTGACAGGGGCACCTCCCTACATCCTGAGAGCATGGACATAGTCGAAAGAATACTACGCAAAATCAAAGACCCGCTAGGTTGACACACCTAGGCAAAAATAAGGGCTTCCTGGCGAACCAAAAGGGTTCGGGTAAAAATAAGGGATGAAATGAAAAAATTTGTACACCTGGCAAGTCGAAAACCTGAAAAGGCGGCTTGGGCAAAAATGGGTATCCCGGTGGACTGAAAACCCGAAAGGGTGGTCCGGGCAAAAGTTAGGGATCAAAGCGTACGACTATGTCCCGTCATCTCGTCACTTGCCTACCAGAAGAAGATTTGTCAATTGGCAGTTATCAAGACCTCCACATGTACCTTCTTCTCCTGCAGAAACTAGGGCAATAAGAATTGTCCGAACTATACAAGCTGCTCTGTCCACCAAGGTACCAAGGTAAGCCGAAGAACGTAACCAAGATATCTTAATTCCCCAGAGAGTGAGCCAAGATTCAGCAATACTCTCCCCCAAGCAGAGTTGGTCTCCCGTAAACCCTACAAGGCACAGTATCTCCAGCAAGTCAGCAATACTCTCCCCAAGCAGAGTTAGCCTACTCAGTCAGCCTTAAGGAAATTGGGTATCCCCAGAAGATCTCAACATTCCCCAGCGGAGTATACAAGCATTCCTAACAAGCATCCCCGGCAATCTTGATCTCAGATTGCTCCTCGACGGAATACCGAACATCCAGTGGAGCCATTTCCCCAGTGCAACCTCAGACGTTTCCCCAGGAGAACTTAATCAATCTCCCCAGCAGGTCTTGAAGCTTATCCCCAGTAGATTCTGGAAGCTTGTCACCCGCATAGCACGAACGCTCCCCCGGGCTTTATTTAAAGGTTATTTCCCCACTAGGATATAACTGGGTTATCCTCAGCCAATTGCCACGGAAAGATCGTCCCCGACGAAGTCTTCCTATCCCTAGCGGAGTTCATCAAAACTTCCAACAAAACTCAACAATGGTATCCCAAGCGGAGTTATCATCATCTCAGCAAAGTACCTCTCTTCCCACAGAGTTCACTCCCCGCAGAGTAATCTATTTGCCAAGTTTATTCCCCAACGGAGTCATCTTCTCCTACCGGTATTCTTGCAACAATCATCCCCAGCGGAAACAAAGCTCTACTCTTCCACATCAGTCCAGGATTTAACTTCCCGGCATTCGTTAAGGATTTATTTTACGGGACGAAAATACACTTCATAAACATTTACATACATAATGCATGCATACACGCATCATATCACACAATCTCGTTTATTTTGAGAACATCACGCATGTCATACATCATGACATTGCATACAACTAATGTTTTGTCTTTTCAGGACAAAAGTCAATACAAAGATGATTACTATCAATTGTCGTGATTCCAGATCCGATTCCTGTATCTTTCCAGGGTGTATCTGTTGACGACTAATTCCAGACTCGATTCCTGTATCCTGCCAGGGCACGTCTGAAGAGTTTGAAGATCTGATTCATGTATCTTGCCAGGGTGTATCTGTTGACGACTAATTCCAGACTCGATTCCTGTATCCTGCCAGGGCACGTCTGAAGAGTTTGAAGATCTGATTCCTGTATCTTGCCAGGGTGTATCTGTTGATGACTAATTCCAGACTCGATTCCTGTATCCTGCCAGGGCACGTCTGAAGAGTTTGAAGATCGGATTCCTGTATCTTGCCAGGGTGTATCTGTTGACGACTAATTCCAGACTCGATTCCTGTATCCTGCCAGGGCACGTCTGAAGAGTTTGAAGATCCGATTCCTGTATCTAGCCAGGGCATATCTGTTGACGACTAATTCTAGATTCGATTCCTGTATCCAGCCAGGGCATATCTGCATAAAGAGTTTGAAGATCAACCCCAGTAACAGGCCAGGTAATTATCTTTCTTTCTCAGGTACGCAAGTTCTCGCTAAGGAATCTCTTACGAGATCGACACCTAGATGGCATCTATAAGCCCATCCATATACCAACAGTCTCCAAATAGCATCTATAATCCCATTCCCGACAAGGCTCTGTCACAACTCCAAATGGCATCTATAAGCCCATCCTCCTATCCATCATCTCTCGAAATGGCATCTGTAAGCCCATTCCCGCCATCACGTTGTTGATACTCTACGATGCGAGTGCAAATTTCTGGGCACTCTAGTGTTCAATCATCTTCCACCTTCGGATCATGAAAGGCACGCAAGCCAATCTACATCCTCAGGTTTAAGAAGATTGAACAGGGGCAACTGTTGTACCCCAAAATTTGCCCTCCCATATTTCTCAAAACATTTCAAGAAAAATTCACAAGTCCAACCCAACGCGTCATATTCAGGTGTTCTTTCACCAAAATATCTGTGATAACGTATTCTCAAATTCAGGTTCGGCTCAAGAGTCAATTCTTTAAAGAAGGTATCCGAATGTGCGAGTTTTCTTGAAGAAATATGGTGAAAAAGTGTGCTGAAAGTGCAGTTTTTACGCGCTAAAAAATTCATAATTTGAAGATCGTGACTCGTTTTGAACCCGTTCCAGTGGCCAAAATTCCGTCTTGACATTATCTACGTTTTCATCTCTCACGGCTGGAAGCCAATTTCGATCAGAAGGTCTTCAAAAATGTGGATTTATCAAGTATTTTCATACAGAAAATTTGTGACAGAAGTTTATTTGCGTCATGTTCAGAAAATCATAACTTGGTCGATTTGCATCGTATCGAGCTGGTTCTGGCGCCAAAATTTCACAAATTGAGTTGGCTACATTTTTATAGAAGGTATTGAGTTCAAACGGTATTCAAAAGGCCTTCGTTTTTTGCTCAGAGTGCGTGACACGCTGAAAATCCTGAATGCTGAATATTATTTCATCTGGGCCGAAACTTCGAAAATTCATAACTCGGTCAATTTTTATCGGATTGGGCTCATATTTTTACACAAGTTCCCTGACTCATAGATCTACAACTTTTCTTCAAAAGTCGAGTCCGGATTATGCTCCGATCAATACCAGTTTTTTATTGAAGAACGTGTCAGAGTCGACGCTGGAGCCCAAAATAAGTTTGTCTGAGCTGAAACTTCAAAAATTCATAACTAATTCACCGTTTATCCGATTGAGCCGATTTTCGGACAGGAGTTAGTTATCGATGTCGGATACATTTTGTTTTCACATTTCAACTTCAAAAATTGCACTTAAGTCCCTGCGATTTAGCCTGGAAAGTGACGAATTCAAGTGAACATTGGAGGCCCAATTGCACATTCAAAGCCCATTTTATTTATCCTAATTTCCATTATATAATCACATTATTTTCACACAAACCAAAAGAAAAAAAAAAGAGAAGAAGAAAACCTTGCCATAACACTGTCAGAATATCAAATTCTTTCAAGAACCCTAAAACCTTGAAATCCTTATTACAAATCCCTCTCTCACTACAAACAAGCCTTCTCAGTTACAAACCAACATCTCACTACTTCTTCAGTAAGAGTAAAGCTGGCTTGATCTCCATGATCAAAAGGGCATAAAAGCATTCATGTCACTACTTTTCCAGTAAGGGTAAGGTTGATTTGATCTCAATGATCAAAAGGGTATAATCATTCATACATGTCATATTGGCCTAAACATTAAATTTCTTCATATATTGGCTTTATTTGTATTTTATGATATATAGTAATTTATTTAATGTGTTCATGAGATTCAACACTGCAGATTTAGACAGGATCCCTTGCAGGTTCATTAAGGAACGTTGAGGCCAGAACACAAATGGCCAAAAGCCGAATGGCCAAAACAGAACATTTTACACATGACACCAATACATGGCGAGACAGACATCCTGAGAAGGTTAAGGAACGTTGAGGCCAGAACACAAATGGCCAAAAGCCAGAACACAAATGGCCAAAAGCCAAAATACAAATGGCCAAAACAAAACAGTTTACACATGACGCCAATAGCTGTTTCACCCCTCCAATCAGGCTCGTATACTCCTAAACTCTCTCTCTATTTTTATTATTTTCCTTTAATTAATTAATCGTTATTCTTTTTATTAATCACTAACCAATTAACATTTTTTTCATAATAAAATTCAGAAAACTAACATTTTTAGTATTATTATTATTTAGTAATTTCACTATTAATTATTTTTTGTAAATAAATTCTAACAAATTAATTTAGTTTAATTAGGTTTAATTTTGGCTTTTTCATAATAAATAAAATAAATTAGAATTAGGTTTTACTAACTTTTGACTTTATTTTATTTTATTTTTATTTTTCATTAAAGACATTAAAAAACCAAAAATACTTTTTTCTTTTATTTAAATAATTAGTTTTAGGTTTAATATTAATTAAATACAAAAAACACAAAAAAAAACACCTTTCTTTAATGAAATAAAAATTAGACTTTAATTTAATTTAATTTCAAGCAAAGGGTCAAAACCCTCGGACGTTCCAATTTATTTTTTTCGCGCATTATTTTCTTTATCAATTATTATGTAACTGCTTTTCGGATGTAATAGTAATTAGGTCTTTTTTTACTTTCCGCATTTTTATCAAAAACAGGTCTTTGTATTTTAGCGATGTATAGACCCGCACCTTGTAATAGCTTAGATTTAATTTTCCGCAATTTACTTCCCGCAAATTATTAAACTGTTAATTATACATGACAAGATTTGTATGACAAATAAAATCAACCTGTAGCTCACAATGATGCATGTTCAAAGATGAATGTAAACTGAAAACAACACACAAATACACACACCACTTCTAGGGTACGCCTCACCTGTTGCCTTCGAAACGTGGTCGTCAAGTATAGGACGTTTTAGCGGTCCTTATGTCCATGATCCAGTTGCCTCGAAACAAGTTGCCTCGAAACGGTTGCCTCGAATCAGTTGCCTCGAAATAGTTGCCTCGAAATGGTTGCCTCGGATTAAAAAAGGATCAAGGACATAAGGGTAGCTTCTAAGGTGTCCTACTGTTGCTTCGGTGACCACACTGTCCCTACACTCAAATTGACCCGAACACCTCCAACGGTGGTGCTACCTACCTCTCAATGATGGGATAACACTATCTAAAGGACTCTTACACAGCCTAATTCCTTAGGGTAGGTAGATTCTCATAGGTACTTGCTCTCTTCAAAAACAAACAAAACATCTTTTCACACTGACACTTTCAAAAGTTTTCAAAACAAAATTTTCATACACTCTTGAGGACAGATACAAGAGTCACTTAGAAATCTTTCAAACAAAACTTTTTTCAAACCCACACACACATTTGAAAAGCAAACATTTTTGAAAACATAAGAGCAAGTACCTAAGAGCCCGTGGATAACCACGGATAGAAAGGGTGCTAACACCTTCCCTTTCTATAAATCTACCTCCCGAACCGAGAAACATTCTCAAAGAAGGAATTTTGCTGTGCTTTTGTCCTTTCCATGTTGGAGAACATAAAAGACGGTGGTGACTCTTGCTTACCGCGACATTTCGCGAACCAGCTTTAAACAGTCAATTCTATTTCCACCGATCACAGATGGTGAATTCATCGAGACTCCCTGCTAGACCTTTGAAGTTGTTCCTCGAATAACACCCGTTACTAAAGACACTTATGCTATTCCTAAGACTATTAGGGTTCCACCAAGAATGGCTTCTCTAAAAGATGCTAGAGCTGTGATTGAAGAAGGTGGTTGCACTGTTTGGGGTCAGCTTCCCGACATTCCTTACAAGTCTAACAAATTTGGCTTGGGTTTCACCTCAGAGGCTCATATGGTTGTTTGTCGCTCTCGTGCGGGGACACCGGCATTCCACGTCAACAACAATGGAGTCAACACTGTGGAAGATGCTTATAGCAAATACGATATAGACATTTGGATTTTCACTACTACCAATAGTGGACTCAACAATTGGCAGGCTAAAGACTTTATACCAATCTCCTTTAGTCAGGAGTAAATTCTATTTCCTGTTTTCTTGTTTTCAAGTTTTTGGTTATGTAATTTAAACAATAACTTTAAACCTTGTGCCTTACCCGGGACACAATGGTCCATTTGGTAGGGTTGTCATTTTTCATCCACATATTTTCATTTAATAAATCTATAGACGTTTGCATTTAAATTTTGCACTCATTGTCTTTCTTTTACTTTATTTCTTTCAAAATAGATACGTGTTCTTATAGACGCCCACACAAAAAATTGCAGAGCCATATCCACCCTGGATCTTATTGATAACAATTCTGCTATTGCCAATTATGACTTCGAAAATCTGATCTACCAAGCTGAGGATGAAGGTGAGGAAGATTGTGAAGTACCTGGAAAGCTTGCTAGGCTGTTAATGCTGGAGGAAAAATCCATACAATCACATGAAGATCCAGTTGAGGTTGTGAACTTGGGTACTGAAGAGGATAAGAAAGAAGTCAAGATAGGTGCCAACCTAGAAGGCAGTGTCAAAAAGAGATGTTGCGTGACTATGTTGATATATTTTCTTGGTCAGATTAAGACATGCCAGGGCTTGATACTGACATTGTGGTTCACCATCTACCAATAAAGGAATGTTCTCCTCCTATTAAGCAGAAGGTTCGTTGTATGCGTCCTGAGATGTCTCAAAAGATCAAAGCTTAGGTTATGAAGCAGTTCAATGCAGGTTTCTTAGTTGTTACATCCTATCCTCAGTGGGTTGCAAATATAATGCCAATACCCAAGAAGGATGGTAAGGTGCGTATGTGTATAAACTACAGGGATTTGAATAGGGGAAGCCCCAAAGATGACTTTCCACTTCCACATATTGACGTTCTGGTTGACAACACCGCTCAACACAAGGTATTTTCCTTCATGGATGGTTTCTCTGGTTGTAATCAAATCAAATTGCACCTGAAGACATGGAGAAGACTACCTTTGTCACGCAGTGGGACACTTTTTGTTACAAAGTTATGCCTTTTGGTTTGAAGAATGTCGGTGCAACATATCAGCGTGCTATGGTAGCTTTGTTCCATGATATGATCCATCACGAGATAGAGGTTTACGTTGATGACATGATAGCCAGATCTCAAGCTTAAGAAGAACATCTCGACCACCTGCACAAATTGTTTGTGAGGTTGAAGAAATACAAGTTGAGGTTGAATCCAAACAAGTGCACCTTTGGGGTAAGATCCGGTAAACTCCTAAGTTTCATCGTCAGTAGTAAGAGTATTGAAGTTGATCCTGCCAAGGTTAAAGCCATTCAAGAAATTCCAGCTCCCCGTACCGAGAAGGAAGTCAGAGGTTTCTTGGGACGACTGAACTATATTTCCATATTTATTACCCATTTGACTGTTACTTGTGAGCCAATATTCAAGTTACTGAAGAAAGATCAAGTAGTGAAGTGGAACAAAGACTATCAGATAGCTTTTGACAAAATTAAGGAGTACCTCCAAGAACCTCTGATTCTGATGCCGTCGGTTGAAGGAAGACCTATGATCATGTACTTAACAGTGTTAGAGAACTCAATGGGGTGTGTATTGGGGTAGCATGACGAGTTTGGTTGAAAAGAGCATGCAATATACTACCTTAACAAAAAATTTACCGACTGTGAAACAAGATACTCACTGCTCTAGAAAACTTGTTGCGCTTTGGCATGGGCTGCTCGCTGACTAAGACAGTATATGTTGACTCATACTACTTTATTGATCTCTAAGATGGATCAATAAAATATATATTCGAGAAACCCACTCTCTCTAGAAGAATAGCAAGATGGAAAATGGTCTTGACAGAATAAGACATTCAGTATACTACTCAAAAGGCAATCAAAGGAAGTGTACTGGCAGATAATTTTGCTCATCAAGTTATAGATGACTATCAGTCTATGAATTTCGAGTTCCCATATGAGAATATTATGCTAGTTACTGATTATGAAAAACATGGACTGTATGAAGGACCTAAGCCGGGATCCTGATGGACTATGGTTTTTGAAGGAGCTTCCAACGCGCTTTGTAATGGAATCAGTGTTGTGATTATCTCTCCCAGGGGTTGTCATACGCCTTTGACCGCCAGGTTGTGTTTTGACTGTACCAACAACATGGCCGAGTACGAAGCATGTATCATAGGTAATAAGGTTGTTATCGATATGAGAATTAAATTTATGAATCTATATAGGGACTCAGCCCTAGTGATCAGTCAAATTAAGGGAGAATGGGATACGAAGCATCCAAATCTCATTTCTTATCGAGAGTATGTGTTGACATTTATTCCATACTTCGAAGAAATCACTTTTGAACATATTCCACGATAAGAGAATCAATTGGCAGACGCATTAGCTACCATGTCATCTATGTTCAAAGTCAGATGGGATAATGAAGCTCATCGAATTACTATTGAGAGACTAGACCAACTGGTGCATTGCTATGAAGTTGATACTGATGGAGTAGAGGAAAATCCTTGGTACCACCAAGTAAAAAGATACTTCGAAACTCGAGAATATCCGGAGGGAGAATATATCAATGATAAGATATTTCTAAGGAGGTTCTCTGCCAAATTCTTTCTGAGTAACGGAATCATGTACAAGCACAACCACGATTCGACCTTGCTTCGCTGTGTAGACAAAAAGGAAGCTGAGAAAATTATGGAAGATATGCACGAAGGAGTCTTTGGTACTCACTCTAAAGGGCATATGATGGATAAGAAAATTCTGAGAGCGGGTTATTATTGGTCGACCATGGAAACTGATTTCCATCGTCATTCCAGAACTTGCCACAAATGACAGATTTATGATGACAAAATTCATGTGCCTTCGATTCCTTTGAATGTCTTGACTTCTCCTTGGTCGTTTGTAATGTGAGGCATTGATATGATTGGATATATTAAGCCTGCTTCTTCCAATGGGCATCGTTTCATCCTGGTCGCTATTAATTACTTCTTCCAATTAACTCTATTAATTACATCAAGATAAAGTCTTCAAATGGAAAAATGATCAGCATAGAGATTGTAGAGGACATATTGAGCTTTCCAAAAAGTCCAAGATCACCTTCATGTGTTAAAATTAAGAGAGTTATGATTGGTGCAAGTTTGGAAATTTTGAGAAAATACATGAAACCCAAATTGATCAAACTTGAATTTTTGGGCTAATGGGCTTGTGTTTCAAGGTCCAAACGTGCTTTGTAACTCATAATAAACCTGTGAGCCTATTCATATACTCCTTTGATTTTCATTCCATTTTTTATTTATTTAAATTCAAAATAAACTAAATAAGATCAAGGCTTTCATACAAAGGTCCAAGCCCACTTGTTTTACCTAATTTACAACCTATATATACTCCTCATTCAAATAAGACAGAAAAATGAAAAAACTTTGCAAGAGGTCATTATTCCAAAAAACTCAAAAATTATTCAAAACTAGGGCAAACTTCAAACCCTAGTTACAACCTCTCTCCAAGCAAGTCAATCGTCCAAACTGATCCTTGAAGCATTGTAGGGTAAGAATTGATCAATATTGGGGATTCAAAGGTCCCTAAACTCATAAACATACATCTTCGGTTTTCCTTGCTTTTGCAAATTCATATTTTCGTTTTCGTGTTGTTTTAATGCATACTAACGTTACTAACATTCTTCTGAGGTATCAATAGGCATGTTTGAACCATCACATGGCCCCCATAATTCCCAAAGGGAAGGTTGCCATGTTTGAACCGTTTTAGGTTGTTTGTATCATATCTCATCATACAGGATGCTTTAGCCAAAATCAAGGGTACCATTGAATTTACAAGGCCCAAATTAGGGGGGGTAGGTTACCTTTGAATCGTTAACACTCTTTGTTTTGCAGGTATAAGAAAAGGAGTCGCCGGATAAGACGACCCGAGCTAGGGCTTCAGCACCTCTCCGGTCCAGGAAATAATGTTTATTATATATTTAATTAGTTCCACTGAATGACTGGATGAAACAGCCACCCCAGTGGCAAGTGTACGCATAATAAGGCATTCGTATAGGAGCGCGTGGGTTCGATCCCTGCCTTTTGACATTTTTTTTATATTTTCTCAATTCTCACAGGTTTACTACATGTTGCGTTGATGTCATACTCCTAACACCAACGCGCGTCTGGTGCAGTGGCAAGCCATGTTGTTGAAAGGGCAAATGGCATGGGTTCAACACCCACCCCTGGCATTTTTCCCATTTTCTCTATTTCTAACCTTATTTGTTATTTTTCCCTAACCCTTCTATTTTTTGTTATCCCTAATCTTTTTTAACCTAATTTTTCACTAAACCATTAAACCTAAAAATAAACCCTTTCTTAAAACCCTAATTTAATTAGGTTTAGGTTTAATTAACCCTTTTTTATCAACTAATTAATTAACTTTTGTAATTAATTTTAAAATTAATTAGATTTTTTTATTTTTCATTTAATTAGCCATCATCAAAACTATTTTTATTTTTTACATTTTTTTTTATTTTTATTTTCCTTTTCTCTTATTCCTAGATAAATTGTATATGATTCTGAAATGTAATAGTGTAGTTTTATTTTTTTCGCATTTTCCTATTATGTAATTGCTTATGGGATGTAATAGTTTTATGATTTTTTCCCCACTCTCTCTATTATGTAACTTCCCCCAAAGCTCTGTAATAGCCTAGGTTTACGTTTCTGCCTTTATCTTCTGCTACTATATTTTATTAGAAAAATTATTCGTAAATAGTGTTTGTATGACAAGATAAAAGCAAATGCTAGAAAACCTAATTGTAAGATAAATAATTGAATTGAACACACTTGCACACTTACACCTCTAGAGTAGCCTCTCTTTGTTACCTTCGGAATAACGGTCATGTCCCTCGAAAGTAAGGACGCTTTAGCAAAGACCCTTGATATAAAAGATCATAGTCCCTTGATGACCCTTCGATGTTGGCTTTCGAAAAATGATATAGTCCCTTACGAAATTGCTAAAGCATCCTTACAAGTTTCCTTCGATAACCGTACGATGACCCTTCGTCTGTCCCTTCACATCCAACGGATAGGGCTTCCTACTTACTAATGGTACGAATAGCACTATCTAAAGGAGAAGGAAAAGTACAAGAACAACCTTGAGTGAGTAGAGAATGTTAATCGCTTTCTCATAAACTTTTCAAAAACAAAACACTTCTCACACTTTTTTCAAACAAAATATTTTTAGAACGCTTTGTATACATTCTTGAGGACCTAGACAAGAATTATTACAAAAGTTAGCCTTACATTGGCAACTTTCAAATATTTTCAAAACACACAAAAAGATAATTCTCAAAGTGAGCTAAGTGATTAAGAACCTGTAGATAACTACGGATGAAAATGGTGCTAACACCTTCCATTTTCATAACCTACCCCCCGAACTCAAAATCTATCAAGGTCTTTCATGTTCTTTTCACCCTTTCCTTATTGGATAAAAGAAAATTCGGTGGCGACTCTTTCTATCCGTAACATTTGCAATAAAATGCAAAAACAAGTCAGTTCTACCACCGTATTACAGAAATGGCGACTCTACTGGGGAAATGCTTAAAAAAGAGGGGTTACCTTAGATTATTAGATCACTTTCATTTTTGTTTGCATTGCTTTCTTTATCTTTAAGGGGTGCTTGGGTTTAAATTTTTGCAAAGATCCTACATCCGAATCTAGGGATACCTTAGGTAAGTAGCAATAGATCATGGAAATTGTACGACATAGACCGATATGGTTGAAGTTATGGCTATGTTAGTGTGAAACTTTGGTTTGTACTGATGTTCCTTGAGTCATTCAAGGATAACATGGGGCTTCCGCATGGTGTCATAAGCACTAATTGACTTTTAGAACCTTAATTGACCCATCTTGGCCATTAGAAGGTAGTGAGATAGTCGGCTTTGGTGCAGTCTAAGATTGGTTGATGCTCGATGCTACGCTCATTGAGATTCGACTTTCAGGATATTTTGGTGGATAGTCAGTTGTCGTGCTAAAATAAAACCTGCGAGAAAGATCGATGATATGAGATTCCTAGAACCTGGTTACTATTTTAGGACAGGTTTAGCCAACTTAACTTCAATAGAGAAGGGTACTTACCTACGGACCTTATGCAAACCTTTAAGCCTAAGGATCTTGTGTGATTTGTTTGTGTTTGCTATTTGTTTAAACATAACATCACAACATCATATCATCATGACAGGACATTTTCACTAACCATTTCAAGGATCTTAGGGACTTTTGGTGCAGGTTTATCATGAACCAAATTTCTATCAAGGGGAAAGAGGATTTATTTTCCTCTAGCCAGATGCTGTCAAGATCAAAGTGCATTTTCTAGAGTCAGAGGCTATGACCCACTTGATATGGTGAGCTTGATTCTTATAGAAGGGCATTCAAAGATGAAAACTCAAAGTTCTTCAGACAAAGCTGTAACTAAATTCAATTTCTAATGTTTCAAACTAGATTCCCGCGAGATCCTTGAAAACATTACATATGCATCTACATACCATACATATCATTACATAACAGGTTTCCAAGACAGGTTTTGTCATCTTCTCGCTGTTTATTTCTGCAAAAACGGCTCTTGAACAAACAATCAAAGATCTCCAGACTCAAAATTCTCAGTTGCAAGAGATGTTCCCGAACTTAGCCAAGGGGGAAAATGAACTGAAGACACTCATCGCCAAAGAGAAAAAGAAGAAAAAAAAAAGAAACCAATCGGTATCCTTAACATGGGAAGGAGGTTCATATATCCGGTCAAGCGGGCTCTAGATTTTGATATCCCATCGAATAAAGATGACAACCAGGATGAAGATGGTAAGAGTGTTAAAACTGAGAAACAAAGCAACTATGGTTCTGACAAATGCTCTGGTGAAGAGGAAGAAGATTATCTGCATGAACAATATCCCTCTGTTGACGAGAAGTATAAGTTGTTAGAAGAGCGTGAGAAAGCTATGGAGATTCAGAAGGTGTCCGGCTTCAACTTTGAAGAATTAGGTTTAGTATTAGGAGTCGTCATTCCTCCTAAGTTCAAAACTCCTACCTTTGCTAAGTATGATGGTGTTTCTGTCCCTAAGCTGCATTTGAGATCATATGTTCAGAATATTCAACCACACACTGCTGACAAGAAATTATGGTTGCATTTCTTTCAAGAGAGTCTGTCTGGAACACAACTAGAATAGTATTATCAACTTGAAGGTACCAATATCCATACCTAGGAAGATTTGGCTGCAGCTTTCCATAAACACTACCAATACATTTCTAATTTGGCACCAAGCTGCATGAAACTACATAGTATGTCCATGGGTTTTGAGGAAGGCTTTAAAGAGTATGCACAGAAATGGAGAGATCTTGCAGGCAAAGTTCAACCTCCTTTGGATGATAGGGAATTGGTTAACATGTTCATGAGCAAGCTAACAGGTCCTTTCTATAATTACCTACTTGGAAGTTCTTTAGCTGGTTTCCCCGAGTTGATATTAACAGGGGAACCTGTTAAGGTGGATTCATAAGCGAAAAAATTCAGGTGGCTGCTGTAGCAACTGGTTTTTAAATCAAGAGTCGCCACTATTAGTTTTTATCCTAGGGAAGGGAACCTAACAGAAAACCCTAATTCGTAGACAGATATTCTAGGTTTCGAAATCAATTAGATGAAAGGAAGGTGTTAGGAACCTTTCATCTACCTTTTTCACAAGGATGTTAGACTATAGGTTTAGGTTTGGGGTAAACTAGATTTTAAGTTTTAATTAGAAAGACTCGCCACGATTTTGGATCGTATGCCTATGTATCCTCTTATGAGGAATCAGAGCCCCAATTCGTAGTTCGTATGGGGTTGGTGTTTTTTAGGGAGTTTGCAAACATATTTTGAATCACTTCACACTCGGTCGGGAGTAATGATTGTATAGATTTTGACTGAGTGTGCAGTAAGTCAAAACCAGTTTGAAACTCATTCTCAAAAACAATTGATTAGTTTAGTTTATTGTGAAAAATAGTTTGAGATTGGTTAGTATTTTTTTAATCGTGTAAACTGCAATAATTATTGGTTAATGCATGATTGAAAAAATATTTAATGCAATATATAAGAAAATAATATATGTAATTTTAAAGTAAATTTATTTGATAATATAGTAACATTTAAATAATAAATAAAATATAAGAATAATAATAATTATGTAAAGAAGAGAATTATAATAATCATATATACCTCATAAATAATATTTGCATCTAAAAAAAATAAGGAAATAAAGTTAATAGATAATAATTACAATATAATAATAAAAATATAATAATTATAAATAAATAATATGGGAAAAATGGATTTAAAAGTAAAAAAAATAATTTAATTTAATTAAAACCAGGGGGTGCATTTTCTTGTTAAGAAGTAAACAATGGGGGTGCTAAAAGGAGGTCGGGCCAGGCTTAGAATAGTTTAGTTAGGGGGGGTGATTTTGATATGCTGAGTAAAACGGGGGGCATTTCTTGGAGGCTGGGCCCAAGTTTAGATATTGAACTGGGCCCAGAGGTGGGGGGGGGGGGGGGGGGGGGGCAAGCTGTGTTGAGTTGGTAATTTCAAACAAAAGTGGGGTGCCAAAAATAATTGGGCTAGGCCCATTGCAGATTTTAGAATGGGCCTGAACGATTGTGTACACGAAGGTGTATGAGATTATGGGGGACTTATCCTTACGGCCTTCCATTGACGATCATGTGAATGGGACTTAAAGGTGCACTCTAATTAGTGTGTGCACGCACATACAGAATCACTACAAAAAGTAAAAATGTTTACATTTTTTCACTTTTCATTATCTTGTTCACAGTACCCTTTCGTCTCTCTCTCTCTCTCTCTCTCTCTCTCTCTCTCTCTCTCTCTCTCTCTCTCTCTCTCTCTCTCTCTTCTCGCAAACCCTTCATCCCTCTTCACAAAACCTTGCATCCAAACCCCCACGGTGGCGCTCTACTAATCTCCTTCTTCCTTACCGTAAATCAAAAACCTTGCAACCCCAATACTAGAACAACAACAAAAAAGAGCTAAGTGTTTTTACCCCCAAGCGATTTTGTCCTTTCTGACTTTGAGCTTTTGTATTTCAATGCTAACCCTTCTTCTTCTTATTCACAGGCTCCGATGAGGACATTAGTAATGGAATAGTTTAGGCAGAGAAGGTGCTTACGCGATTAGGGTTTCAGATATTGAAACCATAATCGCCTCTTCTCTGATTTTCGACAACAAACGAGGTTCTTTCGCTTCTTAGTGTTTTTCTTCTTCTGTGTTCAAGCTCGAATCTTTTCTCTCCCAAATTTTATTCTGTAATCAAACCCTTCTTCGTATCCCATCCTCCCATGTTTCTGCATCCAAAAATCCGTTGTTTCTGTATCAAAAAAATCCCCCTTTTATTCTTCTTTGCATTTTGTTATTTATAGAGTTAGGTTTATTTAGGGTTTTGGATTGTTAGGATTATATTTAGGGTAACTTAGAGAAATTAGGGACTAGGTTTTAGAGATTTCTGTAATTGAAGATTCTATAAGATATGCGATATATTTGGATTGTCTATAAACTCTGATTTTGCGGTTTTGAGAATGTTAAAGATTTGATTCAATGGACTCTGTTTCTGAGATTTTTTTTGGTATTAATTTTGATTTGCAGAAAGATTGTGTTTTAAGATTTGGTTTTACTGTTAAATCTACACAGTAATTGTTAATGGAGAAAGTGTGTGTAAATTTTGGTTAATTGCTACAGTCATGTTAATAGAACATGGGCCTTGCGCTGCTATATCTGTATTGGGCCTAAATCCTTTTTTTTAATTGATCAAACAACACTTTTTTACGAACCATAATCCTTAATAAAAAAAAATAATAACATTAAACCTAATGTCTTTTAATAAATGAATACATTATTATAAGCAAATAAATAAAATAATCCACACTCTCTTATTATTTATTATTGAAATAATAACAAACATAGCAATGTTTCTTTTCTTTTCTAAACAAACAGCAACACAACACCTAATGGGCTAAAAACATGATGGGCCTCAGCTGTATTATTTTATCCAGCTTGCACTTAATAATTTTTGGCAATCAATCCAGCATGTCTACCAAAAAACAACAATACTGCAAACAACAACATTTTTATACGGATTGGGCCCAACCGGTCCATTATTACACAAATCTTCCTTTTGAAAATTCCGATAACATACTTAACAAAACATATCAAACTTCTTGCACAAGAATTCATGCCAAATGAAGCTTCGATTGGCCTGGAAAGAGTGTTCGTTTGGGCTGGCTGAGTAGGGGCTAAATCGAAGGGGCCCCAATGATGAAACTTGAGCCATTCGAAGGAGGTAACTCAGAGCCAATCAAAGGGAAAGACTTGAGCCCTTCGAAGGAGACAATTCTTGGCCAATCGAATAAGCTCTAATAAGGAGGTTTCTGAACACTTTGAATCAAGACTCTAGGCCAATCGAAGAGCAACGCTGGAGGGCATTCGAAGGAGCCAAATGTGTCCAGGTTCATCCCAAGTCTCAAAGAGGCATGAACATTTTAAAAATTGAAGTCTCTTAATGTGTCTGATTTTGGTCTCATAGCCTTCAAAGTTGGGTTAATGGTTGTCTCTTTCCATTTCCATGCACATCATCTCCTATAAATACAAGGCCTAGGACACATTGCAAAAGGACGAAAAAAGAGAGGAGATACACATACACATTGGAGACATAAGCCCAGAAACTACACCCAATATACATATTGCACGCACACGCTTCCCCATAAACCATCCCCTAAGCCAGCATCTCCACGCCCAGAAGTGCCACATCAAAGCCTCCCACTGTTGGTAAGAATTGGCAAAAGACCAAACTTTACATTTGCATGATATATTAACACTTGTAATGCATTCAATTTGTATTCAAGATTAAGGACTTGGGTTCGACACCCAGGTCTTCCTTTGTTTTGTTCCTAACACTTGTTGCAGATCCAGCCTGAACAGACCAACGCACACATGATCGAATGACCTGGGTTCGATACCCAGGTCCTGCATCTTTGTTTTGCTAACATACCTTTGCAGATTTAGTGCCCTTATAGGTGATCCATCAGGCCCTTTCAACAATGCCCTCTGGATCAATAGCCTCATCCTTTCACTAGATCGAATGGTAACATTCTTTCATTGGATCTAAGGATAGCCACCTTCCTCTGAATCGAAAGCCTCCCATTTCTCCCTGGATTGATGGATGCCCCCTTTGTATTTTTGTTTTTATTTTCGTTATTTCTTTATTGACTTTATCATTTGAATCAACTTTAAATAAATAAAAAATCACAAAAAAAAACATTAGGTTAGTGCTTTTTAATCAAATTAATTTTGTAAACAAGTTAATTAATTATTTTAACATTTTCTTGAAATTAAAATTAAATAGACTTAAGTTTTATTTTCTTTTATAATTAAAAACAAAACAAAAAAATCCTTTTACCTTAGAATTTTTAGGCGTATTTTCTGTTCGTGCGTTTATTTTAAATTTCGCATTTTTATTAATGTACCTGCTCAGGGGATGTAATAGAAATTAAATAGGACTTTATTGCTTTTCTTTATTTTTTTTCCCCATTTGAACATGTAAATATCTCCCTCCCCGAAGCATTGTAATAGTGTAGGATTTACATTTCCGTACTTTTAATTCCTATATATATTAACTGCTTAGATGTATGCTAATAGGATTGTATGACAAAGATTAAAATCAAACGCTAGCAAACTTAATAACTCAAGACTAAAATAACTGAACATAACACACATTGCACATATACACCTATAGGGTACACCCACTTTGGTTGCCTTTCGGAAAAACAGTCATGTCCTTGGAAATCAAGGACGCTAAAGCAAAAGACCCGTAAATCAAAAGATCATAGTCCCTCGATGACCCTACAGTTGCCTTTCGGTAAATGATCTAGTCCCTAAAAAAATTGCTAAAGCGTCTATGCATGTTGCCTTTATGACTGTATATCCCTTCGAACGCCCCTCAAACATCTAACGATAGGGCTACCTACTCAGTAATAGTAAGATAGCATTGTCTAAAGGATAGGAGGAAAAGCACAAACCTTTTCGAGTATAAGTAGATAGATGTTAGATGCTTGCTAAAAAAAACAAACATTTTACACTTACACATTTCAAAAATAACTTTCAAAAACATTTGCTTTGTCAACACTCTTGAGGACTGATACAAGAGTTATCATAAAGCAAATCGCCGCACTAAGGAAATTTAAAAATACTTTTCAAAAACACATGAAACACAAGGTATTTCAAAAATGAGCTAAGCATCTAAGAGCTCGTAGAAAACTACGGAGGGAAAGGGTGCTAACACATTCCCTTTCCATAATCTACCCCCCCCCCCCCCCCCCCTTACTCAAAAAATTCTCGAAAAGGTCTTTTTCTGTTCTTTTCACCCTTTCCTTAATTTGGATAAAATAAAAGTCGGTGGCGACTCTTACTTACCGCAACATTTACGAATACAAACACAAAACCAGTATAAACAGTCGGTTCTGCCACTGTATTACAGAACTGGAGACTCTACTGGGGAGATCAAATAAAAAGTGGGGTTACCTTAGAGCTTAGGTGATATTTAACTAGCTTTCCTTGTATTCTTTGCTTGCTTTATCTTTGAGGGTTTGTTGGGGTATTCTTGTAAAGATCCTACACCCGGATATGGGGCACCTTTTAGGTAAGTAGCAATAGATCGTGGGGAATGTGTGGGGTATACCTACAAGGTTGAAGTGATAGCTATGTTGATGTGACACATTTGTTGGTACCGATAGCCCTTGAGTAGTCAAGGAGAATATGGGGTTGATGTGTGGTGTCATGAAGCATCAATTGACCTTAGAAACTTTAATTGAACTAGCTTAGACATTAGGAAGTAGTGAGATAGCCGACTTTGGTGCAGTCCCAAGTTGGTTGATACTCGATACTACACTCATTGAGATCTGACTTCTGGGATATTTTGGTCGCCAATAAAGAGGCTTGCGCTGAAACAATTCCCGGTGAAGAAAGATCATTGATATTGAGATTCCCTAGAACTCGGTTACTATTAATAGGACAGGTTGAACCAACTATACTTCAAGAGGGTACTTACCTATGGAATCCCTGCACGCCTAAACCTAAGGCTACTTGTGTGACTTGTTTGCTTTTATTGCCTAAGAACTTAAACTCATTGCAGGGCTTTCTTTGTACTCCTTGCAGGACTTGTTTGTAGTCATTATCCAATAACTCAGATTTCCTGCAAGACATACTTGTCTTCATCACCCTACATATTGCTTAGCATGCACATCATAGCATTTCCTTAACCATTTCAAGGATCTCAAGGGCCTGTGATGCAGGTTATGATGAAATATACGTCTAGCAAGGGGCAAGGGGATTTATCTTCCTCTGGCCAATACTGTCAAAAGACCAAAACATAACAACTTGAGTTAGAGGTTGTGACCCACTCGACATGGTGAGCTTGATTCTCGTAGAAGGACCTTCAACGATAAGAAATTTCTTCAATCAAAGCTATAATTGGGTTCTAAAATCTTCTTGTGTTTACCCCGCGAGATCCTTTATAACATCGCATAAGCATACCATACATATCATTGCATAGCAGGTAGTTCAAGACATGTTTCTTATCTTTTCGCTATTTATTTCAGCAAAATAAATGGCTCTTGAACAGACAGTAAAATACCTTCAAACTCAAAACGCTCAGTTTCAACAAATGTTCCTGGCTCTGGCTAAGGGGCAGGAAGAACTGAAAGCTCTCGTCATCAAAGAGAAGAAGAAGAAGGCAAAGAAACTGACTGGTGTCTTGAATTTGGGAAGAAGAATGAGAGGACCAGCCAAGAGAACTCTAGATCTCTCAACTCCATCAAATGAGTGGGAAATCATGAAGATGATAACAACCCAGGGACTGATGAAGATGAAGCTGATTACTCTGAGGAACAATATCCTCCTGCTGATGATAAATACAAACAGCTGGAGGATTGTCTCAATGCTATGGAGACTCAGCAGATACCTGACTTGGACTTTGAAGAATTAGGGCTGGTTTCTAGAGTGGTCATCCCACCAAAATTCAAGGTTCCCACATTTGCTAAATATGTCGGGGTCTCTTGTCCTAAACTTCACTTGAGATCATATGACAGAAAGATCCATCCTCACACTGCTGACCGAAAGCTATGGGTCCATTTCTTCTAAGAATGTTTGGTCAGCACTCAATTGGAGTGGTTCTATCAGCTAGAAGGAACTGACATCCATACCTGGGAAGACTTGGTTGCTTCTCTCTACAAGAAGTACCAATACAATACTGACCTTGCACCAACTCGAGTGTAATTGCAGAATATGTCCATGGGCTCAAGAGAAGGGTTCAAGGAATATGCGCAGAAATGGAGGGATTTGGCTGGAAGGGTGCAACCTCCTTTGACTGATCGGGAAATGGTAGACATGTTCATGGGCACTCTGACAGGCCCGTTCTTCAATCTGTTGAGTGGGAGTTCTTCATCCGGTTTTATAGAGATGGTTCTGACCGGGGAGAGGATCGTAGGCGGTATCAAGAGTGGGAAAATTCCTATGGCTGCATCTTCTAATGCTGAGAAGAGGCCATTTGGAGGTAAAAAAGAAACTAATTTTGTCTATGGTCAAAGGGGCCATAATAAAAAGGACCACCATCAATCCGTGGGAGAGGTGCTAATCTCTAATCCTACACATGTTCAACAACGACAGGGAAATAGGCGTAGGGTAAAGTACCAAGAAAGGCAATACGCTAAGATTAATATGCCATTGTCTCAAGCATTACAACATTTGCTGAAAGCGGTGCTGATTACACTAAGGGATCCTCCTCAAAACCCTGATACCTCCTCTCCTAAGTACAATCCAAATGTAAGATGTGCCTACCATTCTGATAGTCCTGGACATGACACCGACAGTTGTTGGACTTTGAAGAACAAGATTCAAGATTTGATTGATAACAAGGGGATTGAATTTGACCCTCCTAAGGCTCCCAATGTGATCACTGCTCCCATGCCAAATCATGGCCAAAATTGAGAGCGTCTATTTCCTTTGAATTATCAACTGTAATTTCTTTGTTTTCTTAAAACATTTGTATTTTATGTCAATCTTCGGTTATTCATATTAATGCATCGCATATGTTTTGTCTTGAATTATTTCATTCGTATTCATTATATTCAAACTGTGTTTTTACTTCCTTTTTTTTGATATTCAACTCTCGATCAAACGCTATAAGCCTTTAGACGGAGGATGACGAAAACGATGCCACCGTCTCTATAATATGCTTTTGAACAGACACCGCTGATGATGTACAAGCGTTGTTTCAAATCCTAAACAGTGGAGTTATAAGGAAGATAATCCCTAGTCAACCCCTTTGAGCCTAAGAAGTAGGAGTTTTTCTTTTCATACAAATTTAAACCTTAATCATAACCTGGGGCAGGGTAGTTTTCTCAGTTAATTCAGATGTGCATTCAGTCGCAAGCTCTACCTTCATACACAACAATTAGTGTAGAAGATGCCCTCCAAAAGATGGTGATGGTTCCACATAATCGTCAAGACAGGCAGTCATTATCTCTCAAAATAAAAAGCATGCTAAGTCAAAAACTACGAAGGAGACTTAAGAAGAAAAAAAACTGGGGCATCCCGCTGATTGTAACCACAAAAGAAACAGTTCAGTAAAAAGTAGGGATAATAAAATAAAATAAAAAGAGGTCGCTACAAATCCTAAACAAAAATAAAATTTTACAAAAATGACTTCCTTCCATAAAATAAACTTTCAGTGTCCGAACCATCGCCAATTATCAGAGCAAAGATTCCATACTCAATTGGGATCTAAACGCACAATTAGCTGATCATAGGATTGAAGAACACCACGAAGAATGGGTTGGGTACAAATAAAATTTGAGTCTTTATCCTTTGTTTCTTAAACCGTGAACCATGCTACGCTACAACCCTTAAAAATCCTAGCTGAAGCATGGGTTAGTTCGAAAGCATACTGTTACAAAAGGTATCCTGACTCCTGTAGGGTTTGCTATAAATCCTGAGTTGATATCACACTCTTACAAAATTTGTTTGTTTTACTAAAAAATGAATTTTCAAACTTCAAGACAAACATAAGCTTGGCATTCTTCAATACTATTGTTTGCATATGACTATTTGTTCAAACAATAGAGAAATTTGCACAATGAATATTCAATGAACAAAATCCTCTCAATGGACAAAATCACCTTCGCTGGAAAGACATTTCCAGTAACAGGCCTTTCATAATCAAGGGGAACAACATGGTTTCCAGTTGATCTAGGGAAGTCAAGTAAAGATTCGGGGAATCTATCAAAAGTGCCAAATAGCCAGGGGAAGATCTCCATCTGAATTACTTGGGGCATTGGACATGAATTCCAGCAACAAATCATGTACGATCAAACAAACATCTTCTGGAAGTTCGGCAACACTTACTACTATGGATAGTGATTATTCTTTGTACCCGGTGAACATGGACATAGTCGGAAAGTACTACGCATGAACAAATACCCGCTAGGTTGATTGGCCTAGGCAAAAATAATGGCATCCCGACAAACCAAAAGAGTTCAGGCAAAAATCAGGGATATACATATGAAAAAGTCTGTACACCCGGTAAGTCAAAAACCTGAAAAGGCGGCTTGGGCAAAAAAAGGGGTATCCTAGTGGAATGGTAATATGAAAGGACAGTCCAGGCAAAAGTTAGGGATTAAAGTGTAGGACTATGTCCCGTCATCTCATCACTTGTCTATCAGTAGAGTGATGACCACCCTGATCCTCATTCGCCAAGGATTCCAGGAGTTGGGATAACAGTCAGGCCATCCACAAAAGCCTAGCAGATACTTTCTCCGGTAGGTACAGAGGCAGGGGCATCCTACTACAAGGTCACTGCCATATTCTTAGCATGCAGCCTAATGGCATCAAGTGTTCTTATATCCCCGGCGGAGCAAGAATCTCTAAGTTTCTGCTCCAACAAAAAATTCCCCAATGAAGTCGCCAAGCTTCTCAGGATTCCCAACAGTATTTCAACAAAATCCCCAAGAAGTCCATGGAGTTTTCCTTACCCAACAAAGTTTATTTCTCTAATAACGGAAGTTCATCTCCCAGCGTTTCAACTTCAACAAAATTTGAAGGCATACATTCTTCATCCCAACAACAATCAGGAATTTATTTTTCCTAGTTCAAACAATACTGCAATAGAATAGCTTACACGTTCATACATTGCATTCATATATAATTTTACAAACATCATAGCATATGCGGCATAAATGCATATATCACAATTTCATTTATTTTGAGAGTATCATTTTCACTTTAAGCACCATGACATTGCATATAGTTAAATCTTTATATTTTCAGGTAAAATTCTATAAACAAACGAATATCATCAACTACTTACACGACCAGACAAATTTATGGTACCCTACTGAAGTAGTAATCGTCCAAGATTCTTTCATCATTTATAGAGGTAGTAATCGTCCAAGATTCCTTCAATATCTGTTGAGGTAGTAATCATCTAAGATTCCTTCATTATCTGTTGAGGTAGTAATCGTCTAAGATTCCTTCATTATTTGTTGAGGTAGTAATCATCCAAGATTCCTTCATCATCTGTTGAGGTAGTAATAGACCAAGATTCCTTCATCACCTGTTGAGGTAGTAATCGTCCAAGATCCCTTCATTATCTGTTAAGGTAGTAATCGCCCAAGATTCCTTCATTATCTGTCGAGGTAGTAATCATCCAAGATTCCTTCATTATCTGTTGAGTTAGTAATCATCCAAGTTTCCTTCATTATCTGTTGAGGTAGTAATCGTCCAAGATTCCTTCATCATCTGTTGAGGTAGTAATCGACCAAGATTCCTTCATCACCTATTGAGGTAGTAATCATCCAAGATTCCTTCATTATTTATTGAGATAGTAATCTTCCAAGATTCCTTCACTATACCTTGAGGTAGTAATCGACCAAGATTCCTTTATCACCTGTTGAGGTAGTAATCTTCCAAGATTCCTTCATTATATGTTGACGTAGTAATCGTCCAAGATTCCTTCATTATCTGTTGAGGTAGTAATCGTCCAAGATTCCTTCATTATTTGTTGAGGTAGCAATCATCAAAGATTCCTTCATTATCAGTTGAGGTAGTAATCGTCCAAGATTCCTTCGCTATGTTGAGGTACTAATCGACTAAGATTCCTTCATCACCTTCTGAGATATTAATCGTCCAAGATTCCTTCATTATCTGCTGAGGTAGTAATTGTCTGAGATTCCTTCATTATACATCATAGTCAAGCTTCATACTTACTAACATTTTCAAGTTCCAGATTAATACCTGTAACAAGCCAGGACAACTATCTGTGAACGACTGATTATAGATTAATACCTAAAACCAGACAGGAAAACTATCTACATGAGCACATTGAAGATTAATACTTGTAACAAGCCAGAAAACTATCTTTCTTTCTCAAGCCAAAGAGTAATACCTAAAACCAGACAGGACAACTATCTCAGCAACCAACAATTTTCAAGTTCCAGATTAATACCTATAACAAGCCAGGAAAACTATTTGTGGACGACTTATTGTAGATTAACACCTGTAACAAGCCAGGAAAACTATCTACATGAAGAGATTGAAGATTAATACTTGTAACAAGCCAGGAAAAGTATATTTCTTTATCAGGTCAGAGATTAATACCTGTAATAAGCCAGGACAATTATCTCAACGACCGACGATTTTCAAGTTCCAGATTAATACCTGTAACAAGCCAGGAAAACTATATGTGGACAACCAATTGCAGATTAACACCTGTAACAAGCCAGGAAAACTATCTACATGAAGAGATTGAAGCAATCTTACACGGGTTCCTTTTCATCATCTAGATGCAGTCTAACACAGACTCATCCTGAAGTTATATTACACTGGTTCCTTCTCATATTTCTCCATATGTAGTCTGACACGGACTCATCCTGGAACATCCCTACACAGGATCTTTCTAATGCATTCTCAAGTAACGGTTAATTCCATTATCCCCAACAAGTTACTGTGAAGCCTGGATTTCAACCAGAAAACAACAAACTTTCATCTCTCCAAAGATGACTTTTCAGCAGAGCCTTGGACAACTGAAGTTCCTAGACTCTATTCCCCACAGAGTTTCCTCAATCAGGAGTGCAACAGAAACCCACATTCCCCAGCGGAGTCCTCCTCAGACAGTAGGAACAGGAATCCCCACAAGGAGGCTTCTTAGGAAGTCAACATTTACTTTGGATGGCATTTTTAAGCTCATCTCCGACGACTCTCCATCATATTCTCCAAATGGCATGTGTAAGCCCATTCCCTCCATAGTCAACCATCGGTGTTACTCCATCCGAGTGCAAATTTCTGGGAACTATAGTGTTCAATCCTCTTGCACCTTTGGACCATGAAAGGCAGACAAGCCAATCTAAATCCTCAGGTTTAAGAAGATTGAACAGGGGCAGCTGTTGTACCCCAAAATTTTCCCTCTCATGTTTCCCAAGGTTTTTACATGGTTGGTTACAAACACTTACCTAAAGAAAATGAAATTTTTTGAATGCTAGCAAAGTGTATTTTGACTGGCATGTCAACAATATCTTTCGATTGGCATCTAAACAATGTCCTTCGTTTGGCATATTAGAATAGTGTCCTTCGATTGGCATGTCAACAATGTCTTTTGATTGGCATCTAAACAATGTCCTTCATTTGGCCTATCAGAATGATGTCCTTCGATTGGCATGCCAACAAGCTTCGATTGGGCTCCTAAAACCTTTCGATCAAGCATTGTCTCATAAGCTTCAATTACGTGTTGGTTCCCTTTAGAGCAAGCATTAATCCAAATCTCATCTAGGCAAAAGACCTCTATATGCGACCTTCGATCCACCAGGAAGAGGCTCCCTCATATTTTTCTAGGATTTACAAGGGAAAAGGTCTCTTCAATGATTGCCTTCAATGCATAAGGCAAAGACTTCCTCTGAGCTTGATTTTAATGCACAAAGCTGAGATCCCTCAACACAGTTTCTGCACTATGACACACAATATGACCCCTTCGAAAGAGCACTCCAAAGGTCCATTCAAAAGACATATATTGGTGGCCATTCGAAGAAGACACAATTTCTGAATGCAAGTTTATCCTATGAGGAGTCTTGGTCCTACACGTGGCCAGGCCCAAGCTTCCTATAAAATGGCATTCGAAGGAAGTGACAAAGGAGGATTCGATTGACAGAATGAAGTTCTCACTTGGGGATATTTGAATTAAGCAGTTGAGGTAAATAGATGGGTCCAATATAAAGCCATTAGAAGGACATGTAAATGATCCCTTCAAAGGAGAAATTCAAAGGCCCATTCGAAGGACACATAGTGTTGTCTGAAAGAAAAGGGGTTTGGTCAAAGATTAGATCTAGTTGGCCAAAATGAAAGATAAATATGCAAAGATGTTGGCTGGCCCAAAATCCCAAATATTGCCATACTCAAACTTCTTGCGCAGGCAATCATGCCAAACGAAGTTTCGATTGGCCTGGAAATAGTGTTTGTTTGGGCTGGCTGAGTAGGGGCTCAATCGAAGGGGCCCCAATGATGAAACTTGAGCCATTCGAAGGAGGTAACTCAGAGCCAATCAAAGGGCAAAACTTGAGCCCTTCGAAGGAGAAAATTCTGGGCCAATGGAAGA
Source organism: Vicia faba (assembly GCA_948472305.1). Taxonomy (NCBI): domain Eukaryota; kingdom Viridiplantae; phylum Streptophyta; class Magnoliopsida; order Fabales; family Fabaceae; genus Vicia; species Vicia faba. Next base: position 1,457,348,746 of record OX451735.1, read on the forward strand.
AGCTCTAATAAGGAGGTTTCTGAACACTTGGAATCAAGACTCTAGGCCAATCAAAGAGCAACGCTGGAGGGCATTCGAAGGAGCCAAATATGTCAAGGTTCATCCCAAGGCTCAAAGAGGCATGAACATTTCAAAAATGGAAGTTTCTTAATGTGTCTGATTTTGGTCTCATAGACTTCAAAGTTGGGTTAATGGCTGTCTCTTGCCATTTCCATGCACATCATCTCCTATAAATACAAGGCCTAGGATACATCGCAAAAGGACAAAAAAATAGAGGAGATACATATACACATTGGAGACATAAGCCCAGAAACTACACCCAATATACATACTGCACGCACACGCTGCCCCATAAACCAGCCCCTAAGCAAGCATTTCCACGCTCAGAAGTGCCACATCGAAGCCTCCCACTGTTGGTAAGAATTGTCAAAAGACCAAAATTTACATTTGCATGATATATTAACACTTATAATGAATTCTATTTGTATTCAAGATTAAGGACATGGGTTTGACACCCAGGTCTGCATTTTTTTTGTTCCTAACACTTGTTGCAGATCCAACTTGAACAGACCAACGCATACAGGATCGAAGGACATGGGTTCAATACCCAGGTCCTGCATCTTTGTTTTGCTAACATATCTTTGCAGATTCAGTGCACTCAGAGGTGATCCATCAGGCCCTTTCAACAATGCCCTCTAGATCGAAAGCCCCATCATTTCACTAGATCGAATGGTACCATTCTTTCACTGGATCGAAGGATAGCCACCTTCCTCTGAATTGAAAGCCTCTCATTTCTCCCTGGATCAAAGGATTCCCCCTTTGTATTTTTATTTTTGTTTTCGTTATTTCTTTATTGACTTTATCATTTGAATCAACTTTAGATCAAAAGTATTCACAAAAAAAAACATTAGGTTAGTGCTTTATTAATCAAATTAATTTTTTAAACAATTTAATTAATTATTTTAACCTTTTCTTGAAATTAAAATTAAATAGACTTAATTTTTATTTTCTTTTATAATTAAAAACACAACAAAAATTTTCCTTTTACCTTAGAATTTTAGGCGTATTTTCGGTTCATGCGTTTATTATAAATTTCGCATTTTTATTAATGTACGTGCCCAGGGGATGTAATAGAAATTAAATAGGACTTTATTGCTTTTCTTTATTTCCCCCATTTGAACATGTAAATATCCCCCTCCCTGAAGCATTGTAATAGTGTAAGATTTACATTTCCGTACATTTAATTCCTATATATATATATATATATATATATATATATATATATATATATATATATATATATATATATATATATATATATATATATATATATATATATATATATATATATATATATATATATATATATATATATATATATATATATATATATATATATATATATATATATATATATATATTAACTGCTTAGATGTATGCTAATAGGATTGTATGGCAAAGATTAAAATCAAACGCTAGAAAACTTAATAACTCAAGACTAAAATAACTGAACATAATAAACATTGGTTGCCTTTCGGAAAAATAGTCACGTCCCTCAAAAGAAGGGACGCTTTAGCAAAAGACCCATAAATCAAAAGATCATAGTCCCTCAATGACCCTACAGTTGCCTTTCGGTAAATGATCTAGACCCTAAAGAAAATTGCTAAAGCATCTTTGCATGTTGCCTTTATGATTGTATGTCCCTTCGAACGTCCCTCAAACATCCAACGATAGGGCTACCTACTCACTAATAGTAGGATAGCACTGTCTAAAGGATAGGAGGAAAAGAACAAAACTTTTCGAGTACAAGTAGATAGCTATTAGATGCTTGCTCAAAAAAAAACTTTTTACACTTACACATTTCAAAAACAACTTTCAAAAACATTTTCTTTTTCAACACTCTTGAGGACTGATACAAGAGTTATCATAAAGCAAATCGCCGCACTAAGGAAATTTTAAAATACTTTTCAATAACACACGAAACACAAGGTATTTAAAAAATGAGTTAAGAATCTAAGATCCCGTAGAAAATTAAGGATGGAAAGGGTTCTAACACCTTCCCTTTTCATAATCTACCCCCCTTACTCAGAAAATTCTCGAAAAGGTCTTTTTCTGTTATTTTAACCCTTTCCTTAATTTGGATAAAATAAAAGTCGGTGGCGACTCTTGCTTACCATAACTTTTGCAAATACAAACGCAAAACCAGTATAAACAGTCGGTTCTGCCACCCTATTACACATATTCTCCCTCTTTTGATGATGACAATAATGCATTTATCAAGGGAGGTGGTAAAAGAAATAGTATATATATATATATATATATATATATATATATATATATATATATATATATATATATATATATATATATATATATATATATATATATATATATATATATATATATATATATATATATATGGGGGGTGTATGGGTGTGTGTGTGTGTTATACCTCAAAATTTACCCTCTTCATTTCGACTTTAATTTGGCTTATATTGCATCATAATATGAATACATATCATTGGTTATATGGTTATGGAATCAAGGTATTTCAGGTAAGCCTCGGTAAATTGCAAGAGACGTTTATTTCATCAATAGACGCTCTCAGGATATTTTTCATGCTAATAATCGATCAGCCATTTCGCAATAGTTTTGGTATTCAGAAATTCACAAGGCCAATCCGGTTTGTCATATTCAAGTGTTCTTTCACCGAGATATCCATGGTGATATATCCTCAAATTCAAGTTCGGCTTGAAAACCAATCCTTTAAAGAAGATATCCGAATGTGTGAGTTTTCTCGAAGAAATATAGTGAAAAAGTGTGCTGAAGGTGCAATTTTTGGACACTAAAAAATTCATAACTCAAAACTCGTGGCTTGTTTTGAACCTGTTCCGGTGGCCAAAATTTTGTCTCGATGTCCTCTACACTTTCATCTCTCACGGTCGTAAGCTAATTCTGCTCAGAAGGTCTCCAAAATTGTGGATTTATCAAGTCTGTTCGCACAGGAAATTTACGGTAAATGTTTATGTACACAACATTCAAAAAATCATAGTCGGTCGATTTTTATCGTATCAAGCTAGTTCCAGTGAAATTTACTCAAAATTTAAGTCAGCTAAATTTTGGTTTCCATTTTCAAGAGAAAATGATACCCTGAAGGCTTCCGTTTTTAACCCGAAGCGTGTACAACACACTAAAAATTCTGAGTTGGGAATTAAAGTTGTCTGAGGCGAAACTTCAAAAATTCATAAATTCCTCATCATTTATATGATTGAGCCCATCTTCGGATACGAGGTTTTTCTCGACATTGGCTACATTTTGGTTTCACATTTCAACTTCAGAAGTCGCACCGAAGTCCCTGCGAATTTGACCTGAACGTGTCGAACTCTGATGAATTGAAAAATATGTACTTTGGTTTGTGGTTATTTGAGGCCCATTAACCAAATCGACTCACATAATCCTATACTATATATTCTCATTCACTCTAATCTCTAAGGGGAGAAGCACTCATAATTCACAAAAATCTCACAAACACTAAAAGAGATCCAAAAGTCAAGATCAAGAGAAATTATTCTCCAATTGTTGATCCATTTGTTACGATCTTTATACCTAAGCCTCATCTTCACTTGTATCGGTGAGTTTTCTTGAATTAAGCACTTCTTGAAATAAGTGATTATTAAGCACTTTTTGATCAAGCATGATTTGAATCTAGATTGAATTTTGAATTGAGAATATAGATCTAAGCCTAGAATTGTGAATTGATTTGATAATCATGTGTAAATCCAGAATTGGATAGTTGAATTAAGTGCTTATTAAATTAAGTTGATTTACATGAAAGTGCTTAATGAATGAAACAAATTGATGATGTTGTATGAAGTTTAATGTTGATCTTAATCAATCATGTGTAATTTGAATCTAGACCTTGAATTATGCAAAATCATGTGTTGAAATGGTGAAGATTTGGTGTTTGATCAAATGCCTAAGCCATGAGTCAAATCTCAAAAAACTGTTAAAAACTGCTTTCTGCCTGAAGATAACGGGTTACCCAGTTATGGTAATCAGTTACTATAAAGTCAGTAGCGTTTTCTCATATTTTTTGGCTTATGGTAATCGGTTACCCAGTTATGGTAACCGGTTACCCCGAACTCAGTTGTATTTTCTCATATTTTTGGCTTATGGTAACCGGTTACCCAGTTATGGAAATCGGTTACCTAGTTATGGTAACCGGTTACCCCAAGTCAGTAGCAAATTTCCAGAATTTTCAAATTTTGGTAACCGGTTACCCAGACAGAAACATCAATTTTTAATTTGTTTTATTTCATGTTTACACACTTTTCCTTGTTAATTCTAATTCCTTTTGTGAATAATTTTCAAGGTACATTGTTAGGCTTTCAACCTTTAATTAACACTTGATTATCGGTTGAAAGACACTTTATGCGATCACTTATTAGTGAAAGTTTGCGTATGATGCGCAAATGATATCATTCTTGCATAAATCCGATAATTCGTGCATGTACTTTGTTAATGGTGCAGGAATTTACGATACATACTCCCTCCATTCTCTTTTATAAGAAAAAAAATGCAACTTTTTTTGTTCTTAAATATAAGAAAATTTTACTAGATTTATTAGTACTATACTATTACTTTACCTATATTACCCTTCATTAAATTACTAGTTGTTGTTTCAATATTTTAATTAGTTACTACAACTTTCTATGCAAATTAGTGGAAAAGTCACTTTATTGCTCTAGGTTAGATACATGCAGTGGAATAATTCAAGAGTCACAACAGTATTATAAAAGAAACTATAACTTCCTTTTCTTTCTTCTATTAGTCATTTTATACTCCCTCATTTCCTTTGATAAGAAAAACAAGGATGCTTCAAAAGAGCTCTTCAGTGGTCCCTCGTTTGATATAGGCTTTGATGATGATTTGAAGGATGAAAGTGCAGCAAACAACAACCTCCCTAATGAAACAGTGTACTCGGTGAATGCATGTTCTGAAGTTGTTCAACCATATGAGAGATCATTTTTCGACCTCAACAAACCTGTTATGGATCTGAATAAATTTCCAGATGAGGGACTGGTCTTTGGCTTAGAAAATTAAGAGTTGGGAAAAGTGGTTCATGACATGTTGAAGATTTTATTATACTCTTTGTATTAGTTGTGTCATGTTAGAGTTTATGATTAAGATTTTGTATTAGTTGTGTCATTTTGGAAAAGAGGTTCGCTGTTATATTTTATGATTAAGATTTTGTCTCATGTTCATCATTTTGGATAGAAGTATTGAGATAAAGTTTTTGTTAAATTAATGGTATTTCTCCTACTTTTAGTGTCTTCATATTTATCGAGATTTTGGATAATTTCTTTACGTAATTTCAACTTTAAGTGTTTGTTAAAACAATGTTTAAAGTGTTTGTTAATTTCTTTTTTTGTCTATGCATAAGTGTTTCTTATAGTTTGCATGCATTATTTTATAATCCAAATTTTTATCAAAGGAAATAAGAAAATCAGATTTTGGAAATGGTACAGAGTGGCAGGCAAAAGTAGCTTAGTATTAACAGGCATTTCAATTTTGATTCATCTTAGTAGTTGGAGTAAAATAAGAATAAAGGTGTTCCATAAATATAATCAAACTATAGCAAAATAGGAGTAGGGCATGACTAAGTATTTTAACAACAAAATTACTCCACATTATCCAAAATAATTCAATAACTTAATTGGCTAAATATTCTATAACTTCTTGAACTAGTTCACCATCACATTTTAGTTCAACAGGAAGTCTTCCTTGATGAAGCATTACATCTTTTTTTACATGAGGAATTTTATAATTATTAGATCCTTTAACCTTCATGATTTCAATCATACATGATTGAAGTGTTAGAAAATTTTTATTTGAAGCTTTGCTAGAAAAGGTGTCAAAAGACTTCTGCACGGCTTGGATAAGCTCATTAACAGAATTAGTCACTTCCATTTGTTGCAATGATTGAATGGCATTAAAAAAACCAAATCCAAAACATTCAAATCAGGAGAATTCGGAGGTTGAGAAGTCAAACGGATGTCAAATCCACCTTCAGAAGCCACTCGAAGAAATTCTTCATCATCTATAGAGACATGGGAAGGTGCATTATCTTGTTGTAAGGAGGTAATAGTTCGTAGATTTCTTAGATATGTAAAACCATTTTTCATCAATATGCACAATATTGTGCATGGACTTAAACTTTAGATCATGAGGAATGCTACTTTCATCAAGCATAGACAAACAGAATCTAAGTCGGTCTTTCATATTATCATCTTTCAAGTGTGGTTTTAATGCGCTTGAATGTCGACGCAAAACTCCTTCTTTTACATATCTAAACAACGACGTCTTGCAAATTCCCAACGCACGAGATAAAGATAGAAGATTTCTACGCTTAGATAATGAAATATCACGCATTTTCTCATAATCAATCTCAACTCTTTTTCGACCACAATTTTTTGTTTTCTTATGACAAGCATCTCCAGTTTCACACAGTTGTCTCCAAATTCGATAAATAACAGAGTTAGATACGGAAAATGAAGAAGCCACCTCTTGAACTATCCCGTTTTCAAGTTTTCCATTATGACTTGAATGTAACAATAATCCAGAAATGATTTTTCTTTCACTGTTGGTCAAGAAACGACGTTTTTTTCCAGATGAATGTGTCTCATCATTGATGCAGCCTTCTAAAGAAAAGAAAAATCAATTTAATTAAAAGATTTTATATAAGAAACAAATCAATAATCTTAGAAAATGATACAATATCAATAATCTTAGAAACAAATCAATTTAATTAAAGAAACAAATCAATAATCAATAATCTTACAAATCAATAATCTTAGAAACAAATCAATTTAATTAAAATGATACAATATCAATAATTTGATGCTTAATAGAAAGTTGCACAAAATGATCGTTGTTGACTGGACATATATTCCTCTTTTAAAGAAACAAATCAATAATCTTAGAAAAATTTTAAAAATTGATGTACCTTCTTGAGATATTATTTGAGCGCTTTCTTCATCTTCTTCGCTATCATCTTCATCGGAAAATAAATCATTCATTACAGAGCTTGAAGAAGGATTCATGAAAGTTGTAATATTTTCATTATCAAAAAATTCCAAAGGTCATGTGTTGTAATCCGTCACCAAGTTTGGAGAATGATTCATGGATGTTGTTCTGTTTTCATCATCAAAAAAATTTTGATTTGTTTGGTTGTTACCCATAATCAAACTTGAAGAAGGATTCATGGAAGCTGTACTACTTTCATCATCCAAAAATTTTATAGGAGCTTTATTTAAATCAAGGTTTAAAGGAATGTTGATATTTGAAGAGATACTCCAGTCATGAAAAAATAAGAGAGATGAAAGCAAATTCATTTTAGTTTTCAATTTAAAGAACAAAGAAAGCGGCAAAACGAAAATTTGGAATGAAAATTTGGCAAACTTTTTTAAAAGAAGAATGAAAATAAGTTTACGTGAAAAGAAGTTGAAAATGTGGTGTTGTAAAAACCACCAATTAATGTCCTAATTATTACTTGGGTGGCTCATAATTATAAATATTTATTTAAAAAAATTACTAAAGGGTAATGGTGTAAATACTTAACTCATTTTTATAGAAGTTAAAGAATTCATTGATACATGTGAAATGTGTTTTTTTCCTTATAAAAGAGAATGGAGGGAGTATTTTGTTTCATGTTCTCATATTGTTGTGCACCGTTTAATTATACTTGTGTCTGGATCGATATCTAGCACAAGTGCATTTTTGTATTCAGATGTGTCTGTTACACATTCGATTTTGACTGTTGACGCTTTGACGCATATGCTGATGGTATTTTTCTTTATTGGTGCTAGAAGCTCGTGAAGTTTTCCAGGTTTCTTTGTTATTGCTTAGCATCTACGAATTGTTATTCGTTTGGTACAACTCTTTTCTATTTTCTCTCCATATTTTACTACTTTCTAGAGATCACGAGAAGTAGGGAATTTACTGATTTCTTTTCCATGTCAAGTAGGGTAGAGATGTATGAAGGGGATCTCCATTGCCGATATATGTCAGGAATCCCTCTGTTTTATTTAAAGACGTGTTTAAGGCAATTATGCATATGTGAATTGTTTTCTACTTGTGTTTGTTTAAAACCCTACCTTTGAATTAGGTATTTTGCACGTGTATTTACATTTCTACTCGCATCAATACCCCATCCCCTATGGAAGTCCTCAAAAGGAGGCAAGTGGAAAGGGTTAGTAGTCAACCCCCTCACATTATAGTTTGTGTCATCCTTAGCTCATGTTGTACGTCGATGCTTTGGATTTATGAAGATCATGTATATCGAGTCGGTCATATGGAAAAGGGTTTGGTCTCAACCCCACACTTTGCCAGGTGTTCACAATGGCCACTATTGATACTTTGCTACCCGCTTGTTTGCTTCGGGTGATCCGTTCCCCCTAACTAAAGCTTTTCTTTTCTTTTTTTATTTCATCTCACTCCCGCTTGTTTGCTTCGGGTGATCCGCTCCCCTTAGCTAAAGCATTTATCTTATTTCCTCCCATCCCTTTGAGCCAATATGTCTTACTCATGTTGGTGTTATTTTTCCAAAGCACTTGTTTTCTTATTTGTTTTCTATACTATACTCCCCCATGATCGCTCGATTAGAGTAGATTTCAAGCTAGACATTAGGATAGGTATCCATGCATGTTAACATAGGGTAGAGATTTCCCTTTTCATCCTTAACCGTAGGATCAATCATGGTATGATAACATTAGGGATAGAACTATATAGTCTCCCTTAGATTTTTTTTCTTTCTTTTGCATTCTTGCATTTAAGACTAAAACTATTTTCTTGGCAAATGCATAAAACATCTAATAACTTCAAAATCCTTCTTCAAGGTAAAAACCACCAATCAATCTTTCTTTTAGCCAGTCAGCTTTTCTCTTCTAAGAACATGTTAGTTTCTTTCCACTACAGGTCGTGAGTCTCTAATGGTCGAGCAGCGGTGGAATGATTGAATTTAACGTTGTTCAACTAAAAACACAAACAAACTAAAACATATGAGCCGAACTACGGTTGCTATGATTCCTTAAAAGGGATACGTAGGCGAAGGCTTTTTGTGGGGCCTAATCGAGCATATATTTATAAAAAATTCCTTCTTTTCCCCATATTTTCTTCTTTTTCTCATGCATTCCATCTTTCTTTTTTTCCTGCTTCAAGCTTTAGACATAGATTTTGTACACCCTTTGATTAGAACAACACGAGTGGATACCATAGAGTACTATGGGCGTGTGGGGTGATAATACTTTCCCTTCGCGTAACCGACTCCCATACCTGATCTCTCGGTTGCAAGATCGTGATTTCATCCTTCTCAGGTTTACTCGATGTTCACATTTCCCTTCACGTGGGATACAAAACATTCGATGGTGACTTCATAGATTTCATCTCGATGATTTGTTCAGCCGGTTGTTTCAGTGTGGAGTGATAAAGCTCTCCGTGAATTAAATAAAAAATATACCCTCCCCATGAGAGTATATTTCTTCCCCATTTATCAAAATAAAAATTGCAGGTAAATATGCATTGTGAGAAGTAAATATGCCAAACAAGGGAAATTTTGTCATTTAGGAAAGTAAAAACATCACACTCATGTTATTATCGAAAATTTAAGATACAAAAGGGAACTTTTGTTGAATTGAAACTACAAAAGAGAATTGAAAGGGCATAGCATATTTTAACTAGAAAAAATTTAACTGAGACTATTCTTTATCAAGATCATCACGGTGGAAGAGGTGAGGTGGCAATTTTTTTTGGTTAGGAATGAAGTGGTGTACTATGAAGTTTATCTTGTCATTGAGTATATCTATCTTTCTACTTAGGATTTTTAGAAGGTCCATAATTGTGACTATGTTAGGTGAGTCATCTAAGCTATCTAATTTTATGGTTGTTTCCTAACTTATATCGTTCCTTTTTGTTTGTCTGATGGTGTCATTTCAATGATATTCCCATATTTTAGTTCATCTTGCATTGAGGGTAGGAAAAAGGTTTCTATCTCAGTTGATCCTTCCTTAAATTACCTTTCATCTTCGAAGTTTTACCCTGTTTCTTCCAGTATTTTTCTGATCATGTTTCCATATGAAAGTTGTGTCCCTTTTAAATTGTTATCCATCATGTAGTCAATTAATTGTTTGGCCTAGTTGATCTTGACTTTGCTTTCTATTAACTACATTGTTTCTACATTTATTTGGGTTAGTAGACTAAAGCTTCCTTTTTTGGGAAAGAGGATGTGAGTCATAACATAGTGACTCATCCTACTTTCAGGGAGGATGCACTACTACAGAAAATACATTCAACAATAGTTTGGAAAGATAAATAATCATGTGGGACCAGACGTTGTCATGTAGCGAGTAGTTGTATATGTGTCACTTACAATCATGGTCTAAGACCATCCGTTGACTGTTGTAGTAAACTATCAATCACAATGGTTGATGTTAAAAATCATTGTCATAAATTATAGTGGCATGGGTTCGATAGCTAGCTACAACCAAAATTAAAGAGCATAAAAAATAGCATTTCACCACGGTTATAAGTTCAAACCATTGTGGTATATTAAGAGTTTATTATAAAATATTGGATTGCTTGTTTTTTCTTGCCCATCGTTAACCATATACAACCATTATAATAGATTTTTGAGATAATAATCAGAAAAATTAAGTTATTCTTGAAAAAAAACTTAAAAGATCCAATATTTTTTGAATTGCAAGATCCTGTAATTCATGACTTCCTCTTTAGCCTATAAGATTTGATTAAACCCCAAATTCTTCAAAGTAATGTTGTTAAATGGATGTAAATCTGAGTCTTTCACAAAAATATTGATTTCCTATTCTTTTTAACTTTATTTTTCAAACATCAAGTTTTGTATGAAAGACCCAGACTGACACCCATTTATCAACATTGTTTTGAAGAATTTGTGACATTGAATGAAATTTTATATGCTAAAGAGGGAATTATGATTTACAAGATGTATGCAATTCGAAAAAACATTGGATCGTCTAAGTTGATTTTCAAAAATAACTTATTTTTTTAAATTATCATCTTAAAAATCTTTTTAAATGAGTATAAGTTCAATGAGGGGTTAGTGAAACAATCAATCTCATATGATATCACAAACTCACTAACAACATTTATCAACAAAAATATCAACTTAATTTACATGGATTGAGAGAACTGAATAACTAACAATTTTTATCAAACTGTATAAGAATTTAAAGTACTTCATCACACTTCCATCAACCATCCATTGCCTATCATCAAATCTTACTATACGTTTTCTATCATCCCCTTAACCATCGAACACCATAATCTGCAACGAAACACAACAACGTTCAATCATGAGCATCATCACAATACAACCACACATATCCATAAAATACTAAAACCCTAAACCCATAAATCCTAACGTATAAGTAACAAAGAGATCGAAAGAGAGAGCATAAGATATACCATAAGCTTGCTACCACCATCATTATCACCATATGAGGTTCATCTAGTTTGTGAAGCAATGAAAAAGAAATATAAGGTGGATGAAGTTAACATAATAGCTTCATAATTCTTATATTTATTTTTATAGATTCTAAAACTAGATGAATTTTGTTGTTCTTATTGTTTCTTCATTCACTTTTATTGAGTCCTATAAATACCATGAAAATTATCATAATGTAAAACAGCAAACTTAAAACAACATACAACAATAAAAGAACCATAAACTATCTAACAAGAAGGAAAACCATGTGAAACATAACAACAACATACACGAAAAAGAGAGAATAAGGTAAAATAAGAATACCTTTATGTAAGAAGAAGAGAAAAAATGGGTTCTAGGATTTTACTGTGAAAGGACAAGAGTTGATTCGCTTATATATAAATATACTCACAGAGGTTGAACAAAACAACCAAAGTCGTAACCCTTTATTTTATATATAAAAATAAATAAAATAGAAAATGCATGCTTTAACGTTAAATGAATAATATATGTGAGGGCAATGAGGTTCGAACCCAAGAAAGCATGGATTCTTTAACCATGGTTATGGATGCAACCGTTATTATATGCTAACAATTTTTAATAAAAAATAAAATAAAATTTTAGCGTCTGGGTTTAGAGATGTCAACATGGTGTTGGGAAGAACCATGGTGAATTGGGCGTTGTTGTTTGTGATTTTTGTAGTAGTGATGTATCTAGCTGAGAATGGATATGGTATGTGTGATAATAGTTATACCTACTTTCCTCGTCTCCTAGCTCAGTGAGTCTGTCTTCATAAGGAAGATCTAGTCATTTTTCGAATTCTTCCACTGAGAGATTTATCCTATATTTTCTTACTTCACTTTGAAGTATTCCATAAGTGAAACGTAGGTTTGAAAAGAAAATCTTCACAAGGGAGGTATAAATTTTTTTGAGGATGTGCAGAGGAAGTTGGTGAGGTTGAGTTCTTCAAAGTCTTTTAGTAAATTGCATTCTTTAAAATCTTATGGATCTAGGTATGAATTCTCATGAAGGTTTGGTTGGAAAAGTGTTTGAAGTATCTAATTTCTTGTTGTTTGGTTGTGAAATCAACAATGATAGGGCTGGAAGTGAACCTTAACCTTATAGAGTTCATGATGATTTTGCAATATTGTTCTCACACACAAAGACAGGAAAAATATAGAAATGTAGGAATGAGATGCAAGGAAAGTAAGAATGAGGTACTTATTTATAGCGTGCCTTCGGGAGGATTTGAGCATGTAGAATGAGAGATTTTTATGGGAAGATTTTACTATCCAAAAATCAGATAAAAAACCTCCTTATTTTAGTCTCCTAATCGATTATAATTTCCTCTAATCGATTAGATTTGTCAATCTTTCTGTTTTTTATGAGATCTTCGTAAATGCTGAGATTTGATTTACTTGGCGCGCAAGATGTGCTTGGATCTTACCTATAACACTTTGCTTTACTTTATTTGTCTCTAATATCACCAAACTATAATATCTAGGTTTGCATCTTTAGCCATTTAAGTTAGTGCTTTTGTAGTGGTAAAAAGTTGAGACTAACCGATTGATTGACTTAACTCATGAAGTGAAAGTCGCCACCACACTTTATTGTTCCAAAGGAATGGAAAAAGGGAGAATAAAACCCCAAAAAAAGATAGATATCAAGTTAAGGATGTTGGTTATGCAAAGGGAATGTATTATCACCTTAAACATCTACGGTACTCCTCAGGAACCTCTTTGAAAATATGTGGATTTGGCTAAGAGGGAAATATTTACAAAATGAGATTGTGGAGATGAGAAAACAAGTAATTTTTTTACAATTTTTGATTTGATAAAGCTTCTAATGAGCTCTAGTCCTACATACCAATAATGTGAAATGTTGAAATCTAAACCCATGTAGTTCGGGTAAAAAACTTTAAAGTTTGTGTGTTGGTTAATTTTAAAGAAAAAGTTTTAAAGTAAAAAGCCAAAGGGGGAAAATGGTTTGAATTTGTTTTGTATTTTTTAAGTATTGAAGAAAGAAGTTATATTTTGGTTAAAATTGATTGATGACTTTATTAAGAAAAGAGTTTTGAAAATGCATGGACCTAAGTCCAAGGTTTTTTATGAAAGCGGTTCAAGTTTAAAAAACAAGAAGAGCTTTAAAAAGGAGGGTGAAGATTTTGAAATTAAGGAAGATGGGCAAGAGATGAAGAGACTACCCTAAATCACAATGTAAAAGCTAAGGTAGGAAAGGTCTAACCAACAAGAAGTAAACACTTGACATAATTAAGTTACTATAGAATTACCATCCTTTGGATTAAAGCCACAAGCACATAATAGACCAAGATCATATCAATCATCATGTGAAAATAAATCACAAGTAAGGAAGTATCCAAAGAAACCCAAGGTATTGAAACCCAAATTAAGGTCTTCAATATTGAGCTTGTGCCATATAGATCACTTAATGTCAGCATAACAACACCTGCACACAGAAGGTTTCCCAATACACAAGCAATATAACAATGAAGCAACACAAGATCCAAAGGTCTCAAGGTCTCAAAGCTTCTAATCCTAAGTATAAGAAGTCCACAACTCCAATAAGTCAAGAATAGTAAATGTTGTACCCCAAAATTTTCCCTCCCATATTTCTCAACACATGGCAAGTGAGGTCCATAAATTGCTCAAGGAAGTTCAAGAGTTGACCAGACAAACTCTCCCTTAAGGCAGTATACCTAAAATTAGGGTTTCTATCTTCATCAGTATGTGTGAATCACAAAGGACTAAAATGCTCACCATTGTCCTAATATGTCCTCAAGATTATCCATGTCAAGTTTCAAGCCTTGCAGAAGAAGTTTGCTCAGTCAATTGCTCAACTGCCTGAAAATCAATTGTACTAGGTCAAAAGTCAAATGTGGCCCACATACAGTCAAACTTCAAGATTTTTGGTCAACATACTCATTTTGTAGTATTATTCATCATTTGACCAAGGGTTAATCATGATTCCTCAAGGATTGCTCACAATTCATCAAAACCCAAAAGTTGCTAAATTAGGGTTTTGTAGGAAAAGTCAACTCAACTTTGACCATGCATAACTTTCTCATGCTTGATCAGAAATCACCCATCCAAATATCATTTTGAAGAGGATGAAATTCCCAACAATTCATCTTCAGCTCCAAAGTTCAGAATATGCACTCACAAAATGATATGAATTTTGACATTATAGGTCCTTTTGAAAAGTCAACAAAAACACATTTTGGGTCAAAGCTTCATACATGAACATGGAAGAATCAATTGAGATGAGAACAAAAGGGTTGCTTAGAGGAAATCCTAAGCTTTCTAAAAAGTCCAAGAACACCTCTCTAGGGTCAAAATGGAGAGAGTTATGCATTGACCAAGTTGACCATTTTTGCAAAATTGCCAAAAGTCAAATGTGCTCAAATTTGAATTTTTTGCTAAATGGACCCAACTTTTTATGCTTGTGCCTCAATTATAATGTGGTCCATGACTAAAATACTTATCCCCAAATTATTTGCTTCATTTTTCAATTTATTTTTATTTTTCATTAATTAAAAAGTGAATTAAATCAAATAAATGATGAAAATTATCAAAGATAGGATTTGATTTGTTTTTTTGATAGGTTAGCAACCAAGATATGTTGAGCTTGCAAGATCAATTCGAATCAATGGTAATTGGTACAAAAAGAGGATGATTGGCATGAAAATAGAAAGATATGATATGGCTAAAAAATCAAATCAAATATCATCAAAGCTTAAAGATTGGATCTGTTTTGCAACCCTAGTTCATTGAGGGATATATAATGAACAAAAACAAGGCAAGAAAGAGAGGTTACAGTCGTGGAAAAGCTAGAACCAAACTTCAAAATTTCAAAGAAAAGTGGTGATTCAATTTCCATCCAAGAGGCCAATCCAAGACATTCTAACATTACCAACAGACTCCTGTACATCTCCAGAAGGGATCTCAATCAATTGCAAGCATTTTCAATTCTGAAATCGTAAGTTACAGACGCCACGGTTTGTCCCAAAACTTGATTTCGATTTCATTGATTTACGCATCATTAGCACATTTGATTTATATATTCTTGTTCATCATTGAGTTTTCAAGCTACTGATATCATTTAATTGCGTTTTCAGTACAGGAATCATGATGTGCCATTGTTAGGGTTTCTTGGCTCGTTTTAGGGGTTTACAGTATAGGCTAAATTAGGCTTGGATTCTGGTACCATGATACTCATGAGGATGAGACGAGTTGATTGGTACCCTTACCTTTCATTTATATTGCTTGTGTAGGATTTTTGAATGACACAGGTTTGTAGTTACAGCAAGGTGTCTGTAGGTAAAGGTGTCCTAGGCTAAAGCGACGGAGAGAGGAAGAAGAAGCCTGCGTGGCAAAATGTGACTCGCCCATTTGAATTTTTGCGCATTTTTCTAAATACATCACGTAATTTGATTATATTAATTGTTTCTATTATATGTACAAATAAACAAAGCAGCACAGATGGCAAGCAGGTACTAGAAAAGTGCATAAGGACCTAGGTTCGATTCTCAGGTCCCAACATTTGTTTCATGTTATTTTTCATCAGGTGATCAGGCACGTTGCTTAGCATGACGTCCACCATATGCCATCAAGATCCAACCATCAAACGCATCTTCAGCCAAGATCCAATGCCTTTCCATTGAATGTCCATCATACACCTCAAGTCAACATACGCATCAGATTTGGCCAAGTCAAACGGGTTTGGATTGTTTGGGCCCAAAAGTCAGATCTACACCCCCCAAAATTGCTAGCAATCAGACCCACTCCTTATTTTTATTTCTTATTTTTATTCTTTTAATATTTCTTTTAATTGACAATTAATTACTATTTTTCATAAAATCATAAAATCAAGAAATCAAAAAAATTAGAATTAGACTTTTTTTTATCAAAATTAATTTTGTTAATTTAGTTTAACATAGGGAAATTTTAACTTGTTTTTTTTTTTATAATTAAAACTAATTAGCAAATTAGGTTAAACTCTTGATTTAATTCTTTTATTTTTTTCTCAAATAAATAAAATACAAAAATAGGTTTTTAGATTGAATTAATTTGTTTTTTTCTTAATTTAAAATTAATTAGAACTTAGGATTTTCTTTTTAATTTAACTATTTCATTATTTTCTTGAATAACAAAACATGACAAAAACATTTTTTTAATCAATCACAATTAGGTTTAGTCAAGGGTCAAAACCCTAATCGCCTCGTATTTAATTTATCGCGCGCTTGTTAATTATTTTTGCCAATATTTTTGTAATTGTTCATGGTTTGTAATAGTTTAATTTAGGGTTTTATTTACTGTTTAAATTCCCGGGTTTTTGGCTATGTACTTAATCCCCCTCCCCGAAGCCTTGTAATAGCGTAGATTTACTTTCTCACATTTCTAATTCCCGCAAATATTTAACTGTCTAGATGTATGCTAATAGGATTGTATGGCAAGAATGCATGACAAATTAATACAGTTAGAAAACCCTAATGTGCAAAGATAAATAACTGAAACGAATCACTCGCACATATTCATTCTTAGGGTATACTCTCACTTTGGTTGCCTTCAGTATACGTTCATTAAGCGTAGGGTGTCTTGGTGGTTTCCCTCCTGTCTAAAAAAGATCAAAACGTCCCATTCAAATGTTGCCTCGGAAATGTTGCCTCATAAATGTTGCCTCGGAAATGTTGCCTCTAATATGATCTTAAGACTCTAGGGTTATTACTAAGATGTCCTAATATTGCTTTAGTGATCGTACGTCCCTTTCGAATTGACCCTTACAAATCCAACGACGGTGCTACCTATTTCTCAATAGTAGGATAGCGCTATCTAAAGGAAACAATAATAGAAATGATGTTTTTTCGAGTAGGTAGATGCTAGTAGGTACTTGCTCAAATCAAAACTTTTCGCACTTACACATTTCAAAACAACTTTTAAAAACAACTTCGTCACACCTTTGAGGACTGATACAAGGGTTATCACGAAGTAAAACTTTTCAAAGCAAAGCACACAAACACAAGCAATTTAAAAAAGGGATGAGCAAGTACCTAAGAGCCCATGGAAAACCATGGATAGAAAGGGTGCTAACACCTTCCCTTTCTATAATCTACCCCCCGTACTCAGAATATCTCAAAAAAGGATTTTTCTATACTTTTTCCTTTCCGGTTGGATGAAATAAAAGTCGATGGCGACTCTTGCTTACGGCGACATTTTGGGAACACAACGCAAAATGCAAACCAGTATTAAATAGTCGGTTCTGCCACCGTATCATAGAACTGGAGAATCTGCTGGGGACTAAATAAGTTGGGTATACCTAAGGATCTAGGTCATCATCATTGCTTCTCTTGATTTCCTTGCTTGCTTTATTTTTTAGGGTTTTGCTTGGGGTTACTATAAATCCTACACCCAGATCTGGTGAATACCTTTTAGGTAAGTAGCAATAGACTGTGAGGGAACTGTACAGCATAGACCGATACGGTTGATGCAGTAGCTACATTGGTGTGGCACTTTGGTTGGTACTGGTATCCCTTGTGGAGAAACGAGGAGAATATGGGGCCGCCGCATGGTATCGTTAAGCATCAATTGACCTTAGAACCTTTAATCGCCCAACTTGGCCATTAGAAAGTAGCGAGATAGCCGACCTCGGTGTAGAGCTGAGAACTGGTTCATACTCGATGCTACACTCATTGAGATCATACTCTCGGAATACTTTCGGTCGTAAGAAAAGATTGCGTGAGCTGAAACCATGACCGATGGAGGATGGTCAGTGATATTGAGATCCTCTAGAACCCGGTTACTTTTTTCTAGGACATGTTGAACAAACTTAACTTCAAGAGGGTATTACCTTTGACCTCATGCAAGCCTTAAACCTAAGGGCTTTTGTGTGATTTGATTGTGTTTGTAATACCTGTGTTTTCTATATCTGTGGTTTATCATGACATCATGCATCATAACATGGAATTCATGCTTCATTACACTAACCATTTCAAAGACCAAGGGAATTTATCTTTGTTCTGTTTTGCAGATCATGGCTTCCGGGCATAGAAATACCATCCGAATCAACTTTGTGCAGATACCTGCCCAACTTAAAGAGCTAGCATCAAGAGTTTCTGAAAATTATACTTTCATTAAAAGACACGGTCAACTTCTCAGCCTGGTTACTTCAAACCTTGATGAACAGACGATGAGTGTACTATTTCAGTTCTTCGATCCAAAGCATCACTGCTTCACCTTTACAGATTACCAGCTGGTATCCACCTTGGAAGAATTCTCTCATCTATTGGGCATATCCATTCTTGAACAGGTACCCTTCACAGGTATGGAAGAAGTTCCTAAGCTAGAAGTTATTGCCTCAGCTTTGCATTTGAAACGGGCCAATGTGGTATCCAATTGGGAAACTCAAAGCGGGTTCGAAGGTTTTCTAGCCAAATTTCTGATAGACCAGGCTCAGTTGTTTTGGGATGATTTGGATTTTCAGGCTTTTGAGGATGTCTTGGCTCTTCTTATCTATGGTTTAGTTCTCTTCCCTAATCCGGACTCCTTTGTAGAAGTGAATGTTGTCAAGGTTTTCCTTTCTCGCAACCCTGTGCCTACCTTGCTTGGAGATATCTTGTATGCTCTCCATACCCGTACTATGAGGAGAAGAGGGACTTTTATGTGCTGCATGCCGTTGCTGTCGAGGTGGTTTATTTCTCACCTCCCTAAGTCTGTGTTGAAGAACGAAGAAGGTTTGGGTTGGTCGCACAGAATAATGTCACTCGCTCATACGGATATTCTTTGGTGTTCCCGAGCCATGGAAGACGTTGCAGTTATTGACCGCTGTGGGGGGTACCCTAATATCCTATTACTTGGTATCAGAGGGGGTATAACTTACAATCTTTGTTTAGCTTTGCGACAATTTGGTCGTGCTCGAAGAGATGGTCCCCATGAGTTACTTCTCGAGGACGTTGTATTCGATTATAAGGATGATATTAAGGAGCATCGCCGGAGGTTTGTATGAGCTTGAGGCATGGTAAACAGATCTGACCCCAAATAATTGGGACCGAAGACTTCCCTTCCTATGCAGCCTTATCTCCAATGGGTCCGAGCTCGTGCCCAGAAGCTTATGATGCCTTATGAAGCCGTATTACCAGTGATTGTGGAGCCCACTAAGGAAGAAGGAATTCCTTACACGGTTCTCTATCCTTACATGCCCACTGATCCTGGGGAATTACAGAGGTCTTGGATTCAGCTGAGGAATGAGCGGGATAATTACCGGGAGCAGTTCCATGAGCAAGAGAGGAAGGTTCTAAAGCTCACCAGGAAGCTCGAGGAAGAAAGAGTGATCAATGACTATATCAGCACAAAGAGGAAGCGTCCATGGGACTTTTGATTTTTTATTTTCTAGTTTTAGATTTGTTTTATTTACTTCCTTGTAACGCTTTAAAGGAATTTTGAACCTTTCAAATTTAAGCTAATAAAGTTTTGTTTATTTTGGTTTGAAAATTTAAATCTCCCAAAGTCTTTGAAATCATTACATGCGCATCCCATTATCATACGCATCATTACAGGTACCACTACAGGTTTCTCATCTTCTTTGCTGTTTATTTCAGCAGAAATATCTTCCGATCAAGCCATCAAAGATCTTCAGGCACATAACGCCCAGTTCCAACAGATGTTCATAAGTCTGGCTAAAGGGAAAGAGGATCTAAAAGGCCTCATTCTGAAGGAGAAGAAGAAGAAGAAGAAGACTGGTATTCTGAATATGGGCAGAAGGTTCGGAGAAATGTTGAAGCATCAAACTGATCTGACCTCTTCATCCAAGGAAGGGGAGAACCAAGATGGGGAAAAGGATCTTAGTTTTGCGGTCTCTGACAACGATACAGATTACAATGATGAGCAATATCCTCCTGCTGAGGATAGATACAAACAGTTAGAAGATCTTCTGAGTGCTATGGAAGTTCAAAAGATACCTGGGTTGGATTTCAGAGAATTGGGACTAGTATCGAGAATGCTCATCCCTTATAAGTTCAAATCTCCAGTTTTTGCCAAGTATGATGGGGTGTCCTGCCCAAAACTCCATCTCCGCTCGTACATCAAAAAGATTCAACCCCACACTGCTGATAGAAATTTGTGGGTTCACTTCTTTCAAGATAGTCTGTTAGGGACTCAACTTGAATGGTTCTATCAGTTGGAGGGAGCTAATGTCCGAAACTGGGAAGATCTTGCTGCTACTTTCTACAAGAAGTATCAGTACAATGCCGACCTTGCTCCCACTCGTACTCAACTCCAGAGTATGTCCATGGGTGCAGGTGAAGGTTTCAAAGATTATGCTAAAAAATGGAGAGACTTGGCTGGGAGAGTTCAACACCCATTGTCTGACAGGGAGTTGGTTGACATGTTTCTGGGGACGCTGTCTGCTCCGTTCTTCAATCATTTAATAGGCAGCTTGTCATCTGGTTTCACTGAGCTGATTTTAACTGGGGAAAGAGTAGAAGCTGGAATTTGGAGTGGTAAAATACATAAGGATGCCTCCTCAATTTCAGCAAAGAAGCCTTTCACTGGTAAGAAGGAAGCCAGTGCAGTGTATAGCCCGAGGGGCCAAAGCAGATCTGAACACCCTCAAATGGTAAATGTTGTAGTGATACCAAGACCCACAGTTGCTCCACAATGCAACAATCAACAAAGGGTGAAAAGACCACAACGGCAGTTCACCTGCATCCACATGACTTTGGCTGAAGTTCTACCTCACTTATTGAAATCCAACTTGGCAACCTTGAGAGAGGCTCCCAAGAATCCAAACACTACCTCTCCCAGGTACAATCCCAACGCGTGGTGTGCCTACCATTCTGAGAGTCCTGGCCATGATACAAATGATTATTGGGCTCTGAGAAACAAAGTACAAGATTTGCTTGAAGCCAGGGAGATAGAGTTTGATGCTCTAGAAAAGTTGAATGTTATAACTGCTCCCATGCCTAAACATGGTCGTGGAGTTAATGCTGTTGACACTGATTTGTTTGTGGCCTCTGTTGAAGAGATTTCTACTCCTCTTGTGACTGTTAAGAAGAATTTTCTATTGGCCGGTTTATTTTCGGCTTGTGGTGAAGGTTGCCACGTGTGTTCGATTCTGCCTTCTGGTTGCCGTTTGTTGAAGTCAGGTGTTCAACGCCTGATGGATAATAAAGATATTATGTTCGAGAAGACTTTGATTCTTGTTGTTCCAAATGAAGATGTCACTATTATAACCATTTCCGCCAATCCTTCCAAGGTTTCCTCGAGAAAACCTGTTAGGATTACACCTGTTCAAAGAATTGCTCCGCTGATAATCACTGTTCCTGGTCCCATCTCGTACACCTCAGACAGGGCTATCCCATGGCATTATGGTGATGATGTGTACTATCATGGCATTAAGCAAGATCTGAAGAATGAAGAAGCTGATATTGATGTCAGTAATATTGTCGGGACTAGTAAAGTTACCCGAAGTGGAAGGGTCTTCTCTCCCGAGATTTCCCCGAAGACTATCATCAAGCCTACTGTTATTCCAACTGCTGCTCCAACCAGCACTCCTGACATTTCTCCTGTTCCTACTCCAATTATTACACCTGCTACTATTCCTGTTCTTACTCCAGTTATCACCCCTGCTGCTGAGCCATTTGGGACTCGGGGCAAAGAAACTATAGGTGAGCCTGCCCGGATGGAGGCACCTAAGAAAATCGTTGTGGAAGCCTCTAAACAAGAAATAGAGGAAATACTTAAAATCATCAAGAAAAGCAACTACAATGTGGTCGAGCAGCTGGGGAAGACCCCATCAAAGATCTCCATGTTGTCTCTGATGTTGTGTTCTGAAGCCCATGCGAAGGCTTTGATTGCATTTCTTAAAACTGCGCATGTGCCCCAGGAAACTTCAGCAGATCAGTTCAAAGATTGCGCGGCCAGCTTGACTGCTGACAATGGGCTGGGTTTTTCAGACGCGAATCTGACACTAAAGGGAAGGAATCATAATGATGCCTTGCATGTCTCGATTGAGTGCAGAGGCACCACTATGGCCCATGTGCTGGTAGATACTGGATCTTCACTGAATGTTCTGCCAAAAAAAGCGTTTGACCGTTTGGATTGTGAGGGTTTGACTCTAAAGCCTAGTAATATCGTGGTAAGGGCTTTTGATGGATCGAAGAGAATGGTGCACGGGGAGGTGGACATCCTTGTCAAAGTGGGTTCTCAGACTTTTGGGTCCACCTTTTATGTAATGGATATCAGGTCATCGTATTCTTGCTTACTGGGTCGTCCTTTGATCCATGAGGCTGGGGAAGTTACTTCCATGCTCCATCAAATACTGAAGTATCCAGTGAAGGGGAAGATTGTCACAGTGCGAGGTGAAGAAGAATATATGGTGAGTCACCTCAATTCCTTTCGCTATGTAGAAATGGACGGGGAATTCATAGAAACTCCTTGTCCAAATATCGAAGAGGTCCCTCAGATCTTGGCATCAAGTGAAGTTACTACCGGCAAACCTCCATTGAAGATGGCTTCTCTCAAGGACGCCAGGGCTGTGGTTGAAGAAGGTGGGTGTACCAATTGGGGTCAGCTCCCTGATTTCACTCACAAAACTGACAAATTTGGTTTGGGCTTTACTACAGGGGCTCAAAGGGCTGTTAGGCGCGCACGGATTGGAAGACCTCCTCTACACATCAGCAATCGGGGAATTAATGCAATCAAAGACAGTGAAGAGGATTCAGACATCGACAGCTAGATCTACCCAACAACTAACGGTGGACCTAATAACTGGACGACTAGGGACTTCATACCTGTTTCTTTTATTCCGCAGTAATTGACTCATTTGTTTTAAGATTTATAATAAACAATTTGAAACTTTACGGCCCGGCGCCTTGCCCGAGGCACCTTGGCTTTGCTTGTGAGGGCTATTATTTGTCATTTCATATATCATTAATAAAGCATTGGACATTTCTTGCATACAAATTTTGCGCTCTTTGTTTTTCTTTTCTGTCTTTCACTTTATCAAAACAGCTATTCTCTTACACACACTCACGTATCATACTGCAGATCCATATCCACTCTGGATCCCATTGATAACAGCTCGGCTACTGCCAGTTATGACTTCAAAAATCCGATCAACCAAGCCGGGGACGAAGGTGAGGATGATTGTGAGGTGCCTGGAGAACTTGCTAGACTATTACAGCATGAAGAAAGGGCTATACAGCCTCATAAAGAGCCAGTTGAGTCAGTGAATTTGGGTACAGAGGAAGACAGGAAAGAAGTTAAAATAGGTGCGAATTTGGAGCCCAGTGTCAAACAACGGTTAATACGGATGCTACATGACTATGTTGAGATCTTCGCCTGGTATTATGAAGCATGCCTGGTTTAGACACTAATATTGTGGTACATCACCTGCCGACTAAAGAATATTGTCCGTCGGTAAAGCAGAAAGTCCGCCGTATACACCTGAAATGTCAGAGAAAATCAAGGCAGAAGTCATGAAACAGTTCGATGCAGGATTCTTAGATGTCACTTCTTATCCGTAGTGGGTTGCCAACGTCGTTCCGGTACCTAAGAAGGATGGTAAGGTACGGATGTCTGTGGACTATAGATATCTAAATAGGGCAAGCCCCAAGGATGACTTCCCACTTCCTCACATTGATGTTTTAGTCGACAACACCGCGCAGCACAAGATCTTCTCCTTCATGGATGGTTTTCTTGGCTACAACCAGATCAAGATGGCTCCTGAGGACATGGAGAAGACAACTTTCGTTACACAGTGGGGCACCTTCTGTTACAAAGTAATTCCTTTTGGGTTGAAGAATGTTGGGGCAACTTATCAGTGCACCATGGTCGCTTTGTTCCACGATATGATTCACAATGAGATCGAGGTTTATGTTGACGACATGATAGCCAGGTCCCAGACCGAGGAAGAGCACCTTGATCATCTCCAGAAACTGTTTGACATGTTGAAGACATACAAGCTGAGGTTGAATCCGAACAAGTGTACCTTCGGGGTAAGGTCTGGTAAGCTTCTGGGTTTTGTTGTCAGTGACAAAGGTATTCAGGTAGACCTTGAAAAGGTAAAATCCATACAAGAGATGTCGGCTCCCCACACAGAAAAATAAGTTAGAGGTTTCTTGGGACACCTGAATTACATTGTCAGGTTCATTTCACATTTGACTGCTACTTGTGAGCCAATCTTCAAGCTGCTGAAGAAAGATCAAGTGGTAAAGTGGAATGATGAATGCCAGACCGCTTTCAAAAGAATCAAGGAATACCTTCAAGAACCACCAATTTTGATGCCTCCAGTTGAAGGAAGACCTTTGATTTTATACTTGACAGTGCTAGACAATTCAATGGGGTGTGTGTTGGGGCAGCATGACGAGTCTGGTCGAAAAGAGAACGTCATTTATTACCTTAGTAAAAAATTTACCGACTGTGAGACCCGATACTCATTGCTCGAGAAAACTTGATGCACTTTGGCATGGGCTGCTCGCCGACTGAGACAGTATATGCTGACTCACACTACCTTGTTGATATCAAATATGGATCCGATCAAGTATATTTTCGAGAATCCTGCTCTCTCCGGAAGGATAGCAATATGGCAGATGATCTTAACCGAGTACGACATCCAATACACAACCCAAAAAGCAATCAAGGGGAGTGTATTGGCGGATCATTTGGCGCATCAGGCCGTGGATGACTACCAGTCCATGAATTTCGAGTTCCCAGATGAGAATATCATGTTGGTAACCGACTGCGAAGAACCTGGACCAGATGAAGGACCCGAGGAGGGATCCCGATGGTCTATGTATTTTGATGGAGCCTCAAACGCACTAAGTAACGGCATTGGCGCTGTAATTATATCTCCCGAGGACTGTCATATTCTGTTCACCGCCCGATTATGTTTCAACTGCACCAACAATATGGCGGAGTATGAAGCGTGTATCATGGGTCTTCGAGCTGCTATTGACCTGAGGATTAAGTTCTTGAGGGTATGCGGAGATTCTGCATTGGTGATAAGTCATATCAAAGTCGAATAGGATACGAAGCACCCGAATATTATTCCTTACAAAGAGTAAGTATTGACGTTGCTCCCATACTTTGAGGAAATAACCTTTGAACATTTCCCACGAGAAGAGAACCAGTTGGCGGACGGGCTAGCTACCATGTCTTCTATGTTCAAGGTTAGGTGGGACAATGAAGCTCCCCAGATTACCATTGAGAGGTTGGATGAACCCACACACTGCTGTGAGATCGACACTGAAGAAGTGGCAGACAAACCCTAGTTTCACGAGGTAAAGAGGTATCTTGAGGCTCAAGAATATTCCGAGAGGGCATCTGTTAATGATAAGAAGTTTCTGAGAAGGTTCACTGTGAAGTTCTTCATCAGTAATGGTATCCTCTATAATTGTAACCATGATTCAACCTTACTGCGGTGTGTAGACAAGAGCGAGGCAGAAAGGATCATGGCAGAGCTACATGAAGGCACTTTCGGAACCCATTCTAGTGGACATACCATGGCTAAGAAGATCCTACGGGCAGGATATTACTGGTCCACTATGGAAGCCAATTGTTATCAGCACTCTCGAACCTGTCATAAGTGCCAAGTCTATGTTGATAAGGTGCACGTACCTCCGGTTCCCCTGAATGTTTTAATAGCTCCTTGGCCCTTTGCAATTTGGGGCATCGACATGATCGACGAGATCAGACCTACTGCGTCTAACGGGCATCGTTTCATTCTGGTAGCAATTAATTATTTTACAAAGTGGGTTGAGGCAACTTCCTTTACTACAATAACCAAGAACGTCGTGGCGCGGTTCATCCGACACAATCTGATCTGTCGATATGGTGTCCTAGAGAGGATTATTACTAACAATGGTACAAATCTCAACAACACGATGATTATCGAGCTCTGCAAACAGTTCAAGATTCAGCATCATAACTCTTCTCCCTACCGGCCGAAGATGAATGGGGCTGTTGAAGCAGCTAATAAGAACATCGAGAAGATTGTGCAGAAGATGACGGTGACATACAAAGACTGGCACGAAATGTTACCATTCGCTCTTCATGGGTACCGTACCTCAGCACGGACGTCGACAGGGGCAACACCCTACACTTTGGTATATGGCATAAAGGCAGTCCTACCCATCAAAGTCCAGATACCCTCTCTTAGGATTATGAAGGATGCGGGTTTGAACGAAGACGACTGGATCCAAACCCGACTTGATCAGCTGAATCTAATCGATGAAAAGAGACTTACTGCTATCTATCATTGTTAGACGTATCAAAAGCGAATGATCAAGGCTTTTAACAAGAAAGTCGGACGTCAAGAATATCAGGTCGGGGATCTAGTGATCAAACGCATCATATTACTGCAAGGTGATCCCAGGGGCAAATGGACCCCTACATACAAAGGGCCATTTGTGGTTAAGAAAATTTTCTCGGGAGGAGCTATGATTCTAACCACCATGGATGGTGACGACCTTCCTCACCCCATCAATGCAGACATAGTAAAAAGATACTACGCATAATCAAAGACCCACTAGGTTGACTGGCCTAGAAAAAAATAAGGGCTTCCCGGCGAACCAAAAGGGTTCGGGCAAAAGTAAGGGATGAAAATGAAAAAAATGTACACCAGGCAAGTTGAAAACCCGAAAAGGCGACTTGGGCAAAAAAGGGTATCCCGGTGGACTGAAAACCCGAAAGGGAGGTCCAGGCAAAAATTAGGGATTGAAGCGTAACACTATGTCTCATTGGATCATCTCGCAACCAGACTTCGGTATTGACTATCAAGCTCAGACAGCGCCAATCAATTCGATACACCTTCGACCAAGTAGCTAAGTGATGAGACGCTTGAAGATATAAAGGAAATAGCAGAGTTGGAACCCAATGGGATTGTTTCACATAGCTGTTTTTCTTTCTTTTACACAAATTGTATAATTTCTGTTTTTCGGCGGTGTTCTCTTACTAGGACATCATCCTCTTTGTACAAAACACCTATTACGAGCCAATTTCAAAAAATCAATACAATTCATTTTCATAAGAAATTCCAATTTTTCTTTTTTCTGTTTTGTTTTGCAAGAACGTTCAATGATTCATTTTTTATATATGCATTTGAAAATAGTTGCTGCTCATAAATATTTACATGAATAAACGAAAGACGATTACTCGTAATTCCAGGAACAGGGAAAACAAGAAGTACCTAAATCTTACAGTTACTCTGCCCATCAGGTACTGGGATAGATCCAGTTTGGGAACATGAGCAGTGGTACATACACTCCCCACAGAGTAAAAGTATCCAAGGACAGTGATGTTAGATTTCCCGAACAGGACGTAACCCTCCCCAATTGAGGTTCACAATCGCGAGTGAGCCAGTAGATTTTCCCCAAGCAGAGTTTATTTCTCTCACAATCAGAAATTCAATCTCCAATAGAATTCATTATCACCAGCAACAAAAATTCATCCCCAGTTGAGTTTATTTCTCCAAACAGCAGTCAGGGATTTATTTTCCCAGACTCAGTTTATTACGTCAGCATTTCATGTTCATACATCATGACATGTGCATACATTACATATAACATAATCTCATTTATTTCGAGAACCTCATCACAATGCATCTCATGCATCACACATGACTAACCCTGTATTTCTTTCAGGAAAGACAGTTATTATCAACAATTTCCAACAAGTCCATGATCAACACTCGAAGCTAAACAGAGTAATCATCGGTGCGACAAAAGCAACCTTACCCAAGTTCCCTCTGCAGTTTTACCCAAAATCATATCGAAGTAACCCTACCATCCAGGTTCCTTCTCACAGCCCTACTATCCCGGCTTTCATATCAAGGTAACCCTACTATCCAAGTTCCTTCCCATAAGCCTTACTATCCCGATTTTCATATTGAAGTAACCCTACCATCCATGTTCCTTCTCACAGCCCTACTATCCAGGCTTTTATATCGAAGTAACCCTACAATCCAGGTTCCTTCTCACAGCCCTACTATCCAGGCTTTCATATCGAAGTAACCCTACCATCCAGGTTCCTTCTCACAGCCCTACTATCCAGGATTTCATATCGAAGTAACCCTACCATCCAGGTTCCTTCTCACAACCCTACTATCCAGGCTTTCATATCGAAGTAACCCTACCATCCAGGTTCCTTCTCACAGCCCTACTATCCAGGATTTCATATCGAAGTAACCCTACCATCCAGGTTCCATCTCACAGCCCTACTATCCAGGCTTTCATATCGAAGTAACCCTACTATCCAGGTTCTTTCTCACATCCCTACTATCCAGGATTTCATATCAAGGTAACCCTACTATCCAGGTTCCTTCTCATAACCTTACTATCCGGGTTCTTCCCCTCTTATCCCCAGACAGCAGTCCACAACACTGTAGGACCAGAACCTGATCAAACACAATTGATTTCACATTTCCTCAAAAAGTCGCGGTGCAACATATACCCCGACCAGACATGCAGTTTATTTATGCTCCCCAAAACCAGAATATTCCCCAGTAGAGTAACGGACAACTGAAGCTCCTAAAACTCTATTTCTCTAAAGACAGAGACCAGCATTCCCCAGCGAAGCCCTCCTCAACAACAGGTATACGGGTTCTTGCAAAGGAATTTCTTATGCGATCGACACTTCTTCGGATGGCATCTTTAAGCCCATCTCCGACAATTCTCTAGCAACTACCAAATAGCGTCTATAAGCCCATTCCCGATATCACAAGTCTAGTACCACTTCATGCGAGTGCAAATTTCTGGGCACTCTAGTGTTCAATCATCATCCACCTTCAGATCACGAAAGGCAGACGAGCCAATCTACATCCTCAGGTTTAAGAAGATTGAACAGGGGAAGCTGTTGTACCCAAAAATTTTCCCTCCCATATTTCTCAACACATGGCAAGTGAGGTCCCTAAATTGCTCAAGGAAGTTCAAGAGTTGACCAGACAAACTCTCCCCTAAGGCAGTATACCCCAAATTAGGGTTTCTATCTTCATCAGGATGTGTGAATCACAAAGGACTCAAATTCTCACCATTGTCCTAATATGTCCTCAAGATCATCCATGTCCAGTTTTGAGCCTTGCAGAAGAAGTTTGCTCAATCAATTGCTCAACTGCCTGAAAATCAATTGTACTAGGTCAAAAGTCAACTGTGGCCCACATACAGTCAAACTTCAAGATTTTTGGTCAACATCCTCATTTTGAAGTATTATTCATCATTTGATCAAGGGTTGATCATGATTCCTCAAGGATTGCTCACAAATCATCAAAACCCAAAAGTTGTTAAATTAGGGTTTTGTAGGAAAAGTCAACTCAACTTTGACCAAGCATAACTTTCTCATGATTTATTATAAATGACCCATCCAAATCTAATATTTAAGAGGATGTAATTACCTACAATTAATCTTCAGATCCCAAGTTCAGAATATGCACTCACAAAAGGATATGAATTTTGACATTATAGGTCCTTTTGAAAAGTCAACAAAAACACCTTTTGGGTAAAAGCTTCCTACATGAACATGGAAGACTAAATTGAGATGAGAACAAAAGGGTTGCTTAGAGGACATCCTAATCTTTCTAAAAAGTCCAAGAACACCTATCTAGGGTCAAAATTGAGAGAGTTATGCATTGGCCAAGTTGACCATTTTTGCAAAATTACCAAAAGTCAAATGTGCTAAAATTTGCATTTTTTGCTAAATGGGCCCAACTTTTTATGCTTGCACCTCAATTATAATGTGGTCCATGACTCAAATACTTATCCACAAATTATTTTCTTCATTTTTCAATTTATTTTTATTTTTCATTAATTAAAAAGTGAATTAAATCAAATAAATGATGAAAATCATCAAAGATAGGATTTGATTTTTTTTTACAGGTTAGCAACCAAGATATGCTGTGTAACGCCCCGTTTTATTTAATATTATATTATATTAATATTTTCGAGTTACCGTTTGATGTTTATTTTTGCGACGAGAATATTTAAATTAATTGTTATATCTGTTAATATATTCGGCGACGTTTTATTCAGAACGGTAATTATTTTATTCAGTCCGGTATTTGTTTTGAGGCATCAGTAATTATTTTATTCGCTCCGGTATTTATTTTGAGGGACCGGTGATTATTTTATTTGGTCCGGTATTTGTTATGAGGGACCGGTAATTATTTTATTCGGTCCGGTATTTGTTTTAAGGGACCGGTAATTATTTTATTCAGTCCGGTATTTATTTTGAGGGACCGGTAATTATTTTATTCGGTCTGGTATTTATTTTGAGGGATCGGTAATTATTTTGTTCGATCCGGTTTTTATTCCGTTCGGTTCGGTAAAATATTATTTGGACCGATATTTAATTTTTTGGAGTTATTTTAATTATTTGGGTTAATAATATTATTTGATATTATTTAGTGTTAATTAGTGGTGATATATCAAGAAGGGCTTTTTGGGTATTTACTTGTGTCTTGCTACTAGAACCAACCAAACACTCTTTGTTTTATGTCATAACACAAAACACACTTAGAGACATAGAGAGCTTAAGAGAGTCTTGGAGTAGTAGAACAAGAAGAGGAGCAAAAACAAAGCTTGGGTTTTGGGTTGGTTGAAATCATCAAGAATCATTTCAAGTATCTAAGGGAAGGGGTTTGATTTTTCAATGCTTATAGTTAGGGTTTGATTTGGTATATTTTGATTTGAGATAAAATTTATGTTATGGTTCTTGAGATTTGTTGAGATAAATTAGGAGAGTTAATTTAGGTGTTAGTGTTTATCTCAATTACATCCTTTCTTTCTTAAATTGAGTGTGCGATCACTGCTTAATTTCTGTGTTAAGTTTTCTGTTTGGAATTTTTCAAGGCATGATATTAATGGGTAAAATTTTATCATGAAAAGTTGGATGCTCCGAAAGATCGTTAGATTGACATCTTATGAGTTATGTCTTCTGCGTGATAAGAATACACGTGCTACTGAGTTTCCAAATGATGATTAATTTACCAGAGACATATATTGACTTCCCCATGAATTTGTGTTTACAAGATGACTTGTATTGAAGATTATGTATATATTGAAGATTATGTAGACAAGACAAATTGTTCATTTAAGATGCATTCAACTAACTATGTAGAGTTAGGATCTGCTCCAGTTTTAATTATCCAGTTTCTGTCCTGTTCCTTAACAGATATGCGTCTCGTGGCAAATAAAAATTCAATGGCTATGATTTAATATTTGAATATCAAATTCAAAAAAAAAACTTACAGTATGGAATTGAAACCAAGTTTAGAAAATTAATTAATTTATGTTTTGTTTTTATTTTCTTAATTTAATATATTAAATATTTATATTAATTAAATACAAATATGACATAAGTTATCTGAACTCATTATAAAGCTGGAGGCTGAGAAAAGGGCAAACCTTGAAACTATAAGTCATCTAGAAGGGGAAGTTCAATTGCTGAACTCACAATTGAATCAAATGACCAAATCTGTCAAGATGCTGACTAATGGAACAGACAAATTGGAAGAGATCCTTCAGGTTGGACAAAATGTGGGAAATAAATCTGGACTAGGATTTATGGAAGCAAAGAAATGTGGTACAGTCAAGAAGATCAGACATGATAAGCAAATGTCAAAACAGATGTCTCAACACAACTCTCAACATCAGGAACAGAGACATATGAAGAAAAGGTACCAAAGATGGAGATGTCATCATTGTGGGAGATATGGCCACATAAAACCCTTCTGCTTCAGATTGCATGGATACCCTAATCAGAACTCAGGTGTCAAACCTAAGTCTAAAAAGGTACCACATGCTCCTAAATGGAAGAAAAAGGCTACTGCCCTGATAGCCCACACTTCCCTGAGGGTCTCTGCAAAGGAAGACTGGTACTTTGACAGTGGGTGTTCCAGACACATGACTGGAATCAAGAACCTCCTCATTAATGTTAAACCTCACACCACCAGTTTTGTGACCTTTGGAGATGGTGCTAAAGGTGAAATCAAAGGAGTTGGTAATCTGGACTGCCCTGGAGTTCCAAGTCTGAATGAAGTACTGATGATAAAAGGACTGACTGCTAATCTCATTAGTATCAGTCAATTGTGTGATCTAGGATTCAAGGTCAATTTCTCAAAATCTGAATGTCTTGTAATCAATGACAAACAAGAAATTGTAATGAAAGGAGTCAGATCTAAAGACAACTGTTACTTGTGGGAGCCTGAGAACACTAATTTCTCCTCTGTGTGTTCCATTGCAAAAGAAGAAAAAGAGGTGAAACTGTGGCACCAAAAACTTGGCCATCTTCATATAAGAGGTATGAAAAGGATTATCTCCATGGAGGCAGTCAGAGGGATTCCAAGACTGCAAATTGATGAAGAAAGAGTTTGTGGTGAATGTCAGGTTGGTAAGTAGACTAGGATGTCACATCCAAAGTCAAGACATCTGACCACCTCTAAGGTTCTAGAACTTCTTCATATGGATCTGATGGGACCAATGCAAGTGGAGAGTCTTGGTGGAAAAAGATATGCCTATGTGGTTGTGGATGATTTTTCCAGATTCACCTGGATTAATTTCATTAGGGAAAAATCTGATGTATTTGAAGTTTTTAAAGAATTGTGCAAAAGAATTCAAAGAGAAAAGGAAGGGTGTATTGTCAGAATCAGAAGTGATCATGGCAAGGAATTTGAAAACAGCAAGTTTGATGATTTCTGTTCCTCAGAAGGAATTAGTCATGAATTTTCTTCTCCTATAACTCCTCAGCAAAATGGAGTTGTGGAAAGAAAAAACAGGACCATACAGGAATCTGCCAGAGCAATGTTACATGCCAAAAGACTTCCTATGTATGTTTGGGCTGAAGCTATGAATACAGCCTGCTATGTTCATAACAGGGTCACCTTGAGAAAGGGAACCTCATCCACCATATATGAACTCTGGAAAGGAAGAAAACCAATTGTGAAGTACTTCCATGTGTTTGGCAGCAAATGCTATATTCTGGTAGATCGTAGAAGAAAACTGGACCCTAAAAGTGATGAAGGCATATTTCTAGGATACTCCTCAAACAGCAGAGCTTATAGAGTATTCAATTCCAGAACCAAAGCCATGATGGAATCAATAAATGTTATAATTGATGATTTTCATGAAGAAATAGATGTTCCTTGTACTGTTGAGACATTCTTTGAGACTTCAACCCAACAGAATGATCTACCCAACTCCACCACAACAGAATCTGAATCAAAGGAAGCTAGCAAGATCCCTTCCATCAGAACTCAGAAGGATCATCCAAAAGAGCTCATCATAGGAGATCCCAACAGTGGAGTCATTACAAGATCTAGAGAAATCATCTCAAACTCTTGTTTTGTGTCCAAAATGGAACCAAGAAATGTCAAGGAAGCTTTAACTGATGAATACTGGATTGGTGCAATGCAAGATGAACTGAACCAATTCAAGCAACATGAAGTTTGGGAACTGGTTCCTAGACCTGAAGGAACTAACATCATTGGCACAAAATGGATTTTCAAGAACAAATCAGATGCTGAAGGAGTTGTCACCAGGAATAAGGCAAGACTTGTTGCTCAAGGATACACTCAGGTTGAAGGGGTTGATTTTGATGAAACCTTTGCACCTGTAGCCAGGCTGGAATCAATCAGACTCCTATTGTCAATTGCTTGTCTTCTGAAGTTCAAGTTATTTCAGATGGATGTGAAAAGTGCCTTTCTAAATGGGTACTTAAATGAGGAAGCTTATGTGGAACAGCCTAAAGGCTTTGTGGATCCAAACCACCCTGATCATGTCTACAAATTGAGAAAAGCTCTATATGGCCTGAAACAAGCTCCTAGAGCATGGTATGACAGGTTAACAAAGTTTCTCTCAGACAAAGGATACAGAAAAGGAGGCTTGGACAAAACTCTCTTTGTCAAAACTGAAGGAGGGAAGTTGATGGTTGCCCAAATATATGTTGATGACATAGTGTTTGGAGGAATGTCAGAACCTATGGTTAAACATTTTGCTGACCAGATGCAGGCTGAATTTGAAATGAGTCTCATGGGAGAACTAACTTATTTTCTTGGACTACAAGTCTCACAGATGGAGGACTCAATCTTCCTATCTCAAAGCAAGTATGCTAAGAACATTGTAAAGAAGTTTGGTATGGAGAATGCCAGTCACAAAAGGACTCCTGCTCCTACTCATTTAAAGCTTTCCAAAGACTCAAGTGGGGTTAAGGTGGATCAAAGTCTGTACAGAAGCATGATAGGAACCTTGTTGTACTTAACAGCCAGCAGACCTGATATTGCTTTTGCAGTTGGAGTCTGTGCAAGATACCAAGCTGATCCTAAAGTCAGTCATATCAATCAAGTGAAGAGAATTTTGAAGTTTGTGAGTGGAACTTACAACTATGGGTTGATGTATTCTCATGGTTGTGAACCAGCTCTGACTGGCTACTGTGATGCTGATTGGGCTGGTAGTGCTGATGATAGAAAAAGCACCTCTGGAGGATGTTTCTTCTTGGGAAATAATCTGGTTTCCTAGTTCAGCAAGAAACAGAATTGTGTGTCTCTTTCTACTGCTGAAGCTGAATACATGGCTGCTGGTAGTAGCTGTTCTCAAATAATCTGGATGAAACAGATGCTTACTGAGTATAATGTCACACAAGATGTTATGACATTGTACTGTGACAATCTGAGTACAATCAACATTTCCAAGAATCCCATTCAGCATAGTAGGACCAAACATATTGACATAAGACATCACTTTATCAGAGACCTTGTAGAAGAGAAGACAATCAAATTGGAACATGTTGCCACTGAGCTACAGCTGGCTGACATTTTTACCAAGGCTCTTGATGCAAATCAATTTGAAAACTTGAGGGGTAAGTTGGGTATTTGCCAACATGAGGAATTGTAGCAATTAATTTTGCTTAAAACAAGGGTTAAAGGAGTTATGCTTGTTCTGATTGGGTTAAAATTATATTTCCCCATTTCCTTCAATTCTTTTAAGAAGTTGAATAAACACTCCTTTTCTTCCTTCCCCTCTCGTCTCCTCATCAAAACCCAGTCTCTCAATCAGAATTTTCTCTTCAGTTGCTGTTGGTCCTCTAAGACTGTCAAAATGCCTCAAACACCATCATCATCCAATACGACGATTTCAACCTCTTCCTCTGATCAAGATTCTAGGACAATCTCTTCTTGTCAGGACTCTGAAGTCCTGGAGATCTCTTCTCTTAGAAAAGTGGAATCTAACCCCACCAAGGTCAAAGAGCTGAGAACAAGACATGCAGGAAGGTCCCAAGCTTCTGCCTCTGGTAATTCATCTCATCCTTCTTCTTCAGTTCCCCCTGAAATTGCAAATAGGGAAGGGTCAGCCTATGTTCGTCAAGCAATAGCTAAAATTGTTTCAAGAATTCTGAACGAGAACCACTTAGTTCCTGGCATTTCTGTTCCTTTAAATCAAGAAAGTTCAAATGCTGAAACAAGTCCAGATGTCTCTAAGGATGTTGAGACATCAGACAAAGAGAAGAATGCTGACATTGCTCTCAAGAAAAGGAAGAAGCCCGACTCCTCTAAGTCTGATGACAGTGCTTAAAGGTTGGTGGAGTTGTTGTTTGGTGGAGTTGTTGCTGGTCCCTGGTGGAGTTTGGAAGTGTGTTCAGTTGCTGCTCTTATTACTTTTTCTGGATGACTGTATAATTTTTATGAACATGTATCTTTGGCCCATTTGTGGCTAAAGAGGGGGAGATATATTGTGATATTTTATTTGACATTCCATTTTTCTGCAGTCATTTTTATTCTGCTGCTATCTATCTCTGATTGCTTAGGGGCTTTAGCCAAAAATCTGCCAAATGGGGAGTTTGTAGTTGTTTTAGTATTGGCATGCATTTTTGGCAAAACCAGGTGTATGAATGTCATGACTGATGTCATAACATTCTAGTTTATTAGGTACAGATTTATTAGGTACCTTTGCAGAAAAATATTGTCATACAGGTACTGATGTTTATGAGTGTGTATCTGAGCATTTTGCAAAATGATCACATTTACCAAAATCAGTAAACAGGAATTCAGATGTCATAACAAATGTTAAGACATCCTGTTCTGAACTAACAGGTTTGCAGTTTGGTTAATTCTGAGTTTTTTCAGGAAAATGACTCAGTCTTTCCAGAACAGAATCCTGCGTTTTCCTTGGGTTAACCTAGCTCAACCCTAACCTGGTTGATAAAGTCCTGTGACCTAGTCTTAAGGTAAAACGGAATTAACCCTAGCTTTTTGGGGAAACCCTAACTGAAGATGCAGCTGCTATATATTCAACAGAGCTGCTGTTTTGAAAGTAATCCCTTTTTCGACAGAAGATCATTTAGAAGCTGCATAGTTTTAACTATTGTAATCCAAGCAATTATCATTGTGATAAGTGACTTGGAATAGGTTTTAATTGTAAGGGTTGTGTAGCACTCAAAGCTTTGAAGCAAGGGTGTTTGTATGTCTCTTGACTAAAGCTGTGAAGCAGAGTCAAGTTAGGTGTGTGTATCACTCAAAGCTGTGAAGCAAGAGTGTTTGTGTTGCTTGATTAAAAAGCTGTGAAGCTTAATCAAGTGTATGTTTTTGAAGAGTGTCTTCATCAGTTCATTAGTCAAATTGTTTTATGTATCACTGCTGTGATTGAGGGGGAGTGAGTAGGAACTCAGGTTTAAGTTGTACTTAGATTGAAGTTGCATTGGGTAGGTCTTAAGTGAAGGAGATAAACTGGTTGGTTTATTCCTGAATTAACATCTCTTATAGTGGATTTCCTCCCTGGCTTGGTAGCCCCCAGAGTAGGTGTTGTTGCACACTGAACTGGGTAAACAATTGACTGTGTTCTTTACTGTTTTTGTATTTACTGTCTTATAGAAAGTCAGATACGGTGTCATAACATTGAACGTGACATTGAGTATCTGCAGCCAGAATTTCAATTGGCATCAGAGCAGGCACCCTGCTTGTATTACTGGGTGAGATCTAGGGATATCACTTTCTGGCACTATGGACAAAGAAGGAGTTTTTGGAAATAGACCACCCATTCTGGATGGAACTAATTATGACTACTGGAAACCTCGTATGATTGCCTTCTTAAAATCTCTGGACAAAAAGGCTTGGAGAGCTGCTGACAAAGGATGGAACCATCCCACCATAACTGAGAAAGATGGGACAATCAGTCTGAAGCCTGAGGAAGATTGGAGTAAAGAAGAAGATGAGTTAGCCCTGGGAAATTCCAAAGCTTTAAATGCCTTGTTCAATGGAATTGATAGAAACATTTTCAGACTAGTACATCAATATGAACTGGCCAAGGAAGTTTTGGACACTCTCAAAACTACTCATGAGGGCACTTCCAAAGTAAAAATGTCAAGGCTTCAGATGTTGACTACCAAGTTTGAGAATCTAAAAATGATGGAAGATGAAACCATTCATGAGTTTCACATGAACATCTTGGAGATTGCCAACACCTCAGGAGCACTGGGAGAAAAGATGTCAGAAGAAAAACTGGTGAGAAAGATTCTCAGATCCTTGCCTAAAAGATTTGCAATGAAGGTAACTGCCATAGAAGAAGCCCAGGACATCAGCAAGTTGAAAGTGGATGAACTTATTGGGTCTCTTCAGACTTATGAGATGGGGATCACTGAAAATGGTGACAAGAAGAACAAGAGCATAGCACTTGTATCCAACACTGATGTTGATAACAAGGAGGATGAAGAAGAAAATATTTCAGAAGCTATAGCCATGCTTGGAAGACAGTTCAACAAACTCATCAAAAGAATAGATCCAAAGTCAAGGTCTAATGTTCATAACATTCCCTCTGACATTGACAGTTCCAGCAGAAGACCAAGGTCAGAAGAGAAGGGAAACCAAGGCAGAGGAATTCAATGCCATGGTTGTGAAGGATATGGGCATATTCGAGCTGAATGTCTAACCTTTCTTAAGAAACAAAAGAAAGGAATGATTGTTACTCAGTCTGACTATGATTCAGAAAGTAATTCTGAAGAAGAATCTGCCAAACTAGTTACTGCTCTAACTGGTGTTTGTACCTCTGAAAGTGACACTAGTGATGAAGAGGTGACATTTGAAGAACTGGCTGATACTTACAAGAAATTGTGTATCAGAAGTACTGAAGTCTGTGTGCAGAATGAGAAACAATCAAAACTCATTATAAAGCTGGAGGCTGAGAAAAGGGCAAACCTTGAAACTATAAGTCATCTAGAAGGGGAAGTTCAATTGCTGAACTCACAATTGAATCAAATGACCAAATCTGTCAAGATGCTGACTAATGGAACAGACAAATTGGAAGAGATCCTTCAGGTTGGACAAAATGTGGGAAATAAATCTGGACTAGGATTTATGGAAGCAAAGAAATGTGGTACAGTCAAGAAGATCAGACATGATAAGCAAATGTCAAAACAGATGTCTCAACACAACTCTCAACATCAGGAACAGAGACATATGAAGAAAAGGTACCAAAGATGGAGATGTCATCATTGTGGGAGATATGGCCACATAAAACCCTTCTGCTTCAGATTGCATGGATACCCTAATCAGAACTCAGGTGTCAAACCTAAGTCTAAAAAGGTACCACATGCTCCTAAATGGAAGAAAAAGGCTACTGCCCTGATAGCCCACACTTCCCTGAGGGTCTCTGCAAAGGAAGACTGGTACTTTGACAGTGGGTGTTCTAGACACATGACTGGAATCAAGAACCTCCTCAATAATGTTAAACCTCACACCACCAGTTTTGTGACCTTTGGAGATGGTGCTAAAGGTGAAATCAAAAGAGTTGGTAATCTGGACTGCCCTGGAGTTCCAAGTCTGAATGAAGTACTGCTGGTAAAAGGACTGACTGCTAATCTCATTAGTATCAGTAAATTGTGTGATCTAGGATTCAAGGTCAATTTCTCAAAATTTGAATGTCTTGTAATCAATGACAAACAAGAAATTGTAATGAAAGGAGTCAGATCTAAAGACAACTGTTACTTGTGGGAGCCTGAGAACACTAATTTCTCCTCTGTGTGTTCCATTGCAAAAGAAGAAAAAGAGGTGAAACTGTGGCACCAAAAACTTGGCCATCTTCATCTAAGAGGTATGAAAAGGATTATCTCCATGGAGGCAGTCAGAGGGATTCCAAGACTGCAAATTAATGAAGAAAGAGTTTGTGGTGAATGTCAGGTTGGTAAGTAGACTAGGATGTCACATCCAAAGTCAAGACATCTGACCACCTCTAAGGTTCTAGAACTTCTTCATATGGATCTGATGGGACCAATACAAATGGAGAGTCTTGGTGGAAAAAGATATGCCTATGTGGTTGTGGATGATTTTTCCAGATTCACCTGGATTAATTTCATTAGGGAAAAATCTGATGTATTTGAAGTTTTTAAAGAATTGTGCAAAAGAATTCAAAGAGAAAAGGAAGGGTGTATTGTCAGAATCAGAAGTGATCATGGCAAGGAATTTGAAAACAGCAAGTTTGATGATTTCTGTTCCTCAGAAGGAATTAGTCATGAATTTTCTTCTCCTATAACTCCTCAACAAAATGGAGTTGTGGAAAGAAAAAACGGCACCATACAGGAATCTGCCAGAGCAATGTTACATGCCAAAAGACTTCCTATGTATGTTTGGGCTGAAGCTATGAATACAGCCTGCTATGTTCATAACAGGGTCACCTTGAGAAAGGGAACCTCATCCACCATATATGAACTCTGGAAAGGAAGAAAACCAATTGTGAAGTACTTCCATGTGTTTGGCAGCAAATGCTATATTCTGGTAGATCGTAGAAGAAAACTGGACCCTAAAAGTGATGAAGGCATATTTCTAGGATACTCCTCAAACAGCAGAGCTTATAGAGTATTCAATTCCAGAACCAAAGCCATGATGTAATCAATAAATGTTATAATTGATGATTATCATGAAGAAATAGATGTTCCTTGTACTGTTGAGACATTCTTTGAGACTTCAACCCAACAGAATGATCTACCCAACTCCACCACAACAGAATCTGAATCAAAGGAAGCTAGCAAGATCCCTTCCATCAGAACTCAGAAGGATCATCCAAAAGAGCTCATCATAGGAGATCCCAACAGTGGAGTCATTACAAGATCTAGAGAAATCATCGCAAACTCTTGTTTTGTGTCCAAAATGGAACCAAGAAATGTCAAGGAAGCTTTAACTGATGAATACTGGATTGGTGCAATGCAAGATGAACTGAACCAATTCAAGCAACATGAAGTTTGGGAACTGGTTCCTAGACCTGAAGGAACTAACATCATTGGTACAAAATGGATTTTCAAGAACAAATCAGATGCTGAAGGAGTTGTCACCAGGAATAAGGCAAGACTTGTTGCTCAAGGATACACTCAGGTTGAAGGGGTTGATTTTGATGAAACCTTTGCACCTGTAGCCAGGCTGGAATCAATCAGACTCCTATTGTCAATTGCTTGTCTTCTGAAGTTCAAGTTATTTCAGATGGATGTGAAAAGTGCCTTTCTAAATGGGTACTTAAATGAGGAAGCTTATGTGGAACAGCCTAAAGGCTTTGTGGATCCAAACCACCCTGATCATGTCTACAAATTGAGAAAAGCTCTATATGGCCTGAAACAAGCTCCTAGAGCATGGTATGACAGGTTAACAAAGTTTCTCTCAGACAAAGGATACAGAAAAGGAGGCTTGGACAAAACTCTCTTTGTCAAAACTGAAGGAGGGAAGTTGATGGTTGCCCAAATATATGTTGATGACATAGTGTTTGGAGGAATGTCAGAACCTATGGTTAAACATTTTGCTGACCAGATGCAGGCTGAATTTGAAATGAGTCTCATGGGAGAACTAACTTATTTTCTTGGACTACAAGTCTCACAGATGGAGGACTCAATCTTCCTATCTCAAAGCAAGTATGCTAAGAACATTGTAAAGAAGTTTGGTATGGAGAATGCCAGTCACAAAAGGACTCCTGCTCCTACTCATTTAAAGCTTTCCAAAGACTCAAGTGGGGTTAAGGTGGATCAAAGTCTGTACAGAAGCATGATAGGAAGCTTGTTGTACTTAACAGCCAGCAGACCTGATATTGCTTTTGCAGTTGGAGTCTGTGCAAGATACCAAGCTGATCCTAAAGTCAGTCATATCAATCAAGTGAAGAGAATTTTGAAGTTTGTGAGTGGAACTTACAACTATGGGTTGTTGTATTCTCATGGTTGTGAACCAGCTCTGACTGGCTACTGTGATGATGATTGGGCTGGTAGTGCTGATGATAGAAAAAGCACCTCTGGAGGATGTTTCTTCTTGGGAAATAATCTGGTTTCCTAGTTCAGCAAGAAACAGAATTGTGTGTCTCTTTCTACTGCTGAAGCTGAATACATGGCTGCTGGTAGTAGCTGTTCTCAAATGATCTGGATGAAACAGATGCTTACTAAGTATAATGTCACACAAGATGTTATGACATTGTACTGTGACAATCTGAGTACAATCAACATTTCCAAGAATCCCATTCAGCATAGTAGGACCAAACATATTGACATAAGACATCACTTTATCAGAGACCTTGTAGAAGAGAAGACAATCAAATTGGAACATGTTGCCACTGAGCTACAGCTGGCTGACATTTTTACCAAGGCTCTTGATGCAAATCAATTTGAAAACTTGAGGGGTAAGTTGGGTATTTGCCAACATGAGGAATTGTAGCAATTAATTTTGCTTAAAACAAGGGTTAAAGGAGTTATGCTTGTTCTGATTGGGTTAAAATTATATTTCCCCATTTCCTTCAATTCTTTTAAGAAGTTGAATAAACACTCCTTTTCTTCCTTCCCCTCTCGTCTCCTCATCAAAACCCAGTCTCTCAATCAGAATTTTCTCTTCAGTTGCTGTTGGTCCTCTAAGACTGTCAAAATGCCTCAAACACCATCATCATCCAATACGACGATTTCAACCTCTTCCTCTGATCAAGATTCTAGGACAATCTCTTCTTGTCAGGACTCTGAAGTCCTGGAGATCTCTTCTCTTAGAAAAGTGGAATCTAACCCCACCAAGGTCAAAGAGCTGAGAACAAGACATGCAGGAAGGTCCCAAGCTTCTGCCTCTGGTAATTCATCTCATCCTTCTTCTTCAGTTCCCCCTGAAATTGCAAATAGGGAAGGGTCAGCCTATGTTCGTCAAGCAATAGCTAAAATTGTTTCAAGAATTCTGAACGAGAACCACTTAGTTCCTGGCATTTCTGTTCCTTTAAATCAAGAAAGTTCAAATGCTGAAACAAGTCCAGATGTCT
The DNA here is from genome assembly GCA_948472305.1 of Vicia faba. Taxonomy (NCBI): domain Eukaryota; kingdom Viridiplantae; phylum Streptophyta; class Magnoliopsida; order Fabales; family Fabaceae; genus Vicia; species Vicia faba. Next base: position 1,457,391,510 of record OX451735.1, read on the forward strand.
CTAAGGATGTTGAGACATCAGACAAAGAGAAGAATGCTGACATTGCTCTCAAGAAAAGGAAGAAGCCCGACTCCTCTGAGTCTGATGACAGTGCTTAAAGGTTGGTGGAGTTGTTGTTTGGTGGAGTTGTTGCTGGTCCCTGGTGGAGTTTGGAAGTGTGTTCAGTTGCTGCTCTTATTACTTTTTCTGGATGACTGTATAATTTTTATGAACATGTATCTTTGGCCCATTTGTGGCTAAAGAGGGGGAGATATATTGTGATATTTTATTTGACATTTCATTTTTCTGCAGTCATTTTTATTCTGCTGCTATCTATCTCTGATTGCTTAGGGGCTTTAGCCAAAAATCTGCCCAAATGGGGAGTTTGTAGTTGTTTTAGTATTGGCATGCATTTTTGGCAAAACCAGGTGTATGAATGTCATGACTGATGTCATAACATTCTAGTTTATTAGGTACAGATTTATTAGGTACCTTTGCAGAAAAATATTGTCATACAGGTACTGATGTTTATGAGTGTGTATCTGAGCATTTTGCAAAATGATCACATTTACCAAAATCAGTAAACAGGAATTCAGATGTCATAACAAATGTTAAGACATCCTGTTCTGAACTAACAGGTTTGCAGTTTGGTTAATTCTGAGTTTTTTCAGGAAAATGACTCAGTCTTTCCAGAACAGAATCCTGCATTTTCCTTGGGTTAACCTAGCTCAACCCTAACCTGGTTGATAAAGTCCTGTGACCTAGTCTTAAGGTAAAACGGAATTAACCCTAGCTTTTTGGGGAAACCCTAACTGAAGATGCAGCTGCTATATATTCAACAGAGCTGCTGTTTTGAAAGTAATCCCTTTTTCGACAGAAGATCATTTAGAAGCTGCATAGTTTTAACTATTGTAATCCAAGCAATTATCATTGTGATAAGTGACTTGGAATAGATTTTAATTGTAAGGGTTGTGTAGCACTCAAAGCTTTGAAGCAAGGGTGTTTGTATGTCTCTTGACTAAAGCTGTGAAGCAGAGTCAAGTTAGGTGTGTGTATCACTCAAAGCTGTGAAGCAAGAGTGTTTGTGTTGCTTGATTAAAAAGCTGTGAAGCTTAATAAAGTGTATGTTTTTGAAGAGTGTCTTCATCAATTCATTAGTCAAATTGTTTTATGTATCACTGCTGTGATTGAGGGGGAGTGAGTAGGAACTCAGGTTTAAGTTGTACTTAGATTGAAGTTGCATTGGGTAGGTCTTAAGTGAAGGAGATAAACTGGTTGGTTTATTCCTGAATTAACATCTCTTATATTGGATTTCCTCCCTGGCTTGGTAGCCCCCAGAGTAGGTGTTGTTGCACACTGAACTGGGTAAACAATTGACTGTGTTCTTTACTGTTTTTGTATTTACTGTCTTATAGAAAGTCAGATACGGTGTCATAACATTGAACGTGACATTGAGTATCTGCAGCCAGAATTTCACGTGACAAAATTAAAGTGTTTATTTTATACATTAAATGATGATTTAAAGTGTGTGAGATTTGGATATGTGCTGACATACTCTTATTAATCCTATATCATTTATGATTCCAAAACTATTTATATATTTTATCATGCCTTTAATTATATGTTTTGGAGTATCTCACCCTTTACTTGTTTCGCCGTTGACTTTATATTGGTAACGTGCAGGTGATCCGCGAGGATGATGAGGATTAGCTCGAGTCTCTTTATTTTGAGTCGCTCTGCTCTGATATTAGTAACACTCGGGATTTGGGTGACGTTATTATTTTGATAGGATAGTTCATGTATACTATCTTATGACTTTGTGTGTTGATGATAACATGATGATCCGTACATTTTATGAACGTATTTGTTGTGCTGTGATTAGTCATATGTTTATATAATGATTTATTTTATGAATCTGTATATCCGACTTTTGATTTTGTGATGTGCATTATAATGCAAAGTGATGAAAAAAGACGAATATGTGATACCTCAATTTATGTTTGGATGAAATTTTGAAACTCTGATTTTATTATTAATTACGAGGGGTAGAATTGGGGTGTTACATTAGTGGTATCAGAGCAGGTCGGTCTGTCTGGCCAAGTTGTTGAGTTTGTTGTCGTCTATCAATCAAGTATTGTTATTTGTTGATTCTAATCCTTGTTTTTTTTTAGAAGAAGTTGTTATGGATGGAAGGGACACTGGTAGGAATGATGAGGCTCTTGCTACTGATATGCAGGTAATGGCTCATGCTTTCCAAAACCCACCGAATGCTGACGAGAACACTAGGTCTCGTAGTTTGGCAACCTTCCAAAGAGAGAATCCTCCTACTTTCCAAGGAAAGTATGATCCTGAAGGTGCTTTGGCGTGGCTGAAGGAGATTGAAAGAATCTTCCGTGTGATGGATTGCACTCCTATGAAAAGGATCCGTTATGGTACTCATAAACTAAGTGTTGAAGCAGATGACTGGTGGGTTGAAACCCGTCAGAGGCTTGAGGTTGCTGGTGAGGAAGTGACATGGGAAGTTTTCTGAAGGGAATTCATGAGGAAGTATTACCTAGAAGATGTTTGGGGAAAGAAGGAGATAGAGTTCCTTGAATTAAAGCAAGAAAGCATGTCTATCACTGATTATGCTGCAAGGTTCACTATGTTGGCCAAGTTCTATCTGCATTATGATGGGCCGAATGGCGAGTTCTCTAAATGCATCAAGTTTGAAAATGGTTTGCGTCCTGAGATTAAGAAAGCTGTTGGTTATCAGAAAATCCGTGTCTTTTCGGATTTGATTGATAGTTGTAAGATCTTTGAGGAGGATAGTAATGCTCATTATAAGATTATGTCTGATAAGAGAAACAAAGGTCAGTAAAGCCGTGGAAAACCGTATGATGCTCCAGCTGGTAAAGGGAAACAAAAATCATTTTAAGGGCGAAGAACTAGTGGGGGAGATGCTCCTGCTAGTATTGTTTGTTACAAGTGTGGGAAACCTGGACACAAAATTAATGTTTGTCGAAGTGATGTTAAAGCTAAGGAGAATGAGGTGAGATGTTTCCGATGTGGAGAAGTGGGCCATATGACTCGCGATTGTAGACATAAGGATGTGGTCTATTTTAATTGTGGCGAGGGAGTTCACATTAGTGCTCAATGTAAGAAGCCTAAGAAGACTCAAGGAGCACGAAAGGTGTTTGCTTTATCGGGTGCTTCGACGGCAAACGAGGATGGTATTGTTCGAGGTACTAGTTTCATTAATAGCTTTCCTCTTATTACTATTATTGATACTGGTGCTACTCACTGTTTAATTGCTGTTGATTGTGTAAAGAGATTGGGTCTCACTTTGTCGTCTCTAGATAGAGATATGGTGGTAGAAGATTCGGCTAAGGGAACGGTTACTACTTCTTTTGTGTGTGCAAGTTGCCCTTTATCAATCTTTGATAGAGACTTTATGGTGGATCTTGTTTGTTTACCGCTTGTCGGGTTGGACGTGGTTTTAGGTATGGACTGGTTAAAAGCTAATTATGTCCATATCAGTTGATATGACAACACTGTGAGGTTTTCTTCCTTAGTAGAAGAAGAATAATCTATGTTGGTGTCAACGAAGCAGTTGAATGAGTTCATGAAGGATGAGGCGTTGGTTTTCTTGTTGATGGAGACTCTTTATATAGAGAGTCAAGTTGTGATAGCAAACTTTCTGGTGGTGTGCGATTTTCCTGAAGTATTCCCTGATGAGATTCCCAGTGCACCTCCAGAAAGAGAAGTTGAATTTTCTGTGGATCTTGTCCCTTGTACCAGACCTATCTCTATGGCACCATACAGGATATCTGCATCCGAGTTAGCAGAATTGAAGAGCCAATTAGAAGATTTGCTCGAGAAGAAGTTTGTTAGACCTAGTGTGTCGCCGTGGGGAGCTACTGTGTTATTGGTGAAGAAGAAAGATGATAGCATGAGACTTTGTATTGATTATCATCAGTTGAATAAAGTGACTATCAAGAATAGGTATCCACTTCCTAGAATTGATGATTTGATGGACCGATTGGTTAGCACTCGCATGTTTAGTAAGATTGATTTGAGATCAGGTTACCATCAAATAAGGGTGAAATAAGAAGATGTTCAGAAAACTGCTTTCAGAACGAGGTATGGACATTACGAATATTCGGTGATGCCTTTCGGTGTCACTAATGCACCGGGAGTATTCATGGAGTACATGAATTATATTTTCCATCCTTACTTGGATCGTTTCGTGGTTGTTTTCATTGATGATATTCTGGTTTATTCTAAATCGGAAAAAGAGCACGCAGAAGATTTACGCATCATGTTGGAAGTTCTGAAAGAGAAGAAGCTTTATGCTAAGTTGTCAAAGTGCGAGTTCTGGTTAAGTGAAGTGAGCTTTTTGGGGCATGTAATTTCTGGTGATGGCATTGCAGTTGATCCTTCTAAAGTTGATGCTATATTGAGATGGGAAACTCCTAAGTCTGTTACTGAGATTAGAAGTTTCTTAGGATTGGCTGGTTACTATAGAAGGTTCATTGAAGGTTTTTCTAAGTTGGCGCTCCCTTTGACAAGGTTGACTTGTAAAGGAGCTGCATTTGTGTGGGATGTCAAGTGTGAATAAAGTTTTGTTAAATTGAAGAAAAGGTTGACAACGGCTCCGATCTTGATTCTACCTAATCCTGAAGAACCGTTTGTTGTTTATTGTGATGTTTCTAAGATGGGTTTAGGGGGTGTACTTATGCAAAATGGGAAAGTGGTTGCTTATGCTTCTAAGCAATTGAAGATTCATGAGAAGAATTATCCTACGCACAATTTGGAGCTTGCAGTGGTTGTTTTTGTGCTTAAGATTTGGAGGCATTATCTTTATGGTTCTAGATTTGAAGTATTTAGTGACCATAAATGTTTGAAGTACTTGTTCGATCAGAAAGAGCTTAATATGAGGCAAAGACGGTGGCTTGAATTGTTGAAAGATTATGATTTTGGATTGAATTACCATCCTGGTAAAGCTAATATGGTGGCTGATGCTTTAAGTCAAAAGACTTTGCATATGGAACTTTTGATGGTGAAAGAGTTGGAATTGATTGAGCAATTTAGAGATATGAGTCTTGTAGTAGAAGTGACGCCGAAGAGTGTTATCTTTGGAGTGTTAAAGATCAATAATGATTTCCTTGATAGTATTAGAGAAGCTCAGAAGCTTGATGTGAAACTTGTTGATTTGTTGGTTGGTATTGGACAAACTGAAAATGAAGATTTCAAGTTAGATGCTCAGGGTGTTTTGAGGTTCCGTGATAGGATTTGTATTCCCGATGATATGGATTTGAAGAGAATGATCTTGGAAGAAAGTCATAGAAGCAATTTGAGTATTCATCCCGGAGAGACCAAAATGTATCAAGATTTAAAGAAACTATTTTGGTGGTCGGGCATGAAGAGAGAGGTAGCTCAGTTTGTTTATGCTTGTTTGACTTGTCAGAAGTCTAAAGTGGAGCATCAGAAACCTGCAGGGTTGATACAACCGTTAGAGATTCCAGAATGGAAATGGGATAGCATTTCTATGGATTTCGTAATGGGTTACTAAATACACCAAGAGGACACGATGCAATTTGGGTGATTTTTGATAGGCTTACGAAGTCGACTCACTTTATTCCTATTAACATCACTTATCCCGTATCGAAGTTGGCGGAAATTTATACGCATGTGATTATGAGATTACATGGTATTCCTTTGTGTATTGTTTCGAGTAGAGATCCGAGGTTTACTTATGAATTTTGGAAGAGCTTGCAAGAGGCTTTGGGTTCAAAGTTGAGGTTGAGTTCGGCCTATCATCCTCAAACTGATGGTCAGACGGAAAGGACGATTTAATCGTTGGAAGACTTGTTACGTGCTTTTATTCTTGAACATGTTGGTTCATGGGATACATATCTTCCTTTGATTGAGTTTACTTATAACAATAGTTTTCATGCTAGTATTGGAATGACACCGTTTGAGGCTTTGTATGGTCGGAGGTGTAGAACTCCTTTTGTTGGCATGAGTCGAGCGAAAGTGTGGTGCTTGGACCAAAATTGGTTAGAGAGACTACTGAGGCGGTGAAGATGATTAGAGAAAAGATGAGAATTTCTCAAAGTCGACAAAAGAGTTATCATGATAAAAGGAGAAAAGACTTGGAATTTCAAGATGGTGATCATGTATTTTTGCGAGTTACTCCTACAACCGGCGTTGGGAGAGCATTGAAGTCGAAGAATCTAACTCCTCGCTTTATTGGTCCTTACCAAATTACTAGTAAATTGGGAAAAGTGGCTTATAGAGTGGCGTTACCGCCAAATCTTTTGAACTTGCATGATGTGTTTCATGTGTCGCAACTTCGGAAGTATGTTCCGGATCCTTCACATGTGATTGAGATGGATGATATTCAAGTGCGAGATTATCTTACGGTGGAGACGATGCCATTAAGGATCGAAGATCGTGAGATGAAGTCTCTTCGTGGCAAAGAGATCTTCTTGGTTAAAGTTGTTTGGATAGGAGCAGTTGGTGAAAGTGCGACATGAGAGCTAGAAAGCAAGATGCGGGATTCTTATCCCGAGCTTTTCGAGTCAGGTAATTTCGAGGATGAAACTTTTTTTAAGTGGGGGAGAGTTGTAACGCCCCGTTTTATTTAATATTATATTATATTAATATTTTCGAGTTATCGTTTGACGTTTATTTTTGCGATGAGAATATTTAAATTTACTGTTATATCTGTTAATATATTCGGCGACATTTTATTCGGACCGGTAATTATTTTATTCGGTCCGGTATTTGTTTTGAGGGACCGGTAATTATTTTATTCGGTCCAGTATTTGTTTTGAGGGACCGGTAATTATTTTATTCGGTCTGGTATTTGTTTTTAGGGACCGGTAACTATTTTATTCGGTCCGGTATTTGTTTTGAGGGACCGGTAATTATTTTATTCGGTCCGGTATTTGTTTTGAGGGACCGGTAATTATTTTATTCGGTCCGATATTTATTTTGAGAGACCGGTAATTATTTTTGTTCGGTCCGGTTTTTATTCCGTTCGGTTCGGTAAAATATTATTTGGACCGATATTTAATTTTTTGGAGTAATTTTAATTATTTGGATTAATAATATTATTTGATATTATTTAGTGTTAATTAGTGGTGATATATCAAGAAGGGCTTTTTGGGTATTTACTTGTGTTTTGCTACTAGAACCAACCAAACACTCCTTGTTTTATGTTATAACACAAAACACACTTAGAGACATAGAGAGCTTAAGAGAGTCTTGGAGAAGTAGAACAATAAGAGGAGCAAGAACAAAGCTTGGGTTTTGGGTTGGTTGAAATCATCAAGAATCATTTCAAGTATCTAAGGTAAGGGGTTTGATTTTTCAATGCTTATAGTTAGAGTTTGATTTGGTATATTTTGATTTGGGATAAAATTTATGTTAGGGTTCTTGAGATTTGTTGAGATAAATTAGGAGAGTTAATTTATGTGTTAGTGTTTATCTCAATTACAACCTTTCTTTCTTAAATTGAGTGTGCGATCAAGTGTGTTAATTTTACTTCTTTTGGGACTGCTTAATTTCTGTGTTAAGTTTTCTGTTTGGAATTTTTCAAGCCATGATATTAATGGGTAAAATTTTATCATGAAAAGTTGGCTGCTCTGGAAGATCGTTAGATTGATATCTTATGAGTTATGTCTTCTGCGTGATAAGAATACACGTGCTACTGAGTTTCCAAATGATGATTAATTTACCAAAGACATATATTGACTTCCCCATGAATTTGTGTTTACAAGATGAATTGTATTGAAGATTATGTATATATTGAAGATTATGTACACAAGACAAATTGTTCATTTAAGATGCATTCAACTAATTATGTAGAGTTAGGATCTGCTCCAGTTTTAATTATCTAGTTTTTGTCCTGTTCCAAAATAGATATGCGTCTCATGGCAAATAAAACTTCAATGGCTATGATTTAATATTTGAATATCAAATTCAAAAAAAAAAAAACTTACAGTATGGAATTGAAACCAAATTTAGAAAATTATTTAATTTATGTTTTGTTTTTCTTTTCTTAATTTAATATATTAAATATTTATATTAATTAAATAAAAATATGACATAGGTTAGCCGATTTAATTTGGAATCCGATTATGTCCGATATCCCGATTTCGGCAATTTCGGCGACGAAGCTAGTTGCTCTGAATTGAACAAAAATTGACGTACTAGCTAATTTTGACGTGTAGAACATTGTGGTGAGGTTAGTTTTTCGAGATTACGAGTTTTTAATGGAGCGACCCAAAATAAGTCAATTTACAGTTAAGTTGAACCGGGTTGCGTTTTAGTCGGTTTAAGTCACGTATGGACAATCCGATTGCGATGTTAATGTTTATAATTGATGTTGATTATTGTGAATGACTTTTGCAACGATTATTGATGTTTTACTATTTTTCCGTGTTTGAAATTTAGCGAATTATTTGATAATGATGTGGTGTGATTAAATATGATGTTTGCGAGGATTTATTTAAAATGAATACTTGATGATATGCGATGTGATGATATGTTTATCTTGATGTGGATGAATATGGCGACGTGGGTTTTATACCAATTTTGATGTGCGATGATGATATTTTATTGTGTCGTGTTTGTGATGTCGTGTTGTCGAGTCACATACATTGCATTGGCGACGATGGGCTTTTATGCCGAATGTCCCTAATTATGGACAAAGCGACGGGTACCACATGCATAACATAGTCGTGTCTCATGGAGTCGGTTATGTTTATTTTTGAGTCTTTTGGTATTGAGTTTTATTTCATGGCTTATGATGAATTGCGATGATACATGATACTTTATTTTTTGATGATTTTTGTGTTGAACATAAAGTGAATATGATGCGATAATTTCATGATGAGTAAGCGATGAATATGACATGACGGTAAAGCGACGATATGAGTTTATGGCGATGAAGTTTATGTCTTGTTTTAGTATGATTATGATGATTACGTGACGAAATTAAAGTATTGATTTTATACACTAAATGATGATTTAAAGTGTGTGAGATTTGAATATGTGCTGACATACTCTTATTAATCCTATATCATTTATGATTCCAAAACTATTTATATATTTTATCATGCCTTTAATTATATGTTTTGGAGTATCTCACCATTTACTTGTTTCACCGTTGCCTTTATATTGGTAACGTGCAGGTGATCCGCGAGGATGATGAGGATTAGCTTGAGTCTCTTTATTTTGAGTCGCTCTGCTCTGATAGTAGTAACACTCGGGATTTGGGCGACATTATTATTTTGATAAGATAGTTTATGTATACTATCTTATGACTTTATGTATTGATGATAACATGATGATACGTACATTTTGTGAACACATCCGCTGTGTTGTGATTAGTCATTTGTTTATATGATGATTTATGTTATGAATCGGTATATCTGACTTTTGATTTTGTGATGTGCATTATAATGCAAAGTGATGAAAAAACACGAATATGTGATACCTCAATTTATGTTTGGATGAAATTTTGAAACTCTGATTTTATTATTAATTACGAGGGGTAGAATTGGGGTGTTACATGTTGAGCTTGCAAGATCAATTCGAATCAATGGTAATTGGTACAAAAAGAGGATGATTGGCATGAAAATAGAAAGATATCATATGGCTAAAAAATCAAATCAAATATCATCAAAGCTTAAAGATTGGATCTGTTTTACAACCCTAATTCATTGAGGGATATATAATGAATAAAAACAAGGCAAGAAAGAGAGGTTACAGTCATGGAAAAGCTAGAACCAAACTTCAAAATTTCAAAGAAAAGTGGTGATTCAATTTCCATCCTAGAGGCCAATCCAAGCCATTCTAATATTACCAACAGACTCCTGGACATCTCCAGAAGGGATCTCAATTAATTGAAAGCATTTTCATGTCTGGAATCGTAAGTTACAAACGCCACAGTTTGTCCCAAAACTTGATTTCGATTTCATCGATTTACGCATCCTTAGCACATTTGATTTATATATTCTTGTTCATCATTGAGTTTGCAAGCTATTGGTATCATTTAATTGCGTTTTCAGTACAGGAATCATGATGTGCCATTGTTAGAGTTTCTTGGCTCGTTTTAGGGGTTTGCAGTATAGGCTAAATTAGGCTTGGATTCTGGTACCATGATACTCGTGAGGATGAGACGAGCTGATTGGTACCCTTACCTTTCATTTATATTACTTGTGTAGGATTTTTGAATGACACAGGTTTGTAGTTAAGGCAAGGTGTCTGTAGGTAAAAGTGTCCTAGGCTAAAGCGACAGAGAGATGAAGAAGAAGCCTAAGTGGCAACATGTGACTCGCCCATTTGAATTTTCGCGCATTTTTCTGAATACATCACGTGATTTGATTATATTAATTGTTTCTATTATATGTACAAACAAACAAAGCAGCACATATGGCAAGCAGGTACTGGAAACGTGCATAAGGACCTGGGTTCGATCCCCAGGTCCCAACATTTGTTTCATGTTATTTTTCATCAGGTGATCAGGCGCGTTGCTTAGCATGACGTCCACCATATACCATCAAGATCCAACCATCAAACGCATCTTCAGCCAAGATCCAATGCCTTTTGATTGAAGGTCCATCATACACCTCAAGTCAACATACACATCAGATTTGGCAAAGTCAAACGGGCTTGGATTGTTTGGGCCCAAAATTCAGATCTACCCCCCCCCCCCCATAATTGCTAGTAATCAGGCCCACTCCTAATTTTTCTTTCTTATTTTTATTCTTTTAATATTTCTTTTAATTGACAATTAATTACTATTTTTCATAAAATCATAAAATCAAGAAATCAAAAAAATTAGAATTAGACTTTTTTTATCAAAATTAATTTTGTTAATTTAATTTAATTTAGTTTAACTTAGGGCAATTTTAACTTGTTTTTTTTATAATTAAAACTAATTAGCAAATTAGGTTAAACTCTTGATTTAATTCTTTTATTTTTTCTCAAATAAATAAAATACAAAAATAGGTTTTTAGATTGAATTAATTTGTTTTTTTTCTTAATTTAAAATTAATTAGAACTTTGGATTTTCTTTTTAATTTAACTATTTCATTATTTTCTTGAATAACAAAACATGACAAAAACATTTTTAATCAATCGCAATTAGGTTTAGTCAAGAGTCAAAACCCTAAACGCCTCGTATTTAATTCATCGCGCGCTTGTTAATTATTTTTGCCAATATTTTTGTAACTGTTCATGGTTTGTAATAGTTTAATTTAGGGTTTTATTTATTGTTTAAATTCCCGGGTTTTTGGCTATGTATGAAGTTAGAAAACCCTAATGTGCAAAGATAAATAACTGAAACGAATCACTCGCACATATTCACTCTTAGGGTATACTCTCACTTTGGTTGCCTTCGGTAAACGATCATTAAGCATAGGGTGTCTTGGTGGTTTCCCTCCTGTCTAAAAAAGATCAAAACGTCCCATTCGAATGTTGCCTCAGAAATATTGCCTCGGAAATGTTGCCTCAAATATGATCTTAAGACTCTAGGGTTATTACTAAGATGTCCTAATATTGCTTTAGTGATCGTACGTCCCTTTCGAATTAACCCTTACAAATCTAACGACGGTGCTACCTATTTCTCAATAGTAGGATAGCGCTGTCTAAAGGAAACAATAATAGAAATGATCTTTTTTCGAGTAGGTAGATGCTAGTAGGTACTTGCTCAAATCAAAACTTTTCACACTTACATATTTCAAAACAACTTTCAAAAACAACTTCGTCACACCTTTGAGGACTGATACAAGGGTTATCACGAAGAAAAACTTTTCAAAGCAAAGCACACAAACAAAAGAAATTTAAAAAAGGGATGAGAAAGTACCTAAGAGCCCATGGAAAACCATGGGTAGAAAGGGTGCTAACACCTTCCATTTCTATAATCTACCCCCCCGTACTCAGAATATCTCGAAAAAGGATTTTTTTTCTGTACTTTTTTCCTTTCCGGTTGGATGAAATAAAAGTCGGTGGTGAATCTTGCTTACCGCGAAATTCTGCGAACACAAAACACAAAACGCAAACCAGTATTAAACAATTGGTTCTGCCACCGTATCATAGTAACCAATAGATCATTAAGAGTCTTAAGTCTTTTAATGTTCAAGTTTGATTATTAATGTCTTAAGAAGAAAATAACAAGTCCAAGTGGGCAAAGGATAAAGGAAAAAACATGATCAATACCCAAGTGGGCAAAAGGAAAAGTGCGAAATCATAAATAAGTTGCATGAGATGTAAATGCTAAAAGTAAATGACAATAAAGTAAAAGCATAAAATTAAAGGTATAAAGTAAAATTAATTGTTAATGGTTGGTAAGTCAATTGTTAATAGTCACAAAGTATGATCAATGATTATTGAATGATGATCTTAGACCAAGACTAGCGAGAACTCATTAGAGGATTGATAAAATCAAAGTCTCCTAACAACAAGTTTCATAAGTATTAGACTGAAGATAATCAATCAACCATACTTGGACATTAAAACTTAATGTTTGACTCACGAATGATTATTTTCTGATTCGGGAAAAATTAGTGTTATGTTAAGCAATTGTAAGTGGACTTATGTAGAAGTAGCACCTATATGAGGCTTGTCAATAGCAATATATGTACCATACATGTTAGAGACATGGTAGAAACCATGCTCCTAAAACATGTAGCACAAGTAAAATAAAAGGTGATCAAGACCTAGGTCATGGAAGATAGTTCTTCAACTATCCATAAGCTTAGATGAACTTAAAATTCAAATGCCTTATCCAAATTGATCAAAAAGAAAGTAAAAAGAAGGTAGATGAAGTAGAGATAGACAAGAAATTAAATCTCACATTTGAATCAAATGATTAATCAAGCTATCATTAAAATCATTCATCCATTTTGGTGGAGTTAACTCAACACCTAAAATCTAATGATGTTAATGAATATTATGACTAAAATTCATATGATCCAAGATCAACTAAAATATATACAAAATTAAAATTTCAATTAATAAGCAAGATATAATAAGAAAATGACTTTTAATTTTTTTTAAAGGAAAATAAAAGGTAAAATTGAAAAGTATATTTAAAAAGTAAAATAAAAATTAATAGAGAGCATAGAAAAGTCAGAAATGATCTCTAATATTTTTACAATTTATTTGGTAATTTTTGGAAACATAAAAGTATTTTTAAACTAATTAAAATCACATAAATAAGTGAAAAATGATTAAAAACAACAAAATACTAATTTAAATGCCAGAAAAATTACACAAAGTCAGAAATGACGTAAGTTATTTTTTAAATTTTTTTCAAAATGTTTGGACGAAAAATGAATTTATTATGAATTTTTAAAGATTAAAATAAATAAAAATAAAATATTAAAAAGAAATTAAAGCACAGAAATCTCTAGCCATCAGATCAAATCAATAATCCATTTTATGTAGGATCTACAATCCATTAAAGAGGTACAGTGTAAAAACAATAGGCAGGCACACATAGAATCAGATTTTACTTCATCTTCTCAGACGAGGACAAGCGGCAAAGGGATCACTTGTCCTCCATATAGCTGACGTTGTTCCCGAGGCTGACACAAAAAAAAATGTAGCATATTAATTTTTTTACGTTACCAAAGTCACGACTTTTCATTTTTTAATTAAAAACAAATGTCTCTCTCCTTCTTGAACAATAGAAACACCTATATCATTTTTCAGAATGGTATTCTCTTACTCTCTCTTAAAATAACACCATCTTTAACTTTTTCCAGCGAGTTTGGTTCTTGTTCTCAGTTGAGTTCACTTTTTAGTTTTTTGGTTATTTGGTATTTTTCTGTGATTTCCGAAAATGTCAGTAAAAAGTCCCCCTCTACTCTTTTCAATCAATGCTTAAATATTCCTTTCATCTGAATTGCGCTCAACAAGACTGGTAGTCTCTTTGATAACTGTGACACCCTTTTTGCTTAAGTCCAAATCCTCCTTTATTTTTGTTATGATGTTTTTGTTGTATCTTTGATGTTTGCAATATTGGGCTAACAAAAAGTATTTTGATATCTTGAATCAATCATTGGTGTTGGGCTTAAATCTGTGTTATTGTACTTTAAGTAATTTGTGATTATTGCTATTTGGACTATGCAAAGAACCGTGGAAATTTTTACAAACATATCCCACTTTTCTAACTTTAATATCAAACTACCACACTTTTTCAAATAAATCCTAAAATATCATGTTTTCAAAAAAATAAATTAAGCACATCCTCCAATTGATGGGGAGGATCCTCTATATTTTTATTATATTTTATTTTCCTGCGGATTTTCTTAGGAAATTTGAATTATTTGAAATTTCCTGCGGTTTTTGTTACAGAATTTCTTTCCTACGAAATTTCCTGCGAATTTACCTACAGATTTTTAATAAAATCGTATATAAAAATCATATAATTGAGAAATATGCAGGTAAGAATGCTATTTCGCAGGAAACTCTGCTGGTAAATCCGCAGGTAAAATTCACAGAAGAATCCATAGGTAATAAACAAATAATTAAAAAATTGCACAACCACCAAATGAATGGCCGAAACCTTTTCATTTTTGTACACTTCTGCCCATTAAATGGGCGGAGTCTCTTTACCAATAATAATATTTTTTTGAAACTATGGTATATTAGGATACATTGCTGAATTGAATGTTAGGTTGGTATATCTTTTCTAAAAAAATGGTAGGACAGTAAAAATTTCAGAACTGTGGGCCTGTTGTTTTGAATGTGTTGAATTTCTTTTTGAATTTAACCTCCTTAAACCAACACTAAATCCTTGTTTATTTTCACACTTCCATGTGCTAGAACAAGGGTGTAGTCTTGAACTAACTGCACTCTTCTTTTTCTTTTTCATGTATGATGAATGAGCTTGAAGATGATGGGATTGCTCGAAGAACAAGGGGAAACTGAGGCAACATGGCAAGGAGAAGAAGGCTTGGCTTGCAACATAGAACTCTTGAAGCTTATCTTTAGGAACTTAGATGTTGTAGCTTAAGAATTCAATCTCTTGTAATTCAAACTAAATTCAAATGAACTCCCTTGAACAATTCAAACCTTTCTCTCAAATTAAATGTATTAGTAATGGAGAGGTACCTTGAATTTCTTTGGATGATTAAAATTGAATCTCAAACACTCTTGACATATTCTTGTGAGTTGAGAATGATAAGAAATTTTTTCAAAAGAGTTTATGTAAGATCAAAGTTGAATGCCTTGTAATGTATTTGTCTTAGGATTTGAATTCTCATGATGTACTTGAAACTTACGAAATAAAAAATTTAGAACTCCTTGTGGCATAAAAAAGATGGTGATGTATCTTGGAAACTGAAATCAAAACAAGTCTTGAATAATCCTTGTAGTGTAATTTATGTGAACATGTGGTTGGATTCTTGAGGTACACTTTGAACGAACCTTCAAATTTGAGATGAAATACCCTAATAGTTGCATTTGAAAATTGAATTTGAACTCAATAAACAAAGACAAACTTGCCTATTATACCAACTCCAAAACTCTTATGTTTCCTAAATCCCAATTCAAAAGTCTTGAGGACCAATATTCTAGTGAGAATACATAACAAAATATGATGATTAAATGAGATGGAACTCCAAACCAAATTAAATCCAAACCTAAATTACATTTGATCTCAAATTTGAAAATTCAAGACAAAGGATGAAATTGAAACCAAAAGAATTCCCAAGAATTAAGAATGTGTCTTGCATCAAGTTTCCCCATGAATCAAACAATGAACTGTAATCCTCTTGAAGATATCAGTAATGCCATAATTCCCTCCTCTTAACATTTGAATTCAAAAATTAATCCCCAAACAAACGCCTGGATAAATTATCCTCTGAGATCAAACCAACTAGATGAAACATGAACAAATGAAATCTTGACCTAATGATACCACGCGGTGCAAATGATCCCTCAAGGACAAACTTAAAGAAAGGAGAGAGTAGAAATGATAGTCAGCCCAAATGTGTAATCTTGATGTATTTTAATGATTTAAGACGATGAGGGATCTTAGGGGGAAAAATCAGGGTATAACAACTTTAACTTATTATTGGTTGTCCTTAGTTGTCATCATAGTTGTCCTATGTTGTCATCATCAAAAGTTGATTTCTTTATTAAAGGTCTATTAATTGAAAAACATGTCCCACATCAATGTGCACTTGAGATTAAAGTTCCTGGATTTCTCAAGTAAGCCATTCACGAGTACCATTAATTCAACCACGTGAAATTATTTGCGGCTCAGAGCATCTGTTGTCTTGTTGGCTTCACCTGGGTGCTACTTCAAGTCAAAATCATAATCCTTTAGGAATTGAATCCACATCCGCTGCCTCATGTTCAACTCCTTCTGGTCAAATAATTACTTTAAACTATTATGATCACTAAACACCTCGAAGTGTACTCCTTAAATCTAATTCCGCCACACCTTGAGTGCAAATACGATCGCTGCTAACTCTAGATCATGAGTTAGATAGTTCTCCCCATGGGTCTTCAATTTATGAGATGCTTAAGCCACAAATAGTCCATTATGCATCAACACACAACCTAACCCTTTCTTGGACGTATCACAAAACACTTTAAATCCTAATGATGAATCTGGAAATATTAGAACTAGAATAGTGGTCAACTTCTTATTTAGCTTCTAAAACTCCTTTGACACTTTTCATCCCATTTGAAAGAAACTTCTTTACGAGTAAGTATGGTCACGGGTAAGGCTATTTGAGAAAATCCCATGATACACCTCTTATAGTACCCCGCAAGTCCCATAAAACTTCTAACTTCTGACGCATTATTCGGTCTTTCCCAATTGAGTATCGTTTCTCCTTTAGATGGATCCACTGAGGCTCCTTCCTGGGATATTTCATGTCCAAGGAATTCAACTTATGACATCCAGAACTCACACTTGCTGAGTTTCGCAAATAATATCTTCTCTCGCAGGACAAAGAGTAACATCCTCAAATTCTCTTCATGCTCCTAAGGTGTGCAAAAATATATCAATATGCCACCGGTAAAGATAACTACAAATTGATCCATATAAGTTTGGAACACACGGTTCATATAGTCCAAGAAGACAGTTGGAACATTAGTCACTCTGAAAGGCATTACAAGAAACTCATAATGTCCATAATGCGTGCATAAGGCAGTCTCTGGGGTGTCAAAACTCCTCACCCTAATCTGATGATAAATATATCGTGGATTAATCTTCAAGAACATACAAGCTCCCTTAAATTGATTTAAGAGGTCATCAATATGAGGTAATGGGTTTTTAATTTTTATAGTGACCTTGTTCAGCTGGTTGTAATCGATAAATAATCTCATACTACCATCTTTATTTTTTACTAATAAAATGAGAGCACTATAAGGATATACACTAGGGAAGATGAAATATTTCTCCAACAAATCTTCTAACTGCATCTTGAACTCTCTCAATTCTGCTGGAGCATTCGGTAAGACGCAATTGAGACTGGTGTAGTTCCTGGAACTAACTCTATAGAGAATTCCACTTCCCTTTGAGGAGGTAAAGAAGTGACATCCTCTGGAAATACATATGAAAACTCATACACTATTGATATTGAAGATGTGACATTTCCTCCCTCTGAATCCATGGTGAGAAGCAAAAGAAAAGTTATGTCCTTAGAGTAAAGGTAGGGAATCATATTAGTCGTACCTTCTAGTAATTTAGAAATCACTTTTTCATGAGTTGCTGATTCCTTTGGAATATAGATTTCCTTCTATTTCCAGGCTTTGGAACATATGCTTTCTTCCCGTCATGTGTCGAGAGCATCCAGAGTCCAGGTACAAAGATTGGTGTTTCAACTTTGCTGTTAAAGATATCTGCAACATAGATGATTTTATCCTTAGGTACCCATATCTTTTTAGGTCCTTATTTGTTAGAGTTTCCAAAATTTTGATTGAATTTTAGTTTCGCAGAGTAAGAATCATTAGTATATTTTATATCATGTGAGTGTTCATATGTAAAGTGTGAGTTTAAAGGTGTTTGTTTTATAACCATATCATCAACTTTCTTTGGTTGATATGATTCTTCTCCTATTGGTTTCACATATCCTACGCCTTTTCTGTCGTTTCTGCTAACTCCATAGATCATTGAAGCCATCTTGCTTCTATCTATGTTTGTAGCTAGAAATTTTTGAAAGTTGTTATCATATTCTTTTATAATGGTATCAGAAGTATTTGAAACTTCTGAAACAAAATCATTCTGAACTTTTTGTAATTCATTTTTAAGTTTAGAATTAATTTCTTTTAGCCTAGAGTTTTCTGTTTTTGTTTCCTAGTTTCTTCAGTTTCAGATACGAGAGCGTGTTTATGGTTCTTGTATTTGACTCGAAGTTACTGGTAGCTTTCAAAAATCTCATACAGACTTTCTTCTAATTGAGATCTAGAGAATTTTGAAAATACCTCTTCTGAATCTGATTCAGATTCTGATGTATATGTGTCTTCTAATATGTTGGCCATTAAAGATATATTGGCTCGTTCATCTTTTGATTATGTTTCAGCTTCAAAAGATTTTGAGTCATCCCACATTGCCATAAGACTTTTCTTCTTTTCTTTGGAGAACTTCTTTTTAGGCTTTTCTTTATGAGGATTTGGGCAGTCGCTTTTATAGTGACATGGCTCTTTGCATTCGTAGCATACAACATCCTTGTCGCTAGATTTTTTAGGTCTAGAGGATGATTAAGAGTGATTTCCTGTTGTAATACGGTGGAAGAACTGATTTTTTGTTTTTATCCAAATGTGCGGATAGCTAGAGTCGCCACCGAATTTTCTTTTATCTAATATTTAGGAAAGGTGAAAAGAACAAGAAAAAACCTTTGATAGATTTTGAGTTTGGGGGAGTGGGGGGGGGGGGGGGGGGGGTAAGATAAGAAAAGGGAAGGTGTTAGAACTATTTTCATCCATAGTTACCTATAGACTCTTAGTTACTTAGCTCACTTTTGAAAATCTTGGTTTGTGTATGTGAGTTGTTTAAAAATATTCTAAAATTACCAATGTAAGGATGACTTTGTAATAATTCTTGTATCAATCTTCAAGAATGTATATAAAGTGTTTTGGAAAATATTTCGTTTGAAAGTGTAGTGTGAAAAATATTTTGTTTGTGAGCAAGCAATTAAGAGTTTTTACCCACTAAAGAGTAAAATTAGGCCAAGCTCTCGCTTGTGTTTGGAAACAGGCGCTGCATAATGTACCCCCTTGGCTTCACAAACCTTCGCCTTGACCAGTAGTGCTACGCTCTCATCCGATTACATAATAGAAACCATTAAATATAATATAAAAACAGGTGGACCAGAGAGGCGCTGGAGTTCTAGCTCCGATCGTCTTTCTACAGTGAGATGATATTTGTACCTGCAAAAATAGCACGAGTTAGAGATCAAAAAAGACCTTATCCCCCTAAATCGATCCTTGCGAATCCAATGGTGGCATTAGTTTTGGCTAAATCGTCCTGCACAATGAGATACGAACAAGGTCAATCAGTTCAACAATGGTGCTAGGCTATCCTAACGCTATGGGCTTCATGTAAGGGATCAGATATGTGTTATTTTGTCTCAGGAACACATTAGAATAGTTAGTTTCAATCAAAGCATCATGAAAATTAAAATACGAATTTAAACAAAAACATGAAACTGGCGATGCATGGAATGTAGGTTTCAGACACTTTTGATCATCAAGAATGATCCTAACTTGCTCTATGATACCTCAGGAGTTGATTTGAATGGATGGTCGGCCTTGAGGATGGTTGTATAATGGACTTCAATATTTCCCTAGTTCTTGCAAATTTCAATCTCCAACACCTTGTTTCTTGCCTAGCTTTTTTCATGTCTTTGGTCTGAATATGAAGGGTATATATAGGGAATAATTAGGTCAAGAGATGGGCTTTGACATCATGTAAAACCTATCTTTTGATTTTGTTTGAAAATAGATTGGAATAAGACAAAACTATGAAGATTTGATTTAAAAATAATTCCACACGGTTTGCAATGTGATCTTGGGCTTCCAAAAGATCAGAAACAAAAGCCTTTTATGCTTTATACCTCCACTTAATATTTATTTGATTTAATTTTGAATTTATACCTCCACTTTATACTGTCAATGTCATTTCGTCTCTCTCAAACGAGGTATTAATCCACAAATCAAAACTTTGATTATACAATCAGAAAGTCTACCATCAATGTCTTCTTGAGACTCAACCACAACTTAGTTTCTCAAGGTATTACAAAATATGAATAAAAAATGTGTACAAAAGTGTTTCTAGAAAAACTATATCACAACTGTGATTTATACACAAGGTTAAAGCACAATGAATTGATAAGAGAGCGCTTGTGAGAATATTTCTTTGTATCCGGAAGTATATGCGATCACTCTTGAAGACTCTTTAATATAGGCGAAGTATATTAGACATGAGAAGATGGTTTCGGAAGATTAATAAAAAGTTGTTAATGACTTTCTAAAAATAAAAATCTTGTCGAATACCAACCGTTACTTTTTGATTTGTAATGATTAAACTGTAATGCATCATAAGGAACCACTTCTTGAAAGTGCTCTGTCAAAGATAGGAATGGTGGAACCGTGTTGAGGGTCTGCAAGAAGGCATTGTTTGCGCTTATTGGTTGATAAAAATCTTGCTAATGTTTGTTTTATTAAGCATGAATTATACTAAATTGATACGTTAAATTTGTATAAATTAAAAAAGAATTTTGTATTTTTTTAGATACTAAGTTGAATATTTACTTTTTATATCGTAAACGTATAAAAAGTATAGATGACTTGAATTTTAAGAGCTAAAATCTAGAAATTCAAAAAGTGCTAACATAAGAAAATCTACAAGTTCAAAAAGTGCTAACATAAATAGAAGTATTATCCACTTATATAGGTATTACTTTGATATCTTTTTTATATCTTTTGTTTGGTTTAATTGTAGTTTTATTTTATTTTATTTTCATCAGTTTTAAAAAAATGCTTTGTCTTTTTCAATTTTTTATAATGAAAATTAATGATATGTCTTATTTTAAATAATATAATATATAATTTAATGTGATCTCGTCAACACTCAAAATTATTAAGAAAAACTCTTACAAATTAGTTTTAAACTTTAAAAATATTCATTTTTATTATTTTATTAATCATAGAAAATAACTAATCATTAATTCTAAACTAATGAATTGTATATCAAGTGATATGCTTTATTGTTTAGTTAAGAAATCAGAAAATGGATCAAAATTAATCAATTTTGAAATGAGTGGATCAATAATTAAATACAATTACATTTTTTATTTTATTGCAAATTATTTTTACAAATCAATAATTTCCGTTTTATTTTATCACAATTGTCTAATATTTTCTGTGAGTATCCGATTAAAAATTTGACTATTAAATTTAATTATTTTATTTTTATATTTTATATTTTTACATTATTTAAACTGATAAGTGACATCGTAACAAATATATTTATTGTTTTAAAATTTTACAAAGATACTCGAAAATCAAAATCATTGGTATAAGACACTTTATAAAGAGACTTTTTCTTATATAAGAAAGAAAAAAATATAAATGAAATAAGTTCTCAAATTGGTCCTCAGTAAAAAAAATTTATGTAATCTTTAAATAATAATAAAATATCAATTTTTCTTTCAAAATAATAAATATAGATTAAACTAAATAGAAAACTTAAATACAATTTTTTAAATATGATTTTTATTATTTTTCAATAACAATATAATAAATATACTTAAATATTAATTAATCGATAAAAATAAAAAAATTATATATATATATATATATATATATATATATATATATATATATATATATATATATATATATATATATATATATATATATATATATATATATATATATATATATATATATATATATATATATATCATATTTTTTATTAAAAAATTATAAAAATCACACATAAAAATTGGATGTATGTTTTTTTCTTAAATTAAAGATCAAATTCTTTGCTTCAAAATATAAAAAAAAGTGGATTAAATTAATTTATTTAGAATAATACGAATCTTTTAGCCACAAAAGAAAGAATCATAAATTAATATTTTAATTTTGTAAAAAATTAAAAAATATGAGTTGTTTATGTTTTTTTGTATAATGAAGGATTTTATTAAACGGAGAACTAAGGATTCTTCAAACAGATAGGCAGGCACACATAGAATCGGATTTTACTTCATCTTCTCAGACGAGGACAAGCGGCGAAGGGATCACTTGTCCTCCATATAGCCGACGTTGTTCCCGAGGCTGACACAAAAAAAAATGCAGCATATTAATTTTTTTACGTTATCAAAGTCATGACTTTTCATTTTTTTAATTAAAAACAAATGTCTCTCTCTTTCTTGAACAACAGAAACACCCATATCATTTTTCAGAATGGTATTCTCTTACTCTCTCTTAAAATAACACCATCTTCAGCTTTTTCCAGCGAGTTTGGTTCTTGTTCTCAGTTGAGTTCACTTTTTAGTTTTTTGGTTATTTGGTATTTTTCTGTGATTTCCGAAAATGTCAGTAAAAAGTCCCCCTCTACTCTTTTCAATCAATGCTTAAATATTCCTTTCATTTGAATTGGGCTCAACAAGACTGGTAGTCTCTTTGATACCTGTGACACCCTTTTTTCTTAAGTCCAAATCCTCCTTTATTTTTGTTATGATGTTTTTGTTGTATCTTTCATGTTTGCAATATTGGGCTAACAAAAAATATTTTGATATCTTGAATCAATCATTGATGTTGGGCTTAAATCTGTGTTATTGTACTTTAAGTAATTTGTGATTATTGCTATTTGGACTATGCAAAGAACCGTGGAAATTTTTACAAACATATCCCATTTTCTAACTTTAATATCAAACTACCATACTTTTTCAAATAAATCCTAAAATATCATGTTTTCAAAACAAAAAAATTAAGCACATCCTCCAATTGATGGGGCGGATCCTCTATATTTTTATTATATTTTATTTTCCTATGGATTTTCTTAGGAAATTTGAATTATTTGAAATTTCTTGCGGCTTTTGTTACAGAATTTCTTTCCTACGAAATTTCCTGCAAATTTACCTACAGATTTTTAATAAAATCGTATATAAAAATCATATAATTGAGAAATATACAGGTAAGAATGCTATTTTACAGGAAACTCTGCTGGTAAATCCGCAGGTAAAATTCACAGAAACATCCGCAGGTAATAAAAAATAATTAAAAAATTTGCACAACCGTCAAATGAATGGCCGAAACCTTTTCATTTTTGTACACTTCCGCCCATTAAATGGGCGGAGCATCTTTACCAATAATAATATTTTTTTGAAACTATGGTATATTAGGATATATTGTTGAATTGAATGTTAGGTTGGTATATGTTTTCTAAAAAAATGGTAGGACAATAAAAATTTCAGAACCGTGGGCTTGTTGTTTTGAATGTGTTGAATTTCTTTTTGAATTTAACCTCCTTAAACCAACACTAAATCCTTCTTTATTTTCACACTTCCATGTGCTTGAACAAGGGTGTAGTCTTGAACTAACTGCACTCTTCTTTTTCTTTTTCATGTATGATGAATGAGCTTGAAGATGATGGGATTGCTCGAAGAACAAGGAGAAACTGAGGCAACATGGCAAGGAGAAGAAGGATTGGCTTGCAACATAGAACTCTTGAAGCTTATCTTTAGGAACTGAGATATTGTAGCTTAAGAATTCAATCTCTTGTAATTCAAACTAAATTTAAATGAACTCCCTTGAACAATTCAAACCTTTCTCTCAAATTAAATGTATTAGTAATGGAGAGGTACCTTGAATTTCTTTGGATGATTAAAATTGAATCTCAAACACTCTTGACATATTATTGTGAGTTGAGAATGATAAGAAATTTATTCAAAAGAGTTGATGTAAGATCAAAGTTGAATGGCTTGTAATGGCTTTGTCTTAGGATTTGAATTCTCGTGATGTACTTGAAACTTACGAAATAAAAAATTCAGAACTCCTTGTGGCATAAAAAAGATGGTGATGTATCTTGGAAACAGAAATCAAAACAAGTCTTGAATAATCCTTGTAGTGTAATTTATGTGAACATGTGGTTGGATTCTTCAGGTACACTTTGAACGAACCTTCAAATTTGAGATGAAAGACCCTAATAGTTGCATTTGAAAATTGAATTTGAACTCAATAAACAAACACAAACTTGCCTATTATACCAACTCCAAAACTCTTATGTTTTCTAAATCCCAATTCAAAAGTCTTGAGGACCAATCTTGTAGTGAGAATACGTAACAAAAAATGATGATTAAATGAGATGGAACTCCAAACCAAATTAAATCCAAACCCAAATTACATTTGATCTCAAATTTGAAAATCCAAGACAAAGGATGAAATTGAAACCAAAAGAATTCCCAAGAATTAAGAATGTATCTTGCATCAAGTTTCCCCATGAATCAAACAATGAACTGTAATCCTCTTGAAGATATCAGTAATGCCATAATTCCCTCTTCTTAACATTTGAGTTAAAAAATTAATCCCCAAACAAACGCCTGGATAGCTTATCCTCTGAGATCAAACCAACTAGATGAAACATGAACAAATGAAATCTTGACCTAATGATACCACACGGTGTAGATGATCCCTCAAGGACAAACTTAAATAAAGGAGAGAGTAGAAATGATAGTCAACCAAATGTGTAATCTTGATGTATTTTAATGATTTAAGATGATGAGGGATCTTAGGGGAAAAATCAGGGTATAACAACTTTACCTTATTATTGGTTGTCCTTAGTTGTCATCATAGTTGTCCTATGTTGTCATCATCAAAAGTTGATGTCTTTATTAAAGGTCTATTAATTGAAAAACATGTCCCACATCAATGTGCACTTGAGATTAAAGTTCCTGGATTTCTCAAGTAAGCCATACACGAGTACCATTAATTCAACCATGTGAAATTATTTACGGCTCAGAGCATCTGCTGTCTTGTTGGCTTCACACGGGTGCTACTTCAAGTCAAAATCATAATCCTTTAGGAATTCAATACACATCCGCTGCCTCATGTTCAACTCCTTCTGGTCAAATAATTACTTTAAACTATTATGATCACTAAACACCTCTAAGTGTACTCCTTAAATCTAATTTTGCCACACCTTGAGTGCAAATACGATCGCTGCTAACTCTAGATCATGAGTTGGATAGTTCTCCCCATGGGTCTTCAACTTATGAGATGCTTAAGCCACAACTAGTCCATTATGCATCAAAACACAATCTAACCCTTTCTTGGACGTATCACAAAACACTTTAAATCCTAACGATGAATCTGGAAATATTAGAACTAGAATAGTGGTCAACTTCTTATTTAGCTTCTAAAATTCCTTTGACACTTTTCATCCCATTTGAAAGAAACTTATTTACGAGTAAGTATGGTCACGAGTAAGGCTATTTGAGAAAATCCCTTGATACACCTCTTATAGTACCCCACAAGTCCCATAAAACTTATAACTTCTGACGCATTATTCGGTCTTTCCCAGTTGAGTATCGTTTCTCCTTTAGATGGATCCACTGAAGCTCCTTCCTGAGATATTTCATGTCCAAGGTATTTAACTTACGACATCCAGAACTCACACTTGCTGAGTTTCGCAAATAATCTCTTCTCTCGCAAGACAGAGAGTACAATCCTCAAATTCTCTTCATGCTCCTAAGGTGTGCGAGAATAGATCAATATGCCACCGATAAAGATAACTACAATTTGATCCATATAAGTTTGGAACACACGGTTCATATAGTCCAAGAAGACAGTTGGAACATTAGTCACTCTGAAAGGCATTACAAGAAACTTATAATGTCCATAATGAGTGCATAAGGCAGTCTTTAGGGTGTCAAAACTCCTCACCCTAATCTGATGATAAACATATCATGGATCAATCTTCAAGAACACACAAGCTCCCTTAAATTGATTTAAGAGGTCATCAATATGAGGTAATGGGTTTTTGTTTTTTAATAGTGACCTTGTTCAACTGGTTGTAATCGATAAATAATCTCATACTACCATCTTTATTTTTCAATAATAAAATGAGAGAACTCTAAGGATATACACTAGGGCAGATGAAATATTTCTCCAACAAATCTTCTAACTGCAACTTGAACTCTCTCAATTCTGCTGGAGCATTCGGTAAGACGCAATTGATACTGATGTGGTTCCTGGAACTAACTCTATAGAGAATTCCACTTCCCTTTTCAGAGGTAAAGAAGTGACATCCTCTGGAAATACATCTGAAAACTCACACACTATTGATATTGAAGATGTGACATTTCCTCCCTCTGAATCCATGGTGAGAAGCAAAAGAAAAGTTATGTCCTTAGAGTAAAGCTAGGGAATCATATTAGTCATACCTTCTAGTAATTTAGAAATCACTTTTTCATGAGTTGTTGATTCCTTTGGAATATAGATTTCCTTCTATTTCCAGGCTTTAGAACATATGCTTTCTTCCCGTCATGTATCAAGAGCATCCAGAGTCCAGGTACAAAGATTGGTGTTTCAACTTTGATGTTAAAGATATCTACAACATAGATGATTTTATCTTTAGGTACCCATATCTTTTTGGGTCCTTATTTGTTAGAGTTTCCAAAATTTTGATTGAATTTTGGTTTCGCAGAGTAAGAATCATTAGTATATTTTATATCATGTGAGTGTTCATATGTAAAGTGTGAGTTTAAAGGTGTGTGTTTTATAACCATGTCATCAACTTTTTTTGGTTGATATGATTCTTCTCCTATTGGTTTCACATATCCTACGCCTTTTCTGCCATTTCTGCTAACTCCATAGATCATTGAAGTCATCTTGCTTCTATCTATGTTTGTAGCTAGAAATTTTTGAAAGTTGTTATCATATTCTTTTATGATGGTATCAGAAGTATTTGAAACTTCTGAAACAAAATCTTTCTGAACGTTTTGTAATTCATTTTTAGTTTAGAATTAATTTCTTTTAGCCCAGAGTTTTCTATTTTTGTTTCCTAGTTTCTTCAGTTTCAGATACAAGAACGTGTTTATGGTTCTTGTATTTGACTCGAAGTTACTGGTAGCTTTCAAGAATCTCATACAGACTTTCTTCTAATTGAGATCTAGAGAATTTTGAAAATACCTCTTCTGAATATGATTCAGATTTTGATGTATATGTGTCTTCTAATATGTTGGCCATTAAAGATATATTGGCTCGTTCATCTTTTGATTATGTTTCAGCTTCAAAAGATTATGAGTCATCCGACATTGCCATAAGACTTTTCTTCTTTTCTTTGGAGAACTTCTTTTTAGGCTTTTCTTTATGAGGATTTGGGCAGTCGCTTTTGTAGTGACATGGCTCTTTGCATTCGTAGTATATAACATCTTTGTCGCTATATTTTTTCTATCTAGATGATAATTAAGAGTGATTTCCTGTTGTAATAAGGTGGGAGAACTGATTTTTTGTTCTTATCCAAATGTGCGGATAGCTAGAGTCGCCATCGACTTTTCTTTTATCTAATATTTAGGAAAGGTGAAAAGAACAAGAAAAAACCTTTGATAGATTTTGAGTTTGGGGGAGTGGGGGGGGGGGGGGGGGGGGGGGGGTAAGATAAGAAAAGGGAAGGTGTTAAGAACTATTTTCATTCATAGTTACCTATAGACTCTTAGTTACTTAGCTCACTTTTGAAAATCTTGGTTTGTGTATGTGAGTTGTTTAAAAATATTTTAAAATTGCCAATGTAAGAATGACTTTATAATAATTCTTGTATCAATCTTCAAGAATGTATACAAAGCGTTTTGGAAAATATTTCGTTTGAAAGTGTAGTGTGAAAAATATTTTGTTTGTGAGCAAGCAATTAAGAGTTTCTACCCACTAAAGAGTAAAATTAGGCCAAGCTCTCGCTTGTGTTTGGAAACAGGCGCTGCATAATGTATTGGAAACCTGCGTGTTAGTTGTAAAATAACAAAAAAATGTTGCAAATACAGGGATCAAACCCACCCCCTTGGCTTCACAAACCTTCGTCTTGACCAGTAGTGCTACGCTCTCATCCGATTACATAATAGAAACCATTAAATATAATATAAAAACAGGTGGATCAAAGAGGCGCTGGAGTCCTAGCTCCGAACGTCTTCTACGGTGAGATGATATTTGTACCTGCAAAAAATAGCACGAGTTAGAGATCAAAAAGAGTTTATCCCCCTAAATCGATCCTTGCGAATCCAATGGTGGCATTAGTTTTGGCTAAATCGTCCTGCACAATGAGATACGAACAAGGTCAATCAGTTCAACAATGGTGCTAGGCTATCCTAACGCTATGGGCTTCATGTAAGGGATCAGATATGTGTTATTTTGTCTCAGGAACACATTAGAATAGTTAGGTTTCAATCAAAGCATCATGAAAATTAAAATACGAATTTAAACAAAAACATGAAACTGGCGATGCATGGAATGTAGGTTTCAGACACTTTTGATCATCAAGAATGATCCTAACTTACTCTATGATACCTCAGGAGTTGATTTGAATAGATGGTCGACCTTGATGATGGTTGTATAATGGACTTCAATATTTCCCTAGTTCTTGCAAATTTCAATCTCCAACACCTTGTTTCTTGCCTAACTTTTTCATGTCTTTGGTCTGAATATGAAGGGTATATATAGGGAATAATTAGGTCAAGAGATGGGATTTGACATCATGTAAAACCTATCTTTTGATTTTGTTTGAAAATAGATTGAAATAAGACAAAACTATGAAGATTTGATTTAAAAAATAATTCCACACGGTTTGCAATGTGATCTTGGGCCTCCAAAAGATCAGAAACAAAAGCCTTTTATGCTTTATACCTCCACTTAATATTTATTTGATTTAATTTTGAATTTATACCTCCACTTTATATTGCCAATGTCATTTCGTCTCTCTCAAACGAGGTATTAATCCACAAATCAAAACTTTGATTATACAATCAGAAAGTCTACCATCAATGTCTTCTTGAGACTAACCACAACTTAGTTTCTCAAGGTATTACAAAATATGAATAAAAAATGTGTACAAAAGTGTTTCTAGAAAAACTATATCACAACTGTGATTTATACACAAGGTTAAAGCACAATGAATTTATAAGAGAGAGCTTGTGAGAATATTTCTTTGTATCCAGAAGTATATGTGATCACTCTTGAAGACTCTTTAATATAGGCGAAGTATATTAGACATGAGAAGATGATTTCGGAAGGTTGATAAAAAGTTGTTAATGACTTCCTAAAAATAAAAATCTTGTCGAATACCAACCGTTACTTTTTGATTTGTAATGATTAAACTGTAATGCATCAGAAGGAACCACTTCTTGAAAGTGCTCTGTCAAAGATAGGAATGGTGGAACCGTGTTGAGGGTCTGCAAGAAGGCATTGTTTGCGCTTATTGGTTGATAAAAATCTTGCTAATGTTTGTTTTATTAAGCATGAATTATACTAAATTGATACGTTAAATTTGTATAAATTAAAAAAGAATTTTGTATTTTTTTAGATACTAAATTGAATATTTACTTTTTATATCGTAAACGTATAAAAAGTATAGATGACTTGAATTTTAAGAGCTAAAATCTAGAAATTCAAAAAGTGCTAACATAAGAAAATCTACAAGTTCAAAAAGTGCTAACATAGATAGAAGTATTATCCACTTATATAGGTATTACTTTGATATCTTTTTTATATCTTTTGTTTGGTTTAATTGTAGTTTTATTTTATTTTATTTTCATCAGTTTTAAAAAAATGCTTTGTCTTTTTCAATTTTTTATACTGAAAATTAATGATATGTCTTATTTTAAATATATAATATATAATTTAATGTGATCTCGTCAACACTCAAAATTATTAAGAAAAACTCTTAAAAATTAGTTTTAAACTTTAAAAATATTCATTTTTATTATTTTATTAATCATAGAAAATAACTAATCATTAATTCTAAACTAATGAATTGTATATCAAGTGACATGCTTTATTGTTTAGTTAAGAAATCAGAAAATGGATCCAAAATTAATCAATTTTGAAATGAGTGGATCAATAATTAAATACAATTACATTTTTTATTTTATTGCAAATTATTTTTACAAATCAATAATTTCCGTTTTATTTTTTCACAATTGTCTAATATTTTCTGTGAGTATCCGATTAAAAATTTGACTATTAATTTAATTATTTTATTTTTTATATTTTATATTTTTACATTATTTAAACTGATAAGTGACATCGTAACAAATATATTTATTGTTTTAAAATTTTACAAAGATACTCGAAAATCAAAATCATTGGTATAAGACACTTTATAAAGAGACTTTTTCTTATATAAGAAAGAAAAAAATATAAATGAAATAAGTTCTCAAATTGATCCTCAGTAAAAAAAATTTATGTAATCTTTAAATAATAATAAAATATCAATTTTTCTTTCAAAATAATAAATATAGATTAAACTAAATAGAAAACTTAAATACAATTTTTTAAATATGATTTTTATTATTTTTCAATAACGATCTGTAACCCCCCGAAATTTTTTACGTTCCGCTTCTCTCCCGCTTTGGGGCGGTTCTTCCTCCAGCAGCCTATTCTTTCACAGCTTCTATGCCAAGGGCTTCTTTATTATTAAGAAAAGAAAAATTATATTATGCATGCAAGATGTATTGGGGTCACAAAAAATTATTTCTGAAAATAAAGCGCTCTTAGTTCAGTTCGGTAGAACGCGGGTCTCCAAAACCCGTTAAATATTGATTAAGAGATAAAAATAAATATATATATATATATATATATATATATATATATATATATATATATATATATATATATATATATATATATATATATATATATATATATATATATATATATATATATATATATATGAGAGGACTTATCATATTTTTTATTAAAAAATTATAAAAATCACACATAAAAATTGGATCTAAGTTTTTTTCTTAAATTAAAGATCAAATTCTTTGCTTCAAAAAAAAAGTGGATTAAATTAATTTATTTAGAATAATACGAATATTTTAGCCACAAAAGAAAGAACCATAAATTAATATTTTAATTTTGTAAAAAATTAAAAAATATGAGTTGTTTATGTTTTTTTGTGTAATCAAGGATTATATTAAACGGAGAACTAAGGGTTCTTCAAACCTCTTACATCGAGAAGTGGTCAAAACACCACCAACAAAAAAAGAAGGGAAAATTACAAATCAATTACGAACTATAACAAGAAGAATAAGGGATCTTTCTGAACTCGTAGAAACTACAATTGAAATGTGTAATTTTACCACACGAAGACCATTTCCAAGCTAAAGATTTAATGCTCTAAACCGTATTATTCACATTCTAATCCATATTCCTGAAACATATACCATTTCTAATCAACCATATACACCACATTATCACTAATCATATAATATCCAATTTACATTCCCTCACTTTTTTTATGTCTACAAAAGAAAACCCATACATAAGTGACATTTTCTAAAATAAAGAAAGTCTAAAAGTTCAAAAAGTGCTAATATAGATAAAGTATTATCCACTCTTACAAGTATTATTTTGATTAAGTGACATTTTCTTTGTTTGGTTCAATTGCATCTTTATTTTTTATTTTATTTTCATTGATTTATAGAATTGATTCTCTTAGTCTTAAATTTTCATTTTTTGTCTCTTTCAATTTTTATATTATAAATTAGTAATGTGATATGTTTTAAATAATACAATATATTTATTTTAAAAATATTTATTTTTATAAATTATTGAAATTAGTTTTAAATTTTAAAAATATTTAATTTTATAAATCTATTAATCATAAGAAATAATCAAATATTAATTCTAAATTAATAAATTGTATGTCACATGACATTATTATTTTTGCATTAAGACGCTTAAAAAATTGACCAAAATAAGTGAATTTTAAAATAAGAGATTAATAATAAAATTAAAATTACAATTAAATTATTTTTTATATTATTGTAATTTATCTTAGCAAACCAAATCCTTCTGTTTTATTTTCCTACAATTGTTTTAATTCTTTCTGCGATTATTAAATTAAAAAATTTTGAGAGTTAAATTTAATTATTTTCATTTTATATATTATATGCAATTATTGAGTTAAAAAAATTTTAGAGTCAAATTTAATTATTTTTATTTTATTATAAACAGATACGTGATATTTTAGAAATATTATTATTATAAGACTAAAAAGCAAAAATAAATAAAATTAATTTATTACAACATAAAACCATGATAGATATTATATTATAATAACAAAAAGAATACATTCTTTGATTTTCATTCTATATATTGCATATACATGCCCCATAATATTCTAACATGTGGCGTGACTCTTGTTGGTTCATTGTAAAGTTTATATCATTTTCAACATCAGTTACTATATATATATATATAAGCAGAGAGAGAACACTTGTGTGAATCATATTATAAAAATGAAATAATGAAATAGTATATAGTAGGAGAGAGAAATTAGATAGCATTTGTATTTGATAAAAGAAGAATCATCATCATGGGAAAAGGAAGAGCACCATGCTGTGATAAGACTCAAGTTAAGAGAGGACCTTGGAGCCCTGCTGAAGATCTTAAACTTATTGCTTTTGTTCAGAAATTTGGTCATGAAAATTGGAGATCTCTCCCTAAACAAGCAGGTTTCTCTCCCTCTCTCTCTCTCTGCAAAATGAAGTATCTAGTTACCTTAAACTTATTGCTTTTAATCAAGTTTTGTGTATTTGATCTCATGCATTTTGTATTGCTTCAAAGAACTTGCAATCTATGATACCTTCATGTTTATGCATTTGTATTTCATATCATTCATCACACCTATTTCTATTTTTTTTAATTAAATTAAATTAATTGAATGTTGAGATTTAATTATTTTTTACTAAATTGAAGCATTTAATTAAACGCAGAAAATAAGAAAACGCGTTAACTTTATTAAATCGTATAATATAAATTATTAAATTGAATCTAACACGACTATAACTAAAAATATAATTATATCGTAATCAAGAATTGTCATCTTATAAGCGATTTTAGGTAAAAAAAACAAAAAAAAAAAAACAACCTAATTTAGCTTGATTCAGGTAAAAAAATCAAACAAAAATCTAATTTAGCTTGATTTAAATTAGTTAACATAAACATTATAATTATTAGTGAATGTGGACCATATTTCTACCTAAACTGACATATAAAATCATAGTTAGAAGAAATCAAATAAGTTTTTACATGACTTGTGTTCTTCTGATAATGCATATCTTACCTACCATATGTGAGGGCCATCCATCTTGAATGGTACATTTTTGAAAAAACATTTACCTACTATTTGTCTATTGTTATTATCATAATTACAAAATAGACTATAATATTGGTATCCATTTTATTGGTAATATCCTTTTATCATGTGTCATTGTGCATGTATAGAATCTTTAATCTTAACACTTTACCTTAAAAGAAACTAACATGTATTTCAAATTTTATGTTTTCTAATAATTAATCCGCTCAAACATTATCAAAAACATTATATATATAAAATTATTTTTATAGATATATTTAAACTATATAATATTTAAATACATTAATTATTCAAGGTATCTAAAAAATAAAAAAATTATAAATAAAATCAGAGAGAATATAAAAATAAAATGAGTATCACCATCCTTTGTATCAATTATTTTAGTAAAATAATTATTAATGAATTATTCCGACCAATTATATTTATTGTTAATGCTTTGAATCTATTTGATTATAAAAAGAATAGTGTGTAAAACAGCATGCAATTGCATATCATGCCTTTTAAGTTTTATATTTGTTGATGAATGAATATGTACTAATTTTTTACTTAGTTATTATAATACTAGTTTAGATATTATCTAATTTAGTTCTCCCATATAATTTTTTTTTATCTTTACTTAATATTTAGGTCTTCAAAGATGCGGAAAAAGTTGTCGTTTAAGATGGATCAATTATCTTAGACCTGATTTAAAGAGAGGCAATTTTACAGTAGATGAAGAGGAAACTATAATAAAGTTACATAAAGCTATGGGAAACAAGTAAGTTATAATTTATATAAGAATTTTTTAACATAAGTTTAGTTTAATGATCAAAATTTTATCTTTTAAAGATAAATAATTGAAGAGTCATGAAAAGTCGAGAATTTTATAATTGATTTTTAGTCGTAAATTTATAATTGTTCACACATTTTTATATGAAATTGTTGAACTGAAAATCATTTTATATTTAACACGATTTTATTTAAAATTGATTTTATAAAATCAATTCATTTCAAAATTAATTTCATATCGACAAAAATTATTTTAGGTGGTCAAAGATAGCATCATATCTGCCTGGTAGAACTGATAACGAGATCAAGAATGTGTGGAACACACATTTAAAGAAAAAACTTGTCATCAAAAGTTCAGATTCAACAAGTGGAGATGAATCTAAATTAGAGTCATCAATAACCTCACCCTCTTCATCCGAATCAATTTTATCAAACGAGGCACCAATAAGAGAGTCGGAAAAACAAGTTTCCAACAAACATGTTATCGTCAATGGCGATCCAAAAGGGTCATCGAATTCATTGTCATATTCAATCGAGTCTAACAAAATCTTGAACTCGAGCGAAATTGTTGACAACAAAATAGAACAACATTTGAGTTCTCTAGAGTCTTATGACATTGACAAAATATTAGAAGATGTGGAAAATCTAAACAATTTGATTGAAATACCATGGGAATCAGATTATGATCTTTGGAATTTTATTGACAATATTGGTTCTTATGATCAATCAAATGTTGGTGAAGAGAGTGTTATTCAAGATGTTGTTGAGAATGAATTTGGAGAAGTAGGTGAAATAAAGGAGTCAAAGAACAAGGAAGAGGTTCTACCAAAGAATTATGAAGTTGACCCTCATGATGCATTTGATTTCAATGATATTATAATGCCTGATTCTGAATTAGATTTTGGTAGTATTCAATTGTGGTCCTCTTTTTCTGAAAATAATAGTCCTAAAGTTTAATATACAAACAAATAGTTTGAAGAGAAAAAAAAGAAGTTTATAGTTTGTAATTTACTCAAAGTAGGTATATTGACATTGGCAAATTAAACAATGTTATTAGGTTTCTTTGATGTATGCTTTTGAAAATCATGTTAGAATAGGTTGTAGCTTGAAGCACAAATATGAAAATGAATCAATAAATAAAAATTTCTTTAGTTTCTTTTTAAATATATATATATATATATATATATATATATATATATATATATATATATATATATATATATATATATATATATATATATATATAATTGTTTTTATTATTAATTTGAATTATAATTTGGTTGTATTTCATCTTTTCTTTCATTTCAAATTATTTAATAGAAATAAGTTTGAATTTTTTATTATCGATTTTGCTTATATTTTATTATCTTAATGGTTTGAACTTTTGTTTCCTTTGCATTTTTCTTCTTCTTTTACATAGAATTTATGGTAGGGTTTTTTAGTAAGATTTTTAACTAGACATGTGTTATTTATGTCATTGTTGACTACTTTAAGTTTTGGTTTGGTCCCTTCAAATTTTGTAATTTTTCTTTTTCTTTTTATTTTATTTTAATTAATGAAAGAAAGAGGGCATCACTTCACTTTTGATTAGAATTTTTTTTGGAACTTTTGACTACAAAGTTAATATTTAATTTTAATGTATTATTCAAATTACATTTAATTAAATATATTCAAACATAAATTATTTTTCAAAACTTACTTTTAGTTCAAATTAGTTTTTCACAGTAAAGTTATTCAAAATTAATCTTTATCAATCAAAGTGAGGTCAAAAAGATTCTAAGCACCAAAATAGTTTTGATAACATCCATTGTGAATGATTGTGTTTATAAAATTGATTTGAATTTGAATATAGATATGTTGCATTTGACTACAAACATGATTTTAACACTCAAATTTACTACTCCTGCAATTCATTTTTATGTATTTATATTTAAACATTCAATTTATTTTTAATTAAAATTAATTAATTTTATATTAACTTTTATCATTGCAAAATCAAATACACTCTAAAATTATTTCCATGCGTAACAAATAATAAATTTTATTATCAACAATATTAAAAATTATTTAATATTTCATTTTATTCTTTTTCTCTCTACAATAAATAATTAAAAATCATGATCCTGTTAAATTTTTTTAAAGTTATATGTAAATTAGTCATATTTCAATCATAATAAAATAACTAAATATTTATTTAGTTATGATTTAAACGTGTCGAATTTATTATAAAATTTTATTTAACTATAATTTAATTATTAAAAATTTAACATTTTGTGATGTAGTTCATCTTATACATATTGAATAACAATAATATTAAAGATATTGTTGATAATATAATAGTTAATTGTATAATTAAAATTAGGAAAAGAGAAGAAAATTGAACATAATAAGATGTTAAAAAGTAAGTAAAGGAGTATTAAAAAAATTGTTGGTAAAGTATAGTTTGCAAAGTGGGTACTTAGGTGACACTTTTCCACTTACTGCCACTAATGTGAGACATTTTCTTCATGTTCCCACGCATTGATTTGAAGAATTGTAACTACCTTGCAAGTACAAGACTATGTCATCATATTAAGTCTAAAGTTACACACCAACTTCAACTATCAAATCATTTAAAATTAAGAAACCAAATTCATGTAAACAAAAAATATATTTTAAAAAGAGAAAATTAGTGGTTACATGCATTTGGACTAGGTAATGATTAGGACAATATCTTACCAAACATTAGCTACCTAAAGGGTGAGGTCATTATTCACTGCTTTGTCATTGAATTTGTGTACCAACAAAGGGATGTGTCTATAATTCTAAGTTGAGTGCCGTTTTCAATCATAATGGGTGAGAAGTGAACTTCATGACTTGGTGGTGTATAGTACTATTAATTTCATATCTATATTTATTATGCGTTTACAAATCTTAGAAGTAAAGGTTGGTTTGAACAAGGCTATGCCAGACTCTAGCATTTGAAAGTTACTGCCTACTTTGACTATGTCTGCTCAAAGTTTCTATAACACATAGCAAGCATGTCTGCTGGATTGCAAAATGATCAAAAATAGGCTGGACAAACATAGTCTTAACCCACATTTTCCCCACCAAAAATGCATAGATGACAAATAAACACTTATGTGACAATGCCAATATGAAAAATAACATTTATATGTTATTACAATTGTAATTTTTTATTTAAAAATACAATTAAAACATTTCATAAATTAAAACAAAAAAATTAAAATGAAAATGAATTTTAATTGAAATAAAGCCATAAACCTAATTCCTAAATTGGTTTCCAATCTATCTCCCTCGTCGTTTTCTCCCTCCTCGTGTTTGCTCAAGCTTCCAACTTCTTTCTAGCTAAAAGAAAGTTATGTTTGTGGAGCATACATTGACAGCACATTAAATCAATAAATTGCATCCACCTAAACCAAAAAACTAACTTAAGTCTAATTTAGTTTTGTGATAGTTGTGTTTGTGGAGCTTGCGACCCCTGAGACCTAACAACCTCAGGCTCCCTAGCTTTTGTCTTCTGTTTTTTCTTTTTTGTCTAACACCAACAACATTCATAGATGGGTCTGCATTACTCACATGTGGTCCAGTTGGGCCTGCAGACTGTACAGATGGCCTAGTTTCTCATGACTTTGCTTGTCCACTTGAACTAGCGTTTTCGTTTGTTTTTTTCTCTCCTTGTTTCTATAACACCCTTCTAATTCCCAACTAATATTATAGTTAAATAATCAGAGTATTTCACCAAAGGGTGTCACATGCTTCATAAATAACATACATGCATCTCTTACTCCGCAACACGAGTTTTCAAAATCATTGAAGACTAGTGTTCTTTTAAAATAACTATTAATATTTTAACTACTCGCATCGGAACTAATCATTCGAAACCTCTATTAAGAACACCATTAGAACTTCATTATTCTTAGTTCATAATTCTTAATTCATAACAACTCAAATACCATGAAAGGTGATTCAAAATCTCATAATCAAACAAACACATAAGGTTGAAAAATAAAATGTTCTCGATCCCAATGCTACATATCAGAGCAAGACCTTCTAAAGTTCAACGAAAATGAACAACATACTCCAAGCTATTATTCTAGGCCTCTATAAACTACTCCTGATCACCTGCGTGTTATTCATGTGGAGGCAACGTTCAAACAAAAAGGGTGAGTAATCACATTCATTATGAGAGATATAAGGAATAGGCATAGTAGAACAAGCCAATAACATCATAGCATCAAAATCAACAACATTGTCAATTAGAAAAATAATATAATACAACATCATCAAATCAACAAGTATGCAATTCCACATAGGATATATTGCAATAACATAGACTCATGCATGTGGTATCATTTTTTTTATGGACACTGGGCCTTCTCCTTCCAAAGATCCCCATCATAGCATCGATTCCCTGTTGGAACCAGAGCACAACATCAATACCCTCAATCCACATAATGGGATTGAGAACAACACTGGACCAATGTCCTAATTCAATATGGGTGAACCAAAGATGTCCAAAATATGTCATGAATGTATGATGCGCAACAACAAATATAAAATGACCACGGCTAGTCAAACGCATCAACATTCATAAAATCATCAACATCATTTCAATACTTCATAAATACAACATTTTATCATCATAGTATTCGCAATTCATCATAGAATTTATTTCATTATAATATAAATAATTCATCATAGCAACATATATTGTTATAAACTACTCCTTAAGGATCTAAGCCTATCTAAATATAGGTATTTGAGAAATTACTTCTTATTCCTCATTTTATTCCTTCCAACCACAGTACATCGTTTTAGCTATCCAACACTTAAAACGGCACTCCAAACTGAGTTCTAAAACTCAAGTTATGGCGCTCTCAAGAAAATCCGACACATCCATCCAAATCTGGACACCTTCGTTCCGCGACGCAACTTCCATCGCCCGACGACACACCCTTCGCATCTAGTATCGCCCAACAACGCCTGGAGCGACACACTTCAGTAAATTCCTCCATTTCTATCCTCCATCGCCCCTTGGCTCGCCCAGTAACGGCCAAGTGAGTCATCATCGCCTGGCGATGCCCCTTCATCGCCCGACGATCCTGCGCGAACAGGGTTTTCCTGTTGCGATTTTCTTCAAAAACTAGTCCTGATTCCTTTGCGATTTCACACCAAAAACAGACCCAAAAATCATCTAAATTATCATGGTTTCACAACATCATAATAATACAACATTGCAAGAATCACATACATCATTACTTAGCATTATAACATCAAAATATCACCAATTTCATCATATTCATCATGTTATCAATAAATTCCAAAAACCCCAAAACACTTACATACATATAAACCCCATATCAAATATAATAATAGATCACCCCTCTTACCATAGATTTCCAGTGAATTGTGTGATCGGTGGATCTGGAACTGACTGTTTAACGCTGGTTCGCGAAATGTCGCAGAAGCAAGAGTCGCCACCGTCTTTTATTTTCTCCAAATGGAAAGGACAAAAGCACGGAAAAATTCCTTATAGAGATTGCTCTCGGTTCGGGAGGTAGATTATAGAAAGGGAAGGTGTTAGCACCCTTTCTATCCATGGTTATCCATGGGCTCTTAGATACTTGCTCACTTGTATTTTCAAAAATGGTTTGTTTGCTTTTCAACTGTGGGTTTTAAAAAGTTTCTTTGAAAATTCCAGTTCGACTCTTGTATCGGTCCTCAAGAGTGTTTGAAAAGTTGCTTTCGAAAGCTTTTTGAAAAGGTGTTGGTGTGAAAAGTATTTTGGATTTGTTTTGAAATTAGAGCAAGTATCAAGAGTCGTCTACCTACCCTAAGGAATTCGTCTGTGTAAATGTCCTTTAAAGTAATGCCATCCCACCATTGTGAGGTAGGTAGCACCACCGTTGGAGGTGTTCGAGTCAATTCGAGGTTCGGGACATGGTGATCACCAGAGCAATGGGAAGACACCTTAGAAGCTACCCTCATGCCAGGTTCCCGGATCATGAGGACTTACTAAGACATCCTCTACTCGACGATCACCTTTCGAGGCAAGGCAACAGTGAGGCGTACCCTAGGGGTGGTGTGTGATTTGTGTGTCGTTTTCATTTATTTTTGTCTTTTGTCAAAGTGATCTATGCGTTTGTTTTTATTTTATCATTCATTCTTGCATGTCATTATTAATAGTTAAAAATTGCGAGAAATATAAAGTTCCTAAACTATTACAAAGGCGCGGGTCCACATCGCCAAATTAAACCAGGACCCGATTTGACATAAAATAAAGAAATAAAATGCGGGAAATATAAAATGTCCGAGTTACATGGCTTGAGCAATTACATAATATTTGAAAGAAAATAAATGTGCGAAAGAAATAAAAATAGAACGTTCGAGGGCGTTGGACCCTTTAAAGAAATTAAATGAAATTAAAAAGCTAATTAATTATTTAATAAAAGGAAAGAAATGTTTTTTAGTTTTTTTGTATTTATGAAATAAAGAAAATTAAAATTAAAAGAAACTCTAATTCTAAGTTTTTTTAATTATTAATGAAAATGTTAAAGTTTAACCTAATTTACTAAATATTTAATGTACATGTTTATTTACAAAAATATTTAATAATTAATAACAATAATAATAAGAAAAAATTATTTATTAAAAAGATGATGAAAAGTTAAAAACCCTAATTTCTACATATTTTAATTTGTTAAGAAAAAGACTTAAGTTTTAAAACCTAATTTAACTAAATTAATTATTTAACATTTATTTACAAAAATATTTAATAAGTAAATTAATTAACATAATCTTAGTTTTTGATTTTTTGGTTTTATATTATAAAAATTAATTCATGAATTTAAAGAAAACAATTAAAACAATTAAAAGAATGAAAAAGGAAAATCAAATAAAAAATAAAAATGATGCAAACCATGGGGGGTGTCTGGCCCTTTTTGGAGGTGAATGGGAGTGGTTTGACCATTTGTGTTCTGCCTGTTGGCCATTTATGTTCTGGCCTCAACGTTCCTTAATCTTCTAGGATGTTTGTCTCGCCATGTATTAGTGTCATACATAAGTTTTTCTACTTTGGCCATTTGGCTTTTGGCTTTTGGCCATTTGGCTTTTGGCCATTTGGCTTTTGGCCTCCATGTTCCTTAATGAACCTGCATGGGATCCTGTCTAAATCTGCAGTGTTGAATCTCACGAACACATTAAATAAAATCATAAAATGCAAATAAAGCCAATATATGAAGAAATTTAATGTTTAGGCACAATATGACATGTATGAATGATTATACCCTTTTGATCATGGAGATCAAATCAATCTTACCCTTACTGGAAAATCAGTGGCCTGAATGCTTTTATGCCTTACTGGAAAATTAGGATCATGGAGATCAAGCCAGCCTTATCCTTACTGAAGAAGTAGTGAGGTGTTGGTTTGTAACTGTGATGGCTTGTTTGTAGTGAGAGAGGGATTTGTAATAAGGATTTCAAGGTTTTAGGGTTCTTGAAAGAGTTTGATATTCTAACAGTGTTGTGGCAAGATTTTTTTTCTCTCTTCTTTTCTGCTCTTCTCTGGTTTGTGTGAAAAGAAGGTGATTATATAATGGAAATTAGGGTAAAGCAAATGGGCTTTGAATGTGCAATTGGGCCTCCAATATTCACTTGAATTCGTCACTTTTCAGGCTAAATCGCAGGGACTTAAGTGCATTTTTTGAAGTTGAAATGTGAAAACAAAATGTAGCTGACATCGATAACTATCTCCTGTCCGAAAATCGGCTCAATCGGATAAACGGTGAATTAGTTATGAATTTTTGAAGTTTCAGCTCAGACAAACTTATTTTGGGCTCCAGTGTCGACTCTGACACGTTCTTCAATAAAAAACTGGTATTGATCGGAGCATAATCCGGTCTCGACTTTTGAAGCAAAGTTGTAGATCTATGAGTCAGTGACCTTGTGTAAAAATATGAGCCCAATCCGATAAAAATTGACCGAGTTATGAATTTTCGAAGTTTCGGCCCAGATGAAATAATATTCAGCATTCAGGATTTTCAGCGTGTCATGCACTCTGAGCAAAAAAACGAAGGCCTTTTGAATACCGTTTGAACTCAATACCTTCTGTGAAAATGTAGCCAACTCAATTTGTGAAATTTTGGCGCCAGAACCAGCTCGATATGATGAAAATCGACCAAGTTATGATTTTTTGAACATGACGCAAATAAACTTCTGTCACAAATTTTCTGCACGAAAATACTTGATAAATCTACATTTTTGAAGACCTTCTGATCGAAATTGGCTTCCAGCCATGAGAGATGAAAACGTAGATAATGTCAAGACGGAATTTTGGCCACCAGAACGGGTTCAAAACGAGTCACGATCTTCAAGTTATGGATTTTTTAGCGCGTAAAAACTGCACTTTCAGCACACTTTTTCACCATATTTCTTCAAGAAAACTCGCACATTCGGATACCTTCTTTAAAGAATTGACTCTTGAGCCGAACCTGAATTTGAGAATACGTTATCAGAGATACCTTGGCGAAAGATACCTGAATATGACGCGCCGGGTTGGTCTTGTGAATTTTTCTTGAAATATTTTGAGAAATATGGGAGGGCAAATTTTGGGGTACAACAAATTGCAATCCTCCTTAGCATTCTACCGAAATCCTTCCCTGTTCTTCGTGCCCGAACTTTCTCTTCACAACATCAGTCCTTCCAATATTTTCATGATCGCACTAATGAAATAATCTTCTCCAATTATTCGTTTAACCTTAGGACCCCTAATATTTTCCCAACTTGTCTTCACTTAGCCTTTCACCAATTACCATCTTGCCCCTAGCTTCTCTACATCAATTATTCCTTTTTATTTAAATAATAATAATTCTAATAATTATTATTACTAGATAATTATCTAATTATTAAAATACGCTATATTCATCAATCCCCCAATAACTCACATCATAACTTCATAGCACACATCATACTCGACAAAACATCACATATTCATCAATAATCCACGAATAATTTTAATAACTCATTTAAATAATTAACTTTAAAAGTTGGGGTGTTACAACTCTCCCCCAGTTAAAGACTTTTTGCCTCGAAAATTACCTGAGAGAAACAGAGTCGGGTAAGACTCCTTCAACTTATCCTCACGCTCCCAAGTCAAACTTCCACCAGCTGGTCCACCCTACAACACTATCACTAAGGCAATATCTTTACCCCGCAATTTCTTCTCTTCCCGACCTTCTATTCGCAATGGTAATGCTTCAACAGTCAGGTTATCTCTCACCTGTATATCATCCATCTGAATCACATGTGAAAGATCCAAAATATACCTTCTCAATTGAGACACATGAAACACATCTTGAAGATTCAGAAGCGACGACGATAAAGTGATACGATAGGCCACCTCACCTATCTTCTCAAATATATGATATGGACCAACAAAACATGGTGTATGCTTTCTCGACTTCAGAGCTCTACCAACACTAGTCACTGAAGTTACTCTCAAGAACACATGATCATCTTTTTGGACTTTTAATGCCTTCCTTCTCTTATCATGATAACTCTTCTGACAACTCTGAGAAGCTTTCATCCTCTCTTGGATCATCTTGATCTTCTCAGTTGTCACCCGCATAATCTTAGGTCCAAGTACAACACTCTCACCTGATTCATACCAACACAATGGGGTTATAAACCTCCTACCGTACAGTTCTTAGTATGGTGCCATTCCAATACTAGAATGGAAATTATTATTTTAAGTGATCTCAACCAATGGCAAGTGACTATCCTAAGCTTCTACTCGTTCTAGAACACAAGCCCTTAGCAAATCCTCCAAAGATTGGATAGTCCTCTCTGTCTGACCGTTCATCTGAGGATGATATGCAGAACTCAACTTCAACTTAGTACTAAGAGCATTTTGCAAACCTCCCTAGAATTTTGACGAAAACCTCAGATCTCTATCTGATACGATACTCGAAGGTATCCCATGCAACTTCACAATCTCATCAACATACATCCCAGCTAGCTTTTCTATAGGATGATTGATCTTCATCGACAAGAAATGATCTGACTTAGTAAACCTTTCCACCATCACTCAAATAGAATCATTATCCTTAGCAGTCTTTGGAAAACCTGACACAAAATCCATAGAAACAATGTCCTATTTCCATTATGGAATACTCAAAGGTTTCATAAGACCCGTAGGATTCTGATGTTCGATCTTTAACTTCTGACAAGTCAAACAAGCATACACAAACTTAATAATTTCCTTCTTCATACCCGGCCACCAAAAGATTTTCTTCAAATCCTGATACATCTTCGTAGCACCTGGATGAATACTCAAATTGCTTCGATGTCCTTCCTCAAGAATGCTCTTCTTAAGATCTGGAATATCAGGAACACATACTCTATTATCAAGTCTCATCACACCATTTTCATCCACTCGCAACTCACCTCCAATACCTTGGTTAATCAGCGCCAGTCGATCCACCAAACTCAAATAAGATTTCTAACCTTCTCGGATCTCTTCAAGAATTCCACTAGTCAGTTTCAACATTCCAATTGTCACACCGTTAGAAGTCTCTTCACACACCAAGCTCATATCTCTAAATTGTTTGATCATTTCTAACTCTCGTACCATAAGCATCGACATATGCAAGGACTTCCTACTCAAAGCATCGACTACCACATTTGCTTTACCAGGATGGTAACTCAAATCAAAATCATAATATTTTAACAACTCAAGCCACCTTCTTTGCCTCATATTTAGCTCTTTCTGATCAAACAAGTATTTTAAACTCTTATGATCACTGAACTCTTCAAATTTAGATCC
Source organism: Vicia faba (assembly GCA_948472305.1). Lineage (NCBI taxonomy): Eukaryota > Viridiplantae > Streptophyta > Magnoliopsida > Fabales > Fabaceae > Vicia > Vicia faba. The sequence continues at coordinate 1,457,436,416 of OX451735.1, forward strand.
AAAAAGATAATGTCTCCAAATTTTCAACACGAACACCATGGGTGTCAATTCTAAGTCATGCATAGGATAATTTCACTCATGAGCCTTTAATTATCTAGAGGCATAAGCAACAGTCCATTTTTCATTATTACACCATTAAGACCCATCTTAAAATCATCACAATAAACTACAAAGGATTCATTCTGGTTCGGCAAAATTAACACCGAAGCATTCGTCAACCTCTTCTTCAGTTCTAGGAAACTTTCTTCACATGCAACATCCCACACATAAGCTTGATCCGTTCGTGTCAACTGAGTCAATGGTAACTCAAAATTAGAAAACCCTTCAATTAATCTTCGGTAGTAACCTACTAATCCAAGAAAACTTTGAATCTCAACTGCAGACTTCGGTGTCTCCCACTGCAACACTGCATCAACCTTAGAAGGAGCCACATTAATTCCACCACTAGAAATAACATGGCCGAGGAAACTCACTTCCTTCAACCAAAATTTACACTTCGATAGTTTCGCATACAAATTCTTCTCTTTCAATATTTGCAAATGCTCAATATGTTCTTCTTCTGATTTTGAAAAATCAAAATGTCGTCAATGAAAACCACCACAAACTTGTCCAAGTACTTCTGAAAAATATAGTTCATGTATTCCATGAAAACGCCTAGCACATTTGATACACCAAACGACATCACAGTATATTCATAGTGACCATATCTTGTCCTGAAAGCTGTCTTCAAAATATCATATGGCCTAACTCGAGTCTGATGACAACCCAACCTCAAATTGATTTTGCTAAATACACTAGCGCCAACCAAATGATCCATTAAATCGTCAATCATCGGAAGTGGATACTTATTCTTAATAGTTACTTTATTTAACTGGATGTAATCTATGCACAACCTCATACTACTGTCTTTCTTTTTAACCAGCAACACCATAGCTCCCCACAGAGAGACACTCGAACGAAAAAACTTCTTCTCCAGTAATTCTTCTAATTGTTTATTCAATTCGTTCAACTCTAATGCTGACATCCTATAAGGAGCCATCGATACCAGACTTATACCTAGTATTAAGTCTACATCAAGTTCAACTTCTCGATCTATAGGAAAATCACCAATGTCATTTAGAAACACTTCTGGAAATTTACAGACAACAGGTAATTCCACACTTGCAGATTCACGATCAACTTGTAATGACGCGAACATCACAAACATTAAAGCTTCATATGCTAAAAGTTCATCTACTTGCTTAGCAGACAAAAACATTAGCTCTCTACTAGCACCAAACTTAGGAAATCTCGTCGTTTTATTATAACAATTGATATGAACATAGTTGAACTCTAACCAGTTCATTCCAAGAATAACATCAATTTGGTGTAACGGTAGACACACCAAATCCATCACAAAATTATTACCATAGATAGAAAAAGGACACTTTGAACAAACAAGAGTAGTAGTAATGGAACCCTTATCGGGAAGTTCTACTACCATTCCTCCATTCATATCAGACAACTTTAATTCCAACATAGTAGCACATTCAAGCAAAATGTGAGAATGAGTAGCACCAGTATCAATAATAGCAATTAACTCAGTATTGTTAATAAAACAAGTACCTCGGATCAGGTTGTCTTTCTTGTCAACCTTAGCACCCCTCGGAGCAAACACTTTGCCATTAGTCTGAGCAGCAACAACCTTCTTTGGTTTCTAACACTAGGTACTGATGTGACTCTACTCACCATAATTGAAACAAATAGGACCTTCATTCTTGCATTCAATAATGCGATGACCAACCTTACCACACTTGTAATATCTCATCTTATTAGTGTAGGCATCAGCATAGTGGCCTAATTTGCCACACTGATAGCATTTCACCGAAGCGGGAGCTCCTCCCCCACTTGGCTTCTTCTCATCATAAGCTTTATGCTTCCCCTTATTAGCAGGAGCAACTTACGGCTTACAACGATCCTGATTCTTTCCATTCGTTTGATTATAATTCTTATAAAAAGAAGCTTTGTCTCTGCTACCTTGATAGAAGATTCTACATGGTTCACCAGCACATGAAATTGACGAATCTACAAATATCCAATACCCTTCTTGATCTATGGATGCAACTCATTCTCAAATTTAATTCACTTCGATACCTCAATTGCTGAGTTGTTATAGTGCAGACAAAATTTTACTAGCTCCTCGAATCTAGTGGAATACTCAGCAACTGACGAATTTCCTTGCCTCAACTCAAGGAATTCAATTTCCTTTTTACCACGTAGGTCTTCAGGAAAGTACTTATCCAGAAAAACAGCTCTGAACACAACCCAAGTAATTTATATGCCTAAAATCTCCATCCTCTAGCGCGCATTATTCCACCAGTCCTCGACTTCCCCTTATAGCATGTGAGTGCTAAACCACACCTTCTGATTCTCTGTGCAGATCATCACCCGAAAATTATTTTTAATCCCCTTAATCCACACTTGTGCACCATCAATATTGTGCCTGCCCTTGTAGATCGGCGGGTTGTTCCTCTGGAACCTTCCCCATGCACGAGCCTCATCATCATTTCCTCCATTCTGGTTCTGCTAACCATGCTGGTGTTGCAGCGCCTGAGCCCCGGATTCCAAAGCGTTAGGTATAGCGTTATCCTTTCTTCCTCTAGCCATAACTCTGAGCATAGACCACCAACATTAAAAACCTCAACACATCAACAATATCCGAGTACTAACTGATCAAGAAGAGGTAGACATCACACAAAACCTGGATGGACGGGCCGACCTGCTATGATACTACTTATGTAACACCCTTCTAATTCCCAATGAATATTATAATTAAATAATCAGAGTATTTCACCAAAGGGCGTCACATGCTTCATAAACAACATACATGCATGTCTTACTCTGTAACACGAGTTTTCAAAATCATTTAAGACAAGTGTTCTATTAAAATAACTATCAACATTTCAACTACTCGCAATAGAATTAATCATTCAAAACTTCTTATTAAGAACACCATTAGAACTTCATTATTCTTAGTTCATACTTATTAATTCATAACAACTCAAATACCATGAAATGTAATTCAAAACCTCATAATCAAATAAAACACATAAGACTAAAAAAAACATTCTCGACCCCGATGTTACATATCAGAGCAAGACCTTCTGAAGTTCAACAGAAATAAAGAACACACTCTAAGCTATTCTTCTAGGCCTCTATGAACTACTCTTGATCACGTGCATGTTACCCACATGGAGGAAACATTCAAACATAAAGGTTGAGTAATCACATTCATTATGAGAGATATAAGGAATAGACATAGTAGTACAAGACAACAACATTATAGCATCAGAATCAACAACACTGTTAATTAGCACAACAACATAATACAACATCACAAATTCAACAACTATGAAATATCACATAAGATGTAGTGCAATAACATAGACTCATGTATGTTGTGATACGTGGCAGAACCGACTGTTAATACCGGTTTTACGTTTGTGTTTGCAAATGTTGCGGTAAGCAAGAGTCGCCACCGACTTTTCTTTTATCCAACAAAGTAAAGAGTGAAAAGAACAAAAAAAGACCTTTTGAGATTTTTCTGAGTAAGGAGGGTAGATTATGAAAAGGGAAGGTGCTATTACCCTTTCCATCCGTAGTTTTCTACGGGCTCTTAGATGCTTAGCTCATTTTTTGAAATACCTTGTGCTTTTGTGTGTTTTTGAAAAGTATTTTGAAATGCCAATAGTGAGGTAGTTTGCTTTATGATAACTCTTGTATCAGTCCTCAAGAGTGTTGACAAAGCGTTTTACATCGAAGACATTGTGAAATCAACTTGATCGAAGGGGGTCCAACGCTCAATCAAAGTTAGTGAGTCAAGCTTGTATCGAAGGATTTAGATGCCCAATCAAATAATGGTGAGTCAGGCTTGTATCGAAGGATGCCAAACACCTAAGTGAAGCTTACTAATCAGGGCGTGATCAAAGAGTTCCAAATGCCTAATTGAAGTACCTTGTCCCATTGCCAATCGAAGACATCTTGTTTATCTTCAAAAAATTTATTTTTCTTTAACCAAGTGTTTGTCACCACCCATATAAGAGAAAAAAACCTTGGGAAACATGAGAGGGAAAATTTTGGGGTACAACAGCTGCCCCTGTTCAATCTTCTTAAACCTGAAGATGTAGATTGGCTTGTCTGCCTTTCGTGATCTGAAGGTGGAAGATGATTGAACACTAGAGTGCCAAAAAATTTGCACTTGATGATGTGTCAGTTGATTGAGTAAGGAATGGGCTTAAAGATTCCATTTGGAGAATATGACTGGGGGTTTCCGGACATGGGCTTAAAGATGCCATCCAAAGTTGATGCTGATTTCATAAATGGTCCCTCTTGTGGGGATTCTTGTTCCTGCTGTCTGAGGAGGACTCTGCTGGGGAATGTGGGTTTCTGTTGTTCTCCTGTTTGAGGAAAACTCCATGGGGAATAGAATCTAGGAATTTCAGTTGTCCAAGGCTCTGCTAAAGAGTTATCTCTAGAGAGATGAAAGCTTGTTGTTTTCTGGTTGAAATCTAGGCTTCATAATAACTTGTTGGGGATAACGGAGTTAACCGTTACTTGAAAATGTATTAGAAAGAGCCTGTGTAGGGTTGTTTCAGGATGATTCCATGTTGGACTGCCTCTGGAGGTCTATACGGAGTAATCTTTGATGATTGCTACCTCAACAGATAACAGAGGAATCTTTGATGATTGCTACCTCAATAGATAATAAAGGAATCTTTGACGATTGCTACCTCAACAGATATTGAAGGAATCTTTGACGATTGCTACCTCAATGGATAATGAAGGAATCTTTAATGATTGCTACCTCAACAGATAATGAAGGAACTTTTGACGATTTCTACCTCAAGAAATAATGAAGGAATCTTTGACAATTGCTACCTCAAGATATAATGAAGGAATCTTTGACGGTTGCTACCTCAACAGATAATGAAGGAATCTTTGACGATTGCTACCTCAATAGATAATGAAGGGATCTTTGACGATTGCTACCTCAACAGATAATGAAGGAATCTTTAACGATTGCTACCTCAACAGATAATGAAGGAATCTTGGACGGTTATTACCTCAATAGATAATAAAGGAATCTTTGACGATTTCTACCTCAACAGATAATGAAGGAATCTTTAACGATTTCTACCTCAACAAATAATGAAGGAATCTTGGACGATTACTACCTCAACAGATAATGAAGGAATATTTAACGATTGCTACCTCAATAGATAATGAAGGAATCTTTGACGATTGCTACCTCAACAGATAATGAATGAATCTTTGATGATTTCTACCTCAATAGATAATAAAGGAATCTTTAACAATTTCTACCTCAACAGAGTACCAGAAATTCGTCTGGTCATATGAAAATTCATCTGTGTATAGACTTTACCTGAAAAGATAAAGGTTTAGCTGCATGCAATGTCATGATGCATGAAGTGCAAATGGTGTTCTAAAAAAATGAGATTATGATATATGCATTCGTACTACGTATGCTATGATGTTTGTAGAATGATGTATGAATGCAATGTTTGAACGTGTCAGTCATTCCATTATAGTGTTGCATGAACCAGGGAAAATAAATCCCTGATTGTTGCTAAGGGTGAAGATATGTAGGTCTTCAAATTTGTTGAAGTTGAAACGCTGAGAGACAGATTTCCGTTGTTAGGGAAATAAACTCTATTGGGGAATAAAACTCCATAATCCTCTTGGGGATATTTATGGAATCCTGTTGGGGAAACCAAAAATTTTGACGACTTCACTGGCAAATTTTTAGATTTTGGAGCAGTAACTTGGAGATTCTTGCTCCGCCGGGGATATGAGAACACCTGACACTATTAGGCTGCATGTTGAGGATATGGCGGTGACTTTTTTAGGAGGATGCCCCTGCCTTTGTACCTGCTGGAGAAAGTATCTGTAGAGATTTTGTGGATGGATTGAGTGTTATCCTAACTCTTGGAGTCCTTGGTGAATGTAGATCAGGGTAATAAACCTTCTACTGATAGAAAAGTGACGAGATAACAGGACATAGTCGTGCGCTTTAATCCCTAACTTTTTCCTGGACCTTCCTTTCAGATTTTCAGTCCATCGAGATACCCCTTTTTGCCCAAGCCTCCTTTTCAGGTTTTTGACTTGCCGAGTGTACAGATTTTTTTTCATACGTATATCCCTAATTTTTCCCGAACTCGTTTTGGTTCGCCAGGATGCCCTTATTTTTTCCTAGGCCAGTCAACCTGGCGGGTCTTTGTTACGCATAGTATTTTCCGACTATGTCCATGTTCACCGAGTGTATAGAATTGTCAATGTCCATAGTAGTAAGTGTTGCCACACTGTTGGAAGATTTTTGTTTGATTGTACAAGACTTGTTTCTGGAATTCATGTCTAATTCCCCAAGTGATTCAGATGGAGATCTGCCCCTGGCTATTTGGCATTTTGGAGAGATTCCTTGAACCTTTACTCGACTTCCCCAGATCAGCTGGACACCATGCTATGCCCCTTGATTATGAAAGGCCTATCATTGGAATGTTTTTCCATCTGAGGATATTATATATATTGAGAGGATTTTTGTCCATCGAATATCCGTCGTGCGAGTTTCTCTGTTGTTGAACAAATAGTCATATGCTAACAATGGTATTTTAAGAATGCAAAGCTTATGTCTGTCTTGAAGTTTAAAAATTCATTTTTTAGTAAAACAAACAAATTTTGTAAAAGTGTGATATCAGGATATATCACATGTTCTTTACTTTTTATTATGCTTTAGAGTTTATGTTTTCTGAACTAAATTAGAAGCATTACTCAGAAGTAACAATCAGAAGCATTGTTCAACAAATCATGCTTAGAAGCGAAAGTTATACAAGAAAGGAAAACCCAATTCAAACCCCCCTTTCTTGAGTTTTCTTCACACCTTCAACTTCCTCCATTTCTATCCTCCATCGCCCCTTGGCTCGCTCAGCGACTTCCAAGTGAGTCATCATCGCCCGACTATGCTCCTTCATCGCCTCGCGATCCTGCACGAATATGGTTTTCCTGTTGCGATTTCCTGCATAAACAAGACCCAATTCCTTTGCGATTTCACAACAAAATAGACCCAAAACTCATCTAAATCATCATGATTTCACAACATCATAATAATACAATATTGGAAGCATCACATACATCATTACTTAGCATTAATGTATTAAAATATCACTAATTTCATCATATCCATCATGTTATCAATCCATCCCAAAAAACACCTACATACATCTAAACCCCATATTAAATATAATGAAAAATCACTCCCCTTACCTTAGATTTCCAGAGAATTGCATCCTTCTTAGCGTTCTACCAAAACCCTTCCATGTTCTTTATGCCCTAACTTTCTCTTCACAATATCAGTCCTTCCAGTATTAGCACCTATCACCGTGGTACTCCACAAGATCCACTCTTGTTGTTCTAATGAAAGGGTGTGTTAAAATCTAAAGCTGATGAGCTAAGGGGGAAAATGCATGTATGCAAAGTGTATATACAAATAAAAAGTTTTTATTAGTCGTGCCTGACTCAGCTGTGAACCTTTGTATCTATGCACCACCATTCGTGCAATGGGGATCAAGGCACTCGTAGTTCACCTCAAAATATTTGGTCGGTTGCATGTTTTTTATGGATAATGCCATGCTCGCATCCTTGCGGTTAGGATTGAAACTTGTGCTTGGTGTTGTAGCTTGTAAAGAGACTCATGCCCGACCCCTATCACACTTAGAATTTCTAAGTTGCTCAAACTTGAAACAACACATCCTTATCGAAAAGGCTTTAAAAGAAAAAGTCCGAAGACAAAAGGACTTTGAATTGGTTAATGTTTTTTACCTTGAAAAAGGGTTTAATCATGTTAGAGTGTTTTGAAATTTGAAAAAAGAAAAAGAGATTTTAGGTTTAAGATACAAAAGGAGAATGAAAAGGTCTAAGGTAGACTAACAATCCTAGTATTGTCATGCAATGATGGCCCTAAGGTTTGGATAACAAAGGGAAACATCTACTTAAGTTATCATGCATCATTTATAACCTAATTTCTAACCCGCATCAAAAACGAAATGAGGGAATCCTAAGGGAACATGCAAAGGTCTAAAGAAAAAAAGCAGAAACACCAGTGCAATCGAACAAAGTCGAACCAAATCCAAACCGAAATTCAAGTGTGATTTAGAAATAAACAATGAATCCAAGGGATTTCAAAGTGGGAGTAAGGAACTCTTTCCACTTCATTTGCACAAGCACCGATATCAAGTAATAACTCGAAGCGTCAAAGTTTAAAGAAACATAAGCTAACATTGTCGAAACAAATGACAAAAGGTGCGGGTTGGTTACGAACCCTTTTCCAATTTATTTGACTTAATAGATAAGAATAAGCATAATTTAAAGCATAAACATACAATGTGAGCTAAGAATAACACGTACTAGAAGGTGTGAGGGCAGGTTGCGAGCCCTTTTCTCCACTTATTGACTCGATAGCAAGCACAGAGTATAAGAGAAATAGGAGGGGAGTTGGATTTGCCTTCATCAAGGTCTTTTGCACACAAATAAACACTAACATTACCTTCGTCGAGGTCTTTTAAACAAGCACAAACATTTCCTCCTTTGAGGATTTTAAACAGATTTTCCCACCTAAAGTAGGGACTCCCAGTCATGCATCTCTATTCCTACTTCTCATGGCAAGTAAAAGAAAATACAATGCAGAATCAAAACCAGAATCAGAAACAATACCAAACGAACAATAGTGTCCTAGCAAAGCGATATCAAATTAACAGAAACTCGAAGATCTTCAAGAAGCTTCATCAATCAAAGAAAAAGAAAAAGAAGTCATAAATGATGCTTAGAATAAGCTTCGAAGCACCATTGATGTGAAAATAAATCATAATCGACATCTAAATATCAAAACAAACAATTCTGCACAAGATATAAGTCTCGACAAAATAAAATTGGATCACAAGTTTCATGTACCGAGACGCCATCGGAAGCATGCACAGGTTCATGATATGAGTTAGTAATAACAAGAAACAATAAGCGAAGTTAAGCATTCACATTACAACTCAAATAGAAATTAAATCATGAAGAAACAACTTTCGAACAAGTATCGGAAGCATGAGACAAAGCTATGGGCAGCAACTTCTTATCTCATGAAAGACTAAAAAATGTCGGATTAAAATCATTGAAACTCATCAACAATAACCAACAATCAACAAGTGAAAGCTAAAAAAACAAGAATCAATAATTAAATGCAACGTTTACAGTTATTTTCAAATTTCGGGCAGCAACTTTACATGTATCGATGTACACCAAAAATTGATCGAAAAATAGCGTTTAACGCATAAAAATCATCATACATCACACTTGTAACGTTACTCGAAACTCAAAAATAAATTACAAACATTACATTGATACTGGTACACCGATTCTCAAGCTTCGAAACAAAAATTATCAACACGTATATATCAGATAATCAACTCAAAAATAATAATCAACTCATGAAATTTCAACAATTATGAACAATTATTGAATTAGAATAAAGCTTTGATGTGAAAAATCAATAACAAAAATAAATCATCGCGTTGAGATTTATGAGATTTAAACAATTAACAAAAGTTCATCCGGTTCTACAACTGTCCATAATTATTATCTCAAGAATCAATTAATACTTCAATCACAAAATTCAACTCGTGCAAGGTCAATTAAAAACTTAATTCAAATCAATTAATTAATTAAGCACTTACATAGATTAACTTCAAGAATTATTACCTGTTGTACCCCAAAATTTTCCCTCCCATATTTCTCAAAATATTTCAAGAAAGATCCTCAAGTTGCTCAAGGTAGTCCAAGGGTTGGCCATACAAGCTCTCTCCTAAGACAGTCTACCCCAAATTAGGGTTTCATGTTGCATCAAGATACTTGAGTTCAAGGGATTCCAAATGCTCAAAATTGTCCTAATATGTTCCCAAATAATCCATGTCAAGTTTCAAGTCTTGCAGAGAAAGTTTGCTCAGTCAATTGCGCAAAGGCCTGAAAATCGACTGTGCTAGGGCAAAAGTCAACTGTGGCCCATATACAGTCAAACTTCAATATTTTTGGTCAAAATCCTCATTTTTAAGTATATTTCATCATTTTATCAAGGGTTGATCATGATTCATTAAGGATTGCTCATAATTCATCAAGACTCAAAAGTTGCTAAATTAGGGTTTTGCGGGAAAAGTCAACTCAACTTTGACCAAGCATAACTTTCTCATGCTTTATGAGAAATGACCCATCCAAAGCCCATTTTAAATAGTATGCAATTCCCTACAATCCATATTCATCTCCCAAGTTCAAAATATGCACTCACAAGAAGTTATGAATTTAGACATTATAGGTCATTTTGAAAAGTCAACAAAAACACCTTTTTTGTCAAAGCTTCATACATGAGAATGGAATATCAAATTGAGATGAGACCAAAAGGGTTGCCTAGAGGACATCTCAAGATTTCTAAAAAGTCCAAGAACACCTCCAAAGAGTCAAAATTGAGGAAGTTATACATTGGTGAAGTTGACCCTTTTTGCAAAATTGCCAAAAGTCAACTATCCCTAAAACTTCAAATTTTTCCAAATGGGCCCAATCTTGTTCACTTGTTTTGAATTGGCAACATAGCCCACGAGATCTATCCTTTGCCACTTGTCCATATCTTATTTTTATTATTTATTTTGATTTTTATTAGAATTAATTCAATTTAAATCAAAACAAATCATATAAAATCAAAAACATTGAAAACAAAAGATTTTGTGATTGTTTCAGGTCTTAAATTACAGCTAGCAAACATTCAAACTCGTGTAAAGGCATGTGTGCACAAAAACATGTTTGGAAAGGTTTTAAAGGTGAATCAAATCAAATCAAAAATCATTGAAGGAGGAAGATTTGGATCAGTTTTGGAACCCTAATCTATTCCTTGGTTCAAATAGAACAAAGGCAGACCATAAACTAGGTTAGAGACAGGCGCAGCAAGCAAAACAACATTTGAAAAAAATCAAGAAAAGTGGTGAATCGAAATCCTATTTCCAGGCATCCTCAAGGCCTTCTAGCTATCTCAATAGACTCCTGGGACTCTCGGCAAGCCAAAGCAATCAAGAACCAAGCCATTTCGGCGCTGTATTACACTGTAAGTCCATCATGAAACTCATGAAATCTTGAATTCGAATAGCATGATTTAGGCATTGTTAGGATGAATTAACCACATATTCTTGATCTATGGAACATATGCAAGCTTTCTGCATCATTTAATTTCATGTATATAGCCTGTAGCGAATTTCACCATTGTTAGGGTTCGGAGCTTCGAATCAGGGTTTTTGTATGCAGGGAAAATTGGCCTTCATGAATGGTACCTTTAGGTTCAGAATGACCAGACGAATACAACCATGGGGTTGGGAGTCATTTATACTGCCCATGGAGGATTTTTGAGCAAGCTCTACTTATAGTTACGGACAAGCGTCTGTAGGTAAAAGTCTGGGACTTTTACCCACAGAGAGAGGAAGATGATAACCCCTGTGGCAGCATTCCATTGGCCCGTTTAAACTTTCCGCACGCGTTTTTCTTTCATCTTCCACTAACGTTTGTTTTTACATATTATTATTATTATTATTATTTCATTACTGTACAACAAATACAAAGTGACGCAGTGGTAGCCAGGTAAGCGCTTAAGGCATTAAGAGGCTTGAGGTCAGGGGTTCGACCCCTGCCTCCAGCATTTGTTCTTTTCAAATTTCATTTCAGACAATCCAATGCCTGTACAAGCCCAGGGTCTACCATACACTCTTCCAATCTAGCCAGCCAAGTGTCAGATGGCCATTATCTGAAGGTTCACCAAAGCCAAGTCAAACGCGTATGCACTGGATCTCAGAGGTCAACGTGGACCTCACTCAAATGGGCCCAAAATTTGGATATTTGCACCCTCCAGGATACTATTCAGGCCCATTTCCTATCTTTTCTTCTTTTTATATTTTATTTAATTTATTTACTAACTAAAAATTAATTTTCTTTTTATCAAAAAATCCCAAAAATATTATTTTTCACCAATTAGATTTAGGTATATTTTTTATCAATAAATTAATTAATTTAATTAGGTTTGATTAATTTAGATAACTTTAATTTATTTTGTACAAAATTAAAAATAATTAGAATAAATAGGTTTTATTACTAACTTAATTATATTTTATCTTTTTTTCCTAAAATAACAAAAACCCAAAAATATGTCATATAATTATTTTCATTAATTAATTTAATCACTAATTAATTTAGCATTTAATTTTTAAAACCTAATCCTTTTTTTAAAAAAATAAATAAATTTTCTTTTAATTAGGTTAGAAGGGTCAAAACCCTAATTTCTCGTCGATCTAATTTTCATCGCACGCTTTATTATTATTTTTACCCAATTATTGTATCTGCTCACAGTTTGTAATAGTTTTAATTAGGACCTTTACTTTACAATTATCGCTTTAATTTCAAAGGGTTTGTTTTTGGCTATGTAAATACCTGAAGCCTTGTAATAGCGTAGTTTAATTTCCGCACTTTTAAATTCCGCAAATTATTAATTGTTAGATGTATGAAATAATTAGGGTTTGCATGACAAGAATGTATGTTAAACTTTAAAATAGTTAGATCACCCTAAATGTGCAAAGATAAATAAACTGAAACTGAATCACTCGCACATGCGCACTCCTAGGGTACACTCCCACTTGGTTGCCTTCGGTAAACGGTCATTGAGTATAGGGTGATTTAGTGGTTGTACTTTTGTCCAAAGATCATAGTTGCCTCGGAAAGGTTGCCTCGAATATTGTTGCCTCGGATAATTGATCTAAGACATTCAGGTTACTACTAAGACGTCCTAACATTGCTTTAGTGACCGTACGTCCCCTTTCGAATTAACCCTCAAAACTCCAACGATGATGCTACCTACTCACTAATAGTGGGATAGCGTTGTCTAAAGGAAACAAATACAGAACGATTCTTTTTTCGAGTAGGTAGATTAGTTCTTAAGTACTTGCTCAATCAAAACAAACTTTTTTTCACACTTACAGTCCTTTACAAACAAGTTTTGAAAAACACTTCATTACACTCTTGAAGACAAAAGCAAGAGTTAAATCAAAGTTAAAACAAAAACTTTTCGAAGCCCACAAACACAAAAAAAAAACAATTTTGAAAATGATGAGCAAGTACCTAAGAGCCCGTAGATAACTACAGATAGAAAGAGTGCTAATACCTTCCCTTTCTATAATCTACCCCCCGTACTCAAAAATATCTCGAAAAAGGAATTTTTCTGTGCTTTTTTCCTTTCCTTGTTGGATAAAATAAAAGACGGTGACGACTCTTGCTTACCGTGACATTTTGCGAATACAAACACAAAATGCAAACCAGCAAATTCCTTAAAAAATAGGGAAACACATCTCGGTTCTGGCCACCGTATCACATTACCGAATCAATGCGAAGAAATTGAATTGGAGAAGATAATCGGAGGAGAAGACCGTTCAAAAGAGAGGAGGAGATCGCCAGAATAGCGCTCATAATCAGTGGTGTTCATCGAAAACGAACAAGTGGACGCGAGGGGGAGAGAGAAAGGGAGCATAAGCTTGGCACGAGGAGACCAGTCGTGTGAGGCCAGTCGGACGCGTTGGGAGGAAGTCCAGACTGACCGGTGGTGTGCAGCTGGCTAAGGGAGAGAAATGGAGGTCGGCGGTGAGGAAAGAAAGGAAAATCTCTTGCTCTTTTGAGAAACTTGAGATGATTGGGAGAAATTTGAGTGATTTTTGTGAATAATGGCAAAAATTCCTTCTTGAAATTGAATTGAAAGAATATATAATAAAACTCTTGGTCCTTGTTTGGAAAATGATATAAAATTAACAAATTCCCTTGTTTTTTGAGTAGTGCAGAATTTTTGGCTTATTTCGGTGTACAGTATGAGAAGAAACCATAAGGCTAACATTAGGCTTCCGCGTGGTGTCATTAACACTAACTTACATTTAGAACCTTATTAACCCATCTTGGCTATTAGAAGGTAGTGAGATAGCCGACTTTGGTGCAGTCCAAGGTTGGTTGATACTCGAAACTACACTCATTGAGATTTGACTTTCGGGATGTTTTGGTGGCAAGCCAGTTGCCGTGCTAAAATAAAGCCTGTGAGAAAGATCGATGATATGATATTCCTAGAACCTGGTTACTATTTTAAGATAGGTTGAGCCAACTTAACTTCAATGGGGAAGGGTACTTACTTATGGACTTCATGCATGCCTTTAAACCAAAGGCTCTTGTATGACTTGTGTGTGTTTTCAACTTATCTAACATGAACATGACATTATAACTTCATATCATCATAACATAAAATTTTTACTAACCATTTCAAGGACATAGGGATTTATCTTTGTTCTTTGTTGTAGGTTATGGCCTTTGCTCGCAGAAACACTATCCAGATGAATTTTGTAAGAGTACCTTCCCAGCTTAAGGAGTTAGTCTCAAAGGTTTTTGAAAACTCTCAATTCACCAAAAGGCATGGTTATCTACTCAATTTGGTTACATCAGGTTTTGAAGAAGACAATATGAGTGTTCTGTTCCAGTTCTTTGATCCTGAGCATCACTGTTTTACCTTTCCATATTATCAGTTGGTACCCACAATGGAAGAGTTGTCTAAGCTACTAGGAGTACCTATTCTTGATCAGACACCCTTCGTCGGTTTAGAGAAAGTTCCAAAAACTGAAGATATTGCAGCAACCTTACATCTAAAATGGTCCGACATTGTATCTAATTGGGAAATAAGAAGTGGAGTCAAGGGCCTTCTTACTAAATTTCTGATAGAGAAGGCTCAGTTGTTTCTGGATGCTATGAGTTTTCATGCTTTCGAGGAGATCTTGGATCTGTCGATCTATGGTTTGGTACTATTCCCTAATCCAGACCAACTCATAGATGTGAACACCATCAAAATATTCCTTACTCATAATTCCGTGCCTACTTTGCTTGGAGATATTTTGCATTCTCTTCACACTCGTACTATGAGGAAGCGAGAAACTCTTATGTGTTGCATACCTTTACTATCCAGGTGGTTTATTTTTCACCTTCCCCGATCAATAAAGAAGAATGAACAAGGTTTGATGTGGTTTCAAAGAATGATGTCACTCTCTAATTCAGATATCTATTGGTGTTCCGAATCTCAGGAGGATATCCCTATTATTGACTGTTGTAGGGAATTCCCTAATGTGCCACTCCTTGGTATAAGGGAAGGTATCACTTACAACCCTTCCCTAGCTCTACATCAATTTGGTTATGATCGAAGAGACAGTCCTCGTGATATGCTCATATAGGGTATTGTATTTACGAGAACGATCCTGAAGGTTACTGTCAAAGGTTTATACATGCTTAGGGCATGGTGAATAAGATTGATAGCAAGAGTTTGGGGCAGAAAAGTTCCATCCCTCTGGAGCCCTTCCTCAGATGGGTGCGATCTCGTGCTCAAAATCTTGTAATGTCATATCCCGCTGTCCTACTAGTAATTGTGGAGCCTGTTGCTGAAAGAGATATTCCTCATACCGTTCTTCATCCAGATATTCCTACTGACCTTGAAGAGCTACATAAGTCTAGGATTCAACCAAAAGAAGAAAGGGACACCTTTGAGACTGAGTTCTATGCTAGTTAGAAGAAAGTACTAGAGCTGACCAAACGCCTTCGCAAAGAGCAAAGCCTTAATACATATGTAAACACAAAGAGGAAGCATCCATGGGAGACTAGACTCATAAGTTATTCCTTTGTAACCCTTCTTTTTGTTTTCATTGTATGCCTAAAAGGCGTTTATAATCTAAACTTGCTGAAACAATAGGCTGAACATCGACTGATAATAAAATCAATGAAGTCGCCATCAAATGTCTTTTATCCCGCCGAAAGGGAAAGGTGAACATCGAGTAAACCTGAAGGGATGAAATCACGGTCTTGCAACCATAAAGACTGGGTAAGGAAGTCGATTATGCAAGGGGAAAGTAATAGCAACCCACACGTCTGTGGTACTCCACAGGATCCACTTATGTTTGTTCTAATCTAAGGGCGTATCAAATCTATGTCTAAAGCTTAAAAGCTAAAAATAAAGATGCAAAGAGGGATTGCATGCAAAAGAGAAAACACATGGAAAAGAAGGAAAGATTACAAAGATCGCTCGACTGAGCCCCGTGACCAGATGCCTACGTATCCCTTTTAAGGAATCAGAGCGTCATAATTCGGCTCAAATGTTTTGGTTTGTTTGTGTTTTTGTTTAAAAGACAAAAGCAATAATCAAGATGGCCAAACATCAGATACAATGACAAAACATCAACAACAATGGTATGACAACAACAATGATGGCAAAATATTAACAATGATAGCAAAACATTAACAATGATGGCAAAACATCAACAACGATGGCAAAACATCAACAATGATGGCAAAGCATCAACAACAATGGAAAAACATCAACAAATTGGATGATAAAACATCACACCTAACAATGATATTGAAAATCAAAGTAGGATAAAAACATACGCGATGGTGAAACATCGGCACAAAGATGGCAAAGCATCATGGAAAGGATGGCAAAACATTACAATTTAGATAATAAAACATCACACCTAACAATGATATTGAAAATCAAAGTAGGATAACAAACACACGCGATGGAGAAACATCGACAAAAAGATAGCTAAATATCATGGCAAGGATATCAATACATCAATTTAGATGATACAACATCACACCTAACAATGATATTAAAAATCAAAGTAGGATAACAAATATAAGCGATGGCAAAACATCGACACAAAGATAGAAAAATATCATGGCAAGGATGGTGAAACATCAATTTATATGATAAAACATCACACCTAACAATGATATTAAAAATCAGGATAACAAACATAAGCGATGGCAAAACATCGACACAAAGAAAGAAAAATATCATGGTAAAGGCGGTAAGATTTCAACTTAAAAAGGTTTAAAACAAAGCCAAAAGGCGCAAAAACAATTAAGAATGGTTCGTATTTTTTACCTGGAATAAGTGTTTAAGTCCATTACAGATGTTTTATGATTTTCCAAGAAAAATAAAGTTTTTGTTTTAAGATGCAATATGCAAAGAAAAAAAAAACTAAAGGATACTATCCTAATCTCTAGCCCTAGTGTAATCATACAATGATGACCCTACGTCAAGGAAGAAAGGGAAATATCTACCTAAGTGAACATACATGGATATATATCCTAATCTCTAGCTCAAGGACTAATTCTACACGAGCAATCCTAAGGGAGCATGGCATATCAAACAAGTGCTTTGGAAAAAGCACACAATCGGGGTATACTAACTCAGGGGGGGGGGTATGAAGAGAAAATGCTTTAGCTAAGGGGAGAGAATCACCCGAAGCAAACAAGCGGAAGACTGAGATAAAATAAAAAAGAAAAGCATTACTTTAGTTAAGGGAAGCAGATCACCCGAAACAAACAAGCGGGCAGTAAAGTGTCAGCAATGGCCATTGTGAACTCCTGACAAATGGTGGGGGTTGAGACCAAACCCTTTTCCACATGACCGACTCGATACACATGATCTACACAAATCCAAAGCGTTGATGTAAAACGTGAGCCTAGGATGATATGAATTATAATATGTGGGGGTCGATTACGGACCCTTTTCACGCGCCTCCTTTTGAGGACTTATTCAGGTGGGGGATATGCAAGCACAAATGTAAACACACTTGCAGAATACCTACTTCAAAGGTAGGATTTTAAACAAACACAAGTAGCAAACAAGGCATCTTTGCGGAATTGCCTTAAATAGGTCTTTAGATAAACCAATGGGATTCTTGATAGATATCAGCAACGGAGGCCCCTTTCGTGCATCTCTATTCCTACTTGAAATGGCAAGGAAAGCGGTAAAATCCTGCTTGACATGATCTCTAGAAAGCATTAAAATGCAGAAACAAAGAATGAAGTCACGATGATACCTAACGGAGTAGGTCTGTTGCCTCTTCAAAGTGAATGAGATAAGAAAACTTTATAGAATGCCTCCTTGAACCTCCTCAATCAACCATCAATTAGGCATATCCGAGTTGGGTCAACAATCGATCGTAAGATCATAGCATGAGTGTCCATAAGATAAATGGAATTCTTGGTGTATAGGAGTTGAATCGGTTTATGATTAACCAAGAGGTATACTTGATTAATCTCGTGAGAGTGGGTGCTCCTACCCTCAACCATGAGACCCTTTTGTGTATGGAACACTTGGTATATGGACCAAAGTGATTGATTTGGGTTATGATTAACCAAGGGAAAAACTTGATTAAATCTCGTGAGAATGGCCATGCCCAAACTCAACTACGAGACCCTTTTGGTGCATGGAAACACTTGGTATATTGAACAAAGTGATTGATTCAAGTTATGATTAATCAAGGGCAAAACTTGATTAATCTCGTGAGAATGACCATGCCCAAACTCAACTATGAAACCCTTTAAGAAAATTCTTGATATATGGACCAAGGGGAGAGAAGAGAGTTGTTTCAATGCATAAGATAAAAATCAAAAACCCATACAAGGTGGCTATATTCATGCTCCTAGAAAGTGGG
This sequence comes from Vicia faba, assembly GCA_948472305.1. Taxonomy (NCBI): domain Eukaryota; kingdom Viridiplantae; phylum Streptophyta; class Magnoliopsida; order Fabales; family Fabaceae; genus Vicia; species Vicia faba. The sequence goes on from OX451735.1 coordinate 1,457,455,051, forward strand.
ACTAGCGCGACACTAGTATTCTAAACGACCAATTAGAACAACTGATCAAATAGTTGTCGCTGTAGAAAAGCCCAGGACCAAACTATGAATGTGTGCAAGTGTGCATTTGTAGGTGTATACCTTTTCATTGATGATTAGCCCAAGAGGAGGCCATGTGTTATAATTGAACGATTATGCATAATAGAAATATTTAAACATATAAAGAAATAACAAAGAAATAAAATTCTAAGCTATTACAAACCATATGGGAATGGGGGTACAAGTTTACCAATGGGGACATATCAAATCGACAACACAATTAAAAGTCTAAATAAACAAGAAATACAACCCAATCGAATTTAATTAAATAAATAATTAAACTAAATCATTTTATTTAATAAAATTAATTAACAAAATAATTAATAATATTAAATAAAACTTATCAATTTAAATATTTTTATAACAAATAATATTTTTTGTATATTTTTAATAAAACAAAATAAATGATGATTAAAAAAAAGAAATATAGAACAAAAAAAGAGATGGGCCTGATATGGAGAATTCAGGGGGTGCATAAATGAAAGTCGCTAGGCCCAATGACAAGGGTCCGCTGATCTGGTGCACTGCAGCTCTAGGGGTGTATCGTGGTCTACGCTTTTGGGAATGTTGATGCTGATGATGATGAAGATACGATGGTCAAAACGAATGAGGGTGTACAGTGGACTTTGAGGGAGAAGCGTCAGAACCAAAAGGTGTACTGCGAGAATCAGTGGGGCAGTTCCAGAGAGTATACCATGGACTTGTATTCTAGGACATTTTGATGTTGATGATGGATGATCTGACAAGATCTGTCAGTTGAGAGGCGAGGGAACACGATGAACCACTGGGAGGTTCCTGCACATAATCACATGGAGACCACAATGGCGGTGACAAGTGTCACCTCCAGAATAGTGTGTTAATTAACACTTAACTTAAACAAAATTGAGATTAGTGGAAAACAAAAATATAAGAGATTGATTAATCTCTCTCTTCCTTCTTCGTTCTCCCACTCTCTCTCAAATGAACCTCACCGGAGACGACATAGCCATCGCACCAGGAATCACCTTACGGCAGCAGCAGCGGCAATATACAATGATCTATCTTTGATCTTCAATTTTTCACACCGTTCACTTCGTCCTTCTCTCCTCTTCTCTAATATGTGACACTTTTTTTCAGGAAATGAAAGATCTCGCCTAGATATTGAAAGGGATTTTGAAAACCTTAGGTGCTCAGATGATGAAAATCAGTGATGATGATGAGATATACAACGATAAGAATGAAAATGAAGGGGAATGAGAACGAGTATGTCCGTGATGTCTGAATCTGGGAGTTTTTACATCGACTTATTGTGGATTTTTTTAGGGTGAGATTTTACTGATTCTCTGGATTTATATTGATTCAAAATCTTTTCCTCTTCTTCTTTTTCGATTTCAGAAGAGTTTGATTTAGGGGAAATTATGATAAATTTCTAGGGTTTTATTTCTTTGTTGTTTGCCGTTTCTAGTTTTTGTTTTGCGTAAATAGTGGCTCCCCCCTTGAAAAATGTGCCAATGAATGCTTATATAGTGATACAGTTAGGGGTTTTACAATTGATGGATTGAAGTGAGTTTTGGTAATAGGCCTGTTGATTTTTCTGTATTGGACCCATACGAATTATGCTTGTTAGCAATTTCTGGTTTTTCTTGTTTGTGGCCTTTTACTGATATGTGCATTTTGATGTTGACTTGTTTCTGACTTTGTTTCTGAGATGTGTGAATATGATATTGGGCTGGGAGTTTGTGATTTAAATTTGTATTCTGAAAATTGTTTTGTGAACCAAAGTGGGCTTTGAGATTTGGAATAGAAAATGCTTTGGCCTATGATTGAATTAAGATTCTGATTATGTTTGAAACAAATTGTATGAGGCCTTGTGAATGCTTATGAATATGATTTGAAAACCATCCTTTATTCTCATTCCTACACAAACCCTAATGATGAGATTGAAAAAGAAACTTTGTTTGAATTTCTTATTATTGCTCATGTTGATAATTATTCTAACCATTTTCTTTCTCTTTGTTCATGTGAGAAAATGATGGTGATGAGGAAGAAAATTAATGAAAATAACGAAAGAGGTGGAAGAGACTTGAAGTGCTCTATGAAAACCTGAAGATAAATAAAACTTTCTTGTAGCTTAGAACACCTCGTATCCATTAGGAACTTCTATAGTATTGTGATTTCAAGTAATTTGAACTTTGAGACTTGAAGACTTGTAATTGGTAGTGAAATAAGTGTATTCAAATTTGTACTTGTAAACTTGAATTGTAAAGAAGCTTTGTGTAACTTGGAATTCTTGAGCATGAATTGAAAGAAATGATTTAGAAAATCGTAACTTGAATCTTATTGGAATCTTGAATGAAGTTGGCTCTAGGGTTGGAAATTAAACCTCCTTAAGATTCATTTGAATTTTGAAAGATTTGAATTGAAATCCATTTGAATCCTTGCCTAGAAATTGATAAGAAAAACTTGGCAACTTGAGATCAAGGTTTCTTTTGAACTAAAATGTGTGTTTCTTGCTTGAATTAACCCTTGACATCATAACCACATATGCTCTTGAACAAATTATATTTGATGTATCAAGTAAACAAAAATGAAACCAAATATTTAATTATCAAATCCATCTTTAACTTGTACTTTAAGAAAATCCAAATAATCCAATTTCAATCTATTTTTTACAAGCTTCAAACAATCTTGATTCAACTAAATACCTTTAGAAAACTTGAACGCGTACCAACCGAACGAAAATTTCAAATCAAATTCAATCCTTAATGAACGAAACCAAATGCTCATCACATAAAAGGAAGCTTCCAGTGAAAGTCAAGCCTTTGTAAGAAAGTCCAAGAAGTGATGACAGAACTCGTAACACAAGTAACAAATGAAGAACCTTAATGCTGAAGGAAAGAGCATCAAGATAGCCATAATGACTCAACCCTAATTTAAGATCTTTCAAGAAGAAACATCGAAGCAAAACAAAGTAGCTGAAAAACCCTAATTTAACAAATCTTCTAAACCATAGATGCTTTGTATGATATGATGAAAATGATGCTTTGAAAACTTTTCCCACAAAGATGTCACACGCTTCAGTAATCAAAACCTAGCACAAGAGCCAAAAGGGAGGAAAAAATGTGATTCAGTTCGAAGTACTTGTAAGTCTTCAATTCTCTAAGGACACAAAGAATCAATGAGATATCTCGAGGCATGAGAAGCCTTGGTAACTTGAATGAATAAAAGAATGAGGATATGAGATCCATCTTGGAATGGTTTCCAATATGACCAAATTCTAAAGCTTGAAGAAAACCAAGAAGATAAGAATACCTCAATCTCGTCATAATGCATGAATATGTATGATGAAACATAAAACATAAAAAATTCTGAAATCAAGAGGGTAAATTTTGGGGTGCAACACTTACTAACAAGAAAATTTGTTGTTGTTTCCTTTTTATTAACAAACTTAAATCCCACGAGGTCCTTGAAAGTATTGCATATGCATCTACACACCATAAGTATTGTTACATAATAGGTTTACAAGACAGGTTTTTTCATCTTCTTGTTGTTTATTTCTGTAGAAAATGGCTCTTGAACAGACAGTCAAAGATCTCCAAGATTAGAATGCCCAGTTCAAACAAATGTTCTTAAACTTATCCAATGTGCAAGAAGAACTGAAGGTGCTCGTCACCAATGGGAAAAAGAAGAAGACAAAGAAACCAATAGACGTATTTAACATGGGGAGGAGGTCCAGAGGTCCAGCCAAGCGAGCTCAAGATCTTGATATCCCATCGGACGAAGATGACAACCAGGATGAAGATGGTAAAAGTGTTAAAACTGAAAGAAACAACCTTGGTTCTGAAAAGTTTCCTGATGTAGAGGAAGATGATTATTTGGATGAATAATATCCCCCTGCTGACGATATGTATAAGCTGTTAAAAGAGCGTCTGAAAGCTATGGAGGTCCAGAAGGTGTCTGGCTTGAACTTTGAAGAATTGGGTTTAGTCTCAGGAACCGTCATTTCTTCTAAGTTCAAAACATCTACCTTTTCCAAGTATGATGGCATTTCTTGCCCTAAGTTGCATTTGAGATCATATGTTCGGAAAATTCAACCACAAACTGCTGACAAGAAATTGTGGTTGCATTTCTTTCAAGAGAGTCTATCTGGAACACAACTAGAATGGTATTATCAACTTGAAGGTACCAATATCCATACCTGTGAAGATTTGGCTGCAACTTTCTTTAAACAGTATCAATAAAATTCTGATTTGGCACCAACCCGCATGCAACTACAGAGTATGTCCATGGGTTCTTAGGAAGGCTTTAAAGAGTACGCACAAAAATGGAGAGATCTTGTAGACATAGTTCAACCTCCTTTGGCTGATAGGGAATTGGTTGACATGTTCATGAGCACACTAATAGGTCATTTCTATAATCACCTACTTGGAATTTCTTCAGCCGGTTTCACTGAACTGATATTAACAGGAGAACATGTTGAGAGTGGAATCAGAAGCGGTAAAATTTAGGTGGCTACATCTTCGAATACTGTGAAGAAATTTTATAATGGTAAGAAAGAATCCAATGTTGTGTACGGACAAAAGGGTCGTAGTAAGAGTAACCACAACCAATTTTTGGGGGCAGTTCTGATCTCTAATACCGCGCCAGTACCACAACAACAACAATAGAGTAATCAGTGTAGGAAGGATGCACCCAGGAGACAGTTCATAAAAATCAACATGCCTTTGTCTCAAGCATTGCAACACATGTTGAAGGAGAAACTGGTCACATTGAAGGACCTTCCTCAGAATCCTAATACTTCCTCTCCCTGTTACGATCCCAATGCATGGTCTACATATCACTCCAATAACCCCTGACATGACACTAACAATTGTTGGGCTCTGAATAATAATATCCAAGACATGATTGACGCTAAGGAGATTAAATTTGATCCTTTTGAGACTCCTATGTGATCATTGTACCTATGCCTAATCACGACAAGGGCATTAATGTTATCGATGATGATTCTCATGTTTCTGCTGTGAATGACTTGACTACTCCTCTGATGATTGTTAATAAGAAGTTGCTGCAAGCCGGTTTATTTCTAGGTTGCACTGAAAGGTGCTACTATTGCGTCCTAATCCAATGGTTGTGCACTGTTGAAAGAAGGTGTTCAGCGTTTGACGGATGACCGTGTAATTATATTTGAGAATACTCCTTCTGTGGAGAGTATGTCTCAAGACCTGAAGCTTGAAGACGTGTCTGAAATTTCTGGTACTCCTGTAAGGATCACTTATAAAGGTCTGATGAAGATTACTGTCGAACCTAAGATTGATCCTCTGATTATTACTGCGCCTGGGCCAATTCCATATTCCTTTGACAAGGGTATCCCTTGGAATTATGGATTTGATGTCTACTACCATGGCATCAAGAAAGAACCATTGACTGTCAAAGATAAAAATACTGAAATTATTGATCCTAATGTTGGCAATATTGTTAGGAATAGTAACGTTACTAGAAGTGAAAGGGTTTTCTCTCCAGAGATATCTCCAAAAGTCTTTACTACACCAGTTCGTATCACTACCACTTAATGAACTATTGAAACTTGAGGCAAAGAATATATGACTGAGCCTGCCCAGACTGAGGCACCGAAAGAGGTTACTTTTGAAGATACCTCAAAGCAAGAGATGGAAGAAGTACTTAAAATTATTCGAAAGTGACTAAAAGATTGTTGAACAGTTGAGGCAGACCCCCTCCAAAATATCTATGCTATCTCTGTTGTTGTGCTTTGAAGCCCGTGTTCAGGCTTTGGTAAAGTTCGTGAAATCTGCTCATATACTGCAGGAAATCTCTGTTGATCAGTTCGGAAATCATGTTGCTAGCCTGAAAACCGATAATGGGCTAGGCTTTTCAGACGCTGACTTAACTCCCGCAATAAGGAACCATAATAAGGAACTACATGTCTCTATTGAGTGTAGGGTCACTACCTTATCCCATATATTGGTGGACACAGGCTCCTTATTGAATGTATTGCCAAAAGATGCTCTAGACAAACTTGACTATGAAGGGATTGTGTTAAAACCCAGTGACATTATGGTAAGGGATTTTGATGGTTCAAAAAGAATGATGCATGGAGAGGTTGATCTTCCAATAAAAGTGGGTTCCCAAATCTTCGACTCTACTTTCTATGTGATAGAAAGCCTATTCCTGTTTTCTTGGACGCCCTTGGATTCATGGGGCAGGCGCTGTTACTTCTACTTTACACCAAAAGTTGAAGTATCTCATAAAAGGAAAAATCATTATAGTTTGCGGCAAAGAAGAATACATGGTAAGCCATTTGAATTCCTTCAAGTATGTTGAGATGGATGGATAATTATTTGAGACTCCTTACAAGACCTTTGAAGTTATTCCTAAGACAACCCCTATTGACAAAGCAACTCCTACCACTCCTAAGGTTACCATGATTCCACCAAGAATGACTTCACTAAAAGACGCTAAAGCTGTGGTAGAAGAAGGTGGTGGCACTGTTTAGGGTCAGCTTCCCAACATCCCTTACATGTCCGATAAATTTGGTTTGGGTTTCACTTCAGAGGCTGAAAGGGCTGTCCTTCGTGCTCGTGATAATTCTGGGAGACTACCATTCCGCATCAACAGCAATGGAGTTCACAAAAATCAAGTCAACGCTGTGCAAGACACTGATAGCGACTGTGACATAAACATTTGAATTTTCCTACTACCAACAATGGGCTCAACAATTGGAAGGATGAAGACTTTATTCCAATGTCCTTTAGTCAGGAGTAAATTCTATTTTCTTTTTTCTTGCTTTCAAGTTTTAGGTGATGTAATTTAAACAATGTCTTTAAACCTTGTGCCTTACCCGTGGCACAACGGTCCATTTTTTAGGGTTGTCATTTTTCATCTGCATATTTTCATTTAATATATCATTGGAAGATTGCATTCAAATTTTTCACTCTTTGTCTTTTTACTTTATTGCTTTCAAAATAGCTATGTGTTCGTACATACAACCACACAACAAATTGCAGATCCATATCCACCATGGATCCCGTTGATAACAATTCTACTATTTCCAATTATGACTTCAAAAATTTGATCTACCAAGCCGAGGACGAAGGTGAGGAAGATTATGAAATACCTGAAGAGCTTGTTAGGCTGTTAATGCATGAAGAAAGAGCCATACAACCACATGAAGAGCCAATCGAGGTTGTGAACTTGGGTATTTAAGAGGACAAGAAAGAAGTCAAAATAGGTGCCATCCTAGAAGGCAATGTCAAAAAAAGATTAATCCATATGTTACATGACTATGTTGAGATCTTTGGTTGGTTGTATGAAGACATGCCAGGGCTTGATACTGACATTATGGTTCACCGTCTACCAATGAAGGAAGGTTGTCCTCCTATAAAATAGAAGGTTCATCGTATGCGTCCCGAGATGTCTGAAAATATCAAAGTTGAGGTTATGAAGCAGTTCAATGTAAGTTTCTTAGTTGTTACATCCTATCCACAGTGGGTTGCAAATGTGGTGCCAGTACCTAAGAAGGATGGAAATGATCTATACAAAGTACATGTGCCTCTGGTTCCTTTAAATGTCTTGACTTCTCCTTGGCCGTTTGCAATGTGGAATATTGATATGATATGAGAGATTAGGCTACTTCTTCCAACGGGCATCGGTTCATCCTGGTTGTAATTGATTACTTCACGAAGTGGGTTGAAGCAACATTGTTTGCTTCTGTTACCAAGAATGTTGCGGCTCGGTTCATTAAATACTATCTTATCTGTCGGTATGGCATCCCTGAAAGGATCATCACGGAAAATGGTACCAATCTTAACAATACTATGACCACGGAACTCTGCACACAGTTCAGGATTAAGCATCACAATTCTTCTCCGTACCGACCAAAGATGAATGGTGCAGTGGAAGCCACCAATAAGAATATCAAGAAAATATTGCAGAAGATGACAGTGACATACAAAGATTGGAATGAGTAGTTACCATTTTCTCTTCATGGTTATCGCACTTCAGTTCGCACATCAACTGGAGCAACCTCGTTCTCTCTAGTCTATGTTATGGAGGTTGTCTAACCTGTTGAAGTCCATATTCCATCCCTAAGGATTATGAAAGATGGATATTTCGACGAATGGACTCAGACTCGACTGGACCAAATAAATTTGATCGATGAAAAAAGGCTTGCGAATGATACTTACTACCATGGACGGTGAAGATTTTCCACATGCTGTGAACGCGGACATAGTAAAAAAATACTACACATAAAAGAGACCCGCTAGGTTGATAGGCCTAGGCAAAAGTAAGCGCATCTCGAGAACCAAAAGGGTTCGGGCAAAAATTAGGGATATGTATAAAAAAATTGAACATCCGACAAGTCGAAAACCTGAAAAGGCGGCTTGGGCAAAAAAAGGGTATCCCGATGGGTTGAAAACATAAAAGGGAGGTCCAAGCAAAAGTTAGGGATTACAACGTACGACAATGTCCCGTTGGATCACCCATCTACTTACAACCAACTTCATTACTAGCACCAAGTTCAAATGGTACAGAACAATTCAATCATCTTCTTCCAACAACAAGGGATGGGACGATTAAAGACATAGGGGAAATAGCATAGTTGAAACTCGATGGGATCATTTCCACATAGATGGTTTTCCTTGTTTTTCTTTGTACCCTTTCTTCTTTCTTACAACGATTTCCTCTTACTAGGATTTCCGTCTCTTTGTATAAAAATGCCTGCTTATAGGCAAACTTTCAGAATTAATGCAATTAGATTTCAAAATTCAAAACTGTTTTGTTTGCAAAAACGTCTAATGATTATATTGAATGAAAATATGCATTTGAACATGATTACTATTAACAAAATATATGCATAAAAACAGGATTATCATTTACTAAAGACTTTAGGAGTTTGGATAATGTTCAAGTCATCCACAAATATCCTCAGAGAAATCTCCACAAAACTATCTCTATAGAGCTATCTTCAAAAGCTCATCCCCAACAGAGATATATTCCCTAGAAAATCTAATATCCCATCAGATAGAAACTGGGGCATCTTCCAGCGGTTTACCTCTATATTGTTGATGGATAGCTCGACATGATCATCTTCCCTAATAGGCACCCTAGAGGATAAGGTAGTTTGATCAATTCCCCAGCATACGGTGGAAACTTCCTCAGTGCATCATATGAAATCTTGATCCCCATCAGAGATTATTTCCTCACCATAGTCTACAGGGTTTATTTCCCCAACAAAGTTTATTTCTCCTATACTGCAATTCCCCAACAAGATTCTCTTCCCCGGCCAGATGTCATTCAACTTTGTCCTCCCCATAAGAGTTGACATCCATATCTAAAACTTATTCAGATAGTACATCAGAGGGTTATCCATCTCTTTTGTCCCCAATTAGGGTACATAATAATATAATCATTTAAAAGAACGATGAACGACCAATTTTCCTGGAATTCTTCTATCCCTAAGCAGAAGTCAAACATCACCAACGGAGTGTCCTCAAACAGAAAGTGGGAATCCCCAGTAAAGACGTTCTAAACAAAATTGAGAAACTACTGTCTTCATCCCCAAAAACAGTCGGGGATTTATTTTCCCCAGCCAAAGATGTTATACCAAGCTACCGATACGTTCCAGCGACATATTGCACCCATACATCATTTACAGAATATCATAGCATATGCGTACTAAATGAATATAGTATTCTCATTTATTTTGAGAGCATCATTATGCAATGCATTTCATGCATCATGACATTGCATAACACTAATTTTGTCTATTTAGGTTAAGTTCCCGAACAGAAGAATATTTTTAGCCATCTATAGACAAGTTGTAGAGGAATCCCCGAAACAGGATGAGGTGACTATCTACATGACCAAATGATTTCCTTCAGAGATTCATTCTGAAAAGCATCCCCATCAGGGACTAAACTGGACGAGCATTTCCTTCAGAGTCTGGTTCTGAAGAGCATTTCCTTCAGAGATTCATTCTGAAAAGCATTCCCCTCAGAGACTAAATTTGACGAGCATTTCCTTCAGAGACTGGTTCTGACGAGCATTTTCTTCAGAGATTCATTCTGAAAATCACTTCCAGCAGAGATTTATTCTGAAAAGCACTTCGCTCAAAGGTTTATTCTGAAAAGAACATCCCTCATAGATTCATTATGACGAGCATTTTCTTCAAGATTTATTCTGAAAAACACTTCCTTCAGAGATTCATTCTGACGAGCATTTCCTTCAGAGATTTATTCTGACGAGCATTTCCCTCAGACACTAAATATGACGAGTAGTTCCTTCAGAGCATTATTTTGAAAAGCACTTCCTTCATAGATTTATTCTAAAAAGCACTTCCTTCAGAGATTTATTTTGAAAGGCACCTCCCTCAGAGATTCATTCTGACGAGCATTTCCTTCAAATATTTATTCTAAAAACCAACTCCCTCAGAGATTCATTCTGACGAGCATTTCCTTCAGAGATTTATTCTGAAAAGCACCTCCCTCAAAGATTTATTCTGACGAGCATTTCCTTCAAAGAATAAATCTGACAAGCAGTTCCTTTAGAGCGTCATTCTGAAAAGCATTTCCTTCAGAGACTCATTCTGAAAATCATTTCCCTCGGAAAGGATCAGATAGATTCATTTTGAAAAGAATTCTTCAAATAAAGTCAATCGTAGACTCATTCTGATACTCCTATCAACAGTTACTTTGGATGGCATCTATAAGCCCATCTCTGACGACACTCTATTACCTCTTCTAATGACATCTTTAATCCCATTCAAGCAATACAATCAACCAACATTGTTACTTCGTGCACATGTGAGTGCAAATTTTTGGGCACTTAAGTGTTCAATCCTCTTCCACCTTCAGATCACGAATAGCGAGCAGCCAATCTAACTATTTAGGTTTAAGAAGATTGAACAGGGGAAGTTGTTGTACCCCAAAATTTGGCCTCCCATTATTCAAGCTCCTAGGGTTCTCAATTGCTCAAGACTACTCAAGGATTGATCAAACAAACCCTCCTCCTAAGCAGTTGACCTACAACTAGGGTTTTGCTTCTCTCAAGGAAAATTAGACTTCTAATGCCTCAAGTGTATTTCATAGTTCCTCATATGTCTCAAAGAATTCTCATTCCAAATTCCAAGCCTTGCACCACAAGTTTGCTCAGTCAATTAGTCAGATGATTGAAAATCCACTATATTGGGCAAAAAGTCATCTTTGACCTATTAACAGTCAAACTTCAAGATTTTTGGTCAACATCAACATTTTGAAGTCGCATTCATTATTTTATCAAGGGTTGATCATGATTCATCAAGAAAACTCAAGATTCATCAAAAGTCAAAAGTTACTAAATTTTGGTTTTCTTAAGGAGAAGTCAACTAAACTTTTATCAAGCGTAACTTTCACATACATCATCAGAAATTTCTCAACCAAAGCTCGTTTTGTAGGAAATTAAAATATCAACAACTTTGTCTCTCTAAGCTCAAGGACAAAAATTCTTCATTTGAGAGATATGTGCCAAAACATTATAGGTCATTTTAAAAGTCAACAAAAAGACACTTTTTGTCAAAGCAATTTACATCAAGATAAAGGCTTCAAATGAATAAATGACCAACATGAAGATTGTAGGGGATATCTTGAGCTTTCAAAAGAGTCCAAGATTACCTTCATATGATAAAAATTTAGTGAGATATGATTTATGCAAATTTGGAAATTTTGAGAACATGCATGAAATCCAAATTAAGGAAATTTGAATTTTTGGGCTAATGGGCCTATCTTTTAAGGTATAAACGTGTTCCTAACCTCATAATAGACTCCTAAACCCATTCATTTATTTTTGTGGTTTTTATTTCTTTTATTTTTGATTTTATTCAATTAAAATCAAAATAAATCAAATAAAATACCAAGTGAATGAATCAAGGCATAAAGATCTATTTTTGAATCAAATCATAAGTCTAAAAAGGTGGTGACAACTTGCAAAAAACGTGTAAAGATTGGTTGGTACATGATTGAACTTAAAAAGAAAGATTTCATGCAAAACTTCAATCAAAGATTTGATCATGAAATACAAAATATTGATTATACTTTTGTTGACCTAAATCTTTTATTATAAATAAAAAACACATTCATACCAAGGGACACACGAAAATTGCCTCAAAAACACCCTCTCAAAAAACTTAATTTTTGTTAAAACTAGGGCAAAGTCAAAACCAAAGATCCAACCACTTTAAGTCCAAGCCATCCATTGCAAATCATTCTCGAGGTATCTAAGGGTAAGAATAGGTCGGAAGTCATGGTCATTGATGCTTGAGACAAGCATACTCATCTTCTCCAATTTTCTTTTCTTTCAAACATTTATATAATTTATTTCATACATAGGTAATGTTTATTAACTGCACAAATGAGTTCCTGTTGTTAGTTAGATCAGGTTTGAATCATAAAACAAAAGCTCTAACGTGAGAATCATGTTTTGCCATGGCTAGGGAAGTTTGATATATCTTATTCGAAACTCATGATACAAGTGTTTTCAGGCCAAACAAACACCACCATTGGATTCGCAAGGGTCGAATTAGGGGGGTAGGGTCCTTTTTATGGTCTAACACATGTGATTTTGCAGGTTTGAAAATCCTCTCACCGAAGAAGACGATCGGAGCTAGGGCTCTGGCGCTTCCTTGGTTCACTTTCTTTATTATACATTTGTATGCTTATATTTTAATAACATAAATGAAGTGCAACATAGTTGGTTGAGATGGAGGCATATAACGTGAAAGGCGTGGGTTCGATCCTTGCGTCTTACAGTTTTTTTTTGTTATTTTTCAAATTAACGCGCATGTTTTATATATATTAATCAATGCCTATTTCTCAAACACCAACAGGCACTTGGCCTAGTGGCAACCAATGCAGTTTGTGAATCCATGGGGCGTGGGTTCAACACCCACCCCCATGCAAATTTTTTTGCCCTATTTTTCTAACCTAATTTTTTATTTTCTTTCTTAATTATTCCTTAATTGATTTTTAATTAACAATTAACTAACCTAATATTTTTTTTATTAATAAATAACAAATTAGGATTAGGGTTTTATTTAGTAATTAATTTTTTCTTATATTTTTTATTTATTAAATATTTAAATTGGCTTTTTTCTTAACATTAAAATAAATTAGGATTTAGGTTTTAATTACTATTATTAACTTAAATTATTTTCTACAAAAAAATCATAAAACATTTTAACATTCTTTTTCTATTTTCTTTCTTCTTGCTATTTAATTTTTATAGAAAATTGTATAGGTTGCATTCCTTAATTGAAATAGCGAAGATTTCTTTTCTCGCATTTTTTTCCTAATTATGTAATTGCTCATAGGATTTAATAGTGTAGGTTTATTTTCTCACAAATTTTTATACTTATGTACCTCTCCCAAAGCCATATAATAGCTTAGGAATTTACATTCCACACTTTACTTTTTTGTACATATTTAATTGCTAGTTACAAGGGTTTGCGTGGAAAGACTAAAAACAATCTAGAAAACCCAATATTTAAGACAAATAACTGAATCAATACACTTCTCACACTTGCACCTTTAGGGTAACCTCTCTTGTTTCCTTACGAATATTGGTCACGTCCCTCGAAAGTGGGGATACTTTAGCAAAAGACCCTTGATCAAATCATCATGTACCTTTCGAATAAAGATCATAATCCCACGATGACCCTTCGAGCAGCCTACAAAATGATATAGTCCCTTCGAGTTGCCTACAAAATGATGATAGTCCCTTTGATACAATTGCCAAAGTATCCTTAATTGTTGTCTTCGATGACCATACGATGACCCTGCGCATGTCCCTTCATATACAATAGATAGAGCTACCTACCAACTAATAGTATGGATAGTACTATCTCTAAAGGAGAAGGAAAAGAATAAGAAATACTTTAGTGGTTAAGAAACTCTTAATTGCTTGGTCACAACTTTTCTCAAAACTTTTTTTCACACTACACTTTCAAACAAATATTTTAAAAAAATAACACTTTGTATACATTCTTGAGGACTAATACAAGAATCATTACAAAGTCAGCCTTACATTAGCAATTTCAAAATATTTTCAAACAAATCACACACACAAAGAAAGATTTTCAAAAGTGAGATAAGCAATTAAGAGCCCGTAGATAACTACGGATGAAAATGGTGCTAACACCTTCCATTTTCATTACTTACATGTTCTTTTCACCTTTCCTAAATATTGGATAAAAGAAAAGTCAGTGGCGACTCTAGCTATCCGTACATTTGGATAAAACCAAAAAGACAGTTCTCTCACCATATTACTCCGAGCGATGGAGACCAGAAAGGAATGGTGGTGCTACCGCTCCCTCATCACCATGCGAACCTCACGCGAGCATCCTGCTTTGCCGGGCGAGCACTGGGCCTTGGACAACATTAGCATTTTATAAGAGTCATAACTTGAGTTTTAGGACTCCGACTCACGTGCCATTTGAAACTTTAGGAAGCTAACGCGATGAACTATACTTTGGTGGAATAAAAAGAGCCATATGATGAGTTTTTTATAGTACCTATGCTTTGATAAATAGGATGATTCAATGATTATATTGATGTGATGTATGTGTATATGATGAATTGTTAATGCTATGATGATGTTGTTTTGCATTATGCAGTGTGTGTTAATATTATGATGATTATATAAATGATAATGTGTTTTGACTAGCAGTAGTCATTTTGTTGTTAAGATGTTTTGTATCATGCTTTCATGGCATATATTAGGGCATAGCCCAATGATGGTTACATGGCGTTGTTCCAGTGAATTTTGCAGGACGAATAGTCGAGTGATGGCCTCAATCCCATAGTATGGATTGAGTGCAATTTGTGATGTGCTCTGGTTCCAAGCGGGAATCGATCCTATTGGTGGGGATATTTGGAGAAAATGATGACAGTGTCATCATAGAATTTTTTGTACCACATGCATGAATCTAATGAAATTGCATTGCATTATACATGGAATTTCATGATGATTCCATTGAGTGATGTTTTGTGAATGCATGTTTGCGATAGTTGATAATTGATACTATTACCATGTGTCTGATGATTATTACAATGTTGTGAAGGTGTGAGTATGACATGAGGTTTCAATGATGTGGTGTTTTCCTTGGAGTTGTAATATAAATACTATATTTACTCCTTATGTCTTTTATAATGATTATGATTTACTCCCCCTTGCTCCTCGGAAATGTTGCCTCTATACATGGGTAACTTACAGGTAATCAAGAATAGTTCGTCGCTTAGAGGATAGTTGCAGAATGTGTTTTTTATTTCCTGTAAAATAAAGGGGTCTTGTAGTGATATGTAACATTGGGGATGAGACCGTTTGTTTGAATAACCATGTTACTTTATTTATTTTGGGATTTGAACTACCCTTAAGGTAATTGAGTTGTTTTGATTTGATGAAGTTATTTAGAAGTATCTTAATAAAGATGTTTTGAATTATGAGTTTCTGCTGTGAGTAAGTTGAAAAGTTATGGTTTATAATTATGAAGTACTTAATGTAATTGATTTTTTGAAAACCCGTGTTACAGAGCAAGATGTGTCTTATTATGAAGTTTGTTTAAAGAAATGTTACACCTTTTTTCCGCATTACTATGATTTAATTGTTAAATTATTTTACGAGTAATCTTTGGGGTTTAGAAGGGTGTTACATTAGTGGTATCAGAGCTATGCAACAATAACCCAATGCTGGTGGGAATGATGGATCCCGTGTTTTGGAGACGTTTCAGAGGAATCATCCCCCTATTTTCAAAGGTAGTTATGATATTGATGGAGCGCAAACTTGGATCAAGGAGATTGATAGGATCTTTCGAGTCATGGATTTCTCAGAGGTGCAACATGTGCAGTTCAATATGCATCAACTAGCATAGGAAGCTGATGACTGGTGGGTTGGCACCCGTTAGAGACTGACAAACATGGGTGAAGTTATTACTTGGGTTGTGTTCAGAAAGGAGTTTCTGAGGAAGTACTTTCCAAGCATGTGTGAGGGAAGAAAGAGATTAAGTTTCTGGAGTTGAAACAGGGGAACTTGACTGTGACTGAGTATACTTTGAATTTTTTGGAACTGGACAAGTATTATCCATATTATAGTGAAGTGACTACTGATTTCTCGAGGTGTATTAAGTTTGAGAATGGTTTGTGTTCGAAAATCAAATGGGCAATTGGATATCAGCAGATCTGTGTATTTTCAGAGTTGATGAACAACAATAGGATCTATGAAGAAGACATCAAAGCTCATTCAGCTCACTACAAGAGTTTGAACAAGAAAAGAAGAAAGTAGTATCAAGACCGTTAGAAGCCTTATGATGCCCTAGCTGATAAAGGGAAACATAAGGCTTATGATGGGAAGAAGACAAGTGGGGGAGGAGCTCCCGTTTCTGTCAAGTGTTATAGGTGTGGTGAACAAGGAAACTATTCTAATAAATGTGAGAATAAGGTGTTGAGGTGCTACAAATTTGGTTAAGATAAGTCATCGTGCACCTGAATGCAAGAATGATGGTCCAAACTATTTCAATTATGGAGAGCATGGTCATAACAGTACCCAGTGTTAGAAGCCAAAGAAGGATGCTGCTACCCAGACCAACGGTAGAGTGTTTGCTTTGAGTGGATCGAAGGATTCTAAGGGTGACAACTTGATTCAAGGTAATTGTTTTATTAATGATGTTGAATTGGTTACTATTATTGATACTGGTGCAACACATCCGTTTATTTCGCGTGAATGTGCTAATATGTTGGGATTGAAGTTGTCTAATATGAACGGTAGTGTGGTGATATATTCTCTTACTAGTGGTTATGTTACTACTACTTGTATTTGCTTGAAATGTCCTCTAACTATCAATGGTAAGAGTTTTATGATGGATTTGGTGTGTCTTCCCCTACACCAAATCAACGTTATTCTTGGGATGAACTGGTTGGAGTTCAACTATGTTTATAACAATTGTTATAATAAGAGTTTGAGGTTCCCTAAGTTATGTGATAATAGAGAATTTATGTTGTTGTCTGCTAAGCAAGTGAATGAACTTATGGAGGATGAAGCTTTGATGTTTTCATTATTTGCGTCGCTGCAAGTTGAACGTGAAGCTGCGAATGTTAAATTAGGTTTCGTTTGTGAATTTCTAGAAGTGTTTCCAGATGACATCAATGATTTTCCTCCAGAACATGAAGTGGAGTTTTCTATATATGTGATTCCAGGTACAAGTCCAGTGTCAATGGCTCCTTATAGGATGTTAGCCTCAGAGATGAGCGAGTTGAAGAAACAACTAGAAGAGATGCTTGAGAAGAATTTTGTGCGACCGAGTGTTTCACCCTGGGGTGCACCTGTGTTGTTAGTAAATAAGAAGGATGAAAGTATGAGACTGTGTGTGGATTATAGACAGTTGAATAAAGTGACTATTAAGAATAAGTATCTGCTCCCGAGGTTGATGATTTGATGGATCAGTTAGTGGGTGCTTGTGTTTTCAGCCAGATGGATTTGAGGCTAGGTTGTCATGAAATTTGTGTTAAACCAGATGATATTTCAGAGACGAATTTTAGAATGAGGTACGGTCATTAAGAGTACATTGTAATTTTTTTGGTGTATCTAATGCCCCATGTGTTTTCCATGAATATATTAGTAGAACTTTCCTTTCGTATCTGGATAGGTTTGTTTTGGTTTTCAATGATGATATTCTGATCTATTCCAAATCCAAAGAACATGCAGAGCATTTGAGAATAGTGTTACAAGTTTTGAAAGAGAATAAGCAATATGCTAAGCTGTCGAAGTGTGAATTTTTGCTGAAGGAAGTAAGTTTCCTTGGTCATGTGATTTCTAGTGGTGGAATTGTTATGGATCCTTCTAATGCTGATGCAGTGTTGCAATGGGAGACCCTGAGGTCTGCGACTAATATTTGAAGTTTTCTTGGTTTAGCAGGCTAATACTGAAGTTTCACTGAAGGATTATCTAAGTTAGCATTACCTTTAACTCAATTGACTCAAAATGGTCAAGCTTATGTGTGGGATGTCCCATGTGATGAAAGTTTCATATAATTGAAAAAGAAGTTGACGACTGCTCCGATATTAATTTTGCCTAACCCAAGTGATGCTTTTGTGGTGTATTGTGATGTGTTGAAGATGGGTTTTGGTGGTGTGCTAATACAAAATGGACAAGTTGTTGCTTATGCTTCTAGGAAATTGAAGACCCACTCAAGGAATTATCCTACGCGTGACTTAGACCTAGCAGCTGTGGTGTTTGTGTTGAAGATTTGGAGACATTATCTTTTCGAATCTTAATTTGAAGTGTTCAATGATCATAAGAGTCTTAAATACTTGGTTGACCAGAAGGAGTTGAATATGAGGCATAAAAGATGACTTGAGTTATTGAAGGGTTATGACTTTGATTTGAATTACCGTATGGGTAAAGCAAATGTGGTGGCTGATGAATTGAGTAGAAAATCGTTGCATATGTCAATGCTTATGGTTTGAGAGTTGGAAATGATCTAACAATTTAGAGATATGAGCTTATTATGTAAAGAGACTCATGATAGTATGAAGTTAGGAATGTTGAAACTGACTAGCGGTATAATAGAAGAAATCCGAGAAGGTCAGAAATATGATTTGATGTTGGTTAACCAGTTGAACTTGATTAACCAAAGTAATGAATGTGATTTAAAAGTTGATGATATGGTGTGACGAGGTTCAGAAGTAGAGTGTGTTTTCCGGATATTCCAGAACTTAAGAGAAGTATCCTTGAAGAAGGACATCAAAGCAGATTAAGTATTCATCCCGGTGCCATAAAGATGTATCAAGACTTGAAGAAGGAAATCACTGAATTTGTTTATGCTTGTTTGACTTGTCAAAAGTCGAAGATTTCACATCAGAAGCCTATGGGTCTTATGCAACCTTTGAGTATTCCAGAGTGGAAATGTGAAATGTCTCTATGGATTTCGTGTCGAGTTTACCGAAGACTACTAAAGACAATGACTCAATTTGGGTGATAATGGATAGGTTGACTAAGTCGGCTAATTTCTTGCCAATGAATATTAATCATCCTATGGAGAAGATAGCTAAGATGTATATTGATGAGGTTGTGAAATTGCATGGAATACCTTCGAGTATCGTGTCAGATAGAAATCTGAGGTTTACATCAAAATTCTGGGAAGGTTTGCAGAATGTTTTTGGAACTAAGTTGAGGTTGAGATATGCATACCATTTGCAGAAGGACGGTCAGACATATATGACTATTCAATCTTTGGAGGATTTGCTGAGGGTTTGTGTGCTAAAACAAGGAGGATATTGGGATTATCACTTGTTGTTGACATAAAATAATAGTTTTCATGCGAGTATTGGTATGACGCCATATGAAGCATTGTATGATAGGAGGTGTAGGAATCCATTGTGTTGGTATGAGTCAAGAGAGAGACGTGTGCTCAGACCTGAGATCATACAGAAGATGACTGAAAAGATTAAGATGATTCAAGAGTGAATGAAAGCTTCCCATATTTGTCAGAAGAGTTTTCATGATAAGAGGAGGATGGCTATCAAATTACAAAAGGATGTTGTTGTAACCCAAAATTTGCCCTCTCATTTCATAAGGGATCACCCTGGATCCTAGGTTTGCTTCTATCAAGTTTCCATGCCTTGAACTATCAATTTTTCCAAGGAAATCACTTCCAAGGGCAAAATGGTCATTTGCATGCTGAAAAGTCAAACTTTGACTTTTGGATCAAAATCAAAATTCAAGAATCATATTTCATCAAGACACGTTGAAATATGAAGTTTTGTTACATCAAAATCCAAGAGGTCAAAATTCTAAATACTTAGAATTTTTCTAAGTGTTTAAAAAAATAGGACAAAGTCAGAACTTCTGACCAGGTTATCACCATAAACGTCCAACAAATTCTGGATATTCTCAAAACAGAGTTTGGTCAGAACTTCTGGGCAAGTCTTCACAAAAGCTCAGTCAGAGTTTGTCAAGGCAATTCAAAGAAGGTTAAGGAGCGTGCTGCAAGCTTTCTAGAAAGTCTGAAAGCTCCTTCAGAACATGCTGGAGCCAGAAGATAAGAGGATCAGAAGATGGGATGCTACGCTAAAGCAGAACTTATGATCCAGAACTAAGCCTTGGTGTAGAGTTTCACGTTGCAGGATTTCTGGTTGTGATAAGTCTCATCATCATTTAATGCTCACAACCACCTTCTGAGTCTTTATCCAAAGGATCTTCACCACGTGTACCTCTATTGTCTTGGGATAGCAAATTTTATTTTGCTTTTCCTTAATTCCTGCTGACAGCCATCATGCTTGCTTCAAAGACAAGGCAGGACTTCAGCACATGAAGGCTATTTTCCACGCTTTGGTCAGAACTTGACCAAATTCCAAAACCTTGCTTACACAAATTGCTGCAGACCAATGACCAACAGCTGGTTCAGCCTACGCCTGCATCTCATGATTACACCAAACTAGCATATGAAAACTATGATGAAAAAGCAAAGGAACAGGATGCTAAAACAGGTTCAAATCCTATTTGTTTCCCCCCCCCAAAGTCACAGCAAATTCATCTATAAATACTTGGCTCCATCACACGTTCAAGGGGCTGGCTTTTGAAGAGAGAGATTGGCCAAAAGAGAGAAAAGGAACTTGTGAAACCTTCATAAAAATCCAGATTTCTCATACACAAAAAAAACAAACCTTTGTTCTTCCCTTTGAACCAAAGAACACAACCACTCTTCCGTCTCTCTTGCTGACTCAGAACATCCAAAGGCAGCCACTCAAAGCTCCAAGCACGCTCCAGGTAACTCTTTCCGACTTTACTTGCTTTTCATTCTGAACATCATTAACATGTAAATGTCATAGCATTAATGTTGTACATATCATTGCTTAAGTAGAAAAAACCGTGGATCAGAACTTCTAGAATAATGCTAGGCTCAGACTTAGGATTGGAACTTCTATGATTTGTTGTGTTGTGATCATTCTGATTTGCTGAACTGAATAAATTTTTGTTGTGATGATTAAGAGTTGAACTGTAACACAGAACTTCTATTTTTCACTCATCATTCTAACACACAGAACTTCTAGGATTTTCTCACTGTTTAAGCACGCAGAACTTCTGAGCTCTCTTCCCTGTTTTAACACACAGAACTTCCATGATTTTTCTCACTGTTAAGACACACTAAACTTCTAATGTTCACCCACTGGCTCAGCATAATACAGAACTTTTGATGTTCACTCACAATCCGAACACCACCCAGAACCTCTGTGCTTTCTCTCTAACGTTTTTTTGCAGGACTTCAGAAGGTATCAATCCAGAACCTTTGTTCCCTTTCCCTCTGACGTTTTTTGCAGGACCTCAGAGAGTATGAATCCAGAACTTCTGACCCCACTGACGTTTCCTGCTGAGTCACGCGCCTGGCTTCAGAACTTCTGATCCTTATTTCCTTGTTTGCAGCAACACGCTGTTCCTACCTTGCATTTATTTTCCTTTTCATCATTTTTAATAATTAACATAAAAACATAAAAACATTTTCCTTTTAATTTATTTCCTTAAGACAAAAATATTTTCTAAACAAACTTATTTCTTTCTTATATTGTACATTTCAATATAGTTGTAATAATAACTTAGGACTTATTTTTACTTACAATCCCCGTTCATAAACTTGTACCCCCATCCCCTAAATGTTGTAATAGTGTAGGACTTTACATTTCCGCACTTTTATTGCTTTCATATACTGTATAGTAATTAGGTGTGCATGGCAAGATAAAAACAACAAAATAGACCACCAAAAATCAAATACAAATGCATGCAATCAAACACACTTGCACACATGCACCCTTAGGATAATCTCACTTGTTGCCTTACAAAAATGGCCATTTTATGCATGTGGGATGTCTTAGCACAAACGAATCAAAAAATACAAGATCATAGTCCCTCGATGACGCTATCAAAGTTTCCTTTCAAAATGATATTAGTCCCTAAAAATAAAAGTGCTAAGTCATCTCACAACGTTGCTATCATGGTCATACAATGACCTAACACCCGTCCCTTCATATCCAACGATGGGGATTCTTACCAAATCAATGGTAAGATAACAACATCTAAAGGAGGAGGAAAAGAACATCTAAGACCTTTTGAGTAGGTAGGTTCGCTCTCAGTTACTCGCTTGCTCATAACAAAAAACATTTTATACACCCACACTTCCATCTTTGAACTATTTTCGAAACAAACACTTTGTATGCGTTCTTATAGAAACGAGAATCATTACAAAGTTACATTTTCAAAATACTTTCAAAAACACATCTCACAAACACATCTTTGAACTATTTTTGAAACAAACACTTTGTATGCGTTCTTATAGAAACGAGAACCATTACGAAGTTCCATTTTCAAAAATACTTTCAAAACCCACACCACAAGCACATTCAAATAAAAGCAAGTGATCTAGCGAGTAACTAAGAGCCCATGGAAAACCATGGATGAAAAGGGTGCTAATACCTTCCCTTTTCATAATCTACCCCTCGAACTAAACAAAACATCACTAAAGGTCTTTCCTGTGCTTTTTCACCTTTCCTTATTGGATAAAAGAAAAGTCGGTGGCGACTCTTGCTAAACCACAACATTTGCGAACGCAAACGCAAAACACCTCAAGTCAGTTCTCCCACCGTATCACAGATGCCAATGTGTTTTTAAGAGTTACTCCGATGACTGGTGTTGGTAGAGCTTTGAAGTTGAGTAATCTTACGGTGCATTTTGTTGGTCTATATCATATTTCAGAAAAAGATATGTGAGGTGGCCTATCAGATTATGTTACCGCCATCGCTTGCGAATCTTCGTGACATGTTTCATGTGTCTCAATTGAGAAATTAAATTTCGGATCCTTTGCATGTGATTCAAATGGACGATGTGCAGGTGAGAGATATCCTGACTATTAAAGCATCACCCGTGTAGATAGAAGGAAGAGAATTAAAGCAATTATGGGGTAAAGACATCACATTAGTGCTGGTATTGTGGGGTGGACCAGACGGTGAAATTTCGACTTGGGAACGCGAGGATCAAATGAGAGGATCTTATCCGAATTTGTTTCCGTCAGGTAATGTTCGAGGGCAAAAAATTCTTTTAAGTGGGGAGAGTTGTAACACCCCAAAATAATTAGATTATTTATTTTAAGTCGAGCAAAGCAAAAGCGAGATGATAGCATCGAGTGAGAAATAGGTGTCTCCGAGCAATGGAGACTTGAAAGGTATGGTGGTGTTGTCGCTCCCTCATTGCTGGGCGAGCCTCAGGCGAACATCCTTCTTTGCGGGGCGAGCACCAGGCGACGAACATCAGTAGCATTTTAAAAGTGTCGTAACTTGAGTTCAGGACTCCGATTAACGTGCCATTCGAAGCGATAGGAAGCTAACACAATGAACTCTACTTTAATGGAACAAAAAGAGCCATATGATGTGTTTTTTTCAGTACCTATGCTTTGATGATTATTATATTTCAGTGATTATTTTGGTATGATGTATGTGTATATGATGAATTGTTAATGCTATGATGATGTTGTTTTGCATTATCCAATGTGTTTTAATATTATGATGATTATATGAATGATGAGGCATTTTGACTAGCAGTGGTCATTTAATTATTAAGATGTTTCGCGTCATGCATCCATGGTATATTTTAGGGCATAACCCAGTGATGGTTGTAGGGCATTGAACTAGTGAATTTTGTAGGACGAAAAATCCAGGGATGGCCTCAATCCCATAGTGTGGATTGAGTTTAACTTGTGATGTGCTCTGGTCCCAAGCGAGAATCGATCCTATTGGTGGAGATCTCTGGAGAAAATGATGATGATGTCATCAGTGGAGTTTTGGCATCATATGTATGAATCTATTGAAGTTTCATTGCATTATATATGGCATTGCATGATGATTTCATTGAGTGATGTTTTGTGAATGCGTGTTTGCAATAGTTTCTAATTGATACTTTTACCATGTGTCTGATGAGTATTACGATGCTGTAAAGGTGTGAGTATGACATGAGGTTTCAATGATGTGTTGTTTTCCTTGGCGTTTTAATATAACTACTATATTTACTCCTTATGTCTTTTATAAAGATTATTATTTACTCACCCTTGCTGCTTGGAAATGTTTCCTCTATACATGGGTAACTTGCAGGTAATCAAGAATAATCCGCCAAGGCATAGACGATAATTGCAGAGTGTGTTATTTATTTCTAGTAGAATAAAGGAGTCTTGCTCTGATATGTAACATTGTGAGTGGGATCAATTGTTTGAATAACCATGTTACTTTTTTTTTATATTTTGGGTTTTGAACTACCCTTGTGGTAATTGAGTTATTTTGATTTGATAAAGTTATTTAGATGTATCTTAATAAAAATATTTTGAATTATGACTTTTCGCTGCGAGTAAGTTGAAAAGCTATGGTTGTTAATCATGAAGTACTTAACGTAATTGATTTTTTGAAAGCCCGTGTTACAGAGCAGGATTTTTTTAATTATGAAGTATGTTTGAAGCAATGTGACACACTTTTGGTGCATTACTCTTATTTAATTGTTGAATTATTTGGCAAATAATCTTTGGAGTTTAGAAGGATGTTACAACCAGCACATACCAACAGAGCTCTAGCGGGCGGTAGCTAGAATCGTTGATTGCTAGAAGTCGACAACAGTGGTCTCCTGAGTGTGATGACGCTGATATTGATCATTCAAGATGTAGCGGAACAGACGGTGGTCGGAGGAAATGCATCGGAGGTCGGTCGGAGTATAATAGAGATTTTCAGGAAAGCAGCGATCAGAGTGTCGCAGGTCGTAGTGTTCGATCGGTGGTCAGTACGATGGTGCATGAAAACAGTTCGAGCGACGTGTTAGGTCGGTCACTATATTTTTTTGTATTTTTTGGACAATCAAACAATTTTCTCGATTTGTGTGTGTTGGTACTTTACAATTCGGTCCATGGATGCATTGGCTAATGGGTTGTGTTTTGGGTCTTATTTGTTGTGTTTTTACAATTATAAATATGTATCTCTTCTATTATTTAAGTGTGACAATTTTAAAGCTTTAGATAAAAAGGGAGAAATAATGGTTTAAGGTTTAAAGAAACATTTTATAGTTATCTAGAAGGATCAGACAATACTTCTTGATATGTTGGGTTTGAGTGAATTATATATTGAGAGTTGGAGATGTTGGAAAACATTTTGGTAGAAAAATAGGATTTTGTTCTTGGGAACTCATTTGTAATCTCTTGTAACAACTTTCTGAGTATAGTGAATTAAGGAGCTTCTCTATCCCTCAGATGTAGATCTTTTCATCAAACTTGGTAAACAAACCTTTTGTGTTTCTCTCCTTATTTTCTTCTATTATATTTTCTGCTTATTGGTTATTATTTCTGAAGACCGTTAATTTGTTTGCTACTGTTCTTTGCCCTACATATAAAATTTTGGACATTTTCAACACACCTAGTGTTACTAGGATGATTAATCTATTATTTATATATTAAAAAGTTTGACTGGATTAGGTCTCATGGATTTTATTCTCTCACTTTGAGAGGAGTTTTTCACTTTAAAAATTTGATTCCATTACTATTTTATTATTATTATAATAATAATAATAATAATAATAATAATAATAATAATAATAATAATAATAATAATAATAATAATAATTATTATTATTATTATTATTATTATTATTATTATTATTATTATTATTATTGTTATTATTATTGTGCTCTAGACTAAAAAAGACTGTTTATTTGGTTATTTTACCACAAATTAATATCAACAACTTTGTTTGGCTTGCTTTTGTTCATTTTAATTGAAAAAATATTCAATATGATTAAGCCCAACTATACTAACTATACACTCTAGACGACATGTTATACAACAAAGATTTCTATCTCTTATTGAAGGGGAATAAGTTAAATTGAGTGATAAGTCTGATGTATGATAGAATAAGATGAATCAATAGACAGAGGTTATAATTAGACAATATATAAACTTGAGTGTATATCTATATGTTGAAGTTGAAATTGATAGATATAAAATGTGGAATAAATTAAAAGAGTTGTATGAGCACAAGATGTGCAAAATAAAGCATGTTTGGTGAAGAAGTTGGTTAATATGAAATATAAGGAAAAAACTCAATGACAGAATATGAGTGTGTTTCACAATTATATGAATCAATTGGATGTTATTGATATTAAGTTCGATGATGAGTTACAAGTCTTATTATAACTTAGTTCCTTGCCTGAAAATTAGGAACTTTTTATTGTGACACTTAGTAATTCAGCTCTAAATGGGAAATTGATAATGTCAATGGTTAAAGATAGAATCCCTAATGAAGAAAAAAAATAAAAAGTATAGTTTGATTGTTACTCTTAATTAGTCTGAAGCTTTAGTTACAGAGTCAAGGAGAAGAAGCAAAACTAGAAATTTTCATAAGCAAGATAAACCTAAGAATCGCGACAAGTCATGAACTAGAAAAGTAATTATATGCTACAATTGCGACAAGGTGGAACACATAAAAGCGAGTTGTGTGTTTTTAAAAGAGAATATTCATGGGAAATACATTAAGGAAATAAGAAGAAAAATGATAAAGAACCGACAATAGTTGCACATGACAAATGATAAAGAAACAACAATAGTTGAACGTGACAATGATGTCTAAATTTTTTATGATGATAATTTCATAAATCTTGTATGTCAAAATTCAACTTGAATTATCGACTCAAGTTCCTCATACCATGTTACTTCTAGACATGATTTCTTCTCATTGTATAATGTTGGTGGTTTTGGAACGTAAAAATGGGAAATAAGGGAATTTTGGTATGAGAGATGTGTGGGTTGAAATTGGTGTTGGATGAAAGGTTAAATTGGAGAATATGAGACATGTTCCTGATATTTGTCTCAAATTGATTTCGATCAAATACTTGGATATTGAAAATTATCACCCTTATTTTGGTAGTGGTGGCTAAGATCACCAAAAGGTCCCTAGTAGTAGCCAAAGACCAAAGTTCCACAACTCTTTACAAAGTGGTGTAAAGTTATGCAAGGAGGAAGTGAATGAATTTGAGCAAGCTTCAAGTGATTTATGGCATACACGTCTTGGTCAATTGAGCGATAACAGATCAACATTATTTCAAAGAAAAAATTACTTTAGCTAAAAAGTACTCCTCTAAAAACACACATTAATTGTTTTTCTGGTAAGCAACATAGAGTTTCCTGTCATAGTAATGATCATCATAGGAGGAAAAATATTCTAGATTTAGTTCACATTGAATTTCGCATGATGGATGGTAAATTTTTAGGTGGTGCATTATATTTTTTTACTTTTATTAACAACCACTATAGAAGATTATGGGCTTTTATTTTGAAATCTAAAAACCATGTACTTGGTGTTTCAAGCAATTTCATGCAAGTGTTGAAAGAGAAAATGATAGGAAGCTTAAATGTATCAGATACAATAATTATGGTGAATATAGAGGTCCATTTGAATATTATTGCAAAGAGGGTTGAATCATATGATTAATGACATAATCAAGTGTATGTTCTTTCCATGAGAATTTCTCGTGACAGAAAGAAAGGAAAATTGTGATTGTTTAAACACAGTTACAAGGAGAAAGTGTTAGAGAGGTTTATCATGAGAAATTTAAAATTTTAATGGGTACTTCATTTTCTATTAGTTTCAAATTGAATACTAAAAAATGTTCTACAAGTCAACAAGATAAAGAATATATGAGAAATCTTCCTTATGCATCTACAGTTGATCGTTTGATGTATTCTATGGTATGCACAAGGCTAGATGCTTCTCATGTTGTTGATGTTGTTAGTCAGTTTCTCTCTAATCTTGGTAAATATCATTGGCAGGCATTAAAGTGGACTGTCAAATATCTTAGAGGTACTTCTATAGTGTGTTATGTGTTAAGAGTGGCGATCATGTGTTAAATAGCTACATAGATGCATATATGGTCGGTGATCGGTGTCCTGACAATCAAGGTTACAAAAGTGTCTTGTTTTATATACATTTGACTATAAGTATATTGTAAGAAATGAAGTGTCTAAATAACTTTTGTTGATAAATAAATTCCTACAAGAATTGGGTGTTAAGCATTAGAAGTTTATGTTTTTCTGTGACAACTAGAGTGAAATTCATCTTGGTAAAAACCTAAAATTTCATTCTAAGTCAAACAATAGTGAGGTGTGGTATCATTGGATATGATATGCATTGGAGATGAGGTCATTTTCACTTGAGATGTTTCATACTTGCAAGAATGGTTTTGATTTGATGACAAAGATGATTAATTTCATAAAGAAAATAGGCTTGGTGATGTAGCTCCTTCACATTTAAGTCGTGAGAGGGATATTTATAGGATGAACTCACACTTAAAGTGTCACCTACCATTTATTTAAAAAAGAAAAATATTAAAAGAAATTTTTTGTGTGTGTATTGTTTTAATTTAGTCAAGCCCATTATATGGTTAAAAAATATTTTTTTAATCCCTAAAGAAATAGCGACAACAATAACAAGAGAGAGAGAGAGAGAGAGAGAGAGAGAGAGAGAGAGAGAGAGAGAGAGAGAGAGAGAGAGAGAGAGAGAGAGAGAGAGAGAGAGAGAGGCAACACACGAACATAAAACAAGGAAATAAGGGTTATAGTGTTCTTAGAGAATAATAAAAAGTTACTTTTGGGTAATAATTATGTATGTAACAGAACACGTTAAGCTACAAATTTAGTATCTTGTTCATATCACTTAGAGAATTATATTTTGTAATTTTTTAGTAGTTTCATTTTTTTTCTTGGAGTTGTTTTGATATAACCACAATTTTTGGAAACATTGTCATGAATGTGGATGCTTTATTGTTTATTGGTAAATATTGTTATAATCTAGTCTTACTAGTACGGATGGAAATAGGTTAGCCTGATTTAGGCTTTGTGAAGGCAAAATCTGGCCCACTAAAAAATTTGTTCGATTTAGGAACCAGAAATGTAGTGAGGATAAAAAATGATGGCAGATTTGAGCTTCAGACACGGTGGAAGGGGTCTGACTTGCAAGCTTAGCACCCCTAAAGCTCAAGTCAGTATTAAAGTGAATTTTGGCGAGCCTTTGGATATGAATGTTGTTGAGATCCTTTGTGATCATCAAAAGGAGGTTCCTCTTGTATTAAGAAGATTATAGAAGGATTGAATTTCCTTTGGAATGGTTGGTTGTTGTTGACCTAGAATAGTTGGCCCACAAGCTTGTGTCTATGCATAACAAGTTAAGGGTTTGCTGCTTTAGCCTCGTCTACCGACCACTCTTATCTTTATGTTTGGAAGATCAAAAGGAAACACTTTAGTTTCTTAGAAATTCACACATTTATTTCTCTATACTTTAAACGTCTTTTTGAAAGTGTCATCATTATGGCCCTTGGCAACTTAACCCCTTGAGTATTATGTGCGAGTGATATGACACATTTGGTAGAGTCTACTCTCTTTTGCATGCTAGAGTACAATTCTTGAAGAGCCAATATCATTTTTCTTTGAGTAATTTTCCAAGCGTAGAGGCTATTTTCCTTTTTGACGTTTCTTTTTCCTACATTTAAAAAGCTAGTGCATAATGTCCCAACACCAAAAAGCAGATGTTAAGACTAATGTCCCAACACCAAAACATAATATCAAGATAGATCTTATGAAATAATCTAATGATAGAAAACACTTTTACCAAAACAATAATTATGCAGAACTAAATTGCATAAGGTAAAAGAGACAATTAATTGTTAACCTTGTTAGTTCCATGGTTTTAGGGTTGACATAATTTTGCTAAAACGTGATTCTATACTAACGTTGATCCACATGTTGTAGCATTTTTATCATCTTCCATAACAGTTTTGACGTTATGAGTTTTTCAGCCAGATGTCGAAATAGATGTCATGATATCTTTGTCTGGTACAACAGGCACTGTTGTTTTAAATCTTGAAAATTTTGATTTGATTCTATGATATTCCTTTTGGATATATCTCAATAAATTTCACAGGTCAAGAAGATTTAATCCGTAACAAGTTTTATATCTTCGTCTATACATTAGTTACTAAATTGGGCCTTGAGACAATTCAGGAAACTTTGTATTGTTTGTTCCATGATTTAAGAAGATTTTTTTGCACAATTGGTGCATCACTCACCTTATGTAACAAGAAACTTCTAGATTCAGAATTTGAATCCCATGGACTGTAGAGTTGTATTTAAAGGTTAAAGCTTAAACCTAATGTATAAATTCTTTCAATTAAAATTTCCATAATTTGTAAATTATGGGAAGGTTAGAGTCTTAGGTTTTGAGAGTATCTTGTTTAGTTGTATGTCACCCTTGTATCTTTTGATGCTTGTGGTAGATGTAATGTTCTCACTCAAAAGCTTTTAGGTAATGGTTTGAGTATTGTTCTTAGTTGAAGCCTTTAAGAAAAACCAAGTATTGTTCTTAGTCAAGATTCTTGACTAAGTATTATTGTATTGGAAGTGTAATCTTCTTGTCGAGTTGTTTTTGATACAGTCATTGGGATTGGGACTATTAGATATCATTGAGGTGATTTCAGGAGTGAGATGGCGATTTATGATATCTAGTAGGTTCCTAGGTAGAAGTTGCACTAGGTAGGGATTAAGTGAGAAGTTGTAAACTGGGACAGTTTAGGATTTGAATTAATACTACTAATATTGGATTTCCTTCATGGCTTGGTAGCCCCCAGAGTAGGTGAAGTTGCACCGAAATGGGTTAACAATCCTATGTGTTTTTTATCAATCTACAATTTAATTTCAGTATCATATGCATCTTGATAAATATGTTCAGCATGTCAAAGTGAATGTTGTAACATTTGTCGAGACATTTTTATGATATTGGGATATCAGTATTAACATGTGTTGCATGTACCCGAAAATTTCAATTGGTACCAGAGCAGGCACCCTGGTCTATTGGTTGAGCTTCATGGAGTATTTTTATGGTACTACTATTCTTTTTGGAAGGAGGGTTGTGTTATAGAGATGTAAGGGAAGGGTCTGTGTTTGCTCTTTGTCACTCTGAAATTATCAACTTCATGTTTTATGGAATTGGTTAGTTCTCTGCATCACTTCTATTGTAGCGAAAGATACTTGAGAATTCCAAAGTCAACTCATAAAGGCACATATAAGTGTGTTTAGAAGAAAAGAATCCATATGTGAGGATGATCAAGAAGAAGTTTTATCAGGTTTCTAATTAAGAGGTTTGATATGAAAGTGACAAGCCATTGAAGTATAATAAGAGAGTCTTTAGGTTTCCAAATTTTTGGAACTTAGGTCCTGGTCTCCGATGAAAGGTTTCTTATTACTATTGTGTTCCTTGGAAGACAGTCCAATCAGGTGTTGGAGAGATTGGACAGGATGTCTAGACCAAATGTCCAGAACATCTGTATTGACTTCAGCAAGATTGTGATGCTAAAACAAAAGGTTGGAATTGGAGTATAGATCAATAAATGTCAAAGCACTCATCCATATGAGTGTGAAGACCTTGGATATTTTTATAGCAAAATGTCCTACTTATCTAAAGAAAAATTGAAGGGGTTTTCTATTTCTTGGCATAAATAGGAAAATAATCCTGATTATGAATGTTCCAAGGATTTTACTGGTTAGACTGGAAGATGGACCTCTGATGAAGATTTCAGTTTTGAAGAATTATCTCATGATGTGTTGGATGTTTTTATTCAAAGGTTTTTGTATCTAGAATAAAAAGTGTTATCGACCTTGAAGAAATATGAGGTGATTTATTTCTAATCTTATGTCTTAAGAGAATGAAGGATTGTTTACCATCTATGACTTACAAGGTGAAGTGACTATCTTATTCCTAAAACGCGATATCTTGATTAAGTCTATTAGGATTAGTTCAGAACAGTTGGAGAGGTTTCTTCTTGTGGAAATATGTTTGGAATCCTAAGGAGGATGAAGCTTTCAAGCTGTAACTAGAAAAGAGAAAACTCAAGTGACAAAAGATTGTTTGTATCAAAAGGCAAGTTAAGTCAAGGATGTCAATATTAGTGTATCAAGATTGTGCTATACATCATAATACTCATGCTAGAAGCATATAATTTCACTCAAGATGTATCTTCCATGAAAAGTTGATCTTAACAATTTTCTTTGTTTTCTTTGACTTTCTTAAAGGTCAAAATCAACATAGGCTAACCAGGCAGTGGTTAATACTCAGAGAAGGTTATAATTGCCTTATCTCTCATACCTTTCTTAGAACTTCAACTAAGATGATTGGTATTTTGGCACTAACTGTTCCAGACACTTGACTACAATAAAAGTGTTATTGGTTGTGTGTTTAGTCTCATTCTATCAATTGTTTCGTGTATGGTTGATCGTGAAAGGGAAGATTAAGGGAATTGGATAACTAAAGATTTCAGGATGCACTCTCTAATTTTGGTAATTGTTTCTTCTTCTTACTAAAGTACTGGTGGCTATTATGTTTCACATAAGTCAATTGTGTGATTAAGGTCTGAAGTTATATGTCATCATGGAAGAATTTTTTGTCTCTTATGAGATGTAAGAAGTTTTTATGAGGATTTAAAAACAATTTCTATTTATGGACTTCATAAGTATTTAATTGCTTATCCTTCTACTTTGTGTTCAAAGAAGATAAAGTCAAGATGTCACACCAGAAGGTGCAACATTAGACAATTGCAAAAGCTCTAGAACATGTTCTATGGATCTGATTAGTTCAATGTAAGATGACTGTCCTAGTGGATAGAGACATATAAATGATTTTTTGTTGTGATCTATATCAAAGAAAAATCTAGTATTTATGAGGTCTTAAAAGGTTCTTATCAAGTTGTTGAGTGAGAATAAGATATGTTTCTGAGTTACTCTTTTGAGAGAGGTACTTTTAGTGATGTTAGCTTCAGGATCAAAATCAATGATGTGTTCATTGAGGAAGGTACTTATGTTCAACCAGATGTTGGATTATCATCACAAAAGTTTGTTACTCTAAAGATTGTGGAAGATTCTAAAAGGCTAGGAGGCATTGAATAATAAAGCTCTCAAGAAAGCATTATAAGAGGGAGTCTATTATTTGGAGTTTATTTTGGTCTGTGATCATCAGTTGTTTCAGAGATGAAATATATAATGATTATGAGTCTTGGAGTAAAACTATTTTGGTTGTGTCTGAAGAAGAGTATATTATTGGAGGATATTCTGGTCTCTTAGATTAGGATTAATTGAATCCAGGAATATCTTTAAGATTAGGAATATTTCTTAAAGAAAATTTATTTTCAATTGGGTTGATTACTAAAATATTACAATGTCAAACTTGATGTCATGACATTGTAGTGTGATATGCTACTTCAATTAAGGTACAATGATTTTATTATGCATGCAGAACAAAGTCATTGGTTTTATCATCATTGGGTCAGGGGTCTTGCTACATGCAAATGTTAACACTCCTAACCTTGGTATGACTAATAAGAACTGTAAGTATTTTCATCATAACTTGAGGTGCAAGTTACATTGAGAATATGAGAGGTAATTTTGGAATTGCATTACTGAAGAATTATAGTAATAACTGTTTGGATAATGTTGGAAACTATTATTTTCACCTAGTGGAGTGTGCAATCTCAGAAGAATCATTTTCAATAACATGGAGAATGTCATTTCAAATGTTGTAACATTTTCAAGCAGTCAAAGCTCAGACAGAGAGGAAGCTGAAGAAGAACGTGTCTCTCTTCAATTGTGAGTGATTCACTGTTACTAAAGAAGATTTTATCTCCTTCCAATAATTCTTTCATTGAATAGATCATCGTTACAAGCAAGGTTTCGTTACAAACTAGGTAACATTCCTTGTATTTAAAGGCTTTATCACCTCACTATCCTCACAAGTTGCGTTTCAACATGAGCAAATCTTCAAAAGTTGTTGATGCAAAGAAGGCTCTTCTGTGGAAACCAAGAAGGAAGTGGGTTCTGGTTCAAAGAAAGTAGTGTCCAACACTATAAAAAATGTTGGAACATCTACTAGAACATCTAGAACAAGGAAAGACATTTGTGACATAGATGAAACCTCTCAAGAAGAATAATGTTAAGCTACATGACTGAGATTCAGGTATTGATGAAGATTAGATCAATTTCATTGACTCAGGAGGTTGTGTTGGATAGCTATTGTAAGCTATTTATTATAAAAAAAATAAAAAATAAAAAGTGTGTTTTTGTTTTTCTGTTTTTTTGTCAGTATTATTTTGAGTCATTTTTCCCTTAGTTTGTGTCCCATTAGGTGAGTCCTAGTTTATTCTTTCTTTCTGTGTCCTTTTGGTTATTTCTTTTGAGTCAGTTTGGTGCTATTAGTCTTGCATCAAGTTATTAAGTCATTTTTTGGGTCTTCTTTTATTTGGCTCGAATCAATTCTTGCTTCTATTAATTCTTTTTGCGTCAGTTTATTTGTACTTTGTTTTTGTCAATTTTTTCCTAAAATGGGTGAGAAAAGTGTCATTGAGTCTGTCAAGTGTTGTTTTCTTTATGCAACACTTTAGGGGGAGCATGACTGTCTGTCATGAGTGTATTGAGTCTGTATTTTGTTTCTTATTTCTGCTTCTTCTGCTTTTGTTTGTAGAATTTCCTATAGGATGTTATAACATCATGTCTGTTCTATTATGTCTTGTATTCTGAGTTATGAGCATTATTGTGTCTTGTGCTATGAGTTATGGGTGTTGCTTGTGTTTCATGTTCTTCTAATGTGTTGTGTTCTTGAGGGGTATATTTATCTCTCTGGGACAAGAACTAGTTATGTTGTTTAGGGGGAGTAAATTGGATGATTCTGAAGATGCAGTCCATCTTTTCCTCACGTACAAAGTTTACACGTTTAGCATGTAACTTGTGGTTGTGTAACTGTTGTATCTTTGATACATGTTTTGTGCAGTTTGGTTTATGGTGTGATTACTCTATGATCTTATTCCTTTGTGGAGTTATTCCTCTCTCCAGTTTTATTTGGGCTTTTGGTTGTGTTAGCTAAAATTTATCAAAGGGGGGAGATTCTTAGTTCCATGGTTTTAGGATTGGCATAATTTTTCTAAAACATGGTTTTATACTAACGTTGATCAAGATGTTGCAACATTTCTATCAACTGCCATAACATTTTTGATGTTATGAGTTTTTCAGCCAGATGTCGAATCAGATGTCATAACATCTTGGTCTAGTACAACAGACGCTGCTGTTTTAAATCTTGACAGATTTGATTTGATTATGTGATATTCCTTTTGGATATATCTCAATAAATTTTGTTGGTCAAGAAGTTTAATCTATAACAGGTTTTATATCTCCAGATGTACATTAGTTACTAAATTGGGCCGTGAGACAATTTAGGAACCTTTATATTGTTTGTTCCAAGATTTTAGGAGATTTTGCTGCCCAATTGATGCATCACTCAGCTTATGGATCAAGAAACTTCTAGACGTAGAATTCGAAGCCCATGGACTGCAGAGATGTATTTAAAGGAGAAAACTTAAACCTAACATATCAATTCTTTCAATTAAGTTTTTCATAATTTGTAAATTAGGGGAAACTTAGAGTCTTAGGTTTTAAGAGTCTCTTGTGTAGTTGTAAGTCACCCTTGTATATTTTGATACTTGTGGTAGACATTATGTTCTTACTCAGAAGCCTTTAGGTAATGAGTTGAGTATATTTCTTGGTTGAAGCTTTTAAGAAAAACCAAGTATTAATCTTAGTTAAGAGTCTTGAGTAAGTATTATTGTATTGGAAGTGTAATCTTCTTGTTGAGTTATTTTTTATACAGTCGCTGGGATTGGGACTGTTAGATATCACTGAGGTTATTTAGGGAATGAGATGGTGATTTCTAATATCTAGGAGGTTCCTAGGTAGAAGTTGCATTGGGTAGGTAGTAAGTGAGAAGTTGTAAACTGGGACTGTTTAGGCTTTAGACTAATACTCTTGATATTGGATTTCCTTCATGGCTTGGTAGCCCCCAGTGTAGGTGAGTTTGCACTGAACTAGGTTAGCAAATATATGTGTTATTTATCATTCTGCAATTCAATTTAAGTATCACTTGCATCTTGATAAATCTGTTCAGTATATCAAAGCGGATGTTGTAACATCTGTCATGACATTTTTCTGATATTTAGATATCAGTATTAACATGTGTTTCTTGTATGAGAAAATTTCAAACCCAATTCGGTGTAACTTACCTACTCTGTGGTCATCCAAGCCAGGAAAGAAATTCACTATGATAGTATTAGTTTAAATCTAGACAATTCTAGTTTACAACTTATCACCTAATCACTACATTGTGCAACTTCTACCTAGAAACCTTCTAGATATGAGATCCCCCTCCTACTTCCCACAATCACCTCAGTAACAATAACAAAAATAGAAGAACACACTTCCAATTACAATACTTAGTTTTGCTTAAAATCTTTTAATTAAGAATAATAACTTGACACACAATCAACTCTTTGCTTAAAAGCTCATGAGTGATGGGCAAGTAACATTGAACAATCAGTCTACCTCAATGTATCAAAAGATACATGGGTGACATACAAAAACAAGTTAAGCACCTAAAGTGCTCTCAAAACCCTAAACCCTTATATTATACACCCATGGTTTTTTGATGTGAATGCTTACTAATTTTAGGTTTAGTGAGTCCTCATATATAGACTCTTGTAGTATGAGCTTGGACTCTTCAAACAAATCCAATCTTCTACTTTTAAATCATCTGCAAGATCTTATACAAAAATAGGAACCAATCTTCAAATATTCCTAAAAAGTCTCAAAGATCCTTTTTATGAAACCAAATCAAATTTGCATTGTTCCTAATAAAACATGTCTGGTATTCATGACAACAGATCCTGTCATGGCTGCTGGTCAAGATGTCATGACATTTTGCTCAACATCAGCTATGAACCATGTTTTAGAAAAAATTATGCCAATCATAAAACCATGGATCTAGCAATCTCCCCCTTTGGAAAATTTTAGTTAAAACATCCTTAGCACAATCAAACTGGAGAGAGGAATAAAACAAATAACATAAAACACAAGCTACATGAAAAACATGTAAACTTTGTACAAATCTGCAAACATAAAAATATATTAGAGATGCATTGCAGTTACAGAGAGAACCAACCTCTCACACACCTCTTCTTCAAACTCCAGAATTCTCCAGATATCAGATGTCAGGACATATGGTCTGACATCACATCAACACAGTCAAAAAACAGTTCCAGCATAGCATAAAGCTCAACAAATTTAGATAGGTGCATTACTCCCCCTATCACACATAATCAATACTCCCCCTAAAGGGAAAATCCAAATCACCAGAAAATCATAATTACCAAACCAATGTGAACTATCCAAGTTCACGCATCAGAGGCGCGTGCAGTAGAAGATAAATAAACCACACGTCAGGATTCTCTATAAGACACATCAAGCAACATGTCATAACATCTAGTAAGACATCATGAACACGTACACCATCAGCAGTAGAAAAAGTAGAAGCACAAACAAGCATGACAAATAATCATGCCCCCCCTAAATAGTTACATACAACAAGCAACCATAATAGACTACTCTTCCCTTAGCAGTAGTACAATACTATCACAATGTTAATAAACATGTCAAGACATTTGACATGACATCAACATCAGGACAACTACTAACAGTTTACTCACCATTTTAGTCAACAATTAACAAAAATAGAGTAAATGTACAATAAAAATTGGAAGCACACAAAAGCAAACAAGTATAAACACACATGGAAGCACAAAAATAACAACGGAAACACACAACTCAGATGGAAACACACGATATTAATCATCTTCATGTGGTATTCCATATATTGCCCCTGTCAAAGATCCTTATGCACCTCTTATTGTTGTCACCATCCTTCTATCTTGCAGAAATCTTTTGTTCCATCATTTATCAATAGCAAATTATATAGGCTTATCATGTCTCAGAGAATAGAGGAAAGATGCAGTAATTGTTGCATTCCTCCATATCTGTAATTGCTATAACTTCTCAATAGTTCTAGTTCCTAGACCGCTGCTTATGTTCTCAAATTGATTTGCATATAAAGTTTCAGTAAACATAATAGTCAGTTGATCCTTAGCGTCCATATGCTTCAGAACAACAACCTTTCCTTCACAGGATTCTTGATTAGTTTATTATGACTATCAAGGTTCTTGTTCCAACCATGTTGAATGAGATATCTGATAACATTGACATCTGCATAGTGTAATGTCATGACATCCTGCTTGAAATTATACTCCTTCAACATTTGTTTCACCCTTATAAGTCTAAAAATATACCTTCCTAACTCAAGGGATCCATATCATTCTTTTAATTTTTGTTAGTTAAGACATAGCATTTACTTCCAAAAACATGAAAGTGTTTTATTGTAGGCTTCCTTCCTTTCCATAACTCATAGAGATTGGATGAAAAGCCTTCCTTCAAAGAGACCCTATTATGAATATAGCATGCAATATTCACATCTTCATTCAAAAACTTCAATGGTAATTTCTTAGCATGAAGCATGACTTTAGCTGATTCTTGTATAGCCCTAGTGTTGTACCCCAAAATTTGCCCTCCAATTTTTCAAGATACCTCCCCATGCTCCCAGGGTTCTCAATTACTCAAGACTACTCAAGGATTGATCAGACAAACCCTCCTCCTAAGCATTTGACCTAAAACTAGGGTTTTTCTTCTCTCAAGGAAAATTGGACTTCTAATGATTCAAAGAATCCTCATGCCAAATTCCAAGCCTTGCAGCACAAGTTTGCTCAGTCAATTAGTCAGATGATTGAAAATCAACTGTATTGGAAAAAAAGTCAAACTTGACCAATTTAAAGTCAAACTTCAAGATTTTTGGTCAACATCAACATTTTGAAGTCACATTCATCATTTTATCAAGGTTTATCATGATTCATCAAGAAAATTAAAGATTCATCAAAAGTTACTAAATTAAGTTTTTCTTAGAGAGAAGTCAACTGAACTTTGACCAAGAATAACTTTCACATACTTCATCAGAAATTTCTCAATCAAAGCTCATTTTGAAGGAAATTCAATTCTATACATCGTTTCCTATCTAAGCTCAAGGCCAAAAATGCTTCATTTGAGAGATATGGGCCAAAACATCACAAATCATTTTAAAAGTCAACAAAAGAACACTTTTTGTCAAATAAATTTACATAAAGCTAAAATATTTAAATTAAATAATGAATAACATAGAGATTGTAAGGGACATCTTGAGGTTTCCAAAAAGTCTCAGATCACCTTCATATGACAAAAATTGAGAGAGTTATGATTGGTGCAAGTTGGGCAATTTTTAGAAAATGCATGAAATCCAAATTGAGAAAACACGAATGTTTGGGCTAATGGGCTTATCTTTTAAGGTACAAATGTGTTTTTGACCTCATAATAGACCTCTAAGTCCATTCATGCATCATTGTGATTTTATTTCATTTGTTGTTGATTTTATTCATTTAAATTCAAAATTAAATCAACTAAACATTAAATAATGTACAAGGCATAAATGGCTTCATATTTGAATCTTTTGGCGGCCCAAGATCATGCAAAAAAAATCGTGTGAACTTATTTGCAAATCAAATCTTCATGGTTTTGTAATTTCCAACCTATTTTCCAACAAAATCAAAAGATATGTTTTAAATAATGTCCAAGCCCATATCTTGACATAATCTCTTCCACTATATATACATTGCATATTCATACAAGAAAAGGACACAAAAGCTACGCAAGAAACAAGGGTTATGATGTCGAAATTTGCAAGAAAAGAGAGAATTCGAAATCCAATTTCCAGCCATCCTCAAGGCAAACCATCCATTGTAAATCGTTCCTGAGGTATCATAGAGTAAGTTTTGATCATTCTGGATGATCAAAAGTGCCTAAGACGAGCATTCCAAGCATGAGCGGTTTTGCATATTTCATGAAATTCATATTTTGATTTTTTTGATGCTTTGACATGAAGTAACATCTGCAATGTGTTCCTGAGACAAAATAGTGCAGGTTTGATCCCTTGCATGAGGCCCATGACGCCAGAAAGATCTATCACCATTATTGAACCGGTTTACATTATTTTGATCGTATCTCTTTGTACAAGTCGAATTATCCAAAGATAATTCCAATGTTGGATTCAGAAGGGTTGATTTAGGGGGATATGGACCTTCTTGATCTCTAACATTTGCTATTTTAGTAGGTTAAAAAAGGAGCTCACCGAAGAAGACGACCAGAGCTAGGGCTCTGCCGCCTCTCTGGTCCACTTGTTCATATTATATTTAGATTTTTTTTGTATAACCGGATGAGAGCGTAGCAACGCTGGTCAAGGCATTGGGTTTGTGAACATAAGGGTGTGGGTTCGATTCCTGCGTTTTGCAATTTTTAGTTATTTTTCCAAACTGACATGCAAGTTTCATATATTATCATTCAGTTCTTGTTTCCAAGCACCAACAAGCGCTTGGCCTAGTGGCAAGCGATGCAACTATGAAGCATGCGGGCGTGGGTTCAACACCCACCCCGTGCAAATCTTTTTTCTCTATTTTTTAACCTAATTTCCTTTTTCTTTTTCTAACCCTAATTGTTTTTCTAATTATTCATCAAACTAACCTAATTTTTTCCTTAACACTAATAAACTAGGTTTAGGGTTTTTTTAATGAAACATTTAATTATCTTGATATTTTAATTAATCAACCTTTTTTTAATATTAAAGTCAATTAGAATTTAGGTTTTATTAATGATTATTACTTAAATGGTTTTCTACAAAAAAAATCACAAAAAACATTTTGACATTCTTTTTCAATTTTCTTATTTCCTTTTTCCATTTACTTAAATTCATAGATAGAGTGTATAGGGCGCACTCTTCATTACAATAACATAGGTTTATTTTCTGCATTTTTTCCTATTATGTAACTGCTCACAAGATGTAATAGCGTAGATTTACTATCTCACGAATTTTTATACTTATGTACCTCTCCCGAAGCCATGTAATAGCTTAGGAATTTACATTTCGCGCTTTATTTTTCTGTACATATTTAACTGCTAGTAACTAGGGTTTGTACGGAAAGACTAATAATTGAATTTAGAAAACCCTAATTCTCAAGATAAAATAACTGAAAATGATACACTTTGCACACTCACACCTTTAGGGTAACCTCTCTTGTTGCCTACGAATATTGGTCACGTCCCTCGAAAGTGTGGAAACTTTAACAAAAGACCCACGATCAATTCATAATAGTCCCTACAATACAAATTATCATAGTCCCTCGATATCCCTCAAGTTTCCTAAAAAAATGATCTAGTCCCTTCAATTTTCCTACAAAATAATGATAGTCCCTTCGATACAATTGCTAAAGTATCTTTACTTGTTGCCTTCGATGACCATACGATGACCCTACGCTTGTCCCTTCTCATCCAATAGATAGGGCTATCTGCCAATTAATGGTATGGATAGTAATATCTCTAAAGGAGAAGGAAAATAATAAGAAAGACATTAGTGGGTAAGAAACTCTTAATTGTTTGCTCACAAATTTTCTCAAAAACTTTTTTACACCACACTTTAAAATAAATATTTTAAAAAATAAACACTTTGTATACATTCTTGAGGACTGATACAAGAATTATTATAAAGTCAACCTTACATTGGAGATTTCAAATTATCTTCGAATAAATCACACACACATAAAGCAAGTTTTCAAAAGTGAGCTAAGTAATTAAGAGCCTGTAGATAACAACAGATGAAAAGGGTGCTAACACCTTCGCTTTTCATATCTTACCCCCCTCCCCCCGAACTCAAAATATATCAAAGGTATTTCATGTTATTTTCACTTTTCCTAAATATTGCATAAAAGAAAAGTCAACAGTGACTCTAGCTATCCGCACATTTGGATAAAACCAAAAAGTCAGCTCTCTCACCGTATTACATAACTGGCGACTCTGTTGGAGATAAGATGTAACAAAGAGGGGTTGCCTTAGAGTTTAAGATTAATTTACTTGATTTTAATTGTATGCTTTTCTTGCTTTACTTTAAGGATTTGTTTGGTTTTAATTTCTTTTAAGATCCTACACTCGGATCTAGGGATGGCTTAGGTAAGTAGCAATAGATCATAAAGTTTGTATGGTATAGACCGATATGGTTAACATGATGGCTACAGTTAGTGTGACACTTTGGTTTATACTGATGTTTCTTGAGGCAACCAATGATAACATTAGGCTTCTGCGTGGTGTCGTTAACACTAACTTACTTTTAGAACCTTAATTGACTCATTTTGGCTATTAGAAGGTAGTGAGATAGCTGGCTTTGGTGCACTCCACGGTTTGTTGATACTCAAAACTATGCTCATTGAGATTTTACTTTCAGGATGTTTTGGTGGTAAGCCAGTTTCCGTGCTAAAATAAAGCCTGCGAGAAAGATCGGTGATATCAGATTCCTACAACCCAGTTACTATTTTAGGACAAGTTGAGCCAACTTAACTTTAATTGGGAAGGGTACTTACCGATGGACTTTATGCAAGCCTTTAATCCTAAGGCACTTGTGTGACTTATGTGTGACTTGTGTGTGTTTGCTACTTATCTAACACGAACATGATACCATAACATCATATCATCATAACATAACATTTTCACTAACCATTTCAAGGACCTAGGGATTTATCTTTGTTCTTTGTTATAGGTTATGGCATCCGCTCGCAGAAACACTATCAAAATCAACTTTGTAAGGGTACCTTCCAAGCTTAAGGAGTTAGTCTCAAAGGATCCTGAAAAATCTCAATTCACCAAAAGGCATGGTTATCTACTCAATTTGGTTACCTCAAGTTTTGAAGAAGACACGATGAGTGTTCTGTTCCATTTATTTGATCCTGAGCATCACTGTTTTACCTTTCCAGATTGTCAGTTGGTACCCACAATGGAAGAATTCTCTAAGATACTCAGAGTACCTATTCTTGATCAGACACCCTTCACCGGTTTAGAGAAAGTTCCAAAACCTGAAGATATTGCAACAACCTTACATCTGAAGCGGTTCGACATTATATCTAACTGGGAAACAAGAAGTGGAGTCAAGGGCCTTCTTGCTAAATTTATGATAGAGAAGGCTCAGTTGTTTCTGGATGCTATGAGCTTTCATGCTTTCGAGGATATCTTGGATCTGTTGATCTATGGTCTGGTACTATTCCCTAATCTAGACCAACTCATAAATGTGAACATCATCAAAACATTTCTTACTCATAATCATGTGCCTACTTTGCTTGGAGATATTTTACATTCTCTTCACACTCGTACTATGAGTAAGCGAGGGACTCTTATGTGTTTCATACCTTTACTATCCAGGTGGTTTATTTCTTATCTTCCCCGGTCAGTGATGAAGAATGAACAAGGTTTGAGGTGGTCTCAAAGGATGATGTCACTCTCTCATTCAGATATCTATTGGTGTTCCTGATCTCAGGAGGATATCACTATTATTGACTATTGTGGGGATTTTCCTAATGTGCCACTACTTGGCATAAGGAGAGGTATAACTGATAACTCTTCCCTAGCTCTACGACAATCTGGTTATGCTCGAAGAGATGGTCCTCATGATATGTTCATCTAGGGTATTGTATTCGGATACGAGAATGATCCTCAAGGTTACTGTCAAAGGTTTATATGTGCTTGGGGAATGGTGAATAAGATTGATAGAAAGACTTTGGGACAGAAAAACTATATTGCTCTGGAGCCCTACCTCAGATGGGTGCGATCTTGTGCTCCAAATTTTATAATGCCATATCTCGCTGTCCTACCAGTAATTGTGGAGCATGTTGCTGAAGGAGATATTCCTCATACCGTTTTTCATCCAGATATACCTACTGACCTTGAAGAGCTACAAAAGTCTTGGATTCAACTAAAATAAGAAAGGGACACCTTTGAGACCCAGTTCTATGCTAGTGAGAAGAAAGTATTGGAGTTTACCAAACGCCTTCATGAATAGCAGAGTCTTAATGCATATGTCAATACAAAGAGGAAGCGTCCATGGGAGACTTGAGTCATAATTTATTCCTTTGTAACCCTTCTTTTGGTTTTCATTGTAATCCTAAAAGGAGTTTATAATCTGAACTTACTAATAAGAATCTTTGTTGTTGTTTCCTTTTTATTAACAATTTTAAATCCCACGAGGTCCTTGGAAACATTACATATGCATCTACATACCATACATATTATTACATAACAGGTTTCGAAGACACATTTTCTCATCTTCTTGCTGTCTATCTTAGACAGAAAAATGGCTCTTGAATAGACAGTTAAAGATCTCCAAGCTCATAATGCTCAGTTCCAACAGATGTTCCTAAGCTTACCAAGGGGCAAGAAGAACTGAAGGCGCTCATCACCAAAGAGAAGAAGAAGAAGAAGAGAAAGAAACCAATCAAAATCCTTAACATAGGGAGAAGGTCCAGAGGTCCGTTCAAGCGAGCTCATGATTTTGACATCCTGTTGGATGAAGATGACAACCAGGATGAAGATGGTAAAAGTGTTAAAAACTGAAAGAAACAACCTTGGTTCTAACAAGTTTCCTGATGAAGAGGAAGAGGATTATTTGGATGAACAATATCCCCCTACTGACGAGAAGTAATG
This sequence comes from Vicia faba, assembly GCA_948472305.1. NCBI lineage: Eukaryota > Viridiplantae > Streptophyta > Magnoliopsida > Fabales > Fabaceae > Vicia > Vicia faba. Next base: position 1,457,499,726 of record OX451735.1, read on the forward strand.
GCTGTTAGAAGAGAGTCTGAAAGCTATGGATATCCAGAAGGTGCCTGGCTTGAACTTTGAAGAATCGGGTTTAGTCTCAGGAGTCGTCATTCCTCCTAAGTTCAAAACTCCTACATGTGCCAAGTATGATTGTGTTTCTTTATCAAAGCTGCATTTGAGATCATATGTTCAGAAAATTCAACCACACACTGTTGACTAGAAATTATGGTTGCATTTATTTCAAGAGAGTTTGTCTGGAATATAACTAGAATGGTATTATCAACTTGAAGGTACCAATATCCATACCTGGGAAGATTTGGTTGTAGCTTTCTATAAACAGTATCAATACAATTTTAATTTGGAACCAACCCGCATGAAACTACAGAGTATGTCCATTGGTTCTGAGGAAGGCTTTAAAGAGTGCGCACAGAAATGGAGAGATCTTGCAGGAAGAGTTCAACCTCCTTTGGCTGATAGAGAATTGGTTGACATGTTCATGAGCACACTAACAGGTCCTTTCTATAATCACCTACTTGGAAGTTCTTGAGTCGGTTTCACTAAATTGATATAAACATGAGAACGAGTTGAGAATCAAATCAGAAGCGGTAAAACTCTGGTGGCTAAAAATTTGAATACTGTGAATAAGTCTTATAATGGTAAGAAAGAGTCCAACCCTGCGTACGGCCAGAAGGGTTGTAGTAAGAGTGATCACAACAAATCTGTGGGGGCAGTGCTGATCTCTAATCCCGTGCTAATACAATAACAACAACAGAATAATCAGCGTAGGAAGATCACACTCAGGAGACAGTTCATAAGAATCAACATGCCGTTGTCTCAAGAATTGCAACACATATTGAAGATAGAGCTGATTATTTGAAGGATCCTCCTCATAATCCCAATACTACTTCCCCTAGCTATAATCCCAATGCGAGGTTTGTATATCACTCCAGTTGGCCTGGAAATGACTTTAACAATTGTTTAGTTCTGAAGAAAATTAGATCCAAGACATGATTGACGCTAAGGAGATTGAATTTGATCCTCCAGAGACTCCTAATGTGATCATTACACCTATGCCTAATCACGACAAGGGCATTAATATTATTGATGATTTTTCTTATGTTTCTATTGTGAATGACTTAACTACTCCTCTGATGATTATTAAGAAGAAGCTGCTACAAGCCAGTTTATTTCTGGGTTGCATTGTAAGGTGCTACTACTATGCGTCCCAATCCAATGGTTATGCATTATTGAAAGAAGGTATTCAGCTTTTGATGGATGACCGTGTAATTTTATTTGAGAATACTCCTTTTGTGGAGAGTATGTATCAAGACCTGAATCTTGTAGACGTGTCTGAAATTTCTGTTACTCTTGTAAAAATCAATTCTAAGGGTCCTGGGAAGATTACTGCTGAACCTAGGGTTTCTCCTATGATCATTACCGTGCCTGGGCCAATTCCATATTCCTCTGACAAGGCTATCCCTTGGAATTATGGAGTTGATGTCTATTACCACGTTACCAAGAAAGAACCGTTGACTGTCAAAGATAAAAATATTGAAATTATTGATCCCAATGTTGTCAATATTGCTGGGACTAGTAAAGTTACTAGAAGTGGAAGGGTTTTCTCTCTAGAGATCTCTCCAAAAGTCATTACTGCACTAGTTCGTATCACTACCATTGAATCAACTATTGAAACTCTAGGCAAAGAACATATGACTGAGCCTGGACAGACTGAGGCACCAAAAGAGGTTACTATTAAAGATACCTCCAAGCAAGAGATGGAAGAGGTACTGAAAATTATTCGAAAGAGTGACTATAATATCATTGAAAAGTTGTTGAAGACCCTATCCAAAATATCTATGCTATATTTGTTATTATTCTCTGAAGCCCATGCTCAGGCTCTGGTAAAGTTCTTGAAATCTGGTCATGCACCTTAGGAAATCTCTGTTGATCAGTTCGAAAATTATGTTGCTAGCCTGAGAACCGATAATGGGCTAGGCTTTTCTGAGGCTGACTTAACTCTTGCAAGAAGGAACCATAATAAGGCCCTGTATGTCTCTATTGAGTGTAGGGGAACTTCCTTATCCCATGTATTGGTGGACACAAGTTCCTCATTGAATGTATTTCTAAAAGCTGCTTTAGACAAACTTAACTGTTAAAGGGTTGTGCTAAAACCTAGTGACATTATGATACGAGCTTTTGATGGTTAAAAGAGAATGGTGCATGGAGAGGTTGATCTTCTAATCAAAGTGGTTTCCTAAGTATTCGACTCTACTTTCTATGTTACAGACATTCGTCCAGCCTATTCCTGTTTGCAGGCACTGTTTTTTCTACTTTACACAAAAAGTTGAAGTATCCCGTAAATGGAAAAATCATTACAGTTTGTGGCGAAGAAGAATACATTGTGAGCCATTTGAATTCATTCAAGTATTATGAGTTGGATGGTGAATTGTTAGAGACTCCTTTCCAGACCTTTGAAGTTATTCCTCAGACAACCCCTGTTGACAAATCTACTCCAAACGTTCCTAAGGTTTCCAGTATTCCACCAAGAATGGCTTCTCTAAAAGACGCTAAGGTTGTGGTAGAAGAAGGTGGTTGCACTGTTTGGGGTCAGCTTCCTAACATCCCTTACAAGTTCGATAAATTTGGTTTGGGTTTCACCTTAGAGGCTCATAGGGTTGTCCGCCGTGCTCGTGCTAATTCTGGGAGACCGCCATTCCACATCAGCAACAATGGAGTTCATAAAAATCAAGTCAACATTGTGGAAGACTTTGATAGAGAATGTAATATAGAAAATTGTATCTTCCCTACTACCGGTAGTGGGATCAACAATTGGAAGGCTAAAGACTTTGTACCAATCTCCTTTTGTCAAGAGTAAATGTTATTTTCTATTTTCTTGCTTTCAAGTTTTTGGTTATGTAATTTAAACAATAACTTTAATCCTTGTGCCTTACCCGGAGCACAACGTTCCATTTGTTAGGGTTGTCATTTTTCATCCATATATTTTCATTTAATAAATCATTGGACGTTTGCATTTAAATTTCGCGCTCTTTGTATTTCTTTTACTTTATTGCTTTCAAAATAGCTATGTGTTATTACACACACCCATACAACAAATTATAGATCCATATCCACCCTAGATTCCATTGATAACAATTCGGATATTTCCAATTATGACTTTGAAGATCCGATCTACTAGGCCGAGGATGAAGGTAAGGAAGATTGTGATGTACCTGGAGAGCTTGCTAGGCGGTTAATACAGGAAGAAAGAGCCATACAACTGCATGAAGAGCCAATCGAGGTTGTGTACTTGGGTATTATTGTACCCCAAAATTTTCCTTCCCATTTTCTTCAACATACCTTCTCATGCTCCTAGAGTTCTCAAATGTTCAAGACTACTTAAAGACTGGTCAGACAAACCCTCCTCCTAAGCAACTGACCAACAACTAGGTTTTTATGTTTCTCAAAGAAAATTGAGATTATAAGGCTTCAATTGGATTCCATGATTCCTAATATGCTTCAAGGTACCCTCATGACAAGTTTCAAGCCTTGCATCACAAGTTTGCTCAGCCAATTGCTCAGATGATTGAAAATAAACTATATTAGGCAACAAGTCAAATGTGGTCAACATATAGACAAAACTCAATATTTTTGGTCAACATCAATATTTTGAAGTCACATTCATCTGTTGATCAAGGGTTGATCATGATTCATCAAGAAAACTCAAGATCCATCAAAAGTCAAAAGTTACTAAATTAGGATTTTCTTAAGGAGAAGTCAACTGAACTTTGACCAAGCATAACTTTCACATACTTCGTCATATTTTTCTCAACCAAATCTCATTTTGGTGGAAATTCAATTCTCTACAACTTTGTATCTCTAAGCTCGAGAGCAAAAAATGCCTCATTTGAGAGATATGGGCCAAAACTTTATAGGTCATTTTAAAAGTCAATAAAAAGACACTTTTTGTCAAAGCAATTTACATCAAGTTAAATTATTCAAATGAAAAAATGACCAAAATAGAGATTGTAGGGGACATATTGAGCTTTACAAAAAGTTAAAATCACCTTCATATGGAAAACATTGAGAAAGGTATGACTGGTGCAAGTTGAGCAATTTGGAGAAAATGCATGAAACCACAATTGAATAATTTTGGACTTTTGGACTAATGGGCCTAACTTTTGAGGTTTAAACATGTTTATAACGTGTTAGAGGACCTCCATATTCATTCACATATTTTTTATGATTATTTTCTTTTATTTGAATTTTATTCATTTAAATTCAAAATAAATCAAATAAAATACAAGATCAATGGATTAAGGCACAAAGCTTTTGTTGTGGATCAGAATTGAGGCCCAAGATCACATATCCAACTTGCCAAATCAATGTGAGGTCTAATAAGGCAACAATTTTCAAATATGGAAGCTTGAAAACATGTTTATTCTTGTTTGATTTGGCCATGATTGCACAAGATCCTTTCCATGTTTGTTAACGTATTTCTCCCTTTATACCCAACACATTCAAACCTAAAGGACACAATTTTCTGCCTCCAAAGAAAGCCTTGAGAAGTCACAAAAATTCAAGAAAAAGTGAGCATCATATTCCAAATTCCAAGCAGTTTCAGTCCAAACCAATGCCAACAATCGCTCCTTGAGGATCAAAGGAGTTGATCCAAGTCAATTACTAAGCAATTCCACGTCCAAAACAACCATATCATCATCACCGATTGAGGTATAAAATTCAAACTTGAAACTTTTATCCTAATAATTTTCAATACCATGTCGCATTTGGTTTATATTTTAATGATTGTAAGGAACAAATATAGGAAACCGTTTGAAAGAATGGAGGCCTGGATCGTGAGATGCCATTGTTAGGGCATAATATGATTTTGCGTTTGAATCTCATGATACACTAACCTTTTGCTTGTTTTGAGTACATATTCGAGTTTAGGACGAAATTTTGTATAAGACATGCCCTTTGGTTTGCTTTGAATCTTCCATTTTTGCAGGTTTTAAAAAAGGGATCTCCGGAGAAGGTGACCGGAGCTAGGGCTCTGACGCCTCTCTAATTTCAGTTCTTTTTTAATATTATAATTCTTTATTTATGTTTTAAAAACAAAAGAGAAGCGCATCGCATATGGTTGGAGGAAGGGCCTGTGGCATAAGAGGCGTGGGTTCGATCCATACGTTTGCACTTGTTTTTTTCTTTCTATTTTTTTACCAATTAACACATGGGTTTATAATATATTGGTTGATTCCCATTCCATAACACAAACGCAACACAACTCAGTTGGCAAGCAGGCGCGCTGGTAATCAGGGGGGCGTGGGTTCAACACTCACCCCAGAAATTCTTTTTTCCCTAATTTCACTAACCCTAATTTTCTTCCTATTTTTCTAAATTAATTTTTAATCAATCATTAACAAACCCTAATTTCTTTTTTTCAAAACTATAGCAAATTAGGTTTAGGTTCCTTTTTTTAATCAATAATTAATTTTGACATTATTTATTTATTAATTAATTGAATTAGGTTAATAATATTTTCTTAATATTAAAAATAATTAGACTTAGGATTTTAATTATTATTAATTAAATTATTTTTATAAAAACACCAAAAATATGAACTTAGATTTTTAGGGTATTTAAATATTTTTCCATTATTTTTCTTATTCTTTTTTCTATTTACTATTCTTAGACAATTGTATAGGCCGCGTATTGTAATATTATATCTTAGTGTTTAATTCCTCACATAGTTTTATTAAATATTATAACTGCAACAAAGCCATGTAATAGTCCTAGGGCTTTATTCTCCGCACTTGTATTTTATATACCTGTATACATAACTATTAGATGCATGCTAATAGGGTTTCTATGAAAAGACAAAAACAAACGTTAGAAAACCTTAAGTCAAGATAACATAACGGAACTAAATAACCTTTTCCCACTTTTCACCTTTAGAGTAACCTCTCTTGTTAACTTACGAATAATGGTCTTGTCCCTTGAAAGTAGGAATACTTTAGAAAAATACCCTCGATCAAATCATCATGTCCCTTTAGAATAAAGATCATAATCCCTCGATGACCCTTCGAGCTGCCTACAACATGATCTAGTCCCTTCGAGTTGCCTACAAAATGATGATAGTCCCTTCGATACAATTGCTAAAGTATCCTTACATGTTGCCTTCAATGACTATATGATGACCCTACGCCTGTCCCTTCATATCCAATAGATAGGGCTACCTACCAACTAATGGTATGGATAATATTATCTCTAAAGGAGAAGGAAAAGAATAAGAAAGACTTTAGTGGCTAAGGAATTCTTAATTGCTTGCTCACAAATTTTTTTTTTCACACTACACTTTCAAACAAATATTTTCAAAAACAACGCTTTATATACATTCTTGAGGACTGGTACAAGAATTATTACAAAGTCAGCCTTACATTGGCAATTTTAAAATATTTTCAAACAAATCACACACACAAAGCAAGTTTTCAAAAGTGAACTATGTAATTAAGAGCCCGTAGATAACTATGGATGTAAAGGGTACTAACACATTCCCTTTACAAAATTTACCCCCCGAACTCAAAATCTTTCAAAGGTATTTTCTATTCTTTTCACATTTCTTAAATATTGGATAAAAGAAAAGTCGGTGGTGACTCTAGCTATCCGCATATTTGGATAAAACCAAAAAGTCAATTCTCCCACCATATTACAGGTACTAAAGAGGACAAGAAAGAAATCAAGATAGGTGCCAACCTAGAAGACAGTTTCAAATAGAGATTAATTGAGATGTTATGTGACTATGTTGAGATCTTTGCTTGGTCGTACAAAGACATGCCAGGGCTTGATACTGACATTGTGGTTCACCGTCTAGCGATAAAGGAAGGTTGTCCTCTTATAAAACAGAAGGTTTTTCGTATGCGTCCCGAGATGTCTGAAAAGATCAAAGTTGAGGTTATAAAGCAGTTCAATGCATGTGTAATACGGTGGGAGAACTGACTGTTATACTGGTTTTGCGTTTGTGTTCGCAAATGTTGCGTAAGCAAGAGTCGCCACCGACTTTTCTTTTATACAACAAAGGAAAGGGTGAAAAGAACAGAAAAAGACCTTTCGAGAGTTTTCTGAGTAAGGGGATAGATTATGGAAAGGGAAGGTGTTAGCACCCTTTCCATCCGTAGTTTTCTACGGGCTCTTAGATGCTTAGCTCATTTTGAAATACCTTGTGCTTTATGTGTTTTGAAAAGTATTTTTGAAAACGCCTTACTGCGTCGAACTTTGTAATGTTCTCGGAATAGTAGAGAACATATATAAAGTGTTTGAAAGAGGTTTTGTGTAAGTGTAAAAATTATTTGAGCATAGCATCTAGGAACTATCTACTTTTACTCGAAAGGGTTGTTCTTTTCCTCTTTTCCTTTAGCAAGTGCTATCCTACTATTAGTGAGTAAGTAGCCCTAGTCGTTGGATGTTTGAGGGACATTTGAAGGGACGTTTATACAGTCACAAAGGCAATTGGCAAGAAACTTTAGTAACTACCCTAGGTTTTTAATATAATTTTTACCGGAGCAACGTCGAGAGGGTCATCAAGGGACATATGATCTTTAAACCGGAGGGTAGCAACTAAAATCTATCACGTTTTGAGAGTCGTGACTGTTTTCCGAAGGCAACCAAAGTGGGATACCCTAGAGGTGTATATGTGTAATTGTGTTGTATTCAGTTATTTTTGTCTTGTGTTAGGTTTTCTAGTGTTTGTTTGTTATTCTTGCCATACAATATTAATTAGCATACATCTAAGTAGTCAATAATTTGCAGTCATTAAAAAGTGAGGAAAGATCAATCCTAAACTATTACAAGGCTTCGGGGAGGGGGACTAATTACATGTCCAAAATGGTAAAAATAAAGCAATAAAGTAAAAGTCCTAGTTATAAAACTATTGCATCCCATAAGCAGATACATTAATATGAAAAGGCAATAATAATATAAAAGTATTTAAACGCGCACGAATTGAAAATAACATCTAAATCCTAAGTGAAAGGGAATCTTTTTTTGTCATTTTGTTTTGTTTGGAAAATGCTAAATGTTCAATTAAGTCAAATCTAATTAATTGAAGAGAGAAAAGAAAAATAAATTATTGATTAAAATTAACTCTAAAACAAACCTAATATTTTTTTCACTTTTTAGTTTATGAAAAGAATTGAATTCAAATAAATCTTAAGTCTACTGATTTTAAAAAATTGAGGAAAATAAGTTAAAATAATTAAACAAATTAAATTATTAAAAAGTAAAATAAAACCTAATTCTAAGTTACTTATATTTTTTCTGATTTTTATGTTGATTAAAAAAAACTAAAAGAAATAAACAAAAACAAAGTAAACAAGTATAAATGGGCCACGCAGCAAAAGTAAACAGGGGGTAAGTTTAAAAATGTAGGCCTAAAGTGAGAGGAGCCCAAGTCTGCAGTTGGACCCAGTGAGAAAATCCTTTAAGGGTGCACGGTGAGTTGCGCGTCCGGGGCTTTCAGATCTGATCAGATGGGATCTCCTGGTTATGATTTGAAGGTGCATGGTGGGCATCCAGATGTGAAACACACAAGATCTATGAAATAATAGTTAGAAAAAAAATTATGAGGCCTAGGTACCGAACCTAGGTCCTTCCCCTTTTACACGCTTCCTCTTTACCATCTGAGCTTCTTGTTCATTTGTTAATTATAACACAATAATAAATGTGTAAATGAAAACCAAACAAAAATATATTTGAAAATCAAACGCGCATGTTGGACTGCTTGAACCAATAAGAGAGAGACACTTGGGGCGCTGGAGTCATCCCACCGGAGTCAACTCTCTGGTTGTCTTCTCCTGTGGGCTCCAACCTTGAACCTGCATAATAGCCAAAAGCAAAGATTGAAAACTACAATATCCCCCTAATTTGAACCCCTTGATTCCAAATATGAGGTCCGTTTGGCCTGAAACGTCCTATATTTTAAGTTTCGAAGGAAATCTCAGATCATGCCCTAAAAATGGCACGATCTCATCCTTGCGCCTACACCTACATGTAGCTCGTTAAAACTGCACTAATGATAGTCCTGAACACGAATTAAACGATTATAAGCATCAATATAGGATAAAAATGTAGTTTTGATTTTACAAACCCTTACCAATCGGAGATTCGTGGATCTATTGCTTTGGCCATGGAAATGCTTGTTTAAGGGCTGGTATGGGCTCCTGGATGTCTCAGGAAAATGAATCTAGTATTAGTTTGGACGGAGGCTGCTTGCAAAATCAGTTTTAAGTTTGGCAACTTTGGAAATTTGTTTGCAACTTTCTAGGGCTTCTTGGAGGCAGGCTGCGCACGTCCCTTGCATCTGAGCTTGCTAGGTTTATATAGACAAAGGGTTTAGGTCAAAAATTGTGCATCATATCTTTTCACATTATGATGGAAAGATTTGATTTGATTTTTGCATGAAACTTGCTATATTTGATTAAATCATGTGCCAATCTATTTTATAAATTTTTTCCAGCTTGCTATGAGTTGTTTGGGCCTCCAACTTGATGGAAACTAAAAGCTTACATGCCCTTGTAGATCCATTTCAAATCAATTGGTTTCTTATTGGTTCATTTGACAAGCTCCCAAGTTTTGTTCTCTTCGATGGCCCTAAATTCTTCTTTCATGGCTTCACACCAATTCGAATTGCTCAAGGCTTCACCATTATGGCTTCTTCGATTAAATCCCCATTTGCATCGATTGCTTGATCTGGAAACCTCTCATATTCAATCAGCCTAGTCGAACTCAATTCTTGTTCTTGTGGATCTTCTTTCCTTCTACACAGGTGGTTATTCGATTCGACCAGTCGAAGTATCACCTGGTTCATTTTGACTTGTCAAAGCATTATTCTGTTTATCTTCTTCAAACACAGTTGTGACATTTGTGACAGTGTCTAAGCTTCGTTATGTTCATCTTCTTTTCGAACTAAACTTCGACTCCAATCCCACCCTTTGCTTTCGTCTACTTGACCATCTATACTAATCACTAGTTTATCTTCAATTTATGAATACATCTTGTATGCACCAATCGAATGATAACCTATGAGAACCAAGACTTCACTTCGACCATCCAACTTCTTCCTCACTTGTTCAGGTACATGCGTGAAACACAATTATCCAAAAACTCTAAGATGACTTATATTTGGCTGATTCGACCCTAACGGTCCTTCTATGAAATCACGCCATGTTTGAAAATTGCATGTCCTTCGCACCATTAGACTTCCATGTGCTTCTTTGGATAAGATCAAAGCTTTTTGAATTCAAAATCGTCTTCTTTTCGAAGCGCCAATTCAATCAACATGACAGTCGAAATGTCTTTCCTTGTAATGCTTCGAATAACTTATATTTCAATAGTTCGAAAATGAACCCTTCGATAACGGTTCAATGTAGTAAAGCTCTTTACTAGCTCTTCATCAATCGAAGACTTCATAAAAGCCTCCTCACACTTTCTTTCAAACTATTCTTTCTTTGATCATAGTGTCAATTATTCAAAACTTGTGTAATCGAAATTCCCAGCTAACACTGCTTCGTTTGGCATCTAATTAGAATGAATATTGTTGTCGAAGTTGCTTCAGCCAAAAATCTCTTAGACATATTTTTATCTTTCAACTTACATCTCGTCAAGTTCATTACACTTCTATTTTTTCTTTCAGTTATGCCATTATGCAGAGGCGTATAGGGTGCAATAACTTCCTGTAATGTATGATCTTGTACCTTTCAAATGATGCATTTCTTGGGCATGAGGATGAAAGAGAAGTTGTAGGGCATGAAACTTGGCATGGACAAATTTGAAGACATATTAGGATCATGGAAAACATTGGAGACCTTTGGAGCTCACACATCTTGGTGAAACGTGAAACTAGTTGAAAGGCCATTGCTTAAGAGGAGAATTTGTCTGATCAATTCTTGGTGAACCTTGAGCAATTGAGGACCTTAATGAGCATGCCTTGAATAAAATGGGAGGGAAAATTTTGAGGTGCAACAACTTCCCCTGTTCAATCTTCTTAAACCTAAAGATTTAGATTGGCTTGTCTGCCTTTCGTGATCTGAAGGTGGAAGATGATTGAACACTAGAGTGCCTAGAAATTTGCACTCGCATGAAGTAACGCCATTGGTTGATGATATCAGGAATGGGATTACATATGCCATTTGGAGAAGATGACTGAGAGTTATCGGAGATGGGATTAAATATGCCATCCAAAGTAATTGTTGATAGGAGTATCAGAATGAACATGCATCTATTTTTATTTGAATGAAATGCTGGAAAGAGCCCGTGTCAAGCCGCGTCCAGAAATGTATTAGAAGGAAATCGTGTAAGGCTGCTTCAGGATGAACATGTGTTAGACTACACCTGGAAATGTCTTAGTAGGAACTTGTGTAAGATCGCTTTAGGATGAGCCCCTATGAAGCTACATCTGAGAAGTTATTAGAGGGAACCCGTGTGAGATTGTTTCAGGAAGAGCCCGTGTAAAGATGCATTTCAGGAGGAGAAGGAATCCGTGTAAGATTGCTTCAGGATGAGCCCGTGTAAAGATGAATTTCAGGAGGAGAAGGAATCCGTGTAAGCTTTCTTCAGGATGAGCCCGTGTAAACCTGCATCTGAAAGGTTTTTAGAGGGAACCCGTGTAATATTGCTTCAGGAAGAGCCCGTGTAAAGCTGCATTTCAGGAGGAGAAGGAATCCGTGTAAGATTGCTTCAGGATGAGCCTGTGTAAAGGTGCATTTGGAAATTGTGAGAAGGAATCTGTGTAAGATTGTTTCAGGATGAGCTCTTGTAAAGCTGCATTTGGAGATTATGAGAAGGAACCCATGTAAGATTTCTTCAGGATGAGCCCGTGTAAAGCTGCATTTCAAGATGAGAAGGAATTCGTGTAAGATTTCTTCAGGATGAGCCCGTGCAAAGCTGCATCTCAGGATGAGAAGGAATCCATGTAAAATTACTTCAGGATGAGCCCGTGTAAAGCTAGGTAGGGATGCTTCATTTGGTCGTGTAGATAGTTTCCCTGTCTTGTTTCGGGAATAATCCACAATCAGTTGTTCGCATGTAGTTTCCCTATTTGGTTTCAGGAATTAATTTGGACTTGTTTTTGTTGATCGTTGAGATAGTTGCCCTGTCTGGTTTCGGGCATTAATTTGTGGCCTGGTCTTGTAGATAGTCACGCCGTCTTGTTTTGGGAATTGAGATACAATCATTTGTTCATAGATAATTGTCCTATCTTATTTCAGGAATTAATTTGGAACTTGCTTTTGTTGGTCGTTGAGATAGTTGCCCTGTCTGATTTCAGGAATTAATCTCTAACCTAGTCTTGTAGATAGTCTCTCCGTCTTGTTTCAAGAATTGATCTATAATCAGTTGTTCACAGATAGTTTCGCTGTCTGGTTTTAGGAATTAATCTGGAACTTGCTTTTGTTGGTCGTTGAGATAGTTGCCCTGTCTGGTTTCAGGAATTAATCTCTAACCTGGTCTTGTAGATAGTTGCCCCGTCTTGTTTCGAGAATTGATCTACAATCAGTTTTTCACAGATAGTTGCCCCGTCTTGTTTCGGGAATTGATCTACAATTAGTTGTTCACGGATAGTTGCCCTGTCTGCTTTCAGAAGTTAATCTGGAACTTGCTTTTGTTGGTCATTGAGATAGTTTCCCTTTCTGGTTTCAGGAATTAATCTCTAACCTGGTCTTGTAGATAGTCTCCCCGTCTTGTTTCAGGAATTGAGCTACAATCAATTGTTCACAGATAGTTATCTTGTCTGGTTTTAGGAATTAATATGGAACTTGCTTTTGTTGGTCATTGAGATAGTTTCCCTGTCTGGTTTCAGGTATTAATCTCTAACCTGGTCTTGTAGATAGTTGCACCGTCTTGTTTCTGGAATTGATCTACAATCAGTCGTTCACAGATAGTTTCCCTATCTGGTTTCAGGAATTTAATCTGGAACTTTTGAAAACTGTTGGTAATATTCGTCTGTTGATCTTTCCTGAAAAGGTAAAGAATTAGTTGTATACAATATCAAGATGCATGAAGTGCATTGGGTGATGATGTTCTCAAAATAAATGAGATTATGATATATGCATATGTACTTCATATGCTATGACGCTTGTAAAATGATTTATGAATGCAATGTAAAAACGTATCAGTTGTTCTATTACAGTGTTGTTGAACTGAGGAAAATAAATCCCTGATTGTTGATGGGGATGAAGAATGTAAGTTTTCAATATTTATTGAGTTGAACTGTTGGGAGATGGATTTCCGTTGCTAGAGAAATAAACTCTATTGGGGAAAGGAAACACTGCAAACCGCTTAGGGATTTTATGAAGTTTTGTTGGGAAAAGGAAACTCCGTAGACCGCCTGACCATTTTTGTGGAGCCCTGTTGGGGAACCCAAGAAATTTATGAACCATGCTGAGGAATTCTTTCAGAAGCTGTGGAGATGATTGAAGGTTTTGATCTATTAAGAAGATTCCAAAATGTCTGAAATTGTTAGGTTATATACTAAAGACATGACAATGACTTTGCGGGAGGATGTCTCTGTATCCATACCTACTGGGGAACGTATCCTTACTGATGACGAACTCTGCGAAGATAGTCCCCTAGGGGTGGTTACCCTGTGGGGATTTTGTGGATGGTTTGAATGTTATCCCAACTCCTAGAGTCTTGAGTAAATGTTGATCAGGGTGATAAGCCTTCTACTGATAGAAAAGTGACGAGATGACAAGACATAGTCGTACACTTAAATCTCTAACTTTTGCCTGGACTGTCCTTTCAGATTTTCAGTCCACCGGGATACCCTTTTTTCCCAAGCCGCCTTTTCAGGTTTTCGACTTGCCGGGTGTATAGTTTTATTTATATATCCATAATTTTTTCCCGAACTCCTTTGGTTAGTTGGGATGCCCTTACCTTTGCCTAGGCCAGTCAACCTAACGGATCTTTTTTCACGTGTAGTATTTTCTGACTATGTCCATGTTCACAAGGTGGAGAAAATTGTCATTGTCCATAGTAGTAAGTGTTACAGCACTTCCAGGAAATGTTTTCTTGATCGCACATGACCCTTCCTGTTTAATGCCCCGATTGATTCAGATGGAGGTCTGCCTCTGGCTATTCGACACTTTTGACGGATTCCTTGAATCTTGACTCGACTGCCCCCATATCAGTTTAGATACCATGTCATGTGTCTTGATTATTGTAGGTGTTTAGGTATTGGCTTGCATTTTTGGTAAATCCCAAGTGTATGTGTGAATGTCATGACTGATGTCATAACATTCTAGTTCAGTTTGTACTGACTCATTAGGTACCTTTGCAGAAAAATATTGTAATTCAAATACTGATATTTATAAGTGTGTATCTGAGCATTTTGCAAAATGATCACATTTTGCTAAATCAGTAGACAGGTTTTCTCAGATGTCATAACAGATGTTATGACATCCTGTTCTGAACTAACAGGATTGCAGGATTGGATAAGTCTGAGTTTTTTCAGGAAATAACTCAGTCCTTCCTGAACAGAATCCTGCGTTTTCTGAGGGGTAACCTAGCTCAACCCTAACCTGGTTAATAAAGTCCTGTGACCTGGTCTTTAGGTCAAACGGAATTAACCCTAGGTTTTTGGAAACCCTAACTGAAGTTGCAGCTGCTATATATTCAACAGAGCTGCTGTTTTTCAAGGAGGACTGCTGATTGATTAGAAGATCAATTTGTAATCTGTATAGATTTGTTCATTGTACTCCAAGCAATTATCATTGTGATAAGTGCCTTGGAATAGGTTTCTATTTGTAAGGGTTGTGTAGCACTCAAAGCTTTGAAGCAAGAGTGTTTGAATGTTCCTTGACTAAAGCTGTGAAGCAGAGTCAAGTTAGTTGTGTACATCACTCAAAGCTGTGAAGCACGAGTGATTGTGTTGCTTGATTAAAAAGCTGTGAAGCTTAATCAAGTGTGTGTTTTTTTTGAAGAGTGTCTTCATCAATTCTTAAGTCAAAATTGGTTTATGTATCACTGCTGTGATTGAGGGGGAGTGAGTAGGAACTCAGGTTTAAGTTGTACTTAGATTAGAATTGCATTGGGTAGGTCTTAAGTGAAGGAGATAAACTGGTTGGTTTATTCCTGAATTAACATCTCTTATAGTGGATTCTCTCCCTGGCTTGGTAGCCCCCAGAGTAGGTGTTGTTGCACACTGAACTGGGTAAACAATTGACTATGTTCTTTATTGCTTTTGTATTTACTGTCATATAGTAAGTCAGATACAGTGTCATAACATTGAACGTGACATTGAGTATCTGCAGCCAGAATTTCAATTGGCATCAGAGCAGGCACCCTGCCTGTATTACTGGGTGAGATCTAGGGATATCACTTTCTGGCACTATGGACAAAGAAGGAGTTTTTGGAAATAGACCACCCATTCTGGATGGAACTAATTATGACTACTGGAAACCTCGTATGATTGCCTTCCTAAAATCTCTGGACAAAAAAGCTTGGAGAGCTGCTGACAAAGGATGGATTCATCCCACCATAACTGAGATAGATGGGACAACCAGTCTGAAGCCTGAGGAAGATTGGAGTAAAGAAGAAGATGAGTTAGCTCTGGGAAATTCAAAAGCTTTAAATGCCTTGTTCAATGGAATTGATAGAAACATTTTCAGACTAGTACATCAATATGAACTGGCCAAGGAAGTTTGGGACACTCTCAAAACTACTCATGAGGGAACTTCCAAAGTAAAAATGTCAAGGCTTCAGATGTTGACCACCAAATTTGAGAATCTAAAAATGATGGAAGATGAAACCATTCATGAGTTTCACATGAACATCTTGGAGATTGCCAACACCTCAGGAGCACTGGGAGAAAAAATGTCAGAAGAAAAACTGGTGAGGAAGATTCTCAGATCCTTGCCTAAAAGATTTGCAATGAAGGTAACTGCCATAGAGGAAGCCCAGGACATTAGCAAGTTGAAAGTGGATGAACTTATTGGGTCTCTTCAGACTTTTGAGATGGGAATCACTGATAATGGTGTCAAAAAGAACAAGAGCATAGCACTTGTGTCCAACACTGATGTTGAAGAAAACATTTCAGAAGCTGTAGCCATGCTTGGAAGACAGTTCAACAAACTCATCAAAAGAATAGACCCAAAGTCAAGGTCTAATATCCATAACATTCCCTCTAACATTGACAGTTCCAGCAGAAGACCAAGATCAGAAGAGAAGGGAGTTCAAGGCAGAGGAATTCAATGCCATGGTTGTGAAGGATATGGGCATATTCGAGCTGAATGTCCTACCTTTCTTAAGAAACAAAAAGGAATGACAGTTACTTGGTCTGACTGCGATTCAAAAAGTAATTCTGAAGAAGAGACTACCAAACGAGTTACTGCTTTGACTGATGTTTGTACCTCTGAAAGTGACATCAGTGATGAAGAGGTGACTTTTGAAGAACTTGCTGATACTTACAAGGAATTGTGTATCAGAAGTACTGAAGTCTGTGTGCAGAATGAGAAACAATCAAAACTCATCATAAAGATGGAGGCTGAAAAAAGGGCAAACCTTGAAACTATAAGTCAGCTAGAAGGAGAAGTTCAATTGCTGAACTCACAACTAAGTCAAATGACCAAATCTGTCAAGATGTTGACAAATGGAACAGAAAAATTGGAAGAGATCCTACAGGTTGGACAAAATGTGGGAAATAAATCTGGTCTAGGATTTATGGAAGCAACGAAATCTGGTTCTGGTAAGCAAATGTTAAAACAGATGTCTCAACACAACTCTCGACATCAGGAACAGAAACATATGAGGAAAAGGTACCAAAGATGGAAATGTCATCATTGTGGTAGATATGGCCACATAAAGCCCTTCTGCTTCAGATTACATGGATACCCTAATCAGAACTCAGGTGTCAAACCTAAGTCTAAAAAGGTACCACATGCTCCTCAATGGAAGAAAAAGACTACTGCACTGATAGCTCACACTTCCCTGAGGGTCTCTGCAAAAGAAGACTGGTACTTTGACAGTGGATGTTCCAGACATATGACTGGAATCAAGAACCTCCTCAATAATGTTAAGCCTCACACCACCAGTTTTGTGACCTTTGGAGATGGGGCTAAAGGTGAAATCAAAGGAGTTGGTGATCTGGACTGCCCTGGAGTTCCAAGTCTGAATGAAGTACTGCTGGTGAAAGGACTGACCGCTAATCTCATTAGTATCAGTCAACTGTGTGATCTAGGATTCAAGGTCAATTTCTCAAGATCTGAATGCCTTGTAATCAATGACAAACAAGAGATAGTAATGAAAGGAGTCAGATCCAAAGACAACTGTTACTTGTGGGAGGCTGAGAACACTAATTTCTCATCTGTGTGTTCCATTGCAAAAGAAGAAAAAGAGGTGAAACTGTGGCACCAAAAACTTGGCCATCTTCATCTAAGGGGTGTGAAGAGGATTATCTCCTTGGAGGCAGTCAGAGGGATTCCAAAACTGCAAATTGATGAAGGAAGAGTTTGTGGTGAATGTCAGGTTGGTAAGCAGACTAGGATGTCACATCCAAAGTCAAGACATCTGACCACCTCTAAGGTTCTAGAACTCCTCCATATGGATCTGATGGGACCAATGCAAGTAGAGAGTCTTGGTGGTAAAAGATATGCCTATGTGGTTGTGGATGATTTTTCCAGATTCACCTGGATTAATTTCATCAGGGAAAAATCAGATGCATTTGAAGTTTTTAGAGAACTGTGCAAGAGAATTCAAAGAGAGAAGGAAGGATGTATTGTCAGAATCAGAAGTGATCATGGCAAGGAATTTGAAAACAGCAAGTTTAATGACTTCTGTGCCTCAGAAGGAATCAGTCATGAGTTTTCTTCTCCCATAACACCTCAGCAAAATGGAGTTGTGGAAAGAAAAAACAGGACCATACAAGAATCTGCCAGAGCAATGTTACATGCCAAAAGACTTCCTATGTATTTTTGGGCTGAAGCTATGAATACAGCTTGCTATGTTCATAACAGGGTCACCTTGAGAAAGGGAACCTCATCCACCATATATGAACTCTGGAAAGGAAGAAAACCAACTGTGAAGTACTTCCATGTGTTTGGCAGCAAATGTTATATCCTGTCTGATCGTGAACAAAGAAGAAAACTGGACTCCAAAAGTGATGAAGGCATATTTCTAGGATACTCCTCAAACAGCAGAGCTTATAGAGTATTCAACTCCAGAACCAAAACCATGATGGAATCAATAAATGTTGTAATTGATGACTGTCATGAAGAAATAGATGTTCCTTGTATTGTTGAGACATTCTTTGAGACTTCAACTCAACAGGATGATCTACCCAACTCCACCACAACAAAATCTGAATCAAAGGAAGCTAGCAAGACTCCTTCCATCAGAATTCAGAAGGATCATCCAAAAGAGCTCATCATAGGAGATCCCAATAGTGGAGTCATCACAAGATCTAGAGAAATCATCTCAAACTCTTGTTTTGTGTCCAAAATGGAACCAAGAAATGTCAAGGAAGCCTTAACTGATGAATATTGGA
Source organism: Vicia faba (assembly GCA_948472305.1). NCBI lineage: Eukaryota > Viridiplantae > Streptophyta > Magnoliopsida > Fabales > Fabaceae > Vicia > Vicia faba. The sequence continues at coordinate 1,457,518,234 of OX451735.1, forward strand.
TTGGTGCAATGCAAGATGAACTGAACCAATTCAAGCAACATGAAGTTTGGGAACTGGTTCCTAGACCTGAAGGAACTAACATCATTGGGACAAAATGAATATTCAAGAACAAGTCAGATGCTGAAGGAGTTGTCACCAGAAATAAGGCAAGACTTGTTGCTCAAGGATACACCCAGGTTGAAGGGGTTGATTTTGATGAAACCTTTGCACCTGTAGCCAGATTGGAATCAATCAGACTCTTGTTGTCAATTGCTTGTCTTCTGAAGTTCAAGTTATTTCAGATGGATGTGAAAAGTGCCTTTCTAAATGGGTACTTAAATGAGGAAGCTTATGTGGAACAACCTAAAGGTTTTGTGGATCCAACCCATCCTGATCATGTCTACAAGCTGAGAAAAGCTCTATATGGCCTGAAACAAGCCCCTAGAGCATGGTATGACAGGTTAACAAAGTTTCTCTCAGACAAAGGCTACAGAAAAGGAGGCTTGGACAAAACTCTCTTTGTCAAAACTGAAGGAGGGAAGTTGATGGTTGCCCAAATATATGTTGATGACATAGTGTTTGGAGGAATGTCAGAACATATGGTTAAACACTTTGCTGACCAGATGCAGGCTGAATTTGAAATGAGTCTCATGGGAGAACTAACTTATTTTCTTGGACTACAAATCTCACAGATGGAGGACTCAATCTTCTTCTCTCAAAGCAAGTGTGCTAAGAATATTGTAAAGAAGTTTGGTATGGAGAATGCAAGTCACAAAAGGACTCCTGCTCCTACTCATCTAAAGCTTTCCAAAGATTCAAGTGGGGTTAAGGTGGATCAAAGTCTGTACAGAAGCATGATAGGAAGCTTGTTGTACTTAACTGCCAGCAGACCTGATATTGCCTTTGCAGCTGGAGTTTGTGCTAGATACCAAGCTGATCCCAAAGTCAGTCATATCAATCAAGTGAAGAGAATTTTGAAGTATGTAAGTGGTACTTACAACTATGGATTGATGTATACTCATGGCTGTGAACCAGCTCTGACTGGCTACTGTGATGCTGATTGGGCTGGTAGTGCTGATGATAGAAAAAGCACCTCTGGAGGATGTTTCTTCTTGGGAAGTAATCTGGTTTCCTGGTTCAGCAAGAAACAGAATTGTGTGTCTCTTTCCACTGCTGAAGCTGAATACATTGCAGCTGGTAGTAGCTGCTCTCAAATGATATGGATGAAACAGATGCTCACTGAGTATAATGTCATACAAGATGTTATGACATTGTACTGTGACAATCTGAGTACAATCAACATATCCAAGAATCCCATTCAGCATAGCAGGACCAAACATATTGATATACGACATCACTTTATCAGAGACCTTGTAGAAGAGAAGACAATTAAATTGGAACATGTTGCCACTGAGCTACAGCTGGCTGACATTTTTACCAAGGCTCTGGATGCAAATCAATTTGAAAACTTAAGGGGTAAGCTGGGTATTTGCCAACATGAGGAATTGTAGCAATTAATTTTGCTTAAAACAAGGATCAAAGGATTTATGTCTGTTCTGATTGGGTTAAAATTGTATTTTCTCATTTCCTACAATTCTTTTAAGAAGTTGAATAGACAATCCTTTGCTTCCTTCCTCTCTCGTCTCCTCATCAAAACCCAGTCTCTCAATCAGAAATCTCTCCTCATTTGCTGTTGGTCCTTCAAAACTGACAAAATGTCTCAAACACCATCATCATCCAATACGACCATCTCAACCTCTTCCTCTGATCAAGATTCTGGGACAATCTCTTCCTGTCTGGACTCTGACGTTCTGGAGATCTCTTCTCATAGAAAAGTGGGAACTAACCCCACCAAGGTCAAAGAGTTGAGAACAAGACATGCAGGTAATCCATCTCATCCTTCCTCTTCAGTTCCCCCTGAAATTGCAAATAGGGAAGGGACAGCCTATGTTAATCAAGCAATAGCAAAAATTGTTTCAAGAATTCTGAACGAGAACCACTCAGTTCCTGGCATTTCTGTTCCTCTGAACCAAGAAAGCCCAAATGCTGAAACAAATCCAGATGTCTCTAAGAATGTTGAGACATCAAACAAAGAGAAGAATGCTGACATTGCTCACAAAAAAAAAGAAGGAAGCCTGAATCCTCTGGATCTGATGACAGTGCTTGAAGAATGATTGCTGTTTGGTGGTGTTGCTGGTTGGTGTTGAAGTGTATTCAATTGTTTGCTGCTGCTGCTCTTACTAGTTTGTTTTGGATAACTGTATAATTTTATGAACATGTATCTTTGGCCCATTTGTGGCTAAAGAGGGGGAGAATATTTTGGTACTTGCTTAATTAGTACTTGACATTTTGTGTTCTATTTTTCTGCTGTCACTTATTTCTGCTGCTATCTATCTCTGATTGCTTAGGGTCTTTAGCCAAAAATCTGCCAAAGGGGGAGTTTGTAGGTATTTAGGTATTGGCTTGCATTTTTGGTAAATCCCAAGTGTATGTGTGAATGTCATGACTGATGTCATAACATTCTAGTTCAGTTTGTACTGACTCATTAGGTACCTTTGCAGAAAAATATTGTAATTCAAATACTGATGTTTATAAGTGTGTATCTGAGCATTTTGCAAAATGATCACATTTTGCTAAATCAGTAGACAGGTTTTCTCAGATGTCATAACAGATGTTATGACATCCTGTTCTGAACTAACAGGATTGCAGGATTGGATAAGTCTGAGTTTTTTCAGGAAATAACTCAGTCCTTCCTGAACAGAATCCTGCGTTTTCTGAGGGGTAACCTAGCTCAACCCTAACCTGGTTAATAAAGTCCTGTGACCTGGTCTTTAGGTCAAACGGAATTAACCCTAGGTTTTTGGAAACCCTAACTGAAGTTGCAGCTGCTATATATTCAACAGAGCTGCTGTTTTTCAAGGAGGACTGCTGATTGATTAGAAGATCAATTTGTAATCTGTATAGATTTGTTCATTGTACTCCAAGCAATTATCATTGTGATAAGTTCCTTGGAATAGGTTTCTATTTGTAAGGGTTGTGTAGCACTCAAAGCTTTGAAGCAAGAGTGTTTGAATGTTCCTTGACTAAAGCTGTGAAGCAGAGTCAAGTTAGTTGTGTACATCACTCAAAGCTGTGAAGCACGAGTGATTGTGTTGCTTGATTAAAAAGCTGTGAAGCTTAATCAAGTGTGTGTTTTTTTTGAAGAGTGTCTTCATCAATTCTTAAGTCAAAATTGGTTTATGTATCACTGCTGTGATTGAGGGGGAGTGAGTAGGAACTCAGGTTTAAGTTGTACTTAGATTAGAATTGCATTGGGTAGGTCTTAAGTGAAGGAGATAAACTGGTTGGTTTATTCCTGAATTAACATCTCTTATAGTGGATTCTCTCCCTGGCTTGGTAGCCCCCAGAGTAGGTGTTGTTGCACACTGAACTGGGTAAACAATTGACTGTGTTCTTTATTGCTTTTGTATTTACTGTCATATAGTAAGTCAGATACGGTGTCATAACATTGAACGTGACATTGAGTATCTGCAGCCAGAATTTCAATTATGAAAGGCCTGTTATTGGAAATGTCTTTCCATCTGAGGTGTTTTTGTTCATTGAGGGGATTTTCGTTCAGTGAATATTCGTCGTGCGAATTTCTCTGTTGTTGAACAAATAGTTATATGCAAATAGTGGTATTAAAAATGCAAAGCTTATGTCTGTCTTGAAGTTTTTGAAATTTCATTTTTTAGTAAAACAAAATTTGCAAGAATGTGATATCAACTCAGGATTTATAGCAAACCTTACAGGAGTCAGGATACCTTTTGTAATAGTATGCTTTCGAACTAACCCATGCTTCAGCTAGGATTTTTAGAGGTTGTAACGTGGCTTGGTTCACAGTTTAAGAAACAAAGGATAAAGGCTAGAAATTTATTTGTACCCAATCCATTCTTCGTGATGTTCTTTAGTCTTATACTCAATTAATTATGCGTTTAAATTCCAATTGAATCTGGAACCTTGGCTCTGATTATCCAGTGATGGTTTGGATACTGAAAGTTTATTTGAAAAGGCAGTCATTTTTTGTAATATTTATTGTTGAGGATTCATAGCGACCTCTTTTTTTGATTTTATTATCCCTACTTTTTCCTGAATTGTTTCTTTTTTGATTACAGTCAGCGGGATGCCCCAGTTTTTCTTCTTAAGTCTCCTTCATAGGTTTTGACTTAGCGGGATTTTCTTTTGAGAGATAATGACTGCATGTTTTAATGATTATGTGGAACCATCACCATCTTTTGTTTTGGAAGGATACCTCCGATACTACTCGTCGTGTACGAAGGGAAATATTGCGATTGGAATGCACCATTGAATTAACTGAGAAACTACCCTGCCCCAGGTTATGATTAATGTTTCAATTTGTGTGAAAAAGAAAACTCCTACTTCTTAGGCTCAAAGGGGTTGACTAGGGATTATCTTCCTTATAACTCCACTGTATAGGATTTGAAACAACGCATGTACATCGTCAGCAAGGTCTTTTCAAAAGCACACTGTATGAGATTATGGTATCTTTTTCGTTATCCTCCCTCTAAAGGCTTACAACTTTTAACGAGAGTTGAATATCACAAAAGGAAGTAAAAGCATAATTTCAGTATAGTGAAAACGAATGGATTAATTCAAGAGAAACATATGCAATACATTATTGGAATAACAAAGTTTGACATAAATAAGTGTTCGAACAATCAAAAGAAAATTATAATTTGAAAATTATAATGAACAAAAAGCCTCTCTGTCTGAACTTGTCCCTTCATATGGTGTGCCTTTGGGGGATGGTAGAAGAATTCAGTCTGACCATCTTGTGTGAACTCCAGCACCCCTTTGTCGATCAAGTCCTGAATCTTATAATACCCAACTATTTGTATCATGTCCAGGACTATTGGAATGGTATGCACACATTGCATCAGGATGATAGCTAGGAGCGGAGGTATTGGGATTCCGAGGAGGATCCCTCAACGTAATCAACTCCATCTTAAACATGTGTTGCAATAATTGAGCCAAGTACATGTCGATTTTGGTTAATTTCCTTTTGGGCATGTCCTGCTTATGCTGATTGCCTTGTCATTGTTGATGCATTAGTGCTGGATTAGAGATACGCACTACCCCCACAAATTGGTTGAGATTACTCTTATTGCGGCCCTTTTGGTCGTACATAGTACTAGAGTCCTTATTTCCATGGTATGGTCTCTTCTGAGTACTTGAAGATGCAGCCCCTTGAATTTCACCGCTCCTGAGTTTATTTTCAACGTGCTCCCGCATGAACATGTCACCCAGTTCCCTATCTGCCAAGAGAGGTTGATCATTGATTAGGCCCCAAATTCTAGCAGTTTTCCCCAGACGGTCATATCTGTCTTGACGAAGTTCGCTGATGAGGATTCTTAACTCTTCTTGTCCCTGAGCTAAATTTTGGATAAGAGCCATCTGACTACTCATCTGGATTCTGATCCTTTCCATCTCAACTTGCAGTTGTTCCACCTAGTCATCCTGGTTATCTTCAGGATTTTTCTTGGTCGTGTTCCCAACGAGGAGTGATTTCAATTCTTCTTGCCCCTTGGATGGATTCAGGAATATTTCATTGAACTGAGCATCTTGAGTTTGGAGATCTTCGTCGTTCTGCTCGAGAGCCATTTTCCTTACTGAAATAAACAACGATAAAATGAGAAACCTGTCTCAAGAATACCTGTTATGTAATGACATGTATGCAATGTTTTCAAGGATCTTGTGGGGTAAACGCAAAAAAATGTTAGCAACTGAATTTGACTGCAGCTTCGATTGAAGAACTTCGTATTGTTGAATGGCCTTCTATGAGAATCAAGCTCACCATGTCAAGTTGGTCATAGCCTCTAACTCAAGTTATCATGTTTTGGTCTTTTGACGACATTGTCTAGAGGAAAATAAATCCCATTGCCCCTTGCTAGACGTATGATTTATCATAACCTGCACCACAGGCCCTTGAGATCCTTGAAATGGTTAAGGAAATGCTATGGTATGATGATATGATGTGTATGCTATGCACCAAGAAAAAGTGTAAGATGATGAAGACAAGTGAGTCTTGCAAGAAGTCCAGGTTATTGGATAATTACTACAAACAAGTCATGCAAGGAACTCACATTGTTAGATAATGAATACAAACAAAACCCTGCAAGGAGTTCAAGTTGTCAGATAATGAGAGCAAGCAAGTCACACAAGTAGCCTTAAGTTTAAAGGCTTGAACGAGGTTTAAAGGTAAGTACCCTCTTGAAGTTTCAATGGCTCATCCTGTCCTAGTAATAGTAACCGGGTTCTAAGGAGTCTCATATCACTGACCTTTCTTTTAGGAATTGTTTTAGCTCAAGCACCGAAGTATTGCAGCCAAAATATCCCAAAAGTCCAATCTCAATGAGTGTAGAATCGAGTATCAACCAATCTTTGGTCAAAACCAAAGCCTACCATCTCACTACATTCCAATGGCTTAGGATGAGTCAATTAAAGGTTCTAAAGGTCAGTTAGCACTTAATGACACTATAAGGAAGCCTAATGTTATCCTTGACTGACTCAAGGAACATTAGTATAAGCCAGAGTATCACACTAACGTAGCTATCACTTCGTCCATATCGGTCTATGCCATATAGCCTCCTTGATTTATTGCTACTTTCCTAAAAAGGTGCCCCAGATCCGGGTATAGGATCTTTAATAGTAACCCAAGCAATCCCTTTAAAAATAAAGCATACAAAACACACAAGGAAAACAGTTAAAATGATCTAAACTCTAAGGTAACCCTACTTTTTATATTCCCCAGTAGAGTCGTCAGTTCTGTAATACAGTGGGAGAACCGACTGTTAAACTGATTTTGCGTTTGTGTTTGCAAATGTTGCGGTAAGCAAGAGTCGTCACCAACTTTTTTTTTATCCAACAAAGGAAAGGGTGAAAAGAATAGAAAAAGACCTTTCGAGATTTTTCTGAGTAAGGGGGTAGATTATGGAAAGGGATGGTGTTAGAACCGTTTCCATCCGTAGTTTCTACGGGCTCTTAGATGATTACCTCATTTTGAAATACCTTATGCTTTGTGTTTTGAAAAGTATTTTTGAAAATGCCTTAGTGCGGAGAACTTTTTAATGTTTCTCAGAATAGTAGAGAACGTATGCAAAGTGTTTGAAAATGATTTTGAAAGAGGTTTTGTGTAAGTGTAAAAATTGTTTGAGCATAGCATCTAGGAACTATCTACTTTTACTCGAAAGGGTTGTTCTTTTCCTCTTTTTCTTTAGACAGTGCTATCCTACCAATAGTGAGTAGGTAGCCCTAGTTGTTGGATGTTTGATGGACATTCGAAGGGACGTTTATACAGTCACAAAGGCAACTGGGCAAGAAACTTTAGAAACTACACTAGGGTTTTAAGATCATTTTTATCGGGGCAACATCGAGAGGGTCATCGAGGGACATATTATCTTTAAACTGGAGGGTAGCCACTAAAATCTCTCACGTTTCGAGAGTTGTGATTTTTTCCAGAAGGCAACCAATATGGGATACACTAGAGGTGTATATGTGCAATTGTGTTGTATTCAGTTAATTTTGTCTTGTGTTAGGTTTGCTAGCATTTGTTTGTTATTCTTGCCATACAATCCTAATTAACATACATCTAAGCAGTCAATAATTTGCAGTCATTTAAAAGTGCGGAAAGATAAATCCTAAATTATTACAAGGCTTCAGGGAGGGGGATTAATTACATGTCCAAAATTGGAAAAATAATGCAATAAAGTAAAAGTCCTAGTTATAAAACTATTACATCCCATAAGTAGATACATTAATATGAAAAGGCAATAATAATACAAAAGTATTTAAACGCGCGCGAATTGAAAATAACATCTAAATTCTAAGTGAAAGGGAATCTTTTTTTGTCATTTTGTTTTGTTTGGAAAATGCTAAATGTTCAATTAAGTCAAATATAATTAATTGAAGAGAGAAAAGAAAAATAAATTATTGATTCAAATTAACTAAAACAGACCTAATATTTTTTGCATTTTGCAGTTTATGAAAAGAATTAAATTCAAATAAATCCTAAGTCTACTAATTTTAAAAAATTGAGGAAAATAAGTTAAAATAATTAACTAAATTAAATTATTAAAAAGTAAAATAAAACCTAATTCTAAGTTACTTATATTTTTTTCTGATTTTTATGTTGATTAAAAAAAACCAAAAGAAATAAACAAAAACAAAGTAAACAAATATAAATGGGCCAGGCAGTAAAAGTAAACAGGGGGTAAGTTTAAACAATGTAGGCCCAAAGTGAGAGGAGCCCATGTCTGCAGTTGGATCTAGTGAGAAAATCCTTTGAGGGTTCTTGGTGAGCTGCGTGTCTGGGGCTTTCAGATCTGATTAGATGGGATCTCCTGGTTATGATCTGAAGGTGCATGGTGGGCATCCGAATGCGAAACACACAAGATCTGGAGAATAATTGTATGTGTTTATTGGCAGCAATTTTGGTAAAATAAGACTTTTTAATGTGTTGCTAAATGTTTTAACATTTGGAGCAAAACTGTTTTGAATGATGTCAAAGCAGATGTCTTGACATCTGCCTACTGAACTGATCTCAGCCCAAAATCAGTTAAGTCTTTTGTTTCCTGATTTCCAGCACTCTATAACTCAGGATTTGTGAATTACAGGTTTTGAAAAACATGGAGGAATATTTTTCAAATTGCATCTTAGCCTGTTTTTATGGAAATATTCAAAAGATTTGAATATTTGTTTTCAAGCCCAAGCCCAAAGCTGTGTATATATAAGGACACGTTACCTTATTCAAAGTCAAGCAATTTTTACAGAAGAATACTTTCTTTCTTATTAGAAGTTAAAGCTTGTTATTTGTAATACACTCTAAGTATTAGTTTAAGTACTTGAGTTTTTATTTGGGTTGTTAATTGTGTACTATTCATAAGCTTTTAAGCATTGAATGAGTGAAGTGTTTCAAACTTATTAATTCTGTAAGTGATTGAAGGCACTTGAGGATGGCCTCATACCTAGGTGAGTCTTAGGTAGAATTTTAGCTTGGGTAGTGATTAAGTGATTAGATCATAAACTAGTTGTTTACTGAGGGTCTATAAATTGATACTATTTAGTAAACTTGTCCCTGGCTTGGTAGCCCCCAGAGTAGGTGTTGTTATACACTGAACTGGGTGAACAATCTCTTGTGTTTTTACTGCTTTTAATTTTACTGCATCTTACTTGCAAACACATATTTGTATCGTGACATCTCTTTCGACATCACATATCTGATACCAGAATTTCAATTGGTATCAGAGCAGGCATCCTAATCTTTATTTGGGTGAGATCCAAGGAAGATACTTTCTTATAACATGGGCAATGAAGGAGGAATTGTGAACAGACAACACATTCTGGATGGAAGCAATTATGACTACTGGAAACCACGTATGGTTGCCTTTCTAAAGTCCTTAGACAGCAGAGCTTAGAAATCTGTTTTAAGTGGATGGAAACACCCTGTCAAATTGGGAGAAAATGGAGAACCTACTACTGAATTAAAAACAGAAGAAGATTGGTCTAAGGAAGAAGATGAGATTTCTCTTGGAAATTCTAAAGCCTTGAATGCCATATTCAATGGAATTGACAAGAATATTTTTAGATTGGTGAATACTTGTGAAGTTTCTAAGGATGCATGGGGAATTCTCCAACCTACTCATGAAGGCACATCCAAAGTTAAGATGTCAAGACTTCAGCTGCTCACCACAAAATTTGAGAATTTAAGGATGAAAGATGATGAAAGTATAAATGACTTCCACATGAACATCCTTGAAATTGCTAATGCTTCAAGTGCTTTAGGAGAGAAAATACCTGAAGACAACTTAGTGAGAAATATGCTCAGGTCTCTTCCCAAGAGATTTGGTATGAAGGTAACTAATATAGAAGAAGCCCGAGACATTGACAAAATGAAAGTGGATGAACTTGTTGGATCCCTTCTAACATTTGAATTGAGCATAAATGAAAGATATGAGAAGAAAAACAAAAGCATAGCTTTTGTATCCAATACTGAAGATGAAGAAGAGGACTGTGATTTGGATTCAGATGGTGGAATATCAAATTCCCTAGCTATGCTTGGAAGACAATTTAATAAAGTGATAAAAATAATGGACAGGAACCAAAGGTCAAATGTCAAGAACATCTCATCTAACATGGGAAGAAAAAGGGCTGAAGAAAAAAATTCTCAAGGGAAGGGAATACAATTTCATGAATGTGAAGGCTTTGGTCACATCAGAGCTGAATGTCCTACATATCTAAAGAAAAAGAAGAAGAATTTATCTATTACTTGGTCTGAAGAGGACTCAGAGAGTGATCTTAAAGAATGTTCCAAATATGTGGAAGCATTGACAGGAAAATATGTATATGATGAAGAGTCTAGTGATGGGGAACTAACCATTGATGAGTTAGCTGCTTCGTACAAAGAATTATGTCTCAGAAGTGCAGAAGTATGCCTTGAAGGGGAGAAACAGAAAGCCCTTATAACTCAGCTGAAGGAGGAAAGGGAAGAGCACCTTAAAACTATTTCTAATTTGGAAAGTGAAGAGTCCTCTCTAAATTCAAATGTTGATAGAATGGTCAAATCTCTCAAGATGTTGAATAATGGGTCTGACACATTGGATGAAATTCTCCAAGCATGAAGAGTGACAGGAGATAAGAGTGGTTTAGGTTTCAATGAGAAAAAGGAACCTAACTAAGAAGAGCCTTCATCTGTTTCCACTCATGCCAAGCCTAAACCAAAGATGTCGCATAAAATGTCTCAACATCATGGTAAGAAAGGACATCATGGCAGACATCATATAAAGAATGAACATTATGGCAAACAGCCTGCATCTATTTTCACACATGCCAAGGCTAAACCAAAGATGATGAATCAGATGTCTCAACATGTGGACAAACATCATGATAAGAAAGGACATCTTGGGAAACCCCATGTGAAGAAAGGACATCATGGGAAGAAAAAGCTTAATCACACTAGAGAGAATCCCCAACCCTGGAAATGTCATCACTGTGGAAGGCTTGGACATATAAGGCCCTTCTATTTCATGCTGTATGGGTATCCTAAAAATTCTCCTCCTCCCAAAAATGAGAAGATTCCCCAAAACAGCAAAAAGAAGAAACAATTGGTTCCTAAGTCCAATGTTAGAAGTCTCATTACCCACACCTCTCTCAGAGTATCAACCAAAGATGACTGGTACTTTGACAGTGGTTGTTCTAGACACATGACAGGTGTCAAGAATCTGTTGGTGGATGTCAAATCTCATTCCACCAGTTATGTGACTTTTGGTGATGGAGCAAAAGGTGAAATCAAAAGTGTTGGCAAGCTTGATTGTTCAGGAGTTCCTAAACTTGATAATGTGTTACTTGTAAAAGGGTTAACAACTAGCCTAATAAGTATAAGCCAACTATGTGATCAAGGATTCAAAGTTAACTTATCTAAAGAAGAATGTCTAGTGTGCAATGAAAAGAATGAAGTTGTCATGAAAGGAATCAGATCTAAAGACAACTTTTATCTATGGGTTCCTCAAGAGTTAAACCTATCTTCAACATGTATTTCAGACAAAGAGAATGAGGTTAAACTATGGAATCAAAAATTGGGGAAATTGCATCTGAAAGGTGTGAAGAGAATTATATCTGAAGAAGCAGTATGAGGGATTCCTAAGCTCAAGATAGAAGAAAGAAGGGTATGTGGTGACTGTCAAATTGGAAAGCAGTCTAAGATGTCACATCAGAAGATTCAACATCTTAATACATCAAAAGTATTGGAACTTCTTCACATGGAATTGATAGGTCTTATGCAAGTTGAAAGTCTTGGTGGTAAGAAGTATGCCTATGTTGTTGCAGATGACTTTTCTAGATAAACATGGATAAGCTTTATTAGAGAAAAATCAGAAACTTCTGAAGTATTCAAAGATCTTTTTCAAAAACTTCAAAGGGAAAAGGAAACTCATGTCATAAGAATCAGGAGTGATCATGGAAAAGAATTTGAGAACAACAAATTTGCTGAGTTTTGCTTCACTGAAGGAATTAGCCATGAATTCTCTTCTCCCGTTACTCCTCAACAGAATGGGATTGTATAACGCAAGAATAGGACTCTTCAAGAATTTTCCAGAGCCATAATTCATGCTAAGAAGCTTCCCTACCATTTCTGGGCTGAAGCTATGAATACTACATGCTACATTCATAACAAAGTCACTCTAAGGAAAGGCACTTCAGCTACTCTGTATGAAATATGGAGGGGAAGAAAACCAAGTGTAAAATACTTTCATGTTTTTGGAAGTAAATCTTACATCTTAGCTGATCACGAAAAAAGAAGGAAGATGGATCCCAAGAGTGATGAAGGAATATCCCTGGGATACTCTACAAACAGCAGAGCATATAGAATGTTTAACTCCAGAACCAAAGTAATGATGGAGTCAATAAATGTCACTATTGATGATAGAGGATGGAGTGGTTAAGAAGATGTCTCAGAAGGTGTTGGAACATCTTTGCTTGATAGTCCAACTGAATCAAATGACACAGGTATTGATTGTAATCCTCCTCAATAAGATCCCCAGCCTAGTCAGCTCAATAAAGGACCTTCAATCAGAACTCAGAAAGATCATCCTAGGAGCTCATCATAGGAGATCCAAACAAGGGAGTTACTACCAGATCAAGAGAAGGAATTTCTAACTCTTGCTTTGTATCAAAACTTGAGCCTAAGAATGTCAAAGAGGCCCTAACTGATGAGTTCTGGATTAATTCTATGCAAGAGGAGCTTGAATGATTCAGTAGGAATAAAGTTTAGAATCTGATCCCAAGACCTAAAGGGACAAATGTGATTGGCACTAAATGGGTATACGAGAATAAATATGATGAAAAAAGGGTGGTCACTAGAAATAAGACAAGGTTAGTTGCTCAAGGATACACTCAAATTAAAGGAGTGGACTTTGATGAAACCTTTTCTCTTGTGGCTAGACTTGAATCAATCAGACTTCTATTAGGAGTTGCATGCACTTTGAAATTTAAATTGTTTCAAATGGATGTAAAAAGTGCCTTCTTGAATGGATACCTGAACGAAGAAGTTTTTGTTGATCAACCAAAAGGATTTGTTGATCCAATCTTTCCTAAACATGTCTATAAACTGAAAAAAGCTTTGTATGGATTGAAGCAAGCTCCAAGAGCTAGGTATGAGAGGCCGACAGTATTCCTTGGGGAAAATGGATATAGGAAAGGTGGCATAGACAAGACTCTCTTTGTAAAAGAATAAGAAGGTAAGATTATGATTGCTCAAATCTATGTTGATGATATGGTATTTGGTTGGATGTTAAATGAGATGGTTCAACATTTTGTCAAGCAGATGCAATCTGAATTTGAAATGAGTCTAGTTGGTGAACTAACCTATTTTCTTGGCCTGCAAGTTAAACAAATGGAAGAATCCATATTTTTATCTCAGAAAATATTCCAAGAATATAGTAAAGAAGTTTGGGATGGAGAATGAAAGTCACAAAAGAACCTCTGCTCCCACACATCTGAAGTTGACTAAAGATGAAAAAGGAGTAAGTGTAGATCAAAGTCTCTACAAAAGCATGATATGCAGTCTTCTATATCTCACTGCTAGCAGACCAGACATTGCCTTTGTTGTAGGAGTGTGTGCAAGATATCTGGCTGATCCCAAAGTTAGCCATACCAACCATGTAAAGAGCATTCTCAAATATGTGAATGGGACAAGTGACTATGGGATGTTGTACTCTCATGGATCAAATTATGCCTTAATTGGTTTTTGTGATGTTGATTGGGCAGGGAGTGTTGATGATAGAAAGAGTACATCAGGGGGGTGCTTCATTCTGGGAAATAACCTCATATCTTGATTCAGCAAGAAGCAAAATTGTGTGTATCTATCTGTGATATGGTGGGAGAACTGACTTGAGGGTTTGCGTTTGTGTTTGCAAATGTTGCGGTTAGCAAGAGTCACCACCGACTTTTCTTTTATCCAAAAGGAAAGGTGAAAAAGCACAGGAAAGACCTTTGAGATTGTTTCTTGAGTTCGGGGGGTAGATTATGAAAAGGGAAGGTATTAGCACCCTTTTCATCCATGGTTTTCCATGGGCTCTTAGTTACTTGCTAGATCACTTGCTTTTGTTTGAAAATGTGCTTGGTATGGTTTTTGAAAGTATTTTGTAAAAGAGGCCATTCGTTTAGGAAATCTTTGTAATGATTCTCGTTCGTAAGAATGTATACAAAGATGTTTGTCTTTTTTTTGAAAATGTTTTTAATGTTTGTAAAATGTTTTGGAAATGTGTGTATTTTTGAAAATAGCAAGGATAGTTGTTTGGAAATAGAGCAAGTAACTAGAAGCAATACCTACTCAAATGTATTTCTTATGCATTTTCTATTCCTTTGATATTATGGTCTTACCATTGATTTGGTAAGCAACCCTATCTTTGGATGTAAACGGGACGGGCGTGAGTCATTGTATAACCATGATTAGCAATGTTACAAAGTATCTTAGTATTTTCGAGGGACTAAGATCATTTTATAAGGCAACTTTGAATAGCGTCATCGAGGGACTATGATCTTTTGATTTTGTTTTTTTTACCAAGATACTTTACATGCGTAACATGGCTATTTTGTATAAGGAAACCAAGTGGAGAAACCCTAAGGGTGTTTATGTGCAAGTGTGTTTGATTGCATGCATGATTTTATCTTGAATTAGGATTTTCTATTTCATTGATTTTATCTTGCCATACATATCCTAATCACTAACATTTACACTTGAAATCGATAAAATGCGGAAATGTAAAGTCCTACACTATTACAATATTTAGGGGGTGGGGGTACAAATTTATGAATGGGGAGTACCAGCGAGAAAAATAAAGAAAATAACAGGGGGAAGAAGAAAAAAAAGGGTCAGCTTGCTGCTGAGAGGAAGTCAGAAGTTCTGACCCTGACCTGCTGCAGAACAGCAACCTGTTAGTGAAAATGTATGGGGTCAGAAGTTCTGACCCTGCTGGGCACACAGTAATTTTCAGAAGTTCTGATGTTACTGATAACAAAACAAGCTCCAGAAGTGCTGGGGCCAATGTCAGAACTTGGTCTCCCTCTATGCTAGTCAGAACATATGCAATTTTGTTATTTCTCCACAAAACAGAAGACATGCCTAGGACAATTTCAACAGGTGTCATAGCGTTTCAGAAGTTAGAACCAAAAATCAGAGGCAAGTTCTGAACTAATTCATTCTCTACTTAAGCATACAGATGCGTGAAAATATCAGAACATGCACAACATCAGAAGCATGATATCTACATTGTATTTTTTTTGGGCATGCAAATCTGGTGATGCTTAAGCAATATGGTGAGAGTCAGCAAGTGCTTACCTTGCAGTTGGAAAAAGTTCTGTGAACTGGAGTTCGCCTTAACTCTGATGATGTTCTGAACAGGGTCTTTGAATGGATGGATGGAGGGTATATATATATGAGTCAGAAAACTGTATGGGTGTTTCTTAGTCAAGAAATACTTTGATAGAAAAAGGGGTTTGAAAGCAGGAGATTCAAAGTTAATGGTTGGTATGCTGTGTTTACAGTTTTTTGAAACTCTGGGAATTTTGGGCAGAGATTCAAGGTGTTTTCTTGCTAAAACTTTCTGTTTCTTTTCAGCAATTTTTCTAAACTTGGACCGGGCCTTTTCAATGGACAATGGTGTTCTATTTATAGGCAAAGCTTTGTGGGTTTTTAAAACGTTAAGTGGCACCAATATCATGCACTAGATGCTGACTTACTCTTGAAGAAAATTCATAAAAAGTTGTGATGATTGACAGCTTTTAGCCTAGGCTGGGTTAGTAAGCGTGGATTAAGGAAAAGTGACACCCATGAGCGAAAAGTAGTGCATGAACCCATACCTAAATCTGCACAAGAGCGTTGTTATGATGCACGTGGAGAGACCCTTTGGACAAATGCTCAAAAGTGGTTGTGAGCATTAAATGGTGATGAGATTGGTCAAGAATAAGAAATCTTGTAATATGAGATTTGCATCACTACTTAAATCTGAGCCAGCAGTTTCACTTCAGCATAGTCCAAAACAACGCACCCAAGTTCTGATCTTGGTATCCTGTTGCCTCAACAAATTCTGAGGGTTCTCCAGGCTTTCCAGCATGTTTCTTTGATTTGCCTCTGAAAACTCTGGACTTAGAGATTCTGCTTCAGTGTAACACCCAATCTTCTGACCCCCTTACCTTCTGATTCCAGCATGTTCTGAAGAAGCATTCAGATTTTTCCATCATGTTTTATAATCTTCTGGCAACTTCTGACTGAGATGGCGTAGATGTTGAAGAGCTACATTCTGACTGAATGTTATGTGCTGAGCTAAGTTTGCATCTTTTGACTCCTCCTGCCTGGAGATTGGTTCAGAAGTTCTGAAATGTCATTTTTCTTAAATACTTTAGAAAAATTCTAAGTATTTAGAATTTATCTTTTCCAAGGTAAAATTTGACTTTTGAGCTTCTTGATGAAACAAACTTCATATTCCAACATGTCTTGATGAAATATGATTTTTGTGTTTTGATTTTGATCCAAAACCAAAGTTTGACTTTTAGTTTGCAAATGACCATTTTGCCCTTGTAAATGGCTTGCTTGGAAAGAAATGATAATTCAAGGCTTGGATTTGTTTAAGAGAAAACTTTGAGAATCCAGGGTGACTTCCTGAAAAATGAGAGGGAAAATTTTGGGGTACAAAGACTGCCCCTGTTCAATCTTCTTAGACCTGAGGAGTTAGATTGGCGAGATTTTTCCATTCGCGACTCGACGGTAGAAGATGATTGGACACTAAAGTGCCCAGAAATTTGCACTCGGAGACGATAGGAGGAATGGGCTTAAAGATGCCATTTGGAGAGGTAATAAAATCTTGTTGGAGATGGGCTTGTAGATGCCATCCAAGAATGCTTGTTGAGGTGTAGTTTGTGAGTCGAACCTTAGAATGGCGTCTGTGTCTGGAGCGTACCTGAAGGCGTCTTTGAATGAGTATCAGAATGGCTTCCAGGTCTTGAGCGTATCTGAACTGTATCAGGAGTGTTGAAATCTGAATGAATATTATAATGGCTTTCGTGTCTGGAGCGTATCTGAACTGTATTAGGAGTGTTGAAATCTGAATGAATATCAGAATGGCTTCCGTATCTGGAGTGTATCTTAACTGTATCAAGAAGTGTCTTTGAGGGAGTGTCATAATGGCTTCCGTGCCTGGAGCGTATCTGAGCTGTATCAGGTAGTTGAATCTGAATGAGTACCAGAATGGCTTTCGGGTCTGGAGCGTATCTGAATTGTATCAGGAGTGTTGAAATCTGAATGAATATCATAGTGGCTTCCGTGTCTGGAGCATATACGTACTATATCAGGAGGCATCTTTGAATGAGTATCAGAATGGCTTCTGGGTCTGGAGCGTATCTGAACTGTATCGGGAAGTTTTCATATTGTTAATGGAAGTTGTTAATCTTATCCTGAAAAGGGTAAAATGTTAGCTGAAACACCAAGTTATGTTGCATGAAATATATGATGCAATGTATTGGCTTTATTGATGTTTATGATATATGGATGCAATGTATGTGTATGTGAGCTGATTTTTTGTATTGCTATCTGCTCGGGGAAAATAAATCCATGACTGCTGTTTGAGGATATGTAAGTCTTCAGGTCTTGAAGTTGAAGTGTTGATGAATTTCTGTTGAGAGATCTGCTTGGGGCAATATGAAAATCTTGTCGACTTTCACTGGAGATTATCCATTGGGAGTGTTTATTCCGTTGGGGAGCATTGAAAACTCTGTGGGAAAAAGCTTATTCCTGTTTGGGAAAAAGTTCAGGAGTTTCGATCGTCTGTCGCTCTACCGGGGAGTTATCCTTGGTTGGAGAGAATCAGAAGTTAGTTGTTATCCGGTTGGGTTTTAGGCTTCAAAACAACTTGCTGGGGAATTTGGAGAAATTGGGCGGTTTCCACCGGGGATTGATAAACTAGAAGCTTCGTTCTGCTGGGTAGTTGGGAGTTTTGTTCCGCTGGGGATTATTGAAAACTCTGTGGGGGAGAATGTTTATGGAATGGCCTTGAGATATTTTCATATCCTTTCGACCTATCAGTAATTGACTTTCTCATCTTGTTTATTTATAAATAGTAATCATGTTCAAATGCATATGTTCATTAATGAATCATTGGACGTTTTTGCAAACAAAACACAATTGTAAAGAAAAGACAAACAGTTTTTGCACTTTCGAAGGGATATCTTTGTATGGACTTCGAGTAAGTATTTTGTACAAAGGAGACAAACATTCTAGTAAGAGAATGGTGCTATGAAACAAGGAAAATTTTATACAAAGAAAGACAGCTATGTGTGATAGTCCCATTGGGTTCCCATTCTGCTATAGCCTTCGTATCCCTGAGCATTTTGTCTATTTGTTGCTTCGTCCGAAGATGATTGAATTGATCAGAAACTCTGAGTTTGTCAGTGGAATTCAAAGGTTGTCCGTAAAGTGATCCGATGGGACAAAGTCATACGCTTTAATTCCCTAACTTTTTCCTGGACCGCCCTTTCGGGTTTTCAGTCCAACGGGAAACCCTTTTTTGCCCAAGTCGCCCTTTCGGGTTTTCAACTTGCCGGGAGTACAGTTTTTTTTATCCCTAATTTTTGTCTGAACCCTTTTGGTTCGTCGGGATGCCCTTGTTTTTCCTAGGTATGTCAACCTAGCGGGTCTTATGCGTAGTATCTTTTGACTATGTTCGCGTTCGCAGGGTGTGGCAGGTCGTCGCCGTCCATGGTGGTTAAGATCATTGCCCCATCGGAGAATATGTTTTTGATTACAAATGGTCCTTCATAGGTAGGAGTCCATTTGCTCCTGGGATCACTCTGTGGCAAGATGATATGTTTGATCACTAAATCCCCAACTTGATATGTTTGGAGTCTGACTTTCTTGTTGAAAGCCTTGATTATCCGTTTTTGATACATTTGACCATGGAAAACGGCAGTAAGTCTCTTCTCATCAATTAAGTTCAGTTGATCAAGTCGAGTTTGGATCCAATCGTCGTCATTCAAGCATGCATCCTCCATAATTCTCAGAGAGGGGATCTGAACTTCAATGGGTAAAACAGCTTCCATGCCATATACCAAAGAATAAGGTGTTGCCCCGGTTGATGTGCGAGCCGTGGTACGATACCCGTGGAGAGCGAATGGTAACATCTCGTGCCAGTCTTTGTATGTGACTGTCATCTTTTGTATGATCTTTTTAATGTTTTTATTTTCAGCCTCGACAGCACAATTCATCTTTGGCCGGTAGGGAGAAGAATTGTGATGCTGAATTTTGAATTGTTCGCACAAGGCGATGATCATAGTATTGTTAAGATTTGTACCATTATCAGTGATGATCCTTTCCGGGATGTCGTACCAGCAAATGAGATTTTGCTTGATGAAGCGGGAAACAACATTCTTGGTAACGGATGCGAAGAAAGTTGCTTCAACCCACTTTGTAAAGTAGTCAATGGCCACTAGGATGAAGCGGTGTCCATTGGAGGCTGTCGGCTTGATCTCTCCAATCATATCAATTCCCCACATAGCAAAGGGACAAGGAGCCGTCAAGACATTCAGAGGAACTGGAGGCACGTGTACCTTGTCAGCATAAATTTGACACTTATGACAGGTCCGAGAGTGTTGATAGCAATCTGCTTCCATGGTGGACCAATAATAGCCTACCCGTAGGATTTTCTTTGCCATCGGATGCCCACTGGAGTGGGTGCCAAAAGTACCTTCGTGTAATTCAACCATGATCTTTTCCGCCTCAATCTTATCCACACACCGAAGCAGAATGGAGTCATGATTGCGTTTGTACAGGATTCCATTACTAAGGAAGAATTTGGCAGAGAATCTCCTTAAGAACTTCTTATCGTTGATTGAGGCTCCTTCTGGGTATTCTTGAGCCTCGAGATACCTCTTGACTTCATGAAACCAAGGTTGATCCATTACTTCTTCAGTATTGATCTCGTGACAGTGTGTTGGTTCATCCATTCATTCGATGGTGATCTGGGGAGCCTCGTTGTCCCAATTAATTTTGAACATAGATGACATTGTAGCTAGAGCATCGGCTAGCTGATTTTCTTCTCGCGGGAAATGCTCGAAGGTAATCTTCTCAAAATATGGTAGCAATATCAAAACATGTTATTTGTAAGGGATAAGGTTTGGGTGCTTAGTGTCCCACTCTCCTTTGATCTGACTTATGACCAAAGTTGAATCCCCAAACACGTCTAAGAATTTGATTCCCAAGTCTATGGCAGCTTTGGGACCAAAGATGCATGCTTCGTACTCCGCCATATTGTTCGTACAGTTGAAGCAAAGTCTGGCTGTGAAGGAAGTATGACACCCTTTCGGAGATATGAGTAC
Source organism: Vicia faba (assembly GCA_948472305.1). Taxonomy (NCBI): domain Eukaryota; kingdom Viridiplantae; phylum Streptophyta; class Magnoliopsida; order Fabales; family Fabaceae; genus Vicia; species Vicia faba. The sequence continues at coordinate 1,457,538,631 of OX451735.1, forward strand.
AGCACCGATACCATTACCAAGTGCATTGGATGCTCCATTAAAGAACAAGGTCCATTGGGATCCTTGTTCAGGTTCGTCATATGGCCTGATTTCTTCACAGTCGTCTAATGTCATGATGTCTTCATCCGGGAATTCAAACTTCATGGACTGATAATCTTCTACAGCTTGATGAGCAAGATGATCATCTAGCACACTGCCCTTTATATATTTTTGGGTAGTATATTGTATTTCGTATTCTGTTAGGATCATCTTCCATCTAGCTATTCTCCGGGAAAGAGTAGTCTTGTCGAAGATATATTTTATCGGATCTATCTTAGATATCAACAAGGTAGTATGAGTCAGCATATACTGTCTTAGCCGACGAGCAGCCCATACCAGAGCGCAGCAAGTTTTCTCGAGCAGTGAATATCTAGTTTCACAGTCGGTAAACTTTTTGCTCAGGTAGTAAATAGCATGCTCTTTTCGGCCAGGCTCGTCATGCTGCCCCAATACACACCCCATTGAGTTTTCTAAAACAGTCAGATACATGATCAATGGTCTTCCCTCGACCTGTGGTAACAACACAGGAGACTCTTGTAAATACTCTTTGATCTTGTCGAAGGTAACTTGGCATTCATCATTCCACCTGACTACCTGATCTTTCTTCAATAGTTTAAAGATTAGCTCACAAGTGGCTGTTAGGTGAGAAATGAATCTGGCAATATAGTTCAGGCGTCCAAAAAATCCTCTGACTTCCTTCTCAGTATGAGGAGCAGGCATTTCTTGTATTGCTTTAACCTTGGTAGGATCAACCTCGATACCCTTGTTACTGACAATAAAACCTAAGAGTTTACTGGATCGTACTCCAAATGTGCACTTGTTTGGATTCAACCTCAGCTTATACTCCTTCAATCTCTCAAACAGCTTTTGTAAGTGATCAAGGTGTTCTTCCTCAATTTGTGATCGGGCTATCATATCGTCTACGTAGAACTCTATTTCATGGTGTATCATATCATGAAACAAAGCTACCATGGCGCGCTGATAGGTGGCCCCAACATTCTTCAGTCAAAATGGCATCACCTTGTAGCAGAACGTCCCCCAATGTGTGACAAATGTAGTTTTCTCCATGTCCTCAGGTGCCATTCTGATTTGATTGTAACCTGAGAATCCATCCATGAAGGAAAACACCTTTTGCTGGGCTGTATTGTCAACCAAGATATCTATGTGGGGAAGTGGAAAATCATCTTTAGGGCTGGCCCTATTCAAATCTCTATAGTCCACGCACATTCGTACTTTGCCGTCCATTTTAGGCATAGGAACAACGTTAGCAACCCATTGGGGATAGGAAGTGATAGCCAAGAATCCAGCATTGAATTGTTTCATGACTTCCGCTTTGATCTTCTTTGACATGTCAGGTCTCATGCGGCGGACTTTTTATTTCACTGGTGGACAGTCTTCTCTTGTTGGCAGGCGATGTACTACGATGTATGTATCAAGTCTCGGCATGTCTTCATATGACCAGACAAAGATCTCAATATAATCACGCAGCAGCTGAATCAGACTCTCCTTGATGCTGGCCTTTAGATAGGCACCTACTTTGACCTCTTTTCTATTCTCCTCGGTACCCAAGTTGATTGTATCCACCGATTCCTCATGAGGTTGAATAGATCTTTCCTCTTGTTGTAGTAGCCTGGCCAGTTCCCCTGGTACTTCACAATCTTCCTCACCTTCATCTTCGGCTTGGTAGATTAGATTTTCAGAGTCACTAAAGGCCATAGCAGTATCATTACTCATGGGATCCGGGATGGAGGGGTACCTGCATTTGTGAGTGTGGGTGTGTGTAAGGGTATAGCCATCTTTTAAAAGGGAAGTAAATGTAAAATAAAAAACAATGAGCACAAAAGTTTGTATTCAAAACGTCTGTGATTCATTGAATGTCATATGAAGATGAAATGACAACCCTTACAAATGGACCATTGTGCTTCTGGCAAGACACAAGGTTTTAAAATATGCGAATTGTTTGTGAATATTACAAATCCAACAGAAATGTAGAAGATAAATTACTGAGGGACGAAAGTTATCGGAACAAAGTCTCTGGCTTCCCAATTGTGAAGTCCTTCGTTGATAGTAGGAAAGATCCAATCCTCCAAGCTGCAATACTCTTCACCTTCTTCTACTGCATTGACCTCTCGGTTGCTAATCTTCAAGGGTGGCCCTCCAGCACGGGCACAGCGCACAGCTTTCTGAGTACTTGAAGTGAACCCTAAACCAAACCTGTCAGATTTATACGGAATGTCTAGAAGTTGCCCCCAGATGGTGCATCCTCCTTGCTCAACTATAGCTTTGGCGTCCTTCAGAGATGACATCCGGAGTGGAGGTTTTGTAATTTCGGGAATCTGGAACACAGTCTTGGTTACTGCTACCTCTTGGGGAACCTCTTCGAAATGTTGAAAAGAAGTTTCAATGAACTCGCCATCTAATTCCACATACCTGAAGGAATTGAGGTGGCTAATCATATATTCTTCCTCTCCGTGGACAGTGATAATCTTTCCATGGACCGGATATTTCAGCATCTGGTGTACTGTAGAGGTGACAGCACCGGCATTATGGATCCAGGGTCGTCCTAGCAGACAAGAGTAAGAGGGGTGGATGTCCATTACATAGAAAGTTGAGTTGAAAGTCTGAGTTCCCATCTTTATGGGGATGTCCACCTCCCTGTGGACCATCCTCTTCGAGCCATCAAATGCTCTTACAACTATGTTACTGGGTTTCAGTGTCAATCCTTCGCAATCTAATCTGTCGAGAGCTTTCTTCGGTAAAACGGTCAAAGATGAGTCGGTGTCTACCAAGACATGGGCCAGAGTTGTTCCTCTACATTCCATAGAGACATGCAATGCTTCGTTGTGCTTTCTTCCCCTTGGTGTCAGATCAGCACCCTAGAAGCCTAGGCCGTTATCCGCTGTCAGACTGGCCACACAATCTTGAAATTGGTCAGTAGACGTCTCTTGAGGCACATGGGCTGTCTTCAGAAACTTCACCAGGGCTTTCGCATGTGCCTCGGAGCACAGTAACAATGCTAGCATGGAGATTTTGGAGGGAGTTTGCCCCAACTGTTCAACTACGTCATAGTCACTCTTCTTTATTATTCTTAGGATCTCCTCCATTTCCTTCTTAGAAGCATCGGGAATAATCAATGATTGAGCCTTCGTCCGGACAGGCTCTTCTTGAATACTTTGTCCTCGCGTTTCAGCAGCAGGAGTGTTGGTAGGGATATCAGTAGGGGTTGTGTCTTTTTTGTCATCAGGAGCACTTGCAGATATGATTATTGGTACGGAGGTAACCTTTGGAACAGCCACGGGTCCAAAAATTGCCTTTGGGGGGGCAATTTCTGGAGAAAAGATTCTACCGCTATGGGTAATCTTACTGGTTCCGGAAATATTGCTAATGTCGGAGTCTTCTTCTTCAGAGCTTATCTCTTCGGAGGCCAGCCCATCTTGTTTGATGCCATGGTAATAAATGTCCCCACCAAAATTCCACGATACGGCCTTGTCTGATTCATATGGGACTGGCCCATGCATTGTGATTATAAGAGGAGTAGCTTCCGGGACCAATGTAATTCTAACGGGTTTTTTGGAAACCTTGGAAGAATTGGCGAATATGGTAATGATTGAAACATCTTCAACAGAAACAGGTGAAACAGGAGTACATTCAAACAGAATCTCTTTGTTGTCTATCAAGCGTTGAATGCCTACTTTCAACAAAGGGCAATCAGTTGGTGAGGATAAGCAGAGGTGGCAAACTTCATTACAGCCCGAGAATACACCATCTTTCAACAAGTTTATCTTAATGATCGGGAGCGGAGTCAAGATTTCATCAACTGTGGTGACAAACAAATCTTCTTCGATAACATTGGTGTTGTGACCATGCCTAGGCATAGGAGCGGAAATGATGTTTGGTTTCTCGGGCTCATCAAACTCAATCTCTTTTGCATCTATAAGGTCTTAAATTTTGTTTTTCAGGGCCCTACAGTTGTTAGTGTCATGACCCGGACTTTCAGAATGATACGCGCATCTGGCATTTGGGTGATAATGAGGGGACACAGTGTTTGGATTTTTTGGAGCTTCCTTCAGAGTTACTAGATTGGTGTTTGTGATATGGTGGCCAAAACCGGAACTGTTTTTTAGGAATGCTGGTTTGCGTTTTACGTTTGTGTTCGCAAAATGTCGCAGTAAGAAAGAGTTGCCACCGACTTTTATTTTATCCAATAAGGAAAGAAAAAAGCACAGAAAAATTCCTTTTTCGAGATTTTCTGAGTACGGGAGGTAGATTATAGAAAGGGAAGGTATTAGCACCCTTTCTATCCGTAGTTACCTACGGGCTCTTAGGTACTTACTCATCATTTTCAAAATTGCTTCTTTGTGTTTGTGTGATTTGAAAAGTTTTTGTTTTGAATTTGATTTAACCCTTGCTTCTGTCTTCAAGAGTGTTATGAAGTGTTTTTGGAAACTTTGTTTGAAAAGGAGTGTAGGTGTGAAAAAGTTTGTTTGGATGGAGCAAGTACTTAAGAGCTAATCTATCTACTAGAAAAAAGAATTGTTCTATGTTCATTTCCTTTAGACAGTGTTATCCCACTATTAGTGAGTAGGTAGCACCATCATTAGAGTTTTGAGGTTCAATTCGAAAGGGACGTACGATCACTAAAGCAATGTTAGGACGTCTTAGTAGTAACCCTAATGTATTAGATCAACTATTCGAGGCAACAATATCTGAGGCAACCATTCCGAGGCAACTTTGATCTTTGAGACAAAAGGACGACCACTAAAGCATCCTATACCTAATGACCGTTTACCGAAGGCAACCGAAGTGGGAGTGTACCCTAGGAGTGCGCATGTGCGAGTGATTCAATTTCAAATTATTATCTTTGCACATTTTAGGGTTATCTAACCGTTTTAAAGTTAATCGTACATTCTTGTCATGCATCCCTATATCATACATCTAACAATTTAATAGTTTGCGGAAATTAAAGTGCGAAATTTAAAGCTAAGCTATTACAAGGCTTCGGGTATTTACAAAGCCAAAAACAAACCCTTAAAAATAACGCGATAAATAAAAGTAAAAGGCCTAATTAAACTATTACAACTTGTGAGCAATTACATTAATAGGATAAAAATAAATGATAAAGCGCGCGCGAGGAAATTTAGATCGGGAGAGAACTAGGGTTTTGACCCCTTCTAACCTAATCGAAGGCAAAACTGTTTTTGTTGTTTTTAATATTTTTTAAAGAAAATAATTAGGGTTCTTTAAATTAAATACACAATTAATTAGCTAATTAAATTAATTAATGAAAATAAATAAATGGCCTATTTTTGTGTTTTTGTTTATTTTTAGGAAAAGAAAAATATAATTAAGTTTAGACAAAAACCCTAATTTTCTAATTATTTTTAATTTATTTACAAAATAATTTAAGTTACCCTAGAAAATAAATAACCTAATTAAATTAATTAATTTATTGATAAAAAAATAAACCTAAATCTAATTGGGTGAAAAATATTTTTGTGATTTTTTGATAAAAAGAATAATTGTTATGTTAGTAAAATAAATAATTAAACTAATTAAGAAAATATAAACAAGAAAGAAAAAAAGATAAAGAGATTGGGCCTGCTGTGGTGATTTGGGGTGTGTGGATAGCAAATTTGGCCCAAGAAAATCTGAGATCCATGTTGACTTGCTGGTTCCAGTGCGTTGCTTTGACTGAGGCGTATCATGGTCCCTCAAATGATGGCCATCAGATTTGGCCATCTGGAAATCCAAAGGTGAGATCTTGAGGGCATATGGTGATCCCTTGTCCTTGTATGCGCGCCTGAACCTGAAAAGAAAAATAATATGCAAGAATGGGGGGACCTGGGATTCGAACCCAGGTCCCAAGGCATTTTCCAATGACTGGCTACCAACTGTGCTAGCTGCTTTTATTGTACACATAATAAATAATAATCATAATATGAAAAATCAACAAAACACTAAGTCCAAAATGCGCGAACTTTTATATAGGCGAATGGTTGCTTACCACGTCTTCGTCTTCTCCAAGGATCTGTTGTTTTAGACAACAGACCTTTACCAACGGACACCCATCGTAGCTAAAAACCTGCGTATTTCACAAATCGTGTACAAGCACAATAAATCAATGGTGATGGTACCAATCCATTCGTCTCAGTCTCACGAACTTCATGGTACCCTAATTATGGCCCAATTTTGCCCAGGTTCAGAAACCCCAAAGCGAGCTTGTAAACCCTAGCTATGGCTAATACAGTCCATGAAAACGCAATTAAATGTTACAGAAAGCTTGCAAATGCTTCAAGGAGTAAGAATCTATAACTATTTCATGCTATAAGTGTCAGAATGATGCATTTCGATTTCAAAAATAACCCAAGGTCGTGGGCCTGGAAGTGCTTGTTCTTGATTGGTTTTGCTTGCTCGTGATCCCAAGAAATGATTGGGATGATCAGGAGGCTTTGTAATTGCCTGGAAGTATGATTTCAACTCAGCACTTTTCTTTGTTTTTTGCAAGTTTTTTCTGACCTTATGCGCCTCTCTCTAGCCTTGTTTTAGGTCTGCACATGTTCCATATATATCAAGGATTAGATTAGGGTTCAAAACTTGATCTCAAGCTTCCTCCATCATTGCTTTTGATCTTGATTTGATTCCTTTGAATATCTTTCTAAAAATAGCCAAAACCAATCTTTTTGTGCACACCAAGCCTTTACACGAATTCAATTTCATGCTAGCTGGATATAGGATCTGAAACATGTGCAAAATCTTGAGATTTCAAAGTTTTGGATTTTCTCATGATTTGTTTTGATTAAAAATTTATTTAATTCAAAAAAAAATCAAAATAAATAATAAAAATAAGATAATGACAAGTGGAAAGGGCTAGGACTCGTGGACCATGTTGCCAACTCAAAACAAGTGCAAAAGATTGGGCCCATTTAGCAAAATTTGCAATTTTAGGCATAGTTGACTTTTGGCAATTTTGCAAAAAGGGTCAACTTCACCAATGCATAACTTCCTCAATTTTTAAATCTTTGAAGGTGTTCTTGGACTTTTTCGAAATCTTGAGATGTCCTCTAAGCATTCCTTTTGTTCTCATCTCAATTTGGTATTCCATGTTCATGTATGAAGCTTTGACAAAAAAGGTGTTTTTGTTTACTTTTCAAAATGACCTATAATGTCCAAATTCATAACTTCTTGTGAGTGTATATTTTGAACTTGGGAGCTGAAGATGAATTGTAGGTCATTGCATCCTCTTCAAAATGAGCTTTGGATGGGTCATTTCTCATAAAGTATGAGAACTTTATGCTTGGTCAAAGTTGAGTTAACTTTTCCTACAAAACCCTAATTTAGCAACTTTTGATTCTTGATGAATTATGAGCAATCCTTGATGAATCATGATCAACCCTTGATAAAATGATGAATAATACTTAAAAATTAGGATGTTGACCAAAAATCTTGAAGTTTGACTGTATGTGGGCCACAGTTGACTTTTGCCTTAGCACAGTCGATTTTCAGGCCTTTGAGCAATTGACTGGGCAAACTTTCTCTGCAAGGCTTGAAACTTCACATGGATGATATTAAGAACATATTAGGACAATGGTGAGTATTTTGGGTCCCTTGGACTCAAGTATCTTGATGCAACATGAAACCCTAATTTGAGGTAGACTGCCTTAGGAGAGAGCTTATCTGGCCAACCCTTGGACTTCCTTGAGCAACTTGAGAATTTTCTTGAAATGTCTTGAGAAATATGAGAGGGAAAATTTTGGGGTACAACAGTCTTCAATAAGTGTGGCAAGATTTGAGACAAAGTCATGTTTATCCGAGTAAACTGTCTTACCGACCTTTCTGTTCTTGGTTGATTAATCCTTTGTTGGGTAGGTTCGGACTTAGAGATCATGACAGCCCCTACCGTTGGATGGTGTTTAGTTCTCCCTTGGTTTCTTGGCGGGTAAACAGCAGATACTTCCTTCTTCCCAGTGAAAGGCTTTCTCACAGCTGTAGAGGAAGATGAATCCTTTTGAATCTTTCAACTTTTTTTGCCAGCTTCCACCCTCTCTCCGGTCAGTATTAACTCAGTGAATCCAGCAGATGAGCTTCCAATCAGATGGTTGAAGAAAGGACCCGACAAAGTGCCTAAGAACATGTCCATGAATTCCCTTTCAGAGAGGGGGTTGAACTCTCCCAGTTAGATCTCTCCATTTTTGCGCGTAATCTTTGAAACCCTCATTGGAAACCATAGCCATACTCTGAAGTTGAGTACGGGTAGGCGCCAAATCTGGATTATAATGGTATTTCTTATAGAAAGCTGCAGAAAGATCTTCCTAGTTGTGGACTTCGGCCCTTTCTAATTGGTAAAACCAATCGAATTGTGTTCCAGATAGGCTATCTTGGAAAAAATGCACCCATAGATCTTTATCGGCGGAGTGCGGATGGATCTTTCTCACATATGATCGGAGGTACACCTTAGGACATGACACCCCATCATACTTTGCAAACAACGACACTTTGAATTTCGGTGGGATCACAATTCCCGACACTAGTCCCAATTCTTCAAAGTCTAGGCCTGGTATCCTCTGTATTTCCATAGCACCCAGAAGCTCTTCAAGATGTCTGTACTTATCATCAGCTGGCGGATATTATTCCTCGGAGTAGTCTTCCTCTTCTTCCTCCTCTTCTGATTCTGACGGAACCGCTGTTTCCTTTCCTTTTCCTTCTCTTTCATCAGATGTTATTGTGAAATCCAAGGTTCTTCTAGTCTGTCCTTGAAACCTTCTCCCCATAATCACAACACCGGTTGGTTTCTTCTCTTTCTTCTTCTTTTCTTTGGCCAATAGGGTCTTCAACTCCTCTTGTCCTTTGGCCAGGGTTGTGAGTAACTGTTGAAACTGCGTGTTTTGAGCTTGAAGATCTTTGACTGTCTGTTCGAGATCCGTCTTACTGAAATAAACAACAGAGAGATGAGGGAACTTGTTGCAAAAGACCTGTTTATGTTATGATGAATGATATGTGCATATGTAATGTTTTCAAGGATTTTTAAAGATTCAAGTTCGCTTTAGACAAAAAGGAACACACGTTATGTAAGGTAGAGTTTGAGTACATCAATGCCCCTTGGGAAAAATAATACAACACTCTAAGATAAAAAAGTAGTGCGCATCCTCTTCGGTGCAATGTAGGCATTTAGAGTATGCTCCTCATGAAGTATCCTAGTGAGTTCCGAAACCTTCTTCTCGCTCGCGTAAAATTGGGCTTCGAAATTATCACGTTCCCATTTGAGCTGTATCCAATCCCTTTGTAGGTATTCAAGAGATATGGGCATGTCAGGATGTAGGATAATGTATGGAACTTCTCCTTCCTTAACAGGCTCAATGATTACCGGGAGAATGGAAGGATATGGCATCATAAGACTTTGAGTGTGGGTTCGTACCCACTTGAGGTAAGGCTCAAGAGGGATGGAATTATTGTTTCCCAAAGTCTTACTATCCACCTTGTTTCGCATCCTCCATGCTCGGATGAATCTCTGGCGAAGACCTTGATTGTCGTTGTCGTAGTCGAAAACCAAGCCTTGAATCAGCATCTCGTGCGGGCCATCCCTTCGGGCATAACCAAACTGTCTTATAGCTAAGCATGGGTTGTAGGTGATGCCTCCCCTAATTCCAAGTAGAGGTACATTAGGAAATTCCCCACAACGGTCAACAATGATAACATTCTCTTTGGATCGGGAACACCAATGAATATCTGAATGTTCGAGCGTCATTAACCTTTGTGACCATCTTAAACCTTGCTCATTCCTTAAGACTGATTGGGGAAAATGAGAAATAAACCATCTTTCCAGGAGAGGAGTGCAACACATAAGGACACCTTTCTTCCTCATTTTACGATTGTGAAAAGAGTGGAGGATATCCCCTAGAAATGTAGGCACCGGATTGCGTGACATGAAGATTTTGACGGCACTTATATTTATGAGTTAGTCTGGATTGGGGAACAAGACCATCCCATAGATAAGAAGAGCCACAATTTCCTCAAAGGCTTGCAAGTATAAGGAACTCCAACAGATTTGGGCTTTCTCAAACAGAAACTTTGCTAAGAAGCCTTTGACACCACTCCTAGTTTCCCAATAAGTTGTGACATCAGACGAGTGCAAGTTCAGAGCTTGAGCAATCTCTTATGGCTTTGGGTCTCTTTCTGTACCGTTGAAAGGTAGTTGATTGAGAATTGGAATCCTCAAGAGTTGAGAGAATTCTTCCAAAGTAGGCATAAGCTGGTAGTCGGGAAATGTGAAGCAATGGTGCAAAGGATCAAAGAATTGAAAGAGCACCTTCATCATATCCTCATCCGTGTTAGAGGTGACCAAGTTGAGTAGGCGACCATGTCTCTCGGTGAAAGGATATCTTTCAGGGATCCTTGAAGCTAGCTCCTTAAGTTGCGGAGGAATTATTACAAGGTTGACTTGGATAGTTTTCCTACAGAGTGAATCCATATCCTACAAAACAAGAACAAAGATGAATCTCCAAAAATCCTTGAAATGGTTAGTGGATGTGTATGATGTCCATGATGTTATGTACAAGCATACATATACAAACAAATCAATCAAGTTCCTAGTTTAGACTTGCATGGGGTTTTATAGGTAAGTACCCTCTTGAAGTTTAGTTGGCTCAACCTATCCTAGCAGTAGTAACCGGGTTCTAAGGAGCTCAATATCACTGGATTGTTTTCTTGTTCATTGTTTCAGCTCAAGTCTCTTTATAGGCGACCGAAATATTCCAAGAAACTAACCCTCAATGAGTGTAGTATCGAGTATCTACCAACTTCGGACTACACCAAAGCCGGTCATCTCACTACGCCCTAAAGGCCAAGTTGGTCAAGTAAAGGTTCTAAAATTTCGTTAGTGCTTCGTGACATCACTCAGTGGCCCCGTATTCTCCTTGACTACTCAAGGGCTACCGGTACCCACAAATATGTCACACTAACATAACTATTGCTTAGACCATGATGGTATACCCCGCACAGTTTCCACAATGTATTGCTATTTACCTATAATGTATCCCTAAATCTGGGTAGAGGATTCAAACCCAAACAAAGAACCGTAATGTAAAGCAAACAAATCAAGCAATGTAAGCAAGTAAATGTGACCTAGCCCTAAGGTAACCCCACTTTCTTTTCTTTTTTAGAATAGTCCCCAGCAGAGTCGCCAGTTCTGTGATACGATGGGAGAACTGACTTGAGGGTTTGCGTTTGTGTTTGCAAATGTTGTGGTTAGCAAGAGTCGCCACCGACTTTTCTTTTATCTAAAAGGAAAGGTGAAAAAGCACAGGAAAGACCTTTGAGATTGTTTCTTGAGTTCGGGGGGTAGATTATGAAAAGGGAAGGTATTAGCACCCTTTTCATCCATGGTTTTCCATGGGCTCTTAGTTACTTGCTAGATCACTTGCTTTTGTTTGAAAATGTGCTTGGTGTGGTTTTTGAAAGTATTTTGTAAAAGAGGCCATTCGTTTAGGCAAGCTTTGTAATGATTCTCGTTCGTAAGAATGTATACAAAGATGTTTGTCTTTTTTTTGAAAATGTTTTCAATGTTTGTAAATTTTTTTGGAAATGTGTGTATTTTCAAAAATAGCAAGGATAGTTGTTTGGAAATAGAGCAAGTAACTAGAAGCAATCTACCTACTCAAATGTCTTTCTTATGCATTTTCTATTCCTTTGATATTATTGTCTTACCATTTATTTGGTAAGCAACCCTATCTTTGGATGTAAACGGGACGGGCGTGGGTCATCGTATAACCATGATTAGCAATGTTGCAAAGTATCTTAGTATTTTTGAGGGACTAAGATCATTTTATAAGGCAACTTTGAGTAGCGTCATCGAGGGACTATGATCTTTTGATTTTGTTTGTTTTACCAAGATACTTTGCATGCGTAACATGGCTATTTTGTATAAGGCAACCAAGTGGAGAAACCCTAAGGGTGTTTGTGTGCAAGTGTGTTTGATTTCATGCATGATTTTATCTTGAATTAGGATTTTCTATTTCATTTAGTTTATCTTGCCATACATATCCTAATCACTAGCTGTTGCACCCCAAAATTTGCCCTCCCATATTCTCCAAGATTTGTCAAGTCAAGGTCACAAAATTCCCCAAGGGTTGTGCAGTGCAACAGTCTCTCATACAGTCAAAACTAGGGTTTGAGTCCTGATCAAGAAAATGAAGTTTTCAAAGGCCCAATCAAGTCTCACATGCCTACAAAGGTGGTCAAGTATCCCCATATCAAGTTTCAAGGCATTCAGCTCAAAATTGCACAGTCAAAACCCTAGATTGCACTACAGTCAACTGTAGGGGCAAAATGGTCATTTGACAGTCAAAAGTTCAAATTTTTGGTCAACATATCATTTTGAAGCCACAAACATCATTTGATCAATGCTTGATCATGATTCTCAAAATTTGGCTCAGAAATCATCAAAGATGTAAAAGTTACTATATTTGGACAGCTGAAAAAGTCAACTGAAATTGACCAGGGCATAACTTTCACATGGATTATCAGAAAAATTCCATCCAATGCTCATTTTGAAGAGAACGACATTTCCTACAACTCATCTTCATATTCCAAGTCCAAGAAATGCTCTCACAAAAAGTTATCAATTTCAACATTATAGGTCATTTTCAAAAGTCAACAAAAAGGGACTTTAAGTCAAAGGCCATAACTTGAGATTGGTAAATCAAAATGACATGGGACCAGAGGCATTGGTTAAAGGACTCAAAGACCTTTCCAAAATGTCCAAGAACATGTGAAAAGCTTTAAAATTGAGCAAGTTATGCCTTGTGGAAGTTGGGAAATTTTTGGGAATTTTGAAAAGTCAACAATGGTTCAAATGACCTAAAAATGCAAATGGGCCCATTTTTCTTCCAAGTTTCTTCATGCCAAGCCTATGCACGACCATTAGGCCCAAAAGGAAGTTTTTCTCCATTTTTATTTATTTATTTGGATTATTTATCATTTATAATTCATTTAATTAAATAAAATGCACAAAAAATACAAACCTAATGAAAACAAATCTTTTTATGTAGGTTTGGACTCAATATTTCGTGTAAGTACTAAAGGGGAAAGTTTTGGTGTGATTGGAGCATGATTGACACAAATTGCACATGGAAAAGATTTGGAAAAGATCTTACAAAATTAAAGATTGAAAACAATGAAAGCAATGGATTTTATTCAATTTTTTTGACCTAATCACCTCACCATATAACCCTGACCATAAACCTAATGAAAGAAGACACAAAGCTGCGCCCAAAAAAGCTATTGCATATTGAAATTTTTCCATAAAAATACAAAACTGATTTCAAGGTTAGAGGTGGTGTTAAGCTCTAATTCTTATACCAAAAGCTTCCTTAGGCACTCCTGATCAAATTCCAATCAAGAACATCAACCAAAACGCAAAGAAGTGGTATCAAGAACTCTCACGGCATCAAGAATTTTTTGAAATCACATATCATAAATCATACATCTTTTTGCATTTTTGTTTATATATTCATGTTCCTGATGAAGTTTGTGAGCTAACCATCATGTTTAATTGCGTTATCATCCTGTATATCAAATTCTACCATGCGCGATTTCTAGGTTTTGCAGGGTACAAAATTAGGGCTTTTGCATAGGGGAAAAATTAAGACTCATGAATACCATGGTTGCATTCAGTAGGTCCGGACGGAGAAGACACTATACTCGCGATGAATTTATGAACCTCATAGCGCTAGTCGCTATTTTCTGTAAACCTGCCTAATGCTACGCGTTAAAACCGTGGCCAATGTGTTTTGTGTTTCAGGAAAACGAAGAAGAAGAAGCCGTGTCAAAACGTGATAGGTCCATTCAAATCTCGCGCGAATTTCCGAAGTCATTAACGTTTTCTTCTTATAATACTTGTTGTTTATTATTTGTTAAATGAAATACAAGTGGCTCAGTGGGCAGGGATACGTGCATGTGACTCTCATGACCTGGGTTCAAATCCCAGGTCTTGCAAATTCCAATATTATTTTTCAATACAGGTTCCTGTGCAACACTAGCGTTAAGGACTACCATATCCCATCCAGATCAGGCCATACACACGTCCATCCAATCCAGATCAATGGCCAGGATTCAAAGAACGCTGTAAGCACCAGTCAACGCATCACACCTAATTCAAAAGGTCAACGAATTCAAAACTAATGGGCCAGAAATCACCAGGCCTGTACCTCTAAATTGGGGCTACCCCCCCCCCCCCCTGGTTTGCCTTCCTTTTATTTTTCTTATATTTTATTTAAATTATTATTTTGTTTTCTTGATTGTTTAATTTAATTAATTTATTTTCACAAAAAAACATAAAAACATTAAAATTCAGAAAAGACAAAAAAATTAATAAATACTTATATTATGATTATTTTCATAAATAAATGCTTGTAATTATTTAGTTTTAATTAGGTTACAAATTTAATTCTTTTAATAACAAAAATCCAAAAAAATAGAGTTTAGGTTTAATAACTTTTATTTTCTTTTTAATTTTTCCCTTTTTTCAGAATAATAATATTAGTTATTTATTTTCATAAATTAAAAATTGTACATAAATAATTTAGGGTTTAATTTAGGTTTTAATTTAATTCTTTCATAATAAATAAAGAAAACATTAGAATTAGGGTTTGGACATTTTACTTTAATTATAATTAATCCTTTTTCTTATTTAATCTAAAAAATACAAAAATACCAAAAAAACATTCCTTTTAAATCTTTAATTTTAATTCCTCCTTAATTAATTCATTAACTTTAAATATTTTTGTAAAAGGGTCCAACGCCCATTGTTTTAATTTAATTGCGCATATTTACTTTATGTCGTTCATTATAACTATGTAAATCTCCCAAAGCCATGTAACTTTAACTTTTCGCACTTTATTTTTCCGCTTTATTTATTTTCCGTCAAATCGGGTCCGGTTTAATTTTGGCGATGTGGACCCGCGCCATTTGTAATAGTTTTAGATTTATTTTCCCGCAAACTTTATAACTGTTAAAAAGCATGCAAGAATGAATGTCCTAATTAAAATCAAGCATAGATCACAAATAAACATGACAAGACAAATATTTGAAAACGACACACGAATCGCACACACCACCCCTAGGGTACGCCTCACTGTTGCCTTTCGAAAGGTGGTCGTCGAGTAGAGGACGTCTTAGTAAGTCCTCATGATCCGGGAACCTGGCATGAGGGTAGCTTCTAAGGTGTCTTCCCATTGCTCTGGTGATCACCATGTCCCTAAAAATCGAATTGACCCGAATACCTCCAACGGTGGTGCTACCTACCTCTCAATGGTGGGATGGCACTACTTTTAAGGACATTTACACAGACGAATTCCTTAGGGTAGGTAGGTTCTCAAGGATACTTGCTCTAATCTCAAAACAAACTCAAAAAGACTTTTCACACTGACACTTTTCAAAAGCTTTCAAAGCAAACTTTTCAAACACTCTGACGTACGAGTCGAACTGAAATTTTTCAAAGAAACTTTTTTAAACCCACATTGAAAAGCAAGCAAACCTTTTGAAAACACATTGAGCAAGTATCTAAGAGCCCATGGATAACCATGGATAGAAAGGGTGCTAACACCTTCCCTTTCTATAACCTACCTCCCGAACCGAGAGCAATCTCTTTAAAGGAATTTTTCTGTGCTTTTGTCCTTTCCAATTGGAGAAAATAAAAGACGGTGGCGACTCTTGCTTCCGCGACATTTCGCGAACCAGCGTTAAACAGTCAGTTCCAGATCCACCGATCACAGAACTGGCGACTCTGCTGGGGATATACTTAAAGTGAGGTGTACCTTAGGGCTAGCTTATAACTATGTTTTCAATTGTTTTCCTTGTGTGCTTTAAATTGTGGGTTGCTTGGGAGTTCTATAGATCCTAAACCCGGATCTGGGGGATGCCTTTCTTAGAAAGTAGCAACAAGGCTGTGAGGGAACTGTGCGGGGTATACCGATATGGTTGAAACAGTCTGCTACGTTGATGTGGCACTTTGGTGTGTACCGGTAACCCTTGAGTTCAGTCAAGGAGAGTACGGGGCCTCCGCGTGGTGTCGTGAAGCATCAACAGACCTTAGGAACCTTAATTGAACTATCTTGGCCTCTTTAGGGTAGTGAGATAACTGACTTTGGTGCAGTCCGAGGTTGGTTGATACTCGATACTACACTCAATTGAGGGTTGCTTTCCTGGAATATTTCGGTCGCCAGTTTAGTGGCTAAATCGAAACGATGAACAATGAAAGCAATCCAGTGATATTGGGACCCTTAGAACCCGATTACTTCTAATAGGACAGGTTGAGCCCACCAACTTCAAGAGGGTAATACCCAGACCCCATGCTGGCCTAAACCCTAAGGGTTCCTCTTGTGTGACTTGTGTGCCTTTGTACTTGCCTACTTGCATACTTGTTAGCTGACACGTGAACTTCTTGCAGGTTTTGTTTATAGTCCTTAACTAGGACTCATGACAGGGTTTGCCAAATTTCTTACAGGTTTTGTTTATAGTCCTTAACTAGGACTCATGACAGGGTTTACCAAATTTCTTGCAGGTTTTGTTTATAGTCCTTAATAGGGACTCATAACAAAGTATACTGAATTTCTTGCAGGGTTTGTTTATAGTCCTTAATCGGGACTCATAACATGGTTTACCTACACGACCACATGCATAGCATGACATCATACCATTGCATACATCCTAACCCATTTCAAGGATCTCAAGGGCTTGTGATGCAGGTTATGATAAACCAATTACCCAGCAAGGGGCAAAGGGGATTTATTTTCCTCTAGCCAAGGTTGTCAGGGGCTATGACCCACTGGATATGGTGAGCTTTTGACCCTTGAAGAAGGACTCTCAACAACATGAAGTACCTTCAATCAAGTTACCGGCTTTCAACTCTAACAAGTTTCTCTGTTTACCCCGCGAGGTCCTTGAAATCATTGCATGCATGTCATACATATCATTGCATAACAGGTACCCTTTCTCTGCAGGTTACTTACCTTCTTCGCTGTTTATTTCAGCCGATCGTCATGAATCCTGAATCATCAGCCGAGCAGACTATCAAGGCCCTCCAGGCTCAGAATGCCCAATTCCAAGGGCTAATCATGAACTTGACCCAGGGGCAGCAAGATCTGAAGGCTCTGCTCTTGAAGAAGGAAAAGAAGAAGAAAAGGACTGTCTTGTTCAGCCCTAGACGCAGATCTGGGAATACACCGCAAGTCGAAACTGAGAGGACTACCCCATCTGTGAGGGAAAGCAGTCACCATGAGAGAGAGGTCCCCAGTCCAGTGGTCTCCGACAACGAGACAGATTTTGATGAAGAGCAGTACCCTCCTGCTAATGACAGATATAAGCAACTGGAGGACAGAATGAAAGCCATGGAGGTTCAACAGGTACCTGGGCTGGATTTCGGAGATCTGGGTTTGTCAACTGGTGTGGTTATTCCTCGGAAGTTCAAAGCACCGTCCTTTACTAAGTATGATGGGGCGTCTTGCCCCAAGCTGCATCTAAGGTCCTATGTTCGGAAGATTCAACCATATACGGTGGACAAAAACTTGTGGATCCACTTCTTCCAGGAGAGTCTTTCAGGGACTCATCTCGAATGGTTCTATCAGCTAGATGGGACCAAGGTTCGTAACTGGGAGGAGTTGGCTACTGCTTTCTACAAGCAGTATCAGTATAATGCCGACCTTGCTCCTACGCGTGCCCAACTCCAGGGTATGTCGTTAGGATCAAGTGAAGGTTTTAAAGAATATGCGCAGAAATGGAGGGATCTTGCTGGAAGGGTACAACCACCTCTGACTGACCGTGAACTTGTGGACATGTTCTTGGGGACCCTGTCTGGTCCATTCTTTAACCACCTCATTGGTAACTCATCTGCTGGATTTACCGACCTCATCCTGACCGGCGAAAGAATTGAAGCTGGTATCAAGAGCGGGAAAATTCAAGAGGCCACACCTTCTGATATTCATAAAAAGCCTTACACGGGAAAGAAGGAATCTAATGCTGCATACGGTCAAAAGGGTCGCCGTGATCAACATGCAGGGGCAGTCATGATCTCTGGTTCTGCACCACGCCGCCAACCACAGAGGGGAAACCAGCAAAGGCCGGACGGGCCTAAAAGGCAGTTCACCAACATTAACATGCCATGGTCGCAAGCACTGCAACATATGTTGAAGATGAACCTGATTGCAGTGATCAACCCTCCTGCCAATCCTAAGACCTCCTCTCCTAGCTACAATCCAGAAGCCAGATGCGCTTATCACTCCGATAGCCCGGGGCACGATACTGAAGACTGTTGGGCACTAAAGTACAAAATTCAGAACATGATCGATGCCAAAGAGATCGAGTTCGAGCCTGCTGAGACTCCCAACGTGATCAATGCTCCATTGCCAAAACATGGCTAGGATTGAGAAATTCTTTGTTCATTTGAATTCAAGTTGTATTTTTCCTTTCTTGTTCAGATAAACAATTATTATGTTAAACTCTTTTATTTCATGAATGCATTACACATGTCTGTCTTGATTTAATTATGTTTACTATTCTTAAAACTGCTTTCATATTTTTGCAATGGTCAACTCTTAATTGAAAATTCTAAACCTCTTGAGGGAGGATGACGAAAACGATACCATAATCTACAGTATGCTTTTGAACAGACCCCGCTGATGAGGTACAGGCATTGTTTCAACCCCTAAACACTGGAGTTATAAGGATGATAATCCCTCGTCAACCCATCAGAGCCAAAGAAGTAGGAGTTTTTATTTTCGAAAATCAAAACCCTTAATCATAACCTGGGGCAGGGTAGTTCTCTCAGTCGATCCAAGTGCACAATGAATGTCACTAAATGAGTTTTTCAAAAAACAAAAGACAGTGATGGTTCCGAACAATCAAAAGGACAGGCAGTCATCATCAAAATTCATAAATGAAAAGCCCAAAAAGTCTAAACCTACAAAGGGGACTTATGAAACTGGGGCATCCCGCTGACTGTAATTCCGAAAAGGAAACAGTTCAGTCAAAAAAGAAAGGGATAACAAAAATCAAGCAAGAGGCCTCGCAACCAAAGCAAAAATGACTGCCTATTCAAAAGAAATCATCAACATCTGAACCATCATTGGAACATCAGAACAAAGACTCAAACAAGGTCTAACGCACGATCAACTGAGTTTAGGTTTGGAGAACATCACGAAGAGCGGGTGGGTACAAATAATTTGAGCCTTTATCCTTTGTTTCTTAAACCGTGAACCAGGCCACGATATAACCCTTAAAAGTCCTAGCTGAAGCATGGGTTAGTTCAAAAGCATATTGTTGCGAAGGTATCCCGACTCCTGAAGGTTTGCTGCAAAATATTGAGTTGACATCGCACTGTATTACAAAAAAATGCATTTTCAAAATTCAAGACAGACATAGACTTTTGCATTCTTAAAATAACCTTGTTTGCATATGACTATTTGTTTGAACAGCAGGGAAATTCGCACGATGAACACCTTGTGAACAGAAGTATCTCCAGTCAAGGGGCACAGTAGGAGCATTGCCCATTATCTGGGGCATGGCAAAATACTTCCAACAGGGGCAACTCCCTACATTCTGAGAGCATGGACATAGTCGAAAAATACTACGCACAATCAAAGACCCGCTAGGTTGACACACCTAAGCAAAAATAAGGGCTTCCCGGCGAACCAAAAGGGTTCGGGCAAAATGAAGGGATGAAATGAAAAAAACATGTACACCCGGCAAGTTGAAAACCTGAAAAGGCGGCTTGGGCAAAAATGGGTATCCCGGTGGACTGAAAACCCGAAAGGGCGGTTCAGGCAAAAGTTAGGGATCAAAGCGTACGATTATGTTCCGGTATCTCGTCACTTGCCTACCCGAAGATTTGTCAATCACCCACACAGGTATCCTCTTCCCTCACCTCCGAAGCAGGGGCAATAATGAGTTATCCAGGCGATCCAATTGCTTTGTCAACCAAAGTACAAAGGACAGATCAACATAAGAATGATTACCAGATCGTGGGCTAGCGTCCGAGACCAAACAGGACAATCATCCACTTAATCAAAATCGTGCAACCCAACACCGGTTTCTTCTCAACCTTCCTCCCAAAGTTTTTACACAAACTCATCCAAATAACCTTACCCCGGTTCCTCCAGAAGTTTTTACACAAACTTATCCAAGTAACCTAACCCCGGTTCCTCCAAGAGTCTCACATGGACCTATCTCAAGATGACCTAACCCCGGTTCATCAAAGTTTTTACACAAACTTATCCAAGTAACCTAACCCCGGTTCCTCCTGAAGTCTTACATGGACCTATCTCAAGATGACCTAACCCCGGTTCATCAAAGTTTTTACACAAACTCATCCAAATAACCTTACCCCGGTTCCTCCAGAAGTCTTACACGGATTCGTCAATAAGTTTTAACACAAACTTATCCAGGTAACCTAACCCCGGTTCCTCCCGAAGTCTTACATGGATTTAGCTCAAGATGACCTGACCCTGGTTCATCAAAAAGTTTTACACAAACTCGTCAAGTAACCTTACCCCGGTTCCTCTAGAAATCTTACATGGATTCATCCCAAGCAACCTTACCCCGGTTCGTCAAGAAATCTCACATGGATTTACCCCAAGGTAACCTAACCCCGGTTCCTCTAGAAGTCTTACATGGATTTAGTTCAAGATAACCTCGCCCCGATTCATCAAAAAGTTTTACATGAACTTACCTCACCAAGCAACCCTACACCGGTTCCCCCTATTCAAGATGCAGTTTTTACATGGACTCGTCACCCGGACACCCTACACAGGTTCTCCCTTTCCAAGAACGCAGTTTTACACGAACTCATCATCAAAATAACCCTACCCAGGTTCCTTCTCCATTTTCAGATGCGGTTTTAAACGAGCTCATCAGCAGGCAACCCTACATAGGTTCCCTCTTTCAACCTACAGCAATTACAGTTCAAACTTCCCCAGAAAGTCCAATCCAGTTCCCCCAGGAAAGTTGGAGTCCATATCCCCAAGCAGTAAGCTTATCCCCAGTATATTCTGGAAGCTTATCCCCTATCAGAGCACGAACGCGTCGTCCGGCTTGATTTAAAGAGTTATTTCCTTAACAGGATATAACTGGGTTATCCTCAGCCAAAAACCATGGAAAGAGCGTCGTTGACAAAATCTTCTTACCCCAGCGAAGTTCAGCAACTACTTCCTATACAACAAGGGTATCCTCAGCAAACTACTGTCAACATTCAGCAAAGCATCTCTATCTCCACAGAGTATTGCTTCCCAGCATGGTCACAAGAGTATCTTTTCTCCCCGCAGACTCTCCATTCGCCAAGTTTATTCCGCAACGGAGTTATCTTCTCCTACCGGTATTCTTGCAGTTATCATCCCCAGCGGAAGCAAAATCTATTCGTCAACGTCAGCCCAGGATACAACTTCCCGGCACCCGTCAAGGATTCACTTTCCTAGACGAAAACATACATAAAACTCCACATACATCATCATAGCACGCATAACGCACTGCATCATACAAATCTCCTTTATGTTGAGAACATCATTGCTTGATCCATATCATGCATTGCATATGACTGAGTTTTACCTTTCAGGAAAGATGCAGTTTAAAGTCTCAATCACGTTTCAAGACCTAGACCGGTTCAGTTAAATCGACCCTAAGATTTTCCTGATACTTATCCAGTCAAAGGCCTTCTCTGGGTTCAGTCAGATCGACCCTAAGATCTCCCTGATGCTTATCCAGTTGAAGATATTTCAAGACCTAGACCGGTTCAGTTAAATCGACCCTAAGATTTTCCTGATGCTTATCCAGTCCAAGGCCTTCTCTTGGTTCAGTCAGATCGACCCTAAGATCTCCCTGATGCTTATCCAGTTGAAGATATTTCAAGACCTAGACCGGTTCAGTTAAATCGACCCTAAGATTTTCCTGATGCTTATCCAGTCCAAGGCCTTCTCTGGTTCAGTCAGATCGACCCTAAGATCTCCCTGATACTTATCCAGTTGAAGATATTTCAAGACCTAGACCGGTTCAGTTAAATCGACCCTAAGATTTTCCTGATGCTTATCCAGTCAAAGGCCTTCTCTTGGTTCAGTCAGATCGACCCTAAGATCTCCCTGATGCTTATCCAGTTGAAGATATTTCAAGACCTAGACCGTTTCAGTTAAATCGACCCTAAGATTTTCCTGATTCCTATCCAGTCAAAGGCCTCTCTGGTTCAGTCAGGTCGACCCTAAGATCTCCCTGATTCTTATTCCAGTAGAAGACACTCAAGATTTTTCTCAACAAGCGTTGTTGAAGTTAAAGACACCCGATTTTTCTCAACGAGCGTTGTTGAAGTTAAAGTCGCCCAAGGTTCTCTTACCATTCATGCTAAGGCAGTAACCATCCCTGGTTCATTCATCAGCGTTTGAAGCTCCAGATTCAGCTCCTGTAACCAGTCAGGACACATCTATACCAAGCATCTAAAATCGGCTCCTGCAACGTGTCAGGTACTCATTTTCTCTTTTGCAGGTATGCAGGTTCTCGCTAAGGAATCTCTTACGCAATCAGCATCCAGATGGCATCTATAAGCCCATCATCCTATCCAGCAATCTCCAAATGGCATCTATAAGCCCATTCCACAATCACTGCCACTATGTGAGCGCAAATTTCTGGGCACTCTAGTGTCCAATCATCTTCTACCCTCGGATTACGAAAGGCACGCCAGCCAATCTGCATCCTCGGGTCTAAGAAGATTGAACAGGGGCAACTGTTGCACCCCAAAATTTGCCCTCCCATATTCTCCAAGATTTGTCAAGTCAAGGTCACAAAATTCCCCAAGGGTTGTGCAGTGCAACAGTCTCTCATACAGTCAAAACTAGGGTTTGAGTCCTGATCAAGAAAATGAAGTTTTCAAAGGCCCAATCAAGTCTCACATGCCTACAAAGGTGGTCAAGTATCCCCATATCAAGTTTCAAGGCATTCAGCTCAAAATTGCACAGTCAAAACCCTAGATTGCACTACAGTCAACTGTAGGGGCAAAATGGTCATTTGACAGTCAAAAGTTCAAATTTTTGGTCAACATATCATTTTGAAGCCACAAACATCATTTGATCAATGCTTGATCATGATTCTCAAAATTTGGCTCAGAAATCATCAAAGATGTAAAAGTTACTATATTTGGACAGCTGAAAAAGTCAACTGAAATTGACCAGGGCATAACTTTCACATGGATTATCAGAAAAATTCCATCCAATGCTCATTTTGAAGAGAACGACATTTCCTACAACTCATCTTCATATTCCAAGTCCAAGAAATGCTCTCACAAAAAGTTATCAATTTCAACATTATAGGTCATTTTCAAAAGTCAACAAAAAGGGACTTTAAGTCAAAGGCCATAACTTGAGATTGGTAAATCAAAATGACATGGGACCAAAGGCATTGGTTAAAGGACTCAAAGACCTTTCCAAAATGTCCAAGAACATGTGAAAAGCTTTAAAATTGAGCAAGTTATGCCTTGTGGAAGTTGGGAAATATTTGGGAATTTTGAAAAGTCAACAATGGTTCAAATGACCTAAAAATGCAAATGGGCCCATTTTTCTTCCAAGTTTCTTCATGCCAAGCCTATGCACGACCATTAGGCCCAAAAGGAAGTTTTTCTCCATTTTTATTTATTTATTTGGATTATTTATCATTTATAATTCATTTAATTAAATAAAATGCACAAAAAATACAAACCTAATGAAAACAAATCTTTTTATGTAGGTTTGGACTCAATATTTCGTGTAAGTACTAAAGGGGAAAGTTTTGGTGTGATTGGAGCATGATTGACACAAATTGCACATGGAAAAGATTTGGAAAAGATCTTACAAAATCAAAGATTGAAAACAATGAAAGCAATGGATTTTATTCAATTTTTTTGACCTAATCACCTCACCATATAACCCTGACCATAAACCTAATGAAAGAAGACACAAAGCTGCGCCCAAAAAAGCTATTGCATATTGAAATTTTTCCATAAAAATACAAAACTGATTTCAAGGTTAGAGGTGGTGTTAAGCTCTAATTCTTATACCAAAAGCTTCCTTAGGCACTCCTGATCAAATTCCAATCAAGAACATCAACCAAAACGCAAAGAAGTGGTATCAAGAACTCTCACGGCATCAAGAATTTTTTGAAATCACATATCATAAATCATACATCTTTTTGCATTTTTGTTTATATATTCATGTTCCTGATGAAGTTTGTGAGCTAACCATCATGTTTAATTGCGTTATCATCCTGTATATCAAATTCTACCATGCGCGATTTCTAGGTTTTGCAGGGTACAAAATTTGGGCTTTTGCATAGGGGAAAAATTAAGACTCATGAATACCATGGTTGCATTCAGTAGGTCCGGACGGAGAAGACACTATACTCGCGATGAATTTATGAACCTCATAGCGCTAGTCGCTATTTTCTGTAAACCTGCCTAATGCTACGCGTTAAAACCGTGGCCAATGTGTTTTGTGTTTCAGGAAAACGAAGAAGAAGAGCCGTGTCAAAACGTGATAGGTCCATTCAAATCTCGCGCGAATTTCCAAAGTCATTAACGTTTTCTTCTTATAATACTTGTTGTTTATTATTTGTTAAATGAAATACAAGTGGCTCAGTGGGCAGGGATACGTGCATGTGACTCTCATGACCTGGGTTCAAATCCCAGGTCTTGCAAATTCCAATATTATTTTTCAATACAGGTTCCTGTGCAACACTAGCGTTAAGGACTACCATATCCCATCCAGATCAGGCCATACACACGTCCATCCAATCCAGATCAATGGCCAGGATTCAAAGAACGCTGTAAGCACCAGTCAACGCATCACACCTAATTCAAAAGGTCAACGAATTCAAAACTAATGGGCCAGAAATCACCAGGCCTGTACCTCTAAATTGGGGCTACCCCCCCCCCCCCCCCCCCCTGGTTTGCCTTCCTTTTATTTTTCTTATATTTTATTTAAATTATTATTTTGTTTTCTTGATTGTTTAATTTAATTAATTTATTTTCACAAAAAAAACATAAAAACATTAAAATTCAGAAAAGACAAAAAAATTAATAAATACTTATATTATGATTATTTTCATAAATAAATGCTTGTAATTATTTAGTTTTAATTAGGTTACAAATTTAATTCTTTTAATAACAAAAATCCAAAAAAAATAGAGTTTAGGTTTAATAACTTTTATTTTCTTTTTAATTTTTCCCTTTTTTCAGAATAATAATATTAGTTATTTATTTTCATAAATTAAAAATTGTACATAAATAATTTAGGGTTTAATTTAGGTTTTAATTTAATTCTTTCATAATAAATAAAGAAAACATTAGAATTAGGGTTTGGACATTTTACTTTAATTATAATTAATCCTTTTTCTTATTTAATCTAAAAAATACAAAAATACCAAAAAAACATTCCTTTTAAATCTTTAATTTTAATTCCTCCTTAATTAATTCATTAACTTTAAATATTTTTGTAAAAGGGTCCAACGCCCATTGTTTTAATTTAATTGCGCATATTTACTTTATGTCGTTCATTATAACTATGTAAATCTCCCAAAGCCATGTAACTTTAACTTTTCGCACTTTATTTTTCCGCTTTATTTATTTTCCGTCAAATCGGGTCCGGTTTAATTTTGGCGATGTGGACCCGCGCCATTTGTAATAGTTTTAGATTTATTTTCCCGCAAACTTTATAACTGTTAAAAAGCATGCAAGAATGAATTTCCTAATTAAAATCAAGCGTAGATCACAAATAAACATGACAAGACAAATATTTGAAAACGACACACGAATCGCACACACCACCCCTAGGGTACGCCTCATTGTTGCCTTTCGAAAGGTGGTCGTCGAGTAGAGGACGTCTTAGTAAGTCCTCATGATCCGGGAACCTGGCATGAGGGTAGCTTCTAAGGTGTCTTCCCATTGCTCTGGTGATCACCATGTCCCTAAAAATCGAATTGACCCGAATACCTCCAACGGTGGTGCTACCTACCTCTCAATGGTGGGATGGCACTACTTTTAAGGACATTTACACAGACGAATTCCTTAGGGTAGGTAGGTTCTCAAGGATACTTGCTCTAATCTCAAAACAAACTCAAAAAGACTTTTCACACTGACACTTTTCAAAAGCTTTCAAAGCAAACTTTTCAAACACTCTGACGTACGAGTCGAACTGAAATTTTTCAAAGAAACTTTTTTAAACCCACATTGAAAAGCAAGCAAACCTTTTGAAAACACATTGAGCAAGTATCTAAGAGCCCATGGATAACCATGGATAGAAAGGGTGCTAACACCTTCCCTTTCTATAACCTACCTCCCGAACCGAGAGCAATCTCTTTAAAGGACTTTTTCTGTGCTTTTGTCCTTTCCAATTGGAGAAAATAAAAGACGGTGGCGACTCTTGCTTCCGCGACATTTCGCGAACTAGCGTTAAACAGTCAGTTCCAGATCCACCGATCACACTAGCATTTACACTTGAAAGCGATAAAATGCAAAAATGTAAAGTCCTACGCTATTACAATATTTAGGGGGTGGGGGTACAAATTTATGAATGGGGAGTACCAGTGAGAAAAATAAAGAAAATAACAGGGGAAGGGAAAAAAGGGTCAGCGTGCTGCTGAGAGGAAGTCAGAAGTTTTGTCCCTGACCTACTGCAGAACATCAACCTGTTAGTGAAAATGTACGGGGTCAGAAGTTCTGACCCTGCTGGGCACACAGTAATTTTCAGAAGTTCTGATATTACTAATAATAAAATAGGCTCCAGAAGCGTTGGCGCCAATGTCAGAACTTGGTCTCCCTCTGTGCTAGTCAGAACATCTGCAATTTGGTTATTTCTCCATAAAACAGAAGACATGCCTAGGACAATTTCAGCAGGTGTCATAGTATTTCAGATGTCAGAACCAAAAATCAGAGGCAAGTTCTGAACTGATTCATTCTCTACTTAAGCATACAGATGCGTGAAAATCTCATAACATGCACAACATCAGAAGCATGATATCTACATTGTATTTTTTTTGGGCATGCAAATCTGGTGATGCTTAAGCAATGTGGTGAGAGTCAGTAAGTGCTTACCTTGCAGTTGGAAAAAGTTCTATGAACTGGAGTTAGCCTTAACTCTGATGATGTTCTGAACAGGTTCTTTGAATGGATGGATGGAGGGTATATATATGAGTCAGAAAATTGTATGGGTGTTTCTTAGTCAAGAAATACTTTGAGAGAAAATGGGGTTTGAAAGCAGGAGATTCAAAGTTAATGGTTGGTATGCTGTGTTTACAGTTTTTTGAAACTCTGGGAATTTTGGGCAGAGATTCAAGGTGTTTTCTTGCTAAAACTTTATGTTTCTTTTCAGCAATTTTTCTGAACTTAGACCGGGCCTTTTCAATGGACAATGGTGTTCTATTTATAGGCAAAGCTTTGTGGGTTTTTAAAACGTTAAGTGGCGCTAATATCATGCACTAGATGCTGACTTACTCTTGAAGAAAGTTCATAAAAAGTTTTGATGATTGACAGCTTTTAGCCTAGGCTGGGTTAGTAAGCGTGGATTAAGTAAAAGTGACACCCATGAGCAAAAAGTAGCGCATGAACCCATATCTAAATCTGCACAAGAGCGTTGCTATGCTGCACGTGGAGAGACCCTTTGGACAAATGCTCAAAAGTGGTTGTGAGCATTAATGAGCATTAAATGGTGATGAGATTGGTCAAGAATAAGAAATCTTGTAATATGAGATTTGAATCATTACTTAAATCTGAGCCAGCAGTCACACTTCAGCATAGTCCAAAACAACGCACCCAAGTTCTGATCTTGGTATTCTGTTGCCTCAGCAAATTCTGAGGGTTCTCCAGGCTTTCCAGCATGTTTCTTTGATTTGCCTCTGAAAACTCTGGACTTAGAGATTCTTCTTCAGTCTAACACCCAATCTTCCGACCCCCTTACCTTCTGATTCCAGCATGTTCTGAAGGAGCATTCAGATTTTTCCATCATGTTTTATAATCTTCTGGAAACTTCTGAATGAGCTGGCATAGATGCTGAAGAGCTACATTCTGACTGAATGTTATGTTCTAAGCTAAGTTTGCATCTTGTGACTGCTCCTGCCTGGAGATTGGTTCAGAAGTTCTGAAATGTCATTTTTCTTAAATACTTTAGAAAAATTCTAAATATTTAGAATTTATCTTTTCCAAGGTAAAATTTGACTTTTGAGCTTCTTGATGAAACAAACTTCATATTCCAACATGTCTTGATGAAATATGATTTTTGTGTTTTGATTTTGATCCAAAACCAAAGTTTGACTTTTAGCTTGCAAATGACCATTTTGCCCTTGTAAATGGCTTGCTTGGAAAGAAATGATAATTCAAGGCTTGGATTTGTTTAAGAGAAAACTTTGAGAATCCAGGGTGACTTCTTGAAAAATGAGAGGGCAAATTTTGGGGTACAACACTATCCACTGTTGAGGCTGAGTATATTGCTACAGGAAGCAGTTGTTCTCAATTGGTTTGGATGAAACAAATGTTAATAGAATACAATGTCAAACAAGATGTCATGATATTATTCTGGGATAATTTAAGCGCCATAAACATTTCAAAGAATCATATTCAACATAGCAGGACCAAGCATATTGACATCCGTCATCACTTCATAAGAAAGCTTGTTGAAGAAAAAATTGTGGCCTTAGAACATGTAGCCACTGAATCGCAACTGGCTGACATCTTCACAAAGGCCTTGGATGCTAATAAATTTAAGAATTTTAGAGGAAAATTAGGGATATGTTTATATGAGGGTTTGTAGCAATTAAAAGTGTGTGGGAATATCATTAAAGTGATACTATATTGTTTGTGTTTCCAACACATAAAATTTAAAAAACAATCATTACAAACTGCCTAAAATTGTCTCCTACCCGCTACTACTTCTCCTCTCTCTACTTTCATAAACTCTTTATGCTCCTCAACAGAAGAAGAACCCTTGCCACTCCTCATCTCCGTGCCAGAAAATTTTTCAAACATGTCTCAACATCACACATCATCTTCCTCAAAATCTGCAAATGAAAATCTTTCTCTTGATAGAGTACTAGATGTTACTCCTCTATCAACAATCCCTACGCTTGATAAAAAGGTCAAGAAACCTAGATCATCACCATCCAAGAAATCAAAAGATGATAAAGGAAATTCCTCTTCTGCTACTGACAATAGAACTGAAGAAGAAGCTATCAATGTTGATAGAAGCATCAGAAGGCTTGTGGACAGAGTTTTAAATGAAGGATTTGTTGTGTCTTGGATTTCTACTCCCCTTGCTGGCATGCCCCCCCCCCCCCCCAGTTGACAAAGGATGTAACCCTAAGAATGTTGTTGAATCATCCAAAAATGTTGCTGCTGAATCAACCAAGAATGATGCTGCTGATAGAAAACTTGAGAAGCTTGCTACCTTTGGCCTAAAAGTTATGGAAGAAGAAAATGTTGATCAAGATGATCAAAATGTAGAAGAAAATGTTGCTGCCTCCAAGGATAGAGAATGTCACAATGTTGTGGATGTTATCAATGTTGAAGAGCTATCTGATAATGAGCTCATCACTAATGTTGTACCTGGTATTGCTAGAAAGCTAAAGTTCAGGATAGTGAAAGATGCAAGCATCACACCTCCTCCCAAGACTATCAAGAAGAAAACCATGTATGGACCCCAAAAAGCAGGAAGTAAAGTGGTCCCTCCTTCTAACAAGAGAAAATCTAGACTTGTAACCTCTGCTGGTGATGATGAGGATGCTGTAAAAAGGTCCAAGAGTAAGAAGAAAGTTGTTCTAGTTGAAGAGACTGACTCTGAGTATGATGTCAAGCAAGATGTCTAGGACATCTCTCTTATCAAAAATTCTGCAACTAAGAAATTGTCTATTAGGGTTCTTGATGCCCCACTTGACAACATATCCTTTCACTTTGTAGGGAATGCTGAAAAGTGGAAGTATGTGTATCAAAGAAGGATTGCCTTGCAGAGAGAGCTAGGAGCTAGTGCCTTGGAGTGTAAGGAAATCATGGAGCTGATCTCCTATGCTGGACTGATGAAAACAGTCATCGGGTTTACAAATTTCTATGAAACTCTTGTTAAGGAGTTTATTGTTAATATTCCTGTTGACTGTGCTGACCATAAGAGTAAGGAATATAGAAAGGTTTTTGTTAGAGGAAAGTGTATTGAATTTTCTCCTGCCATTATAAACAAGTTTCTAGATAGGTCTTAAGACGTCTGTTATGAGCTGGAAGTTACAGACAATCAAGTATGTAGAGCCATTACTACCAATCAAGATTGGAGCTGCAAATTGGGTTCCCACTAATCACACCTCAACCATCTCCATTGGTTTAGGAAAGTTCTTTTATGCTATTGGAAACCAAAAACTTTTTGATTATGGGACTTATATCTTTGATCAGACCATCAAACATGCAGGAACTTGTGCCATCAAGATGCCAGTTTCTTTTCCTTCCCTCCTCTGTGGAATTATCCTAAATCAGCATCCTGGAATTCTAAGTGGAAGTGATGTTGTATGCAAAACGGAGTCTGCCTTGATCCTCCACTTTAAGCTCTTTTCTGGAAAACTTGTCCCAGACATTGTTTTAACATCTGCTCCTGCTGACAAGACTTCCACTAAGGATGAAATGATCAATGAACTAAAGGAAGCTTGCATGGAATTAGATGATGTGATCAGAGTGAGCTCAGCTAGGAAGCTAGTTTTTGAAAATATGATCAAGGACCTGCAACAGGATAACAACCTTGATTATGCAGTGAGCTCTGAAGGTGAAGATTCCAGTGAGGAAAGAAGTTCTGGTTCAACCAAGTCAGCTGGTCAGGATGACAGTTAGGCTATTTGATGTTTCTCTGAACAACTTGTTTCTTTTTTTGGAACTTACATGTGTTTGACATTTGAATTTTATGGTATGTACCCTAATACTGATATTCCTTTAATTACATCTTTTCTTTGGCATATTATGACTAAAAAGGGGGAGAGAAAGTGAGTGACTGACTGACTAACCACTAACCACTGACTGACCAGTGACCATTAATTGAGGGGGAGCTCAATACTTGAGGGGGAACCTCATGTCCCAGAAGATGTTTAGACATCTCCTTGTGCTAACAGCTAACTGCTAATTGAATGTATGTTTTAAAGGCCTTGCTTGCTGCTGCCCTGATAATTATTTGATAATTGTGATGTTGCTCTGATAAAATACACTAACAATGTTTTAGCCAAAATTTGCCAAAGGGGGAGTTTGTAAGTGTTTATTGACAGCAATTTTGGTAAAACAAGACTTGTTAATGTTTTGCTAAATGTCTTAACATTTGGAGCAAAAATGTTTTGAATGATGTCAAAGCAGATGTCTTGACATCGGCCTACTGAACTGATCTCAACCCAAAATCCGTTAAGTCTTTTGTTTCCTGATTTCCAGCACTTTATAACTCAGGATTTGTGAGCTACAGGTTGCGAAAAATATGGAGGAATATTTTTCAAATTGCATCTTAGCCTGTTTTTATGGAAATATTCAAAATATTTGAATATTTGTTTTAAAGCCCAAGCCCAATGTTGTGCATATATAAGGACTCATTACCTCATTCAAAGTTAAGCAATTTTTAGAGAAGACTACTTTCTTTCTGATTAGAAGTTTAGGCTTATTATTTGTAATACACTCTAAGTATTAGTTTAAGTACTTGAGTAATTATTTGGGTTGTTAATTGTGTATCATTCATAAGCTTTTAAGCATTGAATGATTGAAGTGTCTCAAACTTATTTATTCTGTAAGTGATTGAATGGACTTGAGGATGGCCTCATACCTAGGTGAGTCTTAGGTAGAAGTTTAGCATGGGTAGTGATTAAGTGATTAGATTGTAAACTGGTTGTTTACTAAGGGTATATGAATTGATACTATTTAGTGAACTTGTCCCTGGCTTGGTAGCCCCAGAGTTGGTGTTGTTGAACACTGAACTGAGTGAACAATCTCTTGTGTTTTTACTAATTTTGATTTTTTAGACAGTGCTATCCTACTATTAGTGAGTAGGCAGCCCTATCATCGAATGTTTGATGGACATTCGAAGGGACATTTATACAACCACAAAGGCAACTGGGCAAGAAAGTTTAGTAACTACCCTAGGGTTTTTAAGATCATACTGAGGCAACGTCGCGAGGGTCATTTTTTATCTTTTAAACCAGAGGGTAGCCACTAAAATCTCTCACGTTTTGAGATTTGTGAATTTTTTCTGAAGGCAACCAAAGTGGGATGCCCTAGAGGTGTATATGTGAGAGTGTGTTGTATTCAGTTATTTTTATCTTATGTTAGGTTTGCTAGCGTTTTGATTATATTCAATCCTATTTATCATGCATATAAACAGTTAATAATTTGCATAAATTAAAAGTGCGAGAATTGTAAATCCTAGTTATTACAAGGCTTTGGGGAGGGGATTATTTACATGTCCAAAACTTGGGGGAAAATAATATCTAAACAGTAGACAGGTACAATAATATGAAAAGGTGATAAAATAACAAACACGCTCGAATTGAAAATAACGTCTAAAACCCTAATGTACTTCTGAGTCAAAAGAAAACCTTTTTATCATTTTGTTTATTTGGAAAATATTAAACTAAATTAAGTCTAATTACTTTATTAAAATAAAAAAGGAAATAAAATTATTAACTAAAAATTACTTCTAAACAAATTAATATTTTTGACATTTTTATTATTTATGAAAAGAATCAAAATTGATTAAATCCTAAGTCTATTGATTTTAAATTAAAGAAAATGGTTTAAATGATTATTAATTAATTTAATTTAGAAAAATGTTTTATGATTTTATAATTAATTTTTTGAATAAATGAAATAATTAAATTAAAATAAATAAGTAATAATAGAAAAACAAAACAAAAATAAGGTAAATGGGCCTGGATGATAACTAGCAAATATGGGGTGAGATTTGGATTTTGTGAGGCCCAAAGTGGTGAGCCCAGCGCTCCAAAAACCTGCAAACAAAAGAAATGTTGGAAAATAAAACAAAACGCAGCAACCTGGGGTCGAACCCAGGCCTTCTAGGTATACACATGCAAGTCTCACCACCAGGCCATTTTGTTATTCGTTTATACAAACAATAAAAATAATATATATGTGAAGCAAGTGGAACATGCTGAGTTGTACACGCGCGCGCTCCAGTGGACCCCTGGGAATTTGAATTAACCAATCATGAGATGTTTTTAAGCCACGCCAGCTTTTGACCAGAGTCAAAGAACTCAGGGATGTCGGAGCTGTCCTCCAGTCTTCTTCTCCGACCCTGCAAAAATTCAAACAGCAATAATATATGGAATCAAAGCCCTAGATTTCGGCTACCCCCCCCCCCCCCCCCCCCTATTTGTCATGCTGCAAACTCAACCATGACAATGGTGTGAACTGAAATAGCTTGTATCATCCTGTTCAAAGCTTGGCTGTTTTGAAGCTGTAAAAATGGCAACCTGTATTTCCAGCACTTATATTCACATATAAAACATCAGATCTCTTCTAATCATCGCTACAAACATGAATGCAAGCATTATATGGATTTAAATAGCATGTTTAAAAAGTTTGAAAATAAAGAAAAGTTACCAATTGGAGGTGATTTGGTTAGCCGGTTTCAGGCAGCCTCGAGCATGGATATGGATTGGAATAGAGTCTTGGGAATCTCAGGAGCACGACACGGGACTTAGATCTGATGAATATGGGATGGAAGGAGAGTTTCGAATTTTTACAAATTTGATGATTTTTTGTGAAATTAGTGGGAGCTCTCTAGCAATGATTTTTGTCCTTTGCTCATGTCTTGGTCTTGTATTTATAGAGGAAGAAGAGGGCTAGCAAAGATGGTAAGAACCCACCCATAATGGCCCTCTTTCAAACCAAAATCAAACACATTAAAAAAGTTCCAAAAATGCAAAATCTTGCCCATTCTGAGGTGCAATGCACCTGGCCTCCTTTGCACGAAATTTTGGGCACAAAAATAATTCAAACCATCAGCCCATATTGCCATAACCAATATTTACTATTTTATGCAATTTTATTTGGTTTTTATTTGAACAAAACAAAATAAATATGGATAAAATAGGTAGAAATGGCAAGGAAATTTATAAATGATTTTAGAAGTCTCTCATAAGGTTAGGAAGATGTTTGAAACATAAAAACTTAGGCCATTGACTTAAAAGTTCAAGTTTGCCCAATGCATAATTCTTGAAATTTCCCAAATTTTCCCAACTTGGGCAAACCATAACTTGCTCAATTTTTATCCAATGATGATGATATTGGATTTTTTGGAAAGCCCAAGATGTCTACTTCAATCACTATTTTGATCAATTTTGCATTTTAAGATTTTATCTTGATGTAAAAGGTCTTGGAAAAACGTGTATTTTGTTAACTTTTTGAAAATGACCTGTAATGTATGAGCTTGTATCTTTCAAATGGTGCATTTATTGAACTTGAGGATAAAATAGAAGTTGTATGGAATTAGATTATCTTAAAAGTAAGCTTTGGTTGGGGAAAATTGATGAAGTATGTGAAAGTTATGCCTGGTCAAAGTTCTTTTGACTTCTCCTATAGAAACCCTAATTTAGCAATTCTTAACTTTGATAAATTAAGAGCATTCCTTGAGGACTCGTGATCAACCATTGATAAATTTATGGATATCACTTCAAAATGTTGATGTTGACCAAAAATCTTGAAGTTTGACTGTATATTGGCCACAATTGACTTTTGACCTAGTATAGTTAACTTTCCAACATTTGAGTAATTGACTGAGCAAACTTGTAGTGTAAGGAATTAAATTTGGTATGGACAATATCGAAGACATATTAGGACCATGGAAAACATTTTATACCTTTATATCTCACACATATTGGTGGAAAGTGAAACCCTAGTTGAAAGGTCATTTCTTAGGAGGGGAATTTGTCTGATCAATTCTTGGTCAACCTAGAGCAATTGAAGACCTTAATGAACATGTCTTGAGTAAAATGGGAGGGAAAATTTTGGGGTACAACACCAAATATTCAATTCTTTTGAATATTTCCATAAAAATAGGCCAAGATAAAATCCATTCAATTTGAAAAATATTCCTCCATATCTTTCGCAGTTTGTGAGTCACAAATCCTGAATTATAGCTCGCATGAAAACAGGAAACAAAAAACATAAACTGATGTTGGCTGAGTTCAGTTCAAGAGGCAGATGTCAATACATCTGCTTTTACATCATTCAAAACAGCTTTCTACAAATGTCAATACATTTAGCAAAACATTAACAGAACATTGTTTTACCAAAATTGCTGCCAACAAACACTTACACTTATGACCAAAGTTGATTTATGTTGAGTTATTGTTTGTTGTTGTTGTTGCTACATTCATGTTTTGTCGCATACATCGCATATTAAGTTGGAGCTGATGCTTGTTAAGTTGGCATAGACTGGCAAATATATAGTTGAAGGCTTATGCCTTGTTGATGCCTCTATTTATTGGCAGATTTCTAAGTTGGGAGTTCTGCTTCATTGGTACCACATGCATTTGCATAAAGACAAGTTGCATTTTGTGTTTCATTCTGAGTCGTTGTATGGTTGAATTAATTATGTTAAATGTTGTTAAAAGGCTGTGAAGTGGTGATCTGTATGAAATAATTATAATGTATTATTTATCATGCATCCGATTATAATGTTCGATATCTCACCCCTTCTGTTTGAATGTTACCCATATGTTGGTAACGTGTAAGTAATCCAGAGTGAAGGTGGTTTACCTTCAGTAGTTCGAGTCGATGTCATTGCTATGATACGTAACACTCGAGGGGACAAACGCTTGTGGCTTTATTGTTGTTATTATTTCAGTTGTCGAACTTTAAGTTGTTTTTCGTTGAATGTTTGTTATTTGAAGTTGTTTCAGTTGGATAAAGATGTCACATTCTTATATGTTGAATATTATGATTTCGCTACGTGGTTATGAAAGTTCTTTGTTTTATAAGATTAATTTATGTTGATGTTGGTTCATCCAAGTTTAATGTGTTATGTATATGTAATGAATTATGTTGTTTTATTTGAAATTATAGCATCCTGATTTAGTTGTTGAACTTTTATAACTCTGATTTTTATAATAATTGTCGGGTATAATTGGGGTGTTACACCAAACCCTAGTTGAAGACCCTTGCTTAGGAGGTTGTTTTGATCAGTCAACTATTGAGTATTTTTTAGAAAATAGATACCTCATGAGAATGTCTTGAAGAAAATGGGAGGGAAAATTTTTGGGGTACAACAACATCTTTACAACAGGTGAGAAAATCTCTTTAAAATCAACACCCTTTCTTTGACGGAAACCTTTAACCACTAATCTGGATTTATATGTTGAAGACTTAGTGTCGCTATCATGTTTAACTCTATAAATCCACCTATTTTCCAAAGCCTTTTTACCTTTAGGCAACTTCACTAAATCATAAGTGTGATTATCATGCAATAATTTCATTTCTCCATGCACTGCATCCAACCACTTTTGATTTCCATCACTTTCCATGGCTCTAGAAAACACTCAGGTTCACCCTCATCAGTCAAGGTCACATACTCATCATAATTATACCTTGTAGAAGGTTGTCTCTGCTTGATAGACCTCCTAAGTTGAACTTGAGATGATTCTGGAGCTTCACCAAGATTCTCATCCCGTGTCATGTCATCTTCTCCTTTATCATCATTAGTTGGAATATTTACCTCGTCTCCAAGTTGTTAGTCATCAACATAATCATATGGATCACCATTATGATCATCACAATCAATAGCATCTAGATTATGATTAGGTAACTGAATACCTTATCAATGTCTTAAATATTTTGGTCTTCCATGAATACTACATCGCGACTTCAAATAAGTTTCTTCTCTACAGGATCATACAACTTGTAACCAAACTCATCTTGCCCATAGCCGATGAATATAATTTGTTTTGAATTTGTATCTAACTTGGATCTTTCATCCTTTGGAATATGTGTTTTAACCCAAAATTTGCCCTCTAATTTATCAAATATTTCTTCACAAAGACCTCTCTTGGTTCAAGACTGCACTAGGGTTGATCAGCTCAAGACACCTCCTCAAGCACTGATGGCCAAAATTAGGGTTTGAGATTGCACACGGATATTTAAACTTTCAATCCTTCATATGACTTTCATGGATCATTATGGACCCCCAAGATTACCCATGTCAAGTTTCAAGCCTTGGATCACACTTTTGCTCAGTCAATTGAGGAGTTGACCTAAAAATCAGTTGTATTGGGGAAAAAGTCAACTATGTCCAATTTATAGTCAAACTACATAATTTTTTATCCAAATCAACATTATAAACTCATATGTATCATTTGATCAAGTTTGGACCACAATTCCCCAAGAAATTTGATCAAATTATCAAAAGGGCAAAATGGTCAAAATTAGGGTTTTTACTGAGAAAGGGCAATTTCTGATTTTTGACCTAGCAAATGGTCAATTAGTTTGAAGCATGATTTCAAGAGTTTAAATGCATCATTTTTACCTAATAGTATGACCTAAAACATTTCTCAAGATCAATTAGACTGATAGTGAATTTTCAGTCAACTGATCAAAAAGTCAA
Source organism: Vicia faba (assembly GCA_948472305.1). NCBI lineage: Eukaryota > Viridiplantae > Streptophyta > Magnoliopsida > Fabales > Fabaceae > Vicia > Vicia faba. Next base: position 1,457,576,274 of record OX451735.1, read on the forward strand.
TTGTACACTGAAAAGTCAAACTTTGACTTTTTGGTCAAAGTTCAATGTCAAAGATCACAATTCATCAAAACATGTCAAAATATGAAACTTATTCATCAAGAAATCAAAAATTCAAGATTTCATTTTGAAAAGTCAAAGTTTTATAAGAGAAATTTTTCTAAGTGTTTAAACTTCATGTTTTTTCATAACTTTGGGCCAATTTTTCACCATGATGCAAGAGGATTCAGAAGAAACTTTCAACATGAAAGTTGTAGATCTCCATGATATCTACAACATTTCTTTACACAACTTCTCCTAAAAATTCTTGTATCTTAAGTTATTAATTCCTAAAGTCATGGTTTTGAAATTGGACACTTAGTGAAATTTTGCCCTAGTTTTGGTCAGGATTTTGACCTATTTTCATGGCACTTTTTCATATAGTTCCAAGGGTAATTTTCAAAAGTGATTAAAAGAGGGGTTTTATATCACACCACAAGATTTCCAAAATGTCCAATAACTCCTTGAGATCATTCTTGAGCAGGGAGAATTGAATAGATTAAGTTAGGGTTTTCACACTTGAAATACAAGTCATTTTGTGATGAACAAGATTCAAATTTCAAACCTATGCTGCATAATCTCTACTTTACAGGCCTCAAAATTGTTAGGCACTCCATAATTAATTGCTTGCACAGCTGTTAGAGGTCTCAATTCAAGCATTCAATGCAAGGCCATGCTTTATATCCATTTTGGGAAGAAAGTGCACAATGCCATTTTGATAAAGTAGCTTTTTGCACAAAACTTTTTATTGAGCCTTGCAATTGCTTTCTTCTGATCATACATGTCCCATAACTCAAGAGAAGCTTGTCTAAACACTTACAATCACTCAGCCAATGCTTGTACTTCCTCTTGAAACCATACTTCCCACTTTTCTTCAAAATCAAGTAACATAGCAATCAGTCTAGAACTTGTACTTTTGACCCTCTCAAGTACTCAAGCCTTTGCTTATACATACACAAGTAATTTGTCACAAAACACACGCATGCTTGAGCCCTGAAAAGAGGAAGAACTCATATTTGCATCTCACACCTCCATTGTTGCATATTCTGGCCAGAAATCCCAAAACCAAAAACTACTCATGCGTTTCTTGGCTTCTTGCTTCCAAAAGCTTCCAAGCATCATACACAAACAATCCCATACCCTGTTACAATTCTCTAACACCTCCATCACCATCTTCTATTTCCAAAAACAGAGGTCTGCATCTTGACTTCTCCAAGCCAGTTCAAGTACTTACAACTCAAAGTAACCATTGGAATAGCTTCCTAGGGACTCAAGGAAGCTAACCTGATCATTACATCAACTTGAATGAAGCTCCTTTGCAGAACACGATTTCCAGTTTTGAGGTAAGTTATCTCAACTTTGAACTCTTCATACAAGCATCATTAATGTTTAATTTGTGAATGAAAAATGTAGACATCATTGTTCTGAAGCTAACCATGTCTTTAGATTTCATTTATATTGCTTAAGTAGTTAGAATTTTGAATCTGAACATCCTGGAAAAATTATGTCAGAATTTGGTACCATTCAAAATTCATGTTCATTCTTGAGAATTAGTTTAAGTTGTTTACATTTCTGGAATCATGGTAAAATTTTACACAAGTTTCATGTTTACATTTTTGCAAATGGATGAGAAATGAACAAGTTACAGGTGGTCTGGCTGGAGGTTGAAGATGAAGTGTAATCAGGGCGCGTTTTGTATCATATATTTATTATTTTGTTTATATCAACGGATGTATAGCCACCCCAGTGGTAAAGCGCGCGTCTGTTCACCCTTAGGTCCTGGGTTCAAGCCCCAGGGTGACCTTTTGCAATTTTTCATAATTTTCTGACTTTCTTTTGTTTTTTTGGCAGCGTTTGGGCTCTCATTGGGCCTAGTCTTTTTTTCTCATATTACTCATTGGGTTACTAATTCACCCCCCCTGACTTTTGTTTTATTTTTTTATTTTTATTTTATTTTTATTTTTCTTTATTATTATTATTATTATTATTATTATTATTATTATTATTATTATTATTATTTTTATCATTACTATTATTTTCATAAAATCGCAAAGAAATCCAATTTTTTTTATTTATTCATTAAGCATACTTATATATTTATTTTCTCCATAAAACAAAAGATTAAAAAAAAATTCTTAAAGACAAATTAATTTCTTTTCTCCTTAAATAAATTCTTAGACTTAGGATAAATTGATATATTATTTTATTTTTAGTTTAAAATTAATTTAGAATTTAGGTTATTTTTATAATTAATCTTTCTTTTATTTTCATTAATTTAAAACCTTTTTCATAAAAAAAACCCTTAAAATTCTTTTCAAATTAATTTCTTTTCTTAATTAGTTTAATTTTATTTTATTTAAATTTAATTAATTTTTTTTCTTTAATTAGGGAAAGACAAAAAAACCCTTTCATAAAAAACAACAAAAACCATTTCCTTTTCCATTTATATTATTGCATTTTATTTTTCAATTGTTGTACAATATTCAATATGGTTGTAATAGATAATTAGGTTTAATTTTCTTGTAAGTCCCCATTTGTAATTTGTACAACCCCCTCCCACAAGTTTGTAATAGCATAGTAATTTTAAATTCCGCAATTTATTGCTTTATATACAAATGCTAGTAATGGGGCAGTGTTTCAGGACTGATGTGCAGCAGTTTTGGAGCGTTATGGCCAGTGTACCAGGCCTGAACTTGGCAGCAATCATCTTTTTAATATTTCATCCTTTCATTTTGACCCCCCCCCCCCCCTTCGACCAGATTCTCCTTCAAACAATGTTATTTGATTTTCTTCCAACAAGCGTCCTTCGAATGGGTCACTTTTGTGCATCCTTTGAAGGAGCCAAATGTGTGCCCCTTGAATGGGTCACCAAAGTATGCCTTAAGGTGGGCCTTATAAGTCCTTCGAATGTGCCATCAAACATGTCCTTTGAATGGGACACCCAGACATGTCCCTTGAATAGGTCATGTATGTATCTGTGAAAGGACCAAATGTGTCCTTCGAATGGACTAGTAAGGTATATCCTTCGACAGGGACTCCTATGTATGCCCTTCAAATCCACCAACCATGTGTGCTGAAGGTTGTCAAGGGTTAAATTGAAGCATACTAAAGTGAAATACGTCCAGTCGAAGCTAGTGTAAACATAGCCAATGCCCTGTCGAAGCCTGCATGCAGAAGGTCTAAACTTTGTGACTCCAAACAAGCACATAAGAGGCCAATGCTCAAATGAAGACTTGCACGAAGAGAGTCACATGCCCAAACGAAAGAGGCATGCTAGGCTGGTGAAAATTCCCAGATAAAAGAGGCGTGCATGAGGCAAAAATTTGCAATTGAAGGAGGCCAAAAGAGGGCTTTTTGCCTTGGAATCGAAGGAGGCTACAGGAGGCTCTTTCCTTGTGCCTGGTGGCCTGGTAGGCGCCTCTTGCATTCAAGATAGGAGTTGTGGCTCAATCAAAAGCTACACATAGCCAGTCATCACCTTGTGAATCAAAGCAAGCATGGAGGGAATTATTTGTCTAATCAACACAGGCATGCAAGCATCAAACATCCAAACAAAGCAGGCATATAGGCAGTCATTGTATGATGAACCATGTGAGGAAAAAGATGCAATCGAAGGTGGCATGTAGGAAAATCCTGCCTTGTAAATCAAAGCCAGCGTGTCAGAGGCCAGCGCCTAGTCGAAGGATGCAAGCCAAGCTTGCATCGAAAGAGGCCAAAAGGCCAATCGAAGGAGCTGAATCAAAAAAGAATTATTTTTCTCCAATTTTGTCAAAAATATTATTTTTATCTGTTTTCCCCTTTTTAACAGTTTCCTCTTTAACTTGATATTGGAAAATTTAATTGTACTTGTGCAAGCTTGAATCTTTAGAATCCTTGTGAGAAATGCCTTGAGAAATGAGAGGGAAAAGTTTGGGGTACAACACCCCCCATTTGACAGAGTTGCGAATTCTAGAGCTCGCTTTGTCGGTCATCTGAATCTCTTTCCATATTCAGAACACCCACTGGTTTCTTTGTATTCTTCTTCTTGTCTTTGAGAATCAGAGCCTTCAGGTCTTCTTGTCCCTTAGCTAGAGCCAGGAACATCTGCTGGAACTGAGCATTTTGAGCTTGAAGGTCCTTAATATTCTGTTCGAGAGCCATTTCTTTTTTCTGAAATAAACAGAGAAAAGATAAGAAACTTGTCTTGAAACCTGTTTATGTGATGATATGCATGATATGCTTATGCAATGTTTTTAAAGACCTTATAGGATTTAAACTCTTTTAAACAAAACATAAGCAAAAGACTTTTTATTAGTAGGTTTAACTGAAACAAAAGTTACAAAGAAATGACAAAATAAACTTCTAAAATTCCTAGGTCTCCCATGGACGCTTACTTTTGGTACTGATATAGGCATTGATATTCTTCTCTTCATGTAGTTGCTTTGTCAATTCCAACACTTTCTTCTCACTAGCATAGAATTGGGTTTCAAAAGTGTCTCGTTCTTCCTTGAGTTGGATCCAAGACCTTTACAATTCCTCGAAGTTTGTTGGCATATCAGGATGGAGAATAATGCGAGACTCGTCTCTTTGAACAATAGGCTATGAGATCACTGGTAAGATAGTAGCATATGGCATCATAAGACTTTGAGCACGAGCTCGCACCCATTTGAGGTAAGGATCCAGAGGGATGGAGTTCTTGCACCCTAAAGTCTTACTATCGGTCCTCTTAACCATGCCCCAAGCGCGGATGAACCTCTGACGATAACCTTGCAGATCATTTGAATAGTCAAACATAATACCCTGAATGAGCATATCATGAGGACCATCTCTTCGGGCGTAACCAAACTGGCGTAGTAATAAAGAGAGGTTGTAGGTGATTCCTCCTCTAATTCCAAGGAGTGGCACATTGGAAAATTCTCCGCAGCAATCAATAAAAGAGGTATCTTCTTGAGAGCGAGGGCGTCAATAGATATCAGAGTGAGAAAGAGACATTAACCTTTGGTTCCACCTTAAGCCTAACTCATTCTTCATTACTTCCCGAGGAAGGTGTGAAATAAACCACATATAGATCAGAGGCATACAACACATAAGAGTTCCTCGCTTCTTCATAGTACAGGTATGGAGTGAATGCATAATATCCCCGAGTAATGTAGGCACTGGATTGCGAGTAAGGAAAATGTTGATGGCATTGACGTCTATAAGTTATTCTGAATTAGGGAACAAAACCAACCAATAGATCAAGAGAGCCAAGACATCTTAAAAAGCATGGTAACTCGTGGCGTCAAGGAATACCTGAGCTTTCTCCATCAGAAACTTTGCAAGAAGACCTTTAACTCCACTTCTTCTTTCCCAATTAGATTCAATGTCGGATGGCTTCGAGTGCAAGGCTATGGCAACATCTTTAGTAGTTGGATCTTATTCTAAACTGGTAAAGGGTATCTGCTCCAATATAGGCAAACCAAGTATTTTGGAGAATTCTTCCAGCGCGGGCACCAATTGATAGTCCGGAAATGTGAAGCAATGGTTCTTAGGATCGAAGAACTGGAATAAGACGCTCATTAAACCTTTGTCAAAACCGGTAGTAACCAAACTGAGCAAGTGACCATATCTCTTGTTGAATGATGAGTTCTTAGGAACTTTTAAGACCATTTCCTTGAGTTTGGGAGGAATTTCTATGAAGTTAATCCAGATGGTTTTTTACGAACTGAATCCATAACCTACAAAACAGGGAAGAAATGAATCCATAGGTCCTTGAAATGGTTAGTGTACATGATATGTTATCATTATGCTTAAAATCACATATATAACAAACACAAACAAGTCACACAAATACCTTAGGTTTAAAGGCTTGCATGAGTTTTAAAGGTAAGTACCCTCTTGAAGTTTCAGTTGACTCAACCCGTCCTATTAATAGTAACTGGGTTCTAAGGAGTCTCATATCACTGACCTTTCTTTTAGGAATTGTTTTAGCTCAAGCACCAAAGTATTGCGGCCAAAATATCCTAAAAGTCCAATCTAAATGAGTGTAGCATCGAGTATCAACCAATCTTCGGTCGGAACCAAAGTCGTCCATCTTACTACTTTCTAATGGCTGAGGATGAGTCAATTAAAGGTTCTAAAGGTTAGTTAGAGCTTAATGACACTATAAGGAAGCCTAATGTTATCCTTGATTGACTCAAGGAACATTAGTACAAGCCAGAGTATCACGCTAACGTAGCTATCACTTCGTCCATATCGGTCTACGTCGTACAACCTCCATGAAAGAAAGAAAGTATTCTTCTTCAAAAGTTGCAGTGGTCTGAATAAGGAAGCAAGTCCTTATATATGCGCAGTTGTGGGCTTAGGCTTAAAACCAAATGTAATGTGGTGGCAGAAACGACTTTTATACTGGTTTTACATTTGTATTCGCAAATGTTGTGGTAAGCAAGAGTCACCACCGACTTTTCTTTTATCCAACAAAGGAAAGGGTGAAAAGAACAGAAAAAGACCTTTCGAGATTTTTTTTTAGTAAGGGGGGTAGATTATGGAAAGGGAAGGTGTTAGCATCCCCTTCCATCTGTAGTTATCTACGGGCTCTTAGATGCTTAGCTCACTTTGAAATACCTTTTGCTTTGTGTTTTTTTTTAAAAGTATTTTGAAAGGACGCCTTAGTGCGGAGAACTTTGTAATGTTTCTAGAAATGGTAGAGAACGTATACAAATTGTTTAAAAATGTTTTTGAAAGAAGTTTTGTGTAAGTGTAAAGATTGTTTGAGCAAGCATCTAACAGCTATCTATTTTACTCGAAAGATTTTTCTTTTCCTCTTTTCCTTTAGACAGTGCTATCCTACTATTAGTGAGTAGGAAGCCCTATCATCGAATGTTTGAGGGACATTCTAAGGGACATTTATACAGTCACAAAGGCAACTGGGTAAGAAACTTTAGTAACTACCCTAGGGTTTTTAAGATCATATTGAGGCAACGTCGAGAGGGTCATTTTTTATCTTTTAAACCATAGGGTAGCCACTAAAATCTCTCATGTTTCGAAAGTTGTGACTTTTTTCTGAAGACAACCAAAGTGGGATACCCTAGAGGTGTATATGTGAGAGTGTGTTGTATTCAGTTATTTTTATCTTATGTTAGGTTTGCTAGCGTTTTGATTATTAATCTCTTGCTATGCCATCCTATTTATCATGCATCTAAACAGTTAATAATTTGCAGAAATTAAAAGTGCGGGAATTGTAAATCCTAGTTATTACAAGGCTTCGGGGAGGGGATTATTTACATGTCCAAAACTTGGGGGAAAATAATATCTAAACAGTAGACAGATACAATAATATGAAAAGGTGATAAAACAACAAACGCGCTCGAATTGAAAATAACGTCTAAAATCCTAATGTACTTCTGAGTCAAAAGAAAACCTTTTTATCATTTTCTTTATTTGGAAAATATTAAACTAAATTAAGTCTAATTACTTGATTAAAATAAAAAAAAGGAAAGAAAATTATTAACTAAAAATTACTTCTAAACAAATTAATATTTTTGACATTTTTATTATTTATGAAAAGAATCAAAATTGATTAAATCCTAAGTCTATTGATTTTAAATTAAAGAAAATGGTTTAAATAATTATTAATTAATTTAATTTAATTTAGAAAAATGCTAACCTAATATTTTATGATTTTATAATTAATTCGTTGATTAAATGAAATAATTAAATTAAAAGAAATAAGTAATAATAAAAAAACAAAACAAAAAAAGGTAAATGGGCTTGGATGTTAACTAGCAAATAGGGGGTGAGATTTGGATTTTGTGAGGCCCAAAGTGGTGAGCCCAGCGCTCCAAAAACCTGCAAACAAAAGAAATGTTGGAAAAAAAATGCAGCAACCTGGGGTCGAACCCAGGCCTTCTAGGTATACACATGCAAGTCTCACCACCAGACCATTTTGTTATTCGTTTATACAAACAATAAAAATAATATATATGTGAAGCAAGTGGAACATGCTGAGTTGTACACGCGCGCGCTCCAGTGGACCCCTGGGAATTTGAATTAACCAATCATGAGATGTTGTTGAGCCACGCCATCTTTTGACCAGAGTCAAAAACTCAGGGAAGCCGGAGCTGCCCTCCAATCATCTTCTTCGACCCTGTAAAAATTCAAACAGCAAAAATATATGGAATCAAAGCCCTAGATTTCGGCTACCCCCCTCCCCCCTATTTGTCATGCTGCAAACTCAACCATGACAATGGTGTGAACTGAAATATCCTGTATCATCCTGTTCAAAGCTTGGCTGTTTTGAAGTCGTAAAAATGGCAACATGTATTTCCAGCACTTATAGTCACATGTAAAACATCAGATCTCTTCTAATCATCGTTACAAACATGAATGCAAGCATTATATGGATTTAAATGGCATGTTTAAAAAGTTTGAAAATAGAGAAAAGTTGCCAATCGGAGGTGATTTGGTTGGCCGGTTTCAGGAAGCCTCGAGCGTGGATATGGATTGGAATAGAGTCCTGGGAATCTCAGGAGCACGACACAAGGCTTAGATCTGATGAATATGGGTTGGAAGGAGAGTTTCAAATCTTTACAACTTTGATGATTTTTTTTTTAAATTTGTGGGAGCTCTCTAGCAATGATTTTTGTCCTTTGCTCATGTCTTGGTCTTGTATTTATAGAGGAAGAAGAGGGCTAGCAAGGATGGTAAGAATCCACCCATAATTGCCCTCTTTCAAACCAAAATCAAACACATTAAAAAAGTTCCAAAAATGCAAATTCTTGCCCATTTTGAGGTGCAATGCACCTGGCCTCCTTTGCACTAAATTTTGGGCACAAAAATAATTCAAACCATCAGTCCATATTGCCATAACCAATATTTACTATTTTATGCAATTTTATTTAGTCTTTATTTGAATAAAACAAAATAAATATGGATAAAATAGGTAGAAATGGCAAGGAAATTTAGAAATGACTTTTGAGGTCTCTCATAAGGTTAGGAAGATGTTTGAAACTCAAAAACTTAGGCCATTGACCTAAAAGTTCAAGTTTGCCCAATGCACAATTCTTGAAATTTCCCAAATTTTCCTAACTTGGGTAAACCATAACTTGCTCAATTTTTATCCAATGATGATGATATTGGATTTTTTGTAAAGCCCGAGATGTCTACTTTAATCACTATTTTGATCAATTTTTCATTTTAAGAATTTATCTTGATGTAAAAGGTCTTGGAAAAACGTGTATTTTGTTGACTTTTTGAAAATGACCTATAATGTATGAGCTTGTATCTTTCAAATGGTGCATTTATTGAACTTGAGGATAAAATAGAAGTTGTAGGGAATTATATTATCTTCAAAATTAGCTTTGGTTGGGTAAAATTGATGAAGTATGTGAAAGTTATGCCTAGTCAAAGTTCTTTTGACTTCTCCTATAGAAACCCTAATTTAGCAATTCTTGACTTTTGATAAATTAAGAGCATTCCTTGAGGACTCGTGATCAACCCTTGATAAAGTTATGGATATCACTTCAAAATTTTGATGTTGACCAAAAATATTGAAGTTTGACTGTATATTGGCCACAATTGACTTTTGACCTAGTACAGTTAACTTTCCAACATTTAAGCAATTTACTGAGCAAACTTGTAGTGTAAGGAATTAAATTTGGTATGGACAATATTGAAGACATATTAGGACCATCGAAAACATTTTAGACCTTTGTATCTCACACATCTTGGTGGAAAGTGAAACCCTAGTTGAAAGGCCATTGCTTAGGAGGGGAATTTGTCTGATCAATTCTTGGTCAACCTAGAGCAATTGAAGACCTTAATGAACATGTCTTGAGTAAAATGGGAGGGAAAATTTTGGGGTACAACACCAAATATTCAATTCTTTTGAATATTTCCATAAAAATAGGCCAAGATAAAATCCATGCAATTTGAAAAATATTCCTCCATATTTTTCGCAGCCTGTGAGTCTCAAATCCTGAATTATGGCTCGCATGAAAATAGGAAACAAGAAACATAAACTGATGTTGGCTGAGTTCAGTTCAAGAGGCAGATGTCAATACATCTGTTTTTACATCATTCAAAACAGTTTGCTACAAATGTCAATACATTTAGCAAAACATTAACAGAACATTGTTTTACCAAAATTGCTGCCAACAAACACTTACACTTATGACCAAAGTTGATTTATGTTGAGTTATTGTTTGTGTTTTTGTTGCTACATTCATGTTTTGTCGCATACATCGCATATTAAGTTGGAGTTGATGCTTGTTAAGTTGGCCTAGACTGGCAAATATAAAGTTGAAGGCTTATGCCTTGTTGATGTCTCTATTTATTGGCAGATTTCTAAGTTGGGAGTTCTGCTCCATTGATACCACATGCATTTGCATAAAGACAAGTTGCATTTTGAGTCGTTGTGTGGTTGAATTAATTATGTTAAATGTTGTTAAAAGGTTGTAAAGTGGTGATTTGTATGAACTAATTCTAATGTATTATTTATCATGCATCTGATTATAATGTTTGATATCTCACCCATTATGTTTGAATGTTACCCATATGTTGGTAACGTGTAGGTAATCCAGAGTGAAGGTGGTTTACCTTCAGTAGTTCGAGTCGGTGTCATTGCTCTGATACGTAACACTCGGGGGGACAAACGCTTGTGGCTTTATTGTTGTTATTATTTTAGTTGTCGAACTTTAAGTTGTTTTTCGTTGAATGTTTGTTATTTGAAGTTGTTTCAGTTGGATAAAGATGTCACATTCTTATATGTTGAATATTATGATTTCGCTACGTGGTTATGAAAGTTCTTTGTTTTATAAGATTAATTTATGTTGTTGTTGGTTCATCCAAGTTTAATGTGTTATGTATATGTAGAGAATTCTGTTGTTTTAGTTGAAATTGTAGCATCCTGATTTAGTTGTTGAACTTTTATAACTCTGATTTTTATAATAATTGTCGGGTATAATTGGGGTGTTACACCAAACCTTAGTTGAAGACCCTTGCTTAGGAGGTAGTTTTGATCAATCAACTATTGAGTATTTTTTATCAAATAGAGACCCCATGAGAATGTCTTGAAGAAAATGGGAGGGCAAATTTTTGGGGTACAACAACATCTTTACAACAGGTGAGAAAATCTCTTTAAAATCAACACCCTTTCTTTGACGGAAACCTTTAACCACTAATCTGGATTTATATCTTGGAGACTTAGTGTCGATCTCATGTTTAAATCTATAAATACACCTATTTTCCAAAGCCTTTTTACCTTTAGCAACTTCACTAAATCATAAGTGTTATTATCATGCAACGATTTCATTTCGCCATGCACTGCATCCAACCACTTTTGATTTCCATCACTTTCCATGGCTCTAGAAAACACTCAGGTTCACCCTCATCAGTCAAGGTTACATACTCATCATAATTATACCTTGTAGAAGGTTGTCTCTGCCTGATAGACCTCCTAAGTTGAACTTGAGATGATTCTGGAGCTTCACCAAGATTCTCATCCCGTGTCATATCATTTTCTCCTTCATCAACATTAGTTGGAATATTTAACTCGTCTCCAAGTTTTTAGTCATCAACATAATCATATGGATCACCATTATGATCATCACAACCAATAGCATCTAGATTATGATTAGGTAACTGAATACCTTATCAATGTCTTCAATATTTTGTTCTTCCATGAATACTACATCGCGACTTCAAATAAGTTTCTTCTCTACAGGATCATACAACTTGTAACCAAACTCATCTTGCCCATAGCCGATGAATTTACTTTTCTTTGACTTTGTATATAACTTGGATCTTTCATCCTTTGGAATATGTGTTTTAACCCAAAATTTTCCCTCTAATTTATCAAATATTTCTTCACAAAGACCTCTCTTGGTTCAAGACTGCACTAGGGTTGATTAGCTCAAGACACCTCCTTAAGCACCGATGGCCAAAATTAGGGTTTGAGATTGCACAAGGATATTTGAATTTTCAATCCTTCATATGACTTTCATGGATCATTATGGACCCCCAAGATTACCCATGTCAAGTTTCAAGCTTTGGATCACACTTTTGCTCAGTCAATTGAGCAATTGACCTAAAAATCAATTGTATTGGGGAAAAGTCAACTATGGCCAATTTATAGTCAAACTTAATAATTTTTTATCCACATCAACATTATAAACTCATATGTATCATTTTATCAAGTTTGGACCATAATTCCCCAAGAAATTTGATCAAATTATCAAAAGGGCAAAATGGTCAAAATTAGGGTTTTTACTGAGAAAGGGCAATTTTTGATTTTTGACCTAGCAAATGGTCAATTAGTTTGAAGCATGATTTCAAGAGTTCAATTTCATAATTTTGACCTAATGGTATGACCTAAAACATTGCTCAAGATCAATTGGACTGATAGTGAATTTTCAGTCAACTGATCAAAAAGTCAATTGTACACTGAAAAGTCAAACTTTGACTTTTTGGTCAAAGTTCAATGTCAAAGATCACAATTCATTAAAACATGTCAAAATATGAAACTTATTCATCAAGAAATCAAAAATTCAAGATTTCATTTTGAAAAGTCAAAGTTTTCTAACAGAAATATTTCTAAGTGTTTAAACTTCATGTTTTTTCATAACTTTGGGCCAATTTTTCACCATGATGCAAGATGATTCAGAAAAAACTTTTATTTAAGCAACTTTTCCATGATATCTACAACATTTATTTAAGCAACTTCTCCTAAAAATTCTTGGATCTTAAGTTATTAATTCCTAAAGTCATGGTTTTGAAATTGGACACTTAGTGAAATTTTGCCCTAGTTTTGGTCAGGATTTTGACCTAACTTCATGGCACTTTTTCATATAGTTCCAAGGGTAATTTTCAAAAGTGATTCAAAGAGGGGTTGTATAGAACATCACAAGATTTCCAAAATATCCAAGAAATCCTTGAGATCATTCTTGAGCAGGGAGAATTGAAGAGATGAAGTTAGGGTTTTCACACTTGAAATACAAGTCATTTTGTGATGAACAAGATTCAAATTTCATGCCTATTGTTGTACCCCAAAATTTGCCCTCCCATATTTCTCAAAATATTTCAAGAAAAATTCACAAGTCCAACCCGGCGCATCATATTCAGGTGTTCTTTCGCCAAGATATCTCTGATAACATATTTTCAAATTCAGGTTCGGCTCAAGAGTCAATCCTTTAAAGAAGGTATCCGAATGTGTGAGTTTTCTCGAAGAAATATGGTGAAAAAGTGTGCTGAAAGTGCAGTTTTTACGCGCTAAAAAATTCATAACTTGAAGATCGTGACTCGTTTTAAACCCGTTCCGGTGGCCAAAATTCCGTCTTGACATCATCTACGTTTTCATCTCTCACGGCTGGAAGCCAATTTCGATCAGAAGGTCTTCAAAAATGTGGATTTATCAGGTATTTTCATGCAGAAAATTTGTGACAGAAGTTTATTTGCGTCATGTTCAAAAAATCATAACTTGGTCGATTTTCATCGTATCGAGCTGGTTCCGGCGCCAAAATTTCACAAATTGAGTTGACTACATTTTCACAGAAGGAATTGAGTTCAAACGGTATTCAAAAGGCCTTCGTTTTTTGTGCAGAGTGCGTGACACGCTGAAAATCCTGAATGCTGAATATTATTTCATCTGGGCCGAAACTTCGAAAATTTATAACTCGGTCAATTTTTATCGGATTGGGCTCATATTTTTACACAAGGTACCTGACTCGTAGATCTACAACTTTGCTTCAAAAGTAGAGACCGGATTATGCACCGATCAATACCAGTTTTTTATTGAAGAACGTGTCAGAGCCGACACTGGAGCCCAAAATAAGTTTGTCTGAGCTGAAACTTCAAAAATTCATAACTAATTCACCTTTTATCCGATTGAGTCGATTTTCGGACAGGAGTTAGCTATCGATGTCGGCTACATTTTGTTTTCACATTTCAACTTCAAAAAATTCACTTAAGTCCCTGCGATTTAGCCTGGAAAGTGACGAATTCAAGTGAATATTGGAGGCCCAATTGCACATTCAAAGCCCATTTTCTTTACCCTAATTTCCACTATATAATCACCTTCTTGTCACACAAACAGGGAGAAGAAAAAAGAGAAGAAAAAAGAGAGGAGGGAGGAGAAAAAAAGAGAAGAGAAAAAGAGAGAAAAAACCTTGCCACAACACTGTTGGAATATCAAACTCTTTCAAGAACCCTAAAACCTTGAAATCCTTATTACAAATCTCTCTCTCACTACAAACAAAGCCATCTCAGTTACAAACCAACACCTCACTATTTCTCCAGTAGGGATAAGGCTGGCTTGATCTCCATGATCCTAATCTTCCAGTAAGGCATAAAAGCATTCAGGTCACTAATCTTCCAGTAAGGGTAAGGTTGATTTGATCTCCATGATCAAAAGAGTATAATCATTCATACATGTCATATTGTGCCTAAACATTAAATTTCTTCATATGTTGGTTTTATTTGAATTTTTATGATTTTATTTAACGTATTCATGAGGTTCAACACTGCAGATTTAGACAGGATCCCATGCAGGTTCATTAAGGAACGTTGAGGCCAAAAGCCAAATGGCCAAAAGGCCAGAAGCCAAATGGCCAAAACAGAACATTTTACACATGACACCAATACATGGCGAGGCAGACATTAAGCCAGACATTAAGGGAACGTTGAAGGCAGAACACAAATGGCCAAAAGCCAAAAGCCAAAAGCCAAATGGCCAAAGTAGAACAACTTATGCATGAAACTCAATCCAATGGCCAAAGAATGCAGACCACGGTACTCAGGAGTCAATACTTCAAAAAACCTCCCCTTGGGCCAGACACCCCATATGGTTTGCTCAATTTTTAATTTTTATTTGTTTTTCCTTTTTATTCTTTTAATTGTTTTTTAATTGCTTTCTTTTAATTCCATAAAATAATTTTCATAATAAATATAAAATACAGAAAAATCAAAAAAATGTTTATTTTATTAATATTAATTTTACTATTATTATTTTTGTAAATAAACTTTAAACAATTAATTAGATTAATTTAGGTTTCAAAACTTTAATATTTTTCTTAATAAATTAAATATGTAGAAATTAGGGTTTTTAACTTTTTCATCATTTTTTTAATAAATAATTTTCTCATTATTATTATTATTATTAATTACTAATTTATTTTGTAAATAAACATGTACATAAATTCTTTAGTAAATTAAGTTAAACTTTAACATTTTTCTCAAATAGTTAAAAATAATTTAGAATTAGGGTTTCTTTTAATTTTAATTTTAATTTTCTTATTTCATAAATACAAAAAAAACCTAAAAAATACTTCTTTTATTTCAATAAATAATTAATTAATTTTTAATTTCAATTTAACTTCAAAAGGGTCCAACGCCCTCGAACGTTCAACTTTAGTTTCTTTCGCGCATTTATTCTTATTATTTCTTGTAAATATTAATGTAATTCTCCCAAAGCCTTGTAAACTCGGACATTTTATTTCTCGCACTTTATTTATTTTTCTGTCAAATCGGGTTCTGGAAATTTTGGCGATGTGGACCCGCGCCTTTTGTAATAGCTTTAGAACTTTTATTTCTCGCAATATTTTAACTATTAATAAATGCATGCAAGAATGAATGGCCTTAAATAAAAACAAACGTGTAGATCACCTTGACATGAATAAGACAAAATAACTGAACATGACACACAAATCACACACCACCCCTAGGGTACGCCTCACTGTTGCCTTGCCTCGAAAGGTGATCGTCGAGTAGAGGATGTCTTAGTAAGTCCTCATGATCCGGGAACCTGGCATGAGGGTAGCTTCTAAGGTGTCTTCCCATTGCTCTGGTGATCACCATGTCCCTACAAACTCGAATTGACCCGAACACCTCCAACGGTGGTGCTACCTACCTCTCAATGGTGGGATGACATTACTTTAAAGGACATCTACACAGACGAATTCCTTAGGGTAGGTAGGTTCTCGTAGATACTTGCTCTCTTCAAAAACAAACAAAAATCTTTTCACACCGACACTTTTCAAAAAGCTTTCAAAGCAATTTTTCAAACACTCTGACACAAGAGTCGAACTGGAATTTTCAAAGAAACTTTTTAAAACCCACAGTTGAAAAGCAAACAAACCTTTTTGAAAACACAAATGAGCAAGTATCTAAGAGCCCATGGATAACCATGGATAGAAAGGGTGCTAACACCTTCCCTTTCTATAACCTACCTCCCGAACCGAGAGCAATCTCTATAAGGAATTTTTCTGTGCTTTTGTCCTTTCCATTTGGAGAAAATAAAAGACGGTGGCGACTCTTGCTTACCGCGACATTTCGCGAACCAGCGTTAAACAGTCAGTTCCAGATCCACCGATCACACCTATGATGCATAATCTCTACTTTACAGGCCTCAAACTTGTTAGGAACTCCATAATTAATTTCTTGCACAACTGTTAGAGGTCTCAATTCAAGCATTCAATGCAAGGCCATGCTTTATATCCATTTTGGGAAGAAAGTGCACAATGCCATTTTGATAAAGTAGTTTTTTGCACAAAAATTTTTATTGAGCCTTGCAATTGCTTTCTTCTGATCATACATGTCCCATAACTCAAGAGAAGCTTGTCTAAACACTTACAATCACTCAGCCAATGCTTGTACTTCCTCTTGAAACCATACTTCCCACTTTTCTTCAAAATCAAGTAACATAGCAATCAGTCTAAAACTTGTACTTATGACCCTCTCAAGTACTCAAGCCTTTGCTTATACATACACAAGTAATTTGTCACAAAACACACGCATGCTTGAGCCCTGAAAAGAGCAAGAACTCAGATTTGTATCTCACACCTCCATTGTTGCATATTCTGGCCAGAAATCCCAAAACCAAAAACTACTCATGCGTTTCTTGGCTTCTTGCTTCCAAAAGCTTCCAAGCATCATACACAAACAATCCCATACCCTGTTACATTTTAGTAACACCTCTATCAAAATCTTCCATTTCCAAAAACATAGGTCTGCATCTTGACTTCTCCAGGCCAGTTCAAGTACTTACAACTCAAAGTAACCATTGGAATAGCTTCCTAGGGACTCAAGGAATCTAACATGATCATTACATCAACTTGAATCAAGCTCATTTGCAGAACACGATTTCCAGTTTTGAGGTAAGTTATCTCAACTTTGAACTCTTCATACAAGCATCATTAATTTTTAATTTGTGAATGAAAAATGTAGACATCATTGTTCTGAAACTAACCATGTCTTTAGATTTCATTTATATTGCTTAAGTAGTTAGAATTTTGAATCTGAACATCCAGGAAAAATTAGGTCAGAATTTGGTACCATTCAAAATTCATGTTCATTCTTGAGAATTAGTTTAAGTTGTTTACATTTTTGGAATCCTGGTAAAAATTTACACAAGTTTCATGTTTACATTTTTGCAAATGGATGAGAAATGAACAAGTTACAGGTGGTCTGGCTGGAGGTTGAAGATGAAGTGTAATCAGGGCGCGTTTTGTATCATATATTTATTGTTTTGTTTATATCAACGGATGTATATCCACCCCCAGTGGTAAAGTGCGCGCCTGTTCACCCTTAGGTCCTCTATTCAAGCTTCAGCGTGACCTTTTGCAATTTTTCATAATTTTTTGACTTTCTTTTGGTTTTTTGGCAGCGTTTGGGCTCTCATTGGGCCTAGTCTTTTTTTTCTCATATTACTCATTGGGTTACTGATTCACCCCCCCCCCCCCCCCCCCCCCCCTCACTTTTGTTTTATTTTTTTTATTTTTTTATTTTTTTTATTTTTCTTTTTCTTTATTATTATTAATATTATTATTATTATTTTTATCATTACTATTATTTTCATAAAATCACAAAGAAATCCAATTTTTTTTATTTATTCATTAATCATACTTATATATTTATTTTCTCCATAAAACAAAAGATTAAAAAAAAAATTCTTAAAGACAAATTAATTTCTTTTCTCCTTAAATAAATTCTTAGACTTAGGATAAATTGATACATTATTTTATTTTTAGTTTAAAATTAATTTAGAATTTAGGTTATTTTTATAATTAATCTTTCTTTTATTTTCATTAATTTAAAACATTTTTCATAAAAAAACCCTAAA
Organism: Vicia faba; assembly: GCA_948472305.1. Lineage (NCBI taxonomy): Eukaryota > Viridiplantae > Streptophyta > Magnoliopsida > Fabales > Fabaceae > Vicia > Vicia faba. The sequence goes on from OX451735.1 coordinate 1,457,594,380, forward strand.
AATTCTTTTCAAATTAATTTTTTTTCTTAATTAGTTTAATTTAATTTTATTTAACTTTAATTAATTTTTGTCTTTAATTAGGGCAAGACAAAAAAACCCTTTCATAAAAAACAACAAAAACCATTTCCTTTTCCATTTATATTATTGCATTTTATTTTTCAATTGTTGTACAATATTCAATATGGTTGTAATAGATAATTAGGTTTAATTTTCTTGTAAATCCCCATTTGTAATTTGTACACCCCCTCCCACAAGTTTGTAATAGCGTAGTAATTTTAAATTCCACAATTTATCGCTTTATATACAAATGCTAGTAATTAGGGTTTTGTACGGAAAGACTAAAACCAATCAATTAGAAAACCCTAATTAAAGACAAAATCAAGCATGAAAAACAATGCACTTGCACACAAGCACCCCTTAGGTTAAATCCACTTGGTTGCCTTACAAAAATGGCTATGTTATACATGTAAGGTATCTTAGCAAAAACAAGCAAAATACAAGATCATAGTCCCTCGATGACGCTATCCATGTTGCCTTTCAAATGATCTTAGTCCCTAAAGAAAAATGCTAAGATACCTTGCAACATTGTTAATCATGGTTATACGATGACCCACACCCGTCCCATTTACATCCAAAGATAGGGTTGCTTACCAAATATATGGTAAGATAACAATGTCAAAGGAAAGAGGAAACATACATGAAAGACTTTTGAGTAGGTATAATGTTCCTAGTTACTTGCTCAATTTCAAAACAAAATATCCTTGCTATTTTCAAAACAAACACCAAACATCTTTCAAAACTTGAAAATATTTTCAAAAGATCAACACTTTGTATACATTTTCACAAACGAGAATCATTGCAAAGTTTGCCTAAACGATGGCGCCTTTTTCAAAATACTTTCAAAAACCACACAAAGCACAGTTTTAAACAAAAGCAAGTGGTCTAGCAAGTAACTAAGAGCCCATGGAAAACCATGGATGAAAAGGATGCTAATACCTTCCCTTTTCATAATCTACCCCCCGAACTCAAGAAAACATCTCAAAGGTCTTTCCTGTGCTTTTTCACCTTTCCTTTAGGATAAAAGAAAAGTCGGTGGCGACTCTTGCTAACTGCAACATTTGTGATAAGACGCAAAATAACCAAGTCAGTTCTCCCATCGTATCATAATATTCACCAAAGCCTTACAACCAGAGACTCTCAAATGATCATACCTGACATTCTTTCTAAACCAAATCTTGTCTGAACGTCATTGTTCAAAGCAACAGTAGGAGTAAGATTAAGAACATGCACCTCCATGTAAAGTGTCTCACCCCAATAATTATCTGGCAATTTAGCCTCAGAGAGCATACATCTTACCCTCTCAATTAGTTTTTGATTTATCCTCTCTGCTAAACCATTAAATTGAGGAGTTTTATGAGGAGTCTTTTTATGTGGAATACCATGCTACTTGCAATATGCATCAAATGGTCCACAATGCTCATCACTATTATCAGAACAAACACATTTCAGCTTCTCATCTGTCTGTCTCTCTACTAAAGCATGAAATTCTTTGAACTTCTCCAACACTTGGTCTTTTGTATTCAAGGCATAAATTCATTGTTCCCGGGAAAAATCATCAATAAAGGTAACAAAATAAAGTGCACCACTGAAAGATTTTACCTTTAATGGCCCACAAACATTAGAATATACTAATTGAAGCAACTTTGACTTCCTTGAGAGAGAATGTCTCTTGAAAGATACTCTAGTCTGTTTACCAGCCATGTAATGAGAACACTTCTCCAAATATTCATTCTTTAATCCTTGAAGAACATCTTTTTTGGCCAAAACATTCAGCCCATTTTCACTAATATGACTAAGTCTTCGGTGCCACAAAGATGCTTCCATGTCGATAGCATTCACATTGTCCATAGCAACCAAAACTTTTGTCCAATATAATTTAGAAATATCATCCCCTTTAGCCACAACCAAGTTACCTTTGTTGAGTTTTTACTTTAGAACCAAAGTGGTTGTCATAACCACAATCATCAAGCATATGCACGGAGATCAAATTAAAACGGACATTCGCAGCATGTTTGACACCTCAAAGAAACAATTGCATTCCCATGTTGGTTTGCAATCAAACATCACCAACACCAATTACCTTAGATACACCATCCTTACCCATATTTAACACTCCAAAGTCACCAGAAGTATAAGATGTGAAGAAATCCTTCGTTGGTGTAACATGCAATGTAGCACCACTTTCAACTATCCACGTTCTCTCTTCTAATACAAGATTAATAGACTCGTGATCACGTAGAATAACAAGATTATTAAAGGTAGTAGTAGTAACACGATCATCATCATGATATCTTTGTTTAGACTTATCTTTCTTTTCTTTGTTATTTATTTTCCATTGATAACAATACTTCTTTACATGTCCTATTTTGTGACAATAATGACACTCTGGATTCTTGTATCGTAGTTTGGACTTGCTTCTGCTATTCTCTCTACCACCCTTTGGTTCCTTTTTATGACTTCTCCTCCTATTTTCAATGACAAGTACCTCGGATTGAGATAAAGAACCTTGTGCATTCCTTCTCATCTCCTTATTAAGAATACCACCCTTAGTTGTTTTCAAAGAAACAACACCTCTAGGAGCAGAACATGTAATAGAAACCTGAAACATCTCTCAAGACTCTCGTAAAGATAGCAATATGAATAATTCCAAAATTTCATCATCAAATTTAATACTCATTCCTGACATTTTATCAAGGAGCACTTGAAATTCACTCAAGTGATCCAAAATAGAAGTCCCCTCCTTATACTTCAAACTTATGAAGTTATTCAACAAGAACAATTTATTATTCCCTGATTTAGAGGCGTACAAGGACTCTATATTCTCCCACAAAGTTTTTGCATGTGTCTCTTTAGAAATATGATTAGAAATATTATCTTCTATATATTATCGAATAAAATCACATATATGTTGATGTTCAAACTTTCATTCTTCATCAAACACAGAATCTGGCTTTACAGAATTAAAAACTGGTAAATGAAATTTCTTCATAAATAGTAAGTCTTTTATCTTGCCCTTCCATATATGGTAATTAGAACCATTCAACAATATCATCTTCATCTTTGTATTTGACTCCATAATTCAAACAAGTAAAATAGTCTTTAACCAAGAGCTCTGATACCACTCTGATGGGAAATTAAAATAAAATAACATAGCAATATGCAGCGGATATATATTTCCCTTCACTTGTAGAAACCTTGAGGATCAACAACAAATATAAGACGGAAAAGTGAACAAATGAAGGCACAAAACAACACCAATATTTTTAACATGGAAAACCCCTCAATATGAGAGTAAAAACCACGAGTTGTCCAGACCAAAGAAATAGTTCCACTATAATCAATTGAGGTTGCAAGAGAGTCTTGAAGTGATTCACAAAATAGTAATAACAATCGTAAATCACAAAGCAAACTAACTTACAAATAAGAATCCAAAAAGCTAAAAAAATTACTCAAATCTGCAACTTCAATGTGAACCAATCATCTCTCAGTTCAGACTTCATTTTGAAGATCCTAACGGTCAAAAGTTAGATATAGGTGTTGCGAACCTACCTTACAAAATAACCAAGTCAGTTCTCCCACCGTATCACAGAACTGGCGACTCTGCTGGGGAAAATTCTAAAAGTGGGGTTACCTTAGGGTTAGATCACATTTACTTGCTTTTTTGTTTGACTTGTATGCTTTACATTGTGGTTCTTTGTTTGGGTTTGAATCCTCTACCCTAATTTGGGATACCTTATAGGTAAGTAGCAATACGTTGTGGGAACTATGTGGGGTATACTGACACGGTCTAAGCAATAGCTATGTTAGTGCGACATATTTGTGGGTACCGGTAGCCCTTGAGTAGTCAAGGAGAATACGGGGCCGCTAAGTGATGTCATGAAGCACTAATGAACTTTTAGAACCTTTACTTGACCAACTTGGCCATTAGGACGTAGTGAGATGACCGACTTTAGTGTAGTCCAAAGTTGGTAGATACCCGATACTACACTCATTAAGGTTTGGTTTTTTGGGATATTTTGATCGGCATTTAAGAGGCTTGCGCTGAAACAATGCCTAAGAAAACAAACCAGTTATATTGAGCTCCTTAGAACCCGGTTACTATTGCTAGGACAGGTTTTGAGCCAACTAAACTTCAAGATGGTACTTACCTATGAGTCTCCATGCAAGCCTAAACCTAAGGAATTCTTTGCTTTGTTTGTATATACTTACTTGTACATAACATCATAAACATTATGACATCATACTCACACTCACTAACCATTTCAAGGATTTTTGGGATTTATCTTTGTTTCTGTTTTGTAGGACATGGATTCTATTCGCAAGAAAACCATTCAAGTCAATCTCGTAAGTATCCCTCCTCAACTCAAAGAGCTAGCATCAAGGATTCCTGAAAATTCTCCATTTACCGAAAGACATGGTCGCCTACTAAACTTGGTTACATCCAACACTAATGAAGACATGATGAATGTGCTCTTTCAGTTCTTTGATCCTCTACACCATTGCTTCACATTTCCCGATTATTAACTTGTGCCAACTTTGGAAGAATTATCCCGACTCTTGAGGATTCCCATTCTCAATCAACTACCTTTCAACGGTATGGAAAGAGATCCAAAGCCAGAAGAGATTGCTCAAGCTCTACACTTGCAACCATCTGATATCACAAATAATTGGGAAACAAGGAGTGGTGTCAAAGGTTTCCTAGCAAAGTTCTTGTTTGAGAAAGCCCAAAATTGTTGGAACTCTTTGGATTTGCAAGCCTTTTAGAAAATTGTGGCTCTCCTCGTCTATGGGATGGTTTTGTTTCCAAATCCTGACCAACTCATATATGTGAACACTGTCAAAATCTTCATGTCTCGTAACCCAGTGCCTACTTTGCTAGGGGACATCCTACATTATTTTCACACTCGTACTATGAGGAAAAGAGGCATCCTTATGTGTTGTACTCCTCTCTTGGCAAGATGGTTTATTTCGTGTCTTCCCCAATCTGTATTGAAGAACGAGCAAGGTTCAAGGTGGTCGCATAGGTTGATGACGCTCAGACATTCAGATATTCATTGGTGTTCTCGTTCTTTGGAGAATGTTACCATTGTCGACCGTTGTGGAAAATTACCTAATGTAGGCTTGGCATTAGAGGGGATATCACCTACAACCCTTGCTTAGCCTTAAGACAGTTTGGTTACGCTCGAAGGGATGGTCCACATGAGATGCTTATTCAAGGTTTGGTATTTGACTACGAGAGCGACGATCAAGGTCACCGCCAGAGATTTATCCGAGCTTGGAGGATGTTGAACAAGGTGGATAGCAAGACGCTAGGACACAAGAATTCCATTCCCCTCGAGACTTACCTTAAATGGGTACGAGCTCGTGCTCAGAAACTTGTGATGCCTTATCCCTCCATCTTACCAGTCATTGTGGAGCCTGTGGTCGAAGGAGATGTTCCCTACACTATCCTCCATCTAGAAATGCCTACCTCTCTCGAAGACTTACAAAAGGGTTGGATCCAGCTGAAGGAAGAACGAGATACTTTCGAGGTTCAATTTTATGCTAGTGAAAAGAGGGTCTTAGAGCTTACGAAGCGTCTACAAGAAGAGCAAAGTGTGAACGCTTATCTCGCGCCGAAGAGGACGTGTTCAGTCTTTTTATCTTAGAAAGTTATTTTGTAAGCCCGAGAGGCATGATGTAATCTTTCTTTGTTTTGTCTAATGAAAATTAGCATTTGTTCATTCTTTTGTCTATACAAATTTAAATTTCATTCATCCTTGAAATCATTTGCATGTTGTGATCGGTGGGAATAGAACTGGCTGTTTTGGAATGCTGGTTCGCGTTTGCATTTGTTTTTGCAAAATGTCGCGGTAAGGAAGAGTCGCCACCATCTTTTATTTTATCCAACAAGGAAAGGACAAAAGCACAGAAAAATTCCTTTTTGAGATATTTCTCGGGTTCGGGAGGTAGATTATAGAAAGGGAAGGTGTTAGCACCCTTTCTATCCGTGGTTATCCACGGGCTCTTAGGTACTTGCTCATTATGTTATCAAAAGTTTGCTTTTCTTTTTATTTGTGGATTTGAAAAGAGTTTTTGTTTGAAATGGGTGTAAGTGCGAAAAGTTTTTGTTTTGTTTTAAAAGGAGCAAGTACTTAAGAACCATCTACCTACTCGAAAAATGAATTAAACTGTGCTAATGTCCTTTAGACAATGTTATCCCACTATTGAGGAGTAGGTAGCATCGTCGTTGGAGTTTTTGGGTCAATTCGATTAAGGGACATGTGGTCACTAAAGCAATGTTAGGACGCCTTAGCGGTAACCCTAATGTCTTAGATCATTTTATCCGAGGCAAACGTTTCGAGGCAACTTATAATCTTTGGACAAGAGGGCGACCTCTAAAACTTCCTATACTCAATGACCACGTTCGAGGCAACCAAGTGAGGTGTACCCTAAGAGTGCGCATGTGCGAGTGTGTTATTTCGTTTAATTTTATCTGTACATGTCAATGGTTATCTATGTTGATTTTAAGTTCATACATTTGACCTTGTCATGCATTCCCTATTATCAAACATCTAACAGTTTATAGTTGCGGAAATTAAATTTGCGAAAATTGAATCTAAACTATTACAAGGCGTCGGGTATTTACATCGCCAAAAACAACCCTTGAAATTAAAATGCGGAAAGTAAATAAAGCGATAAAGTAATCAAAGTTCTAATTAAACTATTACATTCCGGGAAACAGATACAATAATATGATAAAATGGATCGCGTGCGGGAAATTAAATCGGATGCGAGTTTTTTGGGGTTTTGACCCTTTTTTATTAAAGAAAGCATGTTTTTTTTATTATTTTTGAATTTTTTATGGAAATTAGATCTAAATTAATTAATTAATTAAATGAAAATATTTTTTGAGTTTTTATTTTAATTAAGGAAATAAAATAAGAATGGTTAAAAATATTAAAAACCTAATATTCTAATTTGATTTTAATTTATTGCAAAATATATTATTGTTAAACCTATTTAAACTAAATAAATTAATTAATGTTTATTTACAAAAAATAAATAATGAAATTAATGGAATTAATAAAAATATTACTTTTTGTTGTTTCTGATTTTTTTTATGAAAAAAAAAGTTAATTGATCAATTAATTAATTAAGATAATAATAATAATAAAACAAAAATAGGAAAATAATGAAAAGGAACAAACTCAGGGGGTATTGGGCCCAAAGAGGGGGTTTGAATTGCAATTTCCAGGCCCATTTTCGTCCAGCCTGATTGACTTTTGTGATTCCATATGCGCATGTTGACCAGGATTCATGGTGAACCTTCAATCTGGATCATTGGATCTGCCTTGTGGGCCACTTGGCATTTGAGGTCTGGAGGTATACGAAAATCCATGCTTGGAGTGCTGCATGTGAATATCTGGAGAAAAAATCAAATAAAGTTTTGGGGGACCTGGGATTCGAACCCAGGCCCCAAGGCGTTTTCTCATAGCGTGCTTGCCAACTCAACCGTGCTGCTTCTTTGTTAGTGGAATACATAACAAACATTATATTGAAAATAATTAATTATGCCCTGAAAATAAAAATAAACGCGCTAACAATTTAAACAGGCCAATGACGCTAAGCCACGTTATCATCGTCCCCAACACATCCCTGGTTTTTTACCTGCGGATTTTTATCCGCAGGGAGATCCGTAGCTCGCTTCCAAAACTCATTCCAGGCCATGAAAATGCCATCCAAGAACATGGATGTGTTCGTCCCTGCCTCCCGAGTATCCCTATAACCATTATTTGATCCAATTTTCCCTGTAACTCAAACGCCTAAAAACAACACATGTAAACCCTAGATTCGGGCATCGTAATACAGGCTATGAAAATCAAATTGAATAATACAGAATTGTTAGAATTTGAATGTTAAGCATGATGGTAAAAATAAATTGGCAAAAAGATGCAAGAGAAACGATTCACGATGCCATGTTCAGAGTGTGGTTCGTGGACACTTACAGCGAGTTTTAGGCAATGAGAAGGCTTGATTTTGATTGGTATCGCTTCAGGGGATTTCCAGCAAGGGATTAGTGTCTAGCTTTTGCTTTGAATCGAGCTCTAATGTGGATTTCAGATTCCAAGTTTTCAAGCTTTTTTTCAAAGTTTGTTTTGCCGTTTCTGCAGTTCTTTGTGTGTGTTCTTGGTCTGCCTCACTTGTGTGTACATAAGGGAATGTATTTAGGTCAAAACTTGGGCCTTAAACCATGAGCATTGAAGAATCAATATTTTATTTGATCACCATTATCAAGTTGCCATATTTGCATCAAATCTGAGATTTTGTGCATGTTTTGACTTGGCACGAGTTTGATTGAGTGTCACATGATATTTGAAAGTTGTAATGACCACAAGAATCTCATTACATCAATTTTTAGATTTTATTTGATTTAATATCGATTTAAAATGAATTAAATCAATAAAAATTAAATAAAAATAGAAAAATAAATGAATGGCCATGAAATTAAAGATGGGACACGTGTGTGGCATGATAAGACCAAATCAAGTGGAAAAAAATGGGCCCTTTTGTCAAAAATTGGAGTTTTGAGGATAGTTGACTTTTGACAATTTTGGAAAAATGCCCAACTTCAACAATGCATAACTTCTTCAATTTTGAACTTTTGGAGGTGTTCTTGGACTTTTAAGAAACCTTGAGATGTCCTATAACCAACCTTTGTGGTCTCATCTCATTTTGATCTTCCATCCTGAAGTTATAAGCTTTGGCAAAAAGGGTGTTTTTGTTGACTTTCAAAAATGACCTATAATGTCCAAATTTGTAACTTCTTGTGAGTGCATTTCTTGATCTTGGAGTGTGAAGACGGATCGTAGGAAATTGCATCCTCTTCAAAATGAGCTTTGTATGGGTCATTTCTCATAAAGTATGAGAAAGTTATGCTTAGTCAAAGTTGAGTTGACTTTTCTTACAAAACCCTAATTTAGCAACTTTTGAATCTTGATAAATCTTGAGCAATCCTTGATGAATCATGATCAACCCTTGATAAAATGATGAATTATCCTTCAAAATGATAATGTTGACAAAAAATATTGAGGTTTGACTGTATTTGGGACACAGTTGACTTTTGCCCTAGCACAGTCGATTTTTGGACCTCTTGAGCAATTGACTGACAAAACTTCTTCTGCAAGGCTTGAATTTTAACATGGATGAACTTAAGAACATATTAGGACATTGGGAAGAACTTGAGTTCATTTGGATGTAAGGACTTTGATGCAACACAAAACCCTAATTTTGAATTGACTGTCCTAGGAGGTGATTTGACTGTCCAACTCTTGAGCAATCTTGAACAACTTGGAGATCACTCTTGACATGTCTTGAGAAATATGGGAGGGAAAATTTTGGGGTACAACAGTTGCCCCTGTTTAATCTTCTTAAACCTGAGGATATAGATTAGTGTTCAGGCCTTTCGTAATCCGAAGGTGGAAGATGATTGAACACTAGAGTGCCCAGAAATTTGCACTCGCGTGAAGTGGTATCAGCATTGTGATGTCGGGAATGGGCTTACAGATGCCATTTGGAGATTGATGATGGGAGATGGGCTTAAAGATGCCATCCGAAGGAGTGTCGATCGCGTAAGAGACTCCTTAGCGAGAGCTTGTATACCTGTTGTTGAGGGAGATTCCGCTGGGGAATGTTGTTCTTAGGAGAAATAGAACTTTAGGAGCTTCGGTCGTACGTTATTCTACTGGGGAATCATCTTTGTTGAAGAGGTGAGAGTGAACTACTATCTGGTCGTAACCCAAGCTTCATAGTGATAAGATCGACTGCTATCTGGTCGTAATCCAGGTTTTACAGTGACTTACTGGGGAGATAAGATTAAACTTGCTATCCGGTTGTAATCCAGGCTTTGCAATACCTCGCTTCTTATCTGGTCGAAATCCAGGCTTAAAACAAATCAAGTGGGTATCCGGTCGCCTCCGGGCTTCAACTTGAATTTAGGGCACACTAATATTCGGCCGACTCCGGGCTTCTTAGTAACTGTCCATGTAAATTGCTATTTGGTTGGAATCCAAGCTTCACAGTGCCTTGTACTGCTATCTGGTCGTAATCCAGGCTTCACAATGTGTCATACCACTATCCGGTCGAAATCCAGGCTTCGTAGCACTCTTGGTTGCTATCTGGTTGTAATCCAGTCTTCACAACATCTTCTACCGTTATCTGGTCGTAATCCAGGCTTCAGAACAAGTCAAGTGGTTATCCGGTCGCATCCGGTCTTCCCTTAGACGGTTGGTTTTACTAATATCCAGTCGAATCTGGGCTTCATAGTAACTGGCTGGGTAAAATGTTATTCGGTTGTAATCCAAGCTTCATAGTATCCCTTAACACTATCTGGTCATAATCTAGGTTTCACGATGTGTCATACCACTATCTGGTCGAAATCCAGGTTTCGTGGTACTCTTGGTTGCTATCTGGTCGTAACCTAGTCTTCACAACATCTTTTATCATTATCTGGTCGTAATCCAGGCTTCATGGTCTTATGTTGCTTTCTGGTCGTAATCCAGGCTTCACAATAACTTGCTGAGCTCTTATCCGGTCGAGATCCGGGCTTCATGGCTCACTAGGGAATAAACTATTATTCAGTCGTTCTCCAGGCTTCATAGCTTGCTTTTGAGATATGTCACTATTTGGTCGTAATCCAGGCTTTGCGGTAGTCTGATGTTGTTATCCGGTTGTACTCGGGCTTCACCATATGCTGTAGAAATCAAGATACTATCTGGTCATACCCGGGCTTCGTAACTTGAATTTTGATTGTACCTGTCCTGAAATGGAAGGGTTAGCTATATGTAATGCATGATATGTATCAGGCTATGATGTTCTCAAAATAAATGAGATTGTAGGGTATGATGCGTATATGCATGTATCATGATGTATGGATATGTAATGTTTTAGCTGGGGAAAATAAATCTTGGAGCTGCTGGAGAATAGAGTTGAGTTCTTCGTTTCCGCTGGGGATGATGAACGAAGATGATTGTGAGGATAAACCTGCAGGAGAAAAGAACTCCGTTGGGGAATAAGCTGATGAAGAGATTACCCTGAGGGGAATTACTCTGTTGGGAAGAGATGTTCTGCTGAAGATTTTAACGATAAACTCCGCTGGGGATTCTGTTGATAAGCTCTGTTGGGGATTTTTTAATGATGAACTCCGCTGGGGATGGATTACCGTTGTTGTGATACAGAATCGGTTGAGGATTGAACTCCTGCTTGGGGAAAGAAAGAACTTCACTGGGGAATGATCTTTCAATTACAACTTGCTGAGGATAACCCAGTTAGACTCCTGTGGGGATAACCCTCTGAATTTGGCTGGGGAGATTTATTTGCGCTCTGCAGGGGATAAGCTTCACAGAATCTACTGGGGAAGATGGTTCAACTCCGTTGGGAAAGCTTTTTTAGACTGCGCTGGGGAAATGGATCCATTGGGGTATTTTGTATTCTGTCGGGGAACACTGTCGGGGATACTCTTATACTTGCTGGGGAATATCTTTATACTCCGATGGGGAATATTAAGACCTTCTAGAGATACCAAACCTTTTTAGGGCTGATGGTAGATTAACCCTACTTGGGGAGAGTATTGCTGATTCGTTCATGGTTGCAAGTCTCAGTTGGGGAGATCTACCATTACTGTTTTACTCTGCGGGGAGTGATGGTATCTTGGTCATATTCTTCAGCTGAACCTACCTTGGTTCCTTGGTGGACAGAGCAACTAGACAGTTCGGACAATTCTTATTGCCCCTGCTTCTGATATTACCCGTAATTCGTCCTTTGTTTCGCATGTAAATATTTATGAGCAGCAATTAATGTCAAATGCATATATCAAAAATGAACATTGGACGTTCTTTGCAAAACAAAACAGATAAAGGAAAAACAGTTTGAAATTTGTCTGAAAATGAATTTGTATTGATTTTGAAGTTTGGCCTGTAAATAGGCGTTTTTGTACAAGAGGCTGACGTCCTAGTAAGAGAACGCCTTCGAACAAATAGAATTTATACAATTTATGAAAAAGAAACAAAACAGCTATGTGAATAATCCCGTTGGGTTCCAACTCTGCTATTGCCTTTATGTCCTCAAGCATCTCATCACTTTGCTGCTTAGTTGAAGATGAATCTGTTTGATTAGTGTCGTCCGAGCTTGATAGTCGATATCGAAGTCTGGATACGAGGTGATCCAATGATACATAGTGTTATGCTTTGATCCCTAAATTTTGCCTGGACTGCCCTTTCGGGTTTTCAGTCCACCGGGATACCCATTTTTTCCCAAGCCGCCTTTTCAGGTTTTCGACTTGCCGGGTGTACAGATTTTTTATTTTCATCCCTTATTTTTGCCCGAACCCTTTTGGTTCGCCGGGAAGCCCTTATTTTTTCCTAGGCCAGTCAACCTAGCGGGTCTTTGATTATGCGTAGTATATTTTCACTATGGTTGCATTGACGGGGTGAGGAAGGTCGTCACCATCCATGGTGGTTAGAATCATAGCTCCTCCTGAGAAAATGTTCTTAACCACAAATGGCCCTTCGTAAGTAGGGGTCCATTTGCCCCTGGGATCACCTTGAGGTAGAATAATGCATTTGATTACCAGATCCCCAACTTGATACTCTTGTCGTCTAACTTTCTTGTTAAATGCCTTGATCATCCGTTTTTGGTACGTCTGACCGTGACAAATAGCAGTAAGTCTCTTTTTGTCGATTAGGTTCAGTTGATCAAGCCGGGTATGAATCCAGTCCTCTTCACTCAAACCCGCATCCTTCATGATCCGAAGAGAGGGTATCTGAACTTCAATAGGCAAGACTGCCTCCATGCCATAAACCAAGGAATAGGGTGTTGCCCCTATTGATTTCCGTGCTGAGGTACGGTATCCATGAAGAGCAAATGGTAACATCTCGTGCCAATCTTTGTATGTCACTGTCATCTTCTGCACAATCTTCTTAATGTTCTTATTAGCCGCTTCTACAGCCCCATTCATCTTCGGCCGGTAGGGAGAAGAGTTATGATGTTGTATCTTGAATTGCTCGCAGAGCTCAGTGATCATCTTGTTGTTGAGATTGGTACCATTGTCCGTAATGATCCTCTCTGGTACACCGTATCGACAAATCAGATTGTGCTGAATAAACCGTGCCACGACGTTCTTGGTTACCGTAGCAAAGGAAGATGCTTCAACCCACTTCGTAAAGTAATCAATTTCTACTAGGATGAAACGATGCCCTTTAGATGTCGTAGGTCTGATCTCACCGATCATATCAATGCCCCACATTACAAAAGGCCACGGTGTCGTCAAGACGTTCAGAGGAATTGGAGGTATGTGCACCTTGTCAGCATAGACCTGGAATTTGTGACATGTCCGAGAATGCTGATAACAGTCGGCTTCCATTGTGGACCACTAATATCCTGCCTGGAGGATTTTCTTTGCCATGGTATATCCACTGGAGTGAGTTCCGAAAGTACCTTCATGCAGCTCTGCCATGATTCTTTCTGCTTCATTCTTATCCACACAATGCAGTAAGGTTGAATCATGGTTACGCTTGTAAAGGATGTCATTGCTGATGAAGAACTTCGCCGCGAACCTCCTCAGAAACTTCTTGTCATTAACAGATGCACCCTCGGGGTATTCTTGAGCTTCAAGGTACCTCTTCACCTCATGATACCAGAGCTTTTCTGTTACCTCTTCAGTCTCAAGATCACAATAATGTGCAGGTTCATCCAATCTTTCAATAATGATCCGGGGAGCCTCGTTGTCCCAATTGACTTTGAACATAGAATACATTGTAGCCAGCGCGTCCGCTAACTGATTCTCCTCTCTGGGAAGTGTTCAAAGGTTATTTGCTCGAAATGGGGAAGCAATGTCAACACGTACTCCTTGTAAGGAATAAGACTAGGATGTTTCATATCCCACTCGCCTTTGATCTGACTGATCATGAGAGAGGAATCTCCGAAGACACTCAGAAACTTAATCCTTAGGTCAATTGCTGCTCGAAGACCCATGATGCACGCTTCGTACTCCTCCATATTGTTAGTGCAGTTGAAACATAGTCGGGCGGTAAATGGAGTATGAGAGCCTTTAGGAGATATGATCACGGCGCCAATGCCATTGCCCAAAGCGTTCGAAGCTCCATCAAAGTACATAGACCATCGGGATCCTTCCTCAGGTCCTTCATCCGGTCCAGGTGTCTCGCAATCAGTTATCAACATGATATTCTCGTCCGGGAGTTCAAAGTTCATAGACTGGTAATCATCCACTTCCTGATGTGCCAAATGGTCTGCCAATACACTTCCCTTAATTGCCTTTTGGGTCATATACTGGATGTCATACTCAGTCAGGATCATCTGCCATCTTTCTATTCTTTCGGACAAGGCAGGCTTTTCGAAGATATACTTGATTGGATCCATCTTTGAAATCAACAAAGTAGTGTGAGTCAGCATATACTGTCTCAGCCGGCGAGCAGCCCATGCCAAAGCGCACCAAGTTTTCTCAATCAGTGAGTATCGGGTCTCACAGTCGGTAAACTTTTTGCTAAGGTAATAAATAGCATGCTCTTTTCGGCCAGACTCGTCATGTTGACCCTGTATACACCCCGTTGAGTTATCGAGCACTGTCAAGTATAAGATCAAAGGTCTCCCTTCAACTGGTGGCATCAGAATGGGTGGATCTTGGAGATACTCTTTGATTCTTTCGAAAGCGGCCTAACATTCATCGTTCCATCGTACTACCTGATATATCTTCAGCAGCTTGAAGATTGGTTCACAAGTAGCAGTCAGGTGCGAGATGAATCGGGCAATGTAGTTCAGTCTTCCCAGAAAGCCTCTGACTTCCTTCTCTGTTCTGGGAGCTGGCATCTCTTGTATGGATTTCACTTTGGCAGGGTCCACTTGAATACCTTTGTCGCTCACGATGAAACCCAACAGTTTACCAAACCTCACCCCGAAGGTGCACTTGTTTGGGTTCAATCTCAGCTTGTACAACTTCAACCTGTCAAACAGCTTCTGCAGATGGTCAAGGTGTTCTTCCTCAGTCTAGGACCTTGCGATCATATCATCGACGTATACTTCAATCTCATGATGGATCATGTCATGAAACAAAGCAACCATGGCATGTTGATACGTTGCCCCAGCGTTCTTTAGTCCAAAAGGCATGACCTTGTAGCAAAAGGTACCCCACTGAGTAACAAAGGTGGTCTTCTCCATGTCTTCGGGAGCCATCTTGATCTGATTATAACCGAAGAAACCATCCATAAAGGAGAATACCTTGTGCTGAGCGGTGTTGTCAACCAGAACGTCGATATGAGGTAGAGGGAAGTCATCCTTGGGACTGGCCCTGCTCAGATCCCTGTAGTCAACACACATTCGGACCTTACCATCTTTCTTCGGCACTGGAACCACATTGGCCACCCACTGAGGGTAAGAAGTAACTGCTACAAAACTGGCGTCAAACTATTTCATAACTTCAGCTTTGATTTTCTCAGACATCTCTGGGTGCATTCGGCGAACCTTCTGTTTTACTGGGGGGCAGTCTTCCTTGGTAGGCAGGCGATGGACCACAATGTCAGTATCCAACCCAGGCATATCTTTGTAAGACCAGGCAAAGATCTCAACGTAGTCGTGCAGCATCTGAATCAACCGTTGTTTTACACTAAGCTCCAGATTTGCACCGATCTTGACTTCCTTTTTGTCTGCCTCAGTACCCAGATTCACTGTTTCCACTGGCTCTTCATGTGGATGAATGGCCCTCTCTTCCTGGAGTAGCAGTCTTGCAAGTTCATCAGGCACTTCGCAATCATCTTCACCTTCGTCTTCGTCTAAGTTGATCGTATTTTCAAAGTCATAACTGGCAGTAGCAGAGTCGTTACCAGTGAGATCCAGAGTGGATGTGGACCTGTACACGTGAGTGTATGTAAATAGTTGTTTTGCAATATATAATAAAGAAAGACAAAGAGCGCAAAATTTGAAATGCAAGAAAACGTCCAATGCTTTTATTAATGATATATGAAAATGACACACAAAAGCCCTCACAAATGAAGCCACGATGCCCCGGGTAAGACACTGGGCCATAAAGTTTCAAAACATTGTCTATTACAAATTCAAAACACAAAGTTTCATTACTGGGTAACAAAAGTAATAGGGATGATGTCCTTTGTTGTCCAGTTGCTTGGTCCACTATTGGTCGTAGGATAGATCCAGCTGTCAAATTCAGACTCTTCCATATCATCTTCAATGGTATTCACTCCCGAGTTGTTGATGAACACGGGAGGTCTTCCGATCCTTGCACTTCGAACAGCCCTTTAAGCTTCTGCAGTGAAACCCAAACCAAACTTGTTATTCTTCTGTGTAAAATCCGGGAGTCGGCCCCAATTTGCACACTCACCCTTCTCAATAACAGCCCGGGCATCCTTTAAGGAAGCCATTTTCATAGGAGCATCTTCAACCACAGTCTCAGCTGATGCCAGTGTCTGGGGAACCTCTTCAAAATGCTGGAACGGGGTCTCAATGAACTCCCCATCCATTTCTACATATCGGAACGAGTTAAGGTGGTTAACCATATACTCTTCCTCTCCTTGTACTCTCGCAATCTTCCCTTTGACCGGGTACTTCAACTTCTGGTGGAGCGTTGAGGTTACGGCCCCAGATTTGTGGATCCATGGACGACCCAGCAAACAAGAATAAGATGGCCGAATGTCCATCACATAGAACGTAGAGTTGAAGACCTGAGAACCAACCTTGATCGGGATATCAACCTCTTCATGCACCATTCTTTTAGACCCATCAAAGGCCCTGACAACAATGTTACTTGGTTTCAACTCCAACCCCTCACAATCCAACCGGTCTAGAGCTTTTTTAGGAAATACGTTAAATGAGGAACCAGTATCCACCAATACATGTGCAAGAGTAGTGCCCCTGCATTCAATGGAGACATGCAGGGCATCGTTATGATTTTTCCCCTTAACTATCAAGTCGGCGTCCGAGAAACCCAACCCATTATCAGCAGTCAAATTAGCCATACAATCTGTAAACTGATCAGCCGATGTCTCTTGTGGCACGTGGGCAGTTTTCAAAAAGGTAATCAGAGCCTTGGCATGGGCCTCTGAGTACAACAACAATGATAACATAAAAATCTTAGACGGGGTTTGCCCCAACTGTTCAACTACATTGTAGTCACTCTTTTTAATGATCTTCAGGATCTCTTCCATCTCTTGCTTAGAAGTTTCAACAGTAATTGTCTTCGGTCCCTCCGTCTGGGCAGGCACATCAATGGTGATCCCTTTGCCCCGAGTGTCAAATGACTCGGCGACAGGGTTAAGGATAGGAACTTGATCAGGAATAGTGGCAGGTACACTGGCAGGTGTAATGACAACAGGTCTTCGGACAGTTGGTGGAGCAATATCAGGTGAGAAAAGTCTACCGCTGCGGGTGACTTTAGCAGGTCAAATAATGTTGTTGACGCCGGTATCAGCATCCAACTCTTGCTTAACTCCTAGAACATAAACATTTGCCCCATAGTGCCAAGGGACATCTTTGTCAGAGGTGTAGGGGATGGGCCCCGGAACAGTGATGATTACAGGTGCGATCTTCGAAACGGATGTAATTCTAACAGGCTTCCTCGAGGGAGCCTTGGAAGAATTGTCGAAAATGGTAATAATGGCGACTTCTTTAGAATGAATGGAAGGAACAGCAATCTTCTCAAACAGGATCTCCTTATTATCCATCAGGTTTTGGATACCCTACTTCAGGAATGGGCAACCAGTAGGTAAAACAGAACACATATGGCAACCTTCACCACAGTCCGGAAATAAACCGGCTAGCAACAGGTTTTTCTTGACAGTCATCAGAGGGGTAACAATGTCATCCACAGAAACTACAAACAAGTCTTCCTCTACAGCATTTACTCCATGTTTGGGCATGGGAGCAGTCACAACATTAGGCCTCTCGTGCGCCTCGAACTCAATCTCCTTTGCATCAATTAAGTCTTGTATCTTGTTCTTTAATGCCCAACAATCATCGGTATTATGCCCCGGGCTATCGGAGTGATAAGCGCAGCGGGCGTTAGGGTTATACCTTGGCGACGTTGTATTTGCATTCTTTGGGGGTTCCCTTATAGTCACCAGATTGGTCTTCAGCAACTGTGGCAGAATCTGAGATAAGGTCATGCTGAGACGAGTGAATTGCCTCTTAGGTTTCTCATCTTTTTGTTGGTTGTTGTACTGAGGAGCACCAGCAGGTTTTGAAATAACAACCGCGTTGACAGCTTGGCGGTGTTCAGGCCTATTCTGTCTTCTTTCACTATAGACAGCACTGGACTCTTTCTTAAATGGCTTCTTCTCGGTGCTCGATGAGGCACCCTTCTGTATCTTTCCAGCCTTAATACCAGCTCAAATCCTCTCACCAGTCAAAATAAGATCTGTAAACCCAGCAGAAGAGCTTCCAATCAGATGGTTAAAGAATGGACCAGACAGGGTCCCCAAAAACATATCAACAAGTTCTCGATCAGCCAAAGGTGGTTGCACCCTTCCGGCAAGGTCTCTCCACTTTTGCGCATACTCTTTAAATCCTTCACCCATTCCTATTGACATACCCTGGAGTTGGGTACGCGTAGGAGCGAGGTCGGAGTTGTACTGATACTGCCTATAGAATGCAGTAGCCAAATCTTCCCAGCTGCGGATACTGGCTCCGTCCAACTTATAGAACCACTCAAGCTGAGTCCCTGAGAGACTGTCTTGAAAGAAATGGATCCATAAGTTCTTATCAGCCGTGTAAGGCTGGATCTTCCTCACATATGACCGGAGATGAAGCTTCGGACAGGAAATTCTGTCATACTTGGCAAAGGTTGGTGCCTTGAATTTATGGGGAATCACCACCCCAGATGATAGACCTAGATCTCCGAAGTCCAGACCGGGCACCTTCTGGATTTCCATAGCGCTCAAACGGTCTTCCAGTTGCTTGTACTTATCCTCAGCAGGAGGATACTGTTCTTCATCGTAGTTCGTCTCGTTGTCGGAGACCATAGGGCTAGGAGCCCTCCTTTCTTGTGGACTATCTTTCCCTCCAGATAAGGTGGTCATATCAACTTCATTTTGCAGCCTGTTTCCAAACCTGCGTCTAGTATTGAACAGGATGGTCCTTTTCTTCTTCTTCTTCTTCTCTTTCAGAATCAAAGTCTTCAGGTCCTGCTGACCCTTAGCTAGGTTCATGAACAGCTCTTGAAACTGGGCATTATGGGCTTGGAGGGCCTTGATAGCTTGCTCAGTTGAAGGTTTAGTAGACATGATGATTGCTGAAATAAACAGCGAAGAAGATAAGAGACCTGTAAAAAAGGTACCTGTTTATGAAGTGCATGGGATGAAATGCGTATGATTTATGATTACAAAGACAATCGGGATTCAAATTTGTAAACAAGAAAGGAAACACACTTTATTGGATTTAAACTTCAAAATTTAAATTGTTCAACAAACTGCCCTTAGGCGTTACAAGAATGGAAATACTGAAAAGTAAATAAAAACTGTAAAAGAAATCATCAAAGATCCATCAATGCTCCCATGGTCTCTTCTTATCAGTGCGGACATAATCATTGAGAATCCGCTCATTCTCTAACTGCCTGGTCAACCTCTGGATCTTTTGCTCTTGTTCATTGAACTTCTCCCGATAAGAATCCCGTTCTTCCCGCAGTTGCATCCAAGACCTCTTCAGTGTCCCAGTGTCAGTGGGCATATAAGGGTGGAGAATGGTTGGAAGAACCCCGTATTCATTAGCAACTTCAAGAGTGACAGGTCGGACAGCTTCATATGGCATACCCAGCTTCTGGGCACGGATGCGGACCCATCTGAGATATGGCTCCATTGGCAGAGAAGTCTTTGGACCCAACTCATGTGGATCAGATTGGTGAACTCTGTCCCAAGCCCTTATGAATCTACGACGTAACTCGTCGCTATCTCCCTGGAAATCAAAGATGATATGAGGCACCAACATCTCATGAGGCCCTTCTCTTCTGGCTCTTCCAAACTGACGGAGAGCTAAGCATGGGTTGTAAGAAATTCCTACATGGGTTCCAATCAATGGAACATTAGGATATTCTCCACAGCGATCAATGACAGTCACCTCATCCATACCTTTGAGAGTCCAGATAATGTCATTATTAGAAATAGACATCACCCTATAAGCCCAGCCCATTCCTTCTTTGTTCTTCAGCACGGACTTAGGGAGGTGCGAAATAAACCACCTCGACAATAAAGGAGCACAACACATCAAAGTTCCCCGCTTTTGGGCAGTACGAGCATAGAGCTGATGAAGAATGTCACCCAAGAGAGTGGGTACAGGGTTCTGAGAGATGAAGATCTTTATGGCATTAACATCAACAAAAGTGTCAGGATTCGGAAACAATACCAAGCCATAAATCAAGAGAGACAGAATATCCTCAAAGGCCTTAAAGTCTAGGCTATCCCAGAAGTAGTCAGCCTTGTCCACCAAGAACTTAGTCAGAAAACCCTTAGCTCCACTTCTAGTCTCCCAGTTAGCCATTACCTCTTCTTTGGTCAAGTGAAGGGCTGCAGCAATCTCTTCAGGCCTAAGATTCTTTTCCCAACCATTAAATGGAGTCTGCTCCAAAACAGAGATACCAAGCAGCTCAGAAAACTCTTCTAGGGTAGGAACCAGCTGATAGTCTTGGAAAGTGAAACAATGGTACAGTGGATCATAAAACTGGACCAGGACACTCATCATTTGTTCGTCCAATTTGGAGGTGACCAAACTGAGAAGAGAACCATGCTTCCTGATGAAGGAAGTAGTATCTGGTATCCTGACAACCAACTCTTTAAGCAGGGTAGGTACTTGGACAAAGTTGATCCGGATAGTATTCTTACGCATAGGCATCATGATGACCTACAAAACAGAGCAAAGATGAAACCCTCTTGTCCTTGAAATAGGTTAGTCCTTATGCAAAATCCATGAAATGTTATGATGTCATGATGTCATGATAAGGCACACCACAAATATCCACAAAAGGCAAACATGGTAAAGGCACACAAGTCACACTGAGAGCCCTTAGATTTCAGGCTGGCATGGAGCTTTAGGTACTACCCTCTTTCAGTTCAGTTGGTTTAAACCTGTCCTAAAAATAGTAATCAGGTTCTAGAGGATCCCAATATCACTAACTACCCTCAATCGGTCATAATTCCAGTTTAGCAACCTTTTCTTGCGGCCGGAATCATCGCGAGAGTTTAGTCTCAATGAGTGTAGCATACTGCTACTGTTCTATGGCCAAGTTGGTCAATTTAAGGTTCTAAGGTCAGTTGGTGCTTAATGACTCCTTAGAAGACCCATATTCTCCTCGTTCCAACATAAGGGATATCGGTACAGACTAAGGTGCCACACCAATATAGCTACTGCTTCATCCGTATCGGTCTACGCTGTACAGATCCCTCACAGTTTATTGCTACTTACCTAAAGGGTATCCTCCAGATCCGGGTTAGGATCTATAGTAACTCCGATACAAGCCCACAAATATAAAGCATACAAAGCAAGCAATTGAAAACATTATGAACTATTCCTAAGGTACACCCCACTTATTAAGCGTCCCCAGCAGAGTCGCCAGTTCTGTGATCGATGGGAATAGAACTGACTGTTTTGGAATGCTGGTTCGCGTTTGCGTTTGTTTTTGCAAAATGTTGCGGTAAGCAAGAGTCGCCACCGTCTTTTATTTTATTCAACAAGGAAAGGACAAAAGCACAGCAAAATTCCTTTTTGAGATATTTCTCGGGTTCGGGAGTAGATTATAGAAAGGGAAGGTATTAGCACCCTTTATATCAGTGGTTATCCACAGGCTCTTAGGTACTTGCTCATTGTGTTTTCAAAAGTTTGCTTTTCTTTGTGTTTGTGGATTTGAAAAGAGTTTTTGTTTGAAATGGGTATAAGTGCGAAAAGTTTTTGTTTTGTTTTAAAAGGAGCAAGTACTTAAGAACCATATACCTACTCGAAAAAGGAATTAAACTGTGCTAATGTCCTTTAGACAATGTTATCCCACTATTGAGGAGTAGGTAGCATCGTCGTTGGAGTTTTCGGGTCAATTCGATTAAGGGACGTGTGGTCACTAAAGCAATGTTAGGACGCCTTAGCGGTAACCCTAATGTCTTAGATCATTTTATCCGAGGCAACCGTTTCGAGGCAACTTATGATCTTTGGACAAGAGGGCGACCCCTAAAACTTCCTATACTCAATGACCACGTTCGAGGCAACCAAGTGAGGTGTACCCTAAGAGTGTGCATGTGCGAGTGTGTTATTTCGGTTAATTTTATCTGTACATGTCAATGGTTATCTATGTTGATTTTAAGTTCATACATTTGACCTTGTCATGCATTCCCTATTATCAAACATCTAACAGTTTATAGTTGCAGAAATTAAATTTTCGGAAATTGAATCTAAACTATTACAAGACGTCGGGTATTTACATCGCCAAAAACAACCCTTGAAATTAAAATGCGGAAAGTAAATAAAGCGATAAAATAATCAAAGTTCTAATTAAACTATTACATTCCGGGAAACAGATACAATAATATGATAAAATGGATCGCGTGCAAGAAATTAAATCGGATGCGAGTTTTTTGGGGTTTTGACCCTTTTTTATTAAAGAAAGCATGTTTTTTTATTATTTTTGAATTTTTTATGGAAATTAGATCTTAATTAATTAATTAATTAAATGAAAATATTTTTTGAGTTTTTATTTTAATTAAGGAAATAAAATAAGAATGGTTAAAAATATTAAAAACCTAATATTCTAATTTGATTTTAATTTATTGCAAAATATATTATTGTTAAACATATTTAAACTAAATTAATTAATTAATGTTTATTTACAAAAAATAAATAATGAAATTAATGGAATTAATAAAAATATTACTTTTTGTTGTTTCTGATTTTTTTTATGAAAAAAAAAAGTTAATTGATCAATTAATTAATTAAGATAATAATAATAATAAAACAAAAATAGGAAAATAATGAAAAGGAAATAAAAAAAGGAACAAACTCAGGGGGTATTGGGCCCAAAGAGGGGGTTTGAATTGCAATTTCCAGGCCCATTTTCGTCCAGCCTGATTGACTTTTATGATTCTATAGGCGCATGTTGACCAGGGTTCATGGTGAACCTTCAATCTGGATCATTGGATCTGCCTTGTGGGCCACTTGGCATTTGAGGTCTGGAGGTATATGATAATCCACGCTTGGAGTGCTGCATGTGAATATCTGGAGAAAAAATCAAATAAAGTTTTGGGGGACCTGGGATTCGAACCCAGGCCCCAAGGGGTTTTCTCATAGCGTGCTTGCCAACTCAACCGTGCTGCTTCTTTGTTAGTGGAATACATAACAAACATTATATTGAAAATAATTAATTATGCCCTGAAAATAAAATAAAAAATGCGCTAACAATTTAAACAGACCAATGACGCTAAGCCACGTTATCATCGTCCCCAACACATCCCTGGTTTTTTACCTGTGGATTTTTATCCGCAGGGAGATCCGTAGCTCGCTTCCAAAACTCATTCCAGGCCATGAAAATGCTATCCAAGAACATGGATGTGTTCGTCCCTGCCTCCTGAGTATCCCTATAACCATTATTTGATCCAATTTTCCCTGTAACTCAAACGCCTAAAAACAACACATGTAAACCCTAGATTCGGGCATCGTAATACAGGCTCTGAAAATCAAATTGAATAATGCAGAATTTTTAGAATTTGAATGTTAAGCATGATGGTACAAATAAATTGGCAAAAAGATGCAAGAGAAACGATTCACGATGCCATGTTCAGAGCGTGGTTCGTGGACACTTACAGCGAGTTTTAGGCAATGAGAAGGCTTGATTTTGATTGGTATCGCTTCAGGGGATTTCCAGCAAGGGATTAGTGTCCAGCTTTTGCTTTGAATCGAGCTCTAATGTGGATTTTAGATTCCATGTTTTCAAGCTTTTTTTCAAAGTTTGTTTTGCCGTTTCTGCAGTTCTTTGTGCGTGTTCTTGGTCTGCCTCACTTGTGTGTACATAAGGGAATGTATTTAGGTCAAAACTTGGGCCTTAAACCATGAGCATTAAAGAATCAAGATTTTATTTGATCACCATTATCAAGTTGCCATATTTGCATCAAATCTGAGATTTTGTGCATGTTTTGACTTGGCACGAGTTTGATTGAGTGTCACATGATATTTGCAAGCTGTAATGACCACAAGAATCTCATTACATCAATTTTTAGATTTGATTTGATTTAATATTGATTTAAAATGAATTAAATCAATAAAAATTAAATAAAAATAGAAAAATAAATTAATGGCCGTGAAATTAAAGATGGGACACGTGTGTGGCATGATAAGACCAAATCAAGTGGGAAAAAGTGGGCCCTTTTGTCAAAAATTGGAGTTTTGAGGATAGTTGAATTTTGACAATTTTGGAAAAATGCCCAACTTCAACAATGCATAACTTCTTCAATTTTGAACTTTTGGAGGTGTTCTTGGACTTTTTAGAAACCTTGAGATGTCCTATAACCAACCTTTTTGGTCTCATCTAATTTTGATCTTCCATGCTTAATTTATAATCTTTGGCAAAAAAGGTGTTTTTGTTGACTTTCAAAAATGACCTATAATGTCCAAATTTGTAACTTCTTGTGAGTTCATTTCTTGATCTTGGAGTGTGAATATGGATTGTAGGAAATTGCATCCTCTTAAAAATGAGCTTTGGATGGGTCATTTCTCATAAAGTATGAGAAAGTTATGCTTGGTCAAAGTTGAGTTGACTTTTCCTACAAAACCCTAATTTAGCAACTTTTGAATCTTGATAAAATATTGAGCAATCCTTGATGAATCATGATCAACCCTTGATCAAATGATGAATTATCCTTCAAAATGAGAATGTTGACAAAAAATCTTGAGGTTTGACTGTATTTGGGACACAATTGACTTTTGCCCTAGCACGGTCGATTTTTGGACCTCTTGAGCAATTGACTGACCAAACTTCCTCTGCAAGGCTTGAATTTTGACATGGATGAACTTAAGAACATATTAGGACATTGGGAAGAACTTGAGGTCATTTGTATGTAAGGACCTTGATGCAACACAAAACCCTAATTTTGAATTGACTGCCCTAGGAGGTGATTTGACTGTCCAACTCTTGAGCAATCTTGAACAACTTGGAGATCACTCTTGACATGTCTTGAGAAATATGGGAGGGAAAATTTTGGGGTACAACACATGTACATATTCCATGCATCATAACATGACAGGTTTTTGCATAACAGGTTTCCTTATCTTTCTGTTGTTTATTTCAGCAAGATGGATCTAGAGAAAACTGTGACGGATCTCCAAGCCCAGAATTCTCAGTTTCAGGAAGCTCTACTAGCCCTAGCCAAGGGGAAGCAAGACATGATGGCTTTGCTGGATGTTAAGAAGAAGCCAAAGAAGAAAGCTCTACTCAACATGGGTAGAAGGTTCAAGGATACAATCCGTTAAATCCCAGTAGGAGGAGACTCATCTGAAGAGGACGAGAACTAGGTCGGTGAGGTCAAGAGTACTCAAGTTGAATGTGCTAATGACCAAGAATATGATGATGATTATTTCAACGAGCAGTATCCACCCGCTAATATCAAATACAAGTAGTTAGAAGACAGATTGAAAGCTGTTGAAATCCAAGTCGTCACCGGTTTAGATTTTGATGATTTGGGTTTGATCTCTGGGATAGTCATTCCCCACAAATTCAAAGTACCACTCTGTTGTACCCCAATTTTTTCCCCTAAGATTCCCCTATCATATCATGTCAACTCAATCATAACAAGATCACTTTAGGGTTGGTTCTTCCTCTCTTTTTCTATCTCCTATCTTTAAGATTGCTCTTGAGGAATCTCCAAGCACCTTGGTTGTGTATTTTGTATATGTGTTGTTGACTAACTTCTAATCAAAATACAAAAAATATTTGTCTTTGTCTTTGCACAATTTGTGTTTTGTAGGTACCAAGTCGAAGCATCCAAAAAAATAAGGTCATACAAGTTGATTTGATTATGTATTGTGGTGAAAGATAGCATGCATCGACCCATAAAGGTATGCATCGACTCATCTTATTGTGTATAACTAGCATGTGTCGACACATGCATGTATGTATCGACTCATCCTGTTTGAATAACTAGCATGTGTCGACACATGCATGTATGTATCGACTCATCCTGTTTGTATAACTAGCATGTGTCGACACATACGTGTTATGTATCGACTCATGCAGTTTGTTTGATTCTGTAATGTGTTGAAATAATAGTATGTATCGACACATAGAGGCATGTATCGACACATGCTATGTTATACAGCTAGGATGTATCGACGCATACCACCCATGTATCGACTCATAATAGCAAAATGCACGTGTTTTTTTGAAAAAGCCAGCAAATTCAAAATTGTATCATTTTGGCTCCAATTTTTTCTGCATAATTTGAAATTATATCATTAATTCAATTTTGGCTCCAAGAATAAATTACCACTAATCCCAATCCTAAAACTCTATAAATAGATACCTCATTTCATTTAAATGACAAGCTTTTGATAGCCAAACTCATCTTGCTGAAAAATCTCTCAATTCTCTCCATCTACCAAATTCACTTAAAGCTCCATTTTCAAAAAGTTAGTAAGCTTTGCATTGAAGCTTACTAATATTTGAGCTAAACCTTCATCCAAACACTTTTTCTCCATCAATTCTCTACATCCAAGCTTTGGTAATTGATTCTTGTGGTTGAATTGAAGCAAATTCTGGAAGTTGTTTGATAATTCTCTAATTCTACCTTTTGGTAAGTTGGATCATCATCTTTCACAATGTGATCTCTTGTGGATTTCTGGTTTTGATTCATTGAGCACTGTTTTATGATTCCATTAGTGTTATTTTCTCATAATTTTCTGTAATTTTCATGCTCAATTGGATCCATGATCATAAGGTGTTTGATGAAAAGTTGGAACAAGAATTTGATCTTTAAAATGTTGTTTTCTACTGATTTTTAACAGGTTGCAATCAATTGTTGTAACATTGCAATTGTTTGTCACAGAAAATTGATTTGATAAAAAAACTGCACTGATGCAATAGGTTGTTGTCTAAGCACAATTGATTGTAACAGTGCCAAAAATATTGTTTCTGCCTTATTTTGGGGCTGTTTTAACTCAAATATTTTTCTGCTCACTCTCTTTGATGGATAACTTGGATTGCAATTTTAAATGTCTAATTTGTCTTTAAACTCAATGGACTTTGTGATGTAGATGAAGTTGGATAAATGTTCATCAATTCAAATCTATCTAAGAGTGAATTATTTAATTCATTTTTGGTGCTTTGGATTAATGATATATTTAGTGCTTTAATCCATCTAGAGGAGTGGTTGAATTTAAAGATGAAAGAATTTTGAAATGGTGATCCAAATTAGCTTATCATTCCCCTCCCTCTTCATCTTATCCCTTTCTTTTTTTAATTGTACTACATGTTAAGGGATGGTGATCTCTATATCATTTATCCAAACATGAAGTACATAAATTGCTATTGACCGACCTCAAAATAGGTGCGACTTCTACATAAGTCCACTTATGATTGCTTAACATAGCGCTAAATTTTGTCTCGATTCAAATAAATGATCATTCGTGGCCCAAACTTATGATTGCAAGCCCAAGTATGTTAATTTTATCTCTTTGATCCAATAACCTTGAGATTCATTGTATGGAGGCTTTGGTTCTACCAATCCTCTAATGGATCTACAACACCTTTGGTCAACACGAATCACTTAAACATCATTGATCATTCAATGTTACTTTTGAGGATTCCAAAATGGATGATATACTTGACAAAAAGAAAATGCAACTTGTTGTGTGGAGGCTTTGGTTCTACCAATCCTCTAATGAGTTCCAAATGCAAGTTTCAAGATGGTCATCCTACTAACCACTAATTTCTAACAATTGACTTTACTTTATGCTTTTTATTTTTTATGCTTTATGTACCATTTAATTTGAGCATTTATATTTCATGCCATTTTTTTTTTTTGCTCACTTGAGCATTTACTTTTATGTCATTTTTGTTATGCTCACTTGAGCCTTTTCTTTTCCTTTTAAAGACACCTAATAATCAACATGAACCATAAAAAAATTTAATGATACTTGGACTATTTGGTTACTATCCTTGGCATTATGGAGCATGGGACTACTTCTTGGACTTAGGATTAGAGACCTTGGCCTATCTTGGAGACCTTGTGACCTTAATTCTTTATTTTGTCTGGAGTTCTTGAGGTTTACCTCAAGACATTGGGTTGTTTGTTTGTTTTGTGTGCATGTTATTATGGTTAAATACTTTGTTTGTAATCTAGAATTCACATGTATACAGTCGTTACTCTGCCCAACTTTTGCAAAGACTTAATACACTTGAAGTTTGGTTCTCTCAAGAGGTCTAGTATCTTTGCTTGCTTGGTTTCAATCCAAAGAATGGAATTCTATATTGACTCATAATGTCAAATATTGGCTTCTTGTTGGTTAGATGGTTCTTATCCCTAGCTTTTACCTTATGCCTTAGGATAATCTCTTCATCTCCTCCCATCTTCTTTAATTTCAAAAATCTTCTCCCTCCTTTTAAAAACTCTTCTTATTTCTAAACTTGAAACACTTTCATAATAAACTTGGACTTAGGTCCATGCATTTTCAAAATATTTTCATAAATAAATTTCAATCAATTTAATAATACCTTGACATTTTTCGTGAGAAGACTAAAAGTCAATCAATCTCATTTCAAACCATTTTGCCACTTTGGCTTTTTATTTTAAAACTTTTCTCAAAAGATTAGACTCTTTGTAATCCTTGTAGTGATGCAAACAACTATACTTCTACAATATGTAGTAAAGAGAGACATTTTCCACTTGGGTGTTGAGTGAGGCATTGTTGATTTTAAAATCTGAGCCATATCCTCCACTTTGAGATGATGCAAATTCTCCTTTCTCGCGATTGTGGGTAGTAAGTATGTTTTCCACACGGACAATAACGATGATGTCTTATCTCATAAAATTAACCAACACACTTGTGTTTCAAAAATTTTAAAAGCGGAACTACGTGTACCCTGATCCCCTATTGCACGAAAGGTGGTACGTAGGCACTAAAGGTTCGCAACCGCGGTGGGTGCAAAAAAATCATAAAAATATTTCTTTTCTCACCTCCACCATCCATTTTTGATATAACACATTTTCATAGCCAAAATATACAGATTTTTCAAATATGTTCCTGCGGAGTACCGTAGATGTTTAGGGTGTTAATACCTTCCCTTTGCATAACCAACCCCCTTACCTTGAATCTTTCCCCCTCTTTTTGGGTTATTCGCTCTTTTCCCATTCCTTTGGAAACAATAAAGCACGGTGGCGATTTTTATTTTGATTTGTATAAAGTCTAGTCAATCCAATGGCTTAGTCTTGAACATTTCTACCGCTACACACTCTTTGCAAAGTACGATGGGGTTTCTTGTCCAAAACTCCATTTGAAATCTTATGTGCACAAGATACAGCCGCACACTACCGACAAGAAGCTATGGGTTCACTTTTTCTAAGAGAGCTTGGCTGGAACACAACTTGAATGGTTTTATCAGTTAGATGGTTCTCGTATCAACACTTGGGAGGATTTAGCTATGCCTTCTACCATTAGTATCAGTACAACACCGACTTGGCGCCAACGAGGGTTCAATTGCAAGATATGACCATGGGGAAGAACGAAGGATTTAAGGAATATGCACAAAAGTGGAGAGACCTTGCTAGTAGAGTCCAACCTCCCTTGACCGATAGGGAGCACATCAACATGTTCATGGGCACTTTATTTGGCCCTTTCTTTAATCTGTTGGTTGACTGCTCTTCTTCTGGTTTCACCGAATTAATATTAACTGGTGAAAGAGTTGAAAGTGGCATCAAAAGTGGGAAGATCTATGTGGCATCTACCTCCACCACCAATCCTATCAAGAAACCTTTTGCTGCAGAGAAGGAAGTTAATGATGTGTATGGGGAAAGGGCCCATACCAAGAAGAATGATCATCTGTCTGTCAATGTTGTCTGAATCTCCAATCCAACTCCTACTCCAAGACCATCTGCAAATCATCAACATTTTGAAACTCCAAGAAGACAATTTATAAGGTTAGGCATTTCACTGTCTCAATCCCTTCAACATTTTCTCAAGGCTAATTTAGTGACATTGCACGATCCTCTCGCCAACCCTGACACCTCGTCACCAAAGTATAATCTGAACGGAAAGTGTGCTTACCATTCAAACAGCCCCGGGCACGAGACTGACCAGTGCTGGGCCTTGAAGAACAAGATCCAGGATTTAATTGACAACAAGACTATTGAGTTTGATCCTCCTCCAACGCCGAATGTAATTACCGCTCCAATGCCGAAGCATGACAAAGGTGTTAATGATGTTGAAGATACAATTTTTGTTGCCTCTGTTGAAGAATTGACTACTCCGCTGAATGTAATCAAGAATAATCTGTTGAAAGCTGGGATCTTCCCTGGCTGTGAAGAAGACTGTGTGTACTGTACAAGACAACTCAATGGATGTGAAGGGCTGCAAAAAGGCATACAAAACCTGATGGATAGCCACGAAATTCTGTTTGAAAAGACTCCACCTGCCAAGAGTTTTATGAACAAATGTGAAGACCTCTCCATTATTAATATCTCCAACAAGCCTCTTAGGATCACCTCCAAAGGTCTAATTAGGATTTCAAATGAACCCATTGTTGCTCCCTTAATAATTATCAATCCCAGACCGATTCCTTATTCTTCAAATAAAGCAGTACCATGGAATTACGGTGCTGAAGTGTTCTATCATGGGATTAAACAAGATGGCTGGATCGAAGAAGAAAAAGATGACGATGTTGGTAACTATAGCTGGCTCAAGCAAAGTAACTAGAACTGGGAGAGTATTTTCACCCAATATCTCACCTTCAGTAGTTACAAAGACGCCCATCCGCATTACTTCTGCCAAGCCAAGTGCCGATACAAGAGGGAAAGAGGAGGTTGTTGATTCTGATGTGGTTGAAGTACCCTCCAAGGACGTAGCTAATGAATAACCCTCCACTCGCGAGATGGACAAGATTTTGAAGATCATAAAAAGAAGCGACTTCAAAATTGTAGAACAGTTAGGGCAAACCCCTTCTAAGATTTCAATGTTGTCATTGCTGCTTTGCTCTGATGCCCATGCTCGGACATTAATCAAGTTCCTGAAAAAGGCTCATGTCCCCCATGAGATGACAACAAATCAATTTGAGAATTGTGTAGCTAACCTGACAGCTGATAACGGCTTGGGATTTTCAGATTCTGACTTAACACCTCTTGGGAAGAATCACAATAAAGTTTTACATGTGTCAATCGAGTGCAAAAGAACTACCTTAGCACATGTGCTAGTCGACACGGGTTCTTCTCTGAATGTATTACCCAAGGGGGCGTTAGACCGTCTTGATTGTGAAGGCTTAATCCTGAAGCCAAGCGATATCATTGTAAGGGCATTTGACGGATCAAAGAGGACTGTTCATGGGGAGGTAGATCTTCCAATCAAAGTGGGTTCCCAAATATTCAACTCCACCTTCTATATTATGGATATTCTTCCCGCCTATTCTTGTCTGTTAGGTCGCCCATGGATTCATAAAGATGGGGCAGTGACCTCAACCCTCCATCAGAAACTCAAATATCCAGTCAAGGGCAGAATAGTTACCGTCTGTGGAGAAGAAGAATTTATGGTGAGCCACTTTAATTCTTTCAAGTACGTAGAGATGGACGGAGAATTCATTGAAACCCCATGTCAAGCCTTCGAGGTTGTACCACCGATGATTGTTGCTACTAAATGTTCTTCTGGTGAATCTAAAGCTGTTAAGGCCACGCCAAAGATGGTTTCAGTCAAGGATGTCGCGCGGCAATTGAAGAAGGAAACAACGATACTTGGGGGCAACTCCTCGATATCCCTTTTAAAGCGGACAAATTTGGTTTGGGCTTCACCGTCAAAGTTCAGAAGGAAGTGAGGCGTGCTCGTGCTGGAAAGCCACCTCTCCACATTGGAATCAATGAAGTCAATGCCATGGATGGTTCTAATGAAGAAGCTTCATTTGAAGATTGGGTGTATCCAACTACAACGGAGTTGAAGAATTGGCATACAAAGGACTTTGTGCCCATCTCCTTCATTGAGGAGTAATCTACTTGTTATTGCTTTTCTTTCAATTCAAGAACTTATTGTCTGTAATATTTTAACAATGACTTTTCAGCCATGTGCCTGGCCCGGGGCACTTTGGTCCATTTGTCAAGGGTTTTATTTATATTCATCTAATCATATGATCATTTAGTATATTGGACTCTTTTGCATTCAAATATTTGTGTTCATTGTCTTTCCTTTCTTTCAAATACATTTTTCAAAAAAAATAGCCATGTATCTTACATGCACACACAGACACTCTTGTAGGTCCACATCCACTCTGGATCCTTTTGCCAATGACTCTACTATTGCCAACTATGACTTTGAATGTCCTATCAACCAAGCCGAAGACAAAGGTGAGGAAGATTGTGACATACTGGGAGAGCTATCCAGACTTCTATTACAAGAGGAAAAAGCTATTCAATCGCACGAAGAGTCATTCGAAGTTATCAATCTGGGTACTGAGTCAGACAAGAAGGAAATCAGGATCGGTGCTAATTTGGAAAGCAGTGTCAAGAGAAGGTTGGTTCATATGTTGCATGATTATGGGGAAGTATTTTCTTCGTCTTATAAAGATATGCCTGGGTTGGATACCGACATCGTAGTTCATCTTCTGCGGACAAAAGAGGATTGCCCTCCTATTAAACAAAAGGTTCGTCGCATGAGGCCTGATATGTCTGAAAAGATCAAAGCTGAAGTGATGAAACAATTTGATGCGGGGTTCCTAGCTGTGACATCCTATCCTTAATGGGTTTCTAATGTGGTTCCAATTCCAAAGAAAGACGGGAAATTTCGCATGTGCGTAGACTATAGGGATCTGAATAGGGCAAGCCCCAAAGATGACTTCCCTTTACGACACATTGATGTCTTAGTTGATAATACTGCTCAGCAGAAAGTCTTCTCTTTCAGGGACAGCTTCTCAGGCTATAATCAAATAAGGATGGTTCCCGAAGACATGGAGAAGACTACTTTCGTCACGCAATGGGGCACCTTCTACTACAAGGTCATGCCATTCAGATTAAAGAATGCAGAGGAAACATATTAAAGGGCTATGGTAGCTTTATTTCATGACATGATTCATCATGAGATAGAGGTATATGTGGATGATATGATTTCCAGATCATAAACCAAAGAAGAACATATCGATCATCTGCACAAATTATTCGAGAGGCTGAAGAAGTACAAGCTGAGGTTAAACCCTAACAAGTGCATGTTTGGAGTACGATCTGGAAAGCTTCTAGGTTTTGTTGTCAACAACAAAGGCATTGAAGTTGATCCTGCCAAGGTAAAGGCCATCCAGGAAATGCTAGTCCCTCATTCTGAAAAAGAAGTTAGAGGATTCTTGGGTCGTCTAAATTACATTGCCCGTTTCATATCCCACTTGATTGCTACTTGTGAGCCACTCTTCAAACTCTTGAAGAAAGATCAGGTAGTCAGATGGAACGATGAGTGCCATATTGCCTCTGACAAAATCAAATAATACCTACAATAACCTCCTATTCTCATGCCTCTAGTTGAAGGAAGACCCTTGATCATGTACTTGACAGTACTAGAGAACTCTATGGGGTGTGTTTTGGGCCAACATGACGAGTCTGGCCGAAAAGAACATGTTATTTATTACCTGAGCAAAAAGTTTACCGACTGTGAAACCAGATATTCACTGCTCGAGAAAACTTGTTGCGCTCTGGCATGGGCTGCTCGCCGGCTAAGACAGTATATGTTGACTCATACCACTCTGTTGATTTCTAAGATGGACCCAATCAAGTACATCTTCGAGAAACCTGCCCTTTCCGGACGGATAGCCAGATGGCAAATGATCTTGACTGAGTATGACATTCAGCACATGACTCAAAATTCCATCAAAGAAAGTGTACTAGCAGATCATTTGGCCCATCAAGTTGTGGATGATTATCAGTCAATGAACTTCAAATTCCCTGATGAGAACATCATGCTGGTAACCGACAGCGCGAAACCTGGACCGTATGACAGACCTGAACAAGGATCCTGATGGACTATGATATTTGATGGGGCTTCCAACGCCTTAGGTAACATAATTGGTGTTGTGATCATCTTCCTGAAGGTTTCCACACTCCTTTCACTTCCAGACTATGCTTTGATTGCATAAACAATATGGCCAAGTATGAAGCATGCATATTAGGTCTAAAAGCTGCTATTGACTTAAGGATCAAGCATTTGGATGTGTTCGGAGATTCCGCCCTAGTGATTAGCCAAGTAAAAGGAGATTGGGACACTAAAAACCCTAATCTCATCCCTTACAAGGAACTTGTGCTATCCCTAATTCCTCACTTTGAAGAGATCACTTTTGAGCACTTCCCTAGGGAAGAAAACCAGTTGGCTGACGCTCTGGCAACCATGTCTTCAATGTTCAAAGTTAGATGGGACAACGAAGCCCCTATGATAACAATTGAAAGATTCGATGAACCTGCACATTGCTATGAGCTTGACACCGATGCAGAAAAGCCATGGTACCATGAGGTGATGAGATACCTTGAAGCACAAGAGTATCCAGAGGGGGCATCTATCAATGACAAAAAGTTCTTGCAAAGATTTGCAGCCATATTCTTCCTAAGTAACGGGATATTGTACAAGTGCAACCATGATTCAACTCTACTCTGATGTGTGGACAAGAAGGAGGCAGAGGAGATCATGGAAGACATGCACGATGGTCTTTTCGGTACTCACTCAAGTGGAAATACGATGGCTAAGAAAATTTTAAGAGCCGATTACTATTGGTCAACGATGGAGACTGATTGCCATCAACATTCAAGAACTTGTCACAAATGCCAAATCTATGCTGACAAGGTCCATGTGCCTCTTATCCCTCTGAATGTCATGACCGCTCCGTGGCCATTTGAAATGTGGGGCATTGACATAATTGGAGAGATCAAGCCCATAACTTCCAACGGATATCGCTTCATTCTTGTTGTTATCGACTATTTTACCAAATGGGTTGAAGCCTCCTCGTTTGCCTCAGTCACCAAGAATGTGGTAGCTAGATTCATCAGACACAACCTCATCTGCCGTTATGGTATCCCCGAAAGGATCATCACCGACAATGGGACTAACCTCAACAATGTTATGATCACTGAGCTTTGCACTCAGTTTAAGATCAAGCATCACAATTCTTCTATGTATAGACCAAAAA
The DNA here is from genome assembly GCA_948472305.1 of Vicia faba. Lineage (NCBI taxonomy): Eukaryota > Viridiplantae > Streptophyta > Magnoliopsida > Fabales > Fabaceae > Vicia > Vicia faba. The sequence continues at coordinate 1,457,629,808 of OX451735.1, forward strand.
TGAATGGCGCAGTCGAAGCGGCCAACAAAAATATCAAGAAGATTGTGCAGAAAATGGTAGTAACCTATAAGGATTGGCATGAGATGTTGTCGTTTTCTCTACATGGCTACCGTACTTCAGCTAGAACATCAATTGGGGAAACTCCCTTTTATCTAGGCTATGGCATGGAAGCTGTTTTGCCAATGGAATTTCATATTCCCTCGCTGAGAATTATGAATGAGGCAGGCCTGGCGAAGACGAGTGGATTCAAACGAGATTGAATCAGTTGAACTTGATTGACAAAAAACGATTGGCTGCTGTTTGCCATGGTCAGACGTACCAAAATGGATGATCAAAGATTTCAACAAAAAAATCAAGCCTCGAGTATATCAAGATGGTGACTTAGTGATAAAACGCAACATTCTACCACAAGGCGACCCTAGAGGAAAATGGACTTCCACCTATGAAGGGCCATTTGTTGTCAAGAGAGTTTTCTCTGGCGGTGCCATGATGCTAACTACCATGGATGGTGAAGATTTCCCACATCCTATAAATGCGGACATAGTTAAAAAATACTACGCATAAGAGACCTGTTAGGTTGACACACCTAAGCAAAATAAGGGCATCCCGGCAAACCAAAAGGTTTGGGCAAAAATTAGGGATATGCAAAAGATTGTACATCCGGAAAGTTGAAAACCCAGAAGGGCGGCTTGGGAAAAAAAGGGTATCCTGATAGGCTAAAAACCCGAAAGGGCGGCCCAGGAAAAAGTTAAGGATTAAAAGCGTATGACTATGTCCCATGGAATCAACACAGCCAATTTTATCACCGAGGTCAAAGTTCAAACGGTCCAAGATCAATCCCAATCAACTTCTATCAATGGCAAGGGATATTCGAAGACATTGGGGCAATAGTAGAGTTGGAAGGCAATGAGATCATTTCACATGGCTATTTGTTTTCATTCTCAATTTTGTTTTCCTTTCGACGATTTCCTCTTACTAGGATCTTCGTCTCTCTGTACAAAAAAACTCCTATTCATGGGCGAAATATCAATACAAATATACTTTGAAGTGCAAAAATTTTGTCTTTGTTTTGAATGCAAATTTGTCCAATGACTAAAATTGAATGAACATATGCATATGAACATAATTAAAACTATTTGGAACATGTGTCCTTCTAAGCAGCAGCAAGCATCTCTTCAATGTATATGAAATATCCCTACAGAGTTATCTCATTATCATTATCCCCACGAGGACGGCTGCAATAAACCTTTCCCCAATAGGTTTCATTTCCTAAACAATAATCGAGGAACCACAAAACTCCCCAGCCGAGTTCAAATTTCCTCAACATACAACAATCAAGACACCGCGAAGTTCCCCAGCTGAACATGTCTTCCCCAACTGAGTATATCTTCCCGAGCCAAGGCTATTATCCCCCAATGGAGTCTATTCTACTCAATTGAGAGTATCCTCCACAAACTGAGTATGTCCTACCCGATTGAGTCTACACTCTCCAGTTTGAATTTTCCTCTCAGATTATTGCAAATCATAGGGCCACAACCCCTGATCCCCAGTAAAGTCGTCAGCAAAGCCTTTACTATTTCCAAAAAAGATACTATGAAGCCTGGATCTGACCAGATATTAGTACAATTTTCAAGTTATTACTGAAACCTGGACACGACCAGATAACAGTTTGAATACCTGAAACCTGGATCCGAACAGATAACAGTTGATCTCAATTTCAAGATGCTATGAAACCTGGACCCGACCAGATAGTAGTCTAACTCCTCTAAGATATAGAAGAACCCGGACTTAACCCGACCAAGGTTTAACTTCTCTTCCCCAACAAATCACTGTGAAACCTGGATCCGACCAGATATCAGTTGTCAAATTCATCTTCTCAAGCAAGTTGTTGTACAGCCTGGATCCGACCAGATAGCAATTACCCTCAAAGATTCATTGTGAAACCTGGAAACTGACCAGATAACAACTAAATCCCCAAACAGTTTATTGTGAAACCTAGACCCGACCAGATAACAATTGACCTTATCAACCTCAGAAATCTGCAAAGCCTGGATCTGACCAGACAACAGTTTTTCAAAAAATTTATTGTGAAACTTGGAGCCCGACCAAGATAACAATTAACTGTGATCCCCAGAGATACACTATGAGTCCTAGACTTGACCAGATAATAGTACAACTTTCCAAAAAAACCATGAAACCTGGACCCAACCAGATAGTAGTTATCACTTCAAGTTATTGCGAAGCCTGGATCCGACCAGATAATAGTTAACTTACGCATCCCCAGCAAGTTGTTGTGAAGCCTGGATCCAACCAGATAACTATTCAATTTCAAAGAAAATCTTTTGTAAAGCCTGGAATCCGACAAGATAACAGTTAATTCATCTCTTCCTCCAGTAAATTTTTGTGAAGCCTGGATCAGACTAGATAATAGCCGACTGCTTCATCCTTAGCAATTGTGAAGCCTGGATCCAACCAGATAATAGTTGACATTCAAGCGATATTCCCCAACGAAATCATCCTTTCAACAAAATTTGAAGATATACATCTCCAACGGCAATCAGGGATTCAACCTCCCAGAATTTCCTCAGCAGCAGTCAGGGATTTATTTTCCCGGACAAAAACATACATCTCACATTCATACATTATATCATGTACATACCATATGCATTTAGCATAACACCACATCTGGTGAACATCATGCAGGCATCTGCATTTTACTAACTTTTTTTCTCACAGGTAAAATATCAAGTTTTAGTATAAATCAACAAGAGATTTGTGTTGATACTTCTTCCAGTGTTTACCAACATTCCTCCAAATGGCATATATAAGCCCATTCACCATCCATCTTCGAGTGCAAATTCCTGGGCACTCTAGTGTTCAATCATCTTTCACCTTCAAGTCACGAATAGTGGATCTGCCAATATAACTCTTCAGGTTTAAGAAGATTGAATAGGGGCAGCTGTTGTACCCCAAAATTTTCCCTCTCATTTATCAAATATTTCTTCACAAAGACCTCTCTTAGTTTAAGACTGCACTAGGGTTGATCAGCTCAAGACACCTCCTCAAGCACTAATGACCAAAATTAGGATTTGAGATTGCACAAGGATATTTGAACTTTCAATGCTTCATATGACTTTCATGGATTATTATTGACCCCCGAGATTATCCATGTCAAGTTTCAAGCCTTGGATCACACTTTTGCTCAGTCAATTGAGCAGTTGACCTAAAAATCAGTTGTATTGGGTAAAAAGTCAACTATGGCCAATTTATAGTCAAACTTCATAATTTTTTATCCACATCAACATTATAAAGTCATATGTATCATTTTATCAAGTTTGGACCATAATTCCCCAAGAAATTTGATCAAATCATCAAAAGGGCAAAATGGTCAAAATTATGGTTTTGATTGAGAAATGGCAATTTCTGATTTTTGACCTAGAAAATGGTCAATTGGTTTGAAGAATGATTTCAAGAGTTCAATTGCATCATTTTGACCTAATTTCATGACCTAAAACATTCCTCAAGATCAATTAGACTGATAGTGAATTTTCAATCAATTGATCAAAAAGTCAATTGTATATTGAAAAGTCAAACTTTGACTTTTTGGTCAAAGTTCAATGCCAAAGATCACAATTCATCAAAACATGTCAAAATATGAAACTTATTCATCAAGAAATTAAAAAGTCAAGATTTCATTTTGAAAAGTCAAAGTTTTCTAATTTAGATATTTTTCTAAGTGTTTAAACTTCATCTTTTTTCATAATTTTGGGCCAATTTTTCACCATGATGCAAGAGGATTCAGAAGAAACCTTCAACATGAAAGTTGTATATCTCCATGATATATAAAACATTTCTTTACACAACTTATCCTAAAAATTCTTGGATCTTTTGTTATTAATTCCTAAAGTCATGGTTTTGAAATTGGACACTTAGTGAAATTTTGCCCTAGTTTTGGTCAGGATTTTGACCTAACTTCATGGCACTTTTTCATATAGTTCCAAGGGTAATTTTCAAAAGTGATTTAAAGAGGGGTTTTAGAGAACATCACAAGCTTTCCAAAATGTCCAAGAACTCCTTGAGATCATTCTTGAGCAGGGAGAATCGAAGAGACGAAGTTAGGGTTTTCACACTTGAAATACAAGTCATTTTGTGATGAACAAGATTCAAATTTAAAACCTATGTTGCATAATATCTACTTTATAGGCCTCAAACTTGTTAGGAACTCCATAATTAATTGCTTGCACAGCTGTTAGAGATCTCAATTCAAGCATTCAATGCAAGCCCATACTTTATATCCATTTTGGGAAGAAAGTGCACAATGCCATTTTGATAAAGTAACTTTTTGCACAAAACTTGTTCTTGAGCCTTGCAATTGCTTTCTTATGATCATACATATCCCATAACTCAAGAGAAGCTTATCTAAACACTTACAAACACTCAGCCCATGCTTGTACTTCCTCTTGAAACCATACTTCCCACTTTTCTTCAAAATCAAGTAACATAACAATCAGTCTAGAACTTGTACTTCTGACCCTCTCAAGTACTCAAGCCTTTTGCTTATACATACACAAGTAATTTATCACAAACACACGCATTCTTGAGCCCTGAAAAGAGCAAGAACTCAGATTTGCATCTCACACCTCCATTGTTGCATATTCTGGCCAGAAATCCCAAAACCAAAAACTACTCGTGCGTTTCTTGGCTTCTTGCTTCCAAAAGCTTCCAAGCATCATACACAAACAATCCCATACCCTGTTACAGTTCTGTAACACCTCCATCACCATCTTCCATTTCCAAAAATAGAGGTCTGCATATTGACTTCTCCAGGCCAGTTCAAGTACTTACAACTCAAAGTAACCATTGGAATAGCTTCCTAGGGACTCAAGGAAGCTAACCTGACCATTACATCAACTTGAATCAAGCTCATTTGCAGAACACGATTTCCAGTTTTGAGGTAAGTTATCTCAACTTTGAACTCTTCATACAAGCATCATTAATGTTTAATTTGTGAATGAAAAATGTAGGCATCATTGTTCTGAAGCTAACCATGTCTTTAGATTTCATTTATATTGCTTAAGTAGTTAGAATTTTGAATCTGAACATCCTGGAAAAATTAGGTCAGAATTTGGTACCATTCAAAATTCATGTTCATTCTTGAGAATTAGTTTAAGTTGTTTACATTTCTGGAATCGTGGTAAAATTTTACACAAGTTTCATGTTTACATTTTGGCAAATGGATGAGAAATGAACAAGTTACAGGTGGTCTGGCTGGAGGTTGAAGATGAAGTGTAATCAGGGCGCGTTTTGTATCATATATTTATTGTTTTGTTTATATCAACGGATGTATAGCCACCCCAGTGGTAAAGCGCGCGCATGTTCACCCTTAGGTCCTGGGTTCAAGCCCCAGCGTGACCTTTTACAATTTTTCATAATTTTTTGACTTTCTTTTGTTTTTTTGGCAGCGTTTGGGCTCTCATTGAGCCTAGTCTTTTTTTCTCATATTACTCCTTGGGTTACTGATTCACCCCCCCCCCCCCCCCCGGACTTTTGTTATATTTTTTATTTTTTTTATTTTTATTTCTTTTTCTTTTTCTTTATTATTATTATTATTATCAATATTATTATTATTTTTATCATTACTATTATTTTCATAAAATCATTAAGAAATCCAAAAATATTTTTTTTTATTCATTAATCATACTTATATATTTATTTTCTCCATAAAACAAAAGATTAAAAATATTTTCTTAAAGACAAATTAATTTCTTTTCTCCTTAAATAAATTCTTAGACTTAGGATAAATTGATATATTATTTTATTTTTAGTTTAAAATTAATTTAGAATTTAGGTTATTTTTATAATTGATCTTCCTTTTATTTTCATTAATTTAAAACTTTTTTCATAAAAAATCCTAAAAATCCTTTTCAAATTAATTTCTTTTCTTAATTAGTTTAATTTTATTTTTTTTAATTTTAATTAATTTTTTTTCTTTAACTAGGGCAAGACAACAAAACCCTTCATAAAAAACAACAAAAACCATTTCCTTTTCCATTTATATTATTGCATTTTATTTTTCAAATGTTGTACAATATTCAATATGGTTGTAATAGATAATTAGGTTTAATTTTCTTGTAAATCCCCATTTGTAATTTGTACACCCCCTCCCACAAGTTTGTAATAGCATAGTAATTTTAGATTCTGCAATTTATCGCTTTATATGCAAATGCTAGTAATTAGGGTTTTGTATGGAACGACTAAAACCAATCAATTAGAAAACCCTAATCAAAGACAAAACCAAGCATGAAAAACAATGTACTTGCACACAAGCACCCCTTAGGTTAAATCCACTTGGTTGCCTTACAAAATGGATATGTTATGCATGTAAGGTATCTTAGCAAAAACAAGCAAAATACAAGATCATAGTCCCTCGATGACGCTATCCATGTTGCCTTTAAAATGATCTTAGTCCCTAAAGAAAAATGCTAAGATACCTTGTAACATTGCTAATCATGGTTATACGATGACCCACGCCCATCCCGTTTACATCCAAAGATAGGGTTGCTTACCAAATCGATGGTAAGATAACAATGTCAAAGGAAAGAGGAAACAAACATGAATGACTTTTGAGTAGGTATAATGTTCCTAGTTACTTGCTCAATTTCAAAACAAAACATCCTTGCTATTTTTAAAACAAACACCAAACACTTTCAAAACTTGAAAATATTTTCAAAAGATCAACATTTTGTATACATTCTCACGAACGAGAATCATTGCAAAGTTTGCCTAAACGATGGCGCCTTTTTCAAAATACTTTTAAAAACCACACAAAGCACAATTTCAAACAAAATCAAGTGGTCTAGCAAGTAACTAAGAGCCCATGGAAAACCATGGATGAAAAGGGTTCTAATACCTTCCCTTTTCATAATCTACCCCCCGAACTCAAGAAAACATCTCAAAGGTCTTTCCTGTGCTTTTTCACCTTTCCTTTTGGATAAAAGAAAAGTCGGTGGCGACTCTTGCTAACCGCAACATTTGCGATAAGACACAAAATAACCAAGTCAGTTCTCCCATCATATCACAATATGCAAAAAAGCCTTACAACCAGAGACTCTCAAATGATCATACCTGACATTCTTTCCAAACCAAATCTTGTTTGAACGTCACTGTTCAAAGCAACAGTAGGAGTAAGATTAAGAACATGCACCTCCATGTAAAGTGTCTCACCCCAATAATTATCTGGCAATTTAGCTTCAGAGAGCATACATCTTACCCTCTCAATTAGTGTTTGATTTATCCTCTCTGCTAAACCATTAAATTGAGGAGTTTTATGAGGAGTCTTTTTATGTGGAATACCATGCTACTTGCAATATGCATCAAATGGTCCACAATACTCATCACTATTGTGATCGGTGGATCTGGATCTGACTGTTTAACGCTGGTTCGCGAAATGTCGCGGAAGCAAGAGTCGCCACCGTCTTTTATTTTCTCCAAATGGAAAGGACAAAAGCACAGAAAAATTCCTTATAGAGATTGCTCTCGGTTCGGGAGGTAGGTTATAGAAAGGGAAGGTGTTAGCACCCTTTCTATCCATGGTTATCCATGGGCTCTTAGATACTTGCTCATTGTGTTTTCAAAAGTGGTTTGTTTGCTTTTCAACTGTGGGTTTTAAAAAGTTTCTTTGAAAATTTCAGTTCGACTCTTGTATCGGTCCTCAAGAGTGTTTGAAAAATTGCTTTCGAAAGCTTTTTGAAAAGGTGTCGGTGTGAAAAGAAGTTTTTGATTTGTTTTGAAATTAGAGCAAGTATCTACGAGAATCTACCTACCCTAAGGAATTCGTCTGTGTAAATGTCCTTAAAAGTAGTGTCATCCCACCATTGAGAGGTAGGTAGCACCACCGTTGGAGGTGTTCGGGTCAATTCGAGTTTGTAGGGACATGGTGATCACCAGAGCAATGGGAAGACACCTTAGAAGCTACCCTCATGCCAGGTTCTCGGATCATGAGGACTTACTAAGACATCCTCTACTCGACGATCACCTTTCGAGGCAAGGCAACAGTGAGGCGTACCCTAGGGGTGGTGTGTGCGATTCGTGTGTCGTTTTCATTTGTATTTGTCTTGTCATGTTATTGGTGTTCTACGCTTGTTTTTTTTATTTATGTCCATACAGTCTTTCATGCTTTTGATTAACAGTTAAGATATTTGCGAGAAAGTAAATCTAAAGCTATTACAAATGGCGCGGGTCCACATCGCCAAAATTAACCGGGACCCGATTTAACGGAAAATAAATAAAGAAAGCAAATAAAGAATTGAAAAATGCGAGAAATAAATGTTACAAGGCTTTGGGAGAGGTACATAATTATTTAAACGAAATAAAATAAATATGCGAAAATAAGAAATTAAAAACGGAACGAGGGCGTTGGACCCTTTTGCAAAATATTAAAATTACATGAATTAATTAATTAAGAAAAGAAATCGTTTTTGTTTTTTTTTTTTGGTATTTTTATGTATTTTAAGATTTAATGAAAAAAGGAATTAATTAAAATTAAAATAAAATGCTAAACCTAATTCTAATTATTTTTAAGTTATTAAGAAAAATATTGAAGTTTTAACCTAAATTAAACCTAATTTTTGTATACAAATTTAATTATGAAAATAAATAAGATAAATAAATATTATTATGAGAAAGAAAAATTAAAAGGAATAAAACATTTATTAAACCTATTTCTATATTTTTTTTAGATTTTTATTATGAAAGGAATTAAAATTGCAAACCTATTTTAAACTAATCAATTTCCAAGCATTTATTTACAAGAAATATTAAAGTAAAATATTAATTATATTTTTTATCTTTTCTGATTTTTATGATGTTTTTTGTATTTTGTAAAATAATTAATTAAATCAAAACAATAAAGAAAATAATACAATAATTGAAAATAAAATATAAGAAAAATATGGAAAATTGCAAACCAGGGGGGGTTCAGACCCCAATATGGAGGTTTTGGCCTTAGCAATCTGGCCCATTTAGCCAGGCCTGGTAGACTTTTTTGAATCACGTGTGGTGCGTTGACTAGGACTTAGCGTGTTCTCCAACTCTCAGCCTTTAGATTGATCTCAAGATGGACGTGGACGGTTGATTAAGAAGGTGTATGATGCGCCTTGAACGTTAGTACTGCATGGGAAGATAATTGGAAAAATAATATGGACAATATTGAAGACCTGGGGTTCGAACCCAGGTCATGTGTATTACCAGCACCATCGCCTGCCACTAGACCAATTCAACGCGTTTGATATATAAATAAACAACAAATATTATAAGAGAAAACAAAGGAGTTAGTGGGTAGCGCGCGAATTTTTCAAACAGACCAATCAAGCCTCGCCACCACATCATCTTCTTCGTTCTGTTTTTATTTTTCTGAAATACTAATAACATAGGCAACGGTTTCCATATGTTTCCTTAGGCCCTTTTCAAGAAAATAGCGACTAGAGCTCAGGCATTCATAAATTGGGCGCGATGGGTGTTTCTTCTTCGTCTCCATGCGCTGAGTTGAATGGTGGTGGTCTTGAGGGCCAATTTTTCCTCGTTTCAAAATCCCTAATCTGAAGCTCTATAAACCCTAAAAATCAAACATGGCATAATCGTATATAGCGCACAAAAATGCAATTGAATATGTTGGTTAGCATCAGAATATCATAAGGAATATAAATCCACAATTAGAATGCCATGAGAATGTCTAGAAGTTAAAATACGATCATGATTTTTTCTCTGTACAGGGGAGGTTCTCGTTACCAATTCCTTGAGCTTTAGTGAATGTTTGTGATTGTAATCGCTTCTGGGCAACCTTGGCAAGCTAATGGAACAAGAATTAGGCTTTGAATCCACCTAAAAAGTGTTTTTCAGATTTGAGTTTTTAGGGAATTTTTTCAAGTTTGTGAAGAGCTTTCTTGCGCAGCTTAGTGTGTATCCTCATTAGGGTTGTGTTCAGGCATATGTAGTGAGTCTATTAGGTCAACAAAACTCAATCAAATCCATGGCATTCATTGATTTTGAAAATTGATTTTCTAGGATCTTTTCCATATCTTTTTCCATGTGTATTTGGTTCAAATCATATCCAATTGCTCCAATTCTTTCCTTATTTGCATATGCAAGAATTATTGAGTCTAAAACATGTATAAAAAGATTGGTTAGGGTGAGTTAAATATTTTTCATATATTTAAATGATTTAAATGAATTAATATAAATAAAAATTCAAATAAATAAATAAAAAATGAGAAAATACTTCCCTTTGGGCCAAGTGGTCGTGCACATGTCATGGATGATGAATCATGGAAGAAAAATGGGCCCATTAGCAATTTTAGGTCATTTGAAGTAATGTTGACTTTTCAAAACATCCAAAAATTTCCCAACTTCCACAAGGCATAACTTGCTCAATTTTTAAGCTTTTCTCATGTTCTTGGACATTTTGGAAAGGTCTTTGCGTCCTCTAACCAATTTCTTTGGTCCCATGTCATTTTGATTTACCAATCTCAAGTTATGGCCTTTGACTTAAAGTCCCTTTTTGTTGACTTTTGAAAATGACCTATAATGTTGAAATTGATAAATTTTTTGTGAGAGCATTTCTTGGACTTGAAGTATGAATATGAGTTGTAGGAAATGTCTTTCTCTTCAAAATGAGCTTTGGATGGAATTTTTCTGATAATCCATGTGAAAGTTATGCCCTGGTCAATTTCAGTTGACTTTTTCAGCTGTCCAAATAAGGAAACTTTTGCATCTTGATGATTTCTGAGCCAAATTTTGAGAATCATGATCAAGCATTGATCAAATGATGTTTGTGGCTTCAAAATGATATATTGACCAAAAATTTGAACTTTTGACTGTCAAATGACCATTTTGCCCCTACAGTTGACTTTAGTGCAATTTAGGGTTTTTGACTATGCAATTTTGTGCTGAATGCCTTGAAACTTGATATGAGGATACTTGACCATATTTGTAGGCATGTGAGACTTGATTGGGCCTTTGAAAACTTCATTTCTTTGATCAGAACACAAACCCTAGTTTTGACTGTATAGGAGATCTTTGACTGTGCAACCCTTGGGGAATTTTGAGACTTGATTTGGCAATTTCTTGAAGAATATGGGAGGGCAAATTTTGGGGTACAACAGTTGCCCCTGTTCAATCTTCTTAGACCTGAGGATGCAGATTGGCTGACGTGCCTTTCGTAATCCGAGGGTAGAAGATGATTGAACACTAGAGTGCCCAGAAATTTACGCTCACATAGTAGCAGTGTGATGATGGAATGGGCTTATAGATGCCATTTGGAGATTGATGAATAGGGTGATGGGCTTATAGATGCCATCTGGATGTTGATCGCGTAAGAGATTCCTTAGCGAGAACCTGCATACCTGCAACAGAAACATGAGTACCTGACACGTTGCAGGAGTTGGTTTTCAGATGCTTGGTATAGATGTGTCCTGACTGGTTACAGGAGCTGAGTCTGGAGCTTCACAAGATGATGAATGAACCAGGGATAGTTACTAACTTGCATGAATGGTAAGAGAACCTTAGGCGACTTTAACTTCAACAACGCTCGTTGAGAAAAATCTTAGCGGGAATTACCATCTTTGCAGCATCGGGAAGAGAACCATAGGCCATTATAATCTGAAAGGGAATCACCTCACTCGCCGTCGGAGAGGGAACTATAGGAAATTATAATCTGAAAGGGAATCACCTCACTCACCGTCGGAGAGGGAACTATAGGAAATTATCACCTCACTCACCGTCGGAGAGGGAAACATCTGAAAAGGACTTACCACCTCACTCACCGTCGGAGAGGGAACCATAGGAGACTATCACCTCACTCACCGTCGGAGAGGGAAACATCTGAAAAGGACTTACCACTTCACACTCACCGTCGGAGAGGGAACCATAGGATACTATCACCTCACACTCACCGTCGGAGAGGGAAACATCTGAAAGGAATTACCACCTCACTCACCGTCGGAGAGGGGACCATAGGAGACTATCACCTCACTCACCGTCGGATAGGGAAACATCTGAGAAGGACTTACCACCTCACACTCACCGTCGGAGAGGGAACCATAAGAGACTATCACCTCACACTCACCGTCGGAGAGGGAAACATCTGAAAAGGACTTACCACCTCACACTCACCGTCGGAGAGGGAACCATTAGGAAAGGAATTGTCACCTTACTCACCGTCGGAGAGGGAACCATTAGGAAAGGAATTGTCACCTCACTCACCGTCGGAGAGGGAACTAATAGGAATTTATAATCTGGGATAACTTCTACTGAGTCTTTATCAGAAAAATCTGTTGGGAGTCGATTTAGCTGGACTAGAGAAGGCCTTGAAATATGTTTGAGAATTTAACTGCATCTTTCCTGAAAGGTAAAGGTCAGTCACATGCAATGCATGATATGGACCAAGCAATGATGTTCTCAACGTGAATGAGATTTGTATGATATAATGCGTCTATGCATGCTATAATGATGTATGTGATGTTTTATGAATGTATATTTTCGTCTAGGAAAGTAAATCCTTGACGGGTACCGGGAAGTCGTATCCTGGGCTGATGTTGAAGAATAGATTTTGCTTCCGCTGGGGATGATAACTGCAAGAATACCGGTAGGAGAAAATGACTCCGTTGCGGAATAAACTTGGCGAGTGGAATACTCTGCAGGGAGAAAAGTACTCTAACGACCATGCTGGGAAGCAATACTCTGTGGGGAGAGAGATGCCTTGCTGAGTGTTGATAATAATTTGCTGGGGATACCCTTGTTGTATAGGAAGTGTTGATGGACTTTGCTGGGGTAAGAAGACTTCGTCGAGGACGCTCTTTCTGTGGCTTTTGGCTGAGGATAACCCAGTTATATCCTGTTAAGGAAATAACTCTTTAAATCAAGCCGGACGACGCGTTCGTGCTCTGCGAGGGATAAGCTTCCAGAATCTACTGGAGATAAGCTTAGTGCTTGGGGATATGGATTCCATCTTTCCTGGGGAACTGGATTGGATTCTCTTGGGGAAGTTTCGAACTACGGGGAAAGTGATTCCTTTGAATGTTGGTCTGCCGCCGGGGAACAATCTTAAATCAAGACTGTCGTAGATGCTTGTTAAGGCTGTATGCTGCTGGGGAAGGTTGAGATCTGCGGGAGGATACCCAACTTCCTTAAGGTTGATAACTGCTTTGCTTGAGGAGAGTATGTACTGACTGCTGACTTACTCTCTGGGGAATTAAAATGTACTGGTCACGTTCTTTAGCTGAACCTACCTTGGTGCCTTGGAGGACAGAACAATTGGATTGTTTAGACAACTCTTTTATTGCCCCTGTTTCTAGTGTCACCTGCAATTAATTCCTTTGTTTCGTATGCAAATATTTATGAGTTAGCAAATTATTGTCAATGCATATATCACAAATTGAACCTTGGACGTTCTTCGCAAAACAAAACAGCAAAAGAAAAAACCACTTGGCACGTTTAACTGAAAAGTGTATTTGTATTGATTTTGAATGGCCTGTGAATAGGCGCTTTGTGTACAAGAGGCTGACGTCCTAGTAAGAGAACGCCGCCGAACAAAAGAGTTTTATACAAATTTTGTACAAAAGAAAATAAAACAGCTGTGTGAAATATGAATGATCCACTGGGTTCCACTTCTGCTATTGCCTTTATAACTCCGAGCGTCTCATCACTTGATGACCTTGGTTGAAGGTGAAGCTGACTGATCGATGTCGTCTGAACTTGATGTAGATACCGGATTCTGGATGCAAAATGATCCAATGAGCCACAGTATTACGCTTTTATCCCTAATTTTTGCCTGGACTGCCCTTTCGGGTTTTCAGTCCACCGGGATACCCATTTTTGCCCAAGCCGCCTTTTCAGGTTTTCGACTTGCCGGGTGTACAGATTTTTTTTTTATTTTCATCCCTTCATTTTGCCCGAACCCTTTTGGTTCGACGGGAAGCCCTAATTTTTGCCTAGGCATGTCAGCCTAGCGGGTCTTTTTCTCATGCGTAGTATCTTTTTACTATGTCTGCATTGGCGGGGTGAGGAAGGTCGTCACCATCCATATTGGTTAATATCATTGCTCCTCCTGAGAACACATGTTTAACCACAAATGGCCCTTCGTACGTAGGGGTCCATTTGCCCCTTGGATCACTCTGAGGAAGGATGATTCGTTTGATTACCAGATCCCCAACTCGATATTCCTGTGGTCTGACCTTTTTGTTAAATGCCCTGATCATCCGTTTCTGATACGTCTGACCGTGGCAGACAGCAGCAAGTCTCTTTTCATCAATGAGGTTGAGTTGATCAAGTCGTGTCTGGATCCAATCATCTTCGTTCAGATTTGCATCCTTCATTATCCGGAGAGAGGGTATTTGTACTTCGATCGGTAAGACTGCCTCCATGCCATAAACCAGAGGGAAAGGAGTTGCCCCGGTTGACGTCCTAACTGAGGTACGGTACCCATGTAGAGTGAACGGTAACATCTCGTGCCAATCTTTATAAGTCACTGTCATCTTCTGCACGATTTTCTTGATGTTCTTATTCGCTGCTTCTACAGCCCCATTCATCTTCGGTCTGTAAGGAGAAGAATTGTGGTGCTGTATCTTGAACTGCTCGCAGAGCTCAGCGATCATCTTGTTGTTCAGATTGGTACCGTTGTCTGTAATAATCCGCTCAGGGACGCCGTACCGACAGATCAGGTTGTGCTGAATGAACCGTACCACAATAGTCTTGGTTACCGTAGCATAGGATGCTGCCTCAACCCATTTCGTAAAATAATCAATCGCCACTAGGATGAAGCGATGTCCATTAGATGCCGTAGGTTTAATCTCACCAATCATGTCTATGCCCCACATTGCAAACGGCCAAGGCGCAGTCAGAACATTCAGGGGAACCGGAGGAACATGCACCTTGTCTGCATAAATCTGGCACTTATGGCATGTCCTGGAATGTTGGTAACAGTCAGCTTCCATTGTGGACCAGTAATATCCTGCCCGTAGGATCTTCTTAGCCATAGTGTGTCCACTGGAATGTGTACCAAAGGTCCCTTCATGTAGCTCTTCCATGATCCTTTCTGCTTCAGTCTTATCCACACAACGCAGTAAGGTTGAATCATGGTTTCGCTTGTATAAGATGCCGTTGCTAAGGAAGAACTTGGCTGCGAACCTTCTCAGGAATTTCTTATCATTGACAGATGCACCTTCAGGGTATTCCTGAGCTTCCAGATATATCTTTACCTCATGGTACCAAGGCTTCTCAGTCACCAATTCAGTTTCGAGATCGCAACAGTATGCCGGTTCGTCCAGTTTCCAGATGATGATCCGGGGAGCCTCATTATCCCATTTGACCTTGAACATTGAAGACATTGTAGCTAACGCGTCCGCTAACTGATTCTCTTCTCTTGGAAAGTGTTCAAAGGTTATCTCTGTGAAGTGGGGGATCAGGGTCAACACACATTCTCTGTAAGGAATCAATTTTGGATGTTTCGTATCCCACTCTCCTTTGATCTGATTGATCACAAGAGCGGAATCTCCGAAGACATTTAGAAATTTGATCCTTAGGTCGATCGCAGCTTGAAGACCCATGATGCACGCCTCATACTCCGCCATGTTGTTGGTACAGTTGAAACATAGCCGGGCAGTTAGTGGAGTATGAGTACCTTGAGGAGATATGATGATGGCGCCGATACCATTTCCCAAAGCATTGGAGGCTCCGTCAAAGTGCATAGACCATCGGGATCCTGGTTCAGGTCCTTCATCCGGTCCAGGTACTTCATAATCAGTCACTATCATGATGCTCTCATCCGGGAATTCGAAGTTCATTGATTGATAGTCATCTACAGCTTGATGTACCAAGTGGTCTGCCAATACACTTCCCTTGATGGCTTTCTGGGTCGTATACTGAATGTCATATTCTGTCAAGATCATCTGCCATCTTGCAATCCTCCCAGACAGAGCAGGCTTTTCGAATATGTATTTCATAGGATCCATCTTTGAGATCAACAAGGTAGTGTGGGTCAGCATATACTGTCTCAGCCGGCGAGCAGCCCATACCAAAGCGCAGCAAGTTTTCTCAAGCAGTGAGTATCGGGTCTCACAGTCGGTAAACTTTTTGCTAAGGTAATAAATGGCATGCTCTTTTCGGCCAGACTCGTCATGCTGCCCCAGCACACACCCCATTGAATTGTCAAGCACTGTCAGGTATAATATCAGAGGTCTCCCTTCAACCGGTGGCATAAGTATAGGTGGTTCTTGGAGATACTCTTTGATTTTGTCAAAAGCAGCCTGACATTCATCGTTCCAACGTACTACCTGATCTTTCTTCAGCAGCTTGAAGATTGGCTCACAGGTAGCAGTCAGATGTGAGATGAAGCGAGCAATGTAATTCAGGCGTCCTAAAAAGCCTCTGACCTCCTTCTCTGTCTTAGGGACTGGCATCTCTTGAATAGCTTTGACCTTAGCAGGGTCCACTTGAATACCTTTATTACTGACCACAAAGCCTAGCAATTTTCCCGATCTTACCCCGAAGGTGCACTTGTTCGGGTTCAATCTCAGCTTGTATAGTTTCAACCGGTCAAACAACTTCTGCAGATGATCTAGGTGCTCTCCCTCAGTCTGGGACCTTGCGATCATGTCGTCAACATACACTTCTATCTCATGATGGATCATGTCGTGAAATAAAGCAACCATGGCACGTTGGTAGGTTGCCCCAGCGTTCTTTAATCCAAATGGCATGACCTTGTAACAGAAGGTCCCCCACTGAGTAACAAATGTAGTCTTTTCCATGTCTTCAGGTGCCATCTTGATCTGATTGTAACCTGAAAAGCCATCCATGAAAGAGAATACTTTGTGCTGAGCCGTATTATCAACAAGGACATCAATGTGAGGTAGGGGGAAATCATCCTTGGGGCTGGCCCTGTTCAGATCCCTGTAGTCAACACACATTCTGACCTTACCGTCCTTCTTCGGTACCGGCACCACATTAGCAACCCACTGAGGGTAAGAAGTCACTGCAAGAAACCCGGCATCAAACTGTTTCATCACCTCGACTTTAATCTTCTCAGACATCTCTGGACGCATCCGACGGACCTTTTGCTTAACTGGAGGGCAGTCTTCCTTAGTTGGCAAGTGATGGACCACAATATCGGTATCCAACCCGGGCATGTCTTCGTAGGACCAGGCAAAGATCTCCATATAATCATGCAGCATCTTGGTTAACCGTTGCTTCACGCTGAGCTCTAGGTTGGCACCAATCTTTACCTCTTTCCTGTCTGCCTCGGTACCCAAGTTTATTGTTTCCACTGGCTCTTCATGGGGTTGAATTGCCCTCTCTTCCTGAAGCAACAGTCTTGCAAGCTCGCCAGGCACTTCGCAATCATCTTCACCTTCGTCTTCGGCTAAGTTGATCGGATTTTCGAAGTCATAATTGGCAGTAGCAGAGTTGTTATCAGTGAGATCCAGAGTGGATTGGAACCTGTATGAGTGAGTGTGTGTGTAAATACAGCTGTTTTGAAATATATGTAAAAGAAAGAAAGACAGAAAAGGAGCACAATATTTGTAATGCGGAAATACGTCCAAGATTTTCATTCATGATATATGAAATGACAATTTGTATGCCCTCACAAATAGAACCACAGTGCCTCGGGTAAGACACCGGGCCATAGAGTTTATCATTGTTTATTACAAAATAACAAAACATAGGAATTCATTACTCAGTAACAAGAGAAACAGGGAGATTGTCTTTTGCACTCCAATTGTTAAGTCCACCGTCGGTTGCCGGGTAGATCCAGCTATCAAACTCAGCTTCATCAACTTCCTCTTCATCCCCAATAGCATTAACTCCATGAGCAGGCAGGGGAGCTGTCACTACATTAGGTTTCTCAGATGCCTCAAACTGTACCTCTTGGGCATCAATAAGGTCCTGCAGCTTGTTCTTTAACGCCCAACAGTCATCGGTAGAGTGCCCCGGGCTATCTGAATGGTAAGCACAACGAGCATTCGGGTTGTACTTAGGAGATGCAGTATTGGGGAACTTCGGAGCCTCCCTGACAGTCACCAAATTGGTGGATAGCAACTGTAGCAGGATCTGCGATAGGGTCATGCTTAACCGGGTAAACTCCCTCCGGGGTCTTTCAGCCCTTTGCGTATTGGTCGGCCGAGGAGCGGCAGCAGGCTTGGCAATCATTACCACACTGACAGATTGGCGGCGCTCAGGTCTCTCTGATTTCCGGGAACCATATACGGCACTAGACTCCTTCTTGAATGGTTTCTTTTCCGAACTAGACGATGCACCCTTCGCAATCTTCCCAGACTTCAACCCAGCTTCAATTCTCTCTCCAGTTAGAATCAAATCAGTGAACCCAGCAGAAGAATTCCCGATGAGATGGTTGAAAAATGGCCCAGATAGGGTCCCCAAGAACATGTCCACCAACTCCCGATCAGTCAATGGTGGCTGCACCCTACCAGCCAGGTCTCTCCACTTCTGAGCGTACTCCTTAAAACCTTCGCTTGCACCTAACGACATACCCTGGAGTTGGGTACGGGTGGGGGCAAGGTCGGCATTATATTGATATTGCTTATAGAAAGCAGTAGCCAACTCCTCCCAGTTACGAACCTTGGTCCCATCCAGCTGATAGAACCATTCGAGATGAGTCCCTGAAAGACTCTCCTGGAAGAAGTGGATCCATAAATTCTTATCCGCTGAGTACGACTGAATTTTCCGAACATAGGACCTTAGATGCAGCTTGGGACAAGACGCCCCGTCATACTTAGAGAAGGATGGTGCTTTGAACTTGTGAGGGATGATCACACCAGTTGACAAACCCAGATCTCCGAAATCCAGTCCAGGTACCTGTTGAACCTCCATAGCCTTCAATCTGTCCTCTAGTTGCTTATATCTGTCTTCTGCAGGAGGGTACTGCTCTTCATCAAAATCTGTCTCGTTGTCGGAGACTACCGGACTAGGAACCCTTGCTTCTGCCTGAGGAGAATTCTTGTCAACAGAAGAACCAGCCTCTTCCTGTTGCAGAGTATTGTTAAACCTTCGGCCCGAGTTGAACAGAATGGTTCTTCTCTTCTTCTTCTTCTCCTTCTTCAGGAGCATAGTCTTCAGTTCTTCTTGGCCTTGAGCCAGACCCTTGATTAATTCCTGGAATTGTGCATTCTGCACCTGAAGAGCCTTGATTGATGTCTCAGTTGATGCAGATTCGGGATTCATGATGCTGAAATAAACAGCGAAGAACTGTAAGCAACCTGAAAAGAGGAAAAACCTGCTATGCACATGATGTATGAAATGTGTTTATGCAATGCATTCAAGGGTTCGAAAGTTCAAATTTGTTGTAGACAAAAAGGAACACACGTTATCATTAAGGAAACCATTGTTTAATACATTAAGGCCTCATGGGCAAGAGTACAAAAGTCAAATCAATCCCAAAATATGCTGCGCATCCTCTTTGGAGCTATGTAGGTGTTGAGATTCCTCTCCTCATGCAGCAGGCGGGTGAGCTCCAAGACCTTCTTTTCACTGGCATGTAGACTAGTCTCAAGAGAATTCCTTTCCTCCTTAAGCTGGATCCAGCTCTTCTGCATCTCTTCCCAGGATGTGGGCATGTCAGGGTGCTGAATAGTATAGGACACTTCTCCTTCCAAGACTGGTTCTTTGATTACTGGGAGCATATGAGGATAAGGCATTACTAACTTCTGGGAGCGGGCTCGTACCCACTTGAGATAAGGTTCCAACGGGATGGAGTTCATGTGCCCCAGTGTCTTGCTGTCTATCCTACTTGGCATCCTCCAGGCTCTGATAAATCTCTGGAAAAGTCCTTGAGTATCATTGTCGAAGTCAAAAACTATGTCAGGGATTAACATGTCATGAGGACCATCCCTCCGAGCATAACCAAACTGTCTCCAAGCCAGGCATGGGCTATAAGTAATACCTCCTCTGATTCCAAGTAAAGGAACATTAGGGTACTCCCCGCAACGATCAATGATAGTGACATCTTCTCTGGACCTAGGGCACCAATGTATATCTGCATGCGTAAGAGTCATCAACCGTTGTGACCATATCAAACCCCGCTCATTCTTCAAGGCTGATTGTGGAAGGTGCGAAATAAACCACCTTCCCAGGAGAGGAGTGCAACACATAAGGACACCCCTTTTTCTCATGGTTCGAGTGTAACATGAGTGAAGGATGTCCCCCAGCAACGTAGGTATAGGATTCCTGGACATAAAGATCTGGACAGCACTGATATCAATAAGCTGATCTGGGTTAGGAAACAACACCAAACCATAAACAAGGAGGGCCACAACCTCTTCAAAAGCTTGCAAGTCAAGGGAGTTCCAACATTCAAGGGCCTTTTCAAACAGAAACCTGGCTAAGAACCCTTTGATACCACTTCTAACTTCCCAATGTCCCTTGAGGTCAGATGACTGTAGGTGCAAGGCTTTAGCAATCTCTTCAAGCTTAGGTTCCTTTTCTGTACCGTTGAAGGGTAGTTGATCAAGGATAGGGATCTTCAGGAGCCGGGAGAACTCCTCCAATGTAGGTACCAACTGATAATCCAAGAAGGTAAAACAGTGATGCAGAGGGTCAAAGAATTGGAACAGGACCTTGATCATATCTTCCTCAATGTTGGTGTTGACCAAGCTGATGAGGCTTCCATGTCTTTCACTGAATGAAGAGTTCTCAGGAATCATGGATATAAGCTCCTTAAGCTGAGGAGGGATCCTTACAAGACTGACTTGGATTGTCTTTCTACGAACAGTTTCCATGTCCTACAAAACAAGAACAAAGATGAAAATTCGAACCCCTGAAATGGTTAGTCAATGCATATGATGCTGGATGATGTCATGATGCTATGATTAAATACACCACAGATATTTACAAAGACAAACATGTAAGGCACACAAGGCACACAAGACAAGCCCTTAAGGTTTAAGGCCAGCATGGGGTCTGGGTAGTACCCTCTTGAAGTTGGTGGGTTCAACCTGTCCTAATCAAAGTAACCGGGTTCTAAGGTTCCCAATATCACGGGATTGCTTTCATTGTTCATCGTTTCGATTTAGCCACTGAACTGGCGACCGAAATATTCCAGGAAAGCAACCCTCAATTGAGCGTAGTATCGAGTATCAACCAACCTCGGACTGCACCAAAGTCAATTATCTTACTACCCTAAGGAGGCCAAGATAGTTCAATTAAGGTTCCTAAGGTCTGTTGATGCTTCATGACACCACGCGGAGGCCCCGTACTCTCCTTGACTGAACTCAAGGGTTACCGGTACACACCAAAGTGCCACATCAACGTAGCAGACTGTTTCAACCATGTCGGTATACCCCGCACAGTTCCCTCACAGCCTTGTTGCTACTTTCTAAGAAGGTATCCCCCAGATCCGGGTTAGGATCTATAGAACTCCCAAGACAGTCCCACAATTTAAAGCAAACAAGGAAAACAATTGAAAACATAGTTATGACCTAGCCCTAAGGTACACCCCACTTTAAGTTTGTATCCCCAGCAGAGTCGCCAGTTCTGTGATCGGTGGATCTGGATCTGACTGTTTAACGCTGGTTCGCGAAATGTCGTGGAAGCAAGAGTCGCCACCGTCTTTTATTTTCTCCAAATGGAAAGGACAAAAGCACTGAAAAATTCCTTATAGAGATTGCTCTCGGTTCGGGAGGTAGGTTATAGAAAGGGAAGGTGTTAGCACCCTTTCTATCCATGGTTATCCATGGGCTCTTAGATACTTGCTCATTGTGTTTTCAAAAGTGGTTTGTTTGCTTTTCAACTGTGGGTTTTAAAAAGTTTCTTTGAAAATTTCAGTTCGACTCTTGTATCGGTCCTCAAGAGTGTTTGAAAAATTGCTTTCGAAAGCTTTTTGAAAAGGTGTCGGTGTGAAAAGAAGTTTTTGATTTGTTTTGAAATTAGAGCAAGTATCTACGAGAATCTACCTACCCTAAGGAATTCGTCTGTGTAAATGTCCTTAAAAGTAGTGTCATCCCACCATTGAGAGGTAGGTAGCACCACCGTTGGAGGTGTTCGGGTCAATTCGAGTTTGTAGGGACATGGTGATCACCAGAGCAATGGGAAGACACCTTAGAAGCTACCCTCATGCCAGGTTCTCGGATCATGAGGACTTACTAAGACATCCTCTACTCGACGATCACCTTTCGAGGCAAGGCAACAGTGAGGCGTACCCTAGGGGTGGTGTGTGCGATTCGTGTGTCGTTTTCATTTGTATTTGTCTTGTCATGTTATTGGTGTTCTACGCTTGTTTTTTTTATTTATGTCCATACAGTCTTTCATGCTTTTGATTAACAGTTAAGATATTTGCGAGAAAGTAAATCTAAAGCTATTACAAATGGTGCGGGTCCACATCGCCAAAATTAACCGGGACCCGATTTAACGGAAAATAAATAAAGAAAGCAAATAAAGAATTGAAAAATGCGAGAAATAAATGTTACAAGGCTTTGGGAGAGGTACATAATTATTTAAACGAAATAAAATAAATATGCGAAAATAAGAAATTAAAAACGGAACGAGGGCGTTGGACCCTTTTGCAAAATATTAAAATTACATGAATTAATTAATTAAGAAAAGAAATCGTTTTTGTTTTTTTTTTTGGTATTTTTATGTATTTTAAGATTTAATGAAAAAAGGAATTAATTAAAATTAAAATAAAATGCTAAACCTAATTCTAATTATTTTTAAGTTATTAAGAAAAATATTGAAGTTTTAACCTAAATTAAACCTAATTTTTGTATACAAATTTAATTATGAAAATAAATAAGATAAATAAATATTATTATGAGAAAGAAAAATTAAAAGGAATAAAACATTTATTAAACCTATTTCTATATTTTTTTTAGATTTTTATTATGAAAGGAATTAAAATTGCAAACCTATTTTAAACTAATCAATTTCCAAGCATTTATTTACAAGAAATATTAAAGTAAAATATTAATTATATTTTTTATCTTTTCTGATTTTTATGATGTTTTTTGTATTTTGTAAAATAATTAATTAAATCAAAACAATAAAGAAAATAATACAATAATTGAAAATAAAATATAAGAAAAATATGGAAAATTGCAAACCAGGGGGGGTTCAGACCCCAATATGGAGGTTTTGGCCTTAGCAATCTGGCCCATTTAGCCAGGCCTGGTAGACTTTTTTGAATCACGTGTGGTGCGTTGACTAGGACTTAGCGTGTTCTCCAACTCTCAGCCTTTAGATTGATCTCAAGATGGACGTGGACGGTTGATTAAGAAGGTGTATGATGCGCCTTGAACGTTAGTACTGCATGGGAAGATAATTGGAAAAATAATATGGACAATATTGAAGACCTGGGGTTCGAACCCAGGTCATGTGTATTACCAGCACCATCGCCTGCCACTAGACCAATTCAACGCGTTTGATATATAAATAAACAACAAATATTATAAGAGAAAACAAAGGAGTTAGTGGGTAGCGCGCGAATTTTTCAAACAGACCAATCAAGCCTCGCCACCACATCATCTTCTTCGTTCTGTTTTTATTTTTCTGAAATACTAATAACATAGGCAACGGTTTCCATATGTTTCCTTAGGCCCTTTTCAAGAAAATAGCGACTAGAGCTCAGGCATTCATAAATTGGGCGCGATGGGTGTTTCTTCTTCGTCTCCATGCGCTGAGTTGAATGGTGGTGGTCTTGAGGGCCAATTTTTCCTCGTTTCAAAATCCCTAATCTGAAGCTCTATAAACCCTAAAAATCAAACATGGCATAATCGTATATAGCGCACAAAAATGCAATTGAATATGTTGGTTAGCATCAGAATATCATAAGGAATATAAATCCACAATTAGAATGCCATGAGAATGTCTAGAAGTTAAAATACGATCATGATTTTTTCTCTGTACAGGGGAGGTTCTCGTTACCAATTCCTTGAGCTTTAGTGAATGTTTGTGATTGTAATCGCTTCTGGGCAACCTTGGCAAGCTAATGGAACAAGAATTAGGCTTTGAATCCACCTAAAAAGTGTTTTTCAGATTTGAGTTTTTAGGGAATTTTTTCAAGTTTGTGAAGAGCTTTCTTGCGCAGCTTAGTGTGTATCCTCATTAGGGTTGTGTTCAGGCATATGTAGTGAGTCTATTAGGTCAACAAAACTCAATCAAATCCATGGCATTCATTGATTTTGAAAATTGATTTTCTAGGATCTTTTCCATATCTTTTTCCATGTGTATTTGGTTCAAATCATATCCAATTGCTCCAATTCTTTCCTTATTTGCATATGCAAGAATTATTGAGTCTAAAACATGTATAAAAAGATTGGTTAGGGTGAGTTAAATATTTTTCATATATTTAAATGATTTAAATGAATTAATATAAATAAAAATTCAAATAAATAAATAAAAAATGAGAAAATACTTCCCTTTGGGCCAAGTGGTCGTGCACATGTCATGGATGATGAATCATGGAAGAAAAATGGGCCCATTAGCAATTTTAGGTCATTTGAAGTAATGTTGACTTTTCAAAACATCCAAAAATTTCCCAACTTCCACAAGGCATAACTTGCTCAATTTTTAAGCTTTTCTCATGTTCTTGGACATTTTGGAAAGGTCTTTGCGTCCTCTAACCAATTTCTTTGGTCCCATGTCATTTTGATTTACCAATCTCAAGTTATGGCCTTTGACTTAAAGTCCCTTTTTGTTGACTTTTGAAAATGACCTATAATGTTGAAATTGATAACTTTTTTGTGAGAGCATTTCTTGGACTTGAAGTATGAAGATGAGTTGTAGGAAATGTCTTTCTCTTCAAAATGAGCTTTGGATGGAATTTTTCTGATAATCCATGTGAAAGTTATGCCCTGGTCAATTTCAGTTGACTTTTTCAATTGTCCAAATAAGGAAACTTTTGCATCTTGATGATTTCTGAGCCAAATTTTGAGAATCATGATCAAGCATTGATCAAATGATGTTTGTGGCTTCAAAATGATATATTGACCAAAAATTTGAACTTTTGACTGTCAAATGACCATTTTGCCCCTACAGTTGACTTTAGTGCAATTTAGGGTTTTTGACTGTGCAATTTTGTGTTGAATGCCTTGAAACTTGATATGAGGATACTTGACCATATTTGTAGGCATGTGAGACTTGATTGGGCCTTTGAAAACTTCATTTCTTTGATCAGAACACAAACCCTAGTTTTGACTGTATAGGAGATCTTTGACTGTGCAACCCTTGGGGAATTTTGAGACTTGATTTGGCAATTTCTTGAAGAATATGGGAGGGCAAATTTTGGGGTACAACAACTATTATCAGAACAAACACATTTCATCTTCTCATCTGTCTGTCTCTCTACTAAAGCATGA
This sequence comes from Vicia faba, assembly GCA_948472305.1. NCBI lineage: Eukaryota > Viridiplantae > Streptophyta > Magnoliopsida > Fabales > Fabaceae > Vicia > Vicia faba. Next base: position 1,457,655,163 of record OX451735.1, read on the forward strand.
AATTCTTTGAACTTCTCCAACACTTGGTCTTTTGTATTCAAGGCATAAATTCATTGTTCCCGGGAAAAATCATCAATAAAGGTAACAAAATAAAGTGCACCACTAAAATATTTTACCTTTAATGGCCCACAAACATTAAAATATACTAATTGAAGCAACTTTGACTTCCTTGAGAAAGAATGTATCTTGAAAGATACTCTAGTCTGTTTACCAGCCATGTAATGAGAACACTTCTCCAAATATTCATTCTTTAATCCTTGAAGAACATCCTTTTTGGCCAAAACATTCAGCCCATTTTCACTAATATGACTAAGTCTTTGGTGCCACAAAGATGCTTCCATGTCGATAGCATTTACATTCTCCCTAGCAACCAAAACTTTTGTCCAATATAATTTAGAAATCTTATCCCCTTTAGCCATAACCAAGTTACCTTCGTTGAGTTTTTACTTTAGAACCAAAGTGGTTGTCATAACCACAATCATCAAGCATATTGTTGCACCCTAAAATTTGCCCTCTCATGTTTTCCAAAGTCTTCCCTTGCATGGTTGATCACAAACCCTTGCCTACGGAAAAAGAAAATTTTTTAGTGGTACTTTAAGTACCTTTCGATTGGCATTCTGAAAGGCCCTTCGATTGGTACTTTGAAGGGACACTTAGATTGGCATTATGGACAAGCACTTCGATTTGCATTCTGAAAGACCCTTCGATTGGGATTCTGAATGAGCCTTTCGATTGGCACCCTGGGCAAGGCCTTCGATTGGCATGCCAAGGGGTCCTTCGATTTAGCATTGTGTCAAGGCAGCTTCGACAGGCATGTGAACCATGTCCTTCGATTAGCATGAACAGAACCTTTCGATTGGCCTGTTAACAAAGCCTTTCGACTGGGTTGTTAACAAAGCCATCAAGGGGGCACCCAGAAAACATGTCCAGGTACACTGAACATGAGAAAATGGCATGTTTTCCTTGCAAATATGGAAATAATTAAATGCTGATTGTGGATTTAATTCCTGAGTTAAATGCCAGATTCTTGCCTTTTCTGATTCGACCAGAGCGACTCTTTTCAAATCAAGCAGTCGAAGCATTCAGAAGGCCCATTCGAAGGAGGCAAACCAGGACCAATCGAAGAGCAGGGCCTGAAGGCATTCGAAATCCAAAAGCGTCCAGGTTCATTCAAGGGACACGAATGTTTCAAAAAAGGAAATTATTTAATGTGTCTAATTCTTGTCTCATGGCTTTAATGGCCTGTTTAATGGCTGTCTCTTGCCGTTACTGCACCCTCACACCCCTATAAATACAGAGGCCAGCATACATATCAAAAACACGAAAAAAAACACACAACAGGAGAAAAAAAACCTTGGAGTTACGCTGTCAAAAGTCATCAACATTTTCATAAGTAATCCATGCCAAAGTAACCATTCAGCAAACATCTCCACGCCCAGAAGTCCCAGATCGAAGGTGCCTACATCCAGGAAGTGCCCAAATTAAAAGTCCAATCTGGTGGTAAGAAAGGGTAAACTATCCAACCTCATATTTGCATAACACATTATTACTTGTTGTTACCTTTGATTTGCCATCCTAGACAGGATCGAAAGGCCTGGGTTTGGCGCCCAGGTCATGTTCTTCGTTTGCCAACACTTACTGCAGACATAGCCTGAAGAGACCCAGCAAGTGCAGGATCGAAGGGCCTGGGGTTTCAATACCCAGGCCCTGTGTTGTATTTCACTAACATACTTTTGCAGGTATAACATCCCAGATCGAAGGAGACACCTTCTCTGGATCGAACCCATTAGCATGCTGGATCGAAGGGGGCATCTCATTCCTGGATCGAAAGCCATGGCCTCCATGATCAAAAGACAATCCTCTTCCCTGGATCGAAGGCTACTCACGCCTTACTGTCTGGCCCAATCGAAGCTTCCATTCCCTCCCTGGGTCGAAACTCCTCTTTTTCCATGGATCGAAGAATCCCCCTTGTATTTTATTTTTGTTTTTCATAGACTTCTTTTTATCTTTTCAATTAACATTAAAATCAAAAAACACAAAAACATTAGGCTAGTTTTTCCTATTAAATTAGTTTTGTTAATTAATCTTTTAATTATCTTAACATTTTTTCCAAAAACTTAAATTAAATAGATTTAGATCATTTTCCCAAAATAAAATAAAACAAAAAAAGAGATTTTATTCTTAGATTTTTAGAGGTTATTTTCAGATTCGCGCGCGTCTATTTTATTATAACTGCTTATTGGTTTGTAATAGCTTAACTAAGGCCTTTTACACTTTACTGTTTTTTTATTCCCCCAATTTTTGGACATGTAAATAATCCCCCTCCCTGAAGCCTTGTAATAGCGTAGGATTTACAATTCCCGCACTTTAAATTCCTGTACATATATTAACTGTTTAGATGTATGCTAACTAGGCTATGCATGACAAGATTAAACTCCTAACTTAAAATCAATCGTAGCTCACCATAACATGTACAAAGATAATATAACTGAAAAATAATACACTTGCACATGCCACTCTAAGGGTACGCCTCACTTGGTTGCCTCGAATGTGGTTATTGAGTATAGGAAGTCTTAGAGGTCGTCCTTTTGTCCCAAGATCATAAGTTGCCTCGAAACGGTTGCCTCAGATAAAATGATCTAAGACATGAGGATCACCACTAAGGCATCCTAACGTTGCTTTAGTGACCACACGTCCCTTAAACTGAATTGACCCGAAAACTCCAACGATGGTGCTACCTACTCCTCAATAGTGGGATAGCACTGTCTAAAGGACATTTGCACAGTTTAATTCCTTTTTGAGTAGGTAGAGGTTCTTAAGTACTTGCTCATTTTAAAAACAAAACAAAACTTTTCACACTTACACTTTTCGAACAAAGTTTTCAAAACACTTCATTACACTCTTGAGGACAGAAGCAAGAGTTAAACCGAAGTTTCAAACAAAAAACTCTTTTTAAAACCCACAAACACAAAGAAAAGCAAACTTTTGAAAACACAGTGAGCAAGTACCTAAGAGCCCGTGGATAACCACGGATAGAAAGGGTGCTAACACCTTCCCTTTCTATAATCTACCTCCCGAACCCGAGAAACAATCTCGAAAAGGAATTTTTCTGTGCTTTTGTCCTTTCCTTGTTAGATAAAATAAAAGACGGTAGCGACTCTCGCTTACCGCGACACTTTGCGAAAACAAACGCAAACGCGAACCAGCATTCAAAAACAATCAGTTCTCATTCCCACCGATCACAGAACTGGCGACTCTGCTGGGGAATTATTATAAGTGAGGTGTACCTTAGGATTAGATCACTTGTGTATTCAATTGTATGCTTTGTATGCTTTAAATTTTGTGGGTTTGTATTGGAGTTCTATAGATCATAACCCGGATCTGGGGATACCCTTTAGGTAAGTAGCAACAAACTGTGAGGGAACTGTGTGGGGTATACCGACATGGTTGAAACAGTAGCTACGTTGATGTGGCACTTTGGTGAGTACCGGTAACCCTTGAGTTAAGTCAAGGAGAGTACGGGGCCGCCGCGTGGTGTCGTGAAGCATCAATTGACCTTAGAACCTTACTTGACCATCTTGGCCTTTTTTAGGGGTAGTGAGATGACCGACTTTGGTGCAGTCCGAAGTTGGTAGATACTCGATACTACACTCATTGAGAGTTGTTTTCTTGGAATATTTTGGTCGCCAGTTAAGTGGCTAAACCAAAACAATGAACATAGAAAACAATCCAATGATATTGAGCTCCTTAGAACCCGGTTACTATTTATAGGACAGGTTTTGAGCCAACTAAACTCAAGAGGGTACTTACCTATGAAACTCCATGTCAGCCTAAACTTAAGGTTGTTTGTGTGACTTGTATGCCTTCAAACTTGAACTACTTGCATATACCTGTTATCTGACAACATGGGTTCCTTGCAGGTTTTGTTTACAGTCCTTATCCAATAATCTGGATTTATTGCAGGGCTTACTTACATCACCTCACACTTGTGCTTAAACGCATAGCATACACATCATAACATCATGCCTTAACATTCCTTTAACCATTTCAAGGATCTCAAGGGTTTGTGATGCAGGTTATGGTAAATAAAATGGCTAGCAAGGGACAAAGGGGATTTATTTTCCTCTAGCCAAAGTTGTCTAGAAATCCAAGCACGATAACTTGAGTCAGGGGCTATGACCCACTCGATATGGTGAGCTTGACTCTTGAAGAAGGACTCTCAGCAACATGAAGTTCCTTCATTCAAGCTACCAGATTTAGATTCTAACAGTTTCTTGTTTACCCCGCGAGATCCTTGAAAACATTGCATACATATATCATACATATCATTGCATAACAGGTCTCCCAGTACAGGTCTCTCATGTTCTCGCTGTTTATTTCAGCAATGGCTTTCCAACTAAACAACCAAGATCTTCGGGCTCAAAACGCCCAACTTCAAGAAATGTTCTTGAACCTATCCCAGGGGCAAGAAGAAATAAAAGCTCTCCTCACAAGGGGCTTGGTCCTAGGGAATCCAGGAGGCATCAGGAATGATCAGTTGGAAGGGCTACAAATTGAGTTGGCAACAATGAAGATCCAGATGATGGGACAGCTGATAGGCCAGATGGCTCTCATTCAAGACTTAGCTCAAAGACAAGAAGAGCTCAGGGTCCTCGTCAACAAGCTGCTTCAAAATAACCAAATGGGGCAAACAACTAGGGTTGAAGATCAAGTCATCATTCAACCACCTTTGGGGCAAGAAGACAAGGGAAAATCTCCTCAGCTTGCTTCAGAGTCACAAGCCCAGCATCAACCTCGCCAGCATCAACAAGGTAATCGTCGTAAGTGAAATACGTCTGGAAGACATTTCTCTGAGACTGATATACCATCATCTCTCATACTGAAACGCTTGTTGGAGGTCAATCTGATTACTTTAAAGGATCCTCTCCGGAATCCCAACACCTCTGCTCCTACCTATCATCCCAATGAAAGGTGTGCATACCACTCTGACATTCCGGGACATGACACCGACGAATGTTGGACTCTGAAGAACAAGATCCAAGACTTGATTGACGCAAAGGAGATTGAGTTCATGCCGGATGGTGAGATGAAAATCTTCCACTGAGAATTCTCCATCTGAGATGACTAGTTCAGACTAAGAGACTTTTGTTCATTTGAAATCTGAAGTTGTATTTTTCTTTGCTTATTCAAACAATTATCTATTAATGCCAAACTTTGTTTCATTAATGCATTGCATGTGTTTGTCTTGATTTGATCCAATCATTTTAATTACATTTAAACTATGCTTTTTACTCACTTTATGACATTCAACTCTTGCTAAAAGTTACAAGCCTTTAGAGGGAGGATGATGAAACAATGCCATAATCTCATACAGTATGCTTTTGGACAGACCTTGCTGACGATGTACAGGCGTTTCTTTCAAATCCTAAACACTGGAGTTATAAGGAAGATAATCCCTAGTCAACCCCTTCGAGCCAAAGAAGTAGGAGTTTTCTCTTTTAAACACAAATTGAAACCTTTAATTCAAACCTGGGGCAGGGTAGTCTCCCAGTTAATTCAAAAGACGCGCATTGAAGTCGCAAAACTCTCAGTTCATAATACAACGAACGACATCAAAAGCATTCCTCTGGAATCAAAAGACAGTGGTGGTTCCTTATCTCATAGGCAGTCAATCTCTCAAAAGAGAAAAGTCCACTGAGCCAAAACCTATAAAGGAGGTTTAAGAAAGTTGGGGCATCCCGCTGACTGTAATCTCGAAAACAGAAACAGTCAGGCAAAAGTTAGGGATAACAAATCAAAAGAACGAGGTCGCTAAAAATCCTCAACAACATGAAAAATGTTGCAAAATGACTGCCTTCCAACAAATTCAACTTGTGTGAACCATCACCAAAAACGTCGTTCCAGACTCATTTGGAGTTCAAATGCACAATTAACTGAGTTTAGGATTGAAGAACATCACGAAGAGCGGGTGGGTACTGTGATCAGTGGATCTGGAACTGATTGTTTAAAGCTGGTTCGTGAAATATCACGGAAGCAAGAGTCGCCACCGTCTTTTATTTTCTCCAAACAAGGAAAGGACAAAAGCATAGAAAAATTCCTTATGAGATTGCTCTCGGTTCAGGAGGTAGATTTATAGAAAGGGAAGGTGTTAGCACCCTTTCTATCCGTGGTTATCCACGGGCTCTTAGGTACTTGCTCTTATGTTTCCAAAATTTGTTTGCTTTTCAAGTGTGTGTGGGTTTTGAAAAAAGTTCGTTTGAAAACTTCTAGGTAACTCTTGTATCAGTCCTCAAGAGTGTATGAAGTATTGTTTGAAAACTTTTTGAAAGTGTAAGGTGTGAAAAGTATTTTGTTTGTTTTGAAAAGAGCAAGTACCCATGAGTCATCTACTACCCTAAGGAATTAAGTTGTGTAAGAGTCCTTTAGGTAGTGCCATCCCACCATTGAGAGGTAGGTAGCACCACCGTTGGAGGTGTTCGGGTCAATTCTTTATCGGGACAGTGTGATCACCAGAGCAATAGTAGGATACCTTAGAAGCTACCCTTATGCCATTGATCCTTTTTAATTCGAGGCAACTTTTCCGAGGCAACTTGTTTTGAGGCATATGGATCAACGGACATAAGGACTTACTAAGACGTCCTATACTCGACGACCACGTTTCGAGGGGCAAGGCAACAATGAGGCGTACCCTAGAAGTGGTGTGTGTATTCGTGTGTTGTTTTCAGTTATATTTTATCTTGATCATGCATTGGGTGAGCTACGCCTTGATTTTATTTGGGCCATTCATTCTTTCATGTGATTAGCAGTTTAAAGGTGCAGAAATTAAAATGCGGAAAATAAAGGTCCTACGCTATTACAAGGCGCGGGTCTATACATCGCCAAATTAACAAAGACCCGTTTTTTTAAATAAAATGCGAAAAGTAAATAAAGTCCCTAATTACTATTACAAGGCTTTGAACAATTACATAATATTTGAAACAAAAAATAAAGACAAACGCGCGAAAAGAAATTAGAATCGAATGTGCGAAGGGCGTTGGACCCTTTAAAGATGAAATTAAAATAAAAAATTGATTAATGATTAAATAAAAAAAAGAAATTATTTTTATGTTTTTTTAGGTATTTATGAAATAAAGAAAATTAATTGAAATTAGAAATTAAATAAAACCCTAATTCTAAGTTTGTTTTTAATTATTAAAAAATGTTTAAGTTTTGACCTAATTTACACTAATTATTTAATTACAAGTTTATTTACAAAATTAATTAATAATTATTAGTAATGGTAATAAGAAAATTATTTATTAAGCAAAAGAATAAAAAAATGCTAACAAACCTAATTTCTACATTTTTTTAGTTATTTAAGAAAAATATTAAAATAAAACCTAATTTTACTAAATTGATTTATTAAAAGATTTATTTACAAAATATTAATGAACTAAATATTAAATAAAACATATTTTATTTTTTTGATTTCTGATTTTTATACTGAAAATTATTTTTATGAATTAAAAAAAACAATTAAAATAACAAGAAGAAAAGAAAAGGGAATTTAGAAAAAGGAAATACAAACAATGGGGGGTTTCTGCCCAATTTGGAGGTGTTGCAAGCAGTTTGGCCCATTCAATTCCAGGCCCTTTTTAACTTTCAGCGTTTGCGTATGGCATGGTTGACTAGTGTGCATGATGGGGTCCAGGTTCTGGCCCTTGGATTGATCCCTGGAGACATGTGGCAGGCGCAAGCGTAGGGCGTTTGGTGGACCACTAGAGGGGAGCAACACCTGAATATATTACAAACAAAATTATTGAGAATATGGGGGACCTGGGAATCGAACCCAGGTCCCAATACCTGCGTGCCACTTCATTTGCCAATTGAACCAAAGCGTTTAGTTGTATGTTTAGTGGAATCTGAATAATATATGTGAAAAGATAGTGTTATGCTGGATCAAAATAAAACGCGCCAATTATTCAAACTGCCCAACCATGTGCCAATAACTCAGCATCTTCTTCATTGTTTCTTCGTTTTGCCTGAAAATAAAAGATAGATAGCGGGGGTTTTAAACCCCCACTAAGCTTCAACCTGCAAAATAGCGATTAGCGTATAGTCAAAAAGAAAAAGGGCGCGAGGTGTGGATTCCACTCGTTTTGAGGTCCTGATTTCAGTGGTACATGTTTGATTGGCCAATTTTGCCTTATGCGTAAAACCCCAAATCAAAGCTTCAGAAACCCTAGAAAATTTTCATGGCAACTTTTGACACAGGCAATATTAATTCAATTAGAGGATACCAATAGCTTCAGAAGGTTCATGTTAGTGTAAACATTCAAACGTATGGAAAATGCATGTAAATTCAAATACGAATGTGAAAAATTTCATGAACATGGCGATGTCATTCTACCACTTCTGGATGTATGGAGACTTGTCTTTGATTGTAAAAGCTTCCTGAGTCCCTTGGCAATGTATTGGAACACTTTTCAGGCCTTGAAGCAACCTCTACGTATGAAAACAGTTTTCAATTTTTTTGTGTAAAAATGCAAGTTTGTTCTTGGTTCTTCAGCGCCGCTTGTTGTCCTATGGCATTAGGTTTATGTTTGCATATGTATGTGGAAGGAATTAGGTCAGAAAGACCAAGCCCAAAGTCCTTGAATCAATGTTTTTGAATATTTGATCTTCCATATCTTTTTCCAATCTTTTTCAATCCTTTTTTATGCCAATCATTGCCAATCATATTGAATCTTTCCTTATTTAATGGTGCACGAAATATTGAGTGAATTCTATGCACAAAAAGATTTGAAAAACATGGTTTAGTATTTTTCTCATAATTGATTTTAATTAAATGAATAAATAGGATTAAAAATTCAATTAATTAATTAAAAATAAGAAAATAACTCCCTTGGATGTCAATGGGTCGTGCATAGCCTTTGGATAATGATTCATGGAAGAAATTGAGGCCCATTAGCATTTTTGAGGCATTTGAAGCAAAGTTGACTTTTCAAAATTCCCAAAACTTTCCCAACTTCCACAAGGCATATCTTGCTCAATTATTATTCTTTGATCATGTTCTTGGACATTTTGGAAAGGTCTTGAAGTCCTCTAACCAATTCCTTTGGTCCCATGTCATTTTGATTTACCAATCTCAAATTATGGTCTTTGACTTAAAGTGTCTTTTTGTTGACTTTTGAAAATGACCTATAATGTTGAGATTGATAACTTTTTGTGAGAGCATTTCTTGGACTTGAAGTGTGAATATGAGTTGTAGGAAATATCATTCTCTTCAAAATGAGCTTTGGATGGAATTTTTCTAATAAACCATGTGGAAGTTATGCCCTGGTCAATTTGCAGTTGACTTTTTCAGTTGTCCAAAAATAGAAACTTTTGCATCTTGAGACTTTTTGAGCCATGCCTTGAGAATCATGATCAAGAATTGATCAAATGATGTTTGTGGCTTCAAAATAAGATGTTGACCAAAAATTTGGACTTTTGACTGTCAAATGACCATTTTGCCCCTGCAGTTGACTGTAGGGCAATTAGGGTTTTTGACTGTGCAATTTTGTGTTGTGAGTCTTGAAACTTGATATAAGGATGCTTGACAATGTTTATAGGCATGTGGGACTTGTTTGGACCCTTGGAAACTTCAATTTCTTTGCCAGAACCAAAACCCTAATTTTTGACTGTTAGGAGGCAGTTGGACTGTGCAACCTTGGAGAGATTTTGAACCTTGACCTTGGCAAATCTTGAAGAATATGGGAGGGCAAATTTTGGGGTACAACAGTTGCCCCTGTTCAATCTTCTTAGACCTGAGGATGTAGATTGGCTGGCGTGCCTTTCGTAATCCGAAGGTGGAAGATGATTGAACACTAGAGTGCCCAGAAATTTGCACTCACATTGTAGAGTGTCAGCAGTATGATGGTGGGAATGGGCTTACAGATGCCATTTGGAGATTGATGGATAGGAAGATGGGATTACAGATGCCATGTTGAGGGGTGATGGAAAGGTGGATGGGCTTATAGATGCCATCTGGGTGTCGATCGCGTAAGAGATTCCTTAGCGAGAACTTGCGTACCTGAAAAAAGAAAGATAATTACCTGGCCTGTTACAGAAGTTGACCATAAAATTCTTTATATAGACGCGCCCTGGATGGATACAGGTATCGAATCTTTGAACTCTTCAGACATGCCCTGGCGAGATACAGGAATCGAGTCTGGAGCTTCAAAAGGTTTTTGTTGATAATGATGTGATGAATGAATCAGGGATGGTTACTACCTCAACGGGACGATGAGAGAACCTTGGACGATTACTACCTCAACAGTAATGATGAGAGAACCTTGGGTGATTACCACCTCAACAGTAACGATGAGAGAACCTTGGGCGATTACTACCTCAACAGTAACGATGAGAGAACCTTGGGCGATTACTACCTCAACAGTAACGATGAGAGAACCTTGGGCGATTACTACCTCAACAGTAACGATGAGAGAACCTTGGGCGATTACTACCTCAACAGTAACGATGAGAGAACCTTGGGCGATTACTACCTCAACAGTAACGATAAGAGAACCTTGGGTGATTACTACCTCAACAGTAACAATGAGAGAACCTTGGGCGATTACTACCTCAACAGTAACGATGAAAGAACCTTGGGCGATTACTACCTCAACAGTAACAATGAGAGAACCTTGGGCGATTACTACCTCAACAGTAACGATGAGAGAACCTTGGGTGATTACTACCTCAACAGTAACGATGAGAGAACCTTGGGTGATTACTACCTCAACAGTAACGATGACAGAACCTTGAGCGATTATTACCTCAACAGTAACGATGAGAGAACCTTGGGCGATTACTACCTCAACAGTAACGATGAGAGAACCTTGGGCGATTACTACCTCAACAGTAACGACGAGAGAACCTTGGGCGATTACTACCTCAACAGTAACGATGAGAGAACCTTGGGCGATTACTACCTCAACAGTAACAATGAGAGAACCTTGGGCGATTACTACCTCACAGTAACGATGAAGGAATCTTGGATGTCTTCTACTGAGTCTTCATCAGGAAAATCTTTAGGAATCGATTTAACTGGACCAGAGAAGGCCTTTGACTGGATCGACATCAGAAAAATCTTTAGGAGTCGATTTAACTGAACCAGGCAAGGTCTTGGAATCTTCAACTGGGTCTTCATCAGGAAAATCTTTAGGAATCGATTTAACTGGACCTAGAGAAGGCCTTTGACTGGATCGGCATCAGAAAAATCTTTAGGAGTCGATTTAACTAAACCAGGCAAGGTCTTGGAATCTTCAACTGAGTCTTCATCAGGAAAATCTTTAGGAATCGATTTAACTGGACCAGAGAAGGCCTTTGACTGGATCGGCATCAGAAAAATCTTTAGGAGTCGATTTAACTGAACCAGGCAAGGTCTTGGAATCTTCAACTGAGTCTTCATCAGGAAAATCTTTAGGAATCGATTTAACTGGACCAGAGAAGGCCTTTGACTGGATCGGCATCAGAAAAATCTTTAGGAGTCGATTTAACTGAACCAGGTAAGGTCTTGGAATCTTCAACTGGGTCTTCATCAGGAAAATCTTTAGGAATCAATTTAACTGGACCAGAGAAGGCCTTTGACTGGATCGGCATCAGAAAAATCTTTAGGAGTCGATTTAACTGAACCAGGTAAGGTCTTGGAATCTTCAACTGGGTCTTCATCAGGAAAATCTTTAGGAATCGATTTAACTAGACCAGAGATGGCCTTTGACTGGATCGGCATCAGAAAAATCTTTAGGAGTTGATTTAACTGAACCAGGTAAGGTCTTGGAATAGCTGAGAACTTAATTGGATCTTTCCTGAAACGTAAAAATCAGTCATATGCAATGCATGCCATGGATCAAGCAATGATGTTCTCAACACAAATGAGATTGTAAGATATGATGCGTTTATGCATGTATCATGATGTATGACAATGTGATGTTTTTGAATGGATTTTCGTCTAGGAAAATATATCCTTGACGAATGCCGGGAGTAAAATCCTGGGCTGATGGTTGAAGAGGGTTCTTCGTTTCCGCTGGGGATGAAGATTGCAAGAATGAACCGGTAGGAGAAGATGACTCCGTTGGGGAATAAACTTGAAGATTACTCTGTGGGGAGAAATTACTCTAGCGACCTTGCTGGGGAACAATACCCTGTGGGAAGAGAGGTACTTTGCTGGGATGTTGATGATAACTCCGCTGGGGACACCGGTGTTAAGTTATGTTGAAGAATATGATGAACTCCGCTGGGGAATGGGAAGACTTCGCCGGGGACGATCTTTCTCTGGTTATTGGCTGAGGATAACCCAGTTATATCCTGGTGAGGAAATAACCTTCTGAATAAAGTCGGGGGACGCGTTCGGGCTCTGCGGGTGACAAGCTTCCAGAATCTACTGGGGATAAGCTTCCTGCTGGGGAGTTTGATTCCACTTTCCTGGGGAAACTTTTGGACTGGACTCTCCTGGGGAAATTAATTTGAGATGCACTGGGGAAGTGGCTCCACTGAATGTCTGGTATACGCCGGGGAACAATCTTAGATCAGGACTGCCGGGGATGCTTGTTAGGAAGGTTTGTATATTGCACTGAGGAATGTTGAGATCTGCTGGAGGATACCCAACTTCCTTAAGGCTGACTGTGGACTAACTCTGCTTGGGGAGAGTATGTTGACTTACTGGAGGTATGGGCCTTCTCAGGGCTGATTGGAGACCCACTCTGCTTGGGGAGAATTGTTGGATCTTGTCTCACTCTCTGGGGAATTAAGGTATCTTGGTTACGTTCTTCAACTGACCTTACCTTGGTGCCTGGAGGACAGAGCAGCTTGATCGTTCAGACCATTCTTATTGCCCCAGTTTCTGCGGGAGAGGGAGGCATGTGAGGTGTATGATACCTGCCGATCTATGAATCTTCTTCTGGTAGGCAAGGGACGAGATGACGGAACATAGTCGTACGCTGTGATCTCTAATTTTTGCCTGGACCGCCCTTTCGGGTTTTCAGTCCACCGGGATACCCATTTTGCCCAAGCCGCCTTTTCAGGTTTTCGACTTGCCGGGTGTACAGATTTTTTTCATTTCATCCCTTATTTTTGCTCGAACCCTTTTGGTTCGCTGGGAAGCCCTTATTTTGCCTAGGTGTGTCAACCTAGCGGGTCTTTGATTATGCGCAGTATTTTTTTCGACTATGTCCATGCTCTCAGAATGTGGGGAGTTGCCCCTGTTAGAAGTGTTTTGCCATGCCACCAGAAGATGTTTGATCAGGCAAGATTCGTTGTTGGAATGCCCCCAAGTGACTCAGGCGGAGATTTGCCCCAGGCTATTTGGTCTTTGAGAGATTCTCCGAATCATGATTGGACTGCCCCAGATAATAGACCATGACCATGTCTGCCCCTTGATTGGAAGTGCTTTTGTTCACTAGGTATTCATCGTGCGAATTTCCCTGCTGTTCAAACAAAAAGTCATATGAAAACAAGGTTATGTTAAAAATGCAACGCTTATGTCTGTCTTGAAATTTTTGAAAATGAATTTTTAGTAAAACAAGCATGTTTTGTAAATTGTGATGTCAACTCGTTATTTTACCGCAAGCCTTAAGGAGTCAGGATACCTTTCGTCACAGTATGCTTTCGAACTAACCCATGCTTCAGCTAGGACTTTTGAGGGTTATAACGTGGTCTGGTTCATGGTTTAAGAAACAAAGGATAAAGGCTCAAATTATTTGTACCCACCCGTTCTTCGTGATGTTCTTCAAACCTAAGCTCAGTTGATCGTGCGTTAGACCTTGTTTGGAGTCTTTGCTATGATGTTCCGGTGATGATTTGGATATTGACAATTTATTTTGAATAGGCAGTCATTTCTTTTTGTTGAGGGTTTGTATGACCTCTTTTGTTTTGATTTTATTATCCCTGAATTTTGCCTGAACTGTTTCTTTTGTGATTACAGTCAGCGGGATGCCCCAGTTTTGTAAGTCTCCTTCATAGGTTTTGACTTATTGGGTTTTTATTTTTGAGATATAATGATTGCCTATCCTTATTATTGTTCGGAACCATCACTGTCTTTCTTTGTTTTGTAAGGACCTCTTTGGTGCCATTCGTTATGCACTTGGATCAACTGAGAGACTACCCTGCCCCAGGTTATGATTAAGGGTTTTAAATTTCGAAAAGAAAAAAACTCCTACTTCTTTGGCTCAGAGGGGTTGACGAGGGATTATCTTCCTTATAACTCCAGTGTTTAGGAATTGAAACAATGCCTTTACCTCATCAGCTGGGTCTGTTCAAAAGCATACTGTAAAAATCGTGGTATCTTTTTCGTCATCCTCCCTCAAGAGGCTTAGGATTATTAATTGAGAGTTGACATCAAAAAAAATGAGAGCAGTTTGAATATAGCGAATGCGAATATATTGATTCAAAACAGACATATGCGATGTATTAGTGAAATAACAACGTTTAACATGAATAAATGTTTGAACAGTCAAAAGAAAATTACAACTTGAAAAATTCTAATGAACAAAAATCTTCTAGTCTCAGGGCTTGTTACTTCGACTGGTGCATCTTGTAGGGATGGCAGGAGCATTCAGCCTGACCCATCTGGGTGAAATCCACAGCTCTTTCATTAATCAGGTCTTGGATCTTATTTTTCAGAGCCCAGCAGTCGTCGGTGTCATGTTCTGGACTGTCAGAGTGGTATGCACATCTTTCCTCAGGATTGTACTTTAGGGAGGTTGTGTTGAGATTCTTAGGAGGGTCCCTTAACGTCACCAGATTCAACCTCAACAATTGTTGTAAAGCTTGAGATGGTGACACGTTGAGCTTGGTGAACTGCCTTTTAGGCTTGTCTGGCTTGCTCTGATCAGCCCGTTGTTCTTGGCGAGGTCGTTGTTGGACCTGTGAAGTAGTAGCAGCTCGGAGAGGCCCATTCATTAAACCAAACCTTTGACTTCTTGGAGGCTGATTAATGACTTGGTCCCTGACTTGGACTGGTTGCTTCATGTTGTATCTGTCTTGATGGAGTTGACTGATCATGGTCCTCAACTCTTCTTGCTCCCGAGCTAAACCTTGGATGAGAGCCCTTTGCCCCAGCATCTGGGTTTTCAATGTGTCTACCTCAGCTTGTAGACGTTTTAGTCGTTCGTCCTTGTCATCTTCGGGGTTTTGCTTGGCCAGATTCCCCATGAGGAGTGTCCTTAACTCTTCTTCCCCCTTGGATAGGCTTAGGAAGATCTCCCTGAACTGAATCTCTTGAGCCTGAAGATCCTGGTTATCTTGTTGGGAAGCCATTGCTGAAATAAACAGCGGAGATGGTAAGTGACCTGTCAAAAGGGTACCTGTTATGCAATGATATGTATGTATATATATGCAATGTTTTCAAGGATCTCGCGGAGTAAACATAGAAACTGTTAGAATTTGAATTCGGTAGCTTGATTGAAGGAACTTCATGTTGTTGAGAGTCCTTCTTCAAGGGTCAAAGGCTCACCATATCCAGTGGGTCATAGCCCCTGACAACCTTGGCTAGAGGAAAATAAATCCCCTTTGCCCCTTGCTGGACCGTTGGTTCATCATGACCTGCATCACAAGCCCTTGAGATCCTTGAAATGGATTAGTCTTTATGCAGGATGTACGCAATGGTATGATGGTATGTTATGCATGGGGTAATATAGGTAAACCCTGTTATGAGTCCTAATTAAGGACTGTAAACAAAACCTGCAAGAAACTCAAGTGTCAGATAACAAGCATGCAAATAGTCAAGTTGGAAGGCACATAAGTCACACAAGAGAAGCCCTTAGAGTTTAGGCCAGCATGGGGTCTAGGTATTACCCTCTTTCAGTTTGTTGGTTCAGACCTGTCCTATCAGAAGTAAACGGGTTCTAGAGGATCCCAATATCACTGACTACCCTCAATCGGTCATAACTCCAGCATCGCAATCTTTTCTTGCGGCCAGAACCATCATGAGAGTTTAGCCTCAATGGGCGTAGCATACTGCTACTGTTCTATTGGCCAAGTTGTGTCATTTAAGGTTCTAAGGTCGGTTGGTGCTTAATGACTCCTCAGAAGACCCATATTCTCCTCGTTGCAACACAAGGGATATCGGTACAGACCAAGGTGCCACACCAACGTAGCCACTGCTTCACCCATGTCGGTCTACGCCGGACAGGTCCCTCACAGCTTATGCTACCTAACAGGGTATCCCCAGATCCGAGTTAGGATCTATGTAACTCCGATGCAACCCACAATTTAAAGTAAACAAAGCGCAACAATTGAAAACATAGTTATGAACTATCCTAAGGTACACCTCACTTTTATGTCCCCAGCAGAGTCGCCAGTTCTGTGATCGGTGGATCTGGAACTGACTGTTTAAAGCTGGTTCGCGAAATGTCGCGGAAGCAAGAGTCGCCACCGTCTTTTATTTTCTCCAAACAAGGAAAGGACAAAAGCACAGAAAAATTCCTTATGAGATTGCTCTCGGTTCGGGAGGTAGATTTATAGAAAGGGAAGGTGTTAGCACCCTTTCTATCTGTGGTTATCCACGGGCTCTTAGGTACTTGCTCTTATGTTTCCAAAATTTGTTTGCTTTTCAAGTGTGTGTGGGTTTTGAAAAAAGTTCGTTTGAAAACTTCTAGGTAACTCTTGTATCAGTCCTCAAGAGTGTATGAAGTATTGTTTGAAAACTTTTTGAAAGTGTAAGGTGTGAAAAGTATTTTGTTTGTTTTGAAAAGAGCAAGTACCCATGAGTCATCTACCTACCCTAAGGAATTAAGCTGTGTAAGAGTCCTTTAGGTAGTGTCATCCCATCATTGAGAGGTAGGTAGCACCACCGTTGGAGGTGTTCGGGTCAATTTGTTATCGGGACAGTGTGATCACCAGAGCAATAGTAGGATACCTTAGAAGCTACCCTTATGCCATTGATCCTTTTTAATTCGAGGCAACTTTTCCGAGGCAACTTGTTTTGAGGCATATGGATCAACGGACATAAGGACTTACTAAGACGTCATATACTCGACGACCACGTTTCGAGGGGCAAGGCAACAATAAGGCGTACCCTAGAAGTGGTGTGTGTATTCGTGTGTTGTTTTCAGTTATATTTTATCTTGATCATGCATTGGGTGAGCTACGCCTTGATTTTATTTGGGCCATTCATTCTTTCATGTGATTAGCAGTTTAAAGGTGCAGAAATTAAAATGCGGAAAATAAAGGTCCTACGCTATTACAAGGCGCGGGTCTATACATCGCCAAATTAACAAAGACCCGTTTTTTTAAATAAAATGCGGAAATTAAATAAAGTCCCTAATTACTATTACAAGGCTTTGAACAATTACATAATATTTGAAACAAAAAATAAAGACAAACGCGCGAAAAGAAATTAGAATCGAATGTGCGAAGGGCGTTGGACCCTTTAAAGATGAAATTGAAATAAAAAATTGATTAATGATTAAATAAAAAAAAGAAATTATTTTTATGTTTTTTTAGGTATTTATGAAATAAAGAAAATTAATTGAAATTAGAAATTAAATAAAACCCTAATTCTAAGTTTGTTTTTAATTATTAAAAAATGTTTAAGTTTTGACCTAATTTACACTAATTATTTAATTACAAGTTTATTTACAAAATTAATTAATAATTATTAGTAATGGTAATAAGAAAATTATTTATTAAGCAAAAGAATAAAAAAATGCTAACAAACCTAATTTCTACATTTTTTTAGTTATTTAAGAAAAAGATTAAAATAAAACCTAATTTTACTAAATTTATTTATTAAAAGATTTATTTACAAAATATTAATGAACTAAATATTAAATAAAACATATTTTATTTTTTTGATTTCTGATTTTTATACTGAAAATTATTTTTATGAATTAAAAAAAAACAATTAAAATAACAAGAAGAAAAGAAAAGGGAATTTAGAAAAAGGAAATACAAACAATGGGGGGTTTCTGCCCAATTTGGAGGTGTTGCAAGCAGTTTGGCCCATTCAATTCCAGGCCCTTTTTGACTTTCAGCATTTGCGTATGGCATGGCTGACTAGTGTGCATGATGGGGTCCAGGTTCTGGCCCTTGGATTGATCCTTGGAGACATGTGGCAGGCGCAAGCGTAGGGCGTTTGGTGGACCACTAGAGGGGAGCAACACCTGAATATATTACAAACAAAATTATTGAGAATATGGGGGACCTGGGAATCAAACCCAGGTCCCAATACCTACGTGCCACTTCATTTGCCAATTGAACCAAAGCGTTTAGTTGTATGTTTAGTGGAATCTAAATAATATATGTGAAAAGATAGTGTTATGCTGGATCAAAATGAAACGCGCCAATTATTCAAACTGCCCAACCATGTGCCAACAACTCAGCATCTTCTTCATTGTTTCTTCGTTTTGCCTGAAAATAAAAGATAGATAGCGGGGGTTTTAAACCCCCACTGAGCTTCAACCTGCAAAATAGCGATTAGCGTATAGTCAAAAAGAAAAAGGGCGCGAGGTGTGGATTCCACTCGTTTTGAGGTCCTGATTTCAGTGGTACAGGTTTGATTGGCCAATTTTGCCTTATGCGTAAAACCCCAAATCAAAGCTTCAGAAACCCTAGAAAATTTTCATGGCAACTTTTGACACAGGCAATATTAATTCAATTAGAGGATACCAATAGCTTCAGAAGGTTCATGTTAGTGTAAATCAAACATTCAAACGTATGGAAAATGCATGTAAATTCAAATACGAATGTGAAAAATTTCATGAACAGGGCGATGTCATTCTACCACTTCTGGATGTATGGAGACTTGTCTTTGATTGTAAAAGCTTCCTGAGTCCCTTGGCAATGTATTGGAACACTTTTCAGGCCTTGAAGCAACCTCTACGTATGAAAACAGTTTTCAATTTTTTTGTGTAAAAATGCAAGTTTGTTCTTGGTTCTTCAGCGCCGCTTGTTGTCCTATGGCATTAGGTTTATGTTTGCATATGTATGTGGAAGGAATTAGGTCAGAAAGACCAAGCCCAAAGTCCTTGAATCAATGCTTTTGAATATTTGATCTTCCATATCTTTTTCCAATCTTTTTCAATCCTTTTTTATGCCAATCATTGCCAATCATATTGAATCTTTCCTTATTGAATGGTGCACGAAATATTGAGTGAATTCTATGCACAAAAAGATTTGAAAAACATGGTTTAGTATTTTTCTCATAATTGATTTTAATTAAATGAATAAATAGGATTAAAAATTCAATTAATTAATTAAAAATAATAAAATAACTCCCTTGGATGTCAATGGGTCGTGCATAGCCTTTGGATAATGATTCATGGAATAAATTGAGGCCCATTAGCATTTTTGAGGCATTTGAAGCAAAGTTGACTTTTCAAAATTCCCAAAAATTTTCCAACTTCCACAAGGCATATCTTGCTCAATTTTTAAGCTTTGATCATGTTCTTGGACATTTTGGAAAGGTCTTGAAGTCCTCTAACCAATTCCTTTGGTACCATGTCATTTTGATTTACCAATCTCAAATTATGGTCTTTGACTTAAAGTGCCTTTTTGTTGACTTTTGAAAATGACCTATAATGTTGAGATTGATAACTTTTTGTGAGAGCATTTCTTGGACTTGAAGTGTGAAGATGAGTTGTAGGAAATGTCATTATCTTCAAAATGAGCTTTGGATGGAATTTTTCTGATAAACCATGTGGAAGTTATTCCCTGGTCAATTTGCAGTTGACTTTTTCAGCTGTCCAAAAATAGAAACTTTTGCATATTGAGACTTTTTGAGCCATGCCTTGAGAATCATGATCAAGAATTGATCAAATGATGTTTGTGGCTTCAAAATAAGATGTTGACCAAAAATTTGGACTTTTGACTGTCAAATGACCATTTTGCCCCTGCAGTTGACTGTAGGGCAATTAGGGTTTTTGACTGTGCAATTTTGTGTTGTGAGTCTTGAAACTTGATATAAGGATGCTTGACAATGTTTATAGGCATGTGGGACTTGTTTGGATCCTTGGAAACTTCAATTTCTTTGCCAGAACCAAAACCCTAATTTTTGACTGTTAGGAGGCAGTTGGACTGTGCAACCTTGGAGAGATTTTGAACCTTGACCTTGGCAAATCTTGAAGAATATGGGAGGGCAAATTTTGGGGTACAACAGGTACAAATATACTTTGAGCCTTTATCCTTTGTTTCTTAAACTATGAACCAAGCCACGTTACAACCCTTCAAAAGTCCTAACTAAAGCACGGGTTAGTTCGAAAGCATACTGCTACAAAAGGTATCCTGACTCCTGTAAGGCTTTGCCCTAAATCTTGTGTTGAATTTGTCTTATAAAAAGTTTTCTGCTAAAAAACGCATTTTTCAAAAACTTCAAGACAAGCATAAACCTTGCATTATTTGAATATCACTGTTTGCATTTGGCTATTTGTTTGACAGCGGAGAAATTCACACAACGAATATCCGGTGAACGAAAGCCCTCTCAGTGAACAAAGTCACTTCAAAAAGGATGACACTTCCATTGACAAATCTCCTATCAACAAGGGGGCATGACATGTCACTATCCAGCACACCTGGGGCAGTCCAGTCAAGATTTCAAGAAATCTCTGAAGAAGTGCAGAGTAACCAGAGGCAAGTCTCCATCTCCGTCGCTTGGGGCATTGAATATCAATCTCAGTGAAGGGTTACGTACAATTAAACATTTTCTGGCAATGTCACAAACACTTGCTACTAGGGCCAATGACAGATCTCCCCAAAATCCTTCTCATAGGATGACATCCCATCAAAGGTTTTAATCTCTGAAAACCCTTCCCCAGCTGAATCAACCTCAAGAATCTTCAAGGACTTCCCCCAATGAAGATGTCACCTCTCTAGCGGACTGATAACAGGGTTTATTTCCCCAACAACACCAGGATTCCCCAGCTTGAGTTTGCCTCTCCGACTACTACAAATCAAAGGACCACAACTCCTCTTCCCCAGTATACTACTCTACAATCCCCAGCAAGTTACTGCGAAACCTGGACACGACCAGATATCAGTTCAACTTCGATTCCCCAGTAGAGCAACGGACGACTAAGACTCCTAAACTCTTTCCCCAAGCAGAAATAAACATACTCCCCACAGAGTTTTCAATATCCCCCAGCGGAGTTCTCCTCAAACAACAAAGCAGGGATCCCCGGTGGAAACATCTTGAGCAAAGTCCAAGACAAAATTACACTTCAACGACATTCATAAACATATGCATACAAAACACATATGACACAAATCTCATTTTGAGAACATCATCACATTTCCATACATCATGATACATGCACATACGCATCATACCATACAATGTCACATATGTTGAGAACATCATTGCTTGATCTATATCATGCATTGCACATGACTGACCTTTACCTTTCAGGAAGGATGCAGTTAAATTCTCAACCATATCAAAAGGCCTTCTCTGGTCCAGTTAAATCAATTCCTAAAGATTTTTCTGATTCCGATCCAGTTGAAGATATTCCAAGATCTTGCCTGGTCCAGTTAAATCAATTCCTAAAGATTTTTCTGATGCCGATCCAGTCAAAGGCCTTCTCTGGTCCAGTTAAATTGATTCCTAAAGATTTTCCTGATGCCGATCCAGTTGAAGATATTCCAAGACCTTGCCTGGTCTAGTTAAATCGATTCCTAAAGATTTTTCTGATGCCGATCCAGTCAAAGGCCTTCTCTGGTCCAGTTAAATCGATTCCTAAAGATTTTCCTGATGTCGATCCAATTGAATATATTCCAAAGCCTTCTCTGGTCCAGTTAAATTGATTCCTAAAGATTTTCCTGATGTTGATCCAGTTGAAGATTCCAAGGCCTTCTCTGGTCCAGTTAAATCGATTCCTAAAGATTTTCCTGATGCCGATCCAGTTGAAGATTCCAAGACCTTTCCTGGTCCAGTTAAATCGATTCCTAAAGATTTTTCTGATGCCGATCCAGTCAAAGGCCTTCTCTGGTCCAGTTAAATCGATTCCTAAAGATTTTCCTGATGCCGATCCAGTTGAAGATATTCCAAGACCTTGCCTGGTCCAGTTAAATCGATTCCTAAAGATTTTTCTGATGCTGATCCAGTCAAAGGCCTTCTCTGGTCCAGTTAAATCAATTCCTAAAGATTTTCCTGATGCCGATCCAGTTGAAGATATTCCAAAGCCTTCTCTGGTCCAGTTAAATCGATTCCTAAAGATTTTCCTGATGCCGATCCAGTTGAAGATATTCCAAAGCCTTCTCTGGTCCAGTTAAATCGATTCCTAAAGATTTTTCTGATGCCGATCCAGTTGAAGATATTCCAAGACCTTGTCTGGTCCAGTTAAATCGATTCCTACAGATTTTTCTGAAGCAAAACCAGTCAATGGAGACAAAACCAGTTAAATAGATTCCTAAAGATTTTTTTGAAGCGAAGCCTGTCAATGGAGACAAAATCAAGTTCCAGATTAATACTTGTAACAAGCCAGGAAAACTATCTGTGAACGACTGATTGTAGATTAATACCTGTAACAAGCCAGGAAAACTATCTACACAAAGAGATTAAAGATTAATACCTGTAACAAGTCAGGAAGACCTTTCTTTCTCAGGTCAGAGATTAATACCTGAAACCAGCCGGGACAACTATCTCCTCGACCAACCTTTTCAAGTTCCAGATTAATACCTGTAACAAGCCAGGAAAACTATCTGTGAACGACTGATTGTAGATTAATACCTATAACAAGCCAGGAAAACTATCTACACAAAGAGATTGAAGATTGATACTTATTCCAGACTCCTTCTAGAGATAGTTCAGATGCGACCCAGATATGGCTGACATTCTGATACTTATTCCATATTCCTTCTAGAGATAGTTCAGATACGCTCCAGATGCAGACGCAATTCTGACAATCATCCAGACTCAACTCCATTTTCCAGCAGCTCCGAGATTTATTTTCCCAGCTAAAACATCACATTTCCCTACGTCATAGTGTGGACGAGTACTATAACCTCAACGGTATACTCCATTGAGCATGAGTCAGTTCCTATATCTTGATGTTCTCCTCCGTCATAGTGTGGACAAGTTCTATAACCTCAGCGGTATACTCTCGGTGGGCACGAGACAGTTCCTAGATCTTGATGAAGATGCTTCCCCCCAATTGAATTATGGACAGGTTCTTAAAACTCAGCTGAAGCGTTCTCTCAGTTGAAGTACAGGCAGGTTCCTAAATCTCAACAAGGTTAGACTTCCCCAGCGGAATCTTCTACAACAACAGGTATGCAAGTTCTCGCTAAGGAATCTCTTATGCGATCGACACTCCTGCAGATGGCATCTATAAGCCCATCCTCCTACCAACAATCTCCAAATGGCATCTGTAAGCCCATTCCTGACATCACAATGATGATACTACACCATGCGAGTGCAAATTTCTGGACACTCTAGTGTTCAATTATCTTCCACCTTCGGATCACGAAAGGCTCGAAAGCTAATCTATATCCTCAGGTTTAAGAAAATTGAACAGGGGCAACTGTTGCACCCCAAAATTTGCCCTCTCATGTTTTCCAAAGTCTTCCCCTGCATGGTTGATCACAAACCCTTGCCTACGGAAAAAGAAAATTTTTGAGTGGTACTTTAAGTACCTTTCGATTGGCATTCTGAAAGGCCCTTCGATTGGTACTTTGAAGGGACACTTCAATTGGCATTATGGACAAGCACTTTGATTTGCATTCTGAAAGACCCTTCGATTGGGATTCTGAATGAGCCTTTCGATTGGCACCCTGGGCCAGGCCTTCGATTGGCATGCCAAGGGGTCCTTTGATTTAGCATTGTGTCAAGGCAGCTTCGACAGGCATGTGAACCATGTCCTTCGATTAGCATGAACATAACCTTTCGATTGGCCTGTTAACAAAGCCTTTCGACTGGCCTGTTAACAAAGCCATCAAGAGGGCACCCAGAAAACATGTCCAGGTACACTGAACATGAGAAAATGGCATGTTTTCCTTGCAAATATGGAAATAATTAAATGCTGATTGTGGATTTAATTCCTGAGTTAAAGGCCAGATTCTTGCCTTTTCTGTTCCTAAAGAGCTGATTCGACCAGAGCGACTCTTTTCAAATCAAGCAGTCGAAGCATTCAGAAGGCCCATTCGAAGAAGGCAAATCAGGACCAATCGAAGAGCAGGGCCTGAAGGCTTTCGAAATCCAAAAGCGTCTAGGTTCATTCAAGGGACACGAATGTTTCAAAAAAGGAAATTATTTAATGTGTCTGATTCTTGTCTCATGGCTTTAATGGCCTGTTTAATGGTTGTCTCTTGCCATTACTGCACCCTCACACCCCTATAAATACAGAGGCCAACATACATATCAAAAACACAAAAAAAAAACACAACAGGAGAACAAAAAACCTTGGAGTTACGCTGTCAAAAGTCATCAACATTTTCATAAGTAATCCAGGCCAAAGTAACCATTCAACAAACATCTCCACGCCCATAAGTCCCAGATCGAAGGTGCCTACATCCAGGAAGCGCCCAAATTAAAAGTCCAATCTGCTGGTAAGAAAGGGTAAACTATCCAACCTCATATTTGCATAACACATTATTACTTGTTGTTACCTTTGATTTTCCATCCTAGACAGGATCGAAAGGCCTGGGTTTGGCGCCCAGGTCATGTTCTTTGTTTGCCAACACTTGCTGTAGACATATCCTGAAGAGACCCAGCAAGCGCAGGATCGAAGGGCCTGGGGTTTCAATACCCAGGCCCTGTGTTGTATTTCGCTAACATACTTTTGCAGGTATAACATCCCAGATCGAAGGAGACACCTTCTCTGGATCGAACCCATTAGCATGCTGGATCGAAGGAGGCATCTCATTCCTGAATCGAAAGCCATGGCATCCATGATCAAAAGACAATCCTCTTCCCTTGATCGAAGGCTACTCACGCCTTACTGTCTGGCCCAATCGAAGCTTCCATTCCCTCCCTGGATCGAAACTCCTCTTTTTCCCTGGATCGAAGAATCCCCCTTGTATTTTATTTTTGTTTTTCATAGACTTCTTTTTATCTTTTTAATTAACATTAAAATCAAAAAACACAAAAACATTAGGCTAGTTTTTCCTATTAAATTAGTTTTGTTAATTAATCTTTTAATTATCTTAACATTTTTTCCAAAAATTAAAATTAAATAGATTTAGATCATTTTCCCAAAATAAAATAAAACAAAAAAAAAAGATTTTATTCTTAGATTTTTAGAGGTTATTTTCAGATTCGCGCGCGTCTATTTTGTTATAACTGCTTATTGGTTTGTAATAGCTTAACTATGGCCTTTTACACTTTACTGTTTTTTTATTCCCCCAATTTTTGGACATGTAAATAATCTCCCTCCCTGAAGCCTTGTAATAGCGTAGGATTTACAATTCCCGCACTTTAAATTCCTGTACATATATTAACTGTTTAGATGTATGCTAACTAGGCTATGCATGACAAGATTAAACTCCTAACTTAAAATCAATCGTAGCTCACCATAACATGTACAAAGATAATATAACTGAAAAATAATACACTTGCACATGCCACTCTTAGGGTACGTCTCACTTGGTTGCCTCGAACGTGGTTATTGAGTATAGGAAGTCTTAGAGGTCGTCCTTTTGTCCCAAGATCATAAGTTGCCTCGAAACGGTTGCCTCAGATAAAATGATCTAAGACATGAGGATCACCACTAAGGCATCCTAACGTTGCTTTAGTGACCACACGTCCCTTAAACCGAATTGACCCGAAAACTCCAACGACGGTGCTACCTACTCCTCAATAGTGGGATAGCACTGTCTAAAGGACATTTGCACAGTTTAACTCCTTTTTGAGTAGGTAGAGGTTCTTAAGTACTTGCTCATTTTAAAAACAAAACAAAACTTTTCACACTTACATTTTTCGAACAAAGTTTTCAAAACACTTCATTACACTCTTGAGGATATAAGCAAGAGTTAAATCGAAGTTTCAAACAAAAAACTCTTTTTAAAACCCACAAACACAAAGAAAAGTAAACTTTTGAAAACACAGTGAGCAAGTACCTAAGAGCCCGTGGATAACCACGGATAGAAATGGTGCTAACACCTTCCCTTTCTATAATCTACCTCCCGAACCCGAGAAACAATCTCGAAAAGGAATTTTTCTGTGCTTTTGTCCTTTCCTTGTTGGATAAAATAAAAGACGGTGGCGACTCTCGCTTACCGCGACACTTTGCAAAAACAAACGCGAACGCGAACCAGCATTCAAAAACAGTCAGTTCTCATTCCCACCGATCACACATATGCACGGAGATCAAATTAAAACGGACATCCGCAGCATGTTTTACACCTCATAGAAACAATTGCATTCCCATGTTGGTTTACAAGCAAACATCACCAACACCAATTACCTTAGATACACCATCCTTACCCATATTTAACACTCCAAAGTCACCAGAAGTATAAGATGTGAAGAAATCCTTCGTTGATGTAACATGCAATGTAGCACCACTTTCAACTATCCACGTTCTCTCTTCTAATACAAGATTAATAGACTCATGATCACGTAGAATAACAAGATCATTAAAGGTAGTAGTAGTAACACGATCATCATCATGATATCTTTGTTTAGACTTATCTTTCTTTTCTTTGTTATTTCTTTTCCATTGATAACAATACTTCTGTACATGTCCTATTTTGTGACAATAATGACACTCTGGATTCTTGTATCGTAGTTTGGACTTGCTTATGTTATTCTCTCTACCACTCTTTGGTTCCTTTTTATAACTTCTCCCCCTAATTTCAGTGACAAGTACCTCGGGTTGAGATAAATAACCTTGTGCATTCCTTCTCATCTCCTCATTAAGAATACCACCCTTAATCATTTTCAAAGAAAAAACACCTCTAGGAGCAGAACATGTAATAGAAACCTGAAACATCTCTCAAGACTCTCGTAAAGATAGCAATATGAATAATTTCAAAATTTCATTATCAAATTTAATACCCATTCCTCACATTTTATCAAGGAGTCCTTGAAATTCACTCAAGTGGTCCGAAATAGAAGTCCTCTCCTTATACTTCAAACTTATGAAGTTATTCAACAAGAACAATTTATTATTCCCTAATTTAGAGGCATACAAGGATTCTATATTCTCCCAAAAAGTTTTTGCATGTGTCTCTTTAGCAATATGATTATAAATATTATCTTCTATATATTATCTTCTATATATTATCGAATAAAATCACATATATGTTTATGTTCAAACTTTCATTCTTCATCAAACACAGAATCTGGCTTTACGGAACTAAAAACTGGTAAATGAAATTTCTTCATAAATAGTAAGTTTTTCATCTTGCCCTTCCATATATGGTAATTAGAACTATTCAACAATATCATCTTCATCTTTGTATTTGACTCCATCATTCAAACAAGTAAAATAGTCTTTAACCAAGAGCTCTGATACCACTCTGATGGGAAATTAAAATAAAATAACATAGCAATACGCAACGGATATATATTTTCCTTCACTTGTAGAAACCTTGAGGATCAACAACAAATATAAGACGGCAAAGTGAACAAATGAAGGTACAAAAGAACACCAATATTTTTAACATGGAAAATCTCTCAATATGAGAGTAAAAACCACGAGTCGTCCAGACCAAAGAAATAGTTCCACTATAATAATTTGAGGTTGCAAGAGAGTCTTGAAGTGATTCACAAAATAGTAATAACAACCGCAAATCACAAAGCAAACTAACTTACAAATAAGAATCCAAAAAGCTAAAAAAATTACTCAAACTTGCAGCTTCAATGTGAACCAATCATCTCTCAGTTCAGACTTCGTTTTAAAGATCCTAACTGTCAAAAGTTAGATATAGGTGTTGCGAACCTACCCTTCAAATTTGAGCTCGATCCGATGACTAACGAATCGGGGATCGTCGAGTTAGCGAGACTGGTGCAAAAAAATGGGAATGAGTTTCTCTCCTCTTTTCTCTCTTTTGAATCCTTATTTTCTCTCCATTTCTCTTAACTCTAAATTGATAATCTCCACTTATATAAGTTAGATAAATGGGCTATTTATATTTGGGTCTTTCTCTACATAGGAAGGGAGCCCAAACCCAACACTTTCGACCATAAATGTCGCCCCTTCTCAGATATCGTCCAATGGATGAAATTTTATAAAGGCATTTGAAATTATTTTTTGTTGTCTAGAAGTCACATCTAGAATAGGTGTTTTATTCGCTTGTTATGGTACTAAAATAGTGACCATAGGCAGCTGGGTGACCTTGGACGCCTTGCCATGAAAGGTTTTTTAACTCCTCACTCAAACAACTATAATAACTAAAAGGGCAGGTTTGTACGATTGAGGGTGCGAGATGGAACCTCTATGGTAATATTTAAGGATGATGGAGATTGTTGCTTCCCTTTATACTGGACGGACGGCCCTGTAGCCATAAATAGCTTCCATTGTGATTGTTGACCATCATAGAGATGGAAGTTGTTGAGATTTTGTAGGAATTTTCTATTATGAGCTTAGGTAAATGGTGGTGCTCGACCAATGTGACACATAGGAGAGGAAAACTTACGAATATTTTTTGTAAGTTCGATTTTCGTTTAGGAGTTTTTGGTCTTGTTATTTTCTTTATCTAATTTACTATTTTTATTTTTTCTGTTTGCAGAGAGGATAACTCCCATGAATGTTGTTGAGAGGAAGACTCGCCACGCAAGGAAGAAGGCTAAGTGGGGCAATAAGTAGTTTGATAACCCTAAAAACCACTATGGTGGTCTTTTGATTAAAGGCAAGAAGAGTAAAAGGGGCGACCTTCATTTCTCTTAGGCTTATAAAGACCCTTAGGCTATGTTTGAGAGTTTGGAGGGGAGGGGAGGGGAGGGGAAGACTTCCGAAAATGATTTTTTTTTTTAAATATAGGAAAATATTTGACATTTTTTGAAAAAAATGATTTTGTATAGAATGATAAAAGTGTTTATAATTACTAAATTTTTAATTTTCAGAATACTATAACAACATAAAAGATATTTGGAAAATTTATGTAAGCCCTCCAAAATCCTCTAAAGCCCTCCTTAAATATAAATTTTGAGTTCACCCAATTTAAGGGTTTTTTGGTGCTATGAATAAAAGCAAACCATCTATAACCCTTCCAATCCAAATTCCTCAATTATTTTTGCTCAATCCTTCTATTTTTTCAAAGTCCTTCCCCTCCAAACTCTCAAACGTAGCCTTAAAGCATGGGGAGGTCGAAGGTGTTTCATTCCTTATTCAAGATCAAAAGACAAGGATGTGCAGCCTCAGTAACTGTTGATTTGGTGGATAATGGTGGCGAAGACCACGATGGATCGCCCATTAGGATAGACATATTGATCACAGGTAACAACCATCAAAAGAGCACATCCTATAAACAATTCCTTCACTATTTATTCAAAATTAAAGATTTAGGACAATTCAAATACTTCTTGGAACTTGAATTGGCAAGATTGCATAAAGAGATTCACCTATGTCAAAGAAAATATGCTTTGGATTTTGTTTCAGATACAGGGCTCCTTGATACCAACCATGCCACACACCTATGCCCAAAGGTACCAAGAAACAGACAACCATCTCTCACAACTATTCTGAAGCTGAATATTGTACCATGGCTTCAACTACGTGTGAAATTTAAGTCATCTTCACAAAGGCTCTATATCATGCCCCCTCTCAATTGGAATAACTAACTGTACTAACTACTATTTAAGTCATCTTCCTCTGGTAAAGAACAAGCTTATCTAACTAATGTATAATTCAATAATCATCATTTTGATTAATACTAAGATGTACATCAATGTGTTGATTCACATTCTTATAAAGGAGATTATCTAAGTGCATTAAAACATATTCTAGGAATAAATTTAGATCAAGCTGATCTTGAAGAATTGGCAGGCAGAAATCAATCTATAGCCATTTATTAATACAAGTGTTGATTATTAGCCATTCATTATATTATAACATTGATTATTACTAGAGAGAGAAAAAATATTATTTTGGAACATTTGTTCTATGAGTGCATTTAACACAGTGCTACCAAAATCTATAAATTATGTAACAAACAATCACTTTTCAACTAAACAATATAGTTGATGTTGGAGATACTAATTGTAATTTTTGTTGCACTTCTTCAATACCTTGGAATCCAAGTTTAATAAAGCATAACAAAACACATTGACTAGTTGATGTTATGCAAATGACTTTATTTAGAAAGAACTGTATTCTATACAAAACTAATCTTACGCTGCGATATTTATCGCAGCCTTGCAGCCATAGACTAAACAATTTAACACAATGCGACCAAAATCTATAAATTCTGTAACATATGTCACTTTACACTGCACCAAAACTAAGCTCAAAGAGTGCTTGAAAAATGAAATATATGAACTAACTCGGTTAAGAACCTATGAGTTGGGAGCAGTTCAGACGAACCTGTCCTTGATTTCCAGTCAAAACATCAAGATTAGACAGTTTCAACATAACCCTAGCAAAATCCATCCGAAAGGTCGATCCGTCATCTGAAGCATAAGCAGAAACCAGTCTGGCAGTCCTCTCCTCAGCCATCAGCTGCTGATCAGCAAACAGTAGCCCTCTACCTCTCAACAAGCTTTGGTAGTAGTGAGTGTCGAATGATGCTCCAGATGACACTGCAGACAATGCTTGCGTGTATGACATTCCTTTTTTATTAGAGTGATGATGAACATTCATTGGCGAAGTTGTAAACTCCGTCGAAAACTTGCCAGTGCTGCTACTGCTGATACTTCTGTTGTCTGGACAGTTTTGCCTCATCTGACTGAGGAAATCGAGAGGTATACTCGGGTCTGGTTGTCCTGTTCCTTGAAAGTTGTACAGCCTTTGTTGAATGAAATCACAACTGATTCTTCCAATGTTGTGTCCTCCTTCAGATGATCGGGAAACCAACGGGACATCATTAGTCATATTCAAGGTTATTAATGTCTTTACAGCCGCAGCAGCCTCAACGGTTTGCAACGCGGCTGCGATTTAAAATCTGTTATATACGAAAAATGCATAAACATAAAGTAATTTACCAAGAAGGCTGACTGTTTCCCGTGCACTGAATCCCCTAAGATTGAAGAGGTGGAGCGTGCGAGTAATGTTATCGTCAGGCTTTGGAATTTGATCAGTTGCATCCTCGAAAAACGATTGAAGGCTATCTCGTCTGCCTGTTAATACTGGATAGAAAGGCCCGCCAGCCTGCAATAATGCGAGCAAAATGCATCAGAATTCAGACCTTATAACAGAAGAAATATGTTAGAAGTGTTCGGAACAAACCAAAAGAACGGAATCTCTTGCTGCAAGAGCAAGTATATCGGCGCAAGACACAACACCAGGACATGCTTGTTCAACTTCCTCCTTAATCATGTCAATTCTGTCAAAACCTTTCAATGTCTGATTTGGAATAGCTTGCTTCTCAGAGGAACTGTTTCCATTACCATTGTCCTCCAATAGCAATGAAGCATCACACCCCTGATTCAGCAACACACAAAGCAATTAGAACAGAAAATCTAAACCATGATCAAAGTAACAAGAAGCTTAACTAAACATAGCATACATAAGTATTTCATAGAGCCTGTAAAATTGGGGTGAATCGCATTAGCAGAAGATGCTTAACAATTGGAAGAGAAATCTCAAAATCTCAAAAGAACACAAAAATAACAAAAGTAAGGGTCTGTTTGGATAAATAGCTTATTTGGAGGTTATAGCACAAGTACTTATCAAAATAAGCGCTTATGAATAAAGTTGAAAAACCAAACAGGCCCTAATAACCCCTAAAGCAAAACCAACCAACACCCACTTAAATTCAGAAAATAAAAAGACTAAATTTATCATCAATTCATGATCTTGAATGCAAAACAAACCAAACTTTAAACACACCATTTCAACATAATCGAAAAGCAATATTAGTACCCTATTTCAATAGAATAGAAGAACAATAAAGACCCATTTGAATTCACATTATAAAAAGATTAAATTCATGATCTCACAAGCAAAGCATACAAAAAACAAAATCACCCCATTTGGATTCACATTATAAAAATACAAACTTTATGATCATAGAAGCAAAAACACTTAAAAACAAAACCACCCCATTTCCACAAACTTGAAGAACAATCAAAACCCATTTGGATTCACATTATAAAAAATACAAACTTTATGATCATAGAAGCAAAAACACTTAAAAATAAAACACCCCATTTCCACAAACTTGAAGAACAATCAAAACCCATTTGGATTCACATCATAAAAATACAAACTTTATGATCTCAGAGGCAAAACACTTAAAAACAAAACCACCCCATTTCCACAAACTTGAAGAACAATCAAAACCCATTTGGATTCAGATACTAAAAATCCTAAATTTAGAGTCTTGGAAACAAAACGAACCTGAATGAAGCAATCATGAAAGAAGAGACGAAGAAGCGACGGCGAAAGATCTCTATGATCAAAGTAGATATCAGTAACAGCAGAACGAACAATATCCTCAGCTTGAGGACAG
This sequence comes from Vicia faba, assembly GCA_948472305.1. NCBI lineage: Eukaryota > Viridiplantae > Streptophyta > Magnoliopsida > Fabales > Fabaceae > Vicia > Vicia faba. The sequence continues at coordinate 1,457,687,668 of OX451735.1, forward strand.
GTATTCCTATAGAAATCATATTCAAGATTGGACCCATCTCTGATCCTCTGATTGAACTGAAAAGGAAAAGTGTTGGCCAACTTCACGGTACCAAAAGAAGTGGTTGTTGGGGTTATGGTGTTCTCTGGTTCACCGCGAGGGTTTCTGAGAGAGAGAAGAACGGGAAGGACTAGAACGAGGGAAACCAATACCCAAGGGTTGAAGAAACAGCTCCTCATTTTCTTGATGATGATGATGATGATGATGATGAATTGGAGGAGAAGATGATTGGGGAGATAAAAGAAGCGGGAAGAAGGAAGTTATAGGTTCGTTGGAATATAACTGACTCGGAATGTATTAGAAATTAATCACTTTGATTATGGTTAAATAGTTAGTTACCATATTTTGTAGCAAAAATTGAAGGAAGTTAGTAATATTGACTTGGTTAAGACATTAAATTCTTTATTAGTTCTTAGTATTTAATTTAGAAAAACGAGTGTGAATTACATAATAAAATATTTTTATATTGTTAATCAATTACGTGTGTATATTTTATCAAATCACGTTTTTAATTTTAAAACGTAGATATATAATTGAATGATATAATTTTATTAGATGAATGTATAAAATTAATTTATATTGACAAAGCTCTATCTTTAATCTTTTTAATTTCAAAATTATTGAGAAAAAAATCAAGAAGTCATATCCTTCAAAAAAAAAAAAAAGAGAAAAAGAATGTAAAAGAAAGAGACTAACACAAATGAATAAATCTTTAGTACTAGTTAAAAGGAAAAGAGTTGGTATGATACTTGATCGTACCTGATCAGAATAGACCGTCACAGCTAGTTCGAGCAGAAGTTGAGTGAGGTGGGAGTACCTGCAAGACACTCTGATGTCAAAGTAAGTTGCAGAATAAGCAAGCAAGCGTGAGAGTAAGAAAGTGTTGAATACATGTCCCTCTCGAAAGAGAGGGTATTTATAGCCCCCAGCGCTGGACCAAGGTCTCTTTATTGGGCTGGTCAAGCAGGCCCAACGTAGAGACTGCCAGGTCCTACGTGAGTAGTAGGGACCCGCACGTGGTGCCCTAACTGGATGACGTCCTCCGCAAGGTCAGGAGGATATGGATACGATCTTTCTGATGCCACGAAGACTCCGTGATATCCGGAGACGTTGGTAGTCAGCCCTACGAGGAGGATGCTCGGGAGGAGCATCTTCCCGTCGTGGGTGATCCCCGCCATACGCGAGGTCGAGTGAGGGGACTAGTCTTGGTCGACAAGCTAGTCGGGGTGTCCTTGAAGCCTTCATGGTCGGAGGTGACCGTTCTTAGTCTACTCGGGGTGTTGTCCTTGTGTGGTGAGATTGTCTCCTCGTGGGGAAAAGGTGGTAGTTGCCCTCCATATTCTAGGATAGAACCTGTTAGTGGTGCAGGTTGACACACTTGAATTGGGCCTTACTGGGAGTTTGGCCAAGGGAAAGCCCAGTCCAGAACAGGAGCCCCCAAGTCGTTGCTCCTGGTGAAGGAGTCATGACTTAGTTCTAGTTCGTCCTTTTACGAGGTACGCTACTCGACATGGAGCTTTTATACCATAAAAAGGGAGACGTCGTCGGTTCAAGATTTTGCCCCGGACAGAGGTCGGAGTGGGTTCGAGGAGGACTCACAGGAAGTAGACGATGCATTTGTCAGACACGTGGCGTGGCTCTTGGGAATAGTAATGATGACTTAGGGAGTATGGGCCATCATTACCTGTACATGTAGGTGTCGAGGAGAAAGGCGACTTGTAAGCTTCCCGACGCAATGTTTTACATTCCACGCCAGCTCTATAAATAAGGCTCTAGGGCTCATAATTTACTTTCATATTTTTACGCTCTCCACTTTCTTCGTTGTCAACACCGTGCGGTTTTCCATAATCCTTGAATTCGTTGCACAGTCCGACGCGTACTCTTCTTCAACCACCGTCGTTCTTCATCCATTCTTCAAGTAAGTGTTCTTTTTCCTTGATATCTTGTGTGTAGATAGATTTTGATGATATTTAGTAGTAGGATTTGATAGATTTTGATGATGTTTAGTAGTAGGATTTCGTATCTGGGGGGTTCTGCCCGGGGAATTCATGCGTTTAGGCATATGATTTGTGATTATGCCCGTGATATTCATCCTTTCATCGCTACATAGGTTAGTCTTCCCCGTGATCTCCATGTGTTTGGCTAACAAATTTATGAATTTGGTCGTGATATTCATAATTTGCTCGCAATATTCTTCCTGTGTCTAGTACATTTATGAAAAACATACATTCGTTATTAGGATCGTCGTGTGATCCTAGAGGATTGCCATGATTTTTATGGGCCGGTCGAGGTCTCCGTATTTCCCCTTTTTGTGTGGATGACTTTCGCCTTGGTCTGGGTGTTGCTTAACCTTTTCATCTGCGTCGTCGAAAAGGGGGATTTGGATTTGTTGTCAAATTCACCGGTTTCCTCTGCTTTTTAAAATAAATGGCCGACACTCCCGAATCGTCAAAGAATATAGAGACTGAAGGGACCGGCGCCGCCGAGGAGAACATTAATTTGGTCGACGTAGTTGACGACCCTGAATTGGATTGGGTCGGTTCCGAGCCCCGCGGGATAGCATCAATCTACAGTCACGGCCAGAGGCAAGCCTTTATACTCGTCGAGTACGAAGTCGACCAGGAAGGTTTTCAGAGAAACTTCAAAATCCTGAGACCGACGCGAGATTCTTGCATATGCTCGGAGTACACCGAGGACGCCTTCCCCATGTATGAGATCGTGTTCAAAGACCTTGGGCTTTGGCTTCCTTTTAACGGCTTCTAGATGGGGGTGTTCATCCATTTAAACTTGGAACCCTCCCAGCTTCATCCCAATGTGATCGCCTTTATCCGGGAATTCGAACTTACATGTCTATTCCTGAGGATCAGGGCGACCATTCCCCTGTTCATCACGGTTTTTCACTTGCAACTGCAGTTCCGAGGAGGGAAACATAGTTGGGTATCCCTTAAACAGTCGAAGAGGTTGTTTAGGATGTATATGGATTTTGTCCGGGACTTTAAGGACAAGTGGTATATCTTGCAACCATCTACCCAAATATCCTTGGATTCTCTGTTCGACCCGGCTACCGTTGTAGCAAAGGACGGGGAGCCGTGCTTGGACGTCGAGGGTAATCCTGAGATTGGAAGAATCTCAAATTTTCCCATCCACTGGTGTTCCACCGGTGGTATGAGTGTCGAAGACGAAGAGGCATATGGTATCCTCAATCGTTTCTTTGATGGTTTCTTCCCCGCCAGATGGGTCACGCGGGAAGGGCATGACATCTTGGACGAAGACGGAGAGCCGGCGTTCGAGGCGCATTCGATCAATACAAAGGCGCTCGTCGAGTGTCAATCTTACGGGCAGGCCGTGGATCTCTTAGGTTTTTCTTGCTTGCTTTTACTATATTATTTTCCTTCTTTTGTTTCCTCGACGAAGCTGGCCCAGGAACATTTTCTTTGTTTTTGCAGGTCATGTGGCAGAGCGCCGCGAGAGATTGCTGAAGCTGACCAAGGAGAAGAAGAGCAACAATAAATTGGTGAAACCACATCAAGCTACGCACATGGGTGCAGCCCTCGAGCCGACCAGGGAGGGATCTAGTGGATCATCGGTTTCCCGCAAAGCCGAGCGCCAAGCCGAGTTGTTGAGCAGGAAGCGGAGTCGTCTAGAAGGTGGACATTATGATGTAACTGACGGAGGGGTGGGCGCCCGGGCCTTCAGCCTACCACCCTGCTTCATGGAAAAATACTTTTTCGAGGGTTTCCCCTTGACCGTGTCTGATAACGAGTCTAACATCATCAGGAGGCTCAACAAGGAAGGTCAAAGGAAGCACCACATTGCCAGCATGGTCGGGGTGGTGAAGATGGCAGAGATGGTCGTTGTTCTGGCGGGCGAAGGGTCGTACTCCTCTGATCGGGTCAAGGAACTAGAGTCGGAGAAGGCGACTCTTGTGATGAAGACCCATAAGTTGAAGATCTCTCTTGAGCGAAGCGAGGGAATGTTTCACGAGCAGGCCGACATGCTGGCGGGGGAGAAGGAGAGAGCTGAGAAAGCCATAGAGGACAAAGACTGCCTTCAGCTCGATAAGGAACGGCTGAAGAGTGATAACCAACGGCTGGAGAATGAGGTTGCAGATCTGAAGGCTATGATTATGCCCGCTGTTGTACCCCAAAATTTTCCCTCTCATTCTACTCAAGACATGCTCATCGAAGTCCCCAATTGCTCAAGGTTGACCAAGAATTGACCAAACAAATTCTCCTCCTAAGCAACGGATTTCCATCTAGGGTCTCATTTCTCACAAAAAAAATTGGTTTGCAAAAGCTTCAAATGATTTCCATGGCACCCTATATGCCTCAGCATAATAGCATGACTGAAAGAAAGAATAGAAGTGTATTGAACTTGACGAGAGGTAAGTTGAAAGCTAAAAATTGCCTAAGAGATGTGGGGTCTAAGCAGCTTCAACAACAATATGCATTCTAATTAGATGCCCAACGAAGCAGTGTTAAATGGGAATTTCGATTACACAAGTTTTGAGTAATTGACACTATGATCGACGGAAGAATAGTTTGAAAGAAAGTGTGAGCAGGCTTTTATGAAGTCTTCGATTGATGAAGAGTTAGTAAAGAGCTTTGAAGGGTTCATTTTCGAACTATTGAAGTATAAGTAATTCGAAGCGTTTCAAGGGAAGGCATTTCGACTATCATGTTGATTTGAATTGGCGCTTCGAAAGCAATAAGATTTTGAATTCAAAAGCTTTGAAGAAACACATGGAAGTCTAATGGGTCGAAGGACATGCAACCTTCGAATGTGGCGTAATTTCATGGAAATACTTAGGGTCGAATCATCCAAATATAAGTTATCTTAGTGTTTTTGGATCAATGTGTTTCAGGCATGTGCCTGAGCAGACGAGGAAAGAGTTGGATAATCGAAGTGAAGTCTTGGTGCTCATAATTTATCATTCTATTAGTGCATACAAGTTGTATTCACCAATCAAAGATAAACTAGTGATCAGTAAAGATGGTCTTGAAGGCAAAAGGAAAGGTTGGGATTGGAGTTAAAGTTCAGTTCGACAAGGATCAGACACCTGCACAAATTCGTTCAAAAGGAGATCGAAAGGAACAGAACAAAGCTTCGACAGGTCAAAAGGAAGAGGTGATACTTCGATTGGTTGAATTGAAGGAAAGGAGATCGAAAAGAACAAGAATTGTTCGATTAGGCTGATGTTCCTAGATTACACAATCGAAGCAGATGGTGACTTAATCGAAGAAGCCATGATGATGAAGCCTTAAGCAATTCGAATTGGAACTCAGAGCCATCGAAAAGAACAATTCTTGGGAGCTGGTCGAAAGAACCAATTGACGTGAAATGGAGATGCAAGTCAAAACACCAACCATAACATGTTTAGGTTCATTATGTATCAAGAATGGAAAGAAAATTATCAAAATGGCGACTTTTCAAATATTTCGATTCTACTTTCAAAGCCATGATTAATGGCTTATTCATGCCATATTTGCTCATCACCACACCCTATAAATACAAAACTAAATCAGAAGCAACGGACACAGGGAAATCACCTCAAAGAGCCACGCGAAAATCACAAAGAAATAGATCAAAGTTGTCAAATTCGAAACACACTTCGCAGGCTCCTCCAATCCAAACGAATACCAAATTCGTATTCCTGAGATTCTCATAAGCTCATACCAGCTCTCCTCCAAGCCTGAAGCACGCCCAAAAGTCACGCACCAAGCCCACCTGTCCTTGATAAAATTCTGGATCATAACCCTTTGAATACATAATTTAAATTGGTTTTATATGCATGTTTATAGTATTGATCATTGGGTTAAGTCTAATGTGCTACATGCGAATATGAGTGTTGGAAGTACAGGGTGCCATTTTTAGAGCTTCGAATCATCCAGGCTTCGAACTGGATGATACAGGTACCTTTTGCCAATAATAACCCCAGATTTGGATTCAGGGGATTGTCTTACATAGTGTAGGGTCCTTGGATTTGTTTCGATCCAGCATTTGGTCAAGTTTGCATGTGTGCGTGCAGGGGAAGGACCTGGGTTCGATACCTAGGTCGTGCATTTTTGTTTTTTCTAACTATTTCCTTGCAGATCTGGCGCTTCAAGCTCAAACACACACACCATGTACCATCATATCATCACCATCTGATCCAGATCCAAATGACTCAACATACAGCTTCATGGTAGACCCTTAAGGGCTAGCAACATAGGATACAGCGCAGCTCCTGGGTTCTATTTTGTTTGGGCCTAACGTTTTCTAGATCATACAACCCCTTGTTTACTTTTTATACCTGGCCCATTTTATATGTTTGTTTTTTGTTCTTTTTAGTTAATTTTTATTTAATTATAAAATCAGATAAAAATCACAAAAAAAATAGGTTTTAGTTTTTTATTAAAGTTAATGTTGTTAATTAATTATTTAATTACCTTACACTTTCTTAAAATTAAAATTAGGTAGACTTAGATTTTATTCTCTTTTATTAAACAAAAACCAACAAAAAGATTTCATTTTCTTTAGGATTTAGATGTCCTTTCTAATTCGCGCGCGATTTTATTTTAGCATTACTATTTTTCATACTATTGTAATTGCCTACTGGATGTAATAGATTTAAACTAGGATATTTACTATTTTTATTTCCTCCAAGTTGTGGTATTGTAATTAAATCCCCTCCCAGAAGCCTTGTAATAGCTAGGTTTTACATTTCCGCACTTTTAAATACTGCAAATTATTGACTGTCTAGATGTATGTTAACTATGATTGTGCAACAAGAGATTAAAATCAAACGCTAGCAAACCTAATGCAAAAGATAAATAATTGAATGCAACACAATTGCACATATATACCTCTAGGGTACCTCAATTTGGTTGCCTTTGAAAAAACAGTCACAACTCTCGAAACATGAGAGATTTTTGTGGCTACCCACGGGTTTAAAGATCATAAGTCCCTTGATGACCCTCTCGATGTTACCTCGGTAAAAATGATCTTAAAGCCCTAAGGTAGTTACTAAGGTTTCTTGCCCAGTTGCCTTTGTGACTGTACAACGTCCCTTCGATTGTCCCTCAAACATCCAACGACTAGGGCTACCTACTCACTAATAGTAGGATAGCATTATCTAAAGGAAAAGAGAAAAGAACAACCTTTTCGAGTAAAAGTAGATAGTTCCTAGATGCTATGCTCAAACAACTTTTACACTTGCACAAAACTCCTTTCAAAAACATTTTCAAAACGCTTTATCAACACCCTTGAAGACTGATACAAGAGTTATCATAAAGCAAGTTACCTTACTATTGGCATTTCAAATACTTTTTAAAAACACACAAAGCACAAGGTTTTTCAAAATGAGCTAAGCATCAAAGAGCCCGTAGATAACTACAGATGGAAAGGGTGCTAACATCTTCCTTTTCCATAATCTACCCCCCTTACTCAGAAAAAATCTCAAAAGGTCTTTTATGTTCTTTTCACCCTTTCCTTTGTTGGATAAAATAAAATTCGGTGGCGACTCTTGCTTACCGTAACATTTGCGAACATAAACGCAAAACCAGCATAACAGTTAGTTCTGCCACCGTATCACAGAACTGGCGACTCTACTGGGGACATATAATAATTAAAAGTGGATTTACCATAGATTTTAGTTCATTCTTTATTTTCTTTACATTGTGTGTTTTTTATGCTTTATCTTTGAGGGCTTGTTTGGGTTGTTACTAAAAGACCCTATACTCGGATCTAGGGCACCTTTTAGGTAAGCAGCAATAGATCGTAGAGATTGTACGACGTAGACCGATATAGTTGAAGTGATGGTTGCGTTAGTGTGACACATTTGTTGGTACTAGTATCCCTTGTGTTAAATCGACGAGAATATGGGGCCGTTGTGTGGTGTCATAAATCACTAAGGGACCTTAGAACCTTAGTTGAACAAACTTGGCCATTAGAAAGTAGTGAGATAGTCGGCCTTGGTATAAAGCCGAGGATTGGTTGATACTCGATGCTACACTCATTGAGATCGGACTTTCGGGATATTTCGGCCGCGAGAAAAGATTGCCTGAGCTGAAACAATGCTTGATAAAGAAAGATCAGTGATATTGGGACTCCTCAGAACCCAGTTACTTTTCTAAGACAGGTTGAACCAACTAAAACTTCAAGAGGGTATCTGCCTATAGACCCCATGAAAGCCTAAACCTAAGGTGTTGTGTGTTTTGCTTGTGTGTGATTAAATTGTTCAAACATAACATTCATATTCATTTCACTAACCATTTCAAGGACCAAGGGAATTTATCTTTGTTTTGTTTTATAGATCATGACTTTCATTCATAGAAATACCATCTGAATCAGCTTTGTGAGAATACCTCCCCAACTCAAAGAACTAGTATTAAGGGTTCCTGATACTTCTTCATTCACCAAGAAATATGGTCGACTTCTCAATCTGGTTACCTCAAACTTTGATGAGAAGATGATGGGTGTACTCTTTCAGTTCTTTGACCCCAAACACCATTGCTTAACATTTTCTGATTATCAGTTGGTACCCACCATGGAAGAGTTCTCTCAATTATTGGGTATACCTATTCTTGATCAGATGCCTTTCACCGGTTTAGAGGAAGCTCCAAAGCCAGAGGTTATTGCAGCAGCTTTGCATCTGTAACAGTCCGACATTATATCCAACTGGGAAACAAGAAGCGGAGTCCAGGGTTTCCTAGTCAAGTTCCTATTAGAAAAGGCTCAGTTGTTTTGGGATGACTTGGATTTCCAAGCTTTCTAGGAAGACTTGGCTCTTCTAATCTATGGGTTAGTACTATTTTCTAACTCGGACTTACTCATAGATGTGAATGTTGTCAAAGTTTTCCTCTCTCGTAACCTCGTGCCTACTTTACTTGGAGATATCTTGCATTCCCTCCACACTCGTACCATGAAGAGAAGAGGGACTCTTATGTGTTGTATACCATTGCTGTCTAGGTTGTTTATTTCGCACCTTCCTCAATCAGTATTGAAGAATGAAGAAAGTTTGGGTTGGTCGCAAAGGATAATGTCACTTTCTCACTCGGATATTCTTTGGTACTCCCGGTCTATGGGAGATATTTCTGTAATTGACCATTGTGGGGAATTCCCTAATGTCCCACTCCTCGGCATTAGAGGAGGTATCACTTATAATCCTTCTCTGGCTCTACGACAATTCGGTCATGCTCGAAGGGATGGTCCCCATGATATGCTTATCCAAGGCATTATGTTCAACTATGAGGATGATGTTCAAGGGTATCGTCAAAGGTTCATACGAGCTTAGGGCATGGTAAACAGATTTGATAGCAAGACTTTGGGGCCTAAGACTTCCATTCCTATGGAGCCTTATCTCAAATGGGTACGAGCTCGCGTCCAAAATCTCATGATGCCATATACAGCCATCTTACCAATAATTGTGGAGCCTATCACCAAAGGGGATGTTCCTTATACAGTTCTCCACCCTGACATGCCCACTGATCTTGAAGAGTTGCAGAGGTCCTGGATTCAGTTGAAGAAAGAACGGGATACCTTTATAGATCAATTCTACACCAATGAGAAGAAAGTGTTGGAGCTCACAAAGCAACTTCACGAAGCGAAAAATCTTAATCTCTACCCCAGTACGAAGAGGAAACACCCATGGGAAACCTGATTTTTTTTAGAATTTTTTAAATTGTAAGCCTAAAAGGCAGTTGTAATTTGAATTCTACTAATAAAATATTTGTTTCATTTTGGTTCAGAAATTTAAATTTCCCGAAGTCCTTTAAAATATTGCATAAGCATATCATGCATATCATTACATAAGCAGGTGTTCCAAAACAGGTTTCTTATCTTCTCGCTATTTATTTCAGCAAAAAGAAATGGCACTCGAACAAAACGTCAAGGATCTTCAGACACAGAATGCTCAGTTCCAGCAGATGTTATTGGCTCTAGCTAAAGGGCAAGAGGATCTGAAGGCTCTCATCTTGAAAGACAAGAAGAAAAAGACTAAGAAGCAGGTTGGTGTTTTGAACCTGGGGAGAAGATTCAAAGGACCAGCTAAGAAAGCTCTAGATTTCACCACTCCATCTAAGGAGGGAGACACTCAAGATGAAGATAACAAGAAGACCAAGGAAGAAGACAATAGTCCAAGGTCTGATGAAGAAGAAGCTGATTACTCTGAGGAATAATATCCTCCTGGAGATGATAAATACAAGGAGCTAGAGGATTGTCTTAATGCTATGGAAATTCAGAGGGTACCTGGTCTGGATTTTGAAGAGTTAGGGCTAGTCTCTGGAGTGGTCATTCCCCATAAGTTCAAAGTTCCCAAATTTTCTAAGTATGATGGTGTCTCCTGTCCTAAGCTACATTTAAGGTCCTATGTCAGGAAGATCTAACCTCACACCGCTGACAGGAATTTATGGGTTCATTTATTCCAGGAAATTCTATCAGGAACTCAATTGGAATGGTTCTATCAGCTGGAGGGAACCAATATTCGTAACTGGGAGGATTTGGTTGTTGCTTTCTACAGGAAGTACCAATACAATGCTGACCTCGCTCCAACCCGTACACAACTTCAAAGCATATCTATGGTTTCCAGCGAGGGTTTCAAAGATTATGCCCAGAAGTGGAGAGATCTTGCGGGAAGAGTCCAGCCTCCTCTGTCTGATAGAGAGCTGGTGGATATGTTCTTGGGTACTTTGTCTGGTCCATTTTTCAAGCATTTGATTGGAAGCTCTTCAACTGGGTTTACTGAGCTAATATTGACTGGTGAGCAAGTAGAAGCTGGTATCAAGAGTGGTAAGATTCAAAGGGATGCCTCTTCAAGTACAGTTAAAAAGCCTTTCATGAGGAAGACGGAAGTGAGTGTCGCCTACCGTCAGAGAAATCAAAGCAAAGTTTAACGCCGTCCAATGGTAGGAGCTGTGATGATCTCCAACCCCACATCAAATTAACAACAAAACAATCAGTGCAGACAGGATGCACCCAGAAGACAGTTCACCCGGATTAACATGTCCTTATCTCAGGTTTTGCCACACCTGTTAAAGTCTAATCTGGTTACTCTAAAGGAGGCTCCTAAGAATCCAAATACTACATCTCCCAGATATAATCCAAATGCTCGATGTGCCTACCATTCTGACAGTCTGGGGCATGATACAAATGATTGTTGGACTCTGAAAAACAAAGTGCAAGATCTCATTGAGGCAAAGGAGATTGAGTTTGATCCTCCTAAGACCCCCAACGTCATAACTGCACCGATGCCCAAGCATGACCCAAGAGTTAGTGCTATTGATGTTGTTTCTGCTGCAGAAAATACTGACAATAATTACGACATGGAAAAATGGATCTTCCCAACTATCAATGGTAGACTCAACAATTGGGAGGCCAAGGATTTTGTTCCCATTACTTTTATCCAGGAGTAATTGTCTTTTTGTTTTTGGAATATGTAATATTTGAACAATTTAAACTCTAAAGCCTTGTGTTTTACCCGAGGCACAATGGTTTATTTGTGAGGGATATTGCTTCATCTTCATATGTCATTAATAAATCATTGGACGTTTTGCATGCAAAGCTTACGCTCTCTGTCATTCTTTTCTGCTTTTACTTCATCAAAATAGCTATGCTCTCTTACACACACCCACATATCAAACTATAGATCCACATCCACTATGGATCTCATTGATAACAGTTATGTTGTTACCAATTATGACTTTGAAAATCCAATCTACCAAGCCGGGGACGAAGGTAAGGAAGATTATGAGGTACCAGGAGAACTCGCCAGACTGTTACAACAGGAGGAAAGGGCAATACAGCCTCATGAAGAGCAGGTTGAGACAGTAAACTTGGGTACTGAAGAGGATAAGAAGGAAGTCAAGATAGGCGTCGATCTGGATCATAGTGTCAAAGAACGGTTAATTCAGATGTTACACGACTATGTTGAGGTCTTTTCCTGGTCATATGAAGACATGTCGGGGCTGAACACTGATATTGTGGTTCATGGTTTGCGAACGAAAGAAGACTGCCCTCTAGTGAAACAGAAGGTTCGTCGTATGCGTCCTGAGATGTCAGAAAAGATCAAGGCTAAAGTTATGAAACAATTCAATGCAGGTTTCTTATCTGTTACTTCTTATACATAATGGGTTGCTAATGTTGTTCTGGTACCTAAGAATGACGGTAAAGTATGCATGTGTGTGGATTACAGAGACTTGAATAGGGAAAGCCCCAAGGCTGACTTCCCGCTTCCCTATATTAATGTTCTGGTTGATAACACCGTACAACATAAGATATTCTCCTTCATGGATGGTTTCTCCGGGTACAATCTGATCAAAATGGCCTCTGAAGATATGGAGAAAACAACCTTCGTCACGCAGTGGGGCACTTTCTGCTACAAAGTTATGCCATTTGAGTTAAAGAACACCGGGGCAACCTATCAGCGTGCCGTGATAGCTTTGTTTCATGTTATGATCCATCACGAGATAGAGGTCTACGTCGACGATATGATATTCAGGTCTCAGACTGAAGAGGAGCACCTTGATCACCTACAAAAGCTGTTTGAAAGATTGAAGAAGTACAAGCTGAGATTGAACCCGAATAAGTGCACCTTTGGAGTAAGATCTGGTAAGCTATTAGGCTTCGTTGTCAGCGGAAAAGGTATTGAAGTAGACCCTACAAAGGTTAAATCTATATAATAAATGCCAACTCCCCGCACTGAGAAGGAGGTCAGGGGATTCTTGGGACGTCTAAACTATATCTCCAGATTCATTTCCCATCTAACTGCTACTTGTGAGCCAATCTTCAAATTACTGAACAAAGATCAAGCAGTGAAATGGAATGACGATTGCCAGACCTCCTTTGACAAAATCAAGGAATATCTTCAAGAGCCTCCAATTTTGATGTCGTTGTTTGAAGGAAGACCTCTAATCATGTACTTAACAGTATTGGAGAATTCAATGGGGTGTGTGTTGGGGCAGCATGACGAGTCTGGTCGAAAAGAGCATGCAATATACTACCTTAGCAAAAAGTTTACCGACTGTGAAACAAGATACTCACTGCTCGAGAAAACTTGTTGCGCTTTGGCATGGGCTGCTCGCCGACTGAGGTAGTATATATTGACTCACACTACCCTGTTGATATCTAAAATGGATCCTATCAAATACATATTTGAGAAGCCCGCTCTATCCGGAAGAATAACAAGATGGAAAATGGTCCTGACCGAATATGATATTCAGTACACAACCCAGAAAGCAATCAAGGGAAGTGTATTAGTTGATCATTTGGCTCATCAGGCTGTGGACGACTACCAATCCATGAATTTTGAATTCCCGGACGAGAACATCATGTTATTGACTGATTGTGAAGAAGCTGGACCGAATGAAGGACCTATAAAAGGATCCCGATGGAATATGGTTTTTGATGGAGCCTCCAACGCACTTGGCTATGGCATCAGTGTTATGATCATATCTCCCGAAGGCTGTCATACTCCTTTCACTGCCAAGATATGTTTCAATTGTACCAACAATATGGCTGAATATGAAGCATGCATTATGGGTCTCAAAGCTGCTATCGATTTGAGAATCAAGTTCCTAAGTGTACATGGAGACTCGGCCCTAGTAATCAGTCAAATCAAAGGAGAATGGGACACGAAGCATCCTAATCTCATCCCTTATCGGGAGCATGTGCTGACACTGATCCCATATTTTGAAGAAGTTACCTTTGAACATATTCCCCTAGAAGAAAATCAGTTAGCGGACACAGTATTTACCATGTCATCCATGTTCAAAGTCAAATGGGATAACGAAGCCCCTCATATCACTATTGAGAGGTTAGACGAACCGGCATACTATTATGAGATTGATATTGAAGGAGCAGTGGACAAACCTTGGTTCCATGAAGTAAAAAGATACCTTGAAGCTCAAGAGTATCCCGAGGGAGTTTCCGTCAATGATAAGAAGTTCCTAAGAAGTTTCTCTGCCAAATTTTTCCTCGGTAACCGAATTCTCTACAAGCGCAACCATGATTCTACTTTGCTTCAGTGTGTAGACAAGATTGAAGCAGAGAAGATTATGGCAGACATACACAAAGGCATATTTGGCACCCATTCTAGTGGGCACACAATGGCTAAGAATATTCTGAGGGTGGGGTACTACTGATCCACTATGGAAACAGACTGTTATCAACACTCCCGAACTTGTCACAAGTGCCAGATCCATGCTGAGAAAGTACATGTGCCTCTGGTCCCCTTGAATGTCTTGACTGCTCCCTGGACTTTCGCAATGTGGCCATTGATATGATTGGAGAGGTTAGACCTATCGCTTCCAATGGGCACCATTTCATCCTTGTCGCCATTGATTACTTCACGAAGTGGGTAGAGGCAGCCTCTTTTGCTTCTATTACCAAGAATGTCGTGGCTCGGTTTATCAAACATAACCTTATCTGTTGGTATGGTATTCCAGAAAGAATCATTATAGACAATGGTACCAATCTCAATAATACTATGATCACATGTCTCTGCATACAATTCAAGATTCAGCATCATAAATCTTCTCCTTACTGACCGAAGATAAATGGCATTGTAGAGGCTTCTAATAAAAACATCAAGAAGATCATACAGAAGATGACGGTGACATACAAAGACTGGCATGAGATGTTACCATTTTTTCTTCATGGTCACTGTACCTCAGTATGTACGCCAACAGGGGAAACTCCTTTCTCTCTGGTATACGGTATGAAAGTTGTCCTACCCATCGAAGTCCATATCCCTTCCTTGAGAATCATGAAAGATGCAGGGTTGAACAAAGACAAATGGGTTCAGACTCAACTTGACCAATTAAACTTGATTGACAAAAATAGGCTTGCGGCTATCTATCATGGTCAGATGTACCAAAAGCATATGATCAAAGCTTTTAACAAGAAGTTCAGACGTCAGTATATCAGGTTGGTGACCTAGTAATCAAGCGTATTATCCTATCACAAGGTGATCCCAGGGGAAAATGGACTCTCACATACGAAGGGCCATTTGTGATTAAGATCATATTTTCTGGTGGAGCCATGATCTTAACCACTATGGACGGTGACGATCTTTCGCACCCTGTAAATGCAGACATAGTTAAAAGATACTATGCATAAGCAAAGACCCGCTAGGTCGATTGGCCTAGGCAAAAATAAGGGCATTCTGGAAAACAAAAAAGGGTTCGGGCAGAAGTTAGGGATATATATATATATATATATATATATATATATATATATATATATATATATATATATATATATATATATATATATATATATATATATATATATATATATATATATATATATATATATATATATATATATATATATATATATATATATATATATGAAAAATCTGTACACCCGGCAAGTCCAAAACCTGAAAGGTCGGCTTGGGAAGAAAAGGGTATCCCGGTGGACTGAAAACCCGAAAGGGCGGTCCAGGAAAAAGTTAGGGATTAAAAGCGTACAACTATGTCCTGTTGGATCACCTTACAGACAAACTTCAGTAACAAGTGTCAAGTTCAAATGGTACTAATTAATCCATTCAGCTTCAGACAAGCAGCAAAAGGATGAGACGCTCAAAGATATACAGGCAATAGCGGGATGGGAACCCAATGGGATCATTTCACATAGTTATTTTTCTTTGTATACTATTTATGTAATGTTTTCATTCTTACTACGGCATTCTCTTACTAGAATGTTTGTCTCTTTGTACAAAAACGCCTGTTATAGGCAGACTTCTTCAGATTAATACAAAACTATCTCTTTGAAAGTGCAAACCTATTTGTTTTTATTTTTCCATTTTGTTTGCAAAAACGTACAATGATTACTTTTGAACATGTGCATTTGAATATGATTACCATTCAAGTTGAAGCTTGGACCCGACCAGATAACAATCAACCTCTTCAATTACTGTAAAGCCTGGAGATCAACCAGATAACAGTTAATTTCAAATTCCACAGCAAGTTACTGTGAAGCCTGGAATACAACCACATAACAGTCAGTGTTATTATCTTCAGCAAGTTACTGGAAACCTAGATTTCAACCGGATAAACTAACTTTCATCTCTTCAGTCCAGAGAGAACTCCTCAGTGGAGCCATGGACAACTAAAGCTCCTAGACTTTATTCCCCACAGAGTTTTCCTCAAGCAAAAGAACAGAAATCAACATTCCCCAGCGGAGTCTTGCTCAAACAACACGAACAGGAATCCCCAAAAAGAGACCTCTATGAAGTCAGCATCTACTTTGGATGGCATCTTTAAGCCCATCTTCGATAACTCTCGGCCATCTTTTCCAAATGGCATATGTAAGCCCATTCCTGATATCATCAACCAACGACGTTACTTCATGCGAGTGCAAATTTCTGGGCACTCTAGTGTTCAATCATCTTCCACCTTCAGATCACGAAAGGCAGACAAGCCAATCTAAATCTTCAGGTTTAAGAAGATTGAACAGGGCAGCTGTTGTACTCCAAATTTAGCCCTCCCATTCTACTCGATACATGCTCATCGAAGTCCCCAATTGCTCAAGTTTGACCAATAATTGACCAGACAAATTCTCCTCCTAAGCAATGGATTTCAATCTAGGGTCTCATTTCTCACAAAACATTTTAGTTTGCAAAAGCTTCAAATGATTTCCATGGGACCCTATATGCCTCGGCATAATGGCATGACTGAAAGAAAGAATAGAAGTGTATTGAACTTGACGAGAGGTAAGTTGAAAGCTAAAAATTGCCTAAGATATTTGGGGTCGAAGCAGCTTCGACAGCAGTATGTATTCTAATTAGATGCCCAATGAAGCAGTGTTAAGTGGGAATTTCGATTACACAAGTTTTGAGTAATCGACATTAAGATCGTAGGAAGATTAGTTCGAAAGAAAGTGTGAGGAGGCTTTTATGAAGTCTTTGATTGATGAAGAGGTAGTAAAGAGCTTCAAAGGGTTCGTTTTCAAACTATTGAAATATAAGCTATTTGAAGCGTTTCAAGGGAAGGCATTTTAACTGTCATGTTGATTTGAATTGGAGCTTCGAAAGGAAGAAGGTTTTGAATTCAAAAGCTTTGAAGAAACACATGTAAGTCTAATGGTTCTAAGGACATGCAACCTTCGAACGTGGCATAATTTAATGGAAATACTTAGGGTCGAATCAGCCAAATATAAGCATATTAGAGTTTTTGGATTAATGTGTTTCAGGCATGTACCTGAACAGGCGAGGAAAGAGTTGGATGATTGAAGTGAAGTCTTGGTGCTCATAAGTTATCATTTGATTAGTGCATACAATCTGTATTCACCAATTGAAGATAAATTGATGATCAGTAAAGATGGTCTTGAAGGTAAAAGCAAAGGTTGGGATTGGAGTCGAAGTTCAGTTCGACAAGGATCAGACACCTGCACAACTTTATTTGAAAAGGAGATCTAAAGGAACAGAACAAATCTTCGATTGGTAAAAAGGAAGAGGTGATACTTTGATTGGTTGAATTGAAGGAAAGGAGATCGAAAATAACAAGAACTGTTCGATTAGGCTGATGTTCCCAGATTACACAATCGAAGCAGATGATGACTTAATCGAAGAAGCCATGATGATGAAGCCTTGAGCAATTCGAATTGGAACTCAGAGCCATCAAAAATAACAATGCTTGGGAGCTGGTCGAAAGAACCAATTGACGTGAAATGGAGATGCAAGTCGAAACACCAACCATAACATGTCTAGGTTCATTATGCTTCAAGAATGGCAAGAAATTATCAAAATGACAACTTTTCAAATATTTCGATTCTGCTTTCAAATCCATGATTAATGGTTGTTTCATGCCATTTTCTCATCACCACACCCCTATAAGTACAAGACTAAATCAGAAGCAATGAACACAGGGAAATCACCTCAAAGAGCCACGTGAAAATCACAAGGAAATACATCAAAGGTGTCAAATTCGAAACACACTTCGCATGCTCCTCCAGTCTAAACAAATACCAAATTTGTATTCCTGAGATTCTCATAAGTTCATACCAGCTCTCTTCCAAGCCTGAAACACGCCCAAAATTCACGCACCAAGCCCACCGGTCCTTGGTAAAATTCTGGATCATAACCCGTTGAATACATAATTTAAATTGCTTTTATATGCATGTTTATATTATTATTGTTCATTGGGTTAAGTTTAATGTGCTACGTGTGAATATGAGTGTTGGAAGTATAGGGTGCCATTTTTAGAGCTTCGAAGCATCCAGGCTTCGAACTGGGTGATACAGGGACCTTTTGCCAATTTTAACCCCGGATTTGGATTCAGGGGATAGTCTTACATAGTGTAGGGTCCTTGGATTTGTTTCAATCCAGCATTTGATCAAGTTTGTAGGTGTGCGTGCAGGGGAAGGACCTGGGTTCGATACCCAGGTCGTGCATTTTTGTTTTTTCTAACTATTTCCTTGTAGATCTGGTGCTTCAAGCCCAAATGCACACACCATGTACCATTATATCATCACCATCTGATCCAGATCCAAACGCCTCAACATGCAGCTTCATGGTAGACCCTCAAGGGATAGCAACATAGGATCCAGCGCAGCTCCTGGGTTCTGTTTTGTTTGGGCCTAACATTTTCCAGATCATACCACCCCTTGTTTACTTTTGCTTCCTGGCCCATTTTATATGTTTGTTTTTTGTTCTTTTTAGTTGCTTTTTATTTAATTATAAAATTAGATAAAAATCACAAAAAAATTAGGTTTTAGTTTTTTTATTAAAGTTAATTTTGTTAATTAATTATTTAATTACCTTAACAATTTCTTAAAATTAAAATTAAGTAGACTTAGATTTTATTCTCTTTTATTAAACAAAAGCCAACAAAAAGATTTCATTTTTTTTAGGATTTTGACGTCCTTTCTAATTCGCGCACGATTTTATTTTAGCATTACTATTTTTCATACTATTGTAACTGCCTACTGGATGTAATAGATTTAAACTAGGACATTTAATGTTTTTATTTCCTCCAAGTTTCAGTATTGTAATTAAATCCCCTTCTCGAAGCCTTGTAATAGCTAGGTTTACATTTCCGCACTTTTAAATACTACAAATTATTGACTGTCTAGATGTATGTTAACTAGGATTGTACGGAAAGAGATTAAAATAAAACACTAGCAAACCTAATGCAAAAGATATATAACTGGATGCAACATAATTCCACATAACACCTCTAGGGTACCCCACTTTGGTTGCCTTTGGAAAAATAGTCACAACTCTCGAAACGTGAGAGATTTTAGTGGCTAGCCTCCAGTTTAAAGATCATAAGTCCCTCGATGACCCTCTCGATGTTGCCTCGGTAAAAATGATCTTAAATCCCTAGGGTAGTTACTAAGGTTTCTTGCCCAGTTTCCTTTGCGACTGTATAAATGTCCCTTCGATTGTCCCTCAAACATCCAATGACTAGGGATACCTACTCACTAATAATAGGATAGCACTGTGTAAAGGACAAGAGGAAAAGAACAACCATTTCGAGTAAAAGTAGATAGTTCCTAGATGCTATGTTCAAACAACTTTTACACTCGCACAAAACTCCTTTCAAAAACATTTTCAAAATGCTTTATCAACACTCTTGAGGACTGATACAAGAGTTATCATAAAGCAAGTTGCCTTATTATTGGCATTTCAAATACTTTTTCAAAACACACAAAGCACAAGGTTTTTCAAAATGAGCTAAGCATCTAAGAGCCTGTAGATAACTACGGATGGAAAGGGTGCTAACACCTTCCCTTTCCATAATCTACCCCCTTACTCAGAAAACATTCGAAAGGTCTTTTTCTGTTCTTTTCACCCTTTCCTTTGTTGGATAAAAGAAAAGTCGATGGTGACTCTTGCTTACGACAACATTTGCAAACACAAACGCAAAAAAAGTATAATAGTCAGTTCTACCACTGTATCACACCCGCGGAGGATGAACCTAACGGGGTAGCCAATTTGCGCATGTGTGCTGACTTCATTGCTCGAATTCAACTCCTAGAGTCAGACTGCATTGACGCCTTGACCGACGGCTTTGAATCTGCTGTGAATCAGTTGTTTGTGCTGAACCTAGGGTTAAACACTAAAGAAACTGGGGTTTTGTATCAAGTTGTTGATGGTCGGGTGGTTCCTCCTCCTGACTCTCATGACGTCGAAGTTAGCACTCCGGGGAGCAATTGACACTTTTTTCATCTTATTTGTATTTGGGCCTGCGTGCCCATAATATTTGTAATATCCAGACATCTTCGACCTAAGTGGTCGCCTTTGATAATTATTTCGCTTTATTTGATGCTTATTGTTATTTTTGTTTGTCGTTGTTTTTGACTTGTTTATTTCATCAATACTTGTATATCCTGTATGGAAATATATGCTCGACCATTGTTGTGGTCATTATGAATTTTACACGAATTTTGTGTTTTCCACGTGGAGATGTGTGCTCGACCCTAATATTTGTTCTAAACATGTTGAAATGTGTCGAGGGCGCGGAGTAGGGATCCGCGGAACAAGTGCGTGATCGCGGTCGGGTTCCTATGCTCCTGGCGTAAACTGCCCATAGTGAGCTTAGTGTTCTTCCAGGTTGGGTACTGTTGTACCCCAAAATTTGCCCTCTCATTCTTCAAGGCCTTTCTCACAAGGATTCTCAAGGTTCAAGCTTGCACAAGTACTTTGGAATTTTCCAGTACCAAAATTAAAAGGAAACTGTCAAAAAGGGAGAAAACAGATAAAAATAACATTTTGACAAATTTGGAGGAAAATAGGTCTCCTTCGATCCAGCACCCTTCGATTGACTCTTGGCCTCCTTCGAATGCAACTTGGATTACATCCTTCATTTGAGCAAGAGCCTCCTTCGAATGCAACTTGGATTACATCCTTCATTTTGAGCAAGAGCCTCCTTCGAATGCAACTTGGACATGTCATTCATTTTGAACTTAAAGCCTCCTTCGAGTGCAAGTTTAGAAACACCCTTCGATTCAGAAGCCAGGAACTTCCCTCACACTAAAAGGCAATGACTCCCTTTATGTTTGTTTTGACCCAAGCTTCGATTGGGCAATATGCTTCCTTCGAGCATGAGCTTTCGATTTGGCAACATGTTTTCTTCGATACAGGCTTCGACTGGGCATTAGCTTATTTCGACCATAAGGCTTCGACAAAACATTGACTACGTTTGTACTAGCTTCGACTGGACAACATTTAGTGTGCTGCATTTCCATCCCTGACAAACTTCAGCACATGGTTGATGGCCCCTTCAAACGATGCACAAAGGTGATTCGTTCGAAGGACACTTGTTGGAAGAAAGTCAAACAATATGTTGGAAGAAGAATCTGGTCGAAGGAGGGTCAAAATGAAAGGATAAAATATTCAAAGATGCTTGCTGCCAAGTTCAGGAATGGTACACTGGCCAAAACTATTGCACAGCAGTCCTGAAACATTGCCCCACTCTTGCACCGAAATAGCATACAACCACTGTCCCTCGAAGGCTACAAAGAGTAGGTTACTCAAATTGTTCAAATTATTTTGTTTTCCCTCCAAAAGCTTCAGCCAACTTTGCCTATAAATAAGAGGCTCCAACACATGTTTAGAGGGAGGATCTTTGGACCAGAGGAACGAATCCCCCAAATTTTCTCAAACACAATAAAACTCTCAAGTTCATCAACACTTGAGAAATAAAAAAAACCCAGAATCCCAAACACTCACCTCTTTCGATTCTGAAGAACATCCCACACATAGAAGTTTGTTCAAACTCAAAGACAACCTTGTGTGATAACTCTTCGAACCAAAAGCAAACCCCCTATGACTACTCTTTGAATTCCAGAAACGTCCAGGTAGAAGTTCAAGTTCGAATCCCACATCCATTCAAGGCCTGAAGCAAGGTAAGTCACTCTTACCCTTGAACCTTTCGTTTCATGGCATAGTATGTGAATAATCTTCCCTTTCATTTCAAAACATGTACATAACACTTTGGTTCTTTTCGTTTCCACCTACTTAATATGTTTTCAGAGCTAACCCCTTTCATTTTTGCTTTTTGTTTACCTGAACTTGCTTTAACTGTTAAACTGTTTACCAAACAAATACTAGTATGGCCTTAGGCCATGTTGCCATTTAATGCTTTAAATGAAAGAAACAGGAAACAGGAAATAGGAAACGAAGCTTTTGGCTTCTATCCTCTTTCTCCAGGTCAAACGAAAGAGACAACCAAAACGAAAAGCATGCCTTCACTGACTTCCAGGCTCAGTCGAAAGGCATTCCCTCACTACTTTCAACCTCCAGTCGAAGAAGACAACAAGGCAGAACCAGAAGGCTTCGCCATACACTGACTTCCAAGCCAGTCGAAGGACAGAACCTCACTGGTGCTGGCCCCAATCGAAGGAGGCCAACAGAATGCAAATCGAAGGATGCTAATGCCTGGGTCAAAAGAAACTCATTTTTCTTACTTTTATCTTTTTTTTCCGTCATATTTTTTATGCCTTTCGATATGGTTGTAATAGCGTAGGATTTTATCTTTCTGCATTTTATTTACTTTGTACAAATGCTAGTAATTAGGCGTGTATGGCAAGATAAAACCAACAAGTAGACAATCTAAAAATCAAAGACAAATGCATGCAATAAAACACACTTTGCACACATGCACCCTTAGGGTAATCTCACTTGTTGCCTCGGAAAATAGTCATGTCCCTCGAGCATGGGAGTTTTATCAAAGACCCTCGATAAAAGATCGTAGTCCCTCGATGACCCTCGATGTTGCCTTCGGTAAACGATCTAGTCCCTAAAACGACATTGCTAAAACATCCCATATGTTGCCTTCTATGACTATACAAACGTCCCAATGTCCGTCCCTTCACATCCAACGATGGGGCTTCTTACCAAATCAATGGTAAGATAGCCACATCTAAAGGAGAAGGAAAAGAACATTTAAGACCTTTCGAGTAGGTAGATTCGCTCCTAGTTACTCGCTTGCTCATAACAAAAAAACATTTTTATACACCCACACTCTCATCTTTGAACTATTTTCGAAACAAACACTTTGTAGGCGTTCTTATAGAAACGAGAACCATTACGAAGTTCCATTTTCAAAATACTTTCAAAAAACACAAACACACTTTTGAACTATTTTTTGAAACAAACACTTTGTTGGCGTTCTTATAGAAACAAGAACCATTACGAAGTTCCATTTTCAAAAATACTTTCAAAACACACACCACAAGCACATTCAAACAAAAGCAAGTGATCTAAGCAAGTAACTAAGAGCCCATGGATAACCATGGATGAAAAGGGTGCTAGCACCTTCCCTTTTCATAATCTACCCCCCGAACCCAAGAAACATCTCTAAAGGTCTTTCCTGTGCTTTTTCACCTTTCCTTTAGGATAAAAGAAAAGTCGGTGGCGACTCTTGCTAAACCGAAACATTTGCGAACACAAACGCAAAACAAACCTCAAGTCAGTTCTCCCACCGTATCACAGAACTGGCGACTCTGCTGGGGAAGATTTCTAAAAGTGGGGTTACCTTAGGGCTTTAGATCACCTATACATGCTTACTTTGATTGCTTTGATTGCTTTACTTTTTGGGTTCCTTGTTTGGGTTTGTTGTAAATCCTACACCCGCATTTGAGGGCACCTTTTTAGGTAAGTAGCAATAAACCGTGAGGGAACTGTGCGGGGTATACCGACATGGTTGAAGCAGTGGCTACGTTAGTGTGACATATTTGTGGGTACCGGTAGCATTTGAGTTAATCAAAGAGAATACGGGGCCGCTGAGTGATGTCATGAAGCACTAACGAACTCTTAGAACCTTACTTGACCATCTTGGCCTTTTTAGGGGTAGTGAGATGACCGACTTTGGTGCAATCCGAAGTTGGTAGATACTCGATACTACACTCATTGAGGATTGTTTTCTTGGGATATTTTGGTCTCCAGTTAAGTGGCTAAACCAAAACAATGAACATAGAAAATAATCTAGTGATATTGAGCTCCTTAGAACCCGGTTTCTATTTTAGGACAGGTTGAGCCAACTAACTTCAAGAGGGTACTTACCTACAAACCCCATGCAAGCCTAAACCTAAGGACTTGTTTGCTTTTCGTGAATATGACCGCCTGTATATACACTTGCTTACTTCTGCATACATGTACATAACATCATAACATCATACCATAGCATCTTTTCAATAACCATTTCAAGGATCTCGAGGGTCTTTTGATACAGGGGCACGTTGAACCAGACGTCTACCAAAGGGAAAGAGGTTTCATTTTCCTCTAAACAAACGCTGTCAAAGGTCAAGTGCAACAACTTGAATCGGGGGCTATGACCCACTTGACATGGTGAGCTTGATTCTCGTGGAAAGACATCTACCAATACAAAGTTCTCCAATCAAAGATGTTGATCAAAATTCAACCTCTAACATTTTTCTTGTGTTTACCCCGCGAGATCCTTGAAAACATGCATCCACATATCATGCATCATATCATGACAAGTTTCTCCCACACATGTCTCCTTATCTTCCTACTGTTTATTTCAGTAGAGATGGCTCTAGAGAGGACTGTCAAAGATATCCAGGATCAAAATGCCCAACTTCAAGAAATGTTCTTGAACCTGTCCCAGGGGCAAGCAGAAGTGAAAGCTCTCCTCACAAGGGGCATGGTCCTAGGGAATTCAAGCAGTGTCAGGAATGATCGGTTGGAAGAACTACAGATTGAGCTGGCAACAATGAAGATCCAGATGATGGGACAACTGGTGGGCCAGATGGCTCTCATTCAAGACTTGGCTCAAAGACAAGAAGAGCTCAGGGTTCTCGTCAACAAGCTACTTCGGGACAACCAAGTGGGGAAAACACCTAAGGTTGAAGATCAAGTCATCATTCAACCCCCTTTGAGACAAGAAGACAAGGGAAAGGCTCCCCAACTTGCTTCAGGGTCACAAGCCCAACAACAATCTCGCCAACGTCAACGGGGTAATCGACATAAGCAAAATACGCCTGGAAGACAGTTCACTGAGACCGACATACCATCATCTCTAATACTGGAACGCTTGTTGGAGGTCAATCTGATTGCTTTAAAGGATCCTCTTCGGAATCCCAACACCTCTGCTCCTAGCTATCACCCTGACGCCTTTTGTGTATACCGCTCATATAGCCCTGGACATGACATTGATGACTGTTGGGCTTTGAAAAACAAGATCCAAGACTTGATTGACAATGGAGTGCTGAAATTCATGCCGGATGGCGAGATGAAAATCTTCCGCTAAGGGTTCTCCACCTGGAATGACAAAGTTCGAACCAAGAGACTTTTGTTCCTTTTGAATTTTTAAGTTGTAATTTCTTTTGATTATTCAAACAATTATCTGTTGATGTCAAACTCTGTTTCATTAATGCATTGCATATGTTTGTCTTGAATTCATCCATTCGTTTTCACTATTCTTAAACTATGCTTCCTACTTTCTTTATGATATTTAACTCTT
Source organism: Vicia faba (assembly GCA_948472305.1). Taxonomy (NCBI): domain Eukaryota; kingdom Viridiplantae; phylum Streptophyta; class Magnoliopsida; order Fabales; family Fabaceae; genus Vicia; species Vicia faba. Next base: position 1,457,713,116 of record OX451735.1, read on the forward strand.
GATAAAAAGCTACAAGCCTTTAGAGGGAGGATGACAAAACAATGCCATAATCTCATACAATATGCTTTTGGACAGACCTTGCTGATGATGTACAAGCGTTTCTTTCAAATCCTAAACACTGGAGTTATAAGGAAGATAATCCCTAGTCGACCCCTTCGAGCCAAAGAAGTAGGAGTTTTCTGTTTTAAACACAAATTGAAACCTTTAATCAAAACCTGGGGCAGGGTAGTCTCTCAGTTAATTCAAATGCGCTTTAAGTCGCAAACTCTCAGTTCATAATACAACGAACGACATCAAAAGCATTCCTCTAGAATCAAAAGACAGTGGTGGTTCCTTATCTCATAGGCAGTCAATCTCTCAAAAGAGAAAAGCCCACTGAGCCGAAACCTATAAAGGAGGCTTAAGAAAGCTGGGGCATCTCGCTGACTGTAATCTCGAAAACAGGAACAGTCAGGCAAAAGTTAGGGATAACAAATCAAAAGAACAAGGTCGCTACAAATCCTCAACAACATGAAAAATGTTGCAAAAATGACTGCCTTCCAACAAATTCAACTTGTGTGAACCATCACCAAAAACGTTTTTCCAGACTCATTTGGAGTTCAAATGCACAATTAACTGAGTTTAGGATTGAAGAACATCACGAAGAGCGGGTGGGTACAAATATACTTTGAGCCTTTATCCTTTGCTTCTTAAAACCGTGAACCAAGCCACGTTACAACCCTCCAAAAGTCCTAACTGAAGCATGGGTTAGTTCGAAAGCATACTGTTACAAAAGGTATCCTGACTCCTGTAAGGCTCTGCTCTAAATCTTGAGTTTGAATTTTCTTAGCAAAATTTCTTTACTCGCTAAAACGCATTTTCAAAAAACTTCAAGACAAACATAAACTTTGCATTACTTGAATATCATTGTTTGCATATGGCTATTTGTTTAATAGCGGAGAAATTCACACAATGAATATCCAGTGAACAAAAGCTCTCTCAGTGAACAAATCAATTCAAGAAGGATGACACTTCCATTGACAAATCTCCTATCAACAAGGGGGAATGACATGTCACTATCCAGCACACCTGGGGCAGTCCAGTCAAGATTCCAGGAAATCTCTCAAAGAACTGCAGAGTAACCAGGGGCAAGTGCCCATCTCCGTCACTTGGAGAATTGAACGCCAATCCCGACAAAGGGTTACATACAGTCAAACATGTCTAGGAAGTGCCACAAGTACTTGCTACTAGGGGCAATGACAAGTCTCCCCAAAGTCCTTCTCATAGGATGATTCCCCGGCAAGAGTATAATCTCTGATGCCCTTTCCCCAGCTGAATCAACCTCAAGAATCCTCGAGGACTTCCCCCAACAAAGATGTCACCTCTCTAGCGGACTGACGACAAGGTTTATTTCCCCAACAACACCAGGATTCCCCAGCTTGATTTTGCCTCTCCGACTACTACAAATCAAAGGACCACAACTCCTCTTCCCTGGTAGACTACTCTACAATCCCCAGCAAGTTACTGCGAAACCTGGACCCGACCAGATATCAGTTCAACTTCGACTCCCCAGTAGAGCAACGGATGACTAAGACTCCTAAACTCTTTTCCCAAGCAGAAATAAACATACTCCCCACAGAGTTTTCAACTTCCCCCAGCGGAGTTCTCCTCAAACAACAAAACAGGAATCCATTGGAAATATTCTAAGCAAAGTTTGAAGACACACATACTCTTCAACAGCAGTCCAGGATTTAATGACTCCCCAGCTTTTGTCAAGGATTTATTTTCCCAGACAAAAATACATTCATTAACATTTCACATTTCATACATCCTATTTATATACATGATAAATGCATACAACACAATCTCATTTACTTTTGAGAACATCATAACATTATGCATTTGATACATCATGACATTGCATACAGCTAACGTTTTACCTTTTCAGGAAAAGGTCAATCAACAGATGGCTACCATCAACCTTTTCAATTTCCAGATTAATACCTGTAACAAGCCAGGAAAACTATCTGTGGACGACTGTGTAGATTAATACCTGTAACAAGCCAGGAAAACTATCTTTCTTTCTCAGGTCAGAGATTAATACCTGAAACCAGACGGGACAACTATCTCATCGGCCAACCTTTTCAAGTTCCAGATTAATACCTGTAACAAGCCAGGAAAACTATTTGTGGACGACTGATTATAGATTAATACCTGTAACAAGCTAGGAAAACTATCTACATGAAGAGATTGAAGATTAACACCTGTAACAAGCCAGGAAACTATCTTTCTTTCTCAGGTCAGAGATTAATACCTGAAACCAGACAGGAGAACTATCTCGTCGACCAACCTTTTCAAGTTCCGGATTAATACCTGTAGCAAGCCAGGAAAACTATCTATGGACGACTGGTTGTAGATTAATACCTGTAACAAGCCAGGAAAACTATCTACATAAAGAGATTGAAGATTAACACCTGTAACAAGCCAGGAAACTATCTTTCTTTCTCAGGTCAGAGATTAATACCTGAAACCAGACAGGACAACTATCTCATCGGCCAACCTTTTCAAGTTCTGGATTAATACCTGTAGCAAGTCAGGAAAACTATCTGTGGACGACTGATTGTAGATTAATACCTGTAACAAGCCAGGAAAACTATCTACATGAAGAGATTGAAGATTAACACCTGTAACAAGACATGAAACTATCTTTCTTTCTCAGGTCATAGATTAATACCTGAAACCAGACAGGACAACTATCTCATCGGCCAACCTTTTCAAGTTCCAGATTAATACCTGTAGCAAGCCAGGAAAACTATCTGTGGACGACTGATTATAGATTAATACCTGTAACAAGCCAGGAAAACTATCTACATAAAGAGATTGAAGATTAACACCTGTAACAAGCCAGGAAACTATCTTTCTTTCTCAGGTTAGAGATTAATACCTGAAACCAGACAGGACAACTATCTCATCGGCCAACCTTTTCAAGTTTCGGATTAATACCTGTAGCAAGCCAGGAAAACTATCTGTGGACGACTGATTGTAGATTAATACCTGTAACAAGCCAGGAAAACTATCTACATGAAGAGATTGAATATTAACACCTGTAACAAGCCAGAAAACTATCTTTCTTTCTCAGGTCAAAGATTAATACCTGAAACCATACAGGACAACTATCTCATCGGCCAACCTTTTCAAGTTCCAGATTAATACCTGTAACAAGCCAGGAAAACTATTTGTGGATGACGGTGTAGATTAATACCTGTAACAAGCCAGGAAAACTATCTTTCTTTCTCAGGTCATAGATTAATACCAGAAACCAGACGGGATAACTATCTCATCGGCCAACCTTTTCAAGTTCCGGATTAATACCTGTAACAAGCCAGGAAAACTATCTTTCTTTCTCAGGTCAAAGATTAATACCTGAAACCAGACAGGACAACTATCTACTCGACCAACTCAAACAACCCAACTTTCCAATACAGTTCTGAGGCACTCCAGACACGGACGCCATGCTGGCAATCATCCAGTTCCAGCTTATAGATACAGTCTAGCATTCACCTCTGGATGGCATCTTTAAGCCCATCTCCACAACTATCCATTACCTCTCCAAATGGCATCTGTAAGCCCATTCCCGACATCACAATGCTGATACTACACCATGCGAGTGCAAATTTTTGGGCACTCTAGTGTTCAATTATCTTCCACCTTTGGATCACGAAAGGCTCGAAAGCCAATCTATATCCTCAGGTTTAAGAAAATTGAACAGGGGCAACTGTTGTACCCAAAATTTGCCCTCTCATTCTTCAAGGCCTTTCTCACAAGGATTCTCAAGGTTCAAGCTTGCACAAGTACTTTGGAATTTTCCAGTACCAAGATTAAAAGGAAACTGTCAAAAAGGGAGAAAATAGATAAAAATAACATTTTGACAAATTTGGAGGAAAATAGGTCTCCTTCGATCCAGCACCCTTCGATTGACTCTTGGCCTCCTTCGAATGCAACTTGGATTACATCCTTCGTTTGAGCAAGAGCCTCCTTCGAATGCAACTTGGATTACATCCTTCGTTTTGAGCAAGATCCTCCTTCGAATGCAACTTGGGCATGTCATTCATTTTGAACTTAAAGCCTCCTTCGAGTGCAAGTTTAGAAACACCCTTCGATTTAGAAGCCGGGAACTTCCCTCACACTAAAAGGCAATGACTCCCTTTATGTTTGTTTCGACCCAAGCTTCGATTGGGCAATATGCTTCCTTCGAGCATGAGCTTTTGATTTGGCAACATGTTTTCTTCGATACAAGCTTCGATTGGGCATTAGCTTGTTTCGACCATAAGGCTTCGACAAAACATTGACTACGTTTGTACTAGCTTCGACTAGACAACATTTAGTGTGCTACATTTCCATCCCTGACAAACTTCAGCACATGGTTGATGGCCCCTTCAAACGATGCACAAAGGTGATTCATTCGAAGGACACTTGTTGGAAGAAAGTCAAACAATATGTTGGAAGAAGAATCTGGTCGAAGGAGGGTCAAAATGAAAGGATAAAATATTCAAAGATGCTTGGTGCCAAGTTCAGGCATGGTACACTGGCCAAAACTGCTGCACAGCAGTCCTGAAACACTGCCCCACTCTTGCACCGAAATAGCATACAACCACTGTCCCTCGAAGGCTACAAAGAGTAGGTTACTCAAATTGTTCAAATTATTTTGTTTTCCCTCCAAAAGCTTCAGCTAACTTTGCCTATAAATAAGAGGCTCCAACACATGTTTAGAGGGAGGATCTTTGGACCAGAGGAACGAATCCCCCAAATTTTCTCAAACACAATAAAACTCTCAAGTTCATCAACACTTGAGAAATAAAAAAAAACCCAGAATCCCAAACACTCACCTCTTTCGATTCTGAAGAACATCCCACACATAGAAGTTTGTTCAAACTCAAAGACAACCTTGTGTGATAACTCTTCAAACTAAAAGCAAACCTCCTGTGACTACTCTTTGAATTCCAGAAACGTCCAGGTAGAAGTTCAAGTTCGAATCCCACATCCATTCAAGGCCTGAAGCAAGGTAAGTCACTCTTACCCTTGAACCTTTCGTTTCATGGCATAGTATGTGAATAATCTTCCCTTTCATTTCAAAACATGTACATAACACTTTGGTTCTTTTCGTTTCCACCTACTTAATATGTTTTCAGAGCTAACCCCTTTCATTTTTTCTTTCTGTTTACCTGAACTTGCTTTAACTGTTAAACTGTTTACCAAACAAATACTAGCATGGCCTTAGGCCATGTTGCCATTTAATGCTTTAAATGAAAGAAACAGGAAACAGGAAATAGGAAACGAAGCTTCTGGCTTCTATCCTCTTTCTCCAGGTCAAACGAAAGAGACAACCAAAACGAAAAGCATGCCTTCACTGACTTCCAGGCTCAGTCGAAAGGCATTCCCTCACTGCTTTCAACCTCCAGTCGAAGAAGACAACAAGGAAGAACCAGAAGGCTTCGCCATACACTGACTTCCAAGCCAGTCGAAGGACAGAACCTCACTGGTGCTGGCCCTAATCGAAGGAGGCCAACAGAATGCAAATCGAAGGATGCTACTGCCTGGGTCGAAAGACACTCATTTTTCTTACTTTTATCTTATTTTTTCCTTCATATTTTTTATGCCTTTCGATATGGTTGTAATAGCGTAGGATTTTATCTTTCTGCATTTTATTTACTTTGTACAAATGCTAGTAATTAGGCGTGTATGGCAAGATAAAACCAACAAGTAGACAACCTAAAAATCAAAGACAAATGCATGCAATAAAACACACTTTGCACACATGCACCTTTTGGGTAATCTCACTTGTTGCCTCGGAAAATAGTCATGTCCCTCGAGCATGGGAGTTTTAGCAAAGACCCTCGATAAAAGATCGTAGTCCCTCGATGACCCTCGATGTTGCCTTCGGTAAACGATCTAGTCCCTAAAACGACGTTGCTAAAACATCCCATATGTTGCCTTCTATGACTATACAAACGTCCCAATGCCCGTCCCTTCACATCCAACGATGGGGCTTCTTACCAAATCAATGGTAAGATAGCCACATCTAAAGGAGAAGGAAAAGCACATTTAAGACCTTTCGAGTAGGTAGATTCGCTCCTAGTTACTCACTTGCTCACAACAAAAAAACATTTTTATACACCCACACTCTCATCTTTGAAATATTTTAGAAACAAACACTTTGTAGGCGTTCTTATAGAAACGAGAACCATTACGAAGTTCCATTTTCAAAATACTTTCAAAAAACACAAACACGCTTTTGAACTATTTTTCGAAACAAACACTTTGTTGGCGTTCTTATAGAAACAAGAACCATTACGAAGTTCCATTTTCAAAAATACTTTCAAAACACACACCACAAGAACATTCAAACAAAAGCAAGTGATCTAAGCAAGTAACTAAGAGCCCATGGATAACCATGGATGAAAAGGGTGCTAGCACCTTCCCTTTTCATAATCTACCCCCCGAACCCAAGAAACATCTCTAAAGGTCTTTCCTGTGCTTTTTCACCTTTCCTTTAGGATAAAAGAAAAGTCGGTGGCGACTCTTGCTAAACCGAAACATTTGAGAACACAAATGCAAAACAAACCTCAAGTCAGTTCTCCCACCGTATCACAGGTACTTCGACAGTAGAGCTCGATCGAGGTGTCTCTATCGGGCTTAGAATTTGCTCGCTAGATGAGCAAAATATCGCCTGTTGTCAATGTTTGGAGGTTGCGCCCGTACCTCAGTGCACCTACATGGTCGAGCTTATCCCTTTGTTGGCTAAAGAGGAATATTCGACAGCGGAAGTCCTCAGTCGGTGAGGGACTTAGCTATAATATTGTTTTAGCTTCACGGCATTCCAGGGTCGAGGTAGTGGTTCTTAGTTTAATTGTTCGAGGTAATATGCTTTGGTGCCCGTAGCTCCTTGTACGCGGTAAGGCCCCTCCCAATTTGCGGCTAGCTTCCCTTCACGGGAATCCTTTTGGTTTCTTTGCAAGACTATGATGTCGATCCAAAATTCGCGCTTTATGACTTTGTTGTCATGGCGTAGGTCTACCTGCTGTTTTAGCGTGGCCTCGCGAAGAGCTGCTCCTGATCGTATTTCTTCGACCAGGTCGAGCTCATCTCTCAGGTCCTCGTCGTTCATCTCCTCGTCGAGGGAATTTCAGTTCGCCTAGATGGATCCATGATTTCTACCATGATGACGCCTCAGTGTCGTAGGTCAGTCATAATGGTGTCTCGATAGTCGTCGAATTGGGTGTTGTTCGATAAGTCGATAGGATGTTGTGCAGCTCTTCGACCCATCCCCTCTTAGCTTTGCCTAGCCTGCATTTGAGTCCTCGCAGGATGACTCTATTTGCAGCCTCGGCTTGCCTGTTAGTTTGGGGGTGTTCGATCGAGGTGAAATGATGCTTGGTGTCGAGCCTGGTGACAAAGTTTTGGAAATTTTGATTGATGAACTGTATCCCATTGTCGGTGATGAGTGCTTGCGGTATTTCGAATCGGGCAAGTATGTTTCGCTTGTAGAAATGGAGGATATTGTGTGACATGATTTTATCCAGAGCTTCGGCTTCTACCCATTTCGTGAAGTAGTCGATGACTACAATAAGGAACTTGTTTTGATAGGTTCTTTGCACGAACAGTCCGAGGATATCCATTCCCCACCACGCGAATGGACACGGGGAGGATAGTGTTGTGAGCTCATATGAGTGTGCGAGGTGCATGTCCGCGTGCCTCTGGAACTTGTCACATTTCTTGACATGCTCCTTAGTGTCCCATTGCATGGTCGGCCAATAGTACCCTACTAGAAGTGCCTTTCGTGCTAGGGATCTCCCACCCTTGTGCTGGGCATTGATTCTCTCATGGATTTCCCGCAGTATCTTAGGGATTGCAGACTCTTCGACACATTTAAGAAGTGGGATGAAGAATCCCCGATGGTAAAGTTTGTGTTCGAGAACTACGTACGAGTATGTCCGTCGTTTGGTAATGGCTGCCTCCCTTTGGTCTAGGGGAAGTTCCCCTTTTGTCAGAAAGGTAAACATCGGGGTCATCCAGCATGAGCTATCCCCGATGGCATTCACTTCGAGTAGAGCCGTGGACCTTTCAATGCTCGGGAGAGACATAGACTCCTGTATGACTGACTTGTTTCCGCCCTTCTTTTTCGTGCTCACGAGCTTTGAAAGTATATCGGCTTGTGTGTTATGTTCGCATGGTACGTGTGTGATTTCTGCTCGGTCGAACTTTTTCATATGGATCAATAGCGAGTTGATGACAGGCGACCTCCGGGTCAAGATCGACCATCTCCACAGCACTCCATGCAAACTATCTGCATTTTTCCTCAAGTAGGTCTTGATCTGCTTCCTGACCAGGTCGAGGAGTCAGGTGCCGATCTTCACCCCTTTGTTCGGGTCTTCACCGAGAGGGACGAGCTCAAAGTCCCCATCCGGAATTGGTCGGAGGAGCCCCTGCTCGCCGTTGGGCGCTTCGTCTTGGTCGAAGTGGGTGTCCAATGAGATTGAGTTGAACTTTTGAGGAGCCCTCTGCACTTCTGCCTTGATGGGTTATGACTCTGACTGTTGTGGATCTGGTCGCGCTATTGCAGCTCTCTTGGCGGGCCATGCCCTAGACCGTGCTTTTTCCCTTGGCTGCCGCATTGAAGCATCTTCGGGAAGCTGTTAGGTCGCCCTGGATGGTGGCGACGCCTTCCCTTTTTGTCTAGAACTTCATCTTCAGATGGATGGTGGAGGGCACCGCGGTCAGCTCTGCCAGTGTCAGTCTCCCAAGGATGCAATTGTAGAGGGACGGGAAATCGATGACTAGGAAGTGCACCTTGACTTTCCTGGTGGTGGTATCTTCACCGAAGGTGACCATGGGCTCCACGTACCCCCATGGCTTGGAGGTAGAGCCATTAAATCCCTGCAGGTCAGACCCCAAGTATGGTGAAATGTGAGAGTCATCGAGCTGCAGGGTTCTAAAAAGTTGGTTGTACATCACATCGACAAAACTTCCTTCGTCGACCAGGACGCGATGAACATCAAAGTTATCCATTCTCGCCCTTATCAGAAGAGGGATGGCTGAATTGGGGCTCCTCCGGGAAATTCCTCGAGGTAAAAGGTGATTGGCTCTGATCTTCCCTTAATCCTCTCGAAAGTCACCATTTGCGCGGGGGCCGCGTCGACCAGCTCGTCTAACTTCCTCTTCGCTGAATTTATAGTTATGTCATTAAACCCTCCACCGTTTATGACCATGGTGGAGGGGAAGCTTTCCCACCTGCTGTGCATGGACAGAGGCTCTTCCATATGTTCGGGGACGTAGAAGTCCTCCGGTCTCGTAATAGAGAATGCGGTCTGGATGGGAACCGACTCGTCAGATGGTCGGACATCCTCCTCTATCTCCCTTGTTTTACGGGCATCTCAATGGGGGGCGTCGTCGCGCCGATATTTCCCAAGTCTTCCCCCTCTTATGAGGGTCTGAATAGAATCCTTGACATGGAAACAATATTCAGTCCAGTGTCCATGGCTTTGATGATATTGGCAGTATTTTCTCCTATCTGCCCCGGACTTAGCAGGAGAGGGGCGAGGACGCTTGCACCTCCGTCCTTGAAATTTGTGTTCACATACTCTGCCAAAATGCCCTTGCGGGAAGTCGTTAGCAGAGTGTACTCAGTAAACCTCCCTAAGGGTCCTCTTTGCTCACGAGGGTCTCGGGGTTTGTCATCCCTCCTCTTCTCGCTAGTTCATTGAAGAGGGTCAGAGTCTTGTTGTCGCGGATTGCTGGTTGATCCATGATTCCTGGGGTCCCGGGCTCTATTGGCTGCTTCCATCTCCTCGTAGTCCATGTATGCTCTGGCTTTCTCGAGGAGGGCATCAAATGTCCGGGGTGGTTCGATGACAACGGCCTTTCTGAGTTTCGTTCCCGGGAGGAGTCCTCTCTCGAGCAGGTATCTCTTCATGTGATCGATGCAGGGTACCTGGATGGCCTCCCAGTTGAACCGATCAATAAATTCCCTCAGGGTCTCGTCGTGTGTCTAGACGATAACCTCGAGGGCTGCCCCGGTCTTTGGGTGCTGACGTGAAGCAGTAAACGAACTGATCAATTGGTTCTTTAAATTTCGCCAGGAGGTGATTAACCTTGGGACGAGACTCTTGTACCAGTCCATCACTGCTTTCCTCAAAGTCGCGGGGAACAACCAACATTTAATTGGTCCCCCGACATTGCGGTAATGCAGCATTTCCTCGAACCTGTATATATTGTCAACTGGGTCAGCAATGCCATCGTACTCCTTCAGATGGGGAGGCTTCTCCATGCTGGGGGGGATGGATGCCTCCATGGTGGCTTGTGACAAGGGACCGCGGGGGTCATCTTTGTCACTCTTATCTGGAGAGAGAGAAGGAAATTTGTTGAAGTGGTGGTTATGGCGGCCCTGGTCACGCGGAGCGTTCCTCAGGCGGTACGGCCATTTCTTATTTCCCCTGCTTCTGTCTCCAGGGGGTCTTTGCTCTTGACGCAAGGGAATGTGATCGCGTCTCCCCATGTCAACAGGATGGTCTCTCTCCAATGTGGGGCGTCACCCGATTGGTCGGGGAGAGGGACTTTGAGAGGCGTCCCGCCTACGTCTCCGCGGGGGAGATTGGGGACGTTCCTTTACTTGGCGAGGAGGGGAAGACTGGAGCCTCCTATGTCTTCTGGGGGCTCTCTAAGCATCTTTGAGCACCCTTAATCTCTCTCCTTGAGATAAGATCAGATGATTTGTTTGGTTTATCGCCACGAACAGTGCCCTGGTCGTGGCGTTTGCTCCGGCGAGAACGGGAACCTCTTGGAACTGGTTGGGTTGGTAGTTCTAAGGAGGTGGCCAATCGTCTTCAAGTCGTCGAGATAGTGATGATGAAGAGGCAGTTGCTCTATCTCTATATTCTGAAGGACCGAACATATTAACAGTGGGGGTCGTGTTATGGCCAATAGTACCAGCATTGTCGATGTCGGCATTATTGTCGGTGATGTTGTTGTTGACGTCGGGGATGCGAATGTTCATGTTGTTTTCTATTGTTTAATCAACCATGACAGTCAGAAGAGTGATTTAGCTTTAGTCTTAAGTAAACAGAAGACGGGGAAGCAAGTTTCCCAGAGACGGTGCCACTGATCGTACCTGATCAGAATGAACCGTCACAGCTAGCTCGAGCAAAAGTTAAGTGAGGTGGGGGATACCTGCAAGACACTCTGATGCTAAAGTAAGTTGCGGAATAAGCAAGTAAGCGTGAGAGTAAGAAAGTGTTGAATACATGTCCCTCTTGAAAGAGAGGGTATTTATAGCCCCCAGCGCTGGGCCAAGGTTTCTTCATTGGGTTGGTCAAGCAGGCCCAACGTAGAGACTGACAGGTCCTACGTGAGTAGTAGGGACCCGCACGTAATCGCCTACCTGGATCACGTCCTCCGCAAGGTCAAGAGGATATGGATGTAATCTTTCCGGGGCCACGAAGACTCTGTGATATCCGGAGACGTTAGTAGTCATCCCTACAATGAGGATGCTCGAGAGGAGCATCTGCCTGTTGTGGGTGATCCCCGCCATACGCGAGGTCGAGTGAGGGGACCAGCCTTGGTCGAAGATCTAGTTGGGGTGTCCTCGAAGCCTTCATGGTCGGAGGTGACCGTCCTTAGTCTACTCGGGGTGTTGTCCCCGTGTGGTGAGGTTGTCTCCTCGTGGGGAAAAGGTGGTAGTTGCCCGCCATATTCGAGGATAGAACCGGTTAATGGTGCAGGTTGACACACTTGGATTGGGCCTTACTGGGAGTTGGGTCAAGGATAGGCCCAGTCTAGAATAATACTGATAGGAGAACTAGGAACCTAACTCCAAAGATTTAAACCTACTTTCTCAAAAATATCCTACCTAAACCTAAGCCATGTTACATTTGGAAAATACCTCAAAGTGTGTGTGTGTGTGTGTGTGTGTGTGTGTGTGTGTGTGTGTGTGTGTGTGTGTGTGTGTTGATTACTATGACGAATATTATTAGAACCTGATCAAACTCAGTATAAACAGTTTTGCATGTTGATTGAGTTATCACCCTGTCAATTGAGTGAATTATAGAGAGATGAGAGACAGGTTTTGTACTTGCTATAAGTTAAGGAGGTTTCCTGATCTTTCCATATTAAAGTTAGAAGCTTGACCGGTGATTAGCTAAAAATAAGAAGGGTGATGTTCAATTGTTGCTATTGTATGTTTGTGTTTATGTTCAACACCACATCCTCCTCCTAGATCTTTGTATTCTTATATTCTCTCCCAAGAGTTGTGTATTAAGTGTGTCTAGATTTTAGAATCCTGATTTAAAGATTGTTTTTGAAATTTATCCTGAGAGTGTGAGTAACTCATAGAATTTGCTGAACAATCCCAAAAAGAATGACAACTATCAATAGGCATCATACAAGTTTTTCAATCATTTAAAAGGGCAATTGGTTCAAATCAATTATGGTTGAAATCACTATTTTAAAAATCGAATGAAGATTTAATTGGCGTGACTTCTGATTTAAAATTCAATTGATCCAATCAATTCAACCTATGTTCGAATTGTTTACTAAATAAATAGGTTAATTATTTAATTACATAACAAAATTGTAATACAACAAGATCAATAGTATACATAATAACACATTTGAATAATATGCTTAATTTCAACTTTAATTTAATAATTATAAATTAAAAAGTTACAATAAAATAAGATAAAATCATGCAAACCAAAAATAAAAAGTATATAACATAATTTCTAAAATAAATAAAATAAAATACTTAAAGTAAAATTCAAACAATTCAAAATATAATTAAATAGAATAGCATAAATAAATTGATCAATATACTTAATTCAAGAACAAATCAAACAAAAATTAAACAAAAAATAATGCATAAAATAAAATAAGACACTAACTTGAAAGACAGAAATGTGAAGAAAAAACAAATGATTTAAGTTGAAAAATAAAAGGCGAAACAAATTTAAACGAGAGCGATTAATATTGAGTAAAACGACAATAATTAATATTGAGTTTAGATTAAAAAGAAAATCAACGACATTGTTATATTTGAAAAGGATGACGTCATAATGATGGAACATGATCGAAAGAAAAACTATGATTACAGAATTGAACTTGGAAATTTATGTGGTCACGGAAGAAACAAGGTTTTCTTTATAGGAAAAATGTTTAAGTTTTTATGTTGAAAATATATATTTAAAAACATATTTAAAAATACAAATAAAATTTGAAGAATTGCATCATGCTCTAGTTTTTTTATTCAAACCATTTAAAACAGTTCGATCCAATATGTCCAATTTTATATCAATTTTAGTCCACCATCAATTTTACATGACTAACTAAACTTCTGATATTTCCAATTTTATATCGATTTTAGTCCACTATCAATTTTACATGATTGACCAGATTGGATTCAAGTTTGGTTTTTGGTCTAACAAATTAAACCATTCGTAAATTTAGGGGTGTATCTGTTGGAAATCCACCAAATATCTATGATTAATTTCTACCAATCTTGATGAACAAGATTAATATCACTATACAATGACAATGAATAATGAGAAAAGAAAAAAAAAATAATTATTTTCTGCAGAGTTTCTCTCTGCCCACAAACTGTGGAAAATTTTGTTATTCACTTTGCAAATGCAAAATACTATGAATGACTTAATTGACTTAATTACAATATTAGGGGTTACTCCATCTATTTATAGATTTAGCTTACACTCTAAGCCCAAAACTATAAAAGCCAAAAAAACTATTTTGGTACTAAATCAAATCTATTCTATTTTAGATCTAAATCAAATCTATTTAAATCTGAAACAAATCTAATCTCTCCGACACACATAGTTTCGACACTATAAATTAGCACACCACCTAATTCATTGTGTCTAAACTATCTATATTCATCATGGCTCTTAGCCTTCTGAATACTTCGACTTGCACACCCTTTGTCATGATGTCTGCAATTTGATTCTCAGCTCTGCAATGTTCCAGATTCATCTTCGCATCTGCTACCTGCTCTTGAAGATAATGGAACCTCATTTCGATGTGCTTACTTCGATCATGTGCTATTGGGTTCTTCACCAATTGATAGCTGACATGTTGTCGATCTTTATGGTAATTGCTCCATGATCTTTCCCTGTTATCTCTTCGACCAAGTTCACCATCCAAGTTGCTTGACATGTACAAAGAGAAGCAACTATGTATTCTGCTTCGCATGATAATAATGTTACTATTGATTCCTTTCTTGAACTCCAAGCAACTGGTGCACCACTTAACATAAACACATATCCTGCTGTTGATTTTTGGTCTTCAGCATCACTACACCAACTCGAATCAATGTATCCCACTAACTTGCATTCTTTTCCTTTATCAGCTGTAGGAAACAAAATGCCATAGTCAAGAGTTCCTTTGAGATACCTTAGTATCCTCTTCACCGCTGCTAGATGTGATACCTTTGGCTTATGCATGAATCTACTTACCATACCTACACTATATGCTAAGTTAAGTCTTGCATGACAAAGGTATCTCCATGACCCAATAAGTCTTCTGTATTGGGTCGGGTCAACATTATCTCCATCTGCATCTTTCGGCAGTTGCAGTCTTGGTTCTACAGGTGTCGAAGTTGAGTTGCACTCTTCCATCTCAAATCTCTTGAGAATTTCTCCTGCGTATCTTCTTTGATGTATCATCAAACCTCTACTGCTCTTGTAGAATTTGATGCCAAGAAAATATGAAATCTCACCCAGATCATACATTTTGAATTCCTTGTTGAGATCACCTTTGAAGTCTTCGATCTCACTTTTGCAGCTATCTGTTATCAACAAATCATCGACATAGAGACATAGTATAAGCAATTCACTATTGCTTCTTCTTACATATACTCCATGCTCAGTTGTGCATTTCACAAATTCCTTCTTCCTTAGGAAATTATCAATTTTCTTATTTCAAGCTCTTGGAGCTTGTTTTAATCCATACAGGGCTTTGTGCAGCCTGTACACCTTTCTCTCTTTGCCATGTTTCACAAACCCAACTGGTTGTTTAACATAAACTTCTTCATCTAAGAGTCCATTCAGGAATGCACACTTCAGGTTCATCTGACATATGTGCCATCTGTTTATTTCTGCTAGACCAACAACCAACCTGATTGTTTCGATCCTAGCAACAGGTGCAAAAACTTCATCAAAGTCTATTCCTTCTTTCTGTAGAAATCCTTTCGCCACAAGCCTTGCTTTGTGTCGAGTTACTTCCCGTTTCGAATTCGTTTTCACTTTGTATACTCACTTGACATTAATTGCCTTCTTGCCTTGAGGCAATTCGACAAGTGACCAAGTATTGTTGTCTTCGATAGACTTTACTTCTTCGTTCATTGCTTTCACCAACTTCGAATCTTTCAATGCTTCAGCTGCATTAACAGGTTCGACATTTGCATAGGAAGCATAATGTACCAGCTCACCTTCATTATCTATCACATCACCTGATGTAATCACACAATCTTTCAATCTTGCAGGCACGCGTCTTGTTCTTTGAGGTCTGCTTGTACTTGGTGTTGTACCGCAATTTTCCCCCTAAGATCCCTTTATCATACCATGTTGAGTCATTCACAATAAGATCACATTAGGATTCTTGGTTCCTCTCCCTATATTTAGCTTTTCTCTTTGAGGAATCACCAAGCATCTTGACTTGTGTTCTTTTGTGATTATGAATATTTTTTGTCTTTTATTTCTCCTCTTAATTAATAAAATACAATGTTGGTTTGTCTTGCTTGTTACTAATATAGGTAAAGGCAATGAGATTTAACAAGTTGCTCTATGGGTTCATGAGTTTATTTCCATGCCCTAGTCAATGAAGCTTGAGAAGTTCAAACCTCACCATTGGATTTGTTTTAGAAGAAATGGCATGGCAAGGTTATTTTTGTTCACCATATTTCAAGGTTATCAAATTTGGTTCAAAAGCACAAGGGATTGATTGGAGAAGTTGTCATGCTTAGACAAGGCTTTGTTCCCATTGGTCACAAATGTGTATTTCTCCCAATTATCAAGATATGGAAGTGGTTGTGGTTGCTATGAGTTCTCATTATCATCCTCAACAAATTATATTTACAAAGCATTTGTGTTGGTACAAGAAGTTTGTTCAAAATTATCAAAATTCCTCAAGGCATGTTTCTTGATCTATGAGCTAGGGTTTTGAGCTTCAAAGGAGTATATCTTGTTCATCTTTTTGTATTTTTGAGTGATTCCAAAAACATCCTTCTCTTCAAAGGGTTATCAACAAATCACTTAAAAAATTCCAAGGAGTTTTCACGTGGAAGAAACTTGATGAAGAAGAAAGATTATAAGTCCTCCAGATGAATCCTCAATTGTCCATGTGTGACTTCAAATGATCATAACTTGGTCAATTTTTATCGCCTTGAGCCCATTATTTTTCCATAATGATCTTGAGGACGTGAACTTTATGCCTTCTTTTATGTGCAAAGTAAGAAAATAGATGGAAGTTTCCTTAAGGATACAAAATATTATAGGTCATTTCATGATTTTTTTGCCAACTTCAACAATTCATAACTCTCTCAATTTTTAGATATTTTGAATGGTTCAAGTCTCAAAATGTCATTAAAGAGATCTATTTCATGCCATCTTTTTTGGTCAAGAGCAAATTCCAAGTGGAAGGCTATGTTTGGATGCAAGACATTATAAGTCATGTTTGAAGAAAAACTTGAAATATTTCTAAGTATGGAAAGTCAACATTTTTTTCAACTTTGACTCAATGCAAATTTCAGCTTAAGCATCCATTTAATCCCATCCTTTTTCCATTGTAAACCTTGTAACCTCATCTTTCTAAAGCATCAAGAATCATGCCCTAAGACCCCTTGAGCTGAGAATACCGTTGGTCAGAAGTTGGAAATTTGAAACTGAATTTTTCACCAAGTCAGAAGTTTGAAATCTTTGTTTTGACTTCTAATCACAAGTTTTCCACGCGTTTTTACTTATGAACATGTTTAGTGAACCTCCAGAAGTGATTAGTATAGCAAAACGCGCGTTTTGGATAAGTTTTGGTCAAATTAGAAGTCACACTTTTCTTGTTTGCAACTTCACACAATTTCCCTCCAAACTTCATCATTTCACATGCTTGGACATTCCATTTGATTCCCTATAAATAGAGGGTCATTCCCCATTCATTTCCTCAAGCTTGGATAGCCAGAATCACCCTGCCAAACTTATTCCATAACTCAAAATTCAGCAACTTCGAAATCCATTCTCAAGCCTTTTTCAATCCAATTTTTCCATCAATTCACATTCCTTGATCTTCCCTGAAGCTAACCATATAATTACATTCAAGAATCAGGCCCTATATTGCTCCATAGAAGTCCAATTTCAGAGCTCTGCAACTCAACTTCAATAGGTAGATTCCTTCATCAATTCTTCAAAACTTTGATATCATTGTGATGCTCGCATTGCCTTGGTTCTAGTCACAACACTTGTTTTGTACTGGAAACACGTTTTGACCACGAAATTTCAAATCCCTTTTCAAAACTTTTCTTCCAAATTTCTTGAACTACAGTTTATATAAATTTGTCGTGGAGGTGTGGTTGTCTTCTTCTTGAAGAGACGAAGCGAATGACATATGTCTGAGCTTCTGTTTTACAGTTTGAGAGACCTGCAATTCACGTTGGCTAGAGGTTGAAGATGACCAACGTGTCATCTTGCAACCAATGAAGACGCGCCATATGTTTTTTTATTTTTTAAATCTGATTTAATTAATGATTCAGTGCTTTATTCACTAATGACTATGATATACACAGCACGCCAGATCCTTTGGATTTGATTACCAACGCGTTTTGACTCTCATCCAATGGTCCACATATTTTTTATTTTATTTTTCTTTTCTGATTTTTATATTTAATTGTTTTAAATTTCAAAAAATCATAGAAAATTCATTTTAAGTCCAAAAAATATGAAAAGATAATGTAAAATATTTTTGATTATTCTCTTTCTGATTTTTGTTTTTTCACAATTTTATTTTATGTTTTGGTTTTTTTATAAATTTTCACATTATTTGAGTTGTTTTAAATGTTTAAAAATACTTTTATGCATTTTTAAATTCTGAAAAAAATTATGGAATGATCTAATGATATTGTGACAAATATTGGTGACCTTATTTTATTTTTGTTTCCGACTTTGGTATTTTTTATTATTTTTAGTTTATTTTACTCATTTCTTTTAATTTTAAAAATAGTTTCTAACTTTAAAAAATTATCAAAAAATTTATAAAAATATTTGAGTCCATTTCTGATTTTTTCTAGGGTCTTACATTTTATTTCTTGATTGATTTGAACATGGTTGATATGTTTCTCTTTTATTTCTATTTTAAAACACTTTTTTTTAAACCTTTTTTGTATATATTAAATGTAATATTATTTTGTGACTATTTTCTGGCTGATCTTGGGTTAAATTTTTTATCATGAACTTTATCAACATCATTGGATCCATGGTATTGAGTCTAACTCCACAAAAATGGATAAATGATTTTATTAATAGTTTGATTAAATTTAATTCAAAAGTGGTTTGTATATTCTCTCCCACCCCTCTTCATCTTATCCCTTTCTTATTGCACTAAGTGTTATTGGAGCGTGATCTCTATATCATGTCTCAAAACAAATGGTGCATAGATTTCTATTGACTGACCTCAAAATAGGTGCGACTTCTATATAAGTCCACTTACGATTGCTTAACATAGCGTTAAATTTTATCCTGATTCGAATAAATGATCATTTGTGGCCCAAACTTATGTTTGCAAGCCCAAGTATGTTAATTTGATCTCTTTGATCTGATAACCTTGAGATTCATTGTGTGGAGGCTTTGGTTCTACCAATCCTCTAATGGATCTACAACACCTTTGGTCAACGCGGATCACTTAAACATCGTTGATCATTAAATAGTACTTATGAGGATTCTAAATGGTTGATATACTTGACAAAAAACAAATGTAACTTGTTGTGTGGAGGCTTTAGTTCTACCAATCCTCTAATGAGTTCCAAATGCAAGTTTCAAGATGATCATCCAACTAACCACTAATCAATAATAATTGACTTTATCCTTTATTTTTATCATATGCCCCCTTTTATTTTTATGCACTATTTACTTTTAGCATTTACATTTCATGCCATTTTCATCTTTGCTCATTTGAGTATTTACTTTCTTGTCATTTTTATTTTTATTTTTATTTTGCTCACTTGAGCTTTACTTTTCTTTTTCAAAACACCTAATAATCAACATAAACCCTAAAAATCTGTAATGATACTTGGACTATTTGGTTACTATCTTTGGCATTATGGAGCATTGGACTTTTTGGACTTAGGATTAGAAACCTTGGCCTATGATTGGAGGCCTTGTGACCTTATCTGATTATTTTGTCTGGAGCTCTTGAGGTTTACCTCAAGGCATTGGGTTGTTTGTTTGTTTTGTGTGCAGGTTATTGTGATTACACTCTTTGTTTGTAATCTGGAATTCACCCATATACAACTGTTACTCTGCCCAATTTTTGTGAAGACTTAATACACTTAAAGTTTGGTTCTTTCAAGAGGTCTAGTATCTTTGCTTACTTGGTTTCAATCCAAAGAATGAGAATTCTATCTTGGCTCATAGTGTCAAGTATTGGCTTCTTGTTGGTTAGATGGTTCTTATCCCTAGCTTTTACCTTATGCTTTAGGATTATCCCTTCTTCTCCTCCCATCTTCTTTAATTTCAAAAATCTTCTCTCTCCTTTTGAAAAACTCTTCTTGTTTTTTTAACTTGAACCACTTTCATAATAAACTTGGACTTAGGTCCATGCATTTTCAAAACATTTTCATAAATAAACTTTAATAAACTTAATAATACTTTGCCATTTTTTTTGTGAGAAGACTAAAAGTCAATCAATCTCATTTCAAACCATTTTTCCACTTTGCCTTTTATCTTTAAACTTTTCTCAAAAAAGATTGGACTCTTGTCAATCCTTGTAGTGATGCAAACAACTATACTTCTACAATTTATAGTGAAGAGAGATATTTTCCACTTGGGTGTTGAGTGAGGCATTGTTGATTTTAAAATCCAAGCGATATACTCCACTTTGAGATGATGCAAATTCTCCTTTCTCATAAATGTGGGTAGTAAGTATGTTTTCCACACGGACAATGATGATGATGTCTTATCTCATAAAATTAACCAACGCACTTGTTTTTTTTTTAATTTTTAAAAGAGGAACTACGTGTACCCTGATCCCCTATTTCATGGAAGGTGGTACATAGGCACTAAAGGTTCGCAACCGCGGCAGATGCAAAAACCATAAAAATATATTTCTTTTCTCACCTCCACCATCCATTTTTTATACAACATTTTTTATAGCCAAAATATACAGATTTTATAAAGAGGTTCATGCGGAGTACCGTAGATGTTTAGGGTGTTAATACCTTCCCTTTGCATAACCAACCCCCTTACCTTGAATCTTTCCCCCTTTTTTTGGGTTATTCGCACTTTTCCCATTCCTTTGGAAACAATAAAGTGCGGTGGCAATTTTATTTTGATTTGTACAAGTCTAGTCAATCCCATGGCTTAGTCTTAAACATTTCTATCTCTATAGAAAAAATGGCGACTTCACTAGGGACATATTGACCTCTTGTTGGTCCATCTCTAAGTGGGTTAAACCTATCTTTGTTTATATTTGTATATGTGCTATTATTTTTTATATGTTATATGTTATATATATGTTCGTCTGGATTTTCCTGGTTTTTAGGGTGCTTAGTGATTACTTATGAGTCCTATACTTAGACTTGGGCAAGCTTTAAGATAGTACGGGCGGTATAGTTATGTTAACTTTGAGGGAGTAATCCCAAAAAAGGAGGCATGAGATCTCCCACTCAGTGGAGGCCCATTTGACTGTAGTGTTGTTTACCAAGTAATCGGGAAGACGTACTGCTTTCGACCTGGGAGCCTGCTGAAGCTGAGGACCGTAGAATACCTAACCCATCTTGTCCTTTTAGGTGTAGTGCGGAAGCTATGACAGATTAATCTGGAAATAGTTATCACGTGATACTATACTCGGACGAGTTTTTCTTGAGAATAATACTAATTACCGAGTTAACCGGGAAGTTGGTAATATCTGAAGGAAGGATGTAGACTCTGGGAACCTTTAGAACCTTGTTCGATAGGTGATAACTTTTAGACCAATACCTTATGGGTAGTACCTTTGACCCCATGCTCGTGACGTTGAACCTGTGAACGATATATGTGTGATCTTATGTATGATTGTTGCATCATGCATCCATGCATCCATAAGCATCTTTTGAAGAGATCTTATTTCAAGGGATTTAAAAATTTACCATTTGTGAATATCTCAAGTACTTTTTAACCATGGATTTTGGAAAGAGAATGACCAGGAAGTACAGTTTCAAGGATCCCAAGATAGATGAGTTGATCAGTCTAATCCCTGAGATCGACTATTCTGCAGAATTTCGGAAGAAGTATGGATCCATCATTCCTATCATAAAGCTGAAGATGAAGGAGGGTATTCTCTCGACCTTGGTCCAGTTCTATGATCCGATGTATCATTGCTTTACTTTTCCCGACTATCAGTTGATGCCTACACTAGAGGAGTATTCTTATCTGTTGGATTTACCCGTTACCAATCGTGTTCCTTTTACTGGCTTGAAGGATGAGCCAAAATCACATGAGGTTGTTGCTTTGATTCATTTGGGGAAGTCTGAGGTGGAAGCCCATATGACTACCAAGGGAGGTATTAGAGGATTACCAGCTCAGTTCTTATTGGACAAAGCTTGCTACTTTTCCAGAATGAAGAGTACAGTCGCTTTCGAGGCCATATTTGCTCTACTTACTTACGGGTTGTTCTTATTTCCTAATGTGGACAGGTTTGTTGACATTAATGCTATCAGGATCTTCATGATCGGAAACCCATTTCCTACCTTGTTGGGTGATGCTTATTACTCTATTCATCTTCGGAATTCTTATCATGGGGGGATGATTATCTGTTGCACGCCCCTATTGTACCGGTGGTTTATCTCTCATATGCCTCAGTCTGATGCTTTCTGGGATGTCAAGAAGGAACCCCGTTGGGCTCCTAAGATCATGGAACTTACTCACTCGGATATTGATCGGTATCATCGAGCTTACCAAGATATAGAGATTATTGACAATTGTGGTAGTTTCCCCAATGTACCTCTTCTTGGTACAAAGGGAGGAATTAACTATAACCCTGTTCTTGCATAACGATAACTCAGTTATTCGATGAGGGATAAACCAAATAGTATTCATTTGAGTAGTTTCTTTCTGAAGGAGGGAGAAGACCATAGGGAAGCTAGGGAGTAGATTGTGAAGGCCTGGCGTCACATTCATAAGAAGAGTAGGAAGGATTTGAGACCTAAGGGTGTTGTTTCTTTGGAGCCATATCTTCAGTGGGTCCAAACGAGAGCTATTCAGTTAAAGATGTCGTATTCCCAGGAAACAGGAAAAGGATGCTTGGAAGAACAAGTGCCAAACTTTACAGATTTCCTATAGAGCAGACTTGAAGGAGAAAGATGACTTGATTGAGATCCTTGAGAGTCGAGCGGTAGAGACTATGGAGAGGCAAGGGGATTTATTTTCTCTTAAGCCTCAATCAAATGTTGATTACTCACTTCATGATTTAGGTGATTGGAAGGAGGTTGCCACCAGGTATGCGGAAGAAAACCAGAGGTTGAAGGCTCAGATTGTTAGGCTTACAGGGAAGCACCCGCGTATAGAGTGATCTCCATCAGTTTTACTTCTCAAGGTTTTAGATTTTATATTTTATCTTGTACTTGGGATCATTGAAACTTAAAATCCATTTTGGAGTTGTTATAATGAAAATTTTCAGTATTTCAAATGCGTTATTACTTTGATATTTGCAATATGTCCATAAATTTTAAATCCCTTGAAATAATAAATAATAAAATAAAATCATGTGCACTGCATATCATGCATCATATTGCACATATTTCTTACATTTGTTATGCATATCCAGGTGTCTTACCAAGCTTCTTTACTTTATTCAGCAAGTTGACTCACCACTACAACACTCGGGCTAATTTCAAAAAAAAGATGGACAACTTAGAACAAGAGAATCACGAGCTGCGCGAGGAGGTTTCTGCTTTGAAGGCCGGCATGGCTAATATTACTACTCTGATGGAATCTCTGGTGGCTGCTCAGAATTAGCCACTGAGTGTTCAACCTCAACCAACAAGGGCAATTACTGAAGCTTCGATTGTTCCCGTATCTTCTACTCCAGCTATCGTTCAAAGCCGCATGCCCTAAGGTTATCCATGGGGAATGCCCGAGAAATTTGCGCCTGAAGGTTTCAGTCTTGGTCCTCAAGATACTCCAGTTGTTCAGACTATTGTTACTCTGGCACCTCCTGTGGTGCATGTTTCTCCTTCCGCGCCTCCTTCGGTGAATATGGTTCCGTTTGTTAACGATGGTGTGTGTCGTCCTTTCCCTCCACCGAGAGAAGACTTGGGTCTTTATGGCAAAATGGATGATTTTCAAGAGCAGTTTGACAAGATGCAAAGAGAGATGAAGGCCCTCATGGGAAAAGAGATATTCAGGCAGAATGTGAATGAGTTATACTTGGTCCCGAATGTAAAGATACCTGCTAAGTTTAAGGTCCCGGAGTTTGAGAAGTACAAGGGCAACACTTGCCCTCGTGCTCATCTGGTGATGTATGTAAGGAGAATGTCTACCCATACTGATGATCAGCGCCTGTTGATTCACATTTTTCAGGATAGTTTGATCGATGTTGTGATGAAGTGATATATGAGTTTAGACAGTGTTAACATCCATACTTTCAATGATTTGGGAGAAGCATTCATCAAACAATACAAGTACAATGTGTACATGGCTCCTGACCGTGATCAACTCAAGGCCATGGTTCAGAAAGACAAGGAATCATTCAAAGAATATGCACAGAGATGGCGTGAGGTAGCCGCCCAAGTGGTTCCTCCCATGGAAGATAAGGAGATGACTAAGATTTTCTTGAAAACGTTGGGTGCTTTCTACTACAAGAGGATGGTAGCAAGTGTGCCAAGTGACTTTACTGAAATGATAGGAATGGGTATCCGCTTAGAAGAGGCTGTAAGAGAGGGCCGTTTAACGAGAAGTGAAATATCTGGAGGTGTGAAGAATACATATTATGGGTTTACTAAGAAAAAGGAAAGGGATGCCAATGTTGTTATGCAAGAGAGGAGGGTTAATACTCCTAGAAGGAATTATCATCTTCATCAGCAAGTCGCCTCAGTTACTCTAGTTGTGGGTGCAACTCTGTTGTACCCCAAAATTTGCCCTCCCATGTTCTTCAAGAATTGCAAAGAGCATGCTTCAAAATCTTCCCAAGGGTTGCACAGTGCAAGGGCCTCCTAACAGTAAAAAATTAGGGTTTTAGTTCTGGCAAAGAAATTGAAGTTTCCAAGGGTCCAAACAAGTCCCACATGCACACAAACATGGTCAAGCATCCTCATGCCAATTTTCAAGACTTACAGCACAAAATTGCACAGTCAAATGCCCTAATTGCTCAGCAGTCAACTGTAGGGGTAAAATGGTCATTTGACAGTCAAAAGTTCAAATTTTTGGTCAACATCTTATTTTGAAGCCACAAACATCATTTGATCAATTCTTGATCACGATTCTCAAAGCATGGCTCAAAAAGTCTCAAGATGCAAAAGTTTCCATATTTGGACAATTGAAAAAGTCAACTGTAACTTGACCAAGGCATAACTTCCACATGGTTTATCAGAAAAATTCCATCCAAAGCTCATTTTGAAGAGAAATACATTTCCTACAACTCCTATTCACACTTCAAGCCCAAGAAATGCTCTCACAAAAAGTTATCAATTTCAACATTATAGGTCATTTTCAAAAGTCAACAAAAAGGGACTTTAAGTCAAAGACCATAACTTGAGATTGGTGAATCAAAATGACATGGGACCAAAGGCATTGGTTAGAGGACTTCAAGACCTTTCCAAAATGTCCAAGAACATGATCAAAGCTTAAAAATTGAGCAAGATATGCCTTGTGGAAGTTGGGAAATTTTTGGGAATTTTGAAAAGTCAACTTTACTTCAAATGCCTCAAAATTGCTAATGGGCCACATTTTCTTCCAAGAATCATTATCCAAAGGCTATGCACGACCATTTGGCCCAAAGGGGATTTATTTCATCATTTTTTATTATTTATTTGAATTTTTATCAACATTAATTCATTTAATTAAATAAAATATGAAAAAAATACAAAACAAATGTGTTTGAATCTTTTTATGCAGCATATGCCCTCATTGGTTACTCAAGATCTCGTGCACATCAAAAAAGGGAAGATTTGGTGCAAATTGGCATGTTATTCATGAGGAAAAGATTGGAAAAGATTCCATGGAAATCAAATATTTGATTCATCAATGCAAAGGCTTTTGACTCAAAATTCTTACCCTAATCCATTGGCATACTTAAGCTGATCACAACCCTAGTGCATACAACCAAAAAGCTGCGCCTAAGAAACAAAATAAAAACTTGTATTTTTCCATAAAATTTTTGAAACTGTTTTCATAGTTGCAGGTCGTTTCAAAGCAAAAGAGTGGTTCCATTGCATTCTTGACACATTCAGGAAGCTACCCCAATCAAAATCAACTCTCCAAGCGCAAAGAATTGGTAGATAGGAGTCCCACTTTTTTGAAAAATATTCATAATCGCATCCTGAATTCCATGCATTTTTCATGTGTGTTTGATATTGATTTATACTAATCTAACCATTCTAAAGCTAATGGTGTTATCTAATTGAATTAATATGGCCTGTGCGCAAAGTTGCCATTAAAATGTTTTAGGGTTTCTCAAGCTTCAAATTGGGCGTTTGCACATACTGTAAAATCAGGACATCCAATCACCATGGTTAGAATCAGCACATCTGGACGAATTCAATACACTAGTCGCGCCCTATTTATATGGCCTCACGAGCTATTCGCTATTTTAGAAAAGGCTGTGTTTTGGGGGGGTTTAAAACCCCCGCTACTTCTTTTTATTTCAGGGACGAACGAAGAAGAAGATCATGTGGCGAGATCTGATTGGATAGTTTGAATTCCAGCGCGCGTTTTTTATTTCTATGTCACTAATGTCAATTTTCTTTTATATTATTTGTTCTTTATTCTATGTACAACACGCGCTAATGGTTCAGTTGGTGGAACGTGCACTTGGTAAGCATTGGGACCTGGGTTCGATTCCCAGGTCCCCTCCTTTCTCAATATTATTTTTCTTTCCATGTTTACATGAAGCGTACCATTCAGTGCTCCACCATAGGCTCTCATCAAGGGCTTGCCAAGTGGCCATGATCGTCCATCCAGTGGCCAGGATCCAAGGTCTATGGAATGCCTCAGTCAACGCATACGCACATGATCACTGAGAATTCAGAAAGGGCCAAGCTTCTTGGGCCTAATTGCTCACAACATAACCTCCAGATTTGGACAGAACCCCCTAGGGTTTGTATTTCTTTCTCTTTTCTTTTTTCTATTGTTTTTATTATTTGTTCTAATTTAATTATTTTCCTTTAATTCATCAAAATAAATTTTATAAAAATACCAAAAATAACAAAAAAGTCAGAAACTATAAAATAAAAAAATATGTTTTAATGTTTAATTCGCTAACATTTTTTTGTAAATAAATTCAACAATTAATTTAGTTTTAATTCTAGGTTTTGATTTTGATTTTTTTTAATAAACTAAAAAAATGTAGAATTAGGGTTTAATTACTTTTATCCTCTTTTCTTTTCTTTTACCATTATTAATAATTAATTATTTATTTTGTAAATAAATTGCCATGTAAATAATTAATTAAAACTAGGTCAAAATTAAACATTTTTTTAATAAATTAAAAATAGTTTAGAATTAGGGTTTTAATTTCATTTAATTTTCTTACTAAAATCCATAAATACAAAAAACTCAAAAATAATTTCCTTTTTCTCATTTAACTTAATTAATTTATTAATTATAATTTAATTTCCTTAAAAGGGTCCAACGCCCTCGCATTCCCGACTTTACTTCTTCTCGTATTTTATTTTTATTTCCTTTTTGTGAATATAATGTAATTATCCCAAAGCCATGTAATAGATTAATTAGGACATTTATCTTTCCGCGTTTTTATTTTTTTTTTCAAATCGGGTCTTGGATTAATTTTGCGATGTAGACCCGCGCCTTTGTAATAGCGTAGGACTTTTAATTCCGCATCTTTTAACTGTTAAATAATTTGCATGAAAGAATGAATGCCAAAAAATAAAAACAAAGCGTAGATCACCAGTGCATGAACAAGACAAAAATATCTGAAAACGACACACAAATCACACACCACCCCTAGAGTACGTCTCACTGTTGCCTTGCCCCTCGAAAGGTGGTCGTCGAGTAGAGGATGTTTTAGTAAGTCCTCATGTCCATGAACATGGCATGAGGGTAGCTTCTAAGGTGTCTTCCTATTGCTCCGGTGATCACCATGTCCCGAACCCTCGAATTGACCCGAACACCTCCAACGGTGGTGCTACCTACCTCTCAATGGTGGGATGGCACTACTTTAAGGACATTTACACAGACGAATTCCTTAGGGTAGGTAGACAACTCGTAGATACTTGCTCTAATTTCAAAACAAATCAAAAATACTTTTCACACCGACACCTTTCAAAAAGCTTTCTAAAGCAACTTTTCAAACACTCTTGAGGACTGATACAAGAGTCGAACTGAAATTTTCAAAGAAACTTTTTTTTAAATCCACAGTTGAAAAGCAAACAAACCATTTTGAAAACACAAATGAGCAAGTATCTAAGAGCCCATGGATAACCATGGATAGAAAGGGTGCTAACACCTTCCCTTTCTATAAATCTACCTCCCGAACCGAGAGCAATCTCTATAAGGAATTTTTTTGTGCTTTTGTCCTTTCCATTTGGAGAAAATAAAAGACGGTGGCGACTCTTGCTTCCGCGACATTTCGTGAACCAACGTTAAACAGTCAGTTCCAGATCCACCGATCACAGAACTGGCGACTCTGCTGGGGACTCTTTTAAAGTGAGGTGTACCTTAGGATAGTTCATAACTGTGTTTTCAATTGTATTGACTTGCTTGCTTTAAATTGTGGGTTGCATGGGAGTTACATAGATCCTAACCCGGATCTGGGGATACCCTGTTTAGGTAGCATAAGCTGTGAGGGACCTGTCCGGCGTAGACCGACACGGGTGAAGTAGTGGCTACGTTGGTGTGGCACCTTGGTCTGTACCGATATCCCTTGTGTTGCAACGAGGAGAATATGGGTCTTCTGAGGAGTCATTAAGCACCAACAGACCTTAGAACCTTAAATGACACAACTTGGCCACTAGAACAGTAGCAGTATGCTACGCCCATTGAGGCTAAACTCTCGTGATGGTTCTGGCCGCAAGAAAAGATTGCGATGCTGGAGTTATGACCGATTGAGGGTAGTCAATGATATTGGGATCCTCTAAGAACCCGGTTACTTTTGATAGGACATGTATGAACCAACAAACTGAAAGAGGGTAATACCTAGACCTCATGCTGGCCTAAACTTTAAGGGCTTGTCTTGTGTGACTTGTGTGCCTTACATGTGTGCCTTTGTAAATATTTGTGGTGTGCTTTATCATAACATCATAACATCATGAGCATTGCATGCATCCTGCATAAGGACTGACCATTTCAAAGACAAGAGGGTTTCACCTTTGCCCTGTTTTGTAGGACATCATGATGCCTGTGCGAAGGAATACTATCCGGTTCAACTTTGTTCACCCACCTGAGTTGCTTGAAGAGTTGGTTAGCAGAATTCCAAATACCACTTCCTTCATCCAGAGGCATGGTTCTCTTCTCAGTTTAGTCACTGCAAAGCGGGATCAACAGTTGATGAGTGTCCTGACCCAGTTCTATGACCCTCTGTACCAGTGCTTCACCTTTCAAGACTTTCAGCTGGTCCCTACCCTGGAAGAGTTCTCTGATTTTCTTGGCATCCCTATCTTGGATCAGACTCCCTTCACTGGTTGGGAAAAGACCCTCAGGCTTCAGGAGGTTGCTGCAGCTCTTCCTTTGACCCATCAAGAAGTAATGGACAATTGGGTGACTAGAAGCGGAGTTAAGGGTTTCTTGGCCAAGTTTCTGATTGGTAAAGCTAACAGTTTCTGGAATGACTTGGACTTTAGGGCATATGAAGACATCCTAGCTCTCTTAATCTATGGGCTAGTCTTGTTTCCTAATGCTGACAACTTCATCAATGTCACTGCCATAAGGATCTTCATGTCTCAGAATCCTGTGCCTACTCTCTTGGGTGACATCCTGCAACAACTTCATGCTCGTACTGTCCGAAGACGAGGAACCCTTTGGTGTTGTGTCCCTTTGTTGGTGAGGTGGTTTATTTCGCACCTCCCTAAGTTCATGCTGAAGAACCAAGAAGGAAGAGGTTGGGCCCATAGGTTAATGTCTCTCACTGATAAGGACATCATTTGGACTTTCAGAGGTTTGGATGAGATAGCTGTTATTGATCGTTGCGGGGAATATCCTAACGTTCCTTTGATTGGTACCCAAGGAGGAATCTCATACAATCCATGTCTAGCTCTTCGTCAGTTCGGAAGGGCCATAAGAGCAGGGCCTCATGAGATGTTGGTGCCTCACATCAGTTTTGAGTTTCAGGTGGATAGTGATGAGCTGCGTCGTAGGTTCATCAAGGCTTGGGACAAAGTTCATAAAGTTGATCCACAAGAGTTGGGGCCAAAGACTTCTCTACCTATGGAAGCCTACTACAAATGGGTTCGCATCCGTGCTCAGAAGTTAGGTATGCCATACGAAGCTGTCAGACCCATCATTCTTGAGTATCCTGACAAAGATGGGGCTCCTCCAACTGTCCTCCCTCCTCAGATACCTACTGATTATGAGACATTAAAGAGGTCTTAGTCGCAACTGCGAGAAGAACGAGATTCGTATCGGGAAAAGTTCAATGAGCAGGAATTGAAGATCCAGAAGCTGACAAAGCAGTTGGAGAATGAGAGATCTCTGAATGACTACATTCGTACTGAGAAGAGGAGACCATGGGATCAATAAGGAGCTCTGGATGTTCTTTTACAGTTTTATTTCCCTTTTCAGTATTTCCAGTTCTTTGTAACGCCTAAGGGCAACCTGTTGAACAATTTAAGTTTCAAAGTTGAATCTAATGAAGTGTGTTCCTTTTTGTTTACAAAGTTGATTCCCGATTGTCTTTGAAAACATAACTCATACGCATTCCATTCATCATGTGCATAGCAGGTATTCTTCTTTTCAGGTTGCTTACTATTCTTCGCTGTTTATTTCAGCATCATGAACCCTGACTCATCATCAACCGAGATGTCTATCAAAGCCCTTCAGGCGCAGAACGCACAATTTCAGGAGCTGATCATGGGTTTGGCTCAAGGCCAAGAAGAGTTGAAGGCTTTACTCCTGAAGAAGGAGAAGAAGAAGAAGAAGAGAACTGTTCTTTTTAACTCGGGCCGAAGGTTTGGTAACACTCTGCAGAATGAAGAGGCTGGTTCTTCTGTAGGCAAGAGCAGTCCCCAAGGGGGAAAAGGTCCTAGTCCGGTAGTCTCTGACAACGAGACTGACTTTGATGAGGAACAGTATCCTCCTGCTGAAGACCGATATAAGCAGTTGGAAGACAGACTGAATGCAATGGAGATCCAACAAGTGCTTGGGTTGGATTTTGGAGACTTGGGCTTATCTACTGGTGTGATCATTCCTCACAAGTTTAAGGCACCATCTTTCACCAAGTATGACAGGGCGTCTTGTCCCAAGCTACACCTCAGATCTTATGTGCGGAAGATTCAACCGTACTCAGTGGACAAGAACTTGTGGATCCACTTCTTCCAGGAGAGTCTTTCAGGGACTCATCTCGAATGGTTCTATCAGCTGGATGGGACCAAGGTTTGTAACTGGGAGGAGTTGGCTACTGCTTTTTATAAGCAGTATCAATATAATGCCGACCTTGCTCCTACACGTACCCAACTCCAGGGTATGTCGCTAGGGTCAAGCGAAGGTTTTAAAGAGTATGCACAGAAGTGGAGGGATCTGGCTGGCAGGGTGCAGCCTCCGTTAACCGACCGGGAGTTGGTAGATATGTTCTTGGGGACCCTATCTGGGCCATTTTTCAATCATCTTATCGGTAATTCATCTGCAGGGTTTACTGATCTTATTCTGACTGGAGAGAGAATAGAGGCTGGAATGAAGTCCGGCAAAATTCAGAAGGGTGCATCTGCAAGCTCTGAAAAGAAACCCTTTAAAAAAGAGGCCAGTGCTGTGTATGGGTCTAGAAGACAAGAGAAACCCGAGCGCCGCCAATCTGTCAACGCGGTGATGATTGCCAAGCCTGTTGCCGCTCCTCGGCAAACCAATC
Source organism: Vicia faba (assembly GCA_948472305.1). Classification (NCBI taxonomy): domain Eukaryota; kingdom Viridiplantae; phylum Streptophyta; class Magnoliopsida; order Fabales; family Fabaceae; genus Vicia; species Vicia faba. The sequence continues at coordinate 1,457,744,562 of OX451735.1, forward strand.
CACATAGGGCTGAAAGACCCAGGAGAGAGTTTACCCGTTTGAGTATGACCCTATCGCAGATCTTGCCGCAGTTGCTATCCACCAATTTGGTGACTGTTAGAGAGGCCCCGAAGGTTGTGAATACGGCTTCTCCCAAGTACAATCCAAATGCCCGCTGTGCTTATCACTCCGATAGCCCGGGGCATTCCACTGATGACTGCTGGGCCTTAAGGAATAAGGTGCAAGACCTTATTGACGCAAAAGAGATACAATTTGAAGCGCCAGAGAGGCCAAATGTGGTGACTGCTCCTATGCCCCATCATGGAGTGAATGCCGTTGATGAAGATGTATATGCCGTTTCTGTGAATGATGTAGCTACTCCCTTGATGACTGTTAAGAGGAACCTACTGCTGGCCGGTTTATTTCCGGGTTGTAGTGAAGGTTGCCTTTTCTGTGATGTTTCCCTTTCTGGTTGTCCTTTGCTGAAGTTGGGCATCCAAAGCCTGATGGACAACAAAGAGATTCTGTTCAAGAAGACTGTTGTTCAGTTTGTTCCGGTGGAAGAAGTTTATGTTGTTACAATCTTTAATAATCCGATCAAGGCTATCCCGAGGAAGCCGGTTAAAATCATGACTGTCACACCCATTGTGATTACTGTTCTGGGGCCTCTCCCCTACGAATCTGATAAGGCTGTCCCCTGGCACTATGGGGCAGACGTGTATGTACATGGAATCAAGCAAGAGTTCAACACTGGCACCAGCATCAGCAATATCACTGGTCCAACAAAAGTTACCCGCATTGGCAGGCTCTTCTCGCCTGACATTGCACCACCAACTATTCAAAGACCCCTCACTATAACACCTGCAAGTGTACCTGTTCCCAGTTCTGATCAAGTTGTTTCCCCTGCTGCCGAGTCATCTAATGCTCGGGGCAAAGGGGTTGAAGATGAGCCTGCCCGGATGGAGGCACCAAAATCTGTGAATGTTGAGGCCTCCCAACAAGAGATGGAGGAAATTCTGAAAATAATCAAGAAGAGTGACTTTAATGTTGTTGAGCAGCTGGGGCATACACCCTCCAAGATCTCCATGCTCTCCTTGCTGCTGTGCTCAGAGGCCCATGCTAAGGCCCTGATTTCATTTCTCAAGACGGCCCACGTGCCACAGGAGACATCTGCAGTCCAATTTACTGATTGTGTAGCCAATTTGACAGCCGACAATGGTTTGGGTTTCTCGGACGTTGACCTTACTTCCAAGGGAAAGGACCACAATGACGCCCTGCATGTCTCTATTGAATGCAGGGGCACTACTCTTGCGCACGTGTTGGTAGACACTGGCTCTTCCCTAAATGTGCTACCCAAGAAGGCCTTAGACCGTTTGGATTGTGAGGGCCTGGAGCTGAAACCTAGCAACATCATTGTCAGAGCCTTTGACGGTTCTAAGAGGATGGTTCATGGAGAGGTAAATATTCCTATTCGTGTGGGTTCTCAAGTATTCGACTCTACTTTCTATGTGATGGATATCCGTCCATCGTATTCTTGTCTACTGGGTCTACCTTGGATCCACAAAGCTGGGGCAGTGACCTCTACCCTGCACCAGAAGCTCAAGTATCCCGTCAGAGGGAAGATTGTCATTGTGCAGGGAGAGGAGGAGTATATGGTGAGCCATTTGAATTCCTTCAGGTATATTGAGATGGACGGGGAGTTTATTGAAACCCCCTTTCAGCATTTCGAAGAGGTACCTCCAACATTGGCAGCAGCGGAAACAGTGGTCGAAGAGGATGTTCCTTTGAAGATGGCTTCCTTGAAGGATGCCCGGGCTGTGATCAAGAAAGGTGAATGTGCTAACTGGGGCAGGCTCCCTGATTTTACACAAAAAACTGACAAGTTTGGACTGGGTTTTACTGCAGAGGGTCAGAAGGCTGTGCGCAAGGCAAAGACCAGAAGACCTCCTGTGCTCATTACCAATCCAGGAGTGAATGTTGTTGGGGATGAAGATGAAGTGGGAGAGTCAGAGTTCAATAGCTGGATCTACCCGACGACTGATGGTGGATTGACCAATTGGACTGCTAAGGATCATACTCCTGTTACTTTTGTTACGCAGTAATAAACTCCTTTGTTTTGTTATTTGTAATAAACAATTAAAACTCTATGGCCCGGTGTCTTACCCGGGGCACCGTGGCTTCATTTGTGAGGGTATATTAAATTGTCATTTCATATATCATGAATAAAGATCTTGGACGTTTTCTCGCATTTCAAATCTTATGCTCCTTTTCTTTCTTTCCTTTCTTTATATATTGCAAAACAGCTGTATTTACACACACTCACTCATACAGGTTTCAATCCACTCTGGATCTCACTGGTAACGACTCTGCTACTGCCAGTTATGACTTCGAAAATCCGATCAACTTAGCCGAAGACGAAGGTGAAGATGATTGCGAAGTGCCTGGCGAGCTTGCAAGACTATTACTTCAGGAAGAGAGGGCAATTCAACTACATGAAGAGCCGGTGGAAACAATAAATCTGGGTACTGAGACGGACAGGAAGGAGGTAAAGATTGGTGCCAACCTAGAGCTCAGCGTGAAGCAACGGTTGACTCAGATGCTACATGATTATATGGAGATCTTTGCCTGGTCCTACAAAGACATGCCCGGGTTGGATACCGATATTGTGGTCCATCATTTGCCTACTAAGGAAGATTGCCCTCCGGTTAAGCAGAAGGTCCACCGTATGCGTCCAGAGATGTATGAGAAGATCAAAGCCGAGGTTATGAAGCAATTTGATGCTGGGTTCCTTGCAGTGACTTCTTATCCGCAGTGGGTTGCTAATGTGGTGCCGGTACCAAAGAAGGATGGTAAGGTCAGAATGTGTGTCGATTACAGGGATCTGAACAGGGCCAGCCCCAAGGATGACTTCCCCCTACCTCACATTGATGTCCTTGTTGACAATACGGCTCAGCATAAGGTGTTCTCTTTCATGGATGGTTTTTCAGGTTATAATCAAATCAAGATGGCTCCTGAAGACATGGAGAAGACCACCTTTGTCACTCAGTGGGGCACCTTCTGCTACAAGGTCATGCCATTCGGGTTGAAAAATGCTGGGGCAACCTACCAACGTGCCATGGTTGCTTTATTTCATGACATGATCCATCATGAGATAGAAGTGTATGTAGACGACATGATTGCAAGGTCCCAAACTGAGGAAGAACACCTTGATCATCTGCAGAAACTGTTTGACCGTATGAAACTGTACAAGCTGAGGTTGAACCCGAACAAGTGCACCTTCGGGGTAAGATCTGGAAAGTTGCTAGGCTTTGTTGTAAGTGACAAGGGTATTCAAGTAGACCCTGCCAAGGTTAAAGCTATTCAAGAAATGCCAGCTCCTAAGACAGAGAAAGAGGTCAGAGGCTTTTTAGGACGTCTGAATTACATTGCTCGATTCATCTCACACCTAACTGCTACTTGTGAGCCAATCTTCAAGCTGCTGAAGAAAGATCAGGTAGTACGTTGGAATGATGAATGTCAGGCTGCTTTTGACAGAATCAAAGAGTATCTCCAAGAGCCACCCATCCTTATGCCACCGGTTGAGGGGAGACCCCTGATATTATACCTGACAGTACTTGATAACTCAATGGGGTGTGTGCTGGGTCAGCATGACGAGTCTGGCCGAAAAGAGCATGCCATTTATTACCTTAGCAAAAAGTTTACCGACTGTGAGACCCGATACTCACTGCTTGAGAAAACTTGCTGCGCTTTGGTATGGGCTGCTCGCCGGCTGAGGCAGTATATGCTGACTCATACCACCTTGTTGATCTCAAAGATGGATCCTATAAAGTACATATTTGAAAAGCCTGCTCTGTCTGGGAGAATAGCAAGATGGCATATGATCTTGACGGAATACGACATTCAGTACACGACCCAGAAAGCCATCAAGGGAAGTGTATTGGCAGACCACTTGGCACATCAGGCAGTAGACGACTATCAGTCAATGAACTTCGAGTTTCCAGACGAGAGCATCATGATAGTGACTGATTGTGAGGTACCTGGACCAGATGAAGGACCTGAGGAAGGATCCCGATGGTCTATGCACTTTGACGGAGCCTCCAATGCTTTGGGTAACGGTATCGGCGCTGTGATCATATCTCCTCAAGGCACTCATACTCCACTTACTGCCCGGCTATGTTTCAACTGCACCAACAACATGGCGGAGTATGAGGCATGTATCATGGGTCTCCAGGCTGCGATCAACTTAAGGATCAAGTTTCTGAGTGTCTTCGGAGATTCCGCTCTCGTGATCAATCAGATCAAAGGAGAGTGGGATACGAAACATCCGAACCTTATTCCTTACAAAGAATGTGTGTTGACATTGATCCCCCACTTCACAGAGATAACCTTTGAACACTTCCCGAGAGAGGAGAACCAGTTAGAGGACGCGTTAGCTACGATGTCTTCCATGTTCAAAGTCAAATGGGACAATGAGGCTCCCCGGATCATTATCTGGAAACTGGACGAACCTGCATACTGTTGTGATCTTGAAACTGAGTTGGTGACTGAGAAGCCTTGGTACCATGAGGTGAAGAGATATTTGGAAGCTCAGGAATACCCTGAAGGTGCATCTGTCAATGATAAGAAGTTTCTGAGAAGGTTCGCAGCGAAGTTCTTCCTTAGCAACGACATTCTGTATAAGCGAAACCATGATTCGACCTTACTGCGTTGTGTGGACAAGACAGAGGCAGAAAGGATCATGGAAGAACTACATGAGGGTACTTTCGGAACACATTCCAGTGGACACACTATGGCAAAGAAGATCCTTCGGGAAGGGTATTTCTGGTCCACAATGGAAGCCGACTGTTACCAACACTCTCTGACATGTCACAAATGCCAGATATATGCAGACAAGGTGCACGTTCCTCCAGTTCCTCTAAATGTTCTGACTGCGCCTTGGCCGTTTGTGATGTGGGGCATAGATATGATCGGTGAGATTAAACCTACAGCGTCCAATGGGCATCGCTTCATCCTAGTGGCGATTGATTACTTCATGAAGTGGGTTGAAGCAGCATCCTACGCTACGGTAACCAAGACTGTTGTGGCACGGTTCATTCGGCATAATCTGATCTGTCGATACGGGGTCCCTGAAAGAATCATTACAGACAACGGTACCAATCTCAATAACAAGATGATCACTGAGCTCTGCGAGCAGTTTAAGATACAGCACCACAACTCTTCTCCTTACAGACCAAAGATGAATGGGGCTGTAGAAGCAGCAAATAAGAACATTAAGAAAATCGTGCAGAAGATGACAGTGACTTATAAAGATTGGCACGAGATGTTACCGTTCGCTCTACATGGGTACCGTACCTCAGCCAGGACGTCAACCGGGGCAACTCCTTTCTCCTTGGTCTACGGTATGGAGGCAGTCTTACCGATCGAAGTGCAAATACCCTCTCTCCGGATAATGAAGGATGCAGATCTGAACGAAGATGATTGGATCCAGACACGACTTGATCAGCTAAACCTTATTGATGAAAAGAGACTTGCTGCTATTTGTCATGGTCAGACGTACCAGAAACGGATGATCAGGGCATTTAACAAAAAGGTCAGACCACAAGAATATCAAGTTGGGGATCTGGTAATCAAGCGAATCATCCTTCCTCAGAGTGATCCAAGGGGCAAATGGACCCCTACGTACGAAGGGCCATTTGTGGTTAAACATGTGTTCTCAGGAGGAGCCATGATTCTAACCACCATGGACGGTGACGACCTTCCTCACCCCGCCAATGCACACATAGTAAAAAGATACTACGCATAATAAAGACCCGCTGGGTTGACATACCTAGGCAAAAATTAGGGCTTCCCGGCGAACCAAAAGGGTTCGGGCAAAATGAAGGGACGAAATGAAAAATCTGTACACCCGGCAAGTCGAAAACCTGAAAAGGCGGCTTGGGCAAAAATGGGTATCCCGGTGGACCGAAAACCCGAAAGGGCGGTTCAGGAAAAAGTTAGGGATAAAGCGTAATACTATGTCTCATTGGATCACTTTGCATCCAGAATCCGGTATCTACAGCAAGTTCAGACGGCATCGATCGATCAGCTTCATCTTCAACCAAGGTCATCAAGTGATGAGACGCTCGAAGATATAAGGGCGATAGCAGAGTTGGAACCCAGTGGATCATTCATTTCACACAGCTGTTTTATTTTCTCTTGTACAAATTTGTATAAACTCTTTTGTTCGGCGGCGTTCTCTTACTAGGACGTCAGCCTCCTGTACATAAACGCTTATTTACAGGCAAATTCAAAATCAATACAAAATCACTTTTCAGACAAATTGCCATTTGTTTTTCTTTTCCTTTTCTGTTTTGTTTTGCGAAGAACGTCCAAGGTTCAATTTGTGATATATGCATTGACAATAATTTGCTAACTCATGAATATTTGCATACGAAACAAAGGATTAATTACAGGTAACATTAGAAACAGGGGCAATAAAGAGTTGTCTAAGCGATCTAATTGTTCCGTCCATCAAGGTACCAAGGCGAGTTCGGCTGAAGAACATAACCAGTACATCTTAATTCCCCAGAGAGTGAGTCAGCAAGTCAATGCACTCTCCCCAAGCTATATTATCAAACCTTAAGGAAGTTGGGTATCCTCCAGCAGCTCTCAACATTCCCCAGCAATATACAGGCATTCTTAACAAGCATCCCCGACAGTCTTGACCTAAAGATTGTTCCCCGACGGCATATCAAACATTCAATGGAGTCACTTCCCCAATACAGTTCAAAACTTCCCCAGGAGAGTCCAATCCAGTTTCCCCAGGAAAGTTGGGATCCATCTCCCCAAGCAGTAAGCTTATCCCCAATAGATTCCGGAAGCTTCTCCCCCGCAAAGCACGAACGCGTCTCCCGACTTTATTTAGAAGGTTATTCCCCACCAGGATATAACTGGGTTATCCTCAGCCAAAAACCACGGAAAGATCGTCCTCGGCACAATCTTCTCATCCCCAGTGAAGTCTATTAACACTTCCAACATAACAACAGTATCCCCAGTGAAGTTATCATCAATATTTCAGCAAAGTACCTCTCTCCCTACAGAGGATTGTTTCCCAGCAAGATCGCTAGAGTAATTTTCTCCCCGCAGAGTAATCCATTCGCCAAGTTTATTCCCCAATGGAGTTATCTTCTCCTACCGGTATTCTTGCAACTATCATCCCCAGTGGAAACAGAAGCTCTACATCAGCCCAGGAGTTAACTTCCCGGCACCCGTCAAGGATTTATTTTCCTAGACGAAAACATACATTCATAAAACATCACATTTCCATACATTATAGCATGCATATATGCATCATATCTTACAAATCTCATTTATGTTGAGAACATCACTGCTTGATCCATATCATGCATTGTATATGACTGACCTTTACCTTTCAGGAAAGATCCAGTTAAGTTCTCAGCTATAGTTCAAGACTTTAGTCTGGTTCAGTTAAATCGACCCTAAGATTTTCCTGATTCTTATCCAGTCAAAGGCCTTCTCTGGTTCAGTCAGATCGACCCTAAGATCTCCCTGATTCTTATCCAGTTGAAGATTCCAAGACCTTGTCCGGTTCAGTTAAATCGACCCTAAGATTTTCCTGATTCTTATCCAGTCAAAGGCCTTCTTTGGTTCAGTCAGATCGACCCTAAGATCTCCCTGATTCTTATCCAGTTGAAGATTTCAAGACCTTGTCCGGTTCAGTTAAATCGACCCTAAGATTTTTCTGATTCTTATCCAGTCAAAGGCCTTCCCTGGTTCAGTCAGATCGACCCTAAGATCTCCCTGATTCTTATCCAGTTGAAGATTTCAAGACCTTGTCCGGTTCAGTTAAATCGACCCTAAGATTTTCCTGATTCTTATCCAGTCAAAGGCCTTCTCTGGTTCAGTCAGATCGACCCTAAGATCTCCCTGATTCTTATCCAGTTGAAGATTCCAAGACCTTGTCTGGTTCAGTTAAATCGACCCTAAGATTTTCCTGATTCTTATCCAGTCAAAGGCCTTCTCTAGTCCAGTTAAATCGATTCTTAAAGATTTTCCCAATGAAGACTCAGTAGAAGACATCCAAGATTCCCTCAGTGTTACTGTTGAGGTTGAAGTCGCCTATGATTCTCTCAGCGTTACTGTTGAGGTTGAAGTCGCCCAAGATTCTCTCAGCATTAGTGTTGAGGTAGAAGTCGCCTATGATTCTCTCAGCGTTACTGTTGAGGTAGTAATCGCCCCAAGATTCTCTCAGCGTTCCTGTTGAGGTAGTAATCGTCCAAGGTTCTCTCAGAGATCCTGTTGAGGTAGTAATCGTCCAAGGTTCTCTCACTGTCCCGTTGAGGTAGTAACCATCCTTGGTTCATTCATCACCTTTTTGAAGCTCCAGATTCAATTCCTGTAACCTGTCAGGGCACATCTACATAAAGAGTTTGAAGACCAGCTCCTGTAACAGGTCAGGTAATCATTTTCTTTTGCAGGTACGCAAGTTCTCGCTAAGGAATCTCTTACGCAATCGACATCCATATGGCATCTATAAGCCCATCCACCTACCCATCATCTCTTAGCATGGCATCTATAAGCCCATCTTCCTATCCATCAATCTCCAAATGGCATCTATAAGCCCATTCCCACCATCACACTACTATGTGAGCGCAAATTTCTGGGCACTCTAGTGTTCAATCATCTTCTACCTTCGGATTACGAAAGGCACGTCAGCCAATCTGCATCCTCAGGTTTAAGAAGATTGAATAGGGGCAACTGTTGTACCCCAAAATTTTCCCTCCCATGTTCTTCAAGAATTGCAAAGAGCATGCTTCAAAATCTCCCCAAGGGTTGCACAGTGCAAGGGCCTCCTAACAGTCAAAAACTAGGGTTTTGGTTCTGGCAAACAAATTGAAGTTTCCAAGGGTCCAAACAAGTCCCACATGCACACAAACATGGTCAAGCATCCTCATGCCAAGTTTCAAGACTTACAGCACAAAATTGCACAGTCAAATGCCCTAATTGCTCAGCAGTCAACTGTAGGGGTAAAATGGTCATTTGACAGTCAAAAGTTCAAATTTTTGGTCAACATCTTATTTTGAAGCCACAAACATCATTTGATCAATTCTTGATCATGATTCTCAAAGCATGGCTCAAAAAGTCTCAAGATGCAAAAGTTTCCATATTTGGACAGTTGAAAAAGTCAACTGTAACTTGACCAAGGCATAACTTCCACATGGTTTATCATAAAAATTCCATCCAAAGCTCATTTTGAAGAGAAAGACATTTCCTACAACTCCTCTTCACACTTCAAGCCCAAAAAATTCTCTCACAAAAAGTTATCAATTTCAACATTATAGGTCATTTTCAAAAGTCAACAAAAAGGGACTTTAAGTCAAAGACCATAACTTGAGATTGGTGAATCAAAATGACATGGGACCAAAGGCATTGGTTAGAGGACTTCAAGACCTTTCCAAAATGTCCAAGAACATGATCAAAGCTTAAAAATTGAGCAAGATATGCCTTGTGGAAGTTGGGAAATTTTTGGGAATTTTGAAAAGTCAACTTTACTTCAAATGCCTCAAAATTGCTAATGGGCCACATTTTCTTCCAAGAATCATTATCCAAAGGCTATGCACGACCATTTGGCCCAAAGGGGATTTATTTCATCATTTTTTATTATTTATTTGAATTTTTATCAACATTAATTCATTTAATTAAATAAAATATGAAAAAAATACAAAACAAATGTGTTTGAATCTTTTTATGCAGCATATGCCCTCATTGGTTACTCAAGATCTCGTGCACATCAAAAAAGGGAAGATTTGGTGCAAATTGGCATGTTATTCATGAGGAAAAGATTGGAAAAGATTCCATGGAAATCAAATATTTGATTCATCAATGCAAAGGCTTTTGACTCAAAATTCTTACCCTAATCCATTGGCATACTTAAGCTGATCACAACCCTAGTGCATACAACCAAAAAGCTGCGCCTAAGAACCAAAACAAAAACTTGTATTTTTCCATAAAATTTTTGAAACTGTTTTCATAGTTGCAGGTCGTTTCAAAGCAAAAGAGTGGTTCCATTGCATTCTTGACACATTCAGGAAGCTACCCCAATCAAAATCAACTCTCCAAGCGCAAAGAATTGGTAGATAGGAGTCCCACTTTTTTGAAAAATATTCATAATCGCATCCTGAATTCCATGCATTTTTCATGTGTGTTTGATATTGATTTATACTAATCTAACCATTCTAAAGCTAATGGTGTTATCTAATTAAATTAATATGGCCTGTGCGCAAAGTTGCCATTAAAATGTTTTAGGGTTTCTCAAGCTTCAAATTGGGCGTTTGCACATACTGTAAAATCAGGACATCCAATCACCATGGTTAGAATCAGCACATCTGGACGAATTCAATACACTAGTCGCGCCCTATTTATATGGCCTCACGAGCTATTCTCTATTTTAGAAAAGGCTGTGTTTTGGGGGGGTTTAAAACCCCCGCTACTTCTTTTTATTTCAGGGACGAACGAAGAAGAAGATCATGTGGCGAGATCTGATTGGATAGTTTGAATTCCAGCGCGCGTTTTTTATTTCTATGTCACTAACGTCAATTTTCTTTTATATTATTTGTTCTTTATTCTATGTACAACGCGCGCTAATGGTTCAGTTGGTGGAACGTGCACTTGGTAAGCATTGGGACCTGGGTTCGATTCCCAGGTCCCCTCCTTTCTCAATATTATTTTTCTTTCCATGTTTACATGCAGCGTACCATTCAGTGCTCCACCATAGGCTCTCATCAAGGGCTTGCCAAGTGGCCATGATCGTCCATCCAGTGGCCAGGATCCAAGGTCTATGGAATGCCTCAGTCAACGCATACGCACATGATCACTGAGAAGTCAGAAAGGGCCAAGCTTCTTGGGCCTAATTTCTCACAACATAACCTCCAGATTGGGACAGAACCCCCTAGGGTTTGTATTTCTTTCTCTTTTCTTTTTTCTATTGTTTTTATTATTTGTTCTAATTTAATTATTTTCCTTTAATTCATCAAAATAAATTTTATAAAAATACCAAAAATAACAAAAAAGTCAGAAACTATAAAATAAAAAAATATGTTTTAATTTTTAATTCACTAACATTTTTTTGTAAATAAATTCAACAATTAATTTAGTTTTAATTCTAGGTTTTAATTTTGATTTTTTTAATAAACTAAAAAAATGTAGAATTAGGGTTTAATTACTTTTATCCTCTTTTCTTTTCTTTTACCATTATTAATAATTAATTATTTATTTTGTAAATAAATTGCCATGTAAATAATTAATTAAAACTAGGTCAAAATTAAACATTTTTTTAATAAATTAAAAATAGTTTAGAATTAGGGTTTTAATTTCATTTAATTTTCTTACTAAAATCCATAAATACAAAAAACTCAAAAATAATTTCCTTTTTCTCATTTAACTTAATTAATTTATTAATTATAATTTAATTTCCTTAAAAGGGTCCAACACCCTCGCATTCCCGACTTTACTTCTTCTCGTATTTTATTTTTATTTCCTTTTTGTGAATATAATGTAATTATCCCAAAGCCATGTAATAGATTAATTAGGACATTTATCTTTCCGCGTTTTTATTTTTTTTTCAAATCGGGTCTTGGATTAATTTGGCGATGTAGACCCGTGCCTTTGTAATAGCGTAGGACTTTTAATTCCGCATCTTTTAACTGTTAAATAATTTGCATGAAAGAATGAATGCCAAAAAATAAAAACAAAGCGTAGATCACCAGTGCATGAACAAGACAAAAATATCTGAAAACGACACACAAATCACACACCACCCCTAGAGTACGTCTCACTGTTGCCTTGCCCCTCGAAAGGTGGTCGTCGAGTAGAGGATGTTTTAGTAAGTCCTCATGTCCATGAACATGGCATGAGGGTAGCTTCTAAGGTGTCTTCCTATTGCTCCGGTGATCACCATGTCCCGAACCCTCGAATTGACCCGAACACCTCCAACGGTGGTGCTACCTACCTCTCAATGGTGGGATGGCACTACTTTAAGGACATTTACACAGACGAATTCCTTAGGGTAGGTAGACAACTCGTAGATACTTGCTCTAATTTCAAAACAAATCAAAAATACTTTTCACACCGACACCTTTCAAAAAGCTTTCGAAAGCAACTTTTCAAACACTCTTGAGGACTGATACAAGAGTCGAACTGAAATTTTCAAAGAAACTTTTTTTTAAATCCACAGTTGAAAAGCAAACAAACCATTTTGAAAACACAAATGAGCAAGTATCTAAGAGCCCATGGATAACCATGGATAGAAAGGGTGCTAACACCTTCCCTTTCTATAAATCTACCTCCTGAACCGAGAGCAATCTCTATAAGGAATTTTTCTGTGCTTTTGTCCTTTCCATTTGGAGAAAATAAAAGACGGTGGCGACTCTTGCTTCCGCGACATTTCGCGAACCAGCGTTAAACAGTCAGTTCCAGATCCACTGATCACAAACTCCAACTACTGTTTCTTATCAGAGACCATCCCAGCAGGGGAATCAAGGGTATAATTAGAGAAGCGAGAGTTATGACCCTATTCCTATGAGCTATACAGAGTTACTACCGGAATTTATTCAGAATAAGTTGGTTCAAACCCGACCACCTCTCGTTGTACCGTCACCATTGCCTTGGTATTACAAGGCAGACCAAACATGTGTTTTTCATCAGGGAGCACCAGGGCATAATGTTGAGAATTGTTATCCTTTGAAGACTGAGGTGCAGAAATTGGTGAAGTCTGGTATTCTATCTTTCAAGGATGTTGGACCTAATGTGAAAGACAATCCTCTACCCAAGCATGGAGGAGTAAATGTTGTGAATATGGTGGCCGGTTGTCCAGGAAACTTCTGTATTTTTGATATTAATCTGGTTAGAGGAGATTTGGTGAAAATTTATGCAGACCTATGTGAATTTAGCTACTACGCGCATGACCATTTCGGTTGTGCTATTTGCAGTATAGACATACAGGGTTGCGATAAGATAAAGGCTGATTTACAAGAGATGATGGATGAAGGCCTCATCCACATAATCAAGCCTAGGGCAGAGTATGAAGAGGAAGTAAACATGGTTTCTAGATGTCCTGGAGAGTTCAGAATTTTTAATGTGGAGTATATGAATGAGGACCTTGTGCAATTGCATGCTACTTTCTGCCATATGGCTGGTCAGGTGGAACACCAGTATGGATCTTTCCGAATTTGCTGTCGGGACTCCTGAGGATGTTCAATCGTGAAGAATGGTGTTTAGTTGTTGTTAGATAATGGAGTTATCAAGGTTACAGGTCAAAGGGATGATTACCACGAAGTTGATTTGATTGAGGTTTGCTTGACTGAAGAAGAGTCAGATGAAGAGTATGCCTCTACAGATGAGTATTTCTCCTCAGATAAGGATTTGTTTTCCAAAAATAACTCAATAATGACTGATTGTGTTGAAGAAGGGGTAAACGTCATTGTACCTTATTTTAGGGCACTCGCCCATCTTGAAGTTAAATATTATAGCAAACCAGTTGTTATCCCATTGGTGATTAGTTTGCCGGGTCCTATCCCCTACAAGTCAGATAAGGTTGTGCCCTACAAATACAACGCTACAATCTTAGAGGATGGAGTGGAAGTTCTCATCCATCCAATGCCTGATGTTGGGAGTATTGCTGAAAATAGCAGGGTGACCCGCAGCGGCTGTGTGTTTGCACCAGTTTTTTGAGGAGATGTTAGTGCTGGAAAGAAAATTGCTAAGAATGTTAAACCCAAGAGGGATACAGGTGAGACTAGTGGGGCTACGTTAGAGAAAGAAGTGGATGATATTTTGAAGATAATCAAGATGAGCGACTACAGAATTGTAGATCAGCTACTGCAGACTCCTTCAAAAATATCTATCTTGGCTTTATTGATGAACTCATCTGCTCACAGAGAATCCTTGATGAGGGTATTGGACCAAGCTTTTGTGGAGAGTGATATGCCAATAGACCAATTCAGCAGCGTAATAGGGAACATTACGTCATGTAATAATTTTAGTTTTTACGATGATGAATTACCAGATGAAGGAAGGAATCACAACCTGGCCCTCCACATCTCTATAAATTACAAGAATGATTCACTATCCAATATGCTAATTGATAATGGATCCGCTTTGAACGTTATACCGAGGAGCACTCTTATGAAGTTGAGATATCAAGGAACGCCTATGCGCCCGAGTGGCATCATTGTGAAAGCATTTGATGGATCAAGGAAATCTTTTATTGGTGAAGTGGACTTGCCTATTCATATAGGACCATATTTATTTCAGATAACTTTTCAGGTCATGGATATCGTACCCGCTTATAGCTGTTTTCTAGGAAGGTCATGGATATATGAGGCAGGGGTTGTCACTTCAACTTTACACCAGAAACTGAAATTTGTACGTCAAGGGAAAGTGGTAATCATAAATGGGGAACAGGCATTATTGATATTTAATTTGTCCTCTTTCAGCATTGTGGAGGCGGATGAAGTTGCTGTTGGAACCCAGTTCCAAGCCTTATCTATTGACAACATAAGAAGAAATGAGAATTCCATGGTTTCGCTTAAGGATGCGCAGCAAGTTGTGCGGAAGGTCATAGCGAGGTATGGGGCAGATTGTGGATCCACTTGTGAACAAGAATAGAGCCGGCTTGGGGTTCTCTTTGAAGAATGACAAAGGTAAGAGCATGAAGCCGAAGTCTGCTGCAGGAAAGTATCAAGACATCTTCCATAGCGGGGGTTATCTTCATCCAACTGTTTCCAGGATTAATGCCATTGTGGAAGATGAAGCAGAGCAGGAAATTCCGAATTATGTGACGCACGGAGTTAGGGTTTAGAACTAGATCACCATTAATGTTCCCTCTTGCATACATGTTTCAAAGTAATTTGTTTTGTTAATATTTTTGAAAAGCTTTCACTCTGCCCAAGGTGGAAGTATTATTGTTGTAGGGCTTATTTGTTTGCTGTGACTTTTAAAATCAATAATAAAAGTTGTCTTTGTTTCCAAATTATGTCTTTATTTTCTGCTTTTGTTTCTTGGAAAATGGTAATCAGAAAAAAAACCTTCAAAATAAATAATAACTGAAATTCAATCTACATGATCACTTGTTATATGTGTCAGTTTCTAAAAGCAATCATAAATCATATGTGCAGATTAATTAAAAAACCTGTTGAATACAATGACCCTGCACCATCTCCCAACTTTGAATGTCCTGTGTATGGGGCCGAAGAAGAAGATTATGATGAGATTCCAGAAGAGGTCTCACGGTTGCTTAAGCATGAGGAAAATACCATTCATCCATATAAAGAGCCATTGGAAGTGATCAATTTGGGTTCAGAAGAAGATCTGAAGGAAGTCAAGATTTGAGCATTGCTGCATCCTGATGTGAAGAGCAGGTTGATTGAGTTGTTGATTGAGTTGTTGAAAGAGTATGTGGATATTTTTTCTTGGTCTTATCAAGATATGCCTGGTCTAGATACAGATATTGTAGAGCATCGTTTGCCGTTGAAGCCAGAGTGTCCACCAATCAAACAGAAGTTGAGAAGAACTCACCCAGATATGGCGGTGAAGATCAAAGAGGAGGTTCTAAAGCAGATTAATGCTGGTTTTCTTGTGACATTAGTGTATCCTCAATGGATTGCCAATATTTTCCCAGTACCGAAAAAAGATGGAAAAGTTTGCATGTGCGTAGATTACAGAGATCTAAATAAAGCTAGTCCAAAAGATGATTTTACATTGCCACACATTGATATGTTAGTGGATAGCACAGCAAAATTCAAAGTATTCTTGTTCATGGACGAATTTTCCGGGTATAATCAAATAAGAATGGCTCTGGAGGACATGGAAAAAACAACGTTTATCACACCCTGGGGAACATTCTGTTACAGAGTGATGCCCTTCGGGTTGAAGAACACTGGTGCAACGTACCAGAGGGATATGACAACCCTATTCCATGATCTGATGCACAAGGAAATAAAAGTATATGTTGATGATATGATTGCTAAATCCCAGACTGAAGAAGGGCATGTAGAATATTTATTGAAATTGTTTCAGCGTTTGAGGAAGTATCGTCTCCGTTTGAATCCAAATAAATGTACCTTCAATGTTCGATCAGGGAAATTGTTGGGTTTCATTGTTAGCCATAAAGGAATTGAAGTTGATTCTGATAAAGTAAAAGCAATTCAAGAGATCCTAGCGCCAAGAACTAAAAAACAAGTCAGAGGGTTCCTCAGGCATTTGAATTATATTTCCAGATTCATTTCCCACATGACTGCAACATGTGAACCGATCTTTAAGTTGTTAAAGAAAGATCAAGGTTGTGTGTGGACGGATGACTACCAAAGGGCATTTGAAAGTATCAAAGAATATATGCTTGAACCTCCTATCTTGCTCCCTCCTTTCGAAGGAAGACCGTTCATTATGTATCTGACAGTGTTAGATAAATCTATGGGTTGTATTCTGGAACAACAGGATGAAACAGGGAAGAAAGAGTTCGCCATTTATTATCTCAGTAAAAAGTTCACTGATTGTGAGTCGCGGTATTCCATACTGGAAAAGACATTTTGTGCTTTGGCCTGGGCGGCAAAGCATTTGCGGCAGTATATGTTGAATCACACTACTTGGTTGATGTTGTACCCCAAAATTTGCCCTCCCATATTCATCAAGAATTGTCAAAGTCAAGGTCACAAAATGCCCCAAGGGTTGTGCAGCTCAATTGTCTCCTAGACAGTCAAAACTAGGGTTTGAGTTCTGGTCAAGCAAAGGAACTTTTCAAAGGCCCAATCAAGTCTCATATGCTTAAAAAGATGGTCAAGTGTCTTCATGTCAAGTTTCAAGGCATTCAGCTCAAGATTGCACAGTCAAAACCCTAAATTGCACTACAGTCAACTGTAGGGGCAAAATGGTCATTTGACAGTCAAAAGTTCAAATTTTTGGTCAATATATCATTTTGAAGCCACAAACATCATTTGATCAATGCTTGATCATGATTCTCAAAATTTGGCTCAGAAATCATCAAAGATGCAAAAGTTGCTATATTTGGACAGCTGAAAAAGTCAACTGAAATTGACCAAGGCATAACTTTCACATGGATTATCAGAAATTTTCCATCCAAAGCTCATTTTGAAGAGAAAGACATTTCCTACAATTCATCTTCATGTTCCAAGTCCAAGAAATGCTCTCACAAAAAGTTATCAATTTCAACATTATAGGTCATTTTCAAAAGTCAACAAAAAGTGACTTTAAGTCAAAGGCCATAACTTGAGATTGGTAAATCAAAATGACATGGGACCAAAGGCATTGGTTAAAGGACTCAAAGACCTTTCCAAAATGTCCAAGAACATGTGAAAAGCTTAAAAATTGACCAAGTTATGCCTTGTGGAAGTTGGGAAATTTTTAGGAATTTTGAAAAGTCAACATTGATGCAAAAGGCTTAAAAATGCAAATGGGCCCAATTATCTTCCAAATTTCTTCATGCCAAGCCTATGCACGACCACTAGGCCCAAAGGGAAGTATTTTCATATTTTTTAATTATTTATTTGAATTAATATTAATTTATATTCATTTAAATCATTTTAATTCATGAAAAATATAAACCTTAACCTAAAAAATCTTTTTATGCACATTATAAGGTCAATATTTCGTGCTTAATTGATTAAGGCAAGTTTTGATGAGATTGGATCATGATTGAACAAAAACAACATGAAAAAAGATTGGAAAATATATTAAGCAAATCAAATCTCCAAATAATGAATTCATGAGATTTTGTTAGTTTTTGTTGACCTAGATCACTCCCTATATGATCAGAATGAGAACCCTAATGCTACTAGACTCGAGGCTGCGCTCAGAACCTCATCACAAAATTGCAAAAATCCTCAAAAAGTTGAATTCTGAAATCAAGGTTATAGGGCGATTCAAGGCATCAAACCAATTGCAATAGCTTCCTTGGGTGATTCTGAACGCGTGCCAACCATTAACATCAACAAAAACACCTTGAATTGGTATCAAGAACCTTGACTGCACCTTGAAAATTTCCAAATCGCATATCATTATCTAAGCATCTTTTTACATTTTTCTTTGTGGATTATTGCTTACAATGAAGTTTGTGAACTAACCATTATATTCAATTGAGTTTTTGTGGTATATACGCGATTCCACCATAGGCGATTTTTAGGTTTTGCAGGTTTCGAATTTGGGGCTTTTGTGTAAAAGAAAAATTACGCCTCCAGACCCATGCCAATAGCTTCAGCAGATTGAGACGAAGAGTATAGCACCCTCGCGCTCAATTTATGAGCCACGAGGGGCTATTCGCTATTTTTTTGTAGAGACCCTAAAGCCACAATTAGAAAACCGTTGCCCATGAGTTTCTTGTTTCAGGAAAGCGAAGAAGATGACCCCGTGTCACCATGTGATAGGTCCTTTTGAAATTCGCGCGTGTTTCATCAGTTAGCGTTATTTTTCTTTTATATTATTTATGATATGTTATATATTAAATGAATTCGCTTAGCTCAGCTGGCAGGGACTAAGGCATGTGACCTTCAAGACCTGGGTTCAAGTCCCAGGTCTGGCAAATTGGCTATATTATTTTTCAAATCAAATTCACATGCAGGCTCAACGTTGAGGTTCACCATGCACATTCAACAATTACCATCCACGCGTCCCAGGAGATCTAGTCAAGGGCCAGGATTGGAGAACACCCTGAACTTGAGTCAAGCGCATCATACCCAATCTAAAAAAGTCAACAAAGGCTGAATGCTTATTGGGCCAGATTACCAGGCCTTACCTCCTTATTTGGGGCATCACCCCACCCTGGTTTGTATTTTTTTTATTTTTCTTCTTACATTTATTTTTATTGTATTATTTATTTTTGTTGCTATCAATTAATTATTTTTAACAAAAATCTAAAAAACATTATAAAAATCAGAAAATACAGAAAAAATATAATATTTATTTTATAATAATTATTTTCATAAATAAATTAAAATATAGATTATTTAGTGTAATTAGGTTTTCAACTTTAAATTCTTTTTTAATAAAAATCCAAAAAAATGTAGAATTAGGTTAACTGCCATTTTTTATTCCTTTTAATATTTTTCCCCTTTTTTAGAATAATAATTATTTATTTATTTATTTTCCTATTTAATTGTACATAATAAATTTTAGGTTTAATTTAAATCTTATCTTAATGCTTTCTTAATAAATAAAAAATATTAGAATTAGGGTTTGCCGTTTAATTTAATTTTAATTAATTTTCCCTTTTTTTCTTATTAAATCTAAAAAATACAAAAATACCAAAAAAACATTTAATCATTTGATTTTTAATTCTCATTAACTTTTAATTATTTGCAAAAGGGTCCAACGCCCTAATTTTGTTAATTTCTTTATTTCTCGCATTTATTTTATTATCGCTCGTTATAATTATGTAATTGCCCCAAAGCGTTGTAATTTACTTTTCGCACTTTATTTCTCCGCATTATTTATTTTTCCGCTAAATCGGGTCCGGTTTAATTTTGGCGATGTGGACCCGCGCCATTTGTAATAGTTTAGCTTTATTTTCTCGCAATTTATAACTGTTAAATATGCATGCAAGAATGAATGGACTTAAAATAAAATCAAGCGTAGATCACAATGACAGGACAAAAGACAAATAAATAACTGAAACATGACACACAATTCGCACACACCACCCCTAGGGTACGCCTCACTGTTGCCTTTCGAAAGGTGGTCGTCGAGTAGAGGACGTCTTAGTAAGTCCTCATGATCCGGGAACCTGGCATGAGGGTAGCTTCTAAGGTGTCTTCCCATTGCTCTGGTGATCACCACGTCCCTAAAACTCGAATTGACCCGAACACCTCCAACGGTGGTGCTACCTACCTCTCAATGGTGGGATGGCACTACTTTTAAAGGACTCTTACACAGACGAATTCCTTAGGGTAGGTAGGTTCTCGTGGATACTTGCTCTAATTTCAAACAAATCAAAACATCTTTTCACCAACACTTTTCAAAAGCTTTCAAAACAAACTTTTCAAACACTCTGACGTATGAGTCGACCTGAAATTTTTCAAAGAAACTTTTTTAAACCCACATTGAAAAGCAAACAAACCATTTTTGAAAACACAATGAGCAAGTATCTAAGAGCCCATGGATAACCATGGATAGAAAGGGTGCTAACACCTTCCCTTTCTATAACCTACCTCCCGAACCGAGAGCAATCTCTTTAAGGAATTTTTCTGTGCTTTTGTCCTTCCCAATTGGAGAAAATAAAAGACGGTGGCGACTCTTGCTTCCGCGACATTTCGCGAACCAGCGTTAAACAGTCAGTTCCAGATCCACCGATCACAGAACTGGCGACTCTGCTGGGGAATTAAACTTAAAGTGAGGTGTACCTTAGGGCTAGCTCATAACTATGTTTTCAATTGTCTTCTTTGCTTGCTTTATTATTGTGGGTTGCTTGGGAGTTCTATAGATCCTAAACCCGGATCTGGGGGATACCTTTCTTAGAAAGTAGCAACAAGGCTGTGAGGGAACTATGCGGGGTATACCGACATGGTTGAAACAGTCTGCTACGTTGATGTGGCACTTTGGTGTGTACCGGTAACCCTTGAGTTCAGTCAAGGAGAGTACGGGGCCTCCGCGTGGTGTCATGAAGCATCAACAGGCCTTAGGAACCTTAATTGAACTATCTTGGCCTCTTTAGGGTAGTGAGATAACTGACTTTGGTGCAGTCCGAGGTTGGTTGATACTCGATACTACACTCAATTGAGGGTTGCTTTCCTGGAATATTTCGGTCGCCAGTTCAGTGGCTAAATCGAAACGATGAACAATGAAAGCAATCCCGTGATATTGGGAACCTTAGAACCCGGTTACTTTGATTAGGACAGGTTGAACCCACCAACTTCAAAAGGGTAATACCTGGACCTCATGCTGGCCTAAACCCTAAGGGCTCTTTTGTGTGACTTGCGTGCCTTCGTATTTGACTACTTGCATGCTTGTTATCTGACCCTTGATGTCTTGCAGGTTTTGTTCATAGTCCTTAATTGGGACTTATAACAGGGTGTACTAACCATTTGCAGGCTCTGTTCATAGTCCTTGACTGGGACTCATGACGGGGTTGACCAAATTTCTTGCAGGTCTTGGTTATAGTCCTTAATTGGGGACTCATAACAGGGTACTAAATTTCTTGCGGGTCTTGTTTATAGTCCTTAACTAGGACTCATGACAGGGTTTACCAAATTTCTTGCAGGTGTTGTTTATAGTCCTTAACTGGGACTCATAACAAGGTTTACTAGATCTCTTGCAGGTTTTGTTTATAGTCCTTAATTGGGACTCATAACAAAGTATACTGAATTTCTTGCAGGGTCTGTTTATAGTCCTTAATTAGGACTCATAGCAGGGTTTACCTACATCACCCCATGCATAGCATGACATCATACCATTGCATACATCCTAACCCATTTCAAGGATCTCAAGGGCTTGTGATGCAGGTCATGATGAACAACTATCCCAGCAAGGGGCAAAGAGGATTTATTTTCCTCTAGCCAAGGTTGTCAGGGGCTATGACCCACTGGATATGGTGAGCCTTTGACCCTTGAAAAAGGACTCTCAACAATATGCAGTGCCTTCGGTCAAGCTACCAGTTCCAAATGCTAACAAAGTTTCTTTGTTTACCCCGCGAGGTCCTTGAAAACATTACATGCATGTCATACATCTCATTGCATTGCAGGTATCCCTTGACAGGTTGCTTACCCTTCCTCGCTGTTTATTTCAGCCGATCGCCATGGATCCTGAACCATCAGCCGAGCAGACTATCAAGGATCTCCAGGCTCAGAACGCCCAGTTCCAAGAGCTGATCATGAATCTGACTCAGGGGCAACAAGACCTGAAGGCTCTCCTTTTGAAGAAGGACAAGAAGAAGAAGAGGACTGTCTTGTTCAGCCCTAGACGCAGATCTGGGAATACGCCGCAAGTTGAAACTGAGAGGACAACCCCATCTGTGGGAAAAAGCAGTCATCATGAGAGAGAGGTTCCCAGTCCAGTGGTCTCCGACAACAAGACAGATTTTGACGAAGAGCAGTACCCTCCTGCTGACGACAGATATAAACAACTGGAGGACAGAATGAAAGCTATGGAGGTTCAACAGGTACCTGGGCTGGATCTCGGAGATCTGGGTTTGTCAACTGGTGTGGTTATCCCCCATAAGTTCAAAGCACCATCCTTCTCTAAGTATGACGGGGCGTCTTGTCCCAAGCTGCATCTAAGGTCCTATGTTCGGAAGATCCAACCATACACGGTGGACAAAAACTTGTGGATCCACTTCTTCCAGGAAAGTCTTTCAGGGACTCACCTCGAATGGTTCTATCAGCTGGATGGGACCAAAGTTCGTAACTGGGAGGAGTTGGCAACTGCTTTCTATAAGCAGTACCAGTACAATGCCGACCTTGCCCCCACGCGTACCCAACTCCAGGGTATGTCGTTAGGATCAAGTGAAGGTTTTAAAGAATATGCGCAGAAATGGAGGGATCTTGCTGGAAGGGTACAACCCCCACTGACTGATCGGGAGCTTGTGGATATGTTCTTGGGGACCTTGTCTGGTCCATTTTATAACCACCTGATTGGGAATTCGTCTGCTGGATTCACAGATCTTATCTTGACTGGAGAGCGAATTGAAGCTGGCATCCGGTCTGGGAAAATTCAAGAGGCTGCACATTCTGATAAGAAGCCTCATCAGGGGAAGAAAGAATCCAATGCTGTGCACGGTCAAAAGAGCCGTCATGAGGCAGGGGCAATCCAGATTTCCAATCCCGGACCTACTCAACAAGGACAGGGGCAGCAGCGCAAGGAGAAACGACAGTATACTAAACTCAACATGTCGCTGGATCAAGCACTGCAACAACTGTTGAAGACAGGGCTGATCACCTTAAGGGCTCCTCTTCGGAATCCGAACACTTCTGCACCCAACTATCATCCCAACGATAGGTGCGCATATCATTCAGATAGCCCGGGGCATACTACAGACAATTGCTGGCCTCTCAAGAATAAGATTCAAGATATGATCGACGCTGGAGAGATTCAGTTTGAAGTGTCTGAGACTCCGAACATAATCACTGCTCCGTTGCCCAATCATTGAAGCCTTTTGTTTATTTGAATGTTTTGAGTTGTACTTTTCTTTGCTTATACAAACAATTAATGTCATAGCAAACTCTTTTATGTTATCAATGCATCGCATACGTCTGTTTTGGAAATTAATACAATTATTTTCATTATGTTCAAATATCTTTTCATATTTTTTCTGATGTCAACTCTCGGTTAATAATTCTGAGCCTCTTGAGGGAGGATGACGAAAATGATACCACAATCATTACAGTATGCTTTTGAACAGACCCCGCTGATGAGGTACAGGCATTGTTTCAACCCCTAAACACTGGAGTTATAAGGATGATAATCCCTCGTCAACCCATCAGAGCCAAAGAAGTAGGAGTTTTTATTCTCAAAAAAATCAAAACCCTTAATCATAACCCGGGGCAGGGTAGTCTCTCAGTTGATCCAAGTGCATGACGAATGGCACCGAAGAGATCTTTACAAAACAAACAAAGACAGTGATGGTTCAGAACAATCAAAAAGACAGGCGGTCATCATCAAAATTCATAAATGAAAAGCCCAAAAAGTCTAAACCTACAAAGGGGACTTATGAAACTGGGGCACCCCGCTGACTGTAATTCCAAAAAAGGAAACAGTTCAGGCAAAAAGAAAGGGATAACAAAATCAAGAAAGAGGTCTCACAAACCCTCAATCAAAGCAAAAAATGACTGCCTATTCAGAATAAATCATCGACAGCTGAACCATTATTGGAACATCAAAGCAAAGACTCAAGCAAGGTTTAACGCATGATCAACTGAGTTTAGGTTTGGAGAACATCACGAAGAGCGGGTGGGTACAAATAAATTTGAGCCTTTATCCTTTGTTTCTTAAACCGTGAACCAGGCCACGATATAACCCTTAAAAGTCCTAACTGAAGCAGGGGTTAGTTCGAAAGCATACTGTTACGAAAGGTATCCTGACTCCTGAAGGCCTACGGTAAATACGGAGTTGACATTACGTTTTACAAGCATTTACTTGTTTTATGAAAAGAATGCATCTTCAAAATCTTCAGGACAGACATAAGCTTTGCATTTTTAACATAACTTTGTTTGCATATGACTTTTTGTTTGAACAGCAGGGAAATTCGCACGAGAAATACCTAGTGAACAAAAGCACTTCCAATCAGGGGGCAAACATGATCATTGTCCAAAATCTGGGGCAGTCCAATCAAAATCCGGAGAATCTCTCAAAGGCCAAATAGCCTGGGGCAAATCTCCGCCTAAGTCACTTGGGGCATTTCAACAACGAATCTGGCCTGATCAGACACCTTCTGGTAACATGACAAAACACTTCTGACAGGGGAAACTCCCTACATTCTGAGAACATGGACACAGTCGAAAAGATACTACGCAAAAATCAAAGACCCGCTAGGTTGACACACCTAGGCAAAAATAAGGGCTTCCCGACGAACCAAAAGGGTTCGGGCAAAATGAAGGGATGAAATGAAAAAAATCTGTACACCCGGCAAGTCGAAAACCTGAAAAGGCGGCTTGGGCAAAAATGGGTATCCCGGTGGACTGAAAACCCGAAAGGGCGGTCCAGGCAAAAGTTAGGGATTAAAGCGTACGACTATGTCCTGCCATCTGCCTACCAGAAGAAGGTTTATCTCTCAACAACTAAGTGCCTCCCCCATAGAAACTGGGGCAATGAAGAGTGGTCTAAGCAGTCTGACTGTCCTATCCTCCAAGGTATCAGGGTAAGCTCCGTTGAGGAACATAGCCAACGCAGTTCAAAACTCCCCCAGGAGAGTCCAATCCAGTTCCCCAAGAAAGTTGAAATCATCTCCCCAAGCAATAAGTGTACCCCCAGTAGATTCTGGAAGCTTATCCCCTTGCAGAACACGAACGCGTCGTCAGGCTTGATTTAAAGAGTTATTTCCTCAATAGGATATAACTGGGTTATCCTCAGCCAAAAGCCACGGAAAGAGCGTCGTCGACAGAATCTTCCTACCCCCAGCGAAGTCCATTCATACTTCCAATACAGCAAGGTATCCTCAGCAAGTCATCCTCCACAATTCAGCAAAAGCATCTCCCCACAGAGTATTTCTTCCCAGCATGGTCGCTAGAATATCTTTTTCTCCCCGCAGAGTCCTCCATTCGCCAAGTTTATTCCCCAACGGAGTTATCTTCGTCTATTGGAATTCTTGCAACTATTCTTCAACATATCAGCCCAGGATGCGACTTCCCGGCACCCGTCAAGGATTTATTTTCCTACGACGAAAACATACATTCATAAAACGTCACATACATCATTATAGCATGCATATGCATCATATTACACGAATCTCATTGATCTTGAAAACATACAGTTCATGCATCATGATTTTGCATACAATTATGTTCCACCTTTTCAGGAAAAAGATCAATACGAAAATGACTATTATCAACTAATCGCGATTCCCTTCTAGATATAGTTTCAGATGTAAACCCAGCGATGGTGATGTTCTGATACTGCTTCCAGAATTCCTTCTCGATATAGTTTCAGATGTAAGCCCAGCGATGGTGACGTTCTGATACTGCTTCAAGAATTCCTTCTCGATATAGTTTCGGATGTAAACCCAGCGATGGTGACGTTCTGATACTGCTTCCCGAATTCCTTCTCGATATAGTTTCAGATGTAAGCCCAGCGATGGTGACGTTCTGATACTGCTTCAAGAATTCCTTCTCGATATAGTTTCGGATGTAAACCCAGCGATGGTGACGTTCTGATACTGCTTCCCGAATTCCTTCTCGATATAGTTTCAGATGTAAGCCCAGCGATGGTGACGTTCTGATACTGCTTCTAGAATTCCTTCTCGATATAGTTTCAGATGTAAGCCCAGCGATGGTGACGTTCTGATACTGCTTCCAGAATTCCTTCTCGATATAGTTTCGGATATGATCCAGATATGGTGACGTTCTGATACTGCTTCCAGATTCCCTTCCAGATATAGTTTCAGATGTAAACCAGATATGGTGACGTTCTGATACTGCTTCCAGAAGTCCTTTTGATGTTCTCCTCTCCGGCATGAGCGTGAGGTGATATTCTCTTATGGTCCCCTCTCCAACGGCGTGTGAGGTAGTAATTCCTTCTTCAGATGGTTCCCTCTCCGGCATGAGCGTGAGGTGATATCTCCTTTCAGATTATAATTTCCTATAGTTCCCTCTCCAACGTGAGTGAGGTAACTCCCTTTGAGATTATAATGTCCTTTGGTTCTCTTCCTGACACTACGAAGATGGTAATTCTCACCAAGATTTTTTCAACGAGCGTTGTTGAAGTTAAAATCATCCAAGGTTCACTTATCATTCAGGCTAAGGCAGTAACCATCCCTGGTTCATTCATCAACGTTTGAAGCTCCAGACCCAGCTCCTGTAACCTGTCAGGACATATCTATAGCAAGCATCTAAAATCAGCTCCTGCAACGTGTCAGGTACTCATTTGTTCTTTTGCAGGTATACAGGTTCTCGCTAAGGATTCTCCTACGCGATCAATGTCCAGATGGCATCTATAAGCCCATCATCCTATCCAGCAACCTCTAAATGGCATCTATAAGCCCATTCCCTCATCATCATTGCTACTATGTGAGCGCAAATTTCTGGGCACTCTAGTGTCCAATCATCTTCTACCCTCGGATTACGAAAGGCACGTCAGCCAATCTGCATCCTCAGGTCTAAGAAAATTGAACAGGGGCAACTGTTGTACCCCAAAATTTGCCCTCCCATATTCATCAAGAATTGTCAAAGTCAAGGTCACAAAATGCCCCAAGGGTTGTGCAGCTCAATTGTCTCCTAGACAGTCAAAACTAGGGTTTGAGTTCTGGTCAAGCAAAGGAACTTTTCAAAGGCCCAATCAAGTCTCATATGCTTAAAAAGATGGTCAAGTGTCTTCATGTCAAGTTTCAAGGCATTCAGCTCAAGATTGCACAGTCAAAACCCTAAATTGCACTACAGTCAACTGTAGGGGCAAAATGGTCATTTGACAGTCAAAAGTTCAAATTTTTGGTCAATATATCATTTTGAAGCCACAAACATCATTTGATCAATGCTTGATCATGATTCTCAAAATTTGGCTCAGAAATCATCAAAGATGCAAAAGTTGCTATATTTGGACAGCTGAAAAAGTCAACTGAAATTGACCAAGGCATAACTTTCACATGGATTATCAGAAATTTTCCATCCAAAGCTCATTTTGAAGAGAAAGACATTTCCTACAATTCATCTTCATGTTCCAAGTCCAAGAAATGCTCTCACAAAAAGTTATCAATTTCAACATTATAGGTCATTTTCAAAAGTCAACAAAAAGTGACTTTAAGTCAAAGGCCATAACTTGAGATTGGTAAATCAAAATGACATGGGACCAAAGGCATTGGTTAAAGGACTCAAAGACCTTTCCAAAATGTCCAAGAACATGTGAAAAGCTTAAAAATTGACCAAGTTATGCCTTGTGGAAGTTGGGAAATTTTTAGGAATTTTGAAAAGTCAACATTGATGCAAAAGGCTTAAAAATGCAAATGGGCCCAATTATCTTCCAAATTTCTTCATGCCAAGCCTATGCACGACCACTAGGCCCAAAGGGAAGTATTTTCATATTTTTTAATTATTTATTTGAATTAATATTAATTTATATTCATTTAAATCATTTTAATTCATGAAAAATATAAACCTTAACCTAAAAAATCTTTTTATGCACATTATAAGGTCAATATTTCGTGCTTAATTGATTAAGGCAAGTTTTGATGAGATTGGATCATGATTGAACAAAAACAACATGAAAAAAGATTGGAAAAGATATTAAGCAAATCAAATCTCCAAATAATGAATTCATGAGATTTTGTTAGTTTTTGTTGACCTAGATCACTCCCTATATGATCAGAATGAGAACCCTAATGCTACTAGACTCGAGGCTGCGCTCAGAACCTCATCACAAAATTGCAAAAATCCTCAAAAAGTTGAATTCTGAAATCAAGGTTATAGGGCGATTCAAGGCATCAAACCAATTGCAATAGCTTCCTTGGGTGATTCTGAACGCGTGCCAACCATTAACATCAACAAAAACACCTTGAATTGGTATCAAGAACCTTGACTGCACCTTGAAAATTTCCAAATCGCATATCATTATCTAAGCATCTTTTTACATTTTTCTTTGTGGATTATTGCTTACAATGAAGTTTGTGAACTAACCATTATATTCAATTGAGTTTTTATGGTATATACGCGATTCCACCATAGGCGATTTTTAGGTTTTGCAGGTTTCGAATTTGGGGCTTTTGTGTAAAAGAAAAATTACGCCTCCAGACCCATGCCAATAGCTTCAGCAGATTGAGACGAAGAGTATAGCACCCTCGCGCTCAATTTATGAGCCACGAGGGGCTATTCGCTATTTTTTTGTAGAGACCCTAAAGCCACAATTAGAAAACCGTTGCCCATGAGTTTCTTGTTTCAGGAAAGCGAAGAAGATGACCCCGTGTCACCATGTGATAGGTCCTTTTGAAATTCGCGCGTGTTTCATCAGTTAGCGTTATTTTTCTTTTATATTATTTATGATATGTTATATATTAAATGAATTCGCTTAGCTCAGCTGGCAGGGACTAAGGCATGTGACCTTCAAGACCTGGGTTCAAGTCCCAGGTCTGGCAAATTGGCTATATTATTTTTCAAATCAAATTCACATGCAGGCTCAACGTTGAGGTTCACCATGCACATTCAACAATTACCATCCACGCGTCCCAGGAGATCTAGTCAAGGGCCAGGATTGGAGAACACCCTGAACTTGAGTCAAGCGCATCATACCCAATCTAAAAAAGTCAACAAAGGCTGAATGCTTATTGGGCCAGATTACCAGGCCTTACCTCCTTATTTGGGGCATCACCCCACCCTGGTTTGTATTTTTTTTATTTTTCTTCTTACATTTATTTTTATTGTATTATTTATTTTTGTTGCTATCAATTAATTATTTTTAACAAAAATCTAAAAAACATTATAAAAATCAGAAAATACAGAAAAAATATAATATTTATTTTATAATAATTATTTTCATAAATAAATTAAAATATAGATTATTTAGTGTAATTAGGTTTTCAACTTTAAATTCTTTTTTAATAAAAATCCAAAAAAATGTAGAATTAGGTTAACTGCCATTTTTTATTCCTTTTAATATTTTTCCCCTTTTTTAGAATAATAATTATTTATTTATTTATTTTCCTATTTAATTGTACATAATAAATTTTAGGTTTAATTTAAATCTTATCTTAATGCTTTCTTAATAAATAAAAAATATTAGAATTAGGGTTTGCCGTTTAATTTAATTTTAATTAATTTTCCCTTTTTTTCTTATTAAATCTAAAAAATACAAAAATACCAAAAAAACATTTAATCATTTGATTTTTAATTCTCATTAACTTTTAATTATTTGCAAAAGGGTCCAACGCCCTAATTTTGTTAATTTCTTTATTTCTCGCATTTATTTTATTATCGCTCGTTATAATTATGTAATTGCCCCAAAGCGTTGTAATTTACTTTTCGCACTTTATTTCTCCGCATTATTTATTTTTCCGCTAAATCGGGTCCGGTTTAATTTTGGCGATGTGGACCCGCGCCATTTGTAATAGTTTAGCTTTATTTTCTCGCAATTTATAACTGTTAAATATGCATGCAAGAATGAATGGACTTAAAATAAAATCAAGCGTAGATCACAATGACAGGACAAAAGACAAATAAATAACTGAAACATGACACACAATTCGCACACACCACCCCTAGGGTACGCCTCACTGTTGCCTTTCGAAAGGTGGTCGTCGAGTAGAGGACGTCTTAGTAAGTCCTCATGATCCGGGAACCTGGCATGAGGGTAGCTTCTAAGGTGTCTTCCCATTGCTCTGGTGATCACCACGTCCCTAAAACTCGAATTGACCCGAACACCTCCAACGGTGGTGCTACCTACCTCTCAATGGTGGGATGGCACTACTTTTAAAGGACTCTTACACAGACGAATTCCTTAGGGTAGGTAGGTTCTCGTGGATACTTGCTCTAATTTCAAACAAATCAAAACATCTTTTCACCAACACTTTTCAAAAGCTTTCAAAACAAACTTTTCAAACACTCTGACGTATGAGTCGACCTGAAATTTTTCAAAGAAACTTTTTTAAACCCACATTGAAAAGCAAACAAACCATTTTTGAAAACACAATGAGCAAGTATCTAAGAGCCCATGGATAACCATGGATAGAAAGGGTGCTAACACCTTCCCTTTCTATAACCTACCTCCCGAACCGAGAGCAATCTCTTTAAGGAATTTTTCTGTGCTTTTGTCCTTCCCAATTGGAGAAAATAAAAGACGGTGGCGACTCTTGCTTCCGCGACATTTCGCGAACCAGCGTTAAACAGTCAGTTCCAGATCCACCGATCACAGTTGATCTCCAAAATGGATCCAATCAAGTACATTTTTGAAAAGCCTGCTCTTACTGGGAGAATTACCCGCTGGCAGATGTTGCTATCTGAATATGATATCGAATACCGCACTCAAAAATCTATTAAAAGCATTGTGTTGGCAGATTATCTTGCTCACCAACCAGTGGAGGATCATCAGTATGTAGAGTATGAATTCCCCGATGAGGAAGTGATGTTCCTGAAAGTGGAAGATTTTGATGAACCATTGCCTGAGGAAGGTCCTGACCCTGAATCTCATTGGAGTATGATATTTGATGGAGCTGTGAATGTTTATGGTAAAGGAATTGGTGTTGTGATTATCACTTCACATGGATCGCACATTCCTTTTACTGCAATGTTGACATTTGATTATACTAATAATATGGAAGAATATGAAGCTTGCATCATGGGTCTCGAAGAAGCTATTGATCTCAAAATTAAAATTCTAGATGTGTATGGTGATTCAACTTTCGTAATAAACTAGATTAAAGGAGAATGGGATACTCGTCACCCCGGCTTGATCCCTTGCAAAGATTATGCTAGAAGGTTGTTATGCTTCTTTAATAAATTTGAATTCCATCATATTCCAAGAGATGAAAATCAAATGGCGGATGCTCTGGCAACTCTGGCTTCTATGTATCAAGTAAATACTTGGAATGATATACCTCGAATTATGGTTCAACAACTGGATAAACCCGCTCATGTGTTTACAACAGAGGAGGTAGCAGATGAGAAGCCTTGGTATTATGATATCAAGCATTTTCTCCAGACTCAGGAATACCCGATTGGTGCATTGAATAAAGATAGAAAGACATTGAGAAGATTGGCAGGCAGTTTCTTCCTCAGCGAAAATGTGTTGTATAAAAGAAATTATGACATGGTCTTGCTCAGATGCGTGGATAGACACGAAGCAGACATGTTGATGCATGAGGTTCATGAAGGTTAATTCTGAACTCATGCCAATGGACATTTGATGGCTAAAAGGATGCTAAGGGCAGGTTACTATTGGCTGACAATGGAATCTGATTATTATAAATTTGCAAAGAAGTGTCATAAATGCCAGATTTATAAGGACAAGGTTCATGTGCCTCCGACACTTCTCAATGTGATCTCTTCCCCATGGCCTTTCTCTATGTGGGGTATTGACATGATTTGGATGATAAAACCCAAAGCTTCAAATGGACACCATTTTATCTTGGTAGCAATTGATTACTTCACCAAGTGGGTGGAGGCTGCTTCATATGCTAATGTCACTAAGCAGGTGGTTATGCGCTTCATCAAGAATAACCTTATATATTGGTATGGTGTGCAGAGCAGAATCATCACCAACAATGGCTCAAATTTGAACAATAAAATGATGACAGAACTTTGTGAAGAATTCAAGATTGTCCATCACAATTCATCTCCGTACAGGCTAAAGATGAATGGGGCTGTTGAAGCTGCTAATAAGAATATCAATAAGAACATCCAGAAGATGGTTGTTACTTATAAATATTAGCATGAAATACTCCTTTTTTTCTTTGCATGGATATCTAACATATGTCCACACTTCAACAGGAGCAACCCCATTCTCCCTGGTGTATGGAATGGAAGCGGTACTCCCAGTCGAGGTTGAGATTCCCTCTTTGCGTGTGATAATGTAAACCAAGTTAACTGAGGTTGAATGGGTCCAAAACCGATTTGACCAATTGAATTTGATCGAGGAGAAGAGAATGACAACTTTGTGTCATGGACAGTTATATCAGAATATAATGAAGAAAGCTTTCAATAAAAAGGTCAAACCTCGTGAATTTAGAGAAGGTGACCTCGTGCTCAGGAAGATCTTGTCTTTCAACACTAATTCTAGGGTCAAGTGGACTCCCAACTTTGAAGGCACATATGTTGTCCAGAAAGCCTTCTCTGGCGGTGCATTAATTCTTGAAACTATGGATGGCGAGGAGTTCCCACGTCCCGTGAATGCTAATGCAGTCAAGAAATAATTCGCCTAAAGAAGTAAAAGAATAGCTCGCTAAGTTGAAAACCCGAAAGGGCGGCTTAGGCAAAAAAGAGCGTCTCGGTAGGCCGAAAACCCGAAAGGGCGGTCTAGGAAAAAGTTAGAGACATAAACAGAATAAATTTCCCACTAAGTTCAAAACCCACAAGGGAAGCTTAGGCAAAAGTTAGGGACTTTCTTGGCAAGTAACTGCATCATGTAATATCTGATCATTGAAGCAACAATCTTCTCGAATCCTCATCATACTTCAACGGAAGCTGCTGCTCAGGATTTCAAAAATTGTTATAGGGGATAATGGTCATTGTATCTCAATGTATCTTTTCCATTATATATTACCATTTTCCAAACTTTGTAATCATCTATGGATTCTCGCCGTTCGCAGACTACCATTCTATTAATAAAGTTTGAGCTGTTACCTAAATCTTTATGTTTCTTATTTTATTTAGCTTGCAAAGACTCCGTTTATTATTGATAATAACTTTCAAAGCAAAAAGATTAAATAACAAAAATGATTTTCAAAAAGAATTTACAATTTTCTTTTACTTTAAAATTTGTGACGCAATAGAAAAACAAAAATGGTGATCCCAGGAATGGACAAACTCCAGTTGTTTTAAGAAGTTTTTGTTCCCCTCGGGAAAGTTTACTCAGGATGATTCGCCATATTGGGTTCGAGACTCCGGTATCCTCGGCCAAGTTTGGATTCATTTCTCCTCCTTGTCTGAGTTTTCATGATGTAAGATTTTAATCTGAGATTTCTCCAGTGAAGTTTTTATTCGGTCTAATGGAAGTTCTTTTTCTAGAGAAGTCGGTACCATAATCACTCTTGAAGAATGCAGGTCCCCGGTTTCTCTAGTGAAGAACGTATTGTGGTTTTCCCTTTAAGGATGTGGTGATTAACCTCCCCAATGAAGTGGACCTGAATTCCCCAGTGAATGTTTTGATGATTTGGTGTCCATCTACTTTACTTGAGATTGGTTTTGCAATCTCCAGTAAGAGCGTTACTCTTGAAAACATTTGTTTCCCCGGTGAAGCCTAGAGAAGGATGTTCTATCCCTGTATCTGTACTATTTTGCCACTTTGTTTAGTTTACTTCCGGCTTATGTTTCTCCTCAGTAAAGCTAAAGCATGTAATAGGTTATGTTTCCTCAGTTGGCATTTACCTTTTTTTGGGATGATCATCTTGGATGTGATTTAGCTGAGTGTTGTTTATGCCCGAGGTGGTTTTGCCTGGTTACTCCCAGTGTTGTATATTTGTTTTGTCAGCATACGCACAATAACACTCATACACTCATACATTCATACATACATCATGCATAGCTAAAATTGGCAAATCATTGCTCATTAACATTTGTTAATATTTTTGTTGACATATCACCCTATTTTGCAGAGTTACGTTGTCCTCTCTTCAATAGAACGTTGGCCTTAAGCAGAAAGCGTATATTCTTTCAATTTCCCCACTGAGTTATCCCTCGTGGAAGATTTTTTCTTTATCCTTCCTATACAACTCTTTGTTTAGATGGATTTGGGGTTTCCCTCTTGAGTTTATTTCTCAAAGGATGTATTTTGGTTGACTGTTTCATTCCAGTTTATTTCTGATTTGAATCTTTGGTTTCCCAACAATATTATTTACTATGGATTTCTGAAAGCTTCGAGTTTTTATTTGTGCATTTATTTTGCACAAGAAGACTTTATCTCCTCAGCAGGAATATCGTGGCATTTCCCCAAGAAGTCTTATTGCATTCCCCAGGAAGCCATACTGTTCTCCCCATAAGGTTATTTCTTTTTACAATCCTCCATGACAACAAGTGACGAGTCTCTTTATTTGAGCAACTTGTGCTTCCCTGTAAAAGTCGACGTAACTTTTTTTGCTATCTCCTCTATGAGTGGATAGTTTGCAGTCCGTCATCAGTTTACGCCAGCGGATGGCAAGAGTTTCAAATTCACAGAGATGATTCGTTGTGAAATCTTGGCAGGTGGAAGTCTCTTTATTTGAGACAGCTTACCCTTTCCAGGCAAAGTGCCTCGGTCAAAGAAGAAGTTGAGACTCGTTCTAGGCGAAATGCCAAAATTTTGGGGAAACTTGTTATCTTTTTTCTACCCTCAGTGAACATTGGTAGTTCATAGTCAGTGAACAGTGATGCTATGATATATTCTCTTTCTACCTTCAGTGAAAGTTGGTAGACCAACATCAGTGAAAGTTGGTGTTTGTTATCTTTTTTCTACCTTCAGTGAACGTTGGTAGTTCACTGTGATTGGTGGATCTGGAACTGACTGTTTAACGCTGGTTCGCGAAATGTCGCGGAAGCAAGAGTCGCCACCGTCTTTTATTTTCTCCAAATGGAAAGGACAAAAGCACAGAAAAATTCCTTAAAGAGATTGCTCTCGGTTCGGGAGGTAGGTTATAGAAAGGGAAGGTGTTAGCACCCTTTCTATCCATGGTTATCCATGGGCTCTTAGATACTTGCTCATTGTGTTTTCAAAATGGTTTGTTTGCTTTTCAACTGTGGGTTTTAAAAAGTTTCTTTGAAAATTCCAGTTCGACTCTTGTATCGGTCCTCAAGAGTGTTTGAAAAATTGCTTTCGAAAGCTTTTTGAAAAGGTGTCGGTGTGAAAAGTATTTTTGATTTGTTTTGAAATTTAGAGCAAGTATCTAGAGTCGTCTACCTACCCTAAGGAATTCGTCTGTGTAGATGTCCTTTAAAGTAGTGCCATCCCACCATTGAGAGGTAGGTAGCACCACCGTTGGAGGTGTTCGGGTCAATTCGAGGTTCGGGACATGGTGATAACCAGAGCAATGGGAAGACACCTTAGAAGCTACCCTCATGCCAGGTTCCCGGATCATGAGGACTTACTAAGACATCCTCTACTCGACGATCACCTTTCGAGGCAAGGCAACAGTGAGGCGTACCCTAGGGGTGGTGTGTGATTTGTGTGTCATGTTCATTTGCATTTATCTTGTCATGTCAAAGTGATCTATGCGTTCGTTTTTATTTTAGGCCATTCATTCTTGCATGCATTTATTTAACAGTTAAAAAGTTACGAGAAAGGTAAAGTTCTAAACTATTACAAAGGCGCGGGTCCACATCGCCAAATTAAAATCCCGGACCCGATTTGACATAAAATAAAGAAATAAAGTAAAGTGCGAGAAATTAAGTTTACACGGCTTTGGGAGAGGTACATAAATAATTAAAAGAAACGAGATAAATGTGCGAATTGAATTAAGATTGGAAACGAGGGCGTTGGACCCTTTTTAATGAAATTAAATTATGATTTACAAATTAATTAAAATTAAAATAAAAGGAGAACTTATTTTTGAGGTTTTCGCATTTATGGTTTTTTTTAACGAGAATTAAATGAAATTAACTAATTAACCCTAATGCTAATTTTTATTTATTAAGAAAAACGCATTAAAATTAAACCTAAAATTAGATTAATTATTTACATGCAATTTGATTTATAAAAATAAATAATATTTAATTATTAGTGAAAAGAAAAGAAAAAGGATGAAAATTGATTAAAACCCCTAATTCTACAAATTTTAAGTTTATTAGAAAAATATTAAGATTTAAACCTAAATTAAAAAACTAAAATCAATTATTGATATTTATTTACAAAAAATATTATTAAATAAAAATATTTATTTTTGGCTTTTTTCTGATTTTTAGATTGTTTCTATGTTTTTATGAAAATATTAAATTAAAGACATTAATTAAAAGAGAAATAATTGAATCAAAATAAAAAAAATAATGAAAAGAATATTGCAAACCTAGGGGAGTCTGTCCCCAAATTGGGAGGTAGAGTCCAGTATTTCAGGCCCATTAAGCCTTTGGCCTTGTTGACTCTGACGCTAGCATGTGGCATCTTTGACTAGAGTCTATGGTATTCACCAGATCTGGGTCTTTGGATTGATCTTTCTATACGCGTGGCAAGCTTGAAATTGTGGACGCATGGTGTTCCCTAGTACTGAAACTGCACAGAAGTGTTAATGGAAAAATAATATGGAAAGGGGTGGGGACCTGGGGTTCGAACCCAGGTCCCAGGGATCATCAATCAAGTGCCTTGCCAACTGCTCCACTTTGTCTCTTTGTATATCCTATAACTAATAAACATAATAAAATAAAACAAATGTTAGTTGATAAATTCAGCGCGAAATTCAAATAACCTAATTACTGTTGGACACCTCATCTTCTTCTTCTTCGTTGTGTTTTTTTTCTGAAAATAAAAGAAGGTTAGCGGGGGTTTTGAACCCCCCCAAAATATGCATTTTCTGATAATAACGATTAGGCCGTCCGGCCACATAAATTAGGCGCGAGGGTTGTTTCCAAATCGTCCAAGCCTGCTGGTTTCAACCATGGTATTGTGATTCTCTAATTTTACAGTATTTGGAAACGCCCAAATTAGAACTTGAAAAAACCTAATAATCATCCATGGTAATTCTTCATACAATGCATAAAAACTCAATTCAATCACATGGTTAGTTTCAAAATCATCCAATTAGCACAAATCAAGAACAAAAATGCATGGATATGGCCTAAATAGCAAAGCACGATTATGCAAAAAGAGTGATACAGTTTGAACTCCCTATACCAATTCTGGGCGTGTAAGGGTTGGAAAATTATTCAGTTAGCTTCAGTAATGCACGAGGAAGCTTTTGCAATTGGTCTCTTGCTCTGAATCGTGCCAAAACCTAGTTTTCAGTTTCCAATTTTTTGACAAAAAATTCAACTTTGGTTATGGAGTTTCTGCGCAGCTGGGAGGTTCTATGCATTAGGGTTTGCATGAGTACTTATATGTGAATGATTAGGGTAGGTTTTCTTGTCCAAGGAATCAAGGAATTGATGTATGGAAGATTTGATTTTCATGCATAATGTTTTCAATCTTTTTCAAGCATATTTGGTCTCAATCATATCAAATTACCTTTGATTCTTTCCTAACCTGATTTGCACGAAATCTTGGAGATATTTTATGCACAAAAAGATTTAAAACATTAGGTTTAGTATTTTTCACCTATTTATTTTAATTAAATGAATTATTAATAATTAAAAATCCAAATAAATAAATAAAAATGATAAAAAAACTTCCCTTTGGGCCAAATGGTCGTGCACATGCCTTGGATGATGAATTGTGGAAGAAAAAGAGGCCCATTAGCATTTTTAGGTCATTTGGAGCAATGTTGACTTTTCAAAATATCCAAAAATTTCCCAACTTCCACAAGGCATAACTTGCCCAGTTTTTAAGCTTTGTTCATTTTCTTGGACATTTTGGAAAGGTCTTTGAGTCCTCTAACCAATGCATTTGGTCCCATGTCATTTTGATTTACCAATCTCAAGTTATGGCCTTTGACTTAAAGTCCCTTTTTGTTGACTTTTGAAAGTGACCTATAATGTTGAAATTGATAACTTTTTGTGAGAGCATTTCTTGGACTTGAAGTGTGAAGAGGAGTTGTAGGAAATGTCTTTCTCTTCAAAATGAGCTTTGGATGGAATTTTTATGATAAACCATGTGGAAGTTATGCCCTGGTCAAGTTACAGTTGACTTTTTCAACTGTCCAAATATGGAAATTTTTGCATCTTGAGACTTTTTGAGCCAAGCTTTGAGAATCATGATCAAGAATTGATCAAATGATGTTTGTGGCTTCAAAATGAGATGTTGACCAAAAATTTGGACTTTTGACTGTCAAATGACCATTTTGCCCCTACAGTTGACTGTAGTGCAATTAGGGTTTTTGACTGTACAATTTTGGGCTGTAAGTCTTGAAACTTGGTATGAGGATGCTTGACCATGTTTATAGGCATGTGGGACTTGATTGGACCCTTGGAAACTTCATTTTCTTTGTCAGAACCAAAACCCTAGTTTTTGATTGTTAGGAGGCACTTGAACTGTGCAACCCTTGGGAAGATTTTGAAGCTTTGACTTGGCAAATTTTGAAGAATATGGGAGGGAAAATTTTGGGGTACAACAGTTGCCCCTGTTCAATCTTCTTAGACCTGAGGGTGCAGATTGGCTGACGTGCCTTTCGAAATCCGAAGGTGGAAGATGATTGAACACTAGAGTGCCCAGAAATTTGCGCTCACATAGTAGTGTGATGTGGGAATGGGCTTATAGATGACATTTGGAGATTGATGGGTAGGATGATGGGCTTATAAATTCCATGCTGAAAGATGATCGCGTAAGAGATTCCTTAGCGAGAACTTGCGTACCTACAAAAGAAAATGATTACCTGTCCTGTTACAGGAGCTGGTCTTCAAACTCTTTGTATAGACATGTCCTGACTGGTTACAGGAGCTGAATCTGGAGCTTCAAAAGGTGATGAATGAACCAGGGGTGGTTACTACCTCAACAGGAACGGTGAGAGAACCTTGGACGATTACTACCTCAACAGGAACGCTGAGAGAATCTTGGGCGATTTCAATCTCAACAGTAATCATTGAGAGAATCTGGGACGACTTCAACCTCAACAGCAACGCTGAGTGAATCTTGGGATGAATACTACCTCCGCAGTATCGGGGAGAGAACCATAGGCGACTACAACCTCAATAGCAATCATTGAGAGAATCTTGGATAACTTCAACCTCAACAGCAATCGTTGAGAGAATCTTGGGATGATTACTACCTCCACAGTATCGGGGAGAGAATCACAGGCGACTACAACCTCAACAGCAATCATTGAGAGAATCTTGGGCGACTTCGACTTCAACAGTATCATTGAGCGAATCTGGGGATGATTACTACCTCCGCAATATCGGGGAGAGAACCACAGGCGACTACAACCTCAACAGCAATCATTGAGAGAATCTTGGGCGACTTCGACTTCAACAGTATCATTGAGCGAATCTGGGGATGATTACTACCTCCGCAATATCGGGGAGAGAACCACAGGCGACTACAACCTCAACAGCAATCATTGAGAGAATCTTGGATAACTTCAACCTCAACAGCAATCGTTGAGAGAAACTTGGGATGATTACTACCTCCGCAGTATCGGGGAGAGAACCACAGGCGACTACAACCTCAACAGCAATCATTGAGAGAATCTTGGATAACTTCAACCTCAACAGCAATCGTTGAGAGAAACTTGGGATGATTACTACCTCCGCAGTATCGGGGAGAGAACCACAAGCGACTACAACCTCAACAGCAATCATTGAGAGAATCTTGGATAACTTCAACCTCAACAGCAATCGTTGAGAGAAACTTGGGATGATTACTACCTCCGCAGTATCGGGGAGAGAACCACAGGCGACTACAACCTCAACAGCAATCATTGAGAGAATCTTGGATGTCTTCTACTGAGTCTTTATCAGGAAAATCTGTTTGGGGTCGATTTAACTGGACTAGAGAAGGCCTTTGACTGGATAAGAAATAGAAAATCTTAGGGTCGATTAACTGAACCGGTCTAGGTCTTGGAATATAGCTGAGAGCTTAACTGAATTCTTCCTGAAAAGTAAAGGTCAGTCATATGCAATGCATGATATGGATCAAGCAATGATGTTCTCAACATAAATGAGATTTGTAAGATATGATGCGTATATGCATGTATGGAAATGTGATGTTTATGAATGTATCTTTTCGTCTAGGAAAATAAATCCTTGACAGGTGCCGGGAAGTCACTCCTGGGCTGATGTTGAAGACTAGGTTTTTGCTTCCGCTGGGGATGATAGTTGCAAGAATACCGGCAGGAGAAGATAACTCCGTTGGGGAATAAACTTGGCGAATGGATTACTCTGTGGGGAGGAAAGTACTCTAACAATCTTGCTGGGGAGCAATACTCTGTGGGGAGAGAGGTACTTTGTTGAGTTGTTGATAATAACTTGCTGGGGATACCACTGTTGTGTTGGAAGTGTTAATAGACTTTGCTGGGGATAAGAAGACTTCGTCGAGGACGCTTTTTCCGTGGCTTTTGGCTGAGGATAACCCAGTTATATCCTGGTAAGGAAATAACTCTTTGAATAAAGCCGAGAGACACGTTCGTGCTCTGCGAGGATAAGCTTCCAGAATCTACTGGGAATAATCTTACTGCTTGGGGAGATGAATTCCACCTTTCCTGGGGAACCTGGATTGGACTTTCCTGGGGAAGTATTGAACTGTATTGGGGAAGTGACTCCACTGAATATTTGATATACCTCCGGGGAACAATCTTTAGACCAAGATTGCCGGGGATGCTTGTTAAGAATACTTGTATATTATTGTGCCGGGGGATACCCAACTTACTTAAGGTTGATAGCAGCTTCGCTTGAGGAGAGTGTACTGACCTGCTGACACACTCTCTGGGGAATTGTACTGGTCATGTTCTTCAGCCGAACCTACCTTGGTACCTTGGAGGACAGGACAATTAGATTGCCGAACAACTCTTTATTGCCCCTGTTTCTGAGATAGAATAGGAAGACCTGTGAGGTGCTGATAGTTGTTGATAGACAAACCTCCTTCTAGTAGGCAAGTGATAAGATGACAGGACATAGTCGTACGCTTTGATCCCTAACTTTTGCCTGGACCGCCCTTTCGGGTTTTCAGTCCACCGGGATACCCATTTTTGCCCAAGCCGCCTTTTCAGGTTTTCGACTTGCTGGGTGTACAGATTTTTTATTTCATCCCTTCATTTTGCCCGAACCCTTTTGGTTCGCCGGGAAGCCCTTCTTTTGCCTAGGTATGTCAACCTAGCGGGTCTTTGACTTTGCGTAGTATTTTTTCGACTATGTCCGTGATTTCAGAATGTAGGGAGCTGCCCCTGTTTAGAAGTGTTCTGCCATGCCACCAGAGGGTGTTTGATTAGACAAGATTTATTGTTGGAATGCCCCAAGTGACTCGGACGGAGATTTGCCCCAGGCTATTTGGCCTTTGAGAGATTCTCCGAATCTTGACTGGACTGCTCCAGATGATGGACCATGATCATGTCATGCCCCTCGATTGGAAGTGCTTCTGTTCATTAGGCTTTCGTCGTGCGATTTTCTATGCTGTTCAAACAAATATTCATATGCAAACAAAGTTATGTTAAAAATGCAAAGCTTATGTCTGTCCTGAAGATTTTGAAAATGCATTCTTTTTCATAAAACAAGTGAATGTTTGTAAAACGTGATGTCAACTCCATGTTTATCGTAGGCCTTAAGGAGTTAGGATACCTTTCGTAACAGTATGCTTTAGAACTAACCCATGCTTCAGCTAGGACTTTTAAGGGTTATAACGTGGCCTGGTTCACGGTTTAAGAAACAAAGGATAAAGGCTCAAATTATTTGTACCCACCCGCTCTTCGTGATGTTCTCCGACCTAAACTCAGTTGATCATACGTTAGACCTTGTTTGAGTCTTTGCTCTGATTTTCCGGTGATGGTTCGGATCCTGAACATTTATTTTGGATAGGCAGTCATTTCCTTTTGTTGAGAGTTTTTAGGACCTCTTTTTCTTTTTGATTTTGTTATCCCCATTTTTTTTGCTTGAACTGTTTCCTTTTTTGGAATTACAGTCAGCGGGATGCCCCAGTTTTGTAAGTCTCCTTCATAGGTTTTGACTTATTGGGTTCTTATTTTGAAAGATCATGACTGCCTTTCTTTATTGATTATTCGGAACCATCACTGTCTTTCTTTGTTTTGTAAGGACCTCTTTGGTGCCATTCGTTATGCACTTGGATCAACTGAGAGACTACCCTGCCCTAGGTTATGATTAAGGGTTTTAAATTTCGAAAAGAAAAACTCCTACTTCTTTGGCTCAGAGGGGTTGACGAGGGATTACCATCCTTATAACTCCAGTGTTTAGGGATTGAAACAATGCTTGTACCTCGTCAGCGGGGTCTGTTCAAAAGCATATTGTAAGTGTCGTGGTATCGTTTTCGTCATCCTCCCTCAAGAGGCTTAGAATTATTAATCGAGCATTGATCATCAGAAAAAATATGAAAATAATTTCAAAACAGACATATGCGATGCATTAATGAAATAACAATGTTTAACATGAGTAAATGTTTGAACAAAAAGAAAATTCACAACTTGAAAATCCTAATGAGCACAAGTCTTTTCATCTCAGGGCTTGTTACTTCAAATGGTGAGCCTTGGAGGGATGGTAGAAAAATTCAGCCTGTCCATCTTGTGTGAACTCCAATGCTCCTTCATCAATTAGGTCCTGGATCTTGTTCTTCAGAGCCCAACATTCATTGGTGTCATGTCCTGGACTGGCAGAGTGGTAGGCACACCTTTTATTGGGATCATAGACAGGAGATGCTGTGTTGGGGTTCCGGGGATGAGCCCTTAATGTGATCAGATTCAACCTCAACAGGCGTTGTAGAGCTTGAAACAGCGACATGTTGAGCTGGGTGAATTGCCTCCTGGGCTTGTCTGACTGAAGCTGGTGAGGTTGATGATGAATTCGTGACACTGGAGCCATTTGAGGAGCTCTCCCCTTACCTCCTTGTCTCAAAGGTGGTTGAACGATGACTGGCTTTTTACCCTTAGACGTTTGCCCCAGTTGGCTACCCTGAAGCAGTTGGTTGACGAGAACCCCGAGCTCATCTTGTCTTTGAGCTAAGCCTTGAGTGATAGTCATCTGCCCCAGCATTTGGACTTTCAATGCATCCATCTCAGCTTGCAGGTGTTTCAGCCTTTCATCCTCAGCACTGTTCCTGACAAAAGTCTCCATGAGAAGTGTCCTTAGCTCCTCCTGCCCCTTGGATAGATTCAGGAGGATTTCCCCAAACCGAGTCTCTTGAGCAAGAAGGTCCTGGTTGTCTGGTTGGAAAGCCATTGCTGAAATAAACAGCGGGAAAGGTAAGTAACCTGCAAAAGGGATACCTGTTATGCAATGATGTGTATGACATGCATGAAATGTTTTCAAGGACCTCGCGGGATAAACAAGAAAATCATTAGAATCTGGTAGCTTGATTGAAGGAACTTCATATTGTTGGGAGTCCTTCTTCCAGGGTCAAGGCTCACCATATCGAGTGGGTCATAGCCCCTGACTTTAGTCATCATGTCTAGTTCTGGCTTCCAAACAACCTTGGTTAGGGGAACCTTCTCCAGGAGTCAAAGCTCACCATATCAAGTGGGTCATAGCCCCTAACAACCTTGGCTAGAGGAAAATAAATCCTCTTTGCCCCTTGCTGGGATAGTTGATTCACCAGGACCTGCATCACGAGCCCTTGAGATCCTTGAAATGGGTTAGGATATATGCAATGGTATGATGTTATGTTATGCATGGGGTAATGTAAGTAACCCTCTTATGAGTCCCAATTAAGGACTGCAAACCAAAACCTGCAAGAAACTCAAGTAAAAACTGTCATGAGTCCCAATTAAGGACTAAAACAAAACCTGCAAGAAACTCGGTGAACCTTGTTATGAGTCCTAATTAAGGACTATAAACAAAACCTGCAAGTAGTTCATGTGTCAGCTAACAAGCATGCAAGTAGGCAAGTACAAAGGCACATAAGTCACACAAGAGAAACCCTTAGAGTTTTAGGCCAGCATGAGGTCTAGGTATTACCCTCTTTCAGTTTGTTGGTTCATACCTGTCCTATCAAAGTAACCGGGTTCTTAGAGGATCCCAATATCATTGACTACCCTCAATCGGTCATAACTCCAGCATCGCAATCTTTTCTTGCGGCCAGAACCATCACGAGAGTTTAGCCTCAATGGGCGTAGCATACTGCTACTGTTCTAATGGCCAAGTTGGGTCATTTAAGGTTCTAAGGTCGGTTGGTGCTTAATGACTCCTCATAAGACCCATATTCTCCTCGTTGCGACACAAGGGATATCGGTACAGACCAAGGTGCCACACCAACGTAGCCACTACTTCACCCATGTCGGTCTACGCCGGACAGGTCCCTCACAGCTTATGCTACCTAA
Source organism: Vicia faba (assembly GCA_948472305.1). Taxonomy (NCBI): domain Eukaryota; kingdom Viridiplantae; phylum Streptophyta; class Magnoliopsida; order Fabales; family Fabaceae; genus Vicia; species Vicia faba. Next base: position 1,457,788,915 of record OX451735.1, read on the forward strand.
TAGGGTATCCCCAGATCCGGGTTAGGACCTATGTAACTCCGATGCAGCCCACAATAATAAAGAAAACAAGCACAACAATTGAAAACACAAGTGATCTTAGTCCTAAGGTACACCTCACTTTATAAGATAATCCCCAGCAGAGTCGCCAGTTCTGGCGATCGGTGGATCTGGAACTGACTGTTTAACGCTGGTTCGCGAAATGTCGCGGAAGCAAGAGTCGCCACCATCTTTTATTTTCTCCAAATGGAAAGGACAAAAGCACAGAAAAATTCCTTAAAGAGATTGCTCTCGGTTCGGGAGGTAGGTTATAGAAAGGGAAGGTGTTAGCACCCTTTCTATCCATGGTTATCCATGGGCTCTTAGATACTTGCTCATTGTGTTTTCAAAATGGTTTGTTTGCTTTTCAACTGTGGGTTTTAAAAAGTTTCTTTGAAAATTCCAGTTCGACTCTTGTATCGGTCCTCAAGAGTGTTTGAAAAATTGCTTTCGAAAGCTTTTTGAAAAGGTGTCGGTGTGAAAAGTATTTTTGATTTGTTTTGAAATTTAGAGCAAGTATCTAGAGTCGTCTACCTACCCTAAGGAATTCGTCTGTGTAGATGTCCTTTAAAGTAGTGCCATCCCACCATTGAGAGGTAGGTAGCACCACCGTTGGAGGTGTTCGGGTCAATTCGAGGTTCGGGACATGGTGATCACCAGAGCAATGGGAAGACACCTTAGAAGCTACCCTCATGTCAGGTTCCCGGATCATGAGGACTTACTAAGACATCCTCTACTCGACGATCACCTTTCGAGGCAAGGCAACAGTGAGGCGTACCCTAGGGGTGGTGTGTGATTTGTGTGTCATGTTCATTTGCATTTATCTTGTCATGTCAAAGTGATCTATGCGTTCGTTTTTATTTTAGGCCATTCATTCTTGCATGCATTTATTTAACAGTTAAAAAGTTGCGAGAAAGGTAAAGTTCTAAACTATTACAAAGGCGCGGGTCCACATCGCCAAATTAAAATCCCGGACCCGATTTGACATAAAATAAAGAAATAAAGTAAAGTGCGAGAAATTAAGTTTACATGGCTTTGGGAGAGGTACATAAATAATTAAAAGAAACGAGATAAATGTGCGAATTGAATTAAGATTGGAAACGAGGGCGTTGGACCCTTTTTAATGAAATTAAATTATGATTTACAAATTAATTAAAATTAAAATAAAAGGAGAACTTATTTTTGAGGTTTTCGCATTTATGGTTTTTTTTAACGAGAATTAAATGAAATTAACTAATTAACCCTAATGCTAATTTTTATTTATTAAGAAAAACGCATTAAAATTAAACCTAAAATTAGATTAATTATTTACATGCAATTTGATTTATAAAAATAAATAATATTTAATTATTAGTGAAAAGAAAAGAAAAAGGATGAAAATTGATTAAAACCCCTAATTCTACAAATTTTAAGTTTATTAGAAAAATATTAAGATTTAAACCTAAATTAAAAAACTAAAATCAATTAATGATATTTATTTACAGAAAATATTATTAAATAAAAATATTTATTTTTGGCTTTTTTCTGATTTTTAGATTATGTTTTTATGAAAATATTAAATTAAAGACATTAATTAAAAGAGAAATAATTGAATCAAAATAAAAAAAATAATGAAAAGAATATTGCAAACCTAGGGGGGTCTGTCCCCAAATTGGGAGGTAGAGTCCAGTATTTCAGGCCCATTAAGCCTTTGGCCTTGTTGACTCTGACGCTAGCATGTGGCATCTTTGACTAGAGTCTATGGTATTCACCAGATCTGGGTCTTTGGATTGATCTTTTTATACGCGTGGCAAGCTTGAAATTGTGGACGCATGGTGTTCCCTAGTACTGAAACTGCACAGAAGTGTTAATGGAAAAATAATATGGAAAGGGGTGGGGACCTGGGGTTCGAACCCAGGTCCCAGGGATCATCAATCAAGTGCCTTGCCAACTGCTCCACTTTGTCTCTTTGTATATCCTATAACTAATAAACATAATAAAATAAAACAAATGTTAGTGGATAAATTCAGCGCGAAATTCAAATAACCCAATTACTGCTGGACACCTCATCTTCTTCTTCTTCGTTGTGTTTTTTTTCTGAAAATAAAAGAAGGTTAGCGGGGGTTTTGAACCCCCCCCCCCAAAATATGCATTTTCTGATAATAGCGATTAGGCCGTCCGGCCACATAAATTAGGCGCGAGGGTTGTTTCCAAATCGTCCAAGCCTGCTGGTTTCAACCATGGTATTGTGATTCTCTAATTTTACAATATTTGGAAACGCCCAAATTAGAACTTGAAAAAACCTAATAATCATCCATGGCAATTCTTCATGCAATGCATAAAAACTCAATTCAATCACATGGTTAGTTTCAAAATCATCCAATTAGCACAAATCAAGAACAAAAATGCATGGATATGGCCTAAATAGCAAAGCACGATTATGCAAAAAGAGTGATACAGTTTGAACTCCCTATACCAATTCTGGGCGTGTAAGGGTTGGAAAATTATTCAGTTAGCTTCAGTAATGCACGAGGAAGCTTTTGCAATTGGTCTCTTGCTCTGAATCGTGCCAAAACCTAGTTTTCAGTTTCCAATTTTTTGACAAAAAATTCAACTTTGGTTATGGAGTTTCTGCGCAGCTGGGAGGTTCTATGCATTAGGGTTTGCATGAGTACTTATATGTGAATGATTAGGGTAGGTTTTCTTGTCCAAGGAATCAAGGAATTGATGTATGGAAGATTTGATTTTCATGCATAATGTTTTCAATCTTTTTCAAGCATATTTGGTCTCAATCATATCCAATTACCTTTGATTCTTTCCTAACCTGATTTGCACGAAATCTTGGAGATATTTTATGCACAAAAAGATTTAAAACATTAGGTTTAGTATTTTTCACCTATTTATTTTAATTAAATGAATTATTAATAATTAAAAATCCAAATAAATAAATAAAAATGATAAAAAAAACTTCCCTTTGGGCCAAATGGTCGTGCACATGCCTTGGATGATGAATTGTGGAAGAAAAAGAGGCCCATTAGCATTTTTAGGTCATTTGGAGCAATGTTGACTTTTCAAAATATCCAAACATTTCCCAACTTCCACAAGGCATAACTTGCCCAGTTTTTAAGATTTGTTCATTTTCTTGGACATTTTGGAAAGGTCTTTGAGTCCTCTAACCAATGCATTTGGTCCCATGTCATTTTGATTTACCAATCTCAAGTTATGGCCTTTGACTTAAAGTCCCTTTTTGTTGACTTTTGAAAGTGACCTATAATGTTGAAATTGATAACTTTTTGTGAGAGCATTTCTTGGACTTGAAGTGTGAAGAGGAGTTGTAGGAAATGTCTTTCTCTTAAAAATGAGCTTTGGATGGAATTTTTCTGATAAACCATGTGGAAGTTATGCCCTAGTCAAGTTACAGTTGACTTTTTCAACTGTCCAAATATGGAAACTTTTGCATCTTGAGACTTTTTGAGCCAAGCTTTGAGAATCATGATCAAGAATTGATCAAATGATGTTTGTGGCTTCAAAATGAGATGTTGACCAAAAATTTGGACTTTTGACTGTCAAATGACCATTTTGCCCCTACAGTTGACTGTAGTGCAATTAGGGTTTTTGACTGTACAATTTTGGGATGTAAGTCTTGAAACTTGGTATGAGGATGCTTGACCATGTTTATAGGCATGTGGGACTTGATTGGACCCTTGGAAACTTCATTTTCTTTGTCAGAACCAAAACCCTAGTTTTTGACTGTTAGGAGGCCCTTGAACTGTGCAACCCTTGGGGAGATTTTGAAGCTTTGACTTGGCAAATTTTGGGGTACAACATTCACCGTCAGTGAACGGAGGTGCTATGATATATTCTCTTCCTACCTTCAGTGAAATTTGGTAGGTCATAAACAGTGAACATCGATGATTGTTATCTTTTTGCTACCCTTAGTGAACGTTGTTAGTTCATCGTTAGTGAATGGAGATGCTATGATATATTCTTTCTCTACCTTCAATGAAATTTGGTAGATCACCATCAGTGAAAGTTGGTGTTTGTTATCTTTTTGCTACCTTCAATGAACATTGGTAGTTCATCGTCAGTGAACAGTGGTGCTATGATATATTCTCTTTCTACCTTCAGTGAAAGTTGGTAGATCACCTTCAGTGAAAGTTGGTGTTTGTTATCTTTTTGCTACCTTTAGTGAATGTTGGTAGTTCATCGTAAGTGAACGGTGGTGCTATGATATATTCACTTTCTACCTTCAGTGAAAGTTAGTAGATCAACATCAACGAAAGTTGGTGTTTGTTATCTTTTTGCTACCCTCAGTGAATGTTGGTAGTTCATCGTCAGTGAACATCGGTGCTATGATATATTCTCTTTCTACCTTCAGTAAAAGTTGGTAGATCACCATATGTGAAAGTTGGTGTTTGTTATCTTTTCGCTACCCTCGATGAAAGTTGGTAGTTCATCGTCTGTGAACGGCGGTGCTATGATATATTCTCTTTCTACCTTCAGTGAAAGTTGGTAGATCACCATCAGTGAAAGTTGGTGTTTGTTATCTTTTTGCTACCTTCAGTGAATGTTGGTAGTTCATCGTCAGTGAATGGCGGTGCTATGATATATTGTCTTCCTACCTTCAGTGAAAGTTGGTAGGTCATCGACAGTAAACATCGATGATTGTTATATTTTTGCTACCCTCAGTGAACGTTGGTATTTCATCGTCAGTGAACGGCGGTGCTATGATATATTCTCTTTCTACCTTCAGTGAAAGTTGGTATATCACCATCAGTGAAAGTTGGTGTTTGCTATCTTTTTGCTACCTTTAGTGAATGTTGGTAGTTCATCATCAGTGAACGGCGGTGCTATGATATATTCTCTTCCTACCTTCAGTGAAAGTTGGTAGGTCATCGACAATGAACTTCGATGATTGTTATCTTTTTGCTACCCTCGGTGAACGTTGGTAGTTCATCGTCAGTGAAAGGAGGTGATATGATATATTCTCTCTCTACCTTCAGTGAAAGTTGGTAGATCACCATCAGTGAAAGTTGGTGTTTGTTATCTTTTTGCTACCCTCAGTGAACGTTGGTAGTTCATCGTCAGTGAACGGTGGTGCTATGATATATTCTCTTCCTACCTTCAGTGAAAGTTGGAAGGTCATCGGCAGATAACATCGATGATTGTTATCTTTTTGCTACCCTCAGTGAACGTTGGTAGTTCATTGTCAGTGAACGGAAGTGCTATGATATATTCTCTCTCTACTTCAGTGAAAGTTGGTAGATCACCATCAGTGAAAGTTGGTATTTGTTATCTTTTTGCTACCCTCAGTGAACGTTGGTAGTTCATCGTCAGTGAATGGCGGTGCTATGATATATTCTCTTCCTACCTTCAGTGAAAGTTGGTAGGTCATCAACAATGAACGTCGATGATTGTTATCTTTTTTCTACCCTCAGTGAACGTTGGTAGTTCATCATCAGTGAACAGCGATGTTATGATATTTCTTTTCCTTCTACCTTCAGTGAATGTTGGTAGCTCACCGTCAGTGAACGTCGATGTTGTTATTTCTTTCCTCTCTACTTTCAGTGAACATTGGTAGCTTTACCTCCAATAGGAGTTGGTATATCCTTTGACCATTTTACCATCCTCTCTGATTCAGATCTTTTCGATCCACTAGTGATTTATTTTCCTGGTTGGGTTACTCTCTTGTTTCTTTATTTTAATTTTATTTTATTTTATTTTTATTTTTTTGTTACATCCCCAGTGGTGTTTTGCGTCCCTTTGGAGTTGTCTATGTGCACTCATATTCATAAGCATTGCATGACATCTTAGGGCCAAAAATAGGGTTTGTTTTATATTTAAGTATCTTCGACCACGTTGATACGAAGATTTTTAACCTTCGTATCTCCGGATAGAAGAAACTTAAATAAGGGCAGTTGTTGTACCCCAATTTTTGCCCCTAAGATCCCTTCACCATACCATGTTGAGTCATTCACAATAAGATCACATTAGGATTCTTAGTTCCCCTCCCTATATTTAGCTTTTCTCTTTGAGGAATCACCAAGCACCTTGACTTGTGTTCTTTTTTGATCATGAATATTTTTTGCCTTGATTTCTCCTCTTAATTAATAAAATGCAACGTTGGTTTGTCTTGCTTGTTACTAATATAGGTAAAGGCAATGAGATTTAACAAGTTGCTCCATGGGTACATAAGTTTATTTCCACGCCCTAGTCAATGAAGCTTGAGAAGTTCAAACCTCACCATTGGATTTGTTTTGGAATAAATGGCATGGCAAGGTTATTTTGGTTCACCATATTTCAAGGTTATCAAATTTGGTTCAAAAGCACAAGGGATTGATTGGAGAAGTTGTCATACTTGGACAAGGCTTTGTTCCCATTGGTCACAAATTCATATTTCTCTCAATTCTCAAGATATGGAAGTGGTTGTGGTTGCTATAGTTATCATTATCATCCTCAACAACTTATATTTACAAAGCATTTGTGTTGGTACAAGAAGTTTATTCAAAATTGTCAAAATTCCTCAAGGCATGTTTCTTGATCTAGGAGCTAGGGTTTTAAACTTCAAAGGAGTATATCTTTCTCATCTTTTGGTATTTTTAAGTGATTCCAAAAACATCCTTCTCTTCAAAGGGTTATCAACAAATAACTTTAAAAATTCCAAGGATTTTTGATGTGGAAGAAACTTGATAAAGAAGAAAGATTACAAGTCCCCCAGATGAATCCCCAATTGTCCATGTGTGACTTCAAATGATCATAACTCGGTTAATTTTTATCACCTTGAGCCCATTACTTTTCCACAATGATCTTGCGAATGTGAACTTTATGCCTTCTTTTATATACAAAGTGAGAAAATGGAGGGAAGTTACCTTAAGGATACAAAAGATTATAGGTCATTTCATGATTTTTTTGCCAACTTTAACAATTCATAACTCTCTCAATTTTTTGAGATTTTTGAATGGTTCAAGTCTCAAAATGTCATTCAAGAGATCTATTTCATGCCATTTGTTTTGGTCAAGAGAAAATTCCAAGTGGAAGGCTATGTTTGGATGCAAGACATTATAAGTCATGTTTGAAGAAAAACTTGAAATATTTCTAAGTATGGAAAGTCAACATTTTTTCCAACTTTGACTCAATGCAACTTTCAGCTCAAGCATCCATTTGATCCCATCCTAGTTCCATTCCAAAGCTTGTAACCTCATCTTTCTAAAGAATCAAGAATCATACCCTAAGACCCCTTGAGCTGAGAATGCCATTGGTCAGAAGTTGGCAATTTGAAACTGAATTTTTCACCAAGTCAGAAGTTTGAAATCTTTGTTTTGGCTTCTAATCACAAGTTTTCCACGCGTTTTTCTTCTAAACATGTTTAGTGAACTTCCAGAAAGTGATTAGCATAGCAAAACACGTGTTTTGGATGAGTTTTGATCAAATTAGAAGTCACACTTTTCTTGTTTGCAACTTCACACGATTTCCCTCCAAACTTCATCATTTCACATGCTTGGACATTCCGTTCGATTCCCTATAAATAGAGGGTCATTCCCCATTCATTTCCTCAAGCTTGGATAGCCAGAATCACCCTGCCAAACTTATTCCATAACTCAAAATTCAGCAACTTCGAAATCCATTCTCAAGCCTTTTTCAATCTAATTTTTCCATCAATTCACCTTCCTTGATCTTCCCTGAAGCTAACCATATAATTACATTCAAGAATCGTGCCCTATATTGCTCCATAGAAGTCCAGTTTCAGAGCTCTGCAACTCAACTTCAATAGGTAGATTCCTTCATCAATTCTTCAAAACTTTGATATCATTGTGATGCTCTCATTGCCCTGGTTCTAGTCGTAACACTTGTTTTTTTACTGGAAACACGTTTTGACCACGGAATTTCAAATCCCTTTTCAAAACTTTCCTTCCAAATTGCTTGAGCTACAATTTATATAAATTTGTCGCGAAGGTGTGGTTGTCTTCGTCTTGAAGAGACGAAGCGAATGGCATAGGTCTGAGCTTCTGATTTTACAGTTTGAGAGACCTGCAATTCACGTTGGCTGGAGGTTGAAGATGACCAACATGTCATCTTCCAACCAATAAATGCGCGCCATCTGTTTTTTTAAAATCTGATTTAATTAATGATTCAGTGTTTTATTCACTAATGACCATGATATGCACAACGCACCAGATCCATTGGATTTGATTACTAACGCGTTTTGACTCTCATCCAATGGTCTACATATTTTTGACTTTATTTTTCTTTTATGATTTTTATATTTAATTGTTTTAAATTTCAAAAAATCATAGAAAATTCATTTTAAGTCCAAAAAATCTGAAAAAATTATGAAAAATATTTTTGATTATTCTCTTTCTGAGTTTTATTTTTTCACAATTTTATTTTGTGTTTTGGTATTTTTTTTATAAAATTTCACATTATTTGAATTGTTTTAAATGTTTAAAAATACTTTTATGCATTTTTAAATTCTGAAAAAAATTATAGAATGATCCAATGATATTGTAACCAATATTGGTGACCTTATCTTATTTTTGTTTCTGACTTTGATATTTTTATTATTTTTAGTTTATTTTACTCATTTCTTTTAATTTTAAAAATAGTTTCTGACTTTAAAAAATTACCAAAAAATTTATAAAAATATTTGAGTCAATTTCTGATTTTTCTATGGTCTTACATTTTATTTCTTGATTGATTTGAACATAGTTAATATTTTTCTCTTTTATTTCTATTTTAAAACACTTTTTTTAAAACCTTTTTTTGTATATATTAAATGTAATATTATTTTGTGACTATTTTCTGGCTGATCTTGGGTTAAATTTTTGATCATGAACTTTATTAACATCATTGGATCCATGGTGTTGAGTCTAACTCCACAAAAACGGATGAATGATTTTACTAATAGTTTGATTAAATTTAATTCAAAAGTGGTTTGTATATTCTCTCTCGCCCCTCTTCATCTCATCCCTTTCTCATTGCACTAAGTGTTATTGGAGCATGATCTCTATATCATGTTTCAAAACAAATGGTGCATAGATTGCTATTGACCGGCCTCAAAATAGGTGCGACTTCTATATAAGTCCACTTACGATTGCTTAACATAGCGCCAAATTTTGTCCCAATTCGAATAAATGATCATTCGTGGCCCAAACTTATGTTTACAAGCCCAAGCATGTTAATTTGATCTATTTGATCCGATAACCTTGAGATTCATTGTGTGGAGGCTTTGGTTCTACCAATCCTTTAATGGATCTACAACACCTTTGGTCAACGCGGATCACTTAAACATTGTTGATCATTAAATGGTACTTATGAGGATTCCAAATGGATGATATACTTGACAAAAAGCAAATGCAACTTGTTGTGTGGAGGCTTTGGTTCTACCAATCCTCTAATGAGTTCCAAATGCAAGTTTCAAGATGATCATCCAACTAACCACTAATCACTAATAATTGACTTTATCCTTTATTTTTATTATATGCCCCCCTTTTATTTCTATGCACTATTTACTTTTAGCATTTATATTTCATGTCATTTTCATCTTTGCTCATTTGAATATTTACTTTCTTGTCATTTTTTTTGCTCACTTGAGCTTTACTTTTCTTTTTCAAAACACCTAATAATCAATATAAACCCTAAAAATTTGTAATGATACTTGGACTATTTGGTTACTATCCTTGGCATTATGGAGCATTGAACTTTTTGGACTTAGGATTAGAAACCTTGGCCTATGATTGGAGACCTAGTGACCTTATCTGATTATTTTTTATGGAGCTCTTGAGGTTTACCTCAAGATATTGGGTTGTTTGTTTATTTTGTGTGCAGGTTATTGTGATTACACTCTTTTTTTGTAATTTGGAATTCACCCGTATACAACTGTTACTATGCCCAATTTTTGTGAAGACTTAATACACTTGAAGTTTGGTTCTTTCAAGAGGTCTAGTATCTTTGCTTGTTTGGTTTCAATCCAAATAATGGAAATTCTATCTTGGCTCATAGTGTCAAGTATTGACTTCTTGTTGGTTAGATGGTTCTTATCCCTAACTTTTACCTTATGCTTTAGGATAGTCCCTTCTTCTCCTTCCATCTTCTTTAATTTCTAAGTTATTCTCTCTCCTTTTGAAAAACTATTCTTGTTTTTTTTAAAACTTGAACCACTTTCATAATAAACTTGGACTTAGGTCCATGCATTTTCAAAATATTTTCATAAATAAACTTCAATAAACTTAATAATACTTTGACATTTTTTTGTGAGAAGACTAAAAGTCAATCAATCTCATTTCAAACCATTTTGCCACTTTGCCTTTTATCTTTAAACTTTTCTCAAAAAAGATTGGACTCTTGTCAATCCTTGTAGTGATGCAAACAACTATACTTCTACAATATGTAGTGAAGATAGATATTTTCCACTAGGGTGTTGAGTGAGGCATTGTTGATTTTAAAATCCAAGCCATATCCTCCATTTTGAGATGATGCAAATTCTCCTTTCTCATAATTGTGGACAGTAAGTATGTTTTCCACACGGACAATGATAATGATGTCTTATATCATAAAATTAACCAACACACTTGTTTTTTTTTTTTAATTTTTAAAAGAGGAACTACGTGTACCCTGATCCCCTATTGCACGGAAGGTGGTACGTAGGCACTAAAGGTTCGCAACCGCGGCGGGTGCAAAAACCATAAAAATATACTTCTTTTCTCACCTCCACAATTCATTTTCTATACAACATTTTTTATAGCCAAAATATACAGATTTTACAAACAGGTTCCTGCGGAGTACCGTAGATGTTTAGGGTGTTAATACCTTCCCTTTGCATAACCAACCCCCTTACCTTGAATTTTTCCCCCTTTTTTTGGGTTATTCACTCTTTTTCCATTCCTTTGGAAACAATAAAGTGCAGTGCGGTGACGATTTTATTTTGATTTGTACAAGTCTAGTCAATCCCATGGCTTAATCTTAAACATTTCTACCGCTACACTTGGTTGATCTATAACTGCTAGTTCCTCTTGTCGAACTTCTCTTTTGACTTGAGAGTCTGGTTCTTCAAGTAGGATTCCCACTGAATATTTCTTGACATTTTTAGTCCAATCCCATTCTTTAAACTCATCTATGATCACGTTCCTGCTGATCACAATTTTCTTTTTCACTGGACCGAACAACTTGTGGCCTCCTATCGAATGATATCCAACTAGAATCATTTGACTTGACTTTTCATCAAGTTTTCTTCTCAACTGATCTGGCACATGTCTATGTGCAATAGATCTAAATGCCTTCAGATGACTCAAGCTAGGCTTCACACTAGACCAACATTCTTTTGGAGTAATTCCTTCTAGATTCTTTGTAGGACATCTGTTCAAAATGTATATTACAGTCGAAACAGCTTCACCCCGAAACTCTTTAGGTAAACTCTTGCCTTTCAACATACTTCTCACCATATTCATGATGGTTCGATTCTTCCTTTATGCAGTTCTATTAGGTTGTGGAGTATAGGGTGGCACCACCTCATGCACAATTCCTTCCTTTTCACATAACTTGTCGAAGTCTTTCGACACATACTCTCCACCATCATCAGTTCTTAAAACTTTGAGTTTTCGACCACTTTGTCTTTTGACCATAGACTTGAACTTGGAATACCTCGATCACTTCACTTTTCTTCTTGATCAGGTAAGTCCACAACTTTCGACTGAAATCATCTATGAATGTAACAAAGTATTTGTTACCTCCCATCGAATCCACTTGGATTGGTCCACATACATCAGAGTATATGACTTCAAGAATAGCCTTCAACCAGCTTCCTGCATCCTTGTTGAAGCTATTCTTATGGTGCTTCGCCTGCACACATTCCTCGCATACCTCGTTTAGAATGTCGATTTCTGGCAATTCTGAAACCATATTTCTTCTCTTCAAATTTCTGATGTCTCTGAAGTTGAGATGACCTAGTCTATAATGCCATATACATTCATCTCTGCTAGTTACATTCGAAAGGCACTTGTGCTCTATCACATTTAGTTCGATCTTGAAGGTTCGATTTTGATACATATGAGCCTTCAAGATTAATCTTCCATTTACGTCGACGACTCTCATCATCTTATCTTCGATCGACACTTTATAATTCTTTTCGAACAACTGCCCTATACTAAGCAAATTACTCTTCATGCCTGGTATGTACAACACATTGTAAATTACTGACCTCTTGCCATCTTTCCTCATAATCATAACATCACCAATACCTTCAGCTGTTAGGGTATGTTCATTTGCGAATTTTACCATATTTTTCATTGAGGGCTTTATGTTGACAAACCAGTCTTTACTTCCAGACATATGTGATGAGCATCCTGAATTCAAGTACCATTGGTCCTTGAATCTATCTTCATCTCTTGTTGTGACCATCAACATCATCTCTTTTTCTTCATGTTTTGCAAACTTTGCATCACTTTCTTGATTCTTTCGTTTTTCTGGACAATCACTCGAATAATGACCATACTTCTAACAATTATAACATTGAATGTGACTCTTATCAGGTTTTCGACCACCACCTCTTCCTCTATTTGCAATACCACCTCTTTGGTTGCCTTGGTATGGTCTTCTCTAATTCGACATGTTTCCTTCGTCCTGGCTTCCTCTACCAGTCGATTTGTTGTAGCCTCCTCTACCTTTGTCGAACCATTTTCTTTTTCCTTTGGTTCCTTTTGTTGAATGTGCCTGCAAAGCCACATCACTCTTCGACTTGCCTACAGCTCTTTCATTCATTCTTTGTTCATGAGATTCAAGCGTCCCTTGAAGCTCTTCTTTTGTCAATTTCGACAAGTCTTTCCCCTCTTCTATAGCCACCACCATGTGGTCGGACTTAGGAGCCAAAGAAGTCAAGATCTTCGAAACAATAGCTCTTGTTGTTAATATTTCTCCACATACCTTGTTTGATTAACTAGTTTTGTAACCCTAGTGAAGAAATCAGATATGCTCTCACTATCTTCCATCTGAAGTAATTCACACGTTCTCTTGTGAGTTTGTAACCTCACTTCTTTCACCTTTTTTGCACCACCAAAAGACTTCTCAAGAACCTCCCAAGCTTCTTTTGCAGATTCTGAATCACTCACTTTTTCAAAACTTTCTGGACTCACACATTGATGAATTATAAAGAGTGCTTTATAACTCAGCTTCTCAATTTCTGTGTGTTTCTTCTTTTCTTCTTCTAAATCGTTTTCTCCAAGCGCTTCGAATCCATCTTTTACAAGATCCCAAAGACCTCGACACCTGAATTAAACTTTCATCTGTTTGCACCAATTCTCATAGTTGTCTACTTTCAGAATTGATAGAGTTGTTGGATAGTTTACATTTCCATAATTCGCCATCGTGAATTCTTTTTCTTCCTCAATCGTTCATGATCGATACTTCCCTTGAATTGAAACCGAGCTCTTGATACCAGATGTTGGAAATCCACCAAATATCTATGATGAATTTCTACCAATCTTGATGAACAAGATTGATATCACCACACAATGACAATGAATTATGAGAAAAGAAAAAAAAAGAAGACAATTATTTTCTACAGAATTTCTCTCTGTCCACAAACTATGGAAATCTTTGTTATTCACTTTGCAACTGCAAAATATTGTGAATGACTTCATTACAATATTAGGGGTTACTCCCTCTATTTATAGATTTAGCTTGCATTCTAAGCCCAAAACTATAAAAGCCCAAAATACTTATTTTGGTACTAAATCAAATCTATTCTATTTTAGATCTAAATCAAATCTATTTAAATCTAAAACAAATTTAATCTCTTCGACACGCATAATTTCGACACTATGAATTACAATTTAACAGTATCAAACAAATATGTAGAGTATTGAGTTTATTTTGAGTTAGAGGAGTAAAGTTTACTAGTTTAGAGAGTTGAGCGTGACTTAGAAATTAATTTGTCATTCCTAATATTATACATGTCACCCCTCCAAATTTTATTATTTCCAAAATACCCTTATTACTATTGATCAAAGGAGTTAAAAATCAAAATTTTTGATACGCTAAGCAAATTTCTGATGCCGATTTTGGTCGCTCATCGGAAATTCTTTACATTCTACAAATTTCCGATTGCAATTAATTGGAAATTTCAAAATTTTTTATTACAATTCACCGGATATTTTAAAATTTTCGTGTCAATTTCAAAAGCCAAAACACGTATCGGAAATTACACAAATTTCTAGTAGAAAACGTTTATTGGAAATTTAAAATTTTTAGGGTATCGAAAATTTCAGTTATTCTATTTATATATTAAGTCGCTTCGCTATTTCACTGTGTATTTTATTCAAATAAAAGTTTTGAAAAAAAATTTAAAAAAAAATTCCAGTACTATCGGAAATTTTAAATTTCTGATATTTTCCACACACCAGAAATTTCAAGTTTCTGGTTTCTTATAAGGATGAAATACACCGGAAATTTGAAATATCCAATACCAAAAATTTCAAATTTCAAGTTGAATTCATATGGCACGGTAAAAAAAATGGAAATTCAACATTTATTTTCATGAAATTTTCGGTACTGCACCGAAAATTTCAAAAAATCCAGTACATTTCAAGGACAGTTTCATAAATGTGCCAAGAGGTGTCATGTTAATTCCTCCTTCGAAATTGTTCCTATGCATATCAATAATGCATTTTGATACAAAGTTTGTTGCTGACAGATTTCTTAGTAACCATGTATTGCCAAGACTTTATGTTATTGTTGCCCCTGAATAACTGGATCAGTTAACAAGAAATTTCAAGAAAAACTGATATTCAAGGCTTCAAGTTGAACATCCTAGTCTATTTGTTAAAAGAAAAACTCTCTTCCCTTGCAGAATAGCCAAAAGCACTCGTTGGAATCTGAAAACTAACATAACCACTAAATATTCTAACATGTGCCTATCCAAAAGTAAAGAATTCCCAAAACCAAGTTAAATATACAAAGCAATTCTTGTCTATACTTGACCAATATCACGACCAGCACGCCACAAAGGAGAAGTTTTCAATGGTGTTGAAGAACTTACAAATGCTTCTAATCTATTCTGAAATGTCACTTCACTAGTCTTTAACAACAAAGGAAGAGGAAAACACACACCCATTTCTACACACCTTTTATGTCTAGGCTTAATCCTATTCTCTAAGCTAAATGAGAAATATTGTGGAAATTCTTTTACCTCCTTCAAATCTCTCCCCATCTCCACCACAAAGTAATTGTATTTCGGCTCGTAATTATTCTTAATACTATAACAAAACAGTTGAGGAAATCTTCGGAACATTGAAGTTACGTCGCTGCGTGAGAATCCGATGTTCTCAAAGTATTCGATTCGGGGCATGAACTTATCTTCGACACTACATGATAGCAAGTCGGTGTGCTTGTATACCTCTTCTATTCCGATGCTTTGGAGGAAGTACATGGTTGGACGAAGTTGTTTATCAACGTTGCAGATGATTAACCGAGGACGGCGATTTATTACATGCTTGATATTTGAGCCACTTACACGAACTTCGCGGTGAAGGAACGTGAAGACAGGTATCAAGTCTGAGACTTTCGTGGTCAGGATCGCAGGGCACATGCCAACCATTCGTCTAAACTCGATTGCAGAGAAATCCATTGTGGTAATGTATTCCACAGTGGATTTGATATCGTTGAGTGAGGCAGTGATCAACATCGGATGATTTTCAATAAGAGAGAAAGGGTCGATACCGATAGATTCTAGATACAGGGCCTTTTTTCCAAAACCGGTATCGCTGTTGGGTGGTAGAGTTTGCTTTGGACATCGCCACTTCAGAACCTGCAGTACATCAGAAGCACAGAAAATTTCAAGCTGATGATAACCAATCTATTAATCAGCAATTCAAAATGCAACAAATAGTCAATTCCCCTACTAAAACATGATTTTAATGTGCATATATCAAGAAACAGAAAGACCAAATAATGTGTTATTGCAACCAAATTGAACCATTGATCAAGTTTTTGACTCCCCTATAGCTTCTTCTTCTTATAAACACTATCTAAAACCACAAAAAGGGAACCATGAATTCAACCTATTCTAATCCCAATTAGCAAAGACTATGTGACCATGTAACTATCTTGAAGCCAAGGAATCATCAAGCATTTAAAATTGAAAAGGTAGTATTTCACAACAATTACCAAATGCATACGAAATACATTGCAGGTGACAGTAAGGAGAGTACTTCTAGTTAATAATTGTGCAGGAACATCCGACTGAAGGGATACGGATCTGAACCCGCGGCACTCCAGTTATGGGTGAAATTACCATAAGGCTATTTGACCACACACAAAAAGTAGCAAGTGGCAACTTTGTCCAAAAACCACTATGTAACATCATCTACAAATCTTCCATCTTTACCATCTTTTCTACTATAGGTGTTACAACATGTAACAACAACATACAACACTCTCTCTTATTCTGTCCAGCTTTACCACAAGGCAACATCTTCAAAAATAAAGGGCATGAACCAAAAAATACTAAGTAAAATATTCTGCTAATATTTCTTCAAACCTTGCCAAGGATGACTAAAAACGTCTTAGGATAATGTTTTATTACACAAACAAGCAGAAACAGGTAAGAAAAACCTGAACTATAGCATTATTAACGAGAAACCCAATAACGAAAACCTAACCTAGCGCATAAGCAAGCAGAGACCCAGTAACAAAAATGAAAAGTAAAGCATGAATAAGCAGAAACCCAGTAAGAAAAATGAAAACTTGGAACACGATTAAGCAGAATTGAGTTAGAAAGAAACTCACGGTAGCTCTGACAACGAAGGTGGGTGGTGTGGAATGGAAGGTTAAGGAAGTGGGAACCCTAGAATGGAAGGGTTTGCAGAGGCGGGTGAAGGATTTGGGAAGGTGGTGATCCGTGGAAAACAAGGGTGTTGTAGCAGTGGCAGAGCACATTTCAATGGTAGTGAAATGTTGATTTGAAATTGAAATCGAAAATTGAATAGTAGTAAAATGAAGATGATGTTGGAGGAGGGAGTGTGTTCTGGATTGGAGATTGGAGAGATGATGGATAAGGGGATAGAGAGAATGCATGCGTGTCACTTCTTTAGGGTCCACTCTCTTTCTTTGGATTAGAACACAATTTTCTCCTTTTATATAGAAAATTAAAATTATGATTAATTTTATAAAATTGTTTTTCATTAATGATATAGAAAAGATAAATTTAAATAATTGAAAAATAGAGAATAATAAATATTGTACTGGTATCTTTATAATGACAAATCAATACTTGAATATTCAAAGGACGGTGAATCAACTCTAATTGAATTCAATCATGATCTGTTGAACTCGTCGCTACAAAAGAAAGCGAAAAATCTTCTTGCCACGAGGTCGGCTCGGTACTTAATGACTACGGTGATTTCTTCTAATCTCAAGATCGATTGAGCATTTACTATCAGAATTGCTTACTTAAATAATTTCACCATTTCATGCATCGTACTTGAGAGATTGTGCATAGGTATTTCCATAATGGCTCAAAGTGGCATAAGTGAGCTCAGTTTGATCTCATGTTATATCGATCGAACTCGTCGGTCACAAACAAGATGACAAAGTTTTTAATGGCGTAACGATCACACTCAGACAAAAAGGTAGACCTTTAATGACCATAAAGATATGCTCATACAAAAAAACATGGTTATTAATTTTTTCCCCTATCTCAAATGACATTTGTAACTCGTCTAAACATTCTTCTGCTTGATTGTTCTAATTAGGGAATTCAAACCTAAATACAACATTTATCTTGAGGTCGTGGTTGTTTTCTATAAGGAGTTTTGCACCACTTTTATGTTTGATGATCCATCTACAAATATTTTCCACCTGTTTGAGGTGTATGATTCATTAGTGGTGGTTTATGCTACAAAATTTGTGAATACTTAAGCTTTGAAGGCTTTCCTTGGCTGGTATAAGATGTGAAATTCTGAGAGCTCAGCGGCTCACTTTGTAATTCTTCCTTCTAAACTTCGCTTATAGAGTATTTATGATGTGATAATTAGTTTTCACCATTATACGATAAGCGAAGAAGTAATGTCTCAATATCAAGGTTGTTGTTAGGATTGTTAGGGAGATTTTTTCTACTTTATTGATAATGTGTTTCCGACCCTTGTAAAACTTTTTCGGTGAATTAAATTGGGTCTTGCGATGAGATACTTTCCCTTACCATCACTTAGATATACACACACAGACATATGGGATTATAGGTAGTGAATAAATTATTTTTATATGATAGAAATTATTTTTAGCTTCCCGTAGATTCAAACGGTACGTCAAACGGACACCCGAGTCAAAATATACGAATTTGCAGAGTTTCAAAATAAACCCGTCCTAGTCTGCTTGCCCGAGGCCCCCTCGACGACTAGGTTTGTCGCCTGAGGCTTGCCTGGAAAAGCGTAGGCAAGGCCACCCCTCCCATACATTTTCCAGGAGCACCTAATTTCACCCATCTCCCTTGCCCGCTACCTCGTCCGACGAGGCTTTAGTGAGGGGTCTCGCTCGGAGATGCAATAAGATCGCCCGGCGAAGCGTGCCTGACATCAACATTGTTGTTGCGATTCCTGCACTAGACTAGTCCTAATTTCCATGTGATTCCAACACCAGTCTATTCCAAAATTCATAAAAATCAATACATGTTCATCATACAACATTAGCACATCAACATACTTGTTATGGGGATCAATTCATGGCATTATAACATCAAAATTCATTAAATTAGTCATAGATTCATCATATTATCGCATTCTTTAAAAACCCCAAGTTGAATCAAAACAGGAACACACAACAACCATGGCAATCATAACCCTGACATACCCATTATTATACAATATCCTTAGAGAGTTGGAACCCCACCCTTACCTTAGATCGAAGGTTCTCGAGCTCCTATAATGGATTCTCATTGCCCTAGCTTTCTCACTTTCATGCTTCAACTTCTCTCAGAGTGCGATCGTTCCAAATGGTACGATTCACTCTTTATTCTTCCTTTTTATTAGAATAACCCTTAGATCCTAATATGGTCTTCCATTCTTACCCTCACTAAATGTCAAGCAATGACCATCTTGTCCTCACTATTTTTACTCCTATTATTTAATTTAATTATTAAATAAATTCTAAGCAATTATTCTAAAATCCTAATAATTCCAACTAAATTATTTAACTTCAAAATAAGTCTCAGTACTGCTTTAATCTGATACTACTCCACATATAATATCATCAAAACATCTATTTCACCAAATAAATCACAAACAACCAATTGAATAATAAATTTAATATGCAGAGTGTTACAACTCTCCCCCACTTAGAATATTTTCATCCTCGAAAATTACCTGATGCAAACAACGCCAGGTAAGATTCTCGCATCTTACTCTCCAATTCCCACATCGCGTTCTCTCCGACAGCTCCTCCCCAAACTACTTTCACGAGAGCAATTCCCTTGCCTCTCATCTTCTTCATTTCACGATCATCGATTCTCCCAGGTATGGTGTATATTAATAAAATCAGAGTTATAAAATTTTGACATATAAATAGGATGCTACACTTTCAACTTAGTACAACGATATTTAATCGCATATAAAACAGATACATAACACTTAAATCATCGGATGAACATATAACAACAATTTTAGTCTTTAAAATGAAACAACTTTATTGCTTAAGCAGCGAAATCACAATTTTTAACTCAAATGACATAACATCTTTGTCCAACTGAAAACAACTTTAAAACAACAATGTACTTAACGAAGTCAACTTAAATTCAGCAACAGAAGTAAAATCCATAATAAAGCAACAAGTGTTCATCCCCCCGAGTTTTATGTATCAGAGTGACGATACCGATGTAAAATCAAGCTTCTCAAATGCACTTTTGTTTTGATGAAGACAAACCATGAGGGACAAAGAAGGAAAAGATTATTGATCAAGCTAAAAGCATCCATGGATAAAGTCTCCAGTTTAAACACTTATCTAATTTCAAGGTATAATGATAATACTTACTTTGAACTTAAGACATAGATGCTCGATGGTAAAAAGAAATATTTTATATTGCCCAAACCTTTACTCAAGTTTTTCTAAGCTAAAAATCATTTTTCACTTGAATGCAATCGATTTGCATATTAGTGAAATCGATTGCATGCTTAAATTTTTCAAAACATTTTGCTACTGTTTCTCAGTGCAATCGATTTGCATGTTTGTGAAATCAATTGCACTTAATCAACTTTTGCTACTGACTTCACATGCAATCGATTTACACTCTTGTGCAATCGATTGCACACTCAAAACTTTTGAAATTCTAGTTGTTGAAACCCCGTGCAATCGATTTACAGAAAGGGGGTAATTGATTGCATGTTGCATAATTTTGAAAAACAGCAGCTTTGCACATGCCTGTTCATAACACCATTTCATGGAAACCTTTCATTGAATCTTGGAAATTATTCATGATTCATCTCCAGAACTTTATGATGTTTCAAAAAGGTGCTATGAACATATAAATACTCATTTTCAAAATCATTACAACACCTCTTCCAATTATATTTTATGAATTTTCAAATATCAAACTCAAGCTTTTCTTCACTTTCATACACAAGTTTTCTGCACACTTTCACATATTATTAATCAGAAAACTTTGAGCATTATATATCTTGAGTCATTGTATACTATTATCATTGGAAGAGAAGATCAATTCATTGATTAAATCACTCAAAGTGATCATTACTACTCAAACTCACTCAAATCAAATATTGATAAATACTTACTTATTTTTCAGGATTGTTGGAAATAAGTTTAAGTGGTTTTATAAATCTTGTTTTTCCAGGATTGTTGGATACAAGTGAAGTCACTTTGAGAGGATTGTTATCATTGTTGACATAGTAAAAATCCAAGAGGATTGTTTTTGGTTTTGGGTAGTTCTTGTTTAAGTTTGCCACAATAAGGAAATCTCTTTCATGTTGAAAGGGGACTGGAGTACTCTCGGACTGTGAGGGGAACCATGATATATCGCTTGTGTCTCTTTATTTTTCTGTACTTTACTCTTTCATAAACTCACCATAATCCAGAAAAATAATATCCATCATCACTAAAACCAGAATTTTTTTAAAGTACCTAATTCACCCCCCCTCTTAGGCGCACTTCATACTTATAATTGGTATCAGAGCAGGTTATAGGTAACCTGTTCCTAAAAGATCCAGAATGGCTTCCACAAATCAAAATCCCATTTTCAGAGATGGTGGTATTAACAACAAGCCTCCTCTATTTTGTGGTGAATATTTTGACTTCTGGAAAATACACATGAAGGCACATCTAGAAGCACAAGGAGAATAAATATGGAATGCCATCGAGAATGGTCTATTTATCCCTATAATGGTAATCAATGGTGCTGGCTCATCAAAGCCTAAAAATTCATGGGACGAAGATGATAAGAAGAAGGTTCTCTATGATAAAAAGGCAATAAACCTTATTCAAGGTTCACTTAGAATGGATGAATTCTTCCGTGTCTCGGCATGCAAAACAACAAAAGAAATATGGGATACCTTGGTACAAACTCATGAAGGAATTGTTGAAGTTAAAAGATCAAGACTAAATACCCTAAGTCAAGAATATGAATTATTTCGAATGCATCCCAGAGAAACCATTCTTGATCTACAAAAGAGATTTGTGCACTTGATAAATCATCTAAATGCTCTTGGTAAGACTTTGACGAATGATGAACTAAATCTGAAAGTACTTAGGTCCTTAACTAGGAATGATAACCAAAGGTAACGACAATTTCAGAAAAGAAAAGTATCTCCTCCATGATGTCTGCAACACTGTTTGGGAAACTTCAAGAATATGAAACGGAACTCGGAAGACTTGAAAAACATGAAAATCAAGAGAAGAAATCCAAGAATATTTCTTTGAAGATAGATTCCAAGGAAGTTGAAAAGGAAGACAATCCGGAAGAAGATAAAAATTTCATGCTTCTTGTTAAAAGGCTTGGTAAGTTCT
The DNA here is from genome assembly GCA_948472305.1 of Vicia faba. Taxonomy (NCBI): domain Eukaryota; kingdom Viridiplantae; phylum Streptophyta; class Magnoliopsida; order Fabales; family Fabaceae; genus Vicia; species Vicia faba. The sequence goes on from OX451735.1 coordinate 1,457,810,926, forward strand.
TTGGTAGAAATGACAAATCATTTTCTCATTCAAAAGGAAAGAAACAATTTAAGAAAAAGGAAGCTTCCACATCAACACAAGAAGTCACATGTTATGAATGTGGTAAGCAAGGTCATATCAAGCCGGATTGTCCTAAACTCTCCAAGAAATGTGGCTACAAAAGAAAAAAGGGATTCAAAAACAAAAAGGCCTATGTTGCATGGGAGGATAATAAAATAAGTTCCTCATCCGATTCCGATAGTGATGAAAGTGCAAATCTAGCATTGATGGCCTCACACCATTCCGATGATGAAGACAATGAGGTTAGTAATGAATTCTCTCTTTTTGATAGTGATGCACAAGGTTCTATAGATGAACTATTGAATGAATGCAAAATTCTGTATAAAACTATTTCATCATAAAAGAAACAAATTTCATCCTTAGAAGAAAAATGTGAATCTATGGAAAAAGATTTCAAAGAAGAAAAACAAAAATTAAGTGATGAACAAAAACAGAATTTTGTATGCAAAAATTATGAATCACTCTCTTTCCAAATTGTTTAATTAAAAAGAGTCATTGAAAGATATGAAAAAGGCCAAATTGGATTGGAAGGTGTTCTTAGCCAACAAAGATACTCCAATGATAAAAGTGGACTTGGATATTCAAAGTTTTCAAAACCAAGTTCTAATAAAACTATCTTTGTTAAGGCTAGTGATCAATCATCCAAAGAGAAAGTGAACAAACCTAAAATAGTTCATCACTATCCTAAAAAGAAAACATTTCCTAAGAAGAAATCTTATCCTTATAGATATAGAAGTAACTTTGAACCTACTTGTTTTTATTGCGGTATTAAAGGCCATACACCTAATGCTTGCTGTGTTAGAAACTTTAGTGTGGCAAGTGGGAATTATGTGTGGGTAAAGAAAAGAACTAATTACGCAGGATCCAAAGTAACTTGGGTATCTAACAAACCCTAATTTGTTTTGCAGGTATGCTTGAAGACCACATGCAATATTTGGTATCTTGATAGTGGTTGTTCAAAGCATATGACGGGAGACATAAACCAATTTTCAAATCTAGTTCTAAAGGCCAAGGGTTTTGTCACTTATGGAGACAATAATAAGGGAAGAATTCTTGGCAAAGGCAAAGTTGGTGCTCCACCTTTCACATCCATTGAAGATGTTCTTTATGTTTAAGGACTAAAGCACAATCTTCTTAGTATTAGCCAACTTTGTGACAAAGGCTTCAAGATCAAGTTCACCAAGGATGAATGCTTGATAGAAGATGAAGTCACACATGAGGTTATACTTAAAGGTAAAAGAATCAATAATATATTCATGATTTCCCTTGATGATCCATCTTTGAAGGTAAAATGTCTCATGGCGAACAATGATGATTCATGGCTGTGACACAAAAGAATTGCTCATATTCACATGGAACACTTGAGTAAACTAATCAAGCATGATCTTGTCATTGGGTTGCCTAAGAGAAATTTCGTCAAAGATAGACTTTGTGATGCTTGTCAAAAAGGGAAACAAACAAAATCAACTTTCAAATCTAAAAATGTGGTGTCTACTGCAAGGCCACTACAACTGTTACATATGGACTTATTTGGTCCATCAAGAACAAGAAGTTTCAGAGGCAATGTATATGCTTTGGTTATTGTTGACGATTTATTTAGATATACTTGGACATTCTTTTTAGTGCAGAAAAGTGATGCATTCAAGGCGTTCAAGAAATATGCTAAACAAATTCAAAATGAGAAGTCTCTAACAATTGCCTCCATAAGAAGTGTTCATGGCGGAGAATTTCAAAATGCTCTATTTGAAGAATTTTGTGGAGAACATGGAATATCTCACAACTTCTCGGAACCAAGGACTCCTCAACAAAATGGAGTGGTAGAAAGAAAGAATAGGTCTCTTGTGGAACTTGCTAGAACGATTCTTAGCGATTTAAATCTTCCAAAATATTTTTGGGCGGATACGGTGAGCACGACATGTTTTGTTAGCAATAGAGTTAATATAAGACCGATCTTGAAGAAAACTCCATATGAACTATTCAAAGGGAGGAAACCAAACATTGCTTTCTTTCAAATTTTCGGATGCAAATGCTTTGTCTTAAACAACGACAAAGATAACCTTGGTAAGTTTGATGAAAAATCCGATGAAGGTATTTTTCTTGGCTACTCTCTTTCTAGTAAGGCATATAGAATCTACAACAAAAGAACTTTAACAATTGAAGAATCAATGCATGTATCTTTTGATGAATCTAACCCCTCCAAGGAGGATAATATTGTTTGTGATGATGATGATGATGAAATACTAGGAGGTCCTCAAGAAAATACTTCCAAAGATCAACCAATTCAACTGGAAGAATCACCCCAACAAGAATCAAATCTCAATGATCTACCAAAAGATTGGAGAACTCATAGAGATCATCCTATCGATAAAGTAATTGGTGATATAAGTCAAGGTGTGACAACAAGATTAAATCTCAAAGATTCTTGCCTAAACATGGCATTTGTCTCTCAAATTGAACCTTCCAAAGTTGATGAAGCCTTAGGAAACGACCAATGGATTATCGCGATGTAAGAAGAATTAAATCAATTTGAAAGGAATCAATTTTGGGAACTTGTCCCTAGGACAAAAAACAAACACATTATTGGAACAAGATGGGTGTTTAAAAACAAACTTGACGAAAATGGAATAATTGTTCGGAACAAAGCAAGGTTGGTAGCACAAGGCTACAATCAAGAAGAAGGAATAGATTTTGAAGAAACTTTCGCTCTGGTTGCAAGTTGTTGTACCCCAAAATTTGTCCTCCCATATTTCTCAAAACATTTCAAGAAAAATTCACAAGTCCAACCCGGCGCATCATATTCAGGTGTTCTTTCACCAAGATATCTCTGATAACGTATTCTCAAATTCAGGTTCGGCTCAAGAGTCAATTCTTTAAAGAAGGTATCCGAATGTGTAAGTTTTCTTGAAGAAATATGGTGAAAAAGTGTGCTGAAAGTGCAGTTTTTACGCGCTAAAAAATTCATAACTTGAAGATCGTAGCTCGTTTTGAACCCGTTCCAGTGGCCAAAATTCCGTCTTGACATTATCTACGTTTTCATCTCTCACGGCTGGAAGCCAATTTCGATCAGAAGGTCTTCAAAAATGTGGATTTATCAAGTATTTTCATACAGAAAATTTGTGACAGAAGTTTATTTGCGTCATGTTCAGAAAATCATAACTTGGTCGATTTTCATCGTATCGAGCTGGTTCCGGCGCCAAAATTTCACAAATTGAGTTGGCTACATTTTCACAGAAGGTATTGAGTTCAAACGGTATTCAAAAGGCCTTCGTTTTTTGCTCAGAGTGCGTGACACGCTGAAAATCCTGAATGCTGAATATTATTTCATCTGGGTCGAAACTTCGAAAATTCATAACTCGGTCAATTTTTATCGGATTTGGCTCATATTTTTACACAAGGTCCCTGACTCATAGATCTACAACTTTGCTTCAAAAGTCGAGACTGGATTATGCACCGATCAATACCAGTTTTTTATTGAAGAACGTGTCAGAGTCGACACTAGAGCCCAAAATAAGTTTGTCTGCGCTGAAACTTCAAAAATTCATAACTAATTCACCGTTTATCCGATTGAGCCGATTTTCGGACAGGAGTTAGTTATCGATGTCGGCTACATTTTGATTTCACATTTCAACTTCAAAAATTGCACTTAAGTCCCTGCTATTTAGCTTGGAAAGTGACGAACTCAAGTGAACATTGGAGGCCCAATTGCACATTCAAAGCCCATTTTCTTTACCCTAATTTCCATTATATAATCACCTTCTTTTCACACAAACCAGAGAGGAGGAAAAGAGAGAAAAAACCTTGCCACAACACTGTTAGAATATCAAATTCTTTCAAGAACCCTAAAACCTTGAAATCCTTATTACAAATCCCTCTCTCACTACAAACAAGCCATCACAGTTACAAACCAACACCTCATTACTTCTTCAGTAAGGATAAAGCTGGCTTGATCTCCATGATCCAAAGGGTATAAAAGCATTCAGGTCACTAATTTTCCAGTAAGGGTAAGATTGATTTGATCTCTATGATCAAAAAGGTATAATCATTCATACATGTGCCTAAACATTAAATTTTTTCATATATTGGCTTTATTTGCATTTTATGATTTTATTTAATGTGTTCGTGAGATTCAACACTGCAGATTTAGACAGGATCCCATGCAGGTTCATTAAGGAACATTGAGGCCAAAAGCCAAAAGGCCAAAAGCCAAATGGCCAAAAGCCAAAAGTCAAAAGCCAAAAGCCAAAAGCCAAATGGCCAAAGTAGAACAACTTATGCATGACGAGACAGACATCCTGAGAAGATTAAGGAACGTTGAGGCCAGAACACAAATGGCCAACAGCCAGAACACAAATGGCCATGAAACCCAATCCAATGGCCAAAGAATGCAGACCACGGTACTCAGGAGTCAATGAACACGCACGTGATGCCAGAAAGTCAAACAAGGCCTTTGTCTAATGGGCCAGAATCCTTCAAAAAAATCTCCCTTTGGGTCTGAATACCCCCATGGTTTGCACATTTTTAATTTTTATTTGATTTTTTTTCTAATTCTTTTTTAATGTTTTAATTATTTCTCTTTACCATAAAATAATTTTCACAATAATAAATACAGAAAAAATCAAAAATGTTTATTGTTATTAATATTAATTTCACTATTATTATTTTTGTAAATAAATGTTAAATAATTAATTTAGTTAAATTAGGTTAAAACTTTAATCTTTTTCTTAATAAATTAAAATATGTAGAAATTAGGTTTTTTTTAGCATTTTCATCCTTTTCCTAATAAATAATTTTTTCCTATTATCATTATTAGTAATTACTAATTTATTTTGTAAATAAACATGTACATAAATTCTTTAGTAAATTAAGTTAAACTTTGACGTTTTTCATTAGTAATTAAAAATAACTTAGAACTAGGGTTTCCTCTTAATTTTAATTTTCTTAATTTTCATAAATACAAAAACATAAAAAACAATTTCTTTTTTTAATTAAATAATAATTAGACTTTTAATTTCAATTTAATTTCAAAAGGGTCAAAACCCTCGGACGTCCTAACTTTTATTCTTTCGCGCGTTATTCTTTTTTTCGAATATTATGTAACTGTTCAAGCCATGTAATAGTAACTAGGTTTTACTTTCCGCATTTTATTAAAAACGGGTCTTTGTAATTTGGCGATGTATAGACTCGCGCCTTGTAATAGCGTAGGACTTTATTTTCCGCATTTAAATTTCCGCACTTTTAAACTGCTAAACTTTGCATGAAAGAATGAATGGCCTAAATTAAAAACAAGCGTAGATCCCCATGATACATGTACAAGATAAAACATAACATGAAAATAACACACAAATTCACACACCACTCTTAGGGTACGCCTCACTGTTGCCTTGCCCTCGAAACGTGATCGTCGAGTATAGGACGTTTTAGTAAGTCCTTATGTCCATGACATGATCCAGTTGCCTCGAAACGGTTGCCTCGGAATTAAAAAGGATCAATGGCATAAGGATAGCTTCTAAGGTGTCCTACTGTTGCTCTGGTGACCACACTGTCCCTAACAAACGAATTGACCCGAACACCTCCAACGGTGGTGCTACCTACCTCTCAATGGTGGGATGGCACTATTCTTAAGGACATTTACACAGCCTAATTCCTTAGGGTAGGTAGATGACTCATAGATACTTGCTCTATTCAAAAACAAATCAAACTCTTCTCACACCGACACTTTTCAAAAAGCTTTCAAAACAATTTTTCAAACACTCTTGAGGACTGATACAAGAGTCATTCTGAAATCTTTAAACGAAACTTTTTTCAAACCCACTCACATTTTGAAAAGCAAACATTTTGAAAACACAATGAGCAAGTATCTAAGAGCCCATGGATAACCATGGATAGAAAGGGTGCTAACACCTTCCCTTTCTATAAATCTACCTCCCGAACCGAGAAACTATCTCATAAGGAATTTTGCTGTGCTTTTGTCCTGTCCATGTTTGAGAAAATAAAAGACGGTGGCGACTCTTGCTTCCGCGACATTTCGCGAACCAGCGTTAAACAGTCAGTTCCAGATCCACCGATCACAGAACTGGCGACTCTGCTGGGGAGAAACTTATAAAGTGAGGTGTACCTTAGGACTAAGATCACTTGTGTTTTCAGTTGTTGTGTTTGTTTACTTTATTATTGTGGGCTGCATCGGAGTTACATAGATCCTAACCCGGATCTTGGGATACCCTGTTAGGTAGCATAAGCTATGAGGGACCTGTCCGGCGTAGACCGACACGGGTGAAACAGTGGCTACATTGGTGTGGCACCTTGGTCTGTACCGATATCCCTTGTGTCGCAACGAGGAGAATATGGGTCTTCCGAGGAGTCATTAAGCACCAACCGACCTTAGAACCTTAAATGATCCAACTTGGCCAATAGAACAGTAGTAGTATGCTACGCCCATTGAGGCTAAACTCTTGTGATAGTTCTGGCTGCAAGAAAAGATTGTGATGCTGGAGTTATGACCGATTGAGGGTAGTCAGTGATATTGGGATCCTCTAGAACCCGGTTACTTCTGATAGAACAGGTCTTAACCAACAAACTGAAAGAGGGTAATACCTAAACTTCATGCTGGCCTAAAATCTAAGGGCTCTTTTGTGTGACTTGTGTGCCTTCATACTTGAACTACTTGCATACTTGTTATCTGACACTTGAGTTTCTTGCAGGTTTTGTTTACAGTCCTTAATCTGGACTCATAACAGGGTTTACTTACATCACTCCATGCATAGCATAACATCATACAATTGCATACATCCTGCATAAGAACTAACCCATTTCAAGGATCTCAAGGGCTTGTGATGCAGGTCATGATGAACCAACTGTCTAGCAAGGGGCAAATGGGATTTATTTTCCTCTAGCCAAGGTTGATGACTTGAGTCAGGGGCTAGGACCCACTCGATATGGTGAGCCTTGACTCTTGAAGAAGGACTCTCTACAATATGCAGTTCCTTCCATCAAGCTACAAAATTCAAATGCTAACAATTTTCTTGTTTACCCTGCGAGATCCTTGGAAACATTGCATGCATACATACATATCATTGCATTACAGCTACCCCTTTTACATGTTGCTTACCTTCTTCGCTGTTTATTTCAGCTCGCCATCATGAATCCTGAATCATCTACCGAGCAATCCATCAAGGCCCTCCAGGCTCAGAACGCCCAGTTCCAAGAGTTGATCATGAGTTTGGCCCAGGGGAAACAAGATCTGAAGACCCTGCTTTTGAAAAAGAAGAAGAAGAGGACGGTGTTGTTCAACCCTAGACGCAAGTCTGGGAATGGATCACGAAATGAAGTTGAGCAGACTACCCCATCTGTTGGGAAAGACAGTCCCCAAGAAAGGGAGGTTCCTAGTCCAGTGGTCTCCGACAACGAGACCGATTACAATGATGAGCAGTACCCTCCAGCTGAGGACAGGTATAAACAGTTGGAAGACCGGCTAAGTGCCATGGAGATACAAAAAGTGCCCGGCCTGGACTTCGAGGATCTAGGTCTGTCTTCTGGGGTAGTAATCCCGCACAAATTCAAGGCACATGCCTTTGCAAAATACGACGGGGCATCCTGTCCTAAGCTGCATCTCAGGTCTTACACAAGGAGGATCCAACCCTACACGGCTGACAAGAATTTATGGATTCACTTCTTTCAGGATAGTCTGTCTGGAACCCAACTCGACTGGTTCTATCAACTGAATGGAGCTAATATCCGCAACTGGGAGGATTTGGCCACTGCATTCTACAAGCAGTACCAGTACAATGCCGACCTTGCTCCCACGCGCACTCAGCTTCAGGGAATGTCTATGGGTGCAGGCGAAGGTTTTAAAGAATATGCTCAAAAATGGAGGGACCTGGCTGGAAGGGTACAACCACCTCTGACTGACCGCGAGCTCGTCGACATGTTCTTGGGGACCCTGTCTGGTCCATTCTTCAACCACCTGATTGGGAATTCTGCTGCCGGGTTTACAAATCTGATCTTAACCGGGGAAAGAATAGAAGCTGGCATCAAGGCGGGGAAAATACATAATGGTGATTCCTCAAACATTGAGAAGAAACCATCCAAGAGAGAATCTAGTGCTGTCAACGCGGTAACTATTGCAAAGCCGACCGGTGCTCCTCAGCGTCACAATCAACAAAGGGAAGAGAGACCTAAAAGGCAATTTACTCCCCTCGGCATGACTTTGTCACAGATATTGCCACGACTGCTGGAAACCAAGTTGGTAACTCTCATGGACCCTCCAAAGAATCCTAACAGGACACCTTCAAGGTACAACCCCAATGTTCGCTGCGCCTATCATTCTGACAGCCCGGGGCATGCTACAGATGACTGTTGGATTTTGAGAAATAAGGTCCAGGATCTGATTGACGCAAAGGAAGTCCAGCTCGACTCTCCAGAGGCTCCCAATGTGACCACTGCTCCCCTGCCCAAACATGGCTAGGATTGGAAACTTTTGTTCATTTGAATGTTCAGATTGTAATTTTCCTTGGTTGTTCAAACATTTTATTTCATGTCAAACTTGGTTATTTCATTAATGCATTACACATGTCTGTTTTGAAGTAATTATTTCGTATTCACTATATGCAAACTGTTTTCATATTTTTGTGATGATCAACTCTTGATTGATAATTCTAAGCCTCTTGAGGGAGGATGACGAAAACGATACCATGATCTCTACAGTATGCTTTTGAACAGACCCCGCTGATGAGGTACAGGCATTGTTTCAATTCCTAAACACTGGAGTTATAAGGAAGATAATCCCTCGTCAACCCCTTTGAGCCAAAGAAGTAGGAGTTTTTCTTTTCGAAATTTAAAACCCTTAATCATAACCTGGGGCAGGGTAGTCTCTCAGTTGATCCAAGTGCATAACGAATGGCACCAAAGAGGTCCTTACAAAACAAAAGACAGTGATGGTTCCGAACAATCATACAGACAGGCAGTCATTACTTCTCAAAATAAAAACCCATTAAGTCAAAACCTATGAAGGAGACTTACAAAACTGGGGCATCCCGCTGACTGTAATTCCAAAAAGAAACAGTTCAGGCAAAAAACAGGGATAATGAAAGAAAAAGAAAGAGGTCTTACAAACCCTAAACCAAACAAAAATGACTGCCTATTCAAATAAACGTTCAACATCCGAACCATCACTGGAATTTCAGAGCAAAGACTCAAACAAGGTCTAACACACGATCAACTGAGTTTAGGATCGAAGAACATCACGAAGAGAGGGTGGGTACAAATAAATTTTGAGCCTTTATCCTTTGTTTCTTAAACCGTGAACCAGGCCACGTTATAACCCTTAAAAGTCCTAGCTGAAGCATGAGTTAGTTCAAAAGAATACTGTTACCAAAGGTATCCTGACTCCTTAAGGCTTGCTATAAAATATTGAGTTGACATCACATTTTACAAAATTTGCTGGTTTTACTGAAAAATGCATTTTTCAAAAACTTCAAGACAGACATAAGCTTTGCATTTTTAACATAACTTTGTTTGCATATGAATTTTTGTTTGAACAGCATAGAAATTCGCACGACGAATGCCTAATGAATAAAAGCACCTCCAATCAAGGGACATGGCCTGATCATTGTCCATCATCTGGGGCAGTCCAGTCAAGATTCAAGGAATCTCTCAAGATGCTAAACAGCCAGGGGCAAACCTCCGCCTGAGCCACTTGGGGCATTGGACATGAATTCCCAGCAACAAATCTTGTATGACCAAACATCTTCTGGTAGCGTGGCAACACAATAACAGGGGAACCTCCCTACATCCTAAGAGCATGGACATAGTCGGAAAAAATACTACGCGTAATCAAAGACCCGCTAGGTTGACACACCTAGGCAAAAATAAGGGCTTCGGCGAACCAAAAGGGTTCGGGCAAAAATGAGGGATGAAATGAAAAAAATCTGTATATCCGACAAGTCGAAAACCTGAAAAGGCGGCTTGGGCAAAAATGGGTATCCCGGTGGACTGAAAACCCGAAAGGGCGGTCCAGGCAAAAGTTAGGGATCAAAGCGTATGACTATGTCCTGTCATCTCGTCACTTGCCTACCAGAAGAAGATTTGTCAATTGGCAGTCATCAAACACCTTCACAGGTACCTTCTTCTCCAACAGAAACTGGGGCAATAATGAGTTGTCTAAATGATCCGGTTGCCCTGTCCACCGAAGTGCCAAGGTAAGTTCAGCTGAAGAATGCGACCAAGATACCTTCATTTCCAACAGAGCACAACAACGAAATCCCCAGCGGAGTTATCATCAAATCTCAGCGAAGTATCTCTTCCCACAGAGTAATTCCCCGCAGAGTAATCTCTTCGCCAAGTTTATTCCCCAACGGAGTTATCTTCTCCGACCGGTATTCTTGCAATCATCATCCCCAACGGAAACGAAGAATCTCACTCTTCAACATCAGCCCAGGATTTGACTTCCCGGCATCCGTCAAGGATCTATTTTCCTAGACGCAGATACATTCATAAACATCACATTGTTATACATCATGATACATGCATATACGCATCATATCATACAATCTCAGGTGTTGAAAAATATTATTGCTTGATCCATATCATGCATTGCATATGACTGACCTTTACCTTTCAGGAAGGATACAGTTAAAAGATCAGCTATGTAGACGAATACAGTCAAAAGAGACCAACCCAGTCAAAGAATACAAATCCAGTTAAATCAACGCCTAAAGATTTCTCTGATACAACTCGTCGTTATAGACACTCGTCGTTATAGACACTCGTCGTTATAGACACTCGTCGTCATAGACACTCGTCGTTATAGACACTCGTCGTCATAGACACTCGTCGTTATAGACACTCGTCGTTATAGACACTCGTCGTTATAGACACTCGTCGTTATAGACACTCGTCGTTATAGACACTCGTCGTTATAGACACCCGTCGTTATAGACACTCGTCGTTATAGACACCCGTCGTTATAGACACCCGTCGTTATAGACACTCGTCCTTATAGACACTCGTCGTTATAGACACCCGTCGTTATAGACACTCGTCGTTATAGACACCCGTCGTTATAGACACCCGTCGTTATAGACACCCGTCGTTATAGACACTCGTCGTTATAGACACTCGTCGTTATAGACACTCGTCGTTATAGACACTCGTCGTTATAGACACCCGTCGTTATAGACACTCGTCGTCGTAGACACCCGTCGTTATAGGCACTCGTCGTTATAGACACCCGTCGTTATAGACACTCGTCGTCGTAGACACCCGTTGTTATAGACACTCGTCGTCATAGACACCCGTTGTTATAGACACCCGTCGTCATAGACACTCGTCGTTATAGACACTTGTCGTTATAGACACTCGTCGTTATAGACACTCGTCGTTATAGACACTCGTCGTTATAGACACTCGTCGTTATAGACACTCGTCGTTATAGACACTCGTCGTTATAGACACTCGTCGTTATAGACACTCGTCGTCATAGACACTCGTCGTTATAGACACTTGTCGTTATAGACACCCGTCGTTATAGACACTCGTCGTTATAGACACCCGTCGTCATAGACACCCGTCGTTATAGACACTCGTCGTTATAGACACTTGTCGTTATAGACACTCGTCGTTATAGACACCCGTCGTTATAGACACTCGTTGTTATAGACACTCGTCGTTATAGACACTCGTCGTTATAGACACTCGTCGTTATAGACACCCGTCGTCATAGACACTCGTCGTTATAGACACTTGTCGTTATAGACACTTGGCGTTATAGACACTCGTCGTTATAGACACTCGTCGTTATAGACACTCGTTGTTATAGACACTTGTCGTTATAGACACTCGTCGTTATAGACACTCGTTGTTATAGACACCCGTCGTCATAGACACTCGTCGTTATAGACACTCGTCGTTATAGACACTCGTCGTTATAGACATTCGTCGTTATACACACTCGTCGTTATAAAAACTCGTCGATAAAGACCACCCGTCCATGGAAATAACCTGTCAGTAGAGACAACTCACCAACCTTTCTGAATTCCAGACTCGATTCCTGTATCTTGCCAGGGCACGTCTGAAGAGTTTGAAGATCCGATTCCTGTATCTTGCCAGGGTGTATCTGTTGACGACTATTTTTCCAGATTCGATTCCTGTATCTAGCCAGGGCGCATCTGTGAGTAGCTGATTATAGACTCGATACCTGTATCCGGCCAGGGCACATCTACATGAAGAGTTTGAAGATCAACTCCTGTAACAGGCCAGATAATTATTTTCTTTCTCAGGTACACAAGTTCTCGCTAAGGAATCTCGTACGCGATCGACACCTAGATGGCATCTATAATCCCATCCACATACTGACAGTCTCCAAATGGAATCTATAAGCCCATTCCCGACAAGGTTCTGTCACACTTCCAGAGGGCAGCTATAAGCCCATTCTTCTATTCATCAGTCTCCAAATGACATCTGTAAGCCCATTCCTATCATCACACTGCTGACACTCTACTATGTGAGTGCAAATTTCTGGGCACTCTAGTGTTCAATTATCTTCCACCTTTGGATCACGAAAGGCACGCAAGCCAATCTACATCCTCAGGATTGAACAGGGGCAACTGTTGTACCCCAAAATTTGCCCTCCCATATTTCTCAAAACATTTCAAGAAAAATTCACAAGTCCAACCCGGCGCATCATATTCAGGTGTTCTTTCACCAAGATATCTCTGATAAAGTATTCTCAAATTCAGGTTCGGCTCAAGAGTCAATTCTTTAAAGAAGGTATCCGAATGTGTAAGTTTTCTTGAAGAAATATGGTGAAAAAGTGTGCTGAAAGTGCAGTTTTTACGCGCTAAAAAATTCATAACTTGAAGATCGTGGCTCGTTTTGAACCTGTTCCAGTGGCCAAAATTCTGTCTTGACATTATCTACGTTTTCATCTCTCACGGATGGAAGCCAATTTCGATCAGAAGGTCTTCAAAAATGTGGATTTATCAAGTATTTTCATACAGAAAATTTGTGACAGAAGTTTATTTGCGTCATGTTCAGAAAATCATAACTTGGTCGATTTTCATCGTATCGAGCTGGTTCCGGCGCCAAAATTTCACAAATTGAGTTGGCTACATTTTCACAGAAGGTATTGAGTTCAAACGGTATTCAAAAGGCCTTCGTTTTTTGCTCAGAGTGCGTGACACGCTGAAAATCCTGAATGCTGAATATTATTTCATCTGGGCCGAAACTTCGAAAATTCATAACTCGGTCAATTTTTATCGGATTGGGCTCATATTTTTACACAAGGTCCCTGACTCATAGATCTACAACTTTGCTTCAAAAGTCGAGACTGGATTATGCTCCTATCAATACCAGTTTTTTATTGAAGAACGTGTCAGAGTCGACACTGGAGCCCAAAATAAGTTTGTCTGCGCTGAAACTTCAAAAATTCATAACTAATTCACCGTTTATCCGATTGAGCCGATCTTCGGACAGGAGTTAGTTATCGATGTCGGCTACATTTTGTTTTCACATTTCAACTTCAAAAATTGCACTTAAGTCCCTGCGATTTAGCCTGGAAAGTGACGAACTCAAGTGAACATTGGAGGCCCAATTGCACATTCAAAGCCCATCTTCTTTACCCTAATTTCCATTATATAATCACCTTCTTTTCACACAAACCAGAGAGGAGGAAAAGAGAGAAAAAACCTTGCCACAACACTGTTAGAATATCAAATTCTTTCAAGAACCCTAAAACCTTGAAATCCTTATTACAAATCCCTCTCTCACTACAAACAAGCCATCACAGTTACAAACCAACACCTCATTACTTTTTCAGTAAGGATAAAGCTGGCTTGATCTCCATGATCCAAAGGGTATAAAAGCATTCAGGTCACTAATTTTCCAGTAAGGGTAAGATTGATTTGATCTCTATGATCAAAAGGGTATAATCATTCATACATGTGCCTAAACATTAAATTTTTTCATATATTGGCTTTATTTGCATTTTATGATTTTATTTAATGTGTTCGTGAGATTCAACACTGCAGATTTAGACAGGATCCCATGCAGGTTCATTAAGGAACGTTGAGGCCAAAAGTCAAATGGCCAAAAGCCAAAAGCCAAATGGCCAAAAGCCAAAAGTCAAAAGCCAAAAGCCAAAAGCCAAATGGCCAAAGTAGAACAACTTATGCATGACGAGACAGACATCCTGAGAAGATTAAGGAACGTTGAGGCCAGAACACAAATGGCCAACAGCCAGAACACAAATGGCCATGAAACCCAATCCAATGGCCAAAGAATGCAGACCACGGTACTCAGGAGTCAATGAACACGCACATGATGCCAGAAAGTCAAACAAGGCCTTTGTCTAATGGGCCAGAATCCTTCAAAAAACCTCCCTTTGGGTCTGAATACCCCATGGTTTGCACATTTTTAATTTTTATTTGATTTTCTTTTCTAATTCTTTTTTAATGTTTTAATTATTTTTCTTTACCATAAAATAATTTTCACAATAATAAATACAGAAAAAATCAAAAATGTTTATTGTTATTAATATTAATTTCACTATTATTATTTTTGTAAATAAATGTTAAATAATTAATTTAGTTAAATTAGGTTAAAACTTTAATCTTTTTCTTAATAAATTAAAATATGTAGAAATTAGGTTTTTTTTAGCATTTTCATCCTTTTCCTAATAAATAATTTTTTCCTATTATCATTATTAGTAATTACTAATTTATTTTGTAAATAAACATGTACATAAATTCTTTAGTAAATTAAGTTATACTTTGACGTTTTTCATTAGTAATTAAAAATAACTTAGAACTAGGGTTTCCTCTTAATTTTAATTTTCTTAATTTTCATAAATACAAAAACATAAAAAACAATTTCTTTTTTTAATTAAATAATAATTAGACTTTTAATTTCAATTTAATTTCAAAAGGGTCAAAACCCTCGGACGTCCTAACTTTTATTCTTTCGCACGTTATTCTTTTTTTCCGAATATTATGTAACTGTTCAAGCCATGTAATAGTAACTAGGTTTTACTTTCCGCATTTTATTAAAAACGGGTCTTTGTAATTTGGCGATGTATAGATTCGCGCCTTGTAATAGCGTAGGACTTTATTTTCCGCATTTAAATTTCCGCACTTTTAAACTGCTAAACTTTGCATGAAAGAATGAATGGCCTAAATTAAAAATAAGCGTAGATCCCCATGATACATGTACAAGATAAAACATAACATGAAAATAACACACAAATTCACACACCACTCTTAGGGTACGCCTCACTGTTGCCTTGCCCTCGAAACGTGGTCGTCGAGTATAGGACGTTTTAGTAAGTCCTTATGTCCATGACATGATCCAGTTGCCTCAAAACGGTTGCCTCGGAATTAAAAAGGATCAATGGCATAAGGGTAGCTTCTAAGGTGTCCTACTGTTGCTCTGGTGACCACACTGTCCCTAACAAACGAATTGACCCGAACACCTCCAACGGTGGTGCTACCTACCTCTCAATGGTGGGATGGCACTACCTTAAGGACATTTACACAGCCTAATTCCTTAGGGTAGGTAGATGACTCATAGATACTTGCTCTATTCAAAAACAAATCAAACTCTTCTCACACCGAAACTTTTCAAAAAGCTTTCAAAACAATTTTTCAAACACTCTTGAGGACTGATACAAGAGTCATTCTGAAATCTTTAAATGAAACTTTTTTCAAACCCACTCACATTTTGAAAAGCAAACATTTTGAAAACACAATGAGCAAGTATCTAAGAGCCCATGGATAACCATGGATAGAAAGGGTGCTAACACCTTCCCTTTCTATAAATCTACCTCCCGAACTGAGAAACTATCTCATAAGGAATTTTACTGTGCTTTTGTCCTGTCCATGTTGGAGAAAATAAAAGACGGTGGCGACTCTTGCTTCCGCGACATTTCGCGAACCAGCGTTAAATAGTCAGTTCCAGATCCACCGATCACACAAGTTTAGAAGCTATTCGTCTCTTACTTGTCTATGCTTGCTCATTAAATTTTCAGCTTTTCCAAATGGATGTCAAAAGCGCATTCTTGAATGGATATATCACTGAAGAAGTCTACGTTAAGCAACCCCCGGGGTTCGAATATTTCAAGAATCCATTTCATGTATTTAAATTGAGAAAAGCTCTCTATGGGTTGAAACAAGCACCAAGGGCATGGTATGATCATTTAAGTAACTTCTTATGCGAAAAAGGTTTTGAAAATGGCAAAGTTGACAAGACTCTATTTATCAAGAAAATCAAAGATGACACTTTGCTAGCTCAAGTCTATGTTGACGATATCATTTTCGGATCTTCAAACCAAGAAATGTGTGAAGAATTTTCAGCAATGATGCAAGTAGAATTTGAGATGTCCATGATAGGTAAAATGAATTATTTTCTTGGACTTAAAATCAAACAATTAAAAGATAGCATCTTCATCAACCAATCCAAGTATTGCAAGGAACACTTGAAAAGATTTGACATGGATAACTGTAAGGCAATGTCTACACCAATGGGTTCTGATACATATGTTGATCAAGATGAATTAGGTGTTTCCATCGATATTACAAAGTATCGAGGTATGATTGGATCCTTATTATACTTGACGGAAAGCCGTCCTGACATAATGTTTAGTGTTTGTCTATGTGATCGGTGGATCTGAAACTGACTGTTTAACGCTGGTTTCGCGAAATGTCGCGGAAGCAAGAGTCGCCACCGTCTTTAATTTTCTCCAACATGGACAGGACAAAAGCACAACAAAATTCCTTATGAGATTATCTCTCGGTTCGGGAGGTAGATTTATAGAAAGGGAAGGTGTTAGCACCCTTTCTATCCATGGTTATCCATGGGCTCTTAGATACTTGCTCATTGTGTTTTCCAAAATTGTTTGCTTTTCAACTGTGAGTGGGTTTGAAAAAGTTTTGTTTAAAGATTTCAGATCGACTCTTGTATCAGTCCTCAAGAGTGTTTGAAAAAATTATTTTGAAAGCTTTTTGAAAAGTGTCGGTGTGAAAAGAGTTTTGTTTGTTTTGAATAGAGCAAGTATCTATGAGTCATCCACCTACCCTAAGGAATTAGGCTGTGTAAATGTCCTTACGATAGTGCCATCCCACCATTGAGAGGTAGGTAGCACCACCGTTGGAGGTGTTCGGGTCAATTCGTTTGTAGGGACAGTGTGGTCACCAGAGTAACAGTAGGACACCTTAGAAGCTACCCTTATGCCATTGATCCTTTTTAATTCCGAGGCAACCGTTTCGAGGCAACTGGATCATGTCATGGACATAAGGACTTACTAAAACGTCCTATACTCGACGACCACGTTTTGAGGGCAAGGCAACAGTGAGGCGTACCCTAAGAGTGGTGTGTGAATTTGTGTGTTATTTTCATGTTATGTTTTATCTTGTACATGTATCATGGTGATCTACGCTTGTTTTTGATTTAGGCCATACATTCTTTCATGCAAAGTTTAGCAGTTTTAAGAGTGCGGAAATTTAAATGCGGAAAGTAAAATCCTACGCTATTACAAGGCGCGGGTCTATACATCGCCAAATTACAAAGACCCGTTTTAATAAAAATGCGGAAAGTAAATAAATTCCTAATTACTATTACATGGCTTGAGCAATTACATAATATTGAAAAAAGAAAAATAAGAATAAATGCGCGAAAGAATTAAAGTCGAACGTTCGAGGGCGTTGGACCCTTTTGGAATTAAATTGAATTAAAAAAGTTAATTAATTATTTTATTAAAAGAAAGAAATGTTTTTTAGGTTTTTTTGGTTTTTTATGGAATAAGAAAAGAATTAAAAATTAGAAGGAAACCCTAGTTCTAAATATTTTTAATTATTAAAGAAAGGGTTAAAGTTTAAAACCTAATTTATGCTAATTAATTATTTACATATTTATTTACAAAGATATTTAATAATAATAATAATAATGAGAAAAAAGTATTTATTGAAAAAAAGATAAAAAGTTTAAGAACCCTAATTCTACTTATTTTATTTATTAAGAAAAATGTTAAAATTGAAACTCAAATTAACTAAATTAATTATTAAACTTTATTTACAAAAATAATAATGGTGAAATTAATATTAATAAAAATAAACATTTTTTTATTTTTCTGTATTTTATATTATGAAAAGTTATTTTATGGAATTAAAAGAAATAATTAAAACATTAAAAGAATTAAAAGAAAATGAAAATGGTGCAAACCATGGGGGGTATCAAGCCCATTTAGGAGGTTTTTGAAGCATTTTTGGCCCACCAGAACAAGGCCTCGTTTGACTTTTCCAGCTTGGGTGCGTATCCATTGACTGACGTGCATGGTAGGCATCCTCCTGTAGCCTTTGGATTGAAGCTCATGGGCGCGTGGCAGGCTTGGATGTGAGGTAGCATGATGAGCCCTTTGATGAACACTGCATGGGAATAAGTTGAACAAAATAATAGAAATTATTTGGGGGGGACCTGGGATTCGAACCCAGGTCCCAAGGATGGCATGACACATTCCCAACCACTGAGGCACTCAAACACATTCGTTAGTAATATGGAAAAGAAAAATTATATAGGAAAACTGCATTATATGCTAGCAAACAAAAAGACGCGCGCGGAATTTGAACACACCAACGCCTTGATACCACGTAGGTCGTCTTCTACCTTTTCTGCAAAATATGAAGCATATAGCGGGGGTTTTAAACCCCCACAAAATACAGTAAAAATAAAAATAGCGATTAGCTCCTCACACCATATAAAAAGGGCGCGAATAGTTCATTGGATTCGTCCTGTCCTTCTCAATTCAACCAGCGGTGTTTGGGGTTCCAATTTTACAGTATGGGGAAATCCCCAATTTGAAGCTTGAACAAACCTAAAATGCTTTAATGGTGAATCAAGATTTAACACGTTAAAATGCAATTGGATTATCCTATTAGCTTCAGAAAGCCCCTAGCAATACAAAACAATAAAAAAATGGATCAAATGCTTATGAAATGTGATATACAGTTTTGAAAAATGAAGCACACCGAATGAGTTATATGGCACGATTTCTTGAAGTTCTTGACTTGTTTCTGATTGCTAAAGCTTCCTAGAGATACCAGGAATGTGTTTTGATTGAAATGGAGGTTTAAAACGTGCTGCAAGGTGGTTTTCAGATTGGCTTTTTTCTTTTCAAAATTTCAAATGTGTTTGGCCGTTTTTGAGCTTTTTAGGTCGTGAATCCCCTTGTGATAGCTTGCACATTTGTTATGTAAAGAGTTTCAATCAGAATTAAGAGCCTTGAAGCCTTGCATTCATGTTTGAGATTTGGCCATAACCTCCATTGAAACCACTTTCCATTTTTGTGTCAAATTTGAATTCTTGCTTGGTATAGCCCCTTGCACGAATTTGGAATGTGCATGATGGTGTATCAAAGCATTTCAATACAAAATATATCCCCTAATTAATTTCTTTGATTTTTATTTGATTTTAAAAGATTTAAAATGAATTAAATCAAATAAAATTAAATAAAAATGGAAAAATTAATTTTAAATCTTGAAATAATTTGTGGGACACGTGGGAAGCATGGCCAAGCTGAAACAAGTGGAAAAAGTGGGCCCCTTTTGTCAAAAATGAAGTTTCAAGGATAATTGACTTTGGCCATTTCAAAAAAATTTCCCAACTTCTCCAATGCATATCTTGCTCAATTTTGAAGCTATGAACATGTTCTTGGACATTTTAGAAAGGTATTGAAGTACTCTAACCAATGTCTTTGGTCCCATGTAATTTTGATTTACCAATCTCAAGTTATGGTCTTTGACTTAAAGTGCCTTTTTGTTGACTTTTGAAAATGACCTATAATGTTGAAATTGATAACTTTTTGTGAGAGCATTTCTTGGACTTGGAATGTGAAGATGAGTTGTAGGAAATGTCTTCCCCTTCAAGATGAGAATTGGATGGGATTTTTATGATGAACCATGAAAAAGTTATGCCTTGGTCAAGTTACAGTTGACTTTTCAACTGTACAAAAATAGAAACTTTTGCATCTTGATGATTTTTGAGCCATGCTTTGAGAATCATGATCAAGACTTGATCAAATGATGATTGTGGCTTCAAAATAAGATGTTGACCAAAAATTTTAACTTTTGACTGCCAAATGACCATTTTGCCCCTACAGTTGACTGTGGAGCAATTAGGGTTTTTGACTGTGCAACTTGACCTTGTGAGCCTTGAAACTTGACATGTAGGTGCTTGACAATGTGTATGAGCATATGGGACTTGATTGAGCCCTTGAAAACTTCAACTTCCTTGCAAGAACCAAAACCCTAATTTGACTGGCTTTAGGAGAATGGTTGACTGTGTAGCCCTTGAGTAGACTTTGAACCATTTGAAGTGATGCTTGGAAAAACTTTGAATATTATGGGAGGGCAAATTTTGGGGTACAACAGTTGCCCCTGTTCAATCTTCTTAGACCTGAGGATGTAGATTGGCTTGTGTGCCTTTCGTGATCCGAAGGTGGAAGATGATTGAACACTATAGTGCCCAGAAATTTGCACTCACATTGTTGAGTATCAGTAGTGCGGTGTAGGGAATGGGCTTACAGATGCCATTTGGAGAGATGGTGGATAAGAGGATGGGCTTATAGATGCCATCTGGAAGTGTGACAGAACCTTGTCGGGAATGGGCTTATAGATGCCATTTGGAACTGTAATGGGAGGATGGGCTTATAGATGCCACCTAGGTGTTGATCGCGTAAGAGATTCCTTAGCGAGAAACTTGCGTACCTGAGAAAGAAAGATAATTACCTGGCCTGTTACAGGGGTTGATCTTCAAACTCTTTATGTAGATGTGCCCTGGCCGGATACAGGTATCGAATCTTTAAACTCTTCAGACGTGCCTTGGCGAGATACATGAATCGAGTCTGGAGAATAGTCGTCAACAGATACACCCTGGCAAGATACAGGAATCGGATCTTCAAACTCTTCAGACGTGCCCTGGCAAGATACAGGAATCGAGTCTAGAATTAGTTGTCAACAGATACACCCTGGCAAGATACAGGAATCGGATCTTCAAACTCTTCAGACGTGCCCTGGCAAGATACATGAATCGAGTCTGGAATATAGTCGTCAACAGATACACCCTGGCAAGATACAAGAATCGGATCTTCAAACTCTTCAGACGTGCCCTGGCAAGATACAGGAATCGAGCCTGGAATATAGTCGTCAACAGATACACCCTGGCAAGATACAGGAATCGGATCTTCGAACTCTTCAGACGTGCCCTAGAAAGATACAGGAATCGAGTCTGGAATTAGTCGTCAACAGATACACCCTGGCGAGATACAGGAATCAGATCTTCGAACTCTTCAGACGTGCCCTGGCAGGATACAGGAATCGAGTTTGGAATGTAGTCGCCAACAGATACACCCTGGCAAGATACAGGAATCAGATCTTCAAACTCTTCAGACGTGCCTTGGCAAGATACAGGAATCGAGTCTAGAAATGTAGTCGTCAATAGATACACCCTGGCAAGATACAGGAATCAGATCTTCAAACTCTTCAGACGTGCCCTGGCAAGATACAGGAATCGAGTCTGAAATATAGTCGTCAACAGATACACCCTGGCAAGATACAGGAATCGGATCTTCAAACTCTTCAGACGTGCCCTGGCAAGATACAGGAATCGAGCCTGGAATATAGTCGTCAACAGATACACCCTGGCAAGATACAGGAATCGGATCTTCGAACTCTTCAGACGTGCCCTGGCAAGATACAAGAATCGAGTATGGAATTAGTCGTCAACAGATACACCCTGGCGAGATACAGGAATCGGATCTTCGAACTCTTCAGACGTGCCCTGGCAGGATACAGGAATCGAGTCTGGAATGTAGTCGTCAACAGATACACCCTGGCAAGATACATGAATCGGATCTTCAAACTCTTCAGACGTGCCCTGGCAAGATACAAGAATCGAGTCTTAAAATGTAGTCGTCAACAAATACACCCTGGCAAGATACAGGAATCAGATCTTCGAACTCTTCAGACGTGCCCTGGCAGGATACAGGAATCGAGTCTGGAATGTAGTCGTCAACAGATACACCCTGGCAAGATACAGGAATCGGATCTTCAAACTCTTCAGACGTGCCCTGGCAAGATACAGGAATCGAGTCTGGAAATGTAGTCGTCAACAGATACACCCTGGCAAGATACAGGAATCGGATCTTCGAACTCTTCAGACGTGCCCTGGCAGGATACAGGAATCGAGTCTGGAATATAGTCGTCAACAGATACACCCTGGCAAGATACAGGAATCGGATCTTCGAACTATTCAGATGTGCCCTGGCAGGATACAGGAATCGAGTCTAGAATAGTCGTCAACAGATACACCCTGGCAAGATACAGGAATCAGATCTTTAGTTGCGACCGTTGATATTAATCATCTTTGTATTGACCTTTGTCCTGAAAAGACAAAACGTTAGTTGTATGCAATGTCATGATGTATGACATGCGTGATGTTCTCGGAATAAGTGAGATTGTATGTTCATGATGCGTATGTGCATGCATTGTGCATGAAGATGTGATGTTTATGAATGTATGTTTTTGTCTAGGAAAATAAATCCTTGACGGGTGCCGGGTAGTTAACTCCTGGGCTGCTATTGAAGAGTAGAGCTTTGTTGTTTCCGCTGGAGGTGATGGTTGCAAGAATACCAGTAGGAGAAGATGACTCCGTTGGGGAATAAACTTGGCGAATATAATACTCTGCGGGGAATACTCTGTGGGGAAGAGATGTGCTTTGCTGAGATGCTGATGATAACTCCGCTGGGGATACCGTTGTTGTTCTGTTGGAAGATTGGGTGAACTCCGCTGGGGATGGGAAGACTTCACCGGGGACGATCTTTCCGTGGTTTTTAGCTGAGGATAACCCAGTTATATCCTGGTGGGGAAATAACCTTTGAATAAAACCGGGGAGACGCGTTCGCTCTGCAGGGGATAAGCTTCCAGAATCTACTAGGGATAAGCTTACTACTGGGGAGATTGATTGAACTCTCCTGGGGGAATCTTTTCAGATTGGACTGGACTCTCTTGGGGAAATATTTGAGATATACTGGGGAAATGGCTCCACTGAATGTCCGGTATACCGCCGGGGAACAATCTTAGATCAAGACTTCCGGGGATGCTTGTTAAGAATGTTGGTATACTCCGCTGAGGAATGTTGAGATCTGCTGGGGATAATCCAACTTCCATAAGGCTGACTGAGTAGGCTAACTCTGCTTGGGGAGAGTATCGCTGACTTGCTGGAGATACGATGCCTTGTTTAGGGCTGATTGGAGACCAACTGCTCGGGGAGAATTGTTGAATCTTGGCTCACTCTCTGGGGAATTAAGATATCTTGGTTACATTCTTCGGCCGAACTTACCTTGGTACCTTGGTGGACGGAGCAATTAGATCGCTTTAGACAACTCATTATTTCCCCTGTTTCTGATGTTACCTGTAATTAATCCTTTGTTTCGTATGCAAATATTTATGAGTT
Organism: Vicia faba; assembly: GCA_948472305.1. Lineage (NCBI taxonomy): Eukaryota > Viridiplantae > Streptophyta > Magnoliopsida > Fabales > Fabaceae > Vicia > Vicia faba. Next base: position 1,457,834,476 of record OX451735.1, read on the forward strand.
TAGCAATTAGTGTCAAATGCATATATCACAATTTGAACATTGGACGTTCTTCGCAAAACAAAACAGAAAAAGGAAAAAACAATTGGCAATTGGTCTTGAAAAGTGAATTTGTATTGATTTTTGAATTTGCATGTGAATAGGCGTTTATGTACAAGGGGCTGACGTCCTAGTAAGAGAACGCCGCTGAACAAACAGAGTTTATACAATTTTGTACAAAGAGAAAACAAAAAAGCTATGTGAAGAGAATAATCCCACTGGGTTCCAACTCTGCTATCGCCTTTATGTCTTCGAGCGTCTCATCACTTGGCTGCTCGGTTGAAGATGAAGCTGACTGATCGATGCCGTCTGGACTTGATGTTGATACCGGATTCTGGATGCAAGGTGATCCAATGAGACATAGTATTACGCTTTAATCCCTAACTTTTGCCTGGACCGCCCTTTCGGGTTTTCAGTCCACCGGGATACCCATTTTTGCCCAAGCCGCCTTTTCAGGTTTTCGACTTGCCGGGTGTACAGATTTTTTTCATTTCATCCCTCATTTTGCCCGAACCCTTTTGGTTCGCCGGGAAGCCCTAATTTTTGCCTAGGTATGTCAACCTAGCGGGTCTTTTATCATGCGTAGTATCTTTTTACTATGTCTACATTGGCGGGGTGAGGAAGGTCGTCACCATCCATGGTGGTTAGAATCATGGCTCCTCCTGAGAACACATGTTTAACCACAAATGGCCCTTCGTACATAGGGGTCCATTTTCCCCTAGGATCACTTTGAGGAAGAATGATGCGCTTAATTACCAGGTCCCAAACTTGATACTCTTGTGGTCTGACTTTCTTGTTAAATGCCCTGATCATCCGTTTTGGTACGTCTGACCATGATAAATAGCGGTGAGTCTCTTTTCGTCAATTAGATTTAATTGATCAAGTCGAGTCTGGATCCAATCATCTTCGCTCAGATCTGCATCCTTCATTATCCGGAGAGAGGATATCTGGACTTCAATCGGCAAGACTGCCTCCATGCCGTAGACCAAGGAAAAAGGAGTTGCCCCGGTTGACGTTCTTGGTGAGGTACGGTACCCGTGAAGAGCAAACGGTAACATCTCGTGCCAATCTTTGTAAGTCACTGTCATCTTCTGCACAATCTTTTTAATATTCTTATTCGCTGGTTCTACAGCCCCATTCATCTTCGGTCGGTAAGGAGAAGAGTTGTGGTGCTGTATTTTGAATTGCTTGCAGAGCTCAGTGATCATCTTGTTATTGAGATTGGTACCGTTGTCCGTGATGATCCTTTCTGGGACGCCGTATCAATAGATCAGATTGTGTCGAATGAACCGTGCCACAACATTCTTGGTTACAGTAGCATAGGAAGCTGCTTCCACCCACTTTGTAAAATAATCGATCGCCACCAGGATGAAGCGATGCCCGTTGGATGCCGTAGGTTTAATCTCGCCGATCATATCAATGCCCCACATAGAAAAAGGCCAAGGTGCAGTCAAGACATTCAAAGGAACTGGAGGAACGTGCACCTTATCAGCATATATCTGGCACTTGTGACATGTTCGAGAATGTTGGTAACAGTCGGCTTCCATCGTGGACCAGAAATATCCTGCCCAAAGGATTTTCTTTGCCATGGTATGTCCACTGGAATGTGTTCCGAATGTACCTTCATGAAGCTCTGCCATGATCTTCTCTGCTTCAGTCTTATCCACACAACGCAGCAGGGTTGAATCATGGTTTCTCTTGTATAGAATGCCATTGCTGAGGAAGAACTTCGCTGCGAACCTTCTCAGAAACTTTTTGTCGTTGACAGATGCACCTTCAGGGTATTCCTGGGCTTCCAAGTACCTCTTCACCTCATGGTACCGGGGTTTTTCAGTTACTATCTCAGCCTCGAGATCACAATAGTATGCCGGTTTGTCCAGTTTCCAGATGATGATCTGGGGAGCCTCATTGTCCCACTTGACTTTGGACATAGAAGACATCGTAGCCAACGCGTCCGCTAACTGATTCTCCTCTCTTGGGAAATGTTCAAAAGTTATCTCTATGAAATAGGGGATCAATGTCAACACACATTCTCTGTAAGGAATAAGATTCGGATGTTTCGTATCCCACTCGCCTTTGATCTGATTGATCACGAGAGCGGAATCTCCGAAGACACTCAAAAGCTTGATCCTTAGGTCGATTGCAGCTTGAAGACCCATGATGCACGCCTCATACTCCGCCATGTTGTTGGTGCAGTTGAAACATAGCCGGGCAGTAAGTGGAGTATGAGTGCCTTTGGGGGATATGATCACAGCGCCGATACCGTTACCCAAAGTGTTGGAGGCTCCGTCAAAGTGCATAGACCATCGGGATCCTTCCTCAGGTCCTTCATCCGGTCCAGGTACTTCACAATCAATCACTATCATGATGCTCTCGTCTGGAAACTCAAAGTTTATTGACTGGTAGTCGTCCACTGCCTGGTGTGCCAAATGGTCTGCCAATACACTTCCCTTGATTGCTTTCTGGGTCGTGTACTGGATGTCGTATTCTGTCAAGATCATCTGCCATCTTGCTATCCTTCCGGACAAGGCAGGCTTTTCGAATATGTACTTGATTGGATCCATCTTTGAAATCAAGAGAGTAGTGTGAGTCAGCATATACTGTCTCAGTCGGCGAGCAGCCCATACCAAAGCGCAACAAGTTTTCTCGAGCAGTGAGTATCGGGTCTCACAGTCGGTAAACTTTTTGCTAAGGTAATAAATGGCGTGCTCTTTTCGGCCATACTCGTCATGCTGCCCCAGCACATACCCCATTGAGTTGTCAAGTACGGTCAAGTATAGTATTAGAGGTCTCCCTTCAACCGATGGCATAAGAATGGGTGGTTCCTGGAGATACTCTTTGATTCTGTCGAAAGTGGCCTGACATTCATCATTCCAACGTACTACCTGATCTTTCTTCAGCAGCTTGAAGATTGGTTCACAGGTAGCTGTTAGGTGCGAGATGAATCGGGCAATGTAATTCAGACGTCCTAGAAAGCCTCTGACTTCTTTCTCTGTCTTAGGAACTGGCATCTCTTGAATGACTTTAACCTTGGCAGGGTCCACTTGAATACCCTTGTCACTTACGACGAAGCCTAGCAACTTTCTAGATCTTACCCCGAAGGTGCACTTGTTCGGGTTCAACCTCAGGTTGTACAACTTCAGACGGTCAAACAGCTTCTGTAGATGGTCAAGGTGTTCCTCCTCAGTTTGAGACCTTGCAATCATATCGTCGACATATACTTCAATCTCATGATGGATCATGTCATGAAAAAAAGCAACCATGGCACGTTGGTAGGTTGCCCCAGCATTTTTCAACCCGAACGGCATGACCTTGTAGCAAAAGGTGCCCCACTGAGTAACAAAGGTAGTCTTTTCCATATCTTCAGGAGCCATCTTGATCTGATTATAACCTGAAAAGCCGTCCATGAAGGAGAACACTTTGTGCTGAGCAGTATTGTCAACTAGAACGTCAATGTGAGGTAGGGGAAGTCATCCTTGGGGCTTGCCCTGTTCAGATCCCTGTAATCGACACACATTCTGACCTTACCATCTTTCTTCGGTACCGGCACCACATTGGCAACCCACTGAGGGTAAGAAGTCACTTCTAGAAAACCGGCATCAAATTGTTTCATAACCTCAGCTTTGATATTTTCGGACATCTCTGGACGCATACGGCGGACCTTTTGCTTAACCAGAGGGCAGTCTTCCTTGGTAGGCAAGTGATGGACCACAATATCGGTATCCAACCCAGGCATGTCTTCGTAGGACCAGGCAAAGATCTCCACATAATCATGCAACATCTGAATCAACCGTTGTTTCACGCTGAGCTCTAGATTGGCACCAATCTTGACTTCCTTTCTATCTATCTCAGTACCCAGATTTACCGTTTCCACTGGCTCTTCATGTGGTTGAATGGCCCTCTCTTCTTGGAGTAACAGTCTTGCAAGTTTGCCAGGCACTTCGCAATCATCTTCACCTTCGTCTTCGGCTAAGTTGATCGGATTTTCGAAGTCATAACTGGTAATAGCAGAGTCGTTAGCAGTGAGATCCAGAGTGGATTGAAACCGGTATGAGTGAGTGTGTATAAATACAGCTGTTTTGAAATATATAAAGAAAGAAAGAGAGCGCAAGATTTGAAATGTGAAAAACGTCCAATGCTTTTATTCATGATATATGAAAGTGACAAACAAAAGCCCTCACAAATAAAACCACGGTGCCCCGGGTAAGACACCGGGCCATAAAGTTTCAAATTATTGTTTATTACAAATCCAAAACAAAGAAGTTCATTACTGGGTGACAAAAGTAATGGGTGTAAAGTCTTTTGCGGTCCAGTTGCTAGGTCCACCGTTAGTCGTTGGGTAGATCCAGCTGTCAAACTCGGATTCTTCCACTTCGTCTTCATCCCCAATAGCATTCACTCCTGGATTGGTGATGAGCACAGGAGGTCTTCCAATCCTTGCCTTGCGCATAACCCTCTGAGCTTCTGCAGTGAAACCCAAGCCAAATTTGTCAGTCTTTGGAGTAAAATCAGGGAGCCTGCCCCAGTTTGCACATTCACCTTTTTCAATCACGGCCCGGGCGTCCTTTAAGGAGTCCATCTTCAAGGGAGAACCCTCTTCAGTCACTGCTTCTGCTGCTGCCAATGTTTGTGGCACCTCTTCAAAATGTTGAAAGGGGGTCTCAATGAACTCCCCATCCATTTCTACGTACCTGAAGGAGTTGAGGTGGCTGACCATGTATTCCTCTTCCCCTTGCACTGTTACAATCTTCCCCCTGACCGGGTATTTGAGCTTCTGATGTAAAGTTGAAGTCACAGCTCCAGCCTTGTGGATCCACGGGCGACCCAACAAACAAGAATAGGATGGACGGATGTCCATCACATAGAACTTTGAATCAAAGACCTGTGACCCAACCCTGATTGGGATGTCAACCTCACCATGTACCATTCTTTTGGACCCGTCAAAGGCCCGAACAACAATGTTACTTGGTTTGAGTTCTAAACCCTCACAGTCCAGCCTGTCTAGAGCTTTCTTGGGCAGCACGTTTAATGAGGAACCAGTGTCAACCAGCACATGAGCAAGAGTAGTGCCCCTGTATTCAATGGAGACATGCAGGGCATCATTATGGTTCTTCCCCTTGGCCGTCAGATCCGCATCAGAGAAACCCAGACCATTATCAGCGGTTAAGTTGGCCACACAGTCGGTGAATTAATCAGCAGACGTCTCTTGAGGCACGTGGGCCGTTTTCAGGAAAGCAATCAGGGCCTTAGCATGGGCCTTTGAACACAGGAACAGTGATAGCATGGAGATTTTGGAGGGGGTGTGCCCCAGCTGTTCAACGATGTTGAAATCACTTTTCTTGATAATTTTGAGGATCTCTTCCATCTCTTGCTTGGAAGCCTCAACAATGGTCTTTGGTGCCTCCGTCCGGGCAGGCATATCAGCAGCAATTCCCTTGCCCCGAGCGTCAGATGACTCGGCAGTAGGGGTAGAAACTTGATCAGGGGGGGGGGGGGGAATAGGCACACTGATAGGTGTGATGACCAGAGGCCTTTGAATTGCTGGAGGAGCGATGTCTGGTGAGAACAGTCTTCCACTACGAGTGACTTTAGCAGGCCCGGTGATGTTGGTGACACCGGTACCAGTGTTGAACTCTTGTTTCACTCCCAGAACATAAACATCTGCCCCATAGTGCCACGGGACAACTTTATCAGACTTGTAGGGGATGGGCTCCGAAACAGTAATGGTGATGGGAGCAATCTTGTGAACAGGCAAAATTTGGACAGGCTTCTTTGAAGGAGCCTTGGAAAGGTTATTGAAAATGGTAACAATTGAAACTTCTTCAACAGGGGCAGCAGGAACGGCAGTCTTCTTGAACAAGATCTCCTTACTATCCATCAGGTTTTGGACGCCCGATTTCAGCAAAGAACAACCAGCAGGGAAATCAGCACATAAAGGGCAACGTTTGCTACATCCCGGAAATAAATCGGCTAGCAATAAGTTCCTCTTGACGGTCAGCAGCGGAGTAGCAACATCATCCACAGAAGCTACATACAAATCCTCCTCAACAACATTCACTCCATGCTGGGGCATGGGAGCGGTCACAACATTTGGCCTCTCGGGCGCCTCGAACTGTATCTCCTTAGCATCAATAAGGTCCTGAACCTTATTCCTCAGGGCCCAACAGTCATCAGTAGAATGTCCCGGGCTATCAGAGTGATACGCGCAACGGGCGTTGGGGTTGTATTTCAGAGATGCTGTGTTTACCATCTTCGGAGCCTCTTTGACAGTTACCAGGCTAGTTGACAGCAGTTGCGGCAGGATCTAAGAGAGAGTCATGCTGAGCCGAGTATACTGCCGTTTGGGCCTCTCAGCTCTGGGTTGGTTGTACTGTTGTGGAGCAGCAGCAGGCTTAGAAATAACCACCGTGTTGACAGCTTGGCGGCATTCAGGTTTGTTCTGCTTTCTTGGACCATACACAGCACTGGCCTCCTTCTTGAAGGGCTTCTTTTCAGCATTTGAGGAGGCGCCCTTCTGTATCTTTCCCGATTTTATACCAGCCTCGATCCTTTCACCAGTAAGGATCAGGTCAGTAAACCCAGCAGAGGAATTACCAATGAGATGGTTGAAGAATGGACCAGATATGGTCCCCAAGAACATGTCTACTAGCTCACGATCTGTCAATGGTGGCTGCACCCTGTCAGCCAGATCTTTCTATTTCTGTGCGTACTCCTTAAAACCTTCACCCGTTCCCAGTGACATACCCTGGAGTTGGGTACGCGTGGTAGCGAGGTCGGAATTATATTGATACTGCTTGTAGAAAGCAGTGGCCAAATCCTCCCAGTTACGAATGTTGGTTCCATCCAGCTGATAGAACCATTCGAGGTGAGTCCCTGAAAGACTCTCCTGGAAGAAGTGGATCCATAAGTTCTTGTCTGCTGTGTAAGGCTGGATCTTCCTTACATAAGAACGGAGGTGCATCTTAGGACAGGAAGCCCCGTCATACTTCACAAAGGCAGGCGCCTTGAACTTGTGTGGGATCACCACCCCAGAGGATAACCCCAAATCTCCGAAATCCAACCCAGGCACGCGTTGAATCTCCATAGCATTTAACCTGTCCTCCAACTGTTTGTACCGGTCCTCAGTAGGAGGGTACTTTTCGTCATTGAAGTCTGTCTCAGTGTTAGAGACCACAGGACTAGGGACCTCTCTCCCTTGGTGACTACCTTCCCCCACAGATGGAGTAGTCCTCTCAGCTTCATTCTGCAACGTGTTCCCGAGTCTGCGCCCAGTGTTGAATAGCACAATCCTCTTCTTCTTCTTATTCTTCTTCAGAAGCAAAGCCTTCAGCTCTTGTTGTCCCTGGGCCAAGTTCATGACCATCTCCTGAAATTGGGCATTCTGGGCCTGGAGGGCCTTGATAGCTTGCTCGGTAGTGAGTTCAGGATTCATGATGCTTGAGTGCTGAAATAAACAGCGAAGAAGATTAAGCAACCTGTAGGAAAAGGGTACCTGTAATGCATATGCTGAATGAAATGTGTATGAATTATGCTTTCAAAGACAATCGGGAATCAACTTTGTAAACAAAAGGAACACACTTTATTAGATTTAAACTTTAAATTGTTCAACAATTTTCCCTTAGGCGTTACAAGAATGAAAATACTGAAAAGGAAATAAAGTTGTAAAAGAAACATCCAAAGCCCATCAGTGCTCCCATGGCCTCCTCTTCTCAGTACGGATATAGTCATTCAGGGCCCGCTCATTCTCCAGTTGCTTGGTCAGCTTTTGGATCTTCTGTTCCTGTTCGTTGAACTTTTCCCGATAATAATCCCGCTCTTCCTGTAGTTGCGCCCAAGATCTCTTTAGGGTATCAACATCAGTGGGTATCTGAGGAGGGAGTATGGTTGGAGGAACCCCGTCTCCATCAGGACTTTCAAGAATGATAGGCCTGACAACTTCATATGGCATACCTAACTTCTGAGCACGGATGCGGACCCATTTGTGGTAGGCTTCCATAGGTAGAGAAGTCTTTGGTCCCAACTCTTGCGGGTCAACTTTGTGAATTCTGTCCCAAGCTTTGATGAATCTACAGCGCAGTTCGTCACTATCTTTCTGAAACTCAAAACTGATGTGAGGCACCAGCATCTCATGAGGCCCTGCTCTTCTGGCTCTTCCAAACTGACGGAGAGCTAAACATGGATTATAAGAGATTCCGCCCTGAGTGCCAATCAATGGAACATTAGGATATTCTCCGCAGCAATCAATAACAGCCACCTCATCTAAACCTCTGAGAGTCCAAATGATATCATTATCAGTGAGATACATTAACCTATGAGCCCAGCCTCTTCCTTCTTGGTTCTTTAGCACGAACTTGGGGAGGTGCGAAATAAACCACCTCACCAACAAAGGAGTACAACACCACAGAGTTCCTCGTCTTCGGGCAATACGAGCATAGAGTTGTTGCAGGACATCACCCAAGAGAGTGGATACAGGGTTCCGAGACATGAAGATCCTTATGGCATTGATATTGACAAAGTTATCAGGATTTGGAAACAGTACTAGCCCATAGATTAAGAGAGCCAGAATGTCCTCGTACGCCCTGAAGTCTAAGTCATTCCAGAAACTGTTGGCTTTACCAATCAGAAACTTATCCAAGAAGCCCTTAACTCCGCTTCTGGTCACCCAGTTGTCCATCACTTCTTTGTGGGTCAAGGGAAGGGCTGCAGCAATCTCCTCAAGCCTAAGAGTCTTTTCCCAACCAGTGAAGGGAGTCTGATCCAAGATAGGGATGCCAAGCAAATCAGAGAACTCTTCCAGGGTAGGGACCAGCTGGAAGTCTTGAAAGGTGAAGCACTGGTACAGAGGGTCATAAAACTGGGTCAGGACACTCATCAGTTGTTGGTCCCACTTTGCAGTGACTAAGCCGAGAAGAGAACCATGCCTCTGGATGAAGGAAGTAGTATTTGGAATTCTGCTAACCAACTCTTCAAGCAACTCAGGTGGGTGAACAAAATTGAACCGGATAGTGTTCCTACGCATAGGCATCATGATGTTCTACAAAATAGAGCAAAGGTGAAACCCTTTTGTCTTTGAAATGGTCAGTCCTTATGCAGGATGCATGCAATGTTTATGATGGCATGATGTTATGATAAAGCACACCACAAATATTCACAAAGGCAAACATGATAAGGCACACAAGTCACACAAGACAAGCCCTTAGAGTTTAGGCCAGCATGGGGTCTAGGTGTTACCCTTTTTCAGATTGTTGGTTAAGACCTGTCCTATCAGAAGTAACCGGGTTCTAGAGGATCCCAATATCACTGACTACCCTCAATTGGTCATAACTCCAGCATCACAATCTTTTCTTGCGGCCAGAACCATCGCGAGAGTTTAGCCTCAATGGGTGTAGCATACTGCTACTGTTCTATTGGCCAAGTTGGGTCGTTTAAGGTTCTAAGGTCGGTTGGTGCTTAATGACTCTTCAGAAGACCCATATTCTCCTCGTTGCGACACAAGGGATATCGGTACAGACCAAGGTGCCACACCAATGTAGCCACTGCTTCACCCATGTCGGTCTACGCCGGACAGGTCCCTCACAGCTTATGCTACCTAACAGGGTATCCCCAGATCCGGGTTAGGATCTATGTAACTCCGATGCAGCCCACAATAATAAAGCAAACAAACACAGCAATTGAAAACACAAGTGTGAGCTATCCTAAGGTACACCTCACTTTAAAAGTATCCCCAACAGAGTCGCCAGTTCTGTGATCGGTGGATCTGAAACTGATTGTTTAACGCTGGTTTCACGAAATGTCGCGGAAGCAAGAGTCGCCACCGTCTTTTATTTTCTCCAACATGGACAAGACAAAAGCACGGCAAAATTCCTTATGAGATTATCTCTCGGTTCGGGAGGTAGATTTATAGAAAGGGAAGGTGTTAGCACCCTTTCTATCCATGGTTATCCATGGGCTCTTAGATACTTGCTCATTGTGTTTTCAAAAATTGTTTGCTTTTCAACTGTGAGTGGGTTTGAAAAAGTTTCGTTTAAAGATTTCAGATCGACTCTTGTATCAGTCCTCAAGAGTGTTTGAAAAAATTATTTTGAAAGCTTTTTGAAAAGTGTCGGTGTGAAAAGAGTTTTGTTTGTTTTGAATAGAGCAAGTATCTATGAGTCATCCACCTACCCTAAGGAATTAGGCTGTGTAAATGTCCTTAAGGTAGTGCCATCCTACCATTGAGAGGTAGGTAGCACCACCGTTGGAGGTGTTCGGGTCAATTCGTTTGTAGGGACAGTGTGGTCACCAGAGCAACAGTAGGACACCTTAGAAGCTACCCTTATGCCATTGATCCTTTTTAATTCCGAGGCAACCATTTCGAGGCAACTGGATCATGTCATGGACATAAGGACTTACTAAAACGTCCTATACTCGACGACCACGTTTCGAGGGTAAGGCAACAGTGAGGCGTACCCTAAGAGTGGTGTGTGAATTTGTGTGTTATTTTCATGTTATGTTTTATCTTGTACATGTATCATGGTGATCTACGCTTGTTTTTGATTTAGGCCATACATTCTTTCATGCAAAGTTTAGCAGTTTTAAGAGTGCGGAAATTTAAATGCGGAAAGTAAAATCCTACGCTATTACAAGGCGCGGGTCTATACATCGCCAAATTACAAAGACCCGTTTTAATAAAAATGCGGAAAGTAAATAAATTCCTAATTACTATTACATGGCTTGAGCAATTACATAATATTGAAAAAAGAAAAATAAGAATAAATGCGCAAAAGAATTAAAGTCGAACGTTCGAGGGCGTTGGACCCTTTTGGAATTAAATTGAATTAAAAAAGTTAATTAATTATTTTATTAAAAGAAAGAAATGTTTTTTAAGTTTTTTTGGTTTTTTATGGAATAAGAAAAGAATTAAAAATTAGAAGGAAACCCTAGTTCTAAATATTTTTAATTATTAAAGAAAGGGTTAAAGTTTAAAACCTAATTTATGCTAATTAATTATTTACATATTTATTTACAAACATATTTAATAATAATAATAATAATGAGAAAAAGTATTTATTGAAAAAAAGATAAAAAGGTTAGGAACCCTAATTCTACTTATTTTATTTATTAAGAAAAATGTTAAAATTGAAAGTTAAATTAACTAAATTAATTATTAAACTTTATTTACAAAAATAATAATGGTGAAATTAATATTAATACAAATAAACATTTTTTGATTTTTCTGTATTTTATATTATTAAAATTTATTTTATGGAATTAAAAGAAATAATTAAAACATTAAAAGAATTAAAAGAAAATGAAAATGGTGCAAACCATGGGGGGTATCAAGCCCATTTAGGAGGTTTTTGAAGCATTTTTGGCCCACCAGAACAAGGCCTCGTTTGACTTTTCCAGCTTGGGTGCGTATCCATTGACTGACGTGCATGGTAGGCATCCTCCTGTAGCCTTTGGATTGAAGCTCATGGGCGCGTGGCAGGCTTGGATGTGAGGTAGCATGATGAGCCCTTTGATGAACACTGCATGTGAATAAGTTGAACAAAATAATAGAAATTATTTGGGGGGGACCTGGAATTCGAACCCAGGTCCCAAGGATGGCATGACACATTCCCAACCACTGAGGCACTCAAACACATTCGTTAGTAATATGGAAAAGAAAAATTATATAGGAAAACTGCATTATATGCTAGCAAACAAAAACACGCGCGCGGAATTTGAACACACCAACGCCTTGCTGCCACGTAGGTCGTCTTCTACCTTTTCTGCAAAATATGAAGCATATAGCGGGGATTTTAAACCCCCACAAAATACAGTAAAAATAAAAATAGCGATTAGCTCCTCACACCATATAAAAAGGGCGCGAATAGTTCATTGGATTCGTCCTGTCCTTCTCAATTCAACCAGGGGTGTTTGGGATTCCAATTTTACAGTATGGGGAAATCCCCAATTTGAAGCTTGAACAAACCTAAAATGCTTTAATGGTGAATCAAGATTTAACACGTTAAAATGCAATTGGATTATCCTATTAGCTTCAGAAAGCCCCTAGCAATACAAAACAATAAAAAAAATGGATCAAATGCTTATGAAATGTGATATACAATTTTGAAAAATGAAGCACACCGAATGAGTTATGTGGCACGATTTCTTGAAGTTCTTGACTTGTTTCTGATTGCTAAAGCTTCCTAGAGATACCAGGAATGTGTTTTGATTGAAATGGAGGTTTAAAACGTGCTGCAAGGTGGTTTTCAGTTTGGCTTTTTTCTCTTCAAAATTTCAAATGTGTTTGGCTGTTTTTGAGCTTTTTAGGTCGTGAATCCCCTTGTGATAGCTTGCACATCTATTATGTAAAGAGTTTCAATCAGAATTAAGAGCCTTGAAGCCTTGCATTCATGTTTGAGATTTGGCCATAACCTCCATTGAAACCACTTTCCATTTTTGTGTCAAATTTGAATTCTTGCTTGGTATAGCCCCTTGCACGAATTTGGAATGTGCATGATGGTGTATCAAAGCATTTCAATACAAAATATATCCCCTAATTAATTTCTTTGATTTTTATTTGATTTTAAAAGATTTAAAATGAATTAAATCAAATAAAATTAAATAAAAATGGAAAAATTAATTTTAAATCTTGAAATAATTTGTGGGACACGTGGGAAGCATGGCCAAGCTGAAACAAGTGGAAAAAGTGGGGCCCTTTTGTCAAAAATGAAGTTTCAAGGATAATTGACTTTGGCCATTTCACAAAAATTTCCCAACTTCTCCAATGCATATCTTGCTCAATTTTGGAGCTATGAACATGTTCTTGGACATTTTAGAAAGGTATTGAAGTCCTCTAACCAATGTCTTTGGTCCCATGTCATTTTGATTTACCAATCTCAAGTTATGGTCTTTGACTTAAAGTGCCTTTTTGTTGACTTTTGAAAATGACCTATAATGTTGAAATTGATAACTTTTTGTGAGAGCATTTCTTGGACTTGGAATGTGAAGATGAGTTGTAGGAAATGTCTTCCCCTTCAAGATGAGAATTGGATGGGATTTTTCTGATGAACCATGAAAAAGTTATGCCTTGGTCAAGTTACAGTTGACTTTTCAACTGTCCAAAAATAGAAACTTTTGCATCTTGATGATTTTTGAGCCATGCTTTGAGAATCATGATCAAGACTTGATCAAATGATGATTGTGGCTTCAAAATAAGATGTTGACCAAAAATTTTGACTTTTGACTGCCAAATGACCATTTTGCCCCTGCAGTTGACTGTGGAGCAATTAGGGTTTTTGACTGTGCAACTTGACCTTGTGAGCCTTGAAACTTGACATGTAGGTGCTTGACAATGTGTATGAGCATATGGGATGAAATTCTGGCTGCAGATACTCAATGTCACGTTCAATGTTATGACACTGTATCTGACTTTCTATAAGACAGTAAATACAAAAACAGTAAAGAACACAATCAATTGTTTACCCAGTTCAGTGTGCAACAACACCTACTCTGGGGGCTACCAAGCCAGGGAGGAAATCCACTATAAGAGATATTAATTCAGGAATAAACCAACCAGTTTATCTCCTTCACTTAAGACCTACCCAATGCAACTTCAATCTAAGTACAACTTAAACTTGAGTTCCTACTCACTCCCCCTCAATCACAGCAGTGATACATAAAAACAATTTGACTAATGAATTGTTGAAGACACTCTTCAAAACATACACTTGATTATGCTTCACAACTTTTTAATCAAGCAACACAAACACTCTTGCTTCACAGCTTTGAGTAATACACAAACCTAACTTGACTTTGCTTCACAACTTTAGTCAAGAGACATACAAACACTCTTGCTTCAAAGCTTTGAGTGTTACACAAACCTTACAATTAAAACCTATTCCAAGTCACTTATCACAATGATAATTGCTTGGATTACAATAGTAAAAACTATACAGCTTCTAAATGATCTTCTGTCAAAAAGGGATTCCATTCAAAACAGTAGCCCTGTTGAATATATAGCAGCTGCAACTTCAGTTAGGGTTTCCACAAAAAGCTAAGGGTTAATTCCGTTTGACCTTAAGACTAGGTCACAGGACTTTATCAACCAGGTTGGGGTTGAGCTAGGTTAACCCAAAGAAAACGCAGGATTCTGTTCTGGAAAGGCTGAGTCATTTTCCTGAAAAAACTCAGAATTAACCAAACTGCATACCTGTTTGTTCAGAACAGGATGTCTTAACATCTGTTATGACATCTGAAAACCTGTCTACTGATTTAGGTAAATGTGATCATTTTGCAAAATGCTCAGATACACACTTATAAACATCAGTACCTGTATGACAATATTTTTCTGCAAAGGTACCTAATGAATCAGTACAAACTAAACTAGAATGTTATGACATCAGTCATGAAATTCACACATACACTTGGGTTTTACCAAAAATGCAAGCCAATAACTAAACAACTACAAACTCCCCCTTTGGCAGATTTTTGGCTAAAGACCCTAAGCAATCAGAGATAGATAGCAGCAGAAAGAAATGACTGCAGAAAAATAGAATGTCTAATTAAGTACCAAAATATATCTCCCCCTCTTTATCCACAAATGGGCCAAAGATACATGTTCTTAAAAGTTATACAGTCATCCAGAAAAAGTAATGAGAGCAGAACTAAAAACTGAACACACTTCCAAACTCTACCAGGTACCAGTACCAACTCCACCAATCAGCAACTCCACCAACCTTTAAGCACTGTCATCAGACTCAGAGGAGCTAGTTTCTTCAGTATTGAGATGACCTTCAGCTTCTACACCCTCTTCCCTTCTGTTTCCTTCAGCTTCCTCCTTTTCTAACCTGGCAATTAGGTTTTCTAGGGTCTTTTTCCTAGCTTCCAGTTCTTTGCAGGTCTCTTTTAAGACAGTTATGACATCAAATGTTTTGGACTGGGTCTTCACAGACGATGTCTCAGCTGATGTTATGACAATATCAGGAGCATGATATCCCTGAAATAGTTTGTAGTGCAACCCAAGGGCAGGAGCTCTTTTGCAAGCAGTATCTCTTGCCACCAGGATATCAGGGTATTGTGCAAGGATAATTCCACAAAGGAGGGAGGGAAAGGCAATTGGTCCTTTGAGAGCATAACTACCAGCATGTTTTAAAGTTTGTTCAAAAATATACATGCCATAGTCAAAAGCAGTCTTGGTTCCCACAACATAAATAAATCTCCCCAATCCTGTGGAGATAGTTGATTTATGGTTTGTAGGGACCCAGTTGGCTGCACCAATCTTGTGCAGGATGGCAAATTTCATGCTAAGTTTGCTGGCATTCAACTTGCCTTTTAAGGGCCAGCACTTCACTTGCCTTGCTGTGATGGTTTGACAAACTTCATTGTCAGTGACTTCCAGATCAGGACAATCCTCATTTGATCTTCCAAGAAATTTGTTAATTTCTGATGGAGAGAAATTAACCCTTCTTCCTCTAACAAAAACACTTTCAAAGTCAGCTGACCTTCCATCAGCATAATCATTAGACAAGTTAACTATGAACTCCTTGACCAGATTTTCATAACACTTGTTAAAGTTTATCACTGTCTTCATCAGTCCAGCATTCTTGATCAGGTCCATGATGTCTTTGCACTCCATGGCATCATTGTTTAGCTCTCTTTCTAAAGCTATTCTCTTCAAGCAAACATACTTCCATCTGTTTGCAT
Organism: Vicia faba; assembly: GCA_948472305.1. Taxonomy (NCBI): domain Eukaryota; kingdom Viridiplantae; phylum Streptophyta; class Magnoliopsida; order Fabales; family Fabaceae; genus Vicia; species Vicia faba. Next base: position 1,457,850,184 of record OX451735.1, read on the forward strand.
TGTCAGGATGGTGAAAAGAGATGTTGTCTGTTGGGACTTCAGGAACTCTAGCAATTTTGCTGGAGGGGAGCTTCCTTCTGATAGGAATTTCTTCAGCATCAATCTCAAACTTTGATTCCTCATCAGAATCAGAAGATTCAGGTTCTTTTCTCTTCTTTGAAATTGGTTGTCTATCAGTATGCACCTGGGCTTTCACCTTCCCTTTGGACTGAACAGTTTTCACAGATTCTACCCCAGCCATGCCTTCAGCCTTGGATTTTTTATTAGCAGGTTTATCTTTTGTCATACATTTTCCAGCATTCTGATTATTCTTCCTTTTCATCATTCTCCTAGCTATGCTAGGGTTTACATTGGCAATCAGATCATTGTCTGAGTATTCCTCATCCACATCAATGATAGGTGGATCAGCAGTCTTTTCTGAAGGGTTCTGAATGTTGTCATTTTGTGTCATAACATTCTCAGAGACATCTACATTCTCAGAGACATCCACATTTGGGCTTCCTGATTGATTTAAAGGGACAGAAATCCCCGGTACAGATTGGTTTCCGCTTAGTATACTTGTCACTAGCCTAGCAATTGCTTGATGAACTTGAACTGATCCTTCTCTATTTGATACAGAAGAAGAAGGATGGGAAGGATTACCAGAGGCAGCAGCTTGAGCTCTTCCTGCATGTCTAGTTCTCAGCTTTTTGACTTTGGCGGGGTCAGTAGCCATCTCTCTGAGAGGAGTGATCTCAAGAACTTCAGATTCTATGCATGTGGTGATTGCTCGAGAGTCTTGGTTAGATGATGAAGATGATGAAGATGAAGAGGTCGCCTTGGTTGAAGATGATGTTTGAGACATTTTGATTGACTTAGAGCACCAGTAGCAATTTGAGAAAAAACTTTGATTGAGAGAAGGGAACAGGTTGCAAAGACGAGAGAGGTAGGAGGCAAAAGAGAGTCTTTTCAACTTCTTAAAGATTTTGAAAGAATTGGGAAAACATATGATTAACCCACTAAAATTAGACTTAACAAAATTAACTCCTTCAACCCTTGTTTTAAGCAAAATTAATTGCTACAATTGCTCATGTTGGTAAATACCCAACCTGCCCCTCAAATTTTCAAGTTTATTTCCAACAAGAGCCTTGGTAGAAGAATCAGCCAGCTGAAGCTTAATGATATCATGTTCCAGTTTAATTGACTTCTTCTCAACAAAGTCAATGTGCTTGGTCCTGCTATGCTGAATAGGGTTCATGGAAATATTGATTGTATTCAGATTGTCACAATACAATGTCACAACATCTTGTGAGACATTATACTCAGTGAGCATCTGCTTTGTCCAGATATTTTGAGAACAGTTACTACTAGCTGCAACCATTTCAGCACAAAGTTGGAAAGGCATTCTTTTGACATGAATCATAGTTCTGGTTGATTCTTGAATGATCTTATTTTTCTTTTTGTCAACTCCATTTTGATGGTGAGTTATAGGAGAAGAGACTTCACAACTCATTTCTTCTGGGAAATAGAATTTGTTTCCAAAATCCTTGTCATGATTACTTCTGGTTCTGACAACACATCCTTCTTCAAGTTTATCCACCACATCATAGACATGTTTCTTTTTACCAAGCCTTTCAATTTTAAGTTCACCACAAACCCTTCTTTTATCAATCTGTAGTCTTGGAGTCCTTCTGACTGCTTCCATAGAGATAACTCTTTTCATTCTTCTTAGATGAAGATGACCAAGCTTATGGTGCCACAGTTTCATCTCTTTTTCTTCTTTGGTAATTGGACACATAGTGGAGTTATTAGTGTTCTCAGGCTGCCACAAGTAACAGTTATCTTTGGATCTGACTCCTTTCATTACAATTTCTTGTTTTTCATTGATTACAAGACATTCAGATTTTGAGAAATTGACCTTGAATCCTAGATCACACAGTTGACTGATACTAATGAGATTAGCAGTCAGCCCTTTTACCAGCAATACTTCATTCAGACTTGGAACTCCAGGGCAGTCCAAATCACCAACTCCTTTGATTTCACCTTTAGCACCATCTCCAAAGGTCACAAAACTGGTGGTGTGAGGCTTAACATTATTGAGGAGGTTCTTGATTCCAGTCATGTGTCTGGAACATCCACTGTCAAAGTACCAGTCTTCCTTTGCAGAGACCCTCAGGGAAGTGTGGGCTATCAGGGCAGTAGCCTTTTTCTTCCATTTAGGAGCATGTGGTACCTTTTTAGACTTAGGTTTGACACCTGAGTTCTGATTAGGGTATCCATGCAATCTGAAGCAGAAGGGCTTTATGTGGCCATATCCCCCACAATGATGACATCTCCATCTTTGGTACCTTTTCTTCATATGTCTCTGTTCCTGATGTTGAGAGTTGTGTTGAGACATCTGTTTTGACATTTGCTTATCAGGCCTGATCTTCTTATCTGTACCAGATTTCTTTGCTTCCATAAATCCTAGTCCAGATTTATTTCCCACATTTTGTCCAACCTGAAGGATCTCTTCCAATTTGTCTGTTCCATTAGTCAGCATCTTGACAAATTTGGTCATTTGATTCAGTTGTGAGTTCAGCAATTGAACTTCCCCTTCTAGATGACTTATAGTTTCAAGGTTTGCCCTTTTTTCAGCCTCCAACTTTATGATGAGTTTTGATTGTTTCTCATTCTGCACACAGACTTCAGTACTTCTGATACACAATTTCTTGTAAGTATCAGCCAGTTCTTCAAAAGTCACCTCTTCATCACTAATGTCACTTTCAGAGGTACAAACACCAGTTAGAGCAGTAACTAGTTTGGAAGATTCTTCTTCAGAATTACTTTCTGAATCACAGTCAGACCAAGTAACAGTCATTCCTTTCTTTTGTTTCTTAAGAAAGGTAGGACATTCAGCTCGAATATGCCCATATCCTTCACAGCCATGGCATTGAATACCTCTGCCTTGGTTTCCCTTCTCTTCTGACCTTGGTCTTCTGCTGGAACTGTCAATGTCAGAGGGAATGTTATGAACATTAGACCTTGACTTTGGATCTATTCTTTTGATGAGTTTGTTGAACTGTCTTCCAAGCATGGCTATAGCTTCTGAAATATTTTCTTCTTCATCCTCCTTGTTTTCAACATCAGTGTTGGATATAAGTGCTATGCTCTTGTTCTTCTTATCACCATTATCAGTGATCCCCATCTCAAAAGTCTGAAGAGACCCAATAAGTTCATCCACTTTCAACTTGCTGATGTCCTGGGCTTCCTCTATGGCAGTTACCTTCATTGCAAATCTTTTAGGCAAGGATCTGAGAATCTTTCTCACCAATATTTCTTCTGCCATTTTTTCTCCCAGTGCTCTTGAGGTGTTGGCAATCTCCAACATGTTCATGTGAAAGTCATGAATGGTTTCATCTTCCATCATTTTTAGATTCTCAAACTTGGTAGTCAACATCTGAAGCCTTGACATTTTCACTTTGGAAGTGCCCTCATGGGTAGTTTTGAGAGTGTCCCAAACTTCCTTGGCCAGTTCATATTGATGTACTAGTCTGAAAATGTTTCTATCAATTCCATTGAACAAGGCATTTAAGGCTTTGGAATTTCCCAGGGCTAACTCATCTTCTTCTTTACTCCAATCTTCCTCAGGCTTCAAACTGATTGTCCCATCTTTCTCAGTTATGGTGGGATGGATCCATCCTTTGTCAGTAGCTCTCCAAGCCTTTTTGTCCAGAGATTTTAAGAAGGCAATCATACGAGGTTTCCAGTAGTCATAATTAGTTCCATCCAGAATGGGTGGTCTATTTCCAAAAACTCCTTCTTTGTCCATAGTGCCAGAAAGTGATATCCCTAGATCTCACCCAATAATACAGGCAGGGTGCCTGCTCTGATGCCAATTGAAATTCTGGCTGCAGATACTCAATGTCACGTTCAATGTTATGACACCGTATCTGACTTTCTATAAGACAGTAAATACAAAAACAGTAAAGAACACAGTCAATTGTTTACCCAGTTCAGTGTGCAACAACACCTACTCTGGGGGCTACCAAGCCAGGGAGGAAATCCACTATAAGAGATATTAATTCAGGAATAAACCAACCAGTTTATCTCCTTCACTTAAGACCTACCCAATGCAACTTCAATCTAAGTACAACTTAAACCTGAGTTCCTACTCACTCCCCCTCAATCACAACAGTGATACATAAAAACAATTTGACTAATGAATTGTTGAAGACACTCTTCAAAGCATACACTTGATTATGCTTCACAGCTTTTTAATCAAGCAACACAAATACTCTTGCTTCACAGCTTTGAGTGATACACAAACCTAACTTGACTTTGCTTCACAGCTTTAGTCAAGAGACATACAAACACTCTTGCTTCAAAGCTTTGAGTGTTACACAACCCTTACAATTAAAACCTATTCCAAGTCACTTATCACAATGATAATTGCTTGGATTACAATAGTAAAAACTATACAGCTTCTAAATGATCTTCTGTCAAAAAGGGATTCCATTCAAAACAGCAGCCCTGTTGAATATATAGCAGCTGCAACTTCAGTTAGGGTTTCCACAAAAAGCTAAGGGTTAATTCTGTTTGACCTTAAGACTAGGTCACAGGACTTTATCAACCAGGTTGGGGTTGAGCTAGGTTAACCCAAAGAAAACGCAGGATTCTGTTCTGGAAAGACTGAGTCATTTTCCTGAAAAAACTCAGAATTAACCAAACTGCATACCTGTTAGTTCAGAACAGGATGTCTTAACATCTGTTATGACATCTGAAAACCTGTCTACTGATTTAGGTAAATGTGATCATTTTGCAAAATGCTCAGATACACACTTATAAACATCAGTACCTGTATGACAATATTTTTCTGCAAAGGTACCTAATGAATCAGTACAAACTAAACTAGAATGTTATTACATCAGTCATGACATTCACACATACACTTGGGTTTTACCAAAAATGCAAGCCAATAACTAAACAACTACAAACTCCCCCTTTGGCAGATTTTTGGCTAAAGACCCTAAGCAATCAGAGATAGATAGCAGCAGAAAGAAATGACTGCAGGAAAATAGAATGTCTAATTAAGTACCAAAATATATCTCCCCCTCTTTAGCCACAAATGGGCCAAAGATACATGTTCTTAAAAGTTATACAGTCATCCAGAAAAAGTAATGAGAGCAGAACTAAAAACTGAACACACTTCTAAACTCTACCAGGTACCAGTACCAACTCCACCAATCAGCAACTCCACCAACCTTTAAGCACTGTCATCAGACTCAGAGGAGCTAGTTTCTTCAGTATTGAGATGACCTTCAGCTTCTACACCCTCTTCCCTTCTGTTTCCTTCAGCTTCCTCCTTTTCTAACCTGGCAATTAGGTTTTCTAGGGTCTTTTTCCTAGCTTCCAGTTCTTTGCAGGTCTCTTTTAAGACAGTTATGACATCAAATGTTTTGGACTGGGTCTTCACAGACGATGTCTCAGCTGATGTTATGACAATATTAGGAGCATGAGATCCCTGAAACAGTTTGTAGTGCAACCCAAGGGCAGGAGCTCTTTTGCAAGCAGTATCTCTTGCCACCAGGATATCAGGGTATTGTGCAAGGATAATTCCACAAAGGAGGGAGGGAAAGGAAATTGGTCCTTTGACAGCATAACTACCAACATGTTTTAAAGTTTGTTCAAAAATATACCTGCCATAGTCAAAAGCAGTCTTGGTTCCCACAGCATAAATAAATCTCCCCAATCCTGTGGAGATAGTTGATTTATGGTTTGTAGGGACCCAGTTGGCTGCACCAATCTTGTGCAGGATGGCAAATTTCATGCTAAGTTTGCTGGAATTCAGCTTGCCTTTCAAGGGCCAGCACTTCACTTGCCTTGCTGTGATGGTTTGACAAACTTCATTGTTAGTGACTTCCAGATCAGGACAATCCTTATTTGATCTTCCAAGAAATTTGTTAATTTCTGATGGAGAGAAATTAACCCTTCTTCCTCTAACAAAAACACTTTCAAAGTCAGCTGACCTTCCATCAGCACAATCATTAGACAAGTTAACTATGAACTCCTTGACCAGATTTTCATAACACTTGTTAAATTTTATCACTGTCTTCATCAATCCAGCATTCTTGATCAGGTCCATGATGTCTTTGCACTCCATGGCATCATTGTTTAGCTCTCTTTCTAAAGCTATTCTCTTCAAGCAAACATACTTCCATCTGTTTGCATTGTCAGGATGATGAAAAGAGATGTTGTCTGTTGGGACTTCAGGAACTCTAGCAATTTTGCTGGAGGGGAGCTTCCTTCTGATAGGAATTTCTTCAGCATTACGAAGTGCAATAAACATTACGAAGAATCCGGTCATGAATTCAAGAACCAAACACATAGATATACGACATCATTTCCTTCGTGATCATGTACTTCAAGGAGATGTCGAGGTAACATTTGTAGATACTCATAATCAACTTGCCGATATCTTCACTAAACCTTTGGCAAGAGAACTGTTTTACAAGATTCGACGAGAGCTTGGCATTCTTGATGAACACGACATATAAGGTGCTTTCTATCCTTGTTATAATTTTATATATATGTTTTTAACCATGCTATATGTGAATATATATGTTAAGTGGTGTTTAAGTTTAAGAAAAATCTATTTTTGGCTTTTTTTGTTGCTGCAAATCAATTGCACAATAGTGTAAATCGATTGCTCACTGAGTGTTTTTAATTTTAACCTTTTTGTTTTAGTGCAAATCAATTGCACCATAAGTGCAAATTGATTGCACTCTGTGCGTTTCAGTTTTATTTTGCTTCTGTTTTATGTGCAAATCGATTGCATTTGTATACAAATCGATTGCACCCACTGTAACATACTTTTATGACAGAAATATTTGTTGGTCAGAATTCCTCTCTCTCTCATATTCCCAAGCCAATTAGACTTCATTACATATAATACAACCCACTAATTTCTATCTACTCAAATCATATCCAAACTTCAGCTCATCAAACACCCTTCTCTCAAAAAAACCTAAAACCTTCAAAACCCTAAAAATACCTTACCCATGGCTTCAAGGCAAAAACGAAAGGTGTCAGCTTCAGAGAAAGGGAAGAAAAAGGTTGATTCATCCTCTAATCCATTACTTTCACCTCTCACTGAAGAACAAGAAGCAAGATTCACAAAGGACTTTCAAAGAAAAATAGTGTCCAATCCTAAATATGGTATGCTATCATCCTTTCCCTAGGAATGTTTCTCGTTTCAAAATGATTTAACTGCTTATGGACTAGAACCACTAATTTCATCATTTGGTCCATATTATCCGGATCTGGTAAGAGTATTTTTCAGCAATTTAACTCCCCATAAAGGCAAGATGGTGACATATGTGTTGGGTACTCGAATCTCTCTAACTCCTGAGGTTGTTGGTGAGATTCTTCATATTCCCTATACTGGAAGCTCTTTGTACGACCCTGAAAACGAGGCATGGGATGACTACAGGAAAAAGGATTTTTATTACAGCATTGGGAGATTAAGTGAAGCTGAATTCCGTGCCAAAAGGATTCATGGTCTAAGCGGAGTGATTCCATCTAGAGACTCATGTAGTGCAGGTAACTTTTATATAGACGATCGACTATTTCATTACTTTATGGTCTATATTATGTTTCCATGGGCTGGAAACCATTGCACTGTAACTGACCTATAAATGCAGCTGATTTATGCAAGAAAGAAAGGAATAAGTGTTAATTGGGCAAGGCTCATAATGGTTCATATGCTGAGAGTCGATGCAAAATCGAAATTTCTACCATATGCTTTTTTTGTTACATTAATTATGGAAGAATTTGGAGTTGATTTTGCTGGGTTTGAGAAAGTCAATATGGATCCAAATCTGCATAAGATTTCCATCAAGAATGTTGACTCAAGAATGGGTGTTCATTATAATCTAGAAATAAAAACTATCACTTACATTGGTGAAGATGTGGTTGGTGATGAAGGGAACAATCAAGAAGTCGAAGGTGATGAAGTTGTACCTCCTCCACCTACTGCTCCCTCTGGTCCAAGCAATCAAGATCTTATGGATTTCATGTCTCAACAATTTGCTTCCATGAACACCAACATCAACAACCAATGGAATGCTATCAACGATTCTACAACAACCCAGATTAATGACTTCCGCACAGATGTGAATCAACAATTTTCTTACCTTTACTCTCATCTTCACATTCCACCATATGACCCAAGTAATCCAGCTTCTCCTCCACAACATTACACAGAACCTCCTCTACAACAACAATTTCCAAATCAAGGATCTTGGTTCTATAACAACTGGGACATGAATCAACCATAAAGTTCTATCCAACTTTATTATGTCTACTATTTTCTGTTATGTCCCTGTTCTGTTATTCTATGTTTTGTTTGTTGTTAAATTTCTTTGTAATCATTAGACTATTTGTGATGCATGATTAATTAAAGTTTTCCTCGCAATATTACTTTATTACTTTTTTTTGCATCTTTCCCTTCTTTTTGATAATGTCAAAGGGGGATAAGGATGTGGTACTTTATGCTTGTATATTTCCTTGTCTTATTTTTTTTAAGGTACTCTTCAACCAAAATGAACAAATTCAAAGGATTCCAACCTTCTCATACAAAGGGGGAGTTATGCATCTTAGGGGGAGAAGCTCTTTCCAGAAATTACAACACATCAAGCAAGATCGTTTGTCATCATCAAAAAGGGGAAGAATGTAAAATCAAGCTTCTCAAATGCACTTTTATTTTGATGAAGACAAACTATGAGGGACAAAGAAGGCAAAGATTATTGATCAAGCTAAAAGCATCTATGGATAAAGTCTCCAGTTCAAACACTTAGCTAATTTCAAGGTATAATGATAATACTTACTTTAAACTTAAGACATAGATGCCCAATGGTAAAAAGAAATATTTTATATTGTTCAAGCCTTTACTCAAGTTTTTCTAAGCTAAAAATCATTTTTCACTTGAGTGAAATCGATTTTTTATTAGTGCAATCAATTTCATGCTTAAAATTTTCAAAACATTTTGCTACTGTTTCTCAGTGCAATCGATTTGCATGTTTGTGCAATCGATTACACTCAATCAATTTTTTCTACTGACTTCACATGCAATCGATTTACACTTTTGTGCAATCAATTGCACACTCAAAACTTTTAAAATTCTAGCTGTTGAAACCCCGTGCAATCAATTTACACAAAGGGGCAATTGATTGCATGCTGCACGATTTTGAAAAATAGCAGCTTTGCACATGCCTGTTCATAACACCATTTCATGGAAACCTTTCACTCAATCTTGGCAATTGTTCATGATTCATCTCCAGAACTTTATGATGTTTCAAAAAGGTGCTATGAACATATAAATACTCATTTTCAAAATCATTTCAACACCTCTTCCAATTATATTTTCTGAATTTTCAAATATCAAACTCAAGCTTTTCTTGACTTTCATACACAAGTTTTCTGCACACTTTCACATATTATTAATCAGAAAACTTTGAGCATTATATATCTTGAGTCATTGTATACTATTATCATTGGAAGAGAAGATCGATTCATTGATTAAATCACTCAAAGTGATCATTACTACTCAAACTCACTCAAATCAAATATTGATAAATACTTACTTATTTTTCAGGATTGTTGGAAATAAGTTTAAGTGGTTTAAATCTTATTTTTCCAGGATTGTTGCATACAAGTGAAGTCACTTTGAGAGGATTATTTTCATTGTTGACATAGTGAAAATCCAAGAGGATTGTTCTTGGTCCAAGAGGATTGTTCTTGGTTTTGGGTAGTTCTTTTTAAGTTTGCCACAATAAGGAAATCTCTTTCATGTTGAAAGGGGACTGGAGTACTCTCGGCCTGTGAGGGGAACCAGGATATATCGCTTGTGTCTCGTTATTTTTCTGCACTTTACTCTTTCATAAACTCACCATAATCCAGAAAAATAATATCCATCATCACTAAAACCAGAATTTTTTTAAAGTACCTATTTCACCCCCCCCCCCCCCTCTTAGGCGCACTTCGTACTTACAACCGACTCAAACTACTGAAGGTAAACGATCTTCATTCTGGATTACCTGCACGTTACCAATATAGGGTAACATTCAAACAGAATGGGTGAGATATCAAACAATATAATAGAATGTATGGTAAATAATATGTTAGAATCAGTTCATATAACAATCACCACTTCACAGCTTTTTAACAACATTCAACACAACTAATTCTTCCATACAACAACTCAGGATGCAACACAAAATGCGGCTGGAATTTTATGCACATGCATGTGGTACCAACGTAGCAAAACTCCCAACTTAATTTTCTGCCAATTAATAGAGGCATCAACAAGCCATAAGCCTTCAACTTAATATTTTTCCAATCCAGGCCAACTTGACGAGCATCAACTCCAACTTGATATGCGATGTATGCGACACAACATGAGTGTAGCAACAACAATAATAAACAATAACTCAACATAAATCAACGTTGGCCATAAGCCTATAACATCAACAACAAATCAATATCAACTCAACATAATTCAACTTTGGCCATAAGCCTACAACTTATCTGCAAAGAATTAGAGGCATTTCAACAACATCGGTATATCCTGCAACTTCGCATCATCAACAATATTGACATTACAACAAAATAGTAAAATTAAACAATACAATCGAAACCCATTGCAATAACACTACATAATTATTCAGCTATACGTCTATATTCAGCTATTAGACAATCTGCGATGTTTCCTTTAATATTAACCTGTTGCAATTATTATATAAGCTAGTACTGCTATCAACAATTTCTACTACTGCTAGTGCTACTAATTAATTCTCTACTGTTTTTTATTGCTAATAACTTTCTGTTACTATTTCACAATTAACTCATACTGTCAACTTATTCATGTTACATGCATTATGCTATTATACTGTTAATAGTTTTTCGATAAGGTTCCTGCAATTACATCCTACTACTATGAATCATCTCTGCTATTATTTTACTGTTAATAGCCTACAACTTGGTTTTAGCCAATCAATATAGGCAACACAACAAAATTCACCACTATCTGCAACTTCACAATTAACAACAACATCACGACAACTTAATAATTGTACCTGCTAAGAATTTTGACTTTGCCATCTATTAATCCTACCTTCTATATATGCTAATCTATAATTTGTTTACTTTGGTAACCAACAAATAGTCTCTGCTATTATTTACTGATTATGTTACTTATTATCGTTAACTCTGCTACTTAATTAAACTTGTTGCTATTACACATTTGCTATTTGCTAATAGTTAGAATTAATAAAGTAACATGTCCAGGAACAGACAGAACCACTGGAAAGTAGAGTTTTAGGGACATGCCCCTCGTCATACCTAGGGTGCACCTCGACACAATCAACTCCATGCCACGTCGGTTGGCATTATCGTGTGCCCCTCTGCATACTCCTTCACCTTGTTCCGTCCGGCACAACACTTGTGCCCTCTGACACAGAATGTTTCTCACGCAGCTTCTTCATAGACTTACTGATTTAAACACAAAATTCTCCAACTCTTCTGTCGATTATCAATATTTTCACAACACATGACACAACGCATTATTACATCGACATAACAACTTAACAACTATGTCAGCAATATTATAGTTTCCAACAACAAATATTTAATTCTAAAAACAATTCAGGAACATCCTCAACATGATAACAACATGATAACATACAATTTCAGAAATAACAACAACAATCATACGCACACCAACATTACACCAACCCAATTCCTACATACTATTCACCAAAATTCCCATTATAGAGTAAGAACCCCACCCTTACCTTGGATTGAAGGTCGCTCTATAATTATCTGATCGAACCTAGCTGTGCCTATTTTCCTTGTTCCTCTTCTCTGCCACTTCCTACGTTACTGCTCCAAAACTTCTTAATCTTTCTAATAAACCTAATTTATTATTATTATAACTAAACCCAATAATAATATTATTATTCTTAATGGGCTTAACAGCAGACCCTCTATATTTCTACTTCCAACCATTAAAATTAGGCCCAACATATTTATTCTTCTATTATTCTATACTTTCTAATATTATTTATTAATATTATTAATCAACTTAATTTAACTGACTAATAACGACACCACAACTTATATCAACATACACAACATATCAATAAATAATTCAAAAATAATTTAATTAAATAATTAATTAAATTAATCGGCGTTACAACTCTCCCCCACTTAGAATATTTTCGTCCTCAAAAATCTACTCAATACTACCACTCTTAACGCGAATTTCGCATCACACTCTTTGATCCCCATGTCGCATCTGGAAACACTTCGACCACTACTTTCTCGACATAACAATAACTCAACACGATTTAAATCAAATACGCACATGCTAATCACTCAACATCTTTGTGACATAATCGTTAATAACTTATCAACCACTTCAACAATATTTTGACATATCAACATTTAAAGTAGTAACAACCATAACACACTTATACTTAGATATACAATATCACATTATCATCTTAACAACATTTTCAACACCAAAACACATACACTTTATTCCCATATATATATATATATATATATATATATATATATATATATATATATATATATATATATATATATATATATATATATATATATATATATATATATATATATATATATATATATATATATATATATATATATATATATATATATATATATATATATATATATATATATATATATGTCAATTATCAACAACTCTATTCATATCGTCGTATCACCCTTATAGTGACATCAACATAGCCAACATAATCAATTTCGTAATATTATGGGGTATTATTCATCATTTACGGTAACCAATAACAACATCACATAAATGGGAACAAAATCATTATAACATCAACTTAACAGTATAACTCAACAAATATACACACAACTCACTATCAACCATCAACCACATTAATATCCTTATATAATTAATAAAGATTTACGAGAAAACACGGTACCCTGGAACGTCGTCCCTATATCAATAATCCACCAAATCAAACATGTAGATCAAGAAATATCATTCCCATAGGCTTCTGATATTTAGTCCTTCACTTCTAACGAGTCATACACGCATACAGTTGTGCCACATCACGCTTCAGCTGCGCAACTCTGATCATCCATCTTAAGTCACCATCCTCATTAAAATTTCTACCAACTATATGGTTTACAAGTTTCAATCTAGTTTCATACTTTCTTTAACATCCACCATAAAATCTTTGTTCACTTGATATACTCAAGCTTTCACTTTGCGATGTTAGCTCGCATATAAACCCGTTACTCTAAATTGTTCAATACACCTCAACTCTTTCCTAGTCGTTCCTCTATAAATTCAAACAATTGATGAGTGACTATCCTCACGATATAACATCAATCACTTCGCATACCATTAAGACAGTAAGACAAATCTATACCATCCAACACGATCTCGTCTATTATCAACAAGAGATTAAGGGTGATCAGTTCCTTAATTTGTCAATAAATAGCTGGCAACCATAATGGAGTATAAACCATCGTCACCAAACTATAATAGTGTTCCTTTAGAACTTGTACTCAAGTCCCCTAAAGCACCATCATCCTATAATCTCAATTGAGGTTTACAAATACTCCCATAATTTCCCTTTTATTCGATCTTGTCGATGAGCCACCAATGCCTAACATATTAAACGGTCCATATTACACTCACTTAACCTCACACGAAAGTTAAGTATTCTCCAACTCAAGAATTACTACTATATCAGTACATTACACGTCGTCTCGTCCCAATTGAAATCTCAACAATGTCATTCCATATTGTTTTGGTGATAGAACCTCTCCAATTCTTCTCTTACACATGCCACTACATTGGAATTTGTTGTATCCCAAAATTTCCCCTCTCATTTATCAAATATTTTCTAACAAAGATCTCTCTTGGTTCAAGACTGCACTAGGGTTGATCAACTCAAGACATTTCCTTAAGCACTGATGACCAAAATTAAGGTTTGAGATTGCACAAGTATAATTGAAATTTCAATGCCTCATATGACTTTCATGGATCATTATGGACCCCCAAGATTACTCATGTCAAGTTTCAAGCCTTGGATCACACTTTTGCTCAATCAATATAGTAGTTGACTTAAAAATCAGTTGTATTGGGGAAAAAGTCAACTTTGGCCAATTTACAGTCAAACTTCATAATTTTTTATCCACATCAACATTATAAACTCATATGTATAATTTGATAAAGTTTGGACCATAATTCCTCAAGAATTTTGATCAGATCATCAAAAGGGCAAAATGGTTAAAATTAGGGTTTTGACTGAGGAAAGGCAATTTCTGATTTTTGACCTAGAAAGTGGTCCATTGGTTTGAAGCATGATCTCAAGAGTTGAATTGAATCATTTTTACCTAATGAAATGACCCAAAACATTGCTCAAGATCAATTGGATTGATAGTGAATTTTCAGTCAACTGATCAAAAGTCAACTGTATACTGAAAAGTCAAACTTTGAATTTTTGGTCAAAATCCAATGTCAAAGATCACAATTCATCAAAAAATGTCAAAATAGGAAAATTATTCATCAAGAAATAAAAAAGTCAAGATTTCATTTTGAAAAGTCAAAGTTTTCTAACTTAGAAATTTTTCTAAGTGTTTAAAACTTCATGTTTTTTCACAACTTTGAGCCAATTTTTCACCATGATGCAAGATGATTCAAAAGAAACTTTTAACATGAAAGTTGTAGATATCCATGATATCTACAACATTAATTCACACAACTTCTTCTAAAAATATTGGATCTCAAGTTATTAATTCATAAAGTCATGGTCTTGAAATTGAACACTCAGTGAAATTTTGCCCTAGTTTTAGTCAGGATTTTGACCTAACTTCATGGCACTTTTTCATATAGTTCTAAGTGGAATTTTAAAAAGTAATTCAAATAGGTGTTGTATATCACATTACAAGATTTCCAAAATGTCCAAGAACTCCTTGAGATCATTTGTGAGCAAGGAGAACCGAAGAGATGAAGTTAGGGTTTTCAAACTTAAATTACAAGCCATTTCATGATGAACAAAAATTCAAATCCAAGCCTAGGATGCATAATATTTGCTTTTCAGGCCTCAAACTGGTTTGTCACTCCATAATTAAATGTTTACACAGATGTTAGATCTTTAATCTCAACACTTGAGCCTTTATCCAAGTTACATTTCCATTTATGGCACAAAGTGGCCATTTCCATTTTGATAAAGCATCACTTTTGCAATTGTCAACTTCTTGAGATTTGCAATTGTTCTTTCTGCACACACAATCCTTATAAACCAAAAGCAATGTATCTAAAGCCTCTTTGAAATCAGAATATGCTTGTACAACACTTTGAGATTTGTCTTCTCACTTTTCTTCAAAAGCAAGTCATAGAGCCAAAAGGCTAGAACTCATAAACCTTGAGTGCATTTGATGTCTAACCTTTTCCATACATATACACAAGTCTATTTCAACATAACACATGAATGCTAAGACCCCAAAACACTCCCAAGCACTCTGCAACTGAGAATCTTCCATAACTTGACAGTTTTGAACCTCACATAGCCATCTCCAAATCCACTCGTGCGTATTGAGTTTTAACCATCCAAACACTTAATATACATCATATCAAAGTGATCCGGACCCCTGTTTCCTGACTATAACTCCTCCATCACTATCCACCATTTCCAAATTTGAAGCTTGCAACTTGACTTGAGTTGGGAGTTTCAACCATCCTCAAAGCAAAGTAGAAGTTGGAACACATTCAAGGAGGTCCAGGCAAGCTACAGAAATAATCAGGCCATCACAAAGGTTTCTCAAACTCCATACACGACTCCAGCTGCAAGAGGTAAGTTTTCAAACTTCTATCTCTTCATACAGACATCATTTGATTCTGATTTATGAAGATAAAATGTAGATACCATTGCCACGAAGTTGTACATATCCATAGTTTGCATTTATATGGCCTGAGCTTAGAGAATTTTAGAGTTGAAGTTTCTGAAATATTTAGGTTTTAAATTAGGGCCAGAAAAATTCTCATTCACCTTTGACTGTTAGCTTAAGTTATTTACATGGTTGGATTCGTGGGAAGAAATGCCACAACTTTCATGTTTGAACTTTTCATTTTTGTTGAGAGATGAAGAAGTTACAAATCCTTTGGCTGGAGGTTGAAGATGAAGTGTAATCAAGGTGCATTTTATGTTATGTATTTATCCTTTCACACAAGTTAACAGATGTATCACTATCCCAGTGGTTAAAGCGCGCGTCTGTCACCCTTAAGTCCTAGGTTCAAGCCCCGGTGTGACCTTTTGCTTTTCTTTTTTTCCCCACTATTTTTGACATTTTTGAGCTTTTTTACAGCGCCTGGGCTTCTATTTGGGCCTCTTGTTTTTTTTCTTTTCACTAACCTTGATTTACTTCAACACCCTCTGGCCCATTTTTCTTTAATTATTTCATTTTCTTTTTTTATTTCATTATATTTTATTTTGTTTAATATTTTTATTATTTATATTATTAATATTATTATTAGTTTTATTAATAAAAAATGCAAAAAAATATTTTTATTATTTACACTTATATATTTTATTTTCTCTATAAAACAAAAAGACTAAAAACATTTTCTTAAAC
The DNA here is from genome assembly GCA_948472305.1 of Vicia faba. Classification (NCBI taxonomy): domain Eukaryota; kingdom Viridiplantae; phylum Streptophyta; class Magnoliopsida; order Fabales; family Fabaceae; genus Vicia; species Vicia faba. The sequence goes on from OX451735.1 coordinate 1,457,866,846, forward strand.
AAATTAATTTCTTTTTTTCTTAAATAATTAATATTTAGACTTAGGCTTAATTATTATTATTATTATTATTATTATTATTATTATTATATTTTTTTATTATTATTCAAAATTAATTTAGAACTTAGGTTTATTTTAATTAATTAATTTTCATATTATTTTTATTAAGTTAAAGCCTTTTCACAAAAAACCCTAAAACATATTTCTTAACTTAATTTCTTTCTTAATTAATTTAGGTTTAAATTTTGTTTATTTTATATTAATCATCTCTTTTAATTAGGTTAAAACCCCTTTCATAAAAACAACAAAAATCATTTCTTTTTTCCATTTATATTCTTGCATTTTATTTTCAATTATTGTACAATATTCAATATGGTTGTAATAGATACTTAGTTTAATTTTCTTACAATCCCCATTTGTAAATTTGTGCTCCCCCTCCCCTAATGATGTAATAGCGTAGTAATTTTACTTTTCGCAATTTATCACTTTATATAAATGCTAGTAATTAAGGTTTGTATGGAAAGACAAAATCAACAAGTAGCAAACCCTAATTCAAGACAAAAAATAAAGCATGAAAACCAATACACTTGCACACAAGCACCCCTAAGGTAAATCCACTTGGTTGCCTTACAAAATTGACCATATTACACATGTGAGGTATCTTAGCAAAAGACAAGCAAAATACAATATCATAGTCCCTCGATGACGCTATCAAAAGTTGCCTTTTAAAATGATCTTAGCCCCTAAAGAAAAGTGTTAAGATACCTTGCAACATTGCTAACCATGGTTATATAATGACCCACGCCCGTCCCTTTTACATACAAAGATAGGGTTACTTACCAAATCAATGGTAAGATAACAATGTCAAAGGAAAAAGGAAATGAACATGAAATACTTTTGAGTAGGTAGAATGTTCCTAGTTACTTGCTCAATTTCAAAACAAAAACATCCTTGCTGTTTTCAAAACAAACACTTACACCTCCAAAACATCTTTCAAAACTTGAAAACATTTTCAAAAAGATCAACATCTTTGTATACATTCTTACGAACGAGAATCATTACAAAAGTTTTCCTAAACAATGGCCTCTTTTCAAAAAATACTTTTCAAAACCACACAAAGCACAATTTCAAACAAAAGCAAGTGATCTAGCAAGTAACTAAGAGCCCATGGAAAACCATGGATGAAAAGGGTGCTGTGATGCGGTGAGAGAAATGACTTGAGGTTTTGCGTTTTATCTCAAATGTAGCGGTTAGCAAGAGTCGCCACCGACTTTTCTTTTATCCAAAAGGAAAGGTGAAAAAGCACAGGAAAGACCTTTGAGATGCTTTCTTGAGTTCGGGGGGTAGATTATGAAAAGGGAAGGAGCTAGCACCCTTTTCATCCATGGTTTTCCATGGGCTCTTAGTTACTTGCTTAGATCACTTGCTTTGGTTTGTTTGAAATGATGTTTGGTGTGGTTTTGAAAGTATTTTGTAAAAGAGGCCATTCGTTTAGGCAATCTTTGTAATGATTCTTGTTCGTAAGAATGTATACAAAGATGTTTGTCTTTTGAAAATGTTTTCAATGATCATAAGATGTTTTGAAATGTGTGTGTTTGTTTTTGAAAATAGCAAGGATTGTTGTTTGAAATGGAACAAGTAACTAGAAGTTATCTACCTACTCAAATGTATTTCTTATGAGTTTTCTATTCCTTTGACATTGTTGACTTACCATTTATTTGGTAAGCAACCTTATCTTTGGATGTAAACGGGACGGGCGTGGGTCATCGTATAACCATGATTAGAAATGTTTGCAAAGTATCTTAGCATTTTTGAGGGACCAAGATCATTTTGTTTAGGCAACTTTGAGTAGTGTCATCGAGGGACTATGATCTTATACTTGTTTGTTTTTGCCAAGATACTTCGCATGCGTAACATGGCTATTTTGTTTTAGGCAACCAAGTGGGAGAACCCCTGAGGGTACTTGTGGGCAAAAGTATCATATTTCATGCCTTGATTTTGTCTTGTATTTTAGGTGTTCTATTTTGCTTTGTTTTGTTCTTGTCATACAAACCTAATTACTAATCATGGCATATGAAAGCGATAAATTACGTAACGTAAATATTTCTAACCTATTACAACAATTTATGGGAAGGGGGAATACAAGTTTGAATGGGGGTTTGCACAAATATAAAGCTAAATACATTATTACAACCAAATCGAATTTGTACGAATTTAAGATAAATACAAAACAATATTTAAAATGTAATGCAAGGTAATGTACATGTAAAGAGATTTTTTTGATGTCTTATTTTCATGTAAGAATATTTAATCTAATCCTAAAAATATAAGGAAAAAGATCTAATTTTTTGAAAGGGATTTAACCCTAATTTTATTTAAAAGAAAATAAAGTTTCTATATTATTATTTTGTGTATTTTCTTGTGTAAAAATAATAAATAATATTGTAATAAAATATAAAGTTTTGTATGTATGTAAAAATAGGGATTTATAAATATGAAATGCAAAATAAAAATACTAAGTATCTTTAATTATATTTACAAATTTATTAAGAAAAATAAATTATATCCTATTAAAATAAACTATATTTTTTATGTGAGAAATAATAAAAGAAATAAAATAAAAGTGTAATATGGTTAAATTAGTTTTTAGGATTTTTAATCATTAAAGAAAATAATTAAATTTTAAAATATGGAAGTAAAACAATAAATAAAAAAAATAAAATATGAAATAAGTTGGCAGGGGGTAAGATAGCAGATTAATGGTGATGATGAGCAAAACACTGGCCCATAGCAAAAGCCCAAACCTGCAAAAAAATGTCAAAAAACTGAAAAGGAAAAAAATGCCAAAATGCAAAAGTAGCGCGCATGTTCGAACCCAGGACATGGGTCTCACCAGCGCGCTGATTTACCACTGGGGTGACTATACATCCATTGTCTTTACTGAAACAAAAATAATATATTACAAAATGCGTCCTTTCCCTGTTTCATCTTCTTCCTCAAGCCTTGGCCGGATCCCCTTTAACTTCCTCATGCTTCCATAAAAATGAAAACTTGTAACATGAAAAATGTAGCATTTGAACTCACGAAACCAACCATATAAGTTATGTAATATAACTATCAAAGATCAAAGAGAATTTTAAAAGCCCAAATTCTAACCTAATATTTTCAGAGATTTCAACTTCCAAATTCTCTTAGCACAAGTAAAATCAATGCAAGATAATGATATGTATAGCTTCATTATGATGAGAACTACACGTTTTATTCATAGATCGTGGCCTAAGGTTGCCTGTACAAGGAGATAGAGTTTGAAAATTTACCTCCTTCAGTTGGAATCGTGTATGGAAATGTAGTGACTTTAATGGAGGCCTGATGCTTGCTTGAGCTTCCTTGAGCTTCCCTGAATCTATTCCAACCCTTGCCTTGCTCTGAAAGTAGCTAGAACTCCCTGACCAAGTCCAACTGCAAGCTTCAAAGTCAACAATGGCAGATGGTGGAAAAGAGATTACAGAACAAGGATGATGGTTTGGATGGGTTTGATATCAAGTATGTAAGGTGTTGGAATGATCTAAACACAAAACGCACGAGCCAAATGGAAGTTGGATGTATTTGTGCAGAAACTGTATGTTTGAGCAGGTTTTTGGTGTTTTGCTTGCTCTGAGTGTTTTAGGTCTTGGCTTAGCTTGTTATGTGTTACATAAAGTTGGTATATTAGTATTGAAATGGTTTTGTGTTAGCTTTCTATCAGCTGTGCAAATGATAGCCTTTTTGCCAACTTTCTTGTACTTGAAGCAAAGTGACAAGACTAAAGCTTCACATGCTTGTACCAACTTGCTTAGGGTTGGTATGAGTTTGTACAACTTACTTGATACCTGTGTGGTTTGTATGCATCAAGGGGACAGGTTCAAAGCTCAAAATTGTAAAGTTTACAAAAGTGGTTCTTTTTCAAAATGGCAATGGAACCTTTTTGCCATAAGTAGAATTACAAGTTGGATAAAGGTTCAAAAGCATGGATTAAAGCTTTGTGAATCGAGTAAGAATTTAATTAAGGAGTGTGGGACAAGTTTAGGACCTGCACAACATGAACTATCCAGCATAGGATTGATTTGCAACTTGGTTCTTCATGAAATGGCTTGAACAAAAAGTGAGAAAATGCCAACTTCCTCTCTTCGATTCTCCCGACTCAAAAATGATCTTGGAGAGTTCTTTGACATTTTGGAAAGCTTGCAATGTTATATATAATCCATATTGGAAACACATTTTGAGATAATTCTTGGAACTAGGTGAAAAATTGCCATGAAGTTGGGTCCAAAACCTGCCTAAATTAGGGCAAAATTTCACTAAGTTAAGAAGTTCATGACCATGTATTCACAAATTTATAACTTGAGATCCAAGCATATTTAGGGAAAAGTTTGTGAGGAAAAGTTTTATTTTTCATGGAGGTCTACAACTTTCATGTTGGGGACATTCCTTGAATCAATATGCATCATGGCGAAAAAATGGTGTAAAGTTGAGAAAAAATAAGAAAATTTTTATACTTAGAAAATTTCCAAGTTATGAAAATTTTCAAATTCAAACCCTAATTTTCAAATTTGGTTTTCTTGGTGAACAAGTTTCACATTTTGACATGTCTTGATGAATTATGACTCTTGGTACTTGATTTTGACCAAAAAGTCAAAGTTTGACTTTTCAGTATACAGTTGACTTTTGATTTGTTAACTGCAAATTTCATCTGTCAATCCAATGAATTTGAAATGTTTTGAACCATGTAATTAAGTCAAGATGATGCCATTGAATCCTTGAAATCATGCTTGAACTCAATTGGTCATTGGCTAGGTTAAAAATAAGAAATTGCCCTTTCTCAGTCAAAACCCTAATTTTGACCATTTTTCCCTTTTGATGATTTGATCAAATTTCTTGAGGAGTTGTAATCCAAACTTAATCAAATGGTACATATGAGTCTAAAATGTTGATGTGGATAAAAAATTATGAGGTTTGACTATAAATTGGCCATGGTTGACTTTTTCCCAATACAGTTGATTTTCAGGTCAACTGTCCAATTGACTGATAAAAAATGTGGTTCAAGGCTTGAAACTTTTCATGAGCAATATTAGGGGTCCAAAATGATATATGAAAGTCACATGAAGCATTGGTGGTCCAAAAATCCCTGTGCAAACTCAAAACCTAACTTTGGGTTATCAGTGCAAGATGAGATGCCTTGAGCTGACCAAACCCTAATCTTGTCTTGAGTCAAAGAAGTCTTGTGAGAAAAGTCTTGATAAATAAGAGGGAAAATTTTAGGGTACAATAGCTGCCCATGTTCAATCTTCTTGAACCTAAAGAGTTAGATTGGCGAGCTTTGCTGTTAGTGACTCGAAGGTAAAAGATGATTGGACACTATAGTGCCCGTAAATTTGCACTCGACAAAGTGTAGTTGAGGGAATGGGCTTAAATATGACATTTGAAGAGGTGATAGAATCTTGTTGGAGATGGGCTTGTAGATGCCATCCAAGAATGTTTGTTGTAAGTCAAAAGAATAAGTATCAGAATGGTGTCCGTATCTGGAACGTATCTGAGCTGTATCTGGAGACTGAATCTGAATGAGTAACAGAATGGCTTCCGTGTTTGGAGCGTATATGGACTTTATCATGAACTTGAAATCTGAATAAGTGTCAGAATGGCATCAGTGTCTGGAGCGTATCTGAACTGTATCTGAATGTTGAAATCTAAATGAGTAACAGAATGGCAACCATGTCTGGAGCGTATTTGTACTGTATCTGAAAGCTGAATCTGAATAAGTAACAAAATTGATTCCGTGTCTGGAGCGCATCCGTATTGTATCATGATTACATATTGTTAGCGGTAGCTGTTAATCTTATCCTGAAAAGGGTTAAATGTTAGCTGGAACATGAAATTACGTTGCATGAAATGTATGACGCAATATATGTGTTTTTATCAATGTTTATGATATGTGGATGTAATGTATGCGCATGTAAGCTAATTTGCTGTATTGCTGAGGAAAATAAATCCTTGACTGCTGCTGAGGATATGTGGACTCTTCATGTCTTGAAGTTGGAGTATTAACAAAAATTCCGTTGTGAGAGCAATGCCGTATACTACTTGAGGAATCTGCTTGGGAATCCAGAGAATTTTGATGACTTCTTCTGGGAATTAATAATGGGAGTCTTTGTTCCGTTGGGTAATATTGAAAAATCTAGGGAAAAAGCTTATTCCTGTCTGGGAAAAATTTCGGGAGTTTCAGTCGTCTGTCACCCTACCGGGGAGTTATCCTAGGTTGGGGAGAAACAGAAGTTAACTGTTATCCGGTTGATTTTCAGGCTTCAAGACAACTTGTTGGGGAATTTGGAGAAACTGGATGGTTTCTACCGGGGATTAATAGTTTGAAGTTTTAGCTCCGCTGGGGATCTGAATGACGTACTGTAGGGATTACTCATGGAATAGCCTAAAGACGTTTTCCTATTCTTTCAACCTGTCAGTAATTGCTCTTTTTCATTTTGTTTATTTGTAAACAATAATTATGTTCAAATGCATATGTTCATTAATGAATCATTGGACATTTTTGCAAATAAAACACAAGTGTAAAAGAAAAGGACAAATAGTTTTCTGTACTTTAAAGAGATATCTTTGTATTCACTTTGAATAAGTATTTTGTACAAAGGATACAGACATCCTAGTAAGAGGGTGGTGTCATGAAAATAAGAAAAATTTATACAAAGAAAGATAGCTATGTGTGATAATCCCATGGGGTTCCCATTCTGCTATAGCCTCCATATCCCCGAATATCTTGTCTATTTGTTGCTTCGTCCAAAGATGATTGAATTAATCAGAAACTTCGAGTTTGACAGTGGAAGTTTAAGAGGCTGTCCTCAAAGTGATCTGACGGGACATAGTCATACACTTTAATTCCCTAACTTTTGCCTGGACCGCCCTTTCAGGTTTTCAGTCCACCGGGAAATCCTTTTTTGCCCAAGTCTCCCTTTCAGGTTTTCAACTTGCCGGGTGTACAAAGATTTTTTTTATTTTATCCCTAATTTTTTCCCGAACCTTTTGGTTCGCTGGGATGCCCTTGTTTTTCCTAGGTGTGTCAACCTAGCGGGTCTCTTATGCGTAGTATCTTTTGACTATGTCTGCATTCGCAGGGTGTGGTAGGTCGTCGCCGTCCATGGTGGTTAAGATCATTGCCCCACCGGAGAATATGTTCTTGATTACAAATGGTCCTTCATAGGTAGGAGTCCATTTGCCCCTGGGATCACTTTGTGGCAAGATGATGCGCTTGGTCACTAGATCTCCAACTTGATATACTTGGCGTCTGACTTTCTTGTTGAAAGCCTTGATCATTCGTTTTTGATACATCTGACCATGGAAAACATCAGTAAGTCTCTTTTCATCAATTAAGTTTAGTTGATCAAGTCGAGTCTAGATCCAATCGTCCTCATTCAAACCTGCGTCCTTCATAATTCTCAATGAGGGGATCTGAACCTCAATAGGCAATACAACCTTCATGCCATAAACCAAAGAATATGGTGTTTCCCCAGTTGATGTGCGGGCCGTGGTATGATACCCGTGGAGAGCGAATGGTAGCATCTCATGCCAGTCCTTGTAGGTGACTGTCATTTTCTGTATGATATTTTTAATGTTTTTATTAGCATCTTCGACTGCACCATTCATCTTTGGCCGATAGGGGGTTGAATTGTGATGTTAAATCTTGAACTGCTCGCACAAGGCGGTGATCATAGTATTGTTAAGGTTCATACCGTTATCAGTGATGATCCTTTCCGGGATACCATACCGGTAGATGAGATTTTGCTTGATGAAGCGGGCAACAACATTCTTAGTAACGAATGCAAAGGAAGCTGCTTCAACCCACTTTGTGAAATAATCAATGGCCACTAGAATGAATCGGTGTCCATTGGAGGCTATAGACTTGATCTCCCCAATCAAATCAATTCCCCACATAGCGAAGGGTCAAGGAACTGTTAAGACATTTAGAGGAACCAGAGGCACGTGCACCTTGTCCGCATAGATTTGACACTTATGACAAGTCCGGGAGTGTTGATAGCAGTTTGCTTCCATGGTAGACCAATAATAGCCTACCCGTAGGATTTTCTTCGCCATCGTATGCCCACTAGAGTGAGTGCCAAAGGTACCTTCATGTAATTCAACCATGATCTTTTCAGCTTCAATCTTATCCATACAACGAAGCAGAATATAATCATGATTATGTTTGTACAGGATGCCATTACTTAGGAAGAACTTAGCGGAGAATCTCCTTAGGAACTTTTTATCATTGATTGAAGCTCCTTCTGGATATTCTTGAGCCTCGAGATACCTTTTGACTTCATGAAACCAAGGTTGGTCCACTACTTCTTCAGTATTAATCTCGTGACAGTGTGCTGGTTCATTCATTCGTTCAATGGTGATCTGGGGAGCCTCATTATCCCAATTAAGTTTAAACATGGATGACATTGTGGCTAGAGCATCTGCTAACTGATTTTCTTCTCGCGAGAAATGCTCGAAGGTAATCTGCTCAAAATGTGGTAACAATGTCAAGACATGTTCTTTGTAAGGGATAAGGTTTGGATGCTTAGTGTCCCATTCTCCTTTGATCTGACTGATGATCAAAGTTGAATCTCCAAACACATCTAAAGATTTGATTCCCAGGTCCATGGCAACCTTAAGACCAAAGATGCATGCTTCGTATTCCGCCATGTTGTTCGTACAGTTGAAGCAAAGTCTGGCAGTAAAGGGAGTATGGCACCCTTCAGGGGATTTGAGTACAGCGCCGATACCATTACCAAGTGCATTGGATGCCCCATCAAAGAACAGGGTCCATCGGGATCCTTGTCCAGGTCCGTCATATGGTCTGATTTCTTCACAATTGTCTAATGTCATGATGTCTTTGTCCGGGAATTCAAACTTCATGGACTGATAATCTTCTACAGCTTGATGAGCAAGATGATCATCTAGAACACTGCCCTTTATAGCTTTTTGAGTAGTATATTGTATGTCATATTCTGTTAGGATCATCTGCCATCTAGCTATCTTCCCAGACAGAGCAGGCTTTTCGAAGATGTATTTTATCGGATCCATCTTAGATATCAGTAAAGTGGTATGAGTCAACATATACTGTCTTAGCCGGTGAGAAGCCCATACCAGAGCGCAACAAATTTTCTCGAGCAATGAATATCTGGTTTCACAGTCGGTAAAATTTTTGCTCAGGTAGTAAATAGCGTGCTCTTTTCGGCCAAACTCGTCATGCTGCCCCAATACACACCCCATTGAGTTCTCTAAAACGGTTAGATAAATTATTAGTGGTATTCCCTCGACTGGTGGCATTAAGACATGAGGCTCTTGTAAATACTCTTTGATTTTGTTAAAAGCAATCTGACATTCATCATTCCATCTGACTACTTGATCTTTCTTCAACAATTTGAAGATTGGTTCACAAGTAAATGTTAGGTGAGAAATGAATCTGGCAATATAGTTTAGGCGTCCCAAGAAACGTCTGACTTCCTTCTCAGTATGAGGAGCAGGCATTTCTTTTATCGCTTTAACCTTGGCAGGATCAACCTCGATGCCTTTATTGCTGACAATAAAGCCTAAGAGTTTACCAGACCGGACTCCGAATGTGCACTTGTTTGGGTTCAACCTTAGTTTGTACTCCTTCAATCTTACAAATAACTTTTGCAAGTAATCAAGGTGCTCCTCTTCAGTTTGTGATCGGGCTATCATGTCATCTACATAGACCTCTATCTCATGATGTATCATATTATGAAACAAAGCTACCACGGCGCGTTGATAGGTTACCCCAACATTCTTTAGTACGAATGGCATCACTTTGTAGCAGAACGTGCCCCATTGTGTGACAAATGTAGTTTTCTCCATGTCCTCAGGTGCCATTTTGATCTGGTTATAACCTGAGAATCCGTCCATGAAGGAAAACACTTTTTGCTGGGCCGTATTGTCAACCAGGATGTCAATGTGGGGAAGTGGAAAATCATCTTTAGGGCTGGACCTGTTTAAATCTCTATAATCCACACACATTCGTACTTTACCGTCCTTTTTAGGCACGGGAACAATGTTGGCAACCCATTGAGGATAGGAAGTGACGGCCAGAAATCCAGCATTGAACTGTTTCATAACTTCCGCTTTGATCTTCTCTGACATGTCCGGTCTCATGCGGCGAACTTTTTGTTTCACTGGTGGACAGTCTTCTCTTGTAGGTAGACGATGTACCATGATGTCTGTATCAAGTCCTGGCATATCTTCGTATGACCAGGCAAAGATCTTAACATAATCATGCAATAGCTGAATTAGGCGTTCCTTGACACTTGGCTCTAGATTGGCACCCACTTTGATTTCCTTTTTATCTTCCTCGGTACCCAAGTTGATTGTATCCAACATCTCCTCATGAGGCTTAATAGCTCTTTCCTCTTGTTCTAGTAGTCTGGCCAATTCCCCTGGCACTTCACAATCTTCCTCACCTTCGCATTCGGCTTGATAGATTGGATCTTCAGAGTCACTAAAGGCCATAGTAGTATTGTTACCCATGTGATCCGGAATGGAGGGGTACCTGCATTTGTGAGTGTGGGTGTGTGTAAGGGTATAGCCATCTTTAAACAATAAAATGTAAAAGAAAGACAATGAGCACAAAAGATTTGTATGTGAAAAAACGTCCATGATTCATTGAATGTCATATGAAGATGAAATGAAAACCCTTTCAAATGGACCATTGTGCCTCGGGTAAGACACAAGGTTTTTAAAGTGTGAATTGTTCGTGAATATTACAAGTCTAAGAGAAATGTAAAAGATAAATTACTGAGAGATGAAAGTTATTGGGACAAAGTCTCTGGCTTCCCAGTTGCGAAGTCCTCCGTTGACACTAGGAAATATCCAATCTTCCAAGCCGCCATCCTCTTCATTGTCTTATACTGCGTTGACCCCTTGGTTGCTAATCTTCAAAGGTGGCCCTCCGGCACGGGCACATCGCACAACCTTCTGAGCAGTTGAAGTAAACCCCAAGCCAAACTTGTCTGATTTATACGGAATGTCTGGAAGCTGTCCCAGATGGTGCATCCACCCTCCTCTATTATTTCCTTTGCGTCTTTTAGAGATCGACATCCTAAGTGGAGGTCTTGTGATCTTGGGAATCAAGGATACTGCCTTGGTTGCCGCTACTTCTTGAGAGACCTCTTCGAAATGTTGAAAAAAGGAGTTTCAATGAACTCGCCATCCAACTTCACATATCAGAAAGAATTCAGATGACTAATCATGTACTCCTCCTCCCCGTGGACAGTTATGATCTTTCCTTGGACCGGGTATTTCAGCATCTGGTGTAGCATAGAGGTGACAGCACCAGCATTATGGATCCAGGGCCGTCCTAACAGACAAGAGTAAGAGGGACGAATATCCATTACATAGAAAGTTGAGTTGAAAGTCTGAGTTCCCAACTTTATGGGGATGTCCACCTACCCGTGGACCATCCTCTTTGAGCCATCAATTGCTCTCACAACAATGTTACTGGGTTTCAGTGTCAGCCCTTTGCAATCCAATCTGTTAAGAGCTTTCTTCGGTAAGACGTTCAAAGGTGAACCCGTATCCACCAAGACATGGGCCAGAGTTATTCCTCTATACTCTACAGGGACATGAAATTCCTCGTTGTGCTTTCTCCCTTTGGGTGTCAAATCAGCATCACAGAAACCCAGGCCGTTATCAGCTGTTAAACTGGATATACAGTCCTGGAATTGTTCAGCGGATGTCTCTTGTGGCACATGAGCTGTCTTCAGAAAATTTACCAGAGCTTTCGCATGTGTCTCAGAGCACAGCAACAATGCTAGCATGGAGATCTTGGAGGGAGTTTTCCCCAACTTTTCAACCACGTCATAGTCACTCTTCTTTATTATCCTCAGGATCTCTTCCATTTCCTTCTTGGATGTTTCGGGGATAGCTAGTGGTTGAGCCTTCGTCTGGACAGGCTCTTTTTGAATGCTTTTTCCTCGATTATCAATAGTGGAAGTATTGGTAGGGACATGGATTATGTCGTCTTCATTGATAGGTACACTTGCAGGTATGATTATTGGTACAGAGGTAATCTTCGGAACAGCCACGGGTCCAAAAACTACCTTTGGAGGGGCAATCTCTGGAGAGAAGATTCTACCGCTACGGGTGATCTTACTAGTTTCGGAAATATTACTAATGTCAGAGTTTTCCTCTTCGGAGCTATCTTCTTTGGCAGTCAGTTCATCTTGTTTGATACCATGGTAATATATTTCTCCACCATAATTCCATGGTACTATTTTATCTGACTCATACGGGACCAGCCCGGGCATTGTGATCTTAAGTGGAGTAGTTTTTGGAGCAGATGTAATCCTAACGGGTCTTTTAGGGACCCCGGAAGGATTGGCGGAGATGGTTATGATTGAAATGTCTTCAACAAGAATGGGAGCATTTTCGAACAGAATCTCTTGGTTGTCAATCAGGCGTTGGATACCTGTCTTCAACAGAGGGCAATCAGTGGGTGAGGATAAGCAATGATGGCAGTCTTCCTTACAACCTGGGAATAGACCAGCTTTCAACAAGTTCAACTTAATGATTGGGAGCGGAGTTAAGAGTTCATCTACTGTAGCAATAAACAAGCCTTCCTCAATAGCATTGGCGTTATGACCATGCTTAGGAATTGGAGCGGAAATGACATTTGGTTTCTCAGGTGCATCAAACTCAACTTCCTTTGCATCTATAAGGTCTTGAATTTTGTTCTTCAGAGCCCAACAGTTGTTAGTGTCGTGCCCTGGACTTTCGGAATGGTATGCACATCTGGCATTTGGGTGATAATGAGGGGACGCAGTATTGGGATTCTTTGGGGCCTCTTTTAAAGTTGTCCGATTCAATTTCAGAAGATGTGGTAGAACTTGGGCTAGAGTCATATTAATCCTGGTGAATTGCCGGACTGGCCTTTCCACCCTTGGCTGGTTATTTCTTGGCTGGTCAGATGCGGGCTTTGGGATCATAACGGCCCCCACCACTGGTCGGCGTTCAGTTCTTCCTTGATTCCTTTGTGAATAAACAGCAGATACTTCCTTCTTCCCAGTGAAAGGTTTTCTCACAACTGTAGAGGCATACGAATCTTTCTGAATCTTTCCACTCCTTATACCAGCTTCCACCCTTTCTCCGGTTAATATCAACTCAGTAAACCCAGCAGATGAGCTCTCAATCAAATGGTTGAAGAAAGGACCTGATAGAGTACCCAAGAACATATCCACCAACTCCCTTTCAGATAGAGGGGGTTGCACTCTACCAGCTAGATATCTCCACTTCTGCGCATAATCTTTGAAGCCCTCATTTGAAGCCATAGCCATACTCTGAAGTTGAGTACGGGTAGGCGCCAAATCTGCATTATACTGGTATTGCTTATAGAAAGCTGCGGCAAGTTCTTCCCAGTTGTGGACGTCTTCCCTTTCTAATTGGTAAAACCAATTAAGTTGTGTTCCAGATAAGATGTCTTGGAAGAAATGGACCCACAAGTCTTTGTCGGTAGAGTGCGGCTGAATTTTTCTGACATATGATCGGAGGTGCATTTTAGGACACGACACCCCATCATATTTTGCAAATAACGGAACTTTGAATTTTGGTGGGATCACAACTCCTGACACTAGCCCCAATTCCTCAAAGTCTAGTCCTGGTACCTTCTGTATTTCCATAGCGGTTAAACGCTCTTCCAGGTGTCTGTACTTATCATCAGCCGGAGGGTACTGTTCTTCAGAGTAGTCTTCCTCTTCCTCCTCTTCTTCAGACTCTGATGGAACTACTATTTCTTTTCCTTTTCTCTCTCCTTCATCAGATGTTGCTGGAAAATCCAAGGTTCTTCTAGCTTGTCCTTGAAACCTTCTTCCCATGATTACCACACCAACTGATTTCTTCTCTTTCTTCTTTTTCTCTTTTGCTAACAGAGTCTTCATCTCCTCTTGCCCTTTGGCTAAAGTTGTGAGTAACTGTTGAAACTGCATGTTTTGAGTCTGAAGATCTTTGACAGTCTGTTCGAGATCCATCTTACTGAAATAAACAGTAGAGAGATGAGGAAACTTGTTGCAAAAGACCTGTTTATGTTATGATGAATGATATGTATACATGCAATGCTTTCAAGGATTTAGAAATTCAAAAAAAATTTTAAACAAAAAGAAACACACGTTATATTAATAAGATAAAATTTGAGTACATCAATGCCCCTTGGGCAAAATAATACAAAATTCTAAGATAAAAAGATATTGTGCATCCTATTTGGTGCAATGTAGGTATTTAGAGTCTGCTCCTCATGAAGTAGCCTAGTGGGTTCCAAAACCTTCTTCTCGCTTGCATAGAATTGGGCTTCGAAAGTATCACGCTCTCCTTTGAGCTGTATCCAATCCCTTTGTAGGTCTTCAAGAGATGTGGGCATGTCAGGATGTAGGATAGTGTATGGAACTTCTCCCTCCTTAATAGGCTCAATGATCACCGGGAGAATGGAAGGATAAGGCATCATAAGACTTTGAGCGCGGGTTCGTACCCACTTGAGGTAAGGCTCAAGAGGGATGAAATTCTTGTGTCCCAAAGTCTTGCTATCCACCTTGTTTAGCATCCTCCAAGCTCGGATGAATCTCTGGCGAAGTCCTTGATTGTCGTTGTCGTAGTCGAATACCAAGCCTTGAATCAGCATATCATGTGGGCCGTCCCTTTGGGCATAACCAAACTTTCTTAGAGCTAAACACGGGTTGTAGGTGATGCCTCCCCTAATGCCAATTAGAGAGACATTAGGGAATTCCCCACAACGGTCAACAATGATAACATTCTCTTTGGATCGAGAGCACCAATGAATATCTGAATGTTTAAGTGTCATCAACCTTTGTGACCACCTCAAACCTTGCTCATTTTTTAAGACTGATTGGGGAAGATGAGAAATAAACCATCTTGCCAGGAGAGGAGTACAACACATAATAATACCTCTTTTCCTCATTGTACGAGTGTGAAAAGAGTGTAAGATATCCCCAAGCAATGTAGGCACCGGGTTGCGTGACATGAAGATTTTGACAGCGCTCACATCTATGAGTTGGTCAGGATTGGGGAACAAGACCATCCCATAGATAAGAAGAGCCACAATCTCCTCAAAAGCTTGCAATTCTAGGGAATTCCAACAGCTTTGGGCTTTCTCAAACAGAAACTTTGCCAAGAAGCCTTTGACACCACTTCTAGTTTCCCAATGAATTGTGACATCAGATGAGTGGAAGTGCAGGGTTTGAGCAATCTCTTATGGCTTTGGATCTCTTTATGTACCGTTGAAAGGTAGTTGATTGAGAATAGGAATCCTCAAGAGTTGAGAGAATTCTTCCAAAGTAGGCACAAGTTGATAGTCAGGAAATGTGAAGCAATGATGCAAAGGGTCAAAGAACTGGAAGAGAAATTTCATCATATCCTCCTCTATGTTGGAGGAGTCGCCACCGTCTTTTATTTTCTCCAAATGGAAAGGACAAAAGCACAGAAAAATTCCTTAAAGAGATTGCTCTCGGTTCGGGAGGTAGATTATAGAAAGGGAAGGTGTTAGCACCCTTTCTATCCATGGTTATCCATGGGCTCTTAGATACTTGCTCATTTGTGTTTTCAAAATGTTTGTTTGCTTTTCAATTGTGGGTTTTAAAAAGTTTCTTTGAAAATTCCAGTTCGACTCTTGTATCGGTCCTCAAGAGTGTTTGAAAAATTGCTTTCGAAAGCTTTTTGAAAATGTGTTGGTGTGAAAAGTATTTTTGAATTTGTTTTGAAATTTAGAGCAAGTATCTACGAGAACCTACCTACCCTAAGGAATTCGTCTGTGTAGATGTCCTTTAAAGTAGTGCCATCCCACCATTGAGAGGTAGGTAGCACCACCGTTGGAGGTGTTCGGGTCAATTCGAGGTTCGGGACATGGTGATCACCAGAGCAATAGGAAGACACCTTAGAAGCTACCCTCATGCCAGGTTCCCGGATCATGAGGACTTACTGAGACATCCTCTACTCGACGATCACCTTTCGAAGGCAAGGCAACAGTGAGGCGTACCCTAGGGGTGGTGTGTGCGATTCGTGTGTCGTTTTCATTGATATTTGTCTTGTCATGTCATTTGGTGTTCTATGCGCTTGATTTTATTTATGTCCATTCATTCATTCATGCTTTTTGTTAACAGTTAAAAATGTGCGAGGAAAAATAAATCTAAAGCTATTACAAACGGCGCGGGTCCACATCGCCAAAATTAAACCGGACCCGATTTGACAGAAAAGTAAATAAAGCTAAGTAAATAAAAGTGCGAAATGTAATTACAAGGCTTCGGGAGAGATACATAATTATTTAAGCAAAATAAAAATAAATATGCGAAATTAAATAATTAAAAATATGGGCGTTGGACCCTTTTGCAAATTATTAACGTACATGAATTAATTAATTTAAGAAAAGAACTTGTTTTTTGATTTTTTTGATATTTTTATGTTTTTTAGATTTAATGAAAAAAAAGTTAATTAAAATAAAAATAAAATGCTAAACCTAATTCTAATCATTTTTAAGTTATTAAGAAAATATTGAAGTTTTTTAACCTATTTTAACCCTAAGTTATTTATGTACAATTTAATTATAAAAATAAATAAATAAATAATATTATGGTAGAAAGGAAAATTAAAAGGAATAAAATTTATTAAACCTAATTCTACATTTTTTAGATTTTTTGTTAAAAGAATTAAAGTTAAAACACCTAATTTAAATTAATTTATTTACATGCAAGTTTATTTACAAGAAAATATCAAAATAAATAATCATTATATTTTTTATCTTTTTCTGAGTTTTTTATGATGTTTTTGTATTTTGTAAAAAAAATAATTAATTAACTTAAACAAATAAAGAAAATAAAACAATAATAAAAAATAAAATATAAGAAGAATATGAAAAATTGCAAACCAGGGGGGTTTCAGTCCCAATATGGAGGTTAAGTTTGTGAAATCCTGGCCCATTTAGTATAGCCTTCTTTGACTTTTTTGCTAGCACGCTGATGTGTTGACTGGAGCGTAGCATGTTCTTGAGATCCATACCCTTAATTTGATCTCCCAGGACGCGTGGATGGCATAATAATGTGGACGTATGATACACCCTGGCGCTGAGAGTACACACAAGCATTATTGGAAAAATGATATTGAAAGGGGTGGGGGACCTGGGATCGAACCCAGGTCCTTTTGGTTACCTGCCCATCTGCGTGCCACTGAACCACTTTGCGTGCTTTGAATATATAGAGATAAACAAATAATATAAGACAAAAACACCGGTGAATGGAATTTGCGTGCAAAAATTTGAATAAGCCACTCACTGACTGCCACGAAGTCTTCTTCTTCGTTGCTTTGTTTTCCTGAAAAATAATAAACATTTAACGGGGGTTTTGAACCCCCTCAAAACAAGCGTAATTCAATAATAGCGACTAGACCCTGAAGGCCTATAAATTGAGCGCGAGTACGTTAATCTCTTCGTCCAAGCTCCCTGAATCTATCCATGGCATTGTGATGGTCAAATTTTACGTTATTAGGAAACCCCTAATTGGGAGCCCAAGAAACCCTAGACTGCATCAATGGCAAAATCACGTATATAGCACAAAAACGCAATTAATTTGCATGGTTAGTTTCAGAAACTCAAAACAAACATGAATCAACGAATGAAAATTGCAAAGTATGCACAAATCATGATGCACGATTCTGAAAATTTCTTGACACAGTTTGTATTCGTGTTACCAATTCTTGGAGCTTTGATGGATGATTCTGATTGGAATACACTCAATGGACCTTGAGCAAGCTATTGGAATGAAAATTAGGCTTTGAATCGCCCTCTAAAGTTGATTTCAGAATTGTGTTTTTTGACAATTTTTTCAAGTTCTTCAATGGCCTTTGAGCGCAGCTTAGAGTGTATATCCATTAGGGTTATGATCCTGGCATATATATGAATCAATTAGGTTAACAAATTGGATCCAAATCTCTTGTAATCATTGATTGAATATTTGATTTTTTTCCATTATGTTTTCAATCTTTTTCACATGGTTTTTGTATCAATTATGCTCAAATCAGACCAAATCTTTCCCTATTGACCTATGCACGAAATATTGAAGGCAAAATATGCATGAAAAGATTTATTAGGTCAAGTTATATATTTTTCACATATTTAAATGATTTAAATGAATTAATATAAATAATAATTCAAATAAATAAATAAAAAATGAGAAAATACTTCCCTTTGGGCCAAGTGGTCGTGCACATGCTTAGAATGATGAATCATGGAAGAAAAATGGGCCCATTAGCAATTTTAGGTCATTTGAAGTAGTGTTGACTTTTCAAAATATCCAAAATTTCCCAACTTCCACAAGGCATAACTTTCTCAATTTTTAAGCTTTTATCATGTTCTTGGACATTTTGGAAAGGTATTTGAGTCCTATAACCAATGCCTTTGGTCCCATGTCATTTTGATTTACCAATCTCAAGTTATGGCCTTTGACTTAAAGTCCCTTTTTGTTGACTTTTGAAAATGACCTATAATGTTGAAATTGATAACTTTTTGTGAGAGCATTTCTTGGACTTGAAGTATGAAAATGAGTTGTAGGAAATGTCTTTCTCTTCAAAATGAGCTTTGGATGGGATTTTTCTGATAATCCATGTGAAAGTTATGCCCTGGTCAATTTCAGTTGACTTTTTCAGCTGTCCAAATAAGGAAACTTTTGCATCTTTGATGATTTCTGAGCCAAATTTTGAGAATCATGATCAAGCATTGATCAAATGATGTTTGTGGCTTCAAAATGATATGTTGACCAAAAATTTGGACTTTTGACTGTCAAATGACCATTTTACCCCTACAGTTGACTGTAGTGCAATTAGGGTTTTTGACTGTGCAATTTTGAGCTGAATGCCTTGAAACTTGATATGAGGATACTTGACCATATTTGTAGGCATATGAGACTTGATTGGACCTTTGAAAACTTCATTTTCTTGATCAGCACACAAACCCTAGTTTTGACTGTATAGGAGACCTTTGCATTGTGCAACCCTTGGGGAATTTTGTGACTTGGCTTGGCAATTTCTTGAAGAATATGGGAGGGCAAATTTTGGGGTACAACAGTTGCCCCTGTTCAATCTTCTTAGACCTGAGGATGCAGATTGGCTGACGTGCCTTTCGTAATCCGAGGGTAGAAGATGATTGGACACTAGAGTGCCCAGAAATTTGCGCTCACATGTTAGCAATGGGATGGGAGAATGGGCTTATAGATGCCATTTGGAGATTGCTGGATAGGATGATGGGCTTATAGATGCCATCTGGATGTTGATTGCGTAGGAGATTCCTTGGCGAGAACCTACATACCTGCAAAAGAACAAATGAATACCTGACACGTTGCAGGAGCTGGTTTTCAGATGCTTGGTATAGATGTGTCCTGACTGGTTACAGGAGCTGAGTCTGGAGCTTCAAACGATGATGAATGAACCAGGGATGGTTACTGTCTTAGCATGAATGGTAAGAGAACCTTGGGCGACTTTAACTTCAACAACGCTCATTGAGAAAAATCTTGGGTGTCTTCTACTGGGATAAGCATCAGGGAGATCTTAGGGTCGATCTGACTGAACCAAAGAAGGCCTTTGACTGGATAAGCATCAGGAAAATCTTGGGGTCGATTTAACTGAACCGGACAAGGTCTCGAAACATCTTCAACTGGATAAGCATCAGGGAGATCTTAGGGTCGATCTGACTGAACCAGAGAAGGCCTTTGACTGGATAAGCATCAGGAAAATCTTAGGGTCGATTTAACTGAACCGGTCTAGGTCTTGAAATATCTTCAACTGGATAAGCATCAGGGAGATCTTAGGGTCGATCTGACTGAACCAGAGAAGGCCTTTGACGGGATAAGCATCAGGAAAATCTTAGGGTCGATTTAACTGAACCGGGGAAGGTCTTGAAACATCTTCAACTGGATAAGCATCAGGGAGATCTTAGGGTCGATCTGACTGAACCAGAGAAGGCCTTTGACTGGATAAGCATCAGGAAAATCTTAGGGTCGATTTAACTGAACCGGTCTAGGTCTTGAAATATGATTGAGAATTTCAACTGCATCTTTCCTGAAAGGTAAAAATCAGTCACATGCAATGCATGATATGGATCAAGCAATGATGTTCTCAACATAAATGAGATTTGTACGATATGATGCGTCTATGCATGTTATAATGATGTATGTGATGTTTTATGTATGTTTTTGTCTAGGAAAGTAAATCCTTGACGGGTGCCGGGAAGTCGTATCCTGGGCTGATATTGAAAAATAAATTTTTACTTCCGCTGGGGATGACAGTTGCAAGGATACCGGTAGGAGAAGATGACTCCGTTGGGGAATAAACTTGGCGAATGGAAGATTCTGCGGGGAGAAAAGATACTCTAGCGACTATGCTGGGAAGCAATACTCTGTGGGGAGAGGAATGCTTTTGCTGAATTGTTGATAATAGTTTGCTAAGGATACCCTTGTTGTGTTGGAAGTGTTAATTGACTTCGCTGGGGATAAGAAGGAACTGTGTTGACGACGACCTTTCCGTGGTTTTTGGCTGAGGATAACCCAGTTATATCCTGTTAAGGAAATAACTCTTTGAATAAAGCCGGACGACGTGTTCGTGCGCTGCGAGGATAAGCTTTCAGAACTTACTGGGGATATGCTCATTGCTTGGGGATATGAATTCCAGCTTTCCTGGGGAGTTAGATTGGACTCTCCTGGGGAGATTTTGGACTGTAATTTTGTGAGTTGAAAGAGGGCACACATGCAGGGTTGCCTGCTGATGAGTTCGTGTAAAACCGTATCTAAAATGGAGAAGGAACCTGGGTAGGGTTGCTTTGATGATGAGTTCGTGTAAAACTTCGTTCTTGGAAAGGGAGAACCTGTGTAGGGTTTCTTGGTGAGGTAAGTTCGTGTAAAACTGTATCTGAAATAGAGAAGGAACCTGGGTAGGGTTACTTTGATGATGAGTTCGTGTAAAACTGTTTCTGAAATGGAGGAAGAACCTGGGTAGGGTTACTTTGATGATGAGTTCGTGTAAAACTTCGTTCTTGGAAAGGGAGAACCTGTGTAGGGTTTCTTGGTGAGGTAAGTTCGTGTAAAACTGTATCTGAAATAGAGAAGGAACCTGGGTAGGGTTACTTTGATGATGAGTTCGTGTAAAACTGTTTCTGAAATGGAGGAAGAACCTGGGTAGGGTTACTTTGATGATGAGTTCGTGTAAAACTTCGTTCTTGGAAAGGGAGAACCTGTGTAGGGTTTCTTGGTGAGGTAAGTTCGTGTAAAACTTCTTGATGAACCGGGGTGAGGTTATCTTGAGCTAAATCCATGTAAGACTTCTGGGGGAACCGGGGTTAGGTTACTTGGATAAGTTTGTGTAAAAACTTCTTGATGAACCGGGGTTAGGTCATCTTCAGATAGGTCCATGTGAGACTTCTGGAGGAACCGGGGTTAGGTTACTTGGATAAGTTTGTGTAAAAACTTCTTGATGAACTGGGGTTAGGTCATCTTGAGATAGGTCCATGTGAGACTTCTGGAGGAACCGGAGTTAGGTTACTTGGATAAGCTTGTGTAAAAACTTCTTGATGAGCCGGGGTTAGGTCATCTTGAGATAGGTCCATGTGAGACTTCCGGAGGAACCGGGGTTAGGTTACTGGGATAAGTTCGTGTAAAAACTTCTTGATGAACCGGGGTTAGGTCATCTTGAGATAGGTCCATGTGAGACTTCTGGAGGAACCGGGGTTAGGTTACTTGGATAAGTTCGTGTAAAAACTTCTTGATGAACCGGGGTTAGGTCATCTTGAGATAGGTCCATGTAAGACTTCTGGAGGAACCGGGGTCAGGTTGCCTGAATAAGTTCGTGTAAAACTTCTGGATGAACCGGGGTAAGGTTACTTGTGGAGGATGAGTCTGTGTACGACTTTGTTTGAAAATTGAGAAGGAACCGGTGTAGTGTTACATGATTTTGATTAAGTGGATGATTGTCCTGTTTGGTTTCGGATGTTAACCCACGATCTGGAATTTGTAAAGGTAGATGGTAATCATCCTTATGTTGATCTTTCCTTTGTACTTTGGCTGACAGAGCAATTGGATCGCCTGGATAACTCATTATTGCCCCTGCTTCGGAGATGAGTGAAGAGGATACCTGTGTGGGTGATTGACAAATCTTCGAGTAGACAAGTGATGAGACACCGGAACATAGTCGTACGCTTTGATCCCTAACTTTTGCCTGGACCGCCCTTTCGGGTTTTCAGTCCACCGGGATACCCATTTTTGCCCAAGCCGCCTTTTCAGGTTTTCGACTTGCCGGGTGTACAGATTTTTTCATTTTCATCCCTTATTTTTGCCCGAACCCTTTTGGTTCGCCGGGAAGCCCTTATTTTTGCCTAGGTATGTCAACCTAGCGGGTCTTTGATTATGCGTAGTGTTTTTCGACTATGTCCACGCTCTCAGAATGTAGGGA
The DNA here is from genome assembly GCA_948472305.1 of Vicia faba. Classification (NCBI taxonomy): domain Eukaryota; kingdom Viridiplantae; phylum Streptophyta; class Magnoliopsida; order Fabales; family Fabaceae; genus Vicia; species Vicia faba. The sequence goes on from OX451735.1 coordinate 1,457,889,367, forward strand.
GTTGCCCCTGTTGGAAGTATTTTGCCATGCCCCAGATAATGGGCAATGCTCCTACTGTGCCCCTTGATTGAAGGTACTTCTGTTCACAAGGTGTTCATCGTGCGAATTTCCCTGCTGTTCAAACAAATAGTCATATGCAAACAAGGTTATTTTAAGAATGCAAAAGCCTATGTCTGTCTTGAATTTTGAAAATGCATTTTTTGTAATACAGTGCGGTGTCAACTCAAGATTTTACAGCAAACCTTCAGGAGTCAGGATACCTTCGTAACAGTATGCTTTCGAACTAACCCATGCTTCAGCTAGGACTTTTAAGGGTTATAACGTGGACTGGTTCACGGTTTAAGAAACAAAGGATAAAGGCTCAAATTATTTGTACCCACCCGCTCTTCGTGATGTTCTCCAAACCTAAACTCAGTTGATCATACGTTAGACCTTGTTTGAGTCTTTGCTCTGACTTTCCGGTGATGATTCGGACATTGATGATTTATTCTGACTAGGCAGCCATTTTTGCTTTTGTTGAGGGTTTGTGAGACCTCTTTCTTGATTTTTGTTATCCCTTTCTTTTTTTGCCTGAACTGTTTCCTTTTTGGAATTACAGTCAGCGGGATGCCCCAGTTTCATAAGTCCCTTTTATAGGTTTTGACTTCTTGGGCTTTTTTTATTTTGAGAGATATAATGACTGCCTGTCCTTCTTGATTATTCGAAACCATCACTGTCTTTCTTTGTTTTGTAAAGACCTTTTTGGTGCCATTCGTCATGCACTTGGATCAACTGAGAGAACTACCCTGCCCCAGGTTATGATTAAGGGTTTTAATTTTCGAAAATAAAAAACTCCTACTTCTTTGGCTCAGAGAGGTTGACGAGGGATTATCTTCCTTATAACTCCAGTGTTTAGGAATTGAAACAATGCCTGTACCTCATCAGCGGGGTCTGTTCAAAAGCATACTATAAAGATCGTGGTATCGTTTTCGTCATCCTCCCTCAAGAGGCTTAGAATTTTCAATTAAGAGTTGACCGTCACAAAAATATGAAAGCCGTTTTAAGCGTAGTAAACATAATTAAATCAAGACAGACATGTGTAATGCATTCATGAAATAAAAGAGTTTAACATGATAATTGTTTATCTGAACAAGAAAAGAAAAATACAACTTGAATTCAAATGAACAAAAAATCTCTCGACCCTAGCCATGTTTTGGCAATGGAGCAGTGATCACGTTGGGAGTCTCGGCAGGCTCGAACTCGATCTCTTTGGCATCAATCATGTTCTGAATTTTGTACTTCAGTGCCCAACAGTCCTCAGTATCGTGCCCCGGGCTATCGGAATGATAAGCACACCTCGCTTCTGGGTTGTAGCTTGGAGAGGAGGTCTTGGGATTTGCCGGAGGGTTAATTACTGCAATCAGGTTCATCTTCAACATGTGCTGCAATGCTTGTGACCATGGCATGTTAATGTTGGTGAATTGCCTTTTAGGCCCGTCCGGCCTTTGCTGGTTTCCCTTTTGTGGTTGACGGCGTGGTGCAGAACCAGAGATCATGACTGCCCCTGCATGTTGATCACGGCGACTCTTTTGACTGTATGCAGCATTAGATTCCTTCTTTCCCGTGTAAGGCTTTTTATGAATATCAGAAGGTGTGGCCTCTTGAATTTTCCCACTCTTGATGCCAGCTTCAATTCTTTCGCCAGTCAGGATGAGGTCGGTGAATCCAGCAGATGAATTACCAATCAGGTGGTTGAAGAATGGCCCGGATAGGGTCCCCAAGAACATATCAACGAGTTCCCGGTCAGTTAATGGAGGTTGTACCCTTCCAACAAGGTCTCTCCATTTCTGTGCATACTCTTTGAAACCTTCGCCTGCACCTATAGACATTCCCTGAAGCTGAGTGCGTGTGGGAGCAAGGTCAGCATTGTACTGGTAATGCTTGTAGAAAGCAGTGGCTAAGTCTTCCCAGGTACGGATGTTGGCTCCATTCAATTGATAAAACCACTCGAGCTGAGTCCCTGAAAGACTCTCTTGGAAGAAATGGATCCATAAGTTTTTGTCAGCTGTATAGGGTTGGATCCTCCTTGTGTAAGCCCTGAGATGCAACTTAGGACAGGATGCCCCATCGTATTTAGCAAAGGCAGGTGCCTTAAACTTGTGCAGGATTACCACCCCAGAAGACAGACCTAGATCCTCGAAGTCCAGGCCGGGCACTTTTTGTATCTCCATAGCACTGAGCCGGTCTTCCAACTGTTTGTACTTATCCTCAGCCGGAGGGTATTGTTCGTTGTTGAAATCTGTCTCGTTGTCGGAGACCACTGGACTAGGCACCTCTCTCTCATGGTGACTGCTTTCCCTCACAGATGGAGTAGTCCTCTCAGTTTCAGTCTGCGGCGTGTTCCCAGATCTACGTCTAGGGCTGAATAAAACAGTCCTCTTCTTCTTCTTTTCCTTCTTCAAGAGCAGAGCTTTCAGATCTTGTTGCCACTGGGTCAAATTCATGATCAGCCCTTGGAACTGGGCGTTCTGAGCCTGGAGGGCCTTGATAGACTGCTCAGCTGATGATTCAGGATTCATGACGATCGGCTGAAATAAACAGCGAAGAAGGGTAAGCAACCTGTCAAAGGGATACCTGCAATGCAATGAGATGCATGATATGTATGCAATGATTTCAAGGACCTCGCGGGGTAGACTAAAAAATTTGTTAGCATTTGGATCCGGTAGCTTGATTGCGAGAACTTCATATTGTTGAGAGTCCTTCGTCGAGGGTCAAAGGCTCACCATATCCAGTGGGTCATAGCCCCTGACAACCTTGGCTAGAGGAAAATAAATCCTCTTTGCCCCTGGCTAGATGTTGATTCATCCTGTCCTGCAACACAAGCCCTTGAGATCCTTGAAATGGGTTAGGATGTATGCAATGGTATGATGTCATGATGCATGGGGTAATGTAGGTAACCCTGTTATGAGCCCTTATTAGGGACTATGAACAAAACCTGCAAGAAACACGTGTTAGGTAACAAGCACGCAGATAGTCAAGTACGAAGGCACACAAGTCACACAAGAGAAGCCCTTAAGGTTTAAGGCCAGCATGAGGTTTGGGTAGTACCCTCTTGAAGTTGGTGGGTTCAATCTGTCCTAATCAAAGTAACCGGGTTCTAAGGTTCCCAATATCACGGGATTGCTTTCATTGTTCATCGTTTCGATTTGGCCACTGAACTGGCGACCGAAATATTCCAGGAAAGCAACCCTCAATTGAGTGTAGTATCGAGTATCAACCAACCTCGGACTGCACCAAAGTCAGTTATCTCACTACCCTAAAGAGGCCAAGATAGTTCCATTAAGGTTCCTAAGGTCTGTTGATGCTTCACGACACCACGCGGAGGCCCCGTACTCTCCTTGACTGAACTCAAGGGTTACCGGTACACACCAAAGTGCCACATCAACGTAGCAGACTGTTTCAACCATGTCGGTATACCCCGCACAGTTCCCTCACAGCCTTGTTGCTACTTTCTAAGAAAGGTATCCCCCAGATCCGGGTTAGGATCTATAGAACTCCCAAGCAACCCACAATTTAAAGCAAGCAAAGCAATACAATTGAAAACATAGTTATGACCTAGCCCTAAGGTACACCTCACTTTAAGTTTTTATCCCCAGCAGAGTTGCCAGTTCTGTGATCGGTGGATCTGGAACTGACTGTTTAACGCTGGTTCGCGAAATGTCGCGGAAGCAAGAGTCGCCACCGTCTTTTATTTTCTCCAAATGGAAAGGACAAAAGCACAGAAAAATTCCTTAAAGAGATTGCTCTCGGTTCGGGAGGTAGATTATAGAAAGGGAAGGTGTTAGCACCCTTTCTATCCATGGTTATCCATGGGCTCTTAGATACTTGCTCATTTGTGTTTTCAAAATGTTTGTTTGCTTTTCAATTGTGGGTTTTAAAAAGTTTCTTTGAAAATTCCAGTTCGACTCTTGTATCGGTCCTCAAGAGTGTTTGAAAAATTGCTTTCGAAAGCTTTTTGAAAATGTGTTGGTGTGAAAAGTATTTTTGAATTTGTTTTGAAATTTAGAGCAAGTATCTACGAGAACCTACCTACCCTAAGGAATTCGTCTGTGTAGATGTCCTTTAAAGTAGTGCCATCCCACCATTGAGAGGTAGGTAGCACCACCGTTGGAGGTGTTCGGGTCAATTCGAGGTTCGGGACATGGTGATCACCAGAGCAATAGGAAGACACCTTAGAAGCTACCCTCATGCCAGGTTCCCGGATCATGAGGACTTACTGAGACATCCTCTACTCGACGATCACCTTTCGAAGGCAAGGCAACAGTGAGGCGTACCCTAGGGGTGGTGTGTGCGATTCGTGTGTCGTTTTCATTGATATTTGTCTTGTCATGTCATTTGGTGTTCTATGCGCTTGATTTTATTTATGTCCATTCATTCATTCATGCTTTTTGTTAACAGTTAAAAATGTGCGAGGAAAAATAAATCTAAAGCTATTACAAACGGCGCGGGTCCACATCGCCAAAATTAAACCGGACCCGATTTGACAGAAAAGTAAATAAAGCTAAGTAAATAAAAGTGCGAAATGTAATTACAAGGCTTCGGGAGAGATACATAATTATTTAAGCAAAATAAAAATAAATATGCGAAATTAAATAATTAAAAATATGGGCGTTGGACCCTTTTGCAAATTATTAACGTACATGAATTAATTAATTTAAGAAAAGAACTTGTTTTTTGATTTTTTTTGATATTTTTATGTTTTTTAGATTTAATGAAAAAAAAGTTAATTAAAATAAAAATAAAATGCTAAACCTAATTCTAATCATTTTTAAGTTATTAAGAAAATATTGAAGTTTTTTAACCTATTTTAACCCTAAGTTATTTATGTACAATTTAATTATAAAAATAAATAAATAAATAATATTATGGTAGAAAGGAAAATTAAAAGGAATAAAATTTATTAAACCTAATTCTACATTTTTTAGATTTTTTGTTAAAAGAATTAAAGTTAAAACACCTAATTTAAATTAATTTATTTACATGCAAGTTTATTTACAAGAAAATATCAAAATAAATAATCATTATATTTTTTATCTTTTTCTGAGTTTTTTATGATGTTTTTGTATTTTGTAAAAAAAATAATTAATTAACTTAAACAAATAAAGAAAATAAAACAATAATAAAAAATAAAATATAAGAAGAATATGAAAAATTGCAAACCAGGGGGGTTTCAGTCCCAATATGGAGGTTAAGTTTGTGAAATCCTGGCCCATTTAGTATAGCCTTCTTTGACTTTTTTGCTAGCACGCTGATGTGTTGACTGGAGCGTAGCATGTTCTTGAGATCCATACCCTTAATTTGATCTCCCAGGACGCGTGGATGGCATAATAATGTGGACGTATGATACACCCTGGCGCTGAGAGTACACACAAGCATTATTGGAAAAATGATATTGAAAGGGGTGGGGGACCTGGGATCGAACCCAGGTCCTTTTGGTTACCTGCCCATCTGCGTGCCACTGAACCACTTTGCGTGCTTTGAATATATAGAGATAAACAAATAATATAAGACAAAAACACCGGTGAATGGAATTTGCGCGCAAAAATTTGAATAAGCCACTCACTGACTGCCACGAAGTCTTCTTCTTCGTTGCTTTGTTTTCCTGAAAAACAATAAACATTTAACGGGGGTTTTGAACCCCCTCAAAACAAGCGTAATTCAATAATAGCGACTAGACCCTGAAGGCCTATAAATTGAGCGCGAGTACGTTAATCTCTTCGTCCAAGCTCCCTGAATCTATCCATGGCATTGTGATGGTCAAATTTTACGTTATTAGGAAACCCCTAATTGGGAGCCCAAAGAAACCCTAGACTGCATCAATGGCAAAATCACGTATATAGCACAAAAACGCAATTAATTTGCATGGTTAGTTTCAGAAACTCAAAACAAACATGAATCAACGAATGAAAATTGCAAAGTATGCACAAATCATGATGCACGATTCTGAAAATTTCTTGACACAGTTTGTATTCGTGTTACCAATTCTTGGAGCTTTGATGGATGATTCTGATTGGAATACACTCAATGGACCTTGAGCAAGCTATTGGAATGAAAATTAGGCTTTGAATCGCCCTCTAAAGTTGATTTCAGAATTGTGTTTTTTGACAATTTTTTCAAGTTCTTCAATGGCCTTTGAGCGCAACTTAGAGTGTATATCCATTAGGGTTATGATCCTGGCATATATATGAATCAATTAGGTTAACAAATTGGATCCAAATCTCTTGTAATCATTGATTGAATATTTGATTTTTTTCCATTATGTTTTCAATCTTTTTCACATGGTTTTTGTATCAATTATGCTCAAATCAGACCAAATCTTTCCCTATTGACCTATGCACGAAATATTGAAGGCAAAATATGCATGAAAAGATTTATTAGGTCAAGTTATATATTTTTCACATATTTAAATGATTTAAATGAATTAATATAAATAATAATTCAAATAAATAAATAAAAAATGAGAAAATACTTCCCTTTGGGCCAAGTGGTCGTGCACATGCTTAGAATGATGAATCATGGAAGAAAAATGGGCCCATTAGCAATTTTAGGTCATTTGAAGTAGTGTTGACTTTTCAAAATATCCAAAAATTTCCCAACTTCCACAAGGCATAACTTTCTCAATTTCTAAGCTTTTCTCATGTTCTTGGACATTTTGGAAAGGTCTTTGAGTCCTCTAACCAATGCCTTTGGTCCCATGTCATTTTGATTTACCAATCTCAAGTTATGGCCTTTGACTTAAAGTCCCTTTTTGTTGACTTTTGAAAATGACCTATAATGTTGAAATTGATAACTTTTTGTGAGAGCATTTCTTGGACTTGAAGTATGAAGATGAGTTGTAGGAAATGTATTTCTCTTCAAAATGAGCTTTGGATGGGATTTTTCTGATAATCCATGTGAAAGTTATGCCCTGGTCAATTTCAGTTGACTTTTTCAGCTGTCCAAATAAGGAAACTTTTGCATCTTTGATGATTTCTGAGCCAAATTTTGAGAATCATGATCAAGCATTGATCAAATGATGTTTGTGGCTTCAAAATGATATGTTGACCAAAAATTTGGACTTTTGACTGTCAAATGACCATTTTACCCCTACAGTTGACTGTAGTGCAATTAGGGTTTTTGACTGTGCAATTTTGAGTTGAATGCCTTGAAACTTGATATGAGGATACTTGACCATATATGTAGGCATATGAGACTTGATTGGACCTTTGAAAACTTCATTTTCTTGATCAGCACACAAACCCTAGTTTTGACTGTATAGGAGACCTTTGCATTGTGCAACCCTTGGGAATTTTGTGACTTGGCTTGGCAATTTCTTGAAGAATATGGGAGGGCAAATTTTGGGGTACAACAGAGGTGACTAAGCTGAGTAGACGACCATGTCTCTCAGTGAATGGAGAGTTCTCAGGGATCCTTGAAGCTAGCTCCTTGAGTTGTGGAGGAATTCTTACAAGGTTGATTTGGATAGTTTTCCGGCAAAGTGAATCCATATCCTACAAAACAAGAACAAAGATGAATCTCCAAAATCCTTGAAATGGTTAGTGGATACATATGATGTTCATGATGTCCATGATGTTATGTACAAGTATGCATTTACAAGCAAATCAAACAAGTTCTTAGTTTAGGCTTGCATGGGGTTTTATAGGTAAATACCCTCTTGAAGTTTAGTTGGCTCAACCTGTCCTAACAATAGTAACCGGATTCTAAGGAGCTCAATATCACTGGATTGTTTCCTTGGTAATTGTTTCAGCTCAAGCCTCTTTAATGGCGACCGAAATATCCTAAGAAACCAACCCTCAATAAGTGTAGTATCGAGTATCTACCAACTTCGGACTGCACCAAAGCCGGTCATGTCACTACATCCTAAAAGGCCAAGTTGGTCAAGTAAAGGGTTCTAGAAGTTCATTAGTGCTTCATGACATCTCTCAGCGGCCCCGTATTCTCTTTGATTGACTCAAAGACTACCGGTACCCACAAATATGTCACACTACCATAGCTATTGCTTAGACCATGTCGGTATACCCCGCACGGTTTCCACAACGTATTGCTATTTACCTATAATGTTTCCCAAATCCGGGTGGAGGATTCAAACCCAAACAAAGAACCATAATGTAAAGCAAACAAATCAAACAATGTAAGCAAATAAATGTGATCTAAACCCTAAGGTAACCCCACTTTTATAATATTCCCCAGCAGAGTCGCCAGTTCTGTAATGCGGTGGGAGAACTGACTTGAGGTTTTGCGTTTTATCACAAATGTCGCAGTTAGCAAGAGTCGCCACCGACTTTTCTTTTATCCAAAAGGAAAGGTGAAAAAGCACAGGAAAGACCTTTGAGATGTTTTCTTGAGTTCGGGGGGTAGATTATGAAAAGGGAAGGTGCTAGCACCCTTTTCATCCATGGTTTTCCATGGGCTCCTAGTTACTTGCTTAGATCACTTGCTTTGGTTTGTTTGAAATGATGTTTGGTGTGGTTTTGAAAGTATTTTGTAAAAGAGGCCATTTGTTTAGGAAATCTTTGTAATGATTCTCGTTCGTAAGAATGTATACAAAGATGTTTGTCTTTTGAAAATGTTTTCAATGATCATAAGATGTTTTGAAATGTGTGTGTTTGTTTTTGAAAATAACAAGGATTGTTGTTCAAAATGGAACAAGTAACTAGAAGTTATCTACCTACTCAAATGTCTTTCTTATGCATTTTCTATTCCTTTGACATTGTTGACTTACCATTGATTTGGTAAGCAACCCTATCTTTGGATGTAAATGGGACGGGCGTGGGTCATCGTATAACCATGATTAGCAATGTTTGCAAAGTATCTTAGCATTTTTGAGGGACCAAGATCATTTTGTTTAGGCAACTTTGAGTAGCGTCATCGAGGGACTATGATCTTATACTTGTTTGTTTTTGCCAAGATACTTCGCATGCGTAACATGGCTATTTTGTTTTAGGCAACCAAGTGGGAGAAACCCTAAGGGTGCTTGTGTGCAAAAGTATCATATTTCATGCCTTGATTTTGTCTTGTATTTTAGGTGTTCTATTTTGCTTTGTTTTGTTCTTGTCATACAAACCCTAATTACTAATCATGGCATATGAAAGCGATAAATTACGTAACGTAAATATTTCTAAGCTATTACAACAATTTATGGGAAGGGGGAATACAAGTTTGAATGGGGGTTTGCACAAATATAAAGCTAAATACATTATTACAATCAAATCGAATTTGTAAGAATTTAAGATAAATATAAAACAATATTTAAAATGTAATGCAAGGTAATGTACATGTAAAGAGATTTTTTTGATGTCTTATTTTCATGTAAGAATATTTAATCTAATCCTAAAAATATAAGGAAAAAGATCTAATTTTTTGAAAGGGATTTAACCCTAATTTTATTTAAAAGAAAATAAAGATTCTATATTATTATTTTGTGTATTTTCTTGTGTAAAAATAATAAATAATATTGTAATAAAATATAAAGTTTTGTATGTATGCAAAAATAGGGATTTATAAATATGAAATGCAAAATAAAAATACTAAGTATATTTAATTATATTTACAAATTTATTAAGAAAAATAAATTATATCCTATTAAAATAAACTATATTTTTTATGTGAGAAATAATAAAAGAAATAAAATAAAAGTGTAATATGGTTAAATTAGTTTTTAGGATTTTTAATCATTAAAGAAAATAATTAAAATATAAAATATGGAAGTAAAACAATAAATAAAAAAATTAAAATATGAAATAAGTTGGCAGGGGGTAAGATAGCAGATTAATGGTGATGATGAGCAAAACACCGACCCATAGCAAAAGCACAAACCTGCAAAAAAATATCAAAAAACTGAAAAGAAAAAAATGCCAAAATGCAAAAGTAGCGCGCAGGTTTGAACCCAGGACATGGGTCTCACCAGCGCGCTGCTTTACCACTGGGGTGACTATACATCCATTGTTTTTACTAAAACAAAAATAATATATTACAAAACGCGTCCTTGCCCTGTTTCATCTTCTTCCTCAAGCCTTGGCCGGATCCCTTGTAACTTCCTCATGCTTCCATAAAAATGAAAACTTGTAACATGAAAAATGTAGCATTTGAACTCACGAATCCAACCATATAAGTAATGTAATCTAACTATCAAAGATCAAAGAGAATTTTAAAAGCCCTAAATTCTAACCTAATATTTTCAGAGATTTCAACTTCCAAATTCTCTTAGCACAAGTAAAATCAATGCAAGATAATGATATGTATGGTTTCGTTATGATGAGAACTACACTTTTTATTCACAGATCGTGGCCTAAGGTTGCCTGTAAAAGGAGATAGAGTTTGAAAATTTACCTCCTTCAGATGGAATCGTGTATGGAAATGTAGTGACTTTAATGGAGGCCTGATGCTTGCTTGAGCTTCCTTGAGCTTCCCTGAATCTATTCCAACCCTTGCCTTGCTCTGAAAGTGGCTAGAACTCCCTGACCAAGTCCAATTGCAAGCTTCAAAGTCAACAATGGCAGATGGTGGAAAAGAGATTATAGAACAGGGATGATGGTTTGGATGGGTTTGATATCAAGTATGTAAGGTGTTGGAATGATCTAAACACAAAATGCACGAGCCAAATGGAAGCTGGATGTATTTGTGCAGAAACTGTATGTTTGAGCAAGTTTTTGGTGTTTTTCTTGCTCTGAGTGTTTTAGGTCTTGGATTAGCTTGTTATGTGTTGCATAATGTTGGTATATTAGTATTGAAATGGTTTTGTGTTAGCTTTCTATCAGCGGTGCAAATGCTAGCCTTTTTGCCAACTTTATTGTACTTGAAGCAAAGTGACAAGACCAAAGCTTCACATGCTTGTACCAGCTTGCTTAGGGTTGGTATGAGTTTGTAAAACTTACTTGAGACCTGTGTGGTTTGTATGCATCAAGAGGACAGGTTCAAAGCTCAAAATTGTAAAGTTTGCAAAAGTGGTTCTTTTTCAAAATGGCAATGAAACCTTTTTGCCATAAGTGGAATTACAAGTTGGATAAAGGTTCAAAAGCATAGATTAAAGCTTTGTCAAATGAGTAAGCATTTAATTAAGGAGTGTGGAACAAGTTTAGGACCCGTACAATATGAACTAGCCAGCATAGGATTGATTTGCAACTTGGTTCTTCATGAAATGGCTTGAACAAAAAGTGAGAAAATGCCAACTTCCTCTCTTCGATTCTCCCTACTCAAAAATGATCTTGGAGAGTTATTTGACATTTTATAAATCTTGCAATATGCTCTATAATCTATCTTGGAAATGCATTTTGAGATACTTCTTGGAACTAGGTGAAAAATTGCCATGAAGTTGGGTCCAAAACCTGCCTAAATTAGGGCAAAATTTCACTAAGTTAAGAAGTTCATGACCATGTATTCACAAATTTATAACTTGAGATACAAGCATCTTTAGGGAAAAGTTTGTGAATAAAAGTTGTAGTTTTCATGGAGGTCTACAACTTTCATGTTGGGGACTTTCCTTGAATAAATATGCATCATGGTGAAAAAGTGGTGTAAAGTTGAGAAAAAAATAAAAAAAATTTTATACTTAGAAAATTTCTAAGTTATGAAAAATTTCAAATTCAAAACCTAATTTTCAAATTTGGTTTTCTTGGTGAACAAGTTTCACATTTTGACATGTCTTGATGAATTATGACTCTTGGTACTTGATTTTGACCAAAAAATCAAAGTTTGACTTTTCAGTATACAATTGACTTTTGATTAGTTGACTGCAAATTTCATCTGTCAATCCAATGAATTTGAAATGTTTTGAACCATGTAATTAAGTCAAGATGATGCCATTGAATCCTTGAAATCATGCTTGAACTAAATTGGTCATTGGCTAGGTTAAAAATCAGAAATTTCCCTTTCTCAGTCAAAACCCTAATTTTGACCATTTTGCCCTTTTGATGATTTGATCAAATTTCTTGAGGAGTTGTAATCCAAACTTGATCAAATGGTACATATGAGTCTAAAATGTTGATGTGGATAAAAAATTATGAAGTTTGACTATAAATTGGCCATGGTTGACTTTTTCCCCAATACAGCTGATTTTCAGGCCAACTGTCCAATTGACTGATAAAAAATGTGGTTCAAGGCTTGAAACTTATCATGAGCAATCTTAGGGGTCCAAAATGATGTATTAAAGTCACATGAAGCATTGGTGGTCCAAAAATCCTTGTGCAAACTCAAACCCTAACTTTGGGTTATCAGTGCAAGATGAGATGTCTTGAGCTAACCAAACCCTAATCTTGTCTTGAGTCAAAGAAGTCTTGTGAGAAAAGTCTTGATAAATGAGAGGGCAAATTTTGGGGTACAAAAGGTGCTAATACCTTCCCTTTTCATAATCTACCTCCCGAACTCAAGAAATAATCTCAAAGGTCTTTCCTGTACTTTTTCACCTTTCCTTTTGGATAAAAGAAAAGTCGGTGGAGACTCTTGCTAACCGCAACATTTGTGATAAAACGCAAAACACCCAAGTCAGTTCTCCCACCGAATCACAGAACTGGCGGCTCTGCTGGGGAGTATCTTAAAAGTGGGGTTACCTTAGGGCTAGATCACATTTACTTGCTTTCATTGTTTGACTTGTATGCTTTACATTATGGTTTTTTGTTTGGGTTTGAATCCTCTACCCGAATTTGGGATACCTTATAGGTAAGTAGCAATACATTATGGAAACTATGCGGGGTATACCGACATGGTCTAAGCAATAGCTATGTTAGTGCGACATATTTGTGGATACCGGTAGCGCTTGAGTAGTCAAGGAGAATACGGGGCCGCTGAGTGATGTCATGAAGCACTAATGAACTTTAGAACCTTTACTTGACCAACTTGGCCATTAGGATGTAGTGAGATGACCTGCTTTGGTGCAGTCCGAAGTTGGTAGATACTCGATACTACACTCATTGAGGTTTGGTTTTTGGGATATTTCGGTCGCCATTAAAGAGGCTTGCGCTGAAACAATGCCCAAGGAAACAAATCAGTGATATTGAGCTCCTTAGAACCTGGTTACTATTACTAGGACAGGTTTGAGCCAACTAAACTTCAAGAGGGTACTTACCTATGAGACTCCATGAAAGCCTAAACCTAAGGACTTGTTTGCTTTGTTTGTATATACTTGTACATAACATCATAAACATCATAACATCATATTCATATTCACTAATCATTTCAAGGATCTTGGGATTTATCTTTGTTCTATTTTGTAGGACATGGATCCTATTTGCAGGAAAACTATTCAAGTCAATCTTGTAAGGATCCCTCCTCAACTTAAAGAGCTAGCATCAAGGATTCCTGAAAATTATCCATTCACCGAAAGACATGGTCGCATACCAAACTTGGTCACCTCCAACACTAATGAAGACATGATGAAGGTGCTCTTTTAGTTCTTTGATCCTTTACACCATTGCTTCATATTTCCCGATTATCAACTTGTGCCAACTTTGGAAGGATTCTCCCGACTCTTGTGTATTCCCATTCTCAATCAACTACCTTTCAACGATACGGAAAGAGATCCAAAACCAGAAGATATTGCTCAAGCTTTACACTTGCAATCATCTAATATCATAACTAATTGGGAAACAAGGAGTGGTGTCAAAGGTTTCCTATCAAAGTTCTTGTTTGAGAAAGCTCAAAACTGTTGGAGCTCTTGGATTTGCAAAATTTTAAGGAAATTGTGGCTCTCCTCATCTATGGGATGATTTTGTTTCCAAATTCTGACCAACTCATAGATGTGAACACCGTCAAAATCTTCATGTCTCGTAACCCGGTGCCTACTTTGCTAGGGGACATCCTACATTCTTTTCACACTCGCACTATGAGGAAAAGAGGTATCCTTATGTGTTGTACTCCTCTTTTGGCAAGATGGATTATTTCGCATCTTCCCCAATCTGTATTGAAGAACGAGCAAGGTTCAAGGTGGTCACATAGGTCGATGACACTCAAACATTCAGACATTCATTGGTGTTCCCGATCCATAGAGAATGTTACTATTGTCGACCATTGTGGAGAATTCCCTAATGTCCCTTTATTTGGAATTAGAGGAGGTATCACCTACAACCCCTTTTTAGCCTTAAGACAGTTTGGTTACACCCGAAGGGATGGCCCACATGAGATGCTTGTTCAAGGTTTGGTATTTGACTACGAGAACGACGATCAAGGTCATCGCCAGAGATTTATCCGAGCTTGGAGGATGTTGAACAAGGTAGATAGCAAGACATTGGGGCATAAGAATTCCATCCCTCTTGAGCCTTATCTCAAATGGGTACAAGCTCGTGCTCAAAGTCTTATGATGCCTTACCCCTCCATTCTCCCGGTAATCATAGAGCCTGTTGTAGAAGGAGATGTTCCATACACTATCCTACATCCTGACATGCCTACCTCTCTTGAAGACTTACAAAGGGATTATATACAACTTAAGGGGGAGCAAGACACTTTCGAGGCCCAATTTTATGCCAACAAGAAGAAGGTTTTGGAACTCACTAAGCAACTTCATGAGGAGCGGAGCCTGAACGCCTACATCGCACCAAAGAGGATGCGTACAACTTTTTTATCTTAGAGTTTTTATATTTTCTTTGTAAGCCCAAAAGAAGCATGATGTACTCAAAGCTTTAATTTATTAATATAACGTGCGTTCCTTTTTTGGTCTGAAGCAAATTTAAATCTTTAATTTCCTTAAAATCATTGCATATGTATTTACCATTCATCATAACATAAGCAGGTTTTCTCACAACAAGTCTCCTCATCTTTCTACTGTTTATTTCAGTAAGATGGATCTCGAGCAGACGGTTAAATACCTCCAGGCACAGAATGCTCAGTTTCAACAGATGTTCTTGACTCTAGCCAAAGGACAAAAGGATCTGAAAACCTTGCTGATTGAAGAGAAGAAGAAGAAAAAGAAAGTAACCGGAGTTCTGAATATGGGAAGAAGGTTCCAAGGACAAGCCAGACGGACCCTAGACTTTGCAACATCATCTGGTGAGAAGGATAATCAAGAAGTGAAAGGCAAGGAAGCGGTTGTCCAGCTAGAATCTGAAGAGGAAGAATAAAAAGAGTACTCTAAAGAGCAATATCCCCCGGCCGACGACAAATACAAACATCTGGAAGAAAGACTAAGCGCAATGGAAATCTAGAAAGTGCCTGGGCTAGACTTTGAGGAGCTAGGCTTGGTGTCTGGGATTGTCATTCCCCCAAAATTTAAGGCACCGATATTTTCTAAATACGACGGAGTTTCGTGTCCCAAAATGCATCTTCGATCCTATGTGAGGAAGATACAACCTCACACTGCTGACAGAGATTTATGGGTCCACTTTTTCCAAGACAGACTATCCGGAACTCAACTTGATTGGTTCTATCAAATAGAAAGGGCCAACATCCACAATTGGGAAGACCTTGCCGCTGCTTTCTATAAACAATATCAGTACAACACAGATCTTGCTCCCACCCGTACTCAACTCCAGAGTATGGCTATGGTTTCAAGTGAAGGTTTCAAAGATTACGCTCAGAAATGGAGGGACTTAGTAGGAAGAGTCCAGCCTCCCCTTTCTGAAAGAGAACTAGTAGACATGTTTTTGGGTACCCTGTCCGGTCCTTTCTTTAACCATTTAATTGGAAGCTCCTCAGCAGGCTTCACTGAATTAATCTTGACCGGAGAAAGAGTGGAGGCTGGGATTAAAAGTGAGAAGATTCAAAAAGACGCATCCTCTGTTGCTGTAAGAAAGCCTTTTATTGGGAAGAAAGAAGTTGGTACTGTGTATCCTTAAAGGAATCAAGAAAGAATTGAACTCTGACCGATGGTAGGGGTTGTCATGATCCCTAAGCCTGCACCTACTCAACAAAGGAACAGTCAGCCTAGAACAGAGAGGCCAGTAAGACAATTTACCCGGATTAATATGACACTATCTCAAGTACTACCACATTTGTTGAGATCTAATCTAGTAACTTTGAAAGAAGCTCCAAAGAATCCTAACACAACATCTCCTCACTACCATCCTAATGCTCGTTGTGCATACCATTCAGAAAGTCCAGGCCATGATACTAACAACTGTTGGGCTTTGAAAAACAAGGTGCAAGACCTTCTTGAAGCCAAAGAAATTAAGTTTGATGCTCCTGAAATCCCGAATGTTATCACCGCTCCTATGCCCAAGCATGGCCGTGGTGTTAACGCTGTTGAAGATGATCTATTTGTTTCTACTGTTGATGAACTTGTTAATCCTCTCCTAACCGTCAAAAAGAACCTATTGAAGGTCGGTTTATTTCCTGGTTGTGATGAAGGCTGTCACTTCTATTTATCCCAACCAACTAGTTGTCATTTATTGAAAGCAGGTGTTCAGCGCCTAATAGATGACAAAGAGATTTTGTTTGAAAAGACTCCTGTTCCAACTGTTTCTTACAAAGATGTTTCAATAGTAACCATTTCCGCCAATCCTTCTAGGGTCTCCACCAAAAGACCCGTTAGGATTACATCAGTTCCTAAAGTAGCTTCACTAATAATTACTATGCATGGACCAATCCCGTACTCATCAGATAAGACCATCCCATGGAATTATGGGGGCGATGTCTACTATCACGGTGTCAAGCAAGATTGGCCGGTTGTTGAAGACTCAATTTTTGAGGAAGATAACCCAGACATCAGTAATATTGCGGGAACCAGCAAGATAACTCGAAGCGGAAGAATTTTCTCCCCAGAGATTACTCCTCCGAAGACTGTCATCGGTCCTGTGATCATCCCTGTTCCTGTTCCTGTTGACACTACTACTACTACTACACCTGTTGGTACTCCTACCACCAAGTCAACCGAAACTTGGGGCAAAGGCATTCTGGTTGAGCCTGTCCGAATGAAGGCACAATCAATATCTATCCCTGAGGCCTCCTAAAAGTAGATGGAAGAAATTCTGAAGATTATAAAGAGAAGCGACTACAACATAGTCGAACAGCTAGGGAAGACTCCATCAAAGATTTCCATGCTGGCTTTGTTATTATGCTCCGAGGCTCATGCAAAGGCCTTGGTGAAATTCCTTAAAATTGCCCATGTACCACAAGAAACCTCTTCTTATCAGTTCCAAGACTGTGTGGCCAGCTTGACCGCAAATAATGGTTTAGGACTTTCTGATGCTGACTTGACACCTATAGGGAGGAAGCATAATGAGGCATTGCATGTCTCTGTCGAATGTAGGGGGACAACCTTGGCCCATGTCTTGGTTGATACCAGTTCGTCCTTGAATGTGCTTCCTAAGAAGGCTCTTGATAGACTCGACTGTGAAGGTTTGACCTTAAAACCCAGCAATATAGTGGTAAGGGCCTTCGAAGGTTCAAAGAGAATGGTGCATGAGGAGGTGGACATCCCCATAAAAGTTGGAACCCAGACCTTTTATTCAACTTTTTACGTAATGAACATTCTCCCTTCCTACTTCTGCTTATTGGGCCGACCATGGATTCACAATGCTGGTGCTGTCACCTCTACATTACATCAAATGCTGAAATACCCAACCAATGGGAAGATCATTACTATCCACGGAGAAGAGGAATATATGGTCAGTCACTTAAACTCCTTTAGATACGTGGAATTGGATGGTGAATTCATTGAAACTCCATTTCAGCATTTCGAGGAAATCCCACCAACCGTGGCAGTAACAAAAGTTATTTCCCAAATCCCAAAGATTACAAGACCGCCGCTAAAGATGTCATCTTTGAAAGATTCCAAGGTAGTGATAGAAGAAGGTGGGTGCACTATTTGGGGCTGTGATACGGTGGAAGAACTGACTTGATGGTTTTGTGTTTGATCGCAAATGTTGCGGTTAGCAAGAGTCACCATCGACTTTTCTTTTATCCAAAAGGAAAGGTGAAAAAGCACAGGAAAGACCTTTGAGATTATTTCTTGAGTTCGGGGGGTAGATTATGAAAAGGGAAGGTATTAGCACCCTTTTCATCCATGGTTTTCCATGGACTCCTAGTTACTTGCTAAATCACTTGCTTTTGTTTGAAAATATGCTTTGTGTGGTTTTTGAAAGTATTTTGTAAAGATGCCATTGTTTAGGCAATCTTTGTAATGATTCTTGTTCGTAAGAATGTATACAAAGATGTTTGATCTTTTGAAAATGTTTTTCAATTTTGTAAGATGTTTGGAAGTGTATGTGATTGTTTTGAAAATAGCAAGGATGTTTGTTTTGAAATGGAGCAAGTAATTAAGAGCAATCTACCTACTCAAATGTCTTTCTTGTTCATTTCCTTTTCCTTTGACATTGTTGTCTTACCATTGATTTGGTAAGCAACCCTATCTTTGGAGGTAAACGGGACGGGCGTGGGTCATCGTATAACCATGACTAGCAATGTTGCAAGGTATCTTAGCATTCTTTTTTGAGGGACTAAGATTATTTTGTAAGGAAACTTTGAATAGCGTCATCGAGGGACTATGGTCTTGTATTTGTTTGTTTTTGCTAAGATACCTTACATGTGTAATATGGCCATTTTTGTAAGGCAACCAAGTGGGATAAACCTAGGGATTCTTGTGTGCAAGTGTGTCATTTTCATGCTTGTTTTTGTCTTGAATTAGGGTTTTCTATTTGATTGTTTTTATCTTCCCATACAAACCCTAATTACTAGCATATTATGTAAAAGCGATAAATAGCGAAATTTAAAGTTACTACGCTATTACAACACTTGTGGGAAGGGGGTATAAAATTTATGAATGGGGATTGCAATAATATAAACCTAATTAATCTATTACAATCCAATTGAATTTTGCACAAACGATTGAAGAAATATATAAAGTACAAATGCAAATTGAAAGAAATAATTTTTGTATTGTGATTTTTGTATGAAAGAGATTTTAACCTAAGCCTAATTAGAGAAAAAAGTAATTAAATTAAATTAACTTAAGTTAGTTAAGAAAATAAATTGATTAAGAAAATGTTTTTGAATTAAGAAAAGATTTTTGAATAAAACCCTAAATCTATTTTAGTTGATTAAAGGAAAATAAGTTTAAAGAAAAAAGTATTTTTTTATATTTTGTCTTGAAAATAGTATGTGGTGTTATGAAGTATTTTTGATCTTTTTTATATTAAAATAAACATATTTAGATAAATAACAACCTAGTTTTATTTTAATTTACAAGGAAATTAGTGAAAATAAATAAAGTGTGGTCAAAATAAAATATATTTTTGTGAAAAAAATAAATAAACTAAGTTAAAATATACCTCTACTATTTTTTTGTATTTTTATGATTTTTAATATTAAGAAAAATATATTTAAGAAAATAAAATGAGAATAAAAATGAAACAAAATAAAATAATAATGGGCCAGGGGTGCAAATATGAAGCAGGGAGGAAATGTTAGAAAAAAAACATTAGGCCCATGAAGTGGAGGCCCAACGCTGCAAGAGACAAAAAGTGTGGAAAAATGTGAGAAAATGCAAAAGGCAGCGTACTGAGGCTCGAACCCACGACCTCTAGCAATAACGCGCGCTGCCTTACCACTAGGGTGGCTGCACATCCGTTAACATAAGTGAAATAATAAATATATAACATAAGTCCAGTCCTGAAAATGACTTCATCTTCAACCTCCGGCCATGGTTCCTGTAACTTGCTCATTTCTCAATGAAAATGGAAAATATAAACATGAAAGTTGTGGTGTTCCTTCCCACGATTTCAACCATATAACTTATGTAAATTAAAAGTCAAAGATAAAACCTAATTTTGTTGGCCCTAAATTGAAACCTAATTTTCTAAAAAATTTCAAATCCAAAATTCTCTATACACAGTCAATATAAATGGAAACTATGACCGTGGTCAGCTTTAGAGCAAAGATATCTACATTTTGTCTTCACAAACTAGGATCAAATGATGCTTGTATGAAGAGATAGAAGTTTGAGTTTTTACCTCTTGCAACTGGATTCGTGAATGGAGTTTGAGCAACTTTTGAGATGGCCTGAAGATCTGTTTAGCTTGCCTGGACTTCCTTGAGTGTATTCCAACTCTTACTTTGCCTTGAAAGTCCTTGAATATCTCTACTCAAGTCAACCTGCAAGCTTGATATTTGAAAATGGTGGATAGTGATGGAGGAGTTACAGTGGGGAAACAAGGGTATGGATTGCTTTAGTATGATGTACAGAAAGTGTCTGAGTGATTAGTTTTTAAAATGCACGAGTGGAAATGAAGATCACGAGTTTTGATTCAGAACTGTGTGTTAATGGTGTTCTTGGACAGGTTTTTGGTTTTTGAGTGTTTGAGGTAGTTTCAGGGCATTAGAATTTGTGTATCAACTTGAAAATAGTGTGTATACTTATAAGCAAGAGGTTTTGAGGCTTGTCACAACTCAGAATTTGAAACTCACATGTTTTGGCTTGGTTACTTGTTTTTGAAGCAAAGTTAGCAAGCATGGTTTCAATGTGAAGTACAAAGCTTGTAGGGTGGCTGAAACATTTAAACACCCTTTTTCTTATTGTTTAGAGTGTGTTTGTGCAGAAAGAACAAATGCAACGCTCAATGCAAGCTGACTTTGCATAAAGCTTGCTTTTCTAAAATGACAATGTTGCCTTTCTTCCCAAAATGGAATTATATTTGTACAATGCATTGAATGCTTGGATTAAAGCTTCCAACAACTGTGAAAAAATTTAATTATGGAGTGAAAGTCAAGTTAGAAGCCTGCAAAGTGATATTTGTACAACATGCTTGAAGATTGGACCAAGTGTTCTTCACAAAATGGCTTGTAATCCAAGTGACAAAACATCAACTTCACTTATTCGATTCTCCCTACTCAAGAATGAACTCAAGGAGTTATTTGACATTTTTGAAAGCTTGCAATGTTCTCTATAACTCATATTTGAATTTCTTTTGAAGATTCCCCTTGGAACTATATGAAAAAGTCCCATGAAGTTAGGTCAAAGATCTGCCTAACTAGGGCAAAATTTCACTACGTCTTTTTTAGTTCATGAGCATGTATTCACAAAATTATAACTTGAGATCCAAGAACTTTTAGGAGAAGTTGTGTGAAGAAAAGTTGTATATTTCATTGAGATCTACAACTTTCATGTTGGAAGTTTCCTTTGAATCATCTTGCATCATAATGAAAAAATTGCTCAAAGTTATGAAAAAATAAGAAATTTTCAACACTTAGAAAAATTTCTAAGTTTAGAAATTTTGAATTTTCAAAATGAAATCTTGATTTCTTGATGAATAAGTTTCATATTTTGACATGTTTTGATGGATTATGATCTTTGGTACTTGAATTTGACCAAAAAGTCAAAGTTTGACTTTTCAGTATACAGTTGACTTTTGATCAGTTAACTGCAAAATTCATCCGTCAATCCAATGGTCTTGTAATGTTTTGAATCATGTAATTAGGTCAAAATGATGCAATTGGACTCTTGAGATCATGCCTTAAACCAATTGATTATTTTCCAGGTCAAAAATCAGAAATTGCCCTTTCCCAGTCAAAACCCTAATTTTGACCATTTTGCCTTTCTGGAGATTTGATCAAATTTCTAGAGGAATTGTGGTCCAAACTTAGTAAAATGATACATATGGGTTTAAAATGTTGATGTGGATCAAAAATTATGAAGTTTGACTGTAAATTGGCCATGGTTGACTTTTTCCCCAATACAGCTGATTTTTAGGACAACTGTTCAATTGACTGATCAAAAGTGTGATCCAAGACTTGAAACTTGACATGAGTGATATTGGGAGTCCATAATGATCCATGAAAGCCATATGAAGCATTGATAGTTCAAAAATACTTGTGCAAAATCAAACCCTAATTTTGGTCATCAGTGCTTAAGGAGGTATCTTGAGCTGATCAAACCCTAATGCAGTCTTGAGCCCAATGAGATCTTGTGAGAAAATTCTTGATAAGTGAGAGGGAAAATTTTGTGGTGCAACAGGGGACAACTCCCAGATATCCCATACAAGTCTGACAAATTTGGTTTGGGTTTCACTTCAGGAGCCCAGAAAGCCGTACACCGCGCTCGTGCCGGGGGACCACCCTTGAAGATCAGTAACCACAGAGTCAACGCAGTGGAGGATGATAAGGATAGCTACGACCTGGAGGAGTGGATTTTCCCAACTGTCAATGGAGGACTCAACAACTGGGAAACTAAATATTTTGTCCCAATTACTTTTATCCAATAGTAATTGTCTTTAAATTTTGTCGGATTTGTAATAATTAAACAATTCAGACTTTTTAAACCTTGTGTCTTACCCGAGGCACATCGGTCCACTTGTAAGGGTTGTTACCTCATTTTCATATGTCATCAATGAATCATGGACGTTTTTGCATACAAACTTTGTGTTATTTGTCTTTCCTTTTTACATTTTTATTTCTTTCAAAGATATCTATACTCTTACACACACTCACATTCAAAATGCAGATCTACATCCATTCGGGATCCCGTGGATAACGATTCTGCTATGGCCTTTTGTGACTATGAAAATCGCATATACCAAGCCGAAGACGAAGGTGAGGAAGATTATGAAGTACCAGGGGAACTAGCCAGGTTACTACAATAAGAAGAGAGGACCATTCAGCCCCACGAAGAACCAGTGGACACAGTTAACCTAGGTACCGAAGAGGACAAGAAAGAAGTCAGAGTGGGTGCCAATCTGGAATCCAGTGTCAAGAAGCGTCTAATTCAGTGGCTACATGATTATGTTGAGGTCTTTTCCTGGTCGTATGAAGACATGCCAGGACTTGATGCTGATATCGTGGTACATCGTCTGCCAACAAAAGAAGACTACCCTCCGGTAAAACAAAAGGTCCGTCGCATGCGACCAGACATGTCAGAAAAGATCAAAGCGGAGGTTATGAAACAATTCAATACCGGATTCTTGGCCGTTACCTCCTATCCGCAATTGGTCGCCAATGTTGTTCCCGTGCCTAAAAAGGATAGCAAGGTTCGAATGTGCATGGACTATAGAGATTTGAATAGGGCAAGCCCTAAGGATGATTTCCCATTTCCCCATATCGATATTTTGGTTGAAAATATAGCACAACATAAGGTGTTTTCCTTCATGGACAGTTTCTCAGGCTACAACCAAATCAAAATGGCGCTTGAGGACATGGACAAAACAACCTTTGTCACACAGTGGGGCACATTCTGTTACAAGGTTATGCCATTCGGGTTGAAGAATGCTGGGGAAACCTATCAACGTGCCATGGTGGCTTTATTTCACGACATGATACATCACAAAATAAAGGTGTATGTGGACAATATGATAGCCAAATCTCAAACTGAAGAGGAACATCTTAACCATTTGCAGAAGCTGTTTGAGAGACTAAAGAAATACAAGCTGAGGTTGAATCCGAATAAATGCACATCTGGGGTAAGGTCTGGTAAACTCCTAGGCTTTGTCGTTAGCGGTAAAGGTATCAAAATGGATCATGCCAAGGTGAAAGCAATACAAGAAATGCCTGCTCCTCGCACCGAGAAGGAAGTCAGAGGATTCTTAGGACGGCTAAATTACATTGCCAGATTCATTTCTCATTTAACAGCTACTTGTGAATTAATCTTCAAATTACTGAAGAAAGATCAAGTAGTCAAATGGAATGACGAGTGCCAAACTGCCTTCTACAAGATCAAATAGTACCTACAAGAGCCTCCTGTTTTGATGGCACAGTCGAGGGAAGACCATTGATCATGTATCTAACTGTTTTGGAAAATTCAATGGGGTGTGTGTTGGGGCAGCATGACGAGTCTGGTTGAAAAGAGCATGCTATTTATTACCTGAGCAAAAAGTTTACCTACTGTGAGACAAGATATTCACTGCTCAAGAAAAATTGTTGTGCTCTGGCATGGGCTGCTCGTCGGATAACACAGTATATGCTGACCCATACTACCTTATTGATATCTAAAATGGATCCAATAAAATACATCTTCGAGAAGCCTACCCTCTCTGGGAGAATAGCAAGATGGCAGATGATCTTGACGGAATATGACATTTAGTATACCACCTAAAAAGAAATAAAGGGTAGTATACTAGTTGATCACCTTGCTCATTAAGCTGTAGATGACTACCAGTCCATGAAGTTCAAATTCCCAGATGAAGACATCATGATGGTAAACAACTGTGAAGAATTCAGACCATATGACAGACCTGAACAAGGATCCCGATGGACCCTAGTTTTTGATGGGGAGTCCAACGTACTCGGCAATGGTATAGGTGTTGTAATCATATCTCCTAAAGGATGTCACACTCCCTTCACGGTAAGACTCTGCTTCAACTGTACAAATAACATGGCAGAATACGAAGCGTGTATTTTTGGCCTTAAAGCTGCCATAGATTTGGGGATCAAGTTCTTAAGTGTATTCGGAGATTTAGCCTTGGTCATCAGTCATATTAAGGGAGAATGGGACATGAAGCACCCAAACCTCATCCCCCACAAAGAACATGTGTTGACATTAATCCGACATTTTGAGAAGATTACCTTCGAGCATTTCCCGCGAGAAGAAAATCAACTAGCAGATGCGCTAGCCACAATGTCATCCATGTTTAAACTCAAATGGGATAATGAGGCTCCCCAGATCACCATTGAACGAATGGATGAACCAGCTCACTATCACGAGATCAATACTGAAGAAGTAGTGGACCGGCCTTGGTTTCACAAAGTTAAGAGGTATCTCGAGGCTCAAGAGTATCCAGAAGGAGCTTCAGTCAATGATAAGAAGTTCCTAAGGAAATTCTCTGCTAAGTTCTTCCTTAGTAATGGTATTCTCTACAAGCGCAACCATGACTCTATTTTGCTCCGTTGTGTAGACAAGGTTGAGGCAGAAAAGATCATGGCTGATCTATATGAAGGAACCTTTAGCACCCATTCCAGTGGGCATACAACGACAAAGAAAATCCTACGGGCAGGGTATTATTGGTCTCCCATGGAAGCAGATTGCTATCAGCACTCTCGAACCTGCCACAAGTGTCAGATCTATGCTGGCAAGGTGCACGTACCTCCGGTTCCTCTGAATGTCTTGATGTCTCCTTGGACCTTTGCTATGTGGGGCATCGATATGATTGGGGAAATCAAGCCAACTGCCTCTAATAGACACCGCTTCATCTTGGTGGCCATTGACTATTTCACAAAGTGGGTCGAGGAGGCTTCTTTCGCTTCGGCTACCAAGAATGTTGTAGCTTGGTTCATCAAACAGAATCTCATCTGTCGTTACGGTATCCTAGAGAGGATCATCACAGATAATGGTACGAATCTCAACAACACTATGATCACTGCACTGTATGCACAATTCATGATCCAGCACCACAATTCTTCCCCTTACCGGCCAAAGATGAATGGTGTTGTCGAAGCCGCAAATAAGAACATCAAAAAGATCATACCGAAAATGACAGTCACGCATAAAGACTGGCATGAGATGCTACCATTCGCTCTCCACGACTATCGTACCACGACGCGCACATCAATCAGGGAAAAACCTCACTCTCTGGTATACAGCATGGAAGATGTCTTGCCTCCTGAGGTCCAGATCCCCTCTCTGAGAATTATGAAGGATGCATGGTTGAATGAAGATGACTGGATCCGAACTCGACTTGATCAACTGAACTTGATTGATGAGAAAAGGCTTACTGCTGTCTGTCATGGTCAAATGTATCAAAAACGAATGATCAAGGCTTTCAACAAAAAGGTCAGACGCAAAATGCATCAAGTTGGGGATTTGGTAATCAAAAACATCATACTGCCGCAGGGTGATCCCAGGGGAAAATGGACTCCTACATACGAATGACCGTTTGTAATCAAAAGCATATTCTCTAGTGCAACAATGATCTTGACCACTATGGATGGTGACGACCTGCCACACCCTGTGAACGCTGACATAGTCAAAAGATACTATGCATAAGAGACCTGCTAGGTTGACACACCTAGGAAAAACAAGGGCATCCCGACGAACCAAAAAGGTTCAGGCAAAAATTAGGGATAAAAACAAAAAAACCTATACACGCAGCAAGTTGAAGACCCGAAAGGGCGACTTGGGCAAAAAAGGGTATCCCGGTGGACTGAAAACCCGAAAGGGAGGTCCAGGCAAAAGTTAGGGAATTAAAGCGTACGACTATGTCATGCTGGATCACCTTTACGGACAACCTTTGGCTTCGACTAACAAACTCAGCGGTTCTGATCAATTCAATCAACTTCAGACAAGGCATCAAATGGACAAGACGCTCAGAGACACGAAGGCTATAGCAGAATGGTAACCCCATGGGATTATTGCACATAACTATCTTTTCTTTGTATCAAATTTTCATTTTTTACTACGACTGTTGTACCCCAAAATTTTCCCTCCCATTTCCTCAACATTTTCTCATCACAAAACCCTTGGAGCTCAAGATCCAGTTAGGGTTTCCTCTGCTCAAGACTTCTCCTTGCACTGTTGACCCAAATTAGGGTTTGTGTTTGCACAAAGATGTTTTGACCTAAAAAGCCTAAGATGACTTTCATGCTTCATGTTGGACTCCCAAGTTTATCCATACAAAGTTTCAAGTCTTGATTCCAAATTTTGCCCAGTCAATTGGACAGTTGACCTAAAAATCAACTGTATGGGGGAAAAAGTCAACTGTGGCCAATTGACAGTCAAATCTCATGAAAATTGACCCACATCAACATTATGAACTCACATGGGCCATTTGATCAAGTTTGGATCACAATTCCACAAGAAATTTGATCAGATCATCAAAAGGGCAAAATGGTCATTTTTAGGGTTTTGACTGCACCAAGGCAATTTTTGACTGCTTGACCTAGCCAATGGCAAACCAAGCTCACATATGGACTCAAGGGCCCCATGGAATTATCTTGACATGCTCAACAAGTTCAAAAGATCCCAAGTACACAAGATTGACAGTTGAATTTCCCAGTCAATTGATCAATTTTGACTGTATACTGAAAAGTCAAACTTTGACTTTTTGGTCAAAATCAAGGGTCAAGATTCATTTTTCATCAAAACATTCCAAATCATGAAACTTTTTCACCAAGAAATCAAAAAATGCAAATTAGGGTTTGAAATGGAAATTTTTCATAACTTAGAATTTTTCTAAGTTATGGAAAACCCTAATTTTTTCCCAACTTTGCCCCACTTTCTCACCAAGATTCATTTGGATTCAAACAAAAGTCAAAACATGAAAGTTGTAGCTTGTTGCATAATCTACAACCTTGATTCACAAAGTTTTCCCAAATGAGGCTTGTATCTCAAGTTACAATTTTTGGAATAAGGGTACTAAACCATTCTTAACTTAGTGAAATTTTAACCTATTTTGGCAAGGTTTTCTACCTAACTTCAAGGCCATTTTCCATGCACTTCCACTTGGAATTTCACTTTGCATTTCAAAGATGGATTGTAGTACACATTCCAAGCTTTCCAAAATGTCCAAGAACTTCTCAAACAACCTCATGGTTAGGGAGAATCGAATTTTGCAATATGGCAAAAACTCACTTTTGATTAGGCCAAGTTACATGTTCATAGCACTATGCATTTCAATCTCAGCTTGCACAACTTGATTACAGGCCTTTTATCTCAATTACACTCATAAATTTAATGCATATTCATTGTGCCAAGACCATGTTCTTTGTGTTCTAGCATTGCATAGTGGATTAATCCCAAAATAGATAAAGTACTTTATCCATTTTTGCAAAAGCAAGCTTTATGTCAAATTGAAAATCCAAGCAAGTACAGATACAATCTAATTGTCACAAGATTATGAGCATAACACACTGATCAAGGAGGAGTTTTGCAGCATGATTAGGGGCCCTCTACATGCCTAGAACACAACTTGGCTTTTCTTGCTTAAGTGTTAAGAAACATCCCATATCACAACAGAACTTTCAGCTCAGCATTGGTAACCTTAAGCAAATATTGTAGACACATTCCAAACATCCTAACCAAGCTAGAACACGAGCAAACAAGGTCCCAAACACTCCCAATCCCAGAATCACCCTCAAACTGCAAAAACAGGGCAAGGCCTGCAGATTGAACACCATCTCTCATCCATTGCATGATTTCTTGCCCAAAGCTCCTCAAACACATTCCCTAGCATCAATGCAAGCTAACCAATACCTAAAACACGACCTGTAACTCCTCTAACCCTTTTGGCCATTTTCATTTTTCTGATTTGCAGGTGAGGTGCTCCAGCACGATTCAAAAGGTTTCAAGACAAAGTAAAGCTTGGAATAGCATCCCTGGACATCAAGGAAGCTATACCAATCATCATCTTGCACTGAAAGCTTCTCCATTGTCAGATAGAACTTCAACTGAACAGGTACGTTCATGGATTCGTATCTCTCTTATTAGGCATTGTTAGCT
Source organism: Vicia faba (assembly GCA_948472305.1). Lineage (NCBI taxonomy): Eukaryota > Viridiplantae > Streptophyta > Magnoliopsida > Fabales > Fabaceae > Vicia > Vicia faba. The sequence goes on from OX451735.1 coordinate 1,457,917,688, forward strand.
TTAGGTTTGTGAAGAGAATATGTCACATTCATAGCCCTGAACATGCCCATGTAATTAGATTTCATTTATGTTATGTGTGCTGTAAGAATTTTGAGTCTGAACATGGCAGAAAACTTATGTCAGGATTTGGGAATGCCAAAATTCTCTCTCATTTCTGAGAGTTAGGATGAGTTTTTTATATATTTAGAATCGTGATTCAATGCTTAACATTTCTTATGTTGGAAGTTTGTGCAAAAGATCAAGGAATCAGGATGTTTGAACTTGGTCACAGGCGCGCGTTTTTGTGAACGTTTTTGGCTGGAGGTTGAAGAAGGGTTATCTGGGCTGGGCTTGCTTCTGAGTTACTTTTCACACCACATTTCTAATTTCACACACCCTGAGCCCAATTTGTGTATTTTATTGATTTCTTGATTTTTCTTTTTTCATTTTGGTTTATTTATTTTTCCTAATGATATTAAAAACATAAAAAAACATTTTTACACCATTTTTTTATTTTTTAGGCATTTATTTGTTTATATGGACATTTATACATAATATATATATATATATATATATATATATATATATATATATATATATATATATATATATATATACATAATATATATATATATATATATATATATATATATATATATATATATATATATATATATATATATATATATATATATATATATATATATATATATATATATATATATATATACTATTATTTAGAAAACTAAAAAATAGTGCAAATATACTTTTTATTTCTGATTTTTGTTTCATTTTTCTTTTGAAAATATTTTATACAAAATATACTTTTTTTATATAAATATTAAATATTATTATTTTTATATATATAGAACTTATTTAATAAACAATAAAGATATATATATATATATATATATATATATATATATATATATATATATATATATATATATATATATATATATATATATATATAGTATATATATATATATATATATATATATATATATATATATATATATATATATATATATATATATATATATATATATATATATATATATTTAGGGTTAAAAATGCAAAATACATACACTTTTTATTTTTCTATTAATATTTAATATAAAAATATTTTTTGTAAATATATTTCATTTTATTTTATTTTTGTACATAATAAACAAATACTTGTATTAAATTAAATAATATATATGTTACTTAATGAAAATTAGGGTTTTACCCTAAATATGAAAATATTCCAAAAATAATCTTTTTTTTTTATTTATTTATTTGACATAAATAATACCTTTTTTTTTCATATACATAAAAACCTTTTTGCATTTTTGCATCTTTATTGTATTTTCTATTTAATTTATGCAATCAATTATTTGTAAATATTCCAAAAAATGATGTAATAGCTAGGTTTAATTTCTTTGTCTAAATATCCCCCCATTTGAACATTTGTACCCCCCTTCCCATATTGTGTTGTAATAGTGTAGGAATTTTACTTTTCGCACTTTAAACGCTTCCTAAATATACCATGCTAGAATTAGGGTTTGTATGCAAATAAAAGAACAAAATAGCTTGACCTAATTTCAAGATAATCAAAGCATGAAAAATGGACAACACATATCACACTTGCACCCCTTAGGGTATTCCACTTTGTTGCCTTCAAATAAATGGGCCATATTGCATGTTAGGTCTCTTTGGGCAAAACAAACAAATCAAATGATCATAGTCCCTCGATGACGCTTTCAAAATGTTGCCTAAATAAATGATCAAGTCCCTTAAAGAAAATTGTCCAAAGATACTTAGCACCATTGCAATTATGGTCTAAACGATGACCCGCGCCCGTCCGTTTCACATCCTAACATGAGATTGTCCACCAAATACAATGGTGGAACAAAACTTATTAAAAGGGTTAAAACATAGCAATAAACTTTGAGAAATTTAAGGAGTAGATAACCTCTTAGTTACTTGAATCAAAACTTGCAAAAACAAAATACTTGCCTATTTTCTAAAACCACACCTCACAACACTTTCAAAACAATTTTCAAAAACAAATGAAAACCTTTTCAAAAGACATACATCTTTGTATACATCCCCACATGGATCATTACAAAGGTTGCCACCACATTGGCTTCTTTTAAAAAAAAAACATTTTCAAACCCACACACACGAGCACCATTTCAAACAATTGAAAACAAAAGGCAAGAGATCTAAGCAAGTAACTAAGAGCCCATGGATAACCATGGATAGAAAGGATGCTAATACCTTCCCTTTCTATAATCTACTCCCCGAACCCAAGAAAACATCTCAAAGGTTTTTGCTGTGCTTTTTAAACCTTTCCTTAGGATAAAATAAAAAGTCGGTGGCGACTCTTGCTCAACCGAAACATTTGCGAAAACAAACGCAAAACCATAGTCAGTTCTCCCACCGTATCACAGAACTGGCGACTCTGCTGGGGAAAATTTTTAAAGTGGAGTAACCTTAGGGCTTAGATCACCCTCTTGCATGACTAATTGTTTGAATTGTTTGCTTTACATCTTGGTTCTATTGTTTGGGTTTGCGAATCCTACACCCGGATTTTGGGAAACATTCATAGATAGCAATACGTTGTGGAAACTGTGCGGGGTATACCGACACGGTCGAAGCAATAGCTATATTAGTGCGACATATTTGTGAGTACCGGTAACCCTTGAGTTCAATCAAGGAGAGTACGGGGCCGCTGAGTGATGTCACTAAGCACTAATGACCTAGAACCTTACTTGACCATCTTGGCCTTTTATTAGGGGTAGTGAGATGACCGGCTTTGGTGCAGTCCGAAGTTGGTAGATAATCGATACTACACTCATTGAGGGTTGTTTTCTTGGAATATTTTGGTCGTTAGTTAAGTGGCTAAACCAAAACAATGAACAATGAAAACAATCCAATGATATTGAGCTCCTTAGAACCCGGTTACTATTTATAGGACAGGTTTTTAAGCCAACTACACTCAAGAGGGTACCTACCTATGAAACCCCGTGCAAGCCTGAAACTAGGGTTTTGTGTGATTTGCTTGTACATATGTTTTGTGCATACATCATAAACATCATAAACATCATATGCATTTACTAACCATTTCAAGGGTTTGGATCTTCATCTTTGTTCTTGTTTTGTAGGTCATGGAAATTCCTCGCAGAAACACCATTCAAGTCAACCTTGTGAGAATCTCTCCTCAACTCAAGGAGCTCACCTCAAGAATTCCGGAAAATTCATCCTTCAGTGAAAGACATGGTAGACTGCTCAGCCTAGTCAACACCAACATTGAAGAAGACATGATGAAAGTGCTATTCCAGTTCTTTGACCCTCTTCACCACTGTTTCACTTTCCCCGATTACCAGTTGGTGCCCACTTTGGAGGAGTTTTCTCAACTCCTGAGAATTCCTATCCTTAATCAACTACCCTTCAACGGTACGGAAAAGGAACCAAAGCCGGAAGATGTTGCTCGAGCATTACATCTACAACCATCCGACATCAAGGGGCATTGGGAAACCAGAAGCGGCGTCAAGGGATTCTTAGCAAAATTCTTGTTTGAGAAGGCACAAGAATGTTGGAACTCATTGGACCTACAAGCCTTTGAAGAAATTGTGGCATTCCTTATCTATGGGTTGGTCTTGTTCCCAAATCCTGACCAATTGGTAGATGTCAACGCCGTCAAAATCTTCTTGTCCAGAAATCCAATACCAACATTGCTTGGGGACATCCTTCACTCATTTTACACACGAACAATGAGAAAGAGGGGTGTTCTCATGTGCTGTACTCCTCTCCTTGCAAGATGGTTTATTTCGCACCTTCTACAATCTGTCCTGAAGAATGACCAAGGCTCAAGGTGGTCCCAACGGTTGATGACTCTTACTCACTCTGATGTACATTGGTGTTCTCGGTCCAGAGAAAATGTCATCATCATCGATCGTTGCGGAGAATTTCCTAATGTTCCTTTACTTGGAATTAGAGGAGGTATCACCTACAACCCTTGCCTAGCTTTGAGACAATTTGGATATGCACGGAGGGATGGCCCTCATGACATGTTGATTCCTGACCTAGTTTTTGACTTCAACAACGATGCGCAAGGACTTCGCCAAAGATTCATCAGAGCTTGGGGGAAAACTCAACAAGGTTGATAGCAAGACTCTGGGACACAAGAACTCCATCCCTCTTGAGCCTTATCTCAAGTGGGTACGAGCCCGAGCCCAAAGTCTGATGATGCCTTATCCTCATGTTCTCCCTGTGATTAAAGAGCCCGTCAAGGAAGGAGAGGTTCCCTACACCATCCTACATCCAGACATGCCTACATCGTGGGAGGAAATGCAGAAAAGTTGGATTCAGCTCAAGGAAGAACGAAATACTTTTGAAGCTAGCTTCTACGCCAGTGAGAAGAAGGTTCTAGAGCTTACCCGCCGACTCCATGAGCAAGAGGCCCTCAACACCTACATCGCACCAAAAAGGATGCGCAATGTCTTTTTGCCTTAAGAAGTTTATTTTGTAATATTTGGCCCATGGGGCATTTATGTACTGACAAATTTCTTCTTATTAATATGACGTGCGTTCTTCTTTGTCTGAAACAATTTTGAATGTCCTAAATCCTTGAATGCATTGCATACATAAGCATACCATTCATCATGTGCATAAGCAGGTCTCATTCCAGGTTTCCTTACCTGTCTGCTGTTTATTACAGTAGGATGGATCTCGAGCAAACAGTCAAAGACCTACAAGCTCAGAATGCACAGTTCCAGCAACTCCTGATGACCTTGGCTAAGGGTCAGGAGGATATCAAGACTCAATTGGGGAACAAGGGACCCAGTGAAAAAGAAGAAAAAGAGACTCGGGGTGGCTACTTTGGGGAGAAGATTTGACGGAGAAGCTCGGAGAGTGCTTGAATTTCCTCCTACTTCATATGAAGGAACCAGCAAAGGAAGTGGAGCTGCGGTACCTTCCGAGTCTGATGCGGAAGAAGAAGAGGTCGAAGAGGATGAAGATTATACTGATCAACAATACCCTCCAGCTGATGATAAATACAAAGGGCTGGAAGACATGTTGGCCGCCATGGAGCTACAAAGAGTATCGGGTTTGGATTTTGAAGACTTGGGTTTGGTTGCCGGGATTGTGATTCCCCCAAAATTCAAAGTGCCAGTGTTTGTAAGGTATGATGGGCTGTCCTGTCCAAAAATGCATCTTAGGTCCTACGTGAGAAAGATCCAGCCCTATACGACAGATAAAAACCTTTGGATTCATTTCTTTCAAGACAGCCTTTCTGGAGCTCAATTGGAGTGGTTTTATCAGCTATAGGGAACCAGCGTTCGAAATTGGGAAGATTTGGCCACCGCTTTCTACAAACAATACCAATACAATTCTGACCTTGCCCCTACTCGTACCCAACTTCAGGGTATGTCGTTAGGAACAAGCGAAGGATTCAAAGAATACGCACAAAAATGGAGGGATTTGGCTGGCAGGGTGCAGCCTCCTTTAACCGATCGTGAACTTGTTGATATGTTTCTAGGGACCCTATCTGGGACATTTTTCAATCATCTGATTGGTAACTCTTCCGCGGGGTTTACCGATTTGATCTTAACGGGCGAAAGAATAGAAGCTGGCATCAAGTCAGGAAAGATTCAGAAGGGTGTTGCTGCAAGTACTGAGAAAAGGCCTTTTAAGAAAGAAGCAAGTGCCGTCTATGGTCCTAGAAGACAAGTCAAGCCAGAAAGTCGCCAAGCCGTCAATGCTTTGGTCATTTCCAAACCTGTTGCTGCTTCTCAGCAGTACAATCAACAAAGAGGTGAAAGGCCCAAGAGACAGTATACTCGGTTGAGTATGACCTTGTCACAAATTTTACCCCAACTGTTATCAACCAACTTGGTGACCATCAAAGAAGCTCCTAAAGTCGTGAATACTGCATCTCCTAAGTATAACCCAAATGCCCGTTGTGCTTATCATTCTGATAGCCCCGGGCATACTACTGATGATTGCTGGGCCTTGAGAAACAAAGTGCAAGATCTTATCGACGCGAAGGAAATTCAGTTTGAAGCGCCTGAGAGGCCGAATGTTGTAACTGCTCCTATGCCCCAGCATAGAGTAAATGCCATTGAGGAAGAGTTGTATGCTGTTTCAGTGAATGATGTTGCTACCCCTCTGTTGACTGTTAAGAGGAACTTACTACTAGCCGGTTTATTTCTGGGTTGTAGCAAGGGTTGTCTCCTATGTGCTGTTATCCCTACCGGTTGTCCGCTGCTGAAATCAGGCATCCAAAGCCTGATGGATAGCAAGGAAATTCTGTTCAAGAAAACTGCTGTTCCGTTTGTTTCTGTTGAAGAAATATCTATTGTCACAATTTACAATCCTGCCAAGGCTCCCATGAAGAAACCAGTCCAAATTATGTCTGTTGCACCCATTACTATTACTGTTCCGGGGCCTCTCCCATATGAGTCTGATAAAGCGGTCCCCTGGCATTATGGGGCCGACGTATATGTGCTTGGGGTGAAGCAGGAGTTCAACACCAATACCAGTATCAGTAACATCACTGGTTCCGTCAAGATTACCCGCAGTGGCAGGCTCTTCTCGCCTGACATTGCACCGCCAGTTATCCGAAAACCTCTCACCATCACACCCGCAAGTGTGCATGTTCCAATTCAAGTTCCTGTGTCTACTACTGCCTCCGAGTCCTCTGATACTCGGGGCAAAGAAGTTGCTGCCGATTTGCCTGCCAGGACGGAGGCACCAAAAAAGACTGCTGTGGAAGCCTCCCAACAAGAAATGGAGGAAATTCTTAAAATCATCAAAGAGAGTGACTTTAACGTTGTTGAACAGTTGGGGCATACTCCCTCCAAAATCTCTATGCTATCATTGCTGCTATGCTCAGAGGCCCATGCAAAAGCCCTGATTTCATTTCTGAAAACGGCCCATGTGCCGCAAGAGACCTCCGCGGATCAATTCACTGACTGTGTGACTAATTTGATGGCTGACAATGGCTTGGGGTTCTCAGATGCTGACCTTACCGCCAAAGAGAAAATTCACAATGATGCCCTGCATGTTTCCATAGAATGCAGGGGCACTACTCTCGCGCACGTGTTAGTGGATACCGGCTCTTCCCTGAATGTTTTACCCAAGAAGGCATTGGACCGCTTAGATTGTGAGGGTCTGGAGTTGAAACCTAGTAACATCATTGTTAGAGCCTTCGACGGTTCTAAAAGGATGGTGCATGGTGAGGTAGACATCCCTATTCGTGTGGGTTCCCAGGTTTTCGACTCAACGTTCTATGTAATGGATATTCGTCCATCTTACTTCTGCTTGTTGGGTCGACCCTGGATTCACAAAGCTGGGGCAGTAACCTCCACTCTACACCAAAAGCTCAAATACCCTGTCAAAGGGAAGATTGTTACTGTACAGGGTGAGGAGGAATACATGGTTAGTCACTTGAATTCATTCTAGTATATCGAGATGGACGGGGAGTTTATTGAAACCCCCTTTCAGCATTTTGAGGAAGTACCTCCAATTTTGGCATCAGCTGAAGCAGTGGTTGAAGAAGACTTTCCGTTGAAGATGGAATCCTTGAAGGATGCCCGGGCTGTAATCGGGAAAGGCAATTGTGCAAACTGGGGTCAGCTTCCTGACTTCACTCAAAAGAACGACAAGTTTGGGCTGGGCTTTACTGCAGAGGCTCAGAGGGCTGTGCGCAAGGAAAAGATCAGAAAGGCTCCAGTGTTTATCACCAGTCCAAGGGTGAATGCTATTGAGGAGGATGTAGAGGAAGCAGAGTTTGACAGTTGGATCTATCCAACTACCAGCAACGGACCAAGCAACTGGACGGCAAAGGATTTTACACCTATCACATTTGTCACGCAATAATTATTTCTTTTGATTTCCAATTTGTAACAAACAATATGTTAAAACTTTATCGGCTCGGTGTCCTACCCGGGGCATCGTAGCTCCATTTGTGAGGGCTTTTTGTATGACATTTCCATATATCATCAATCAAAACATTGGACGTTTGTTGCATTTCAAATCTTGTGCTCTTTTTCTCTCTGTGTTATATATTGCAAAACAGCTATATTTACACACACTCACTCATACAGGTTTCAATCCACTCTGGATCTCACTGGTAACAGCTCTGCTACCGCCAGTTATGACTTCGAGAATCCGATCAACTTGGCCGAAGACGAAGGTGAAGATGATTGCGAAGTGCCTGGTGAACTCGCAAGACTGCTACTCCAGGAAGAGAGGGCTATTCAACCACATGAAGAGCCGGTGGAAACAATTAACCTGGGTACGGAGACAGACAGGAAAGAGGTCAAGATTGGGGCTAATCTAGAGCTCAGCGTGAAGCAATGATTGATCCAGATGCTACATGATTACATGGAGATCTTTGCTTGGTCATACGAAGATATGCCTGGTTTGGATGCTGACATTGTAGTTCATCACCTGCCAACTAAGGAAGACTGCCCTCCGGTAAAGCAAAAGGTTCGCCGCATGCGCCCAGAGATGTCCGAAAAGATCAAGGCTGAGGTTATGAAGCAATTCGATGCCGGATTTCTAGCAGTAACTTCTTACCCTCAGTGGGTTGCCAATGTGATACCAATGCCGAAGAAGGACGGTAAAGTCAGAATGTGTGTTGACTACAGGGATTTAAACAGGGCAAGCCCCAAGGATGATTTTCCTCTACCTCACATTGACGTTCTCGTTGACAATACTGCTCAATACAAGGTTTTCTCCTTCATGGATGGGTTTTCAGGGTATAATCAGATCAAGATGGCTCTGGAGGATATGGAGAAGACTACCTTTGTGACTCAGTGGGGCACCTTCTGTTACAAGGTCATGCCATTCGGATTGAAAAATGCTGGGGCAACCTATCAACGTGCCATGGTTGCTTTATTTCATGATATGATCCATCATGAGATTGAAGTATACGTTGATGACATGATTGCAAGGTCTCAAACTGAGGAGGAGCACCTTGATCATCTGAGGAAGCTATTTGATCGACTGAAGTTATATAAGCTGAGGTTGAATCCCAACAAATGCACCTTTGGGGTGAGGTCCGGAAAATTGCTAGGTTTCATTGTAAGTGATAAAGGTATTCAGGTGGACCCTGCCAAGGTAAAATCCATACAAGAGATGCCAACTCCAAAGACAGAGAAAGAAGTCAGAGGCTTCCTGGGACGACTGAATTACATTGCCCGATTCATCTCACATCTAACTGCTACTTGTGAGCCAATCTTCAAATTACTGAAGAAAGATCAAGTAGTACGCTGGAACGATGAATGTCAGGCTGCCTTTGAAAAGATAAAGGAATATCTCCAAGAGCCACCCATTCTTATGCCTCCAGTGGAAGGAAGACCTCTGATACTATATTTGACAGTACTTGACAATTCAATGGGGTGTGTGCTGGGACAACATGACGAGTCTGCCGAAAAGAGCACGCTATTTATTACTTGAGAAAAAAGTTTACCGACTGTGAGTCTCGTTACTCACTGCTTGAGAAAACTTGCTGCGCTCTAGTATGGGCTGCTCGCCGGCTGAGACAGTATATGCTGACTCACACTACTCTGTTAATTTCAAAGATGGATCCCATCAAGTACATATTTGAAAAGCCTGCTCTGTCTGGAAGAATAGCGAGATGGAAAATGATCTTAACAGAATATGATATCCAGTATACAACTCAGAAAGCAATCAAAGGAAGTGTACTGGCAGATCATTTGGCACACCAACCTGTGGACGATTACCAATCATTGAACTTTGATTTTCCGGACGAAGACATCATGGTGGTAACTGACTGTGAAATACCTGGACCGGATGAAGGACCTGAGGAAGGATCCCGATGGTCTATGCATTTTGACGGAGCCTCCAATGCTTTGGGTAACGGCGTCGGCGCTGTAATCATATCCCCCAAAGGAACTCATACTCCACTCACCGCCCGATTATGTTTCAACTGCACCAACAACATGGCAGAATATGAGGCATGTATCATGGGTCTACAAGCTGCAATCGACTTAAGGATCAAATTTCTGAGTGTCTTCGGAGATTCCGCTCTCGTGATCAATCAGATCAAAGGCGAGTGGGATACGAAACACCCAAATCTTATTCCTTACAAGGAATATGTGTTGACCTTGCTTCCCCACTTTGAAGAGATAACTTTTGAGCACTTCCCAAGAGAGGAGAATCAGCTAGCGGATGCACTAGCTACGATGTCTTCAATGTTCAAAGTTAAATGGGACAATGAGGCTCCCCGAATCGTTATCTGGAAGTTGGACGAACCGGCATACTGCTGCGATCTTGAGGCCGAAAAGGTGACTGAAAAACCCTGGTATCATGAGGTGAAGAGGTACTTGGAAGCTCAGGAATACCCTGAAGGTGCATCTGTCAATGACAAGAAGTTCATGAGGAGGTTTGCGGCAAAATTCTTCCTCAGCAACGGTATCCTCTACAAATGGAATCATGATTCAACTCTACTACGTTGTGTGGATAAGGTTGAAGCAGAGAAAATCATGATAGAACTGCATGAAGGTACATTCGGAACACATTCCAGTGGACACACCATGGCAAAGAAGATCCTTAGGGCAGGATATTTCTGGTCCACCATGGAAGCCGATTGTTACAAACACTCTCGAACTTGTCACAAATGCCAGATCTATGCTGACAAGGTGCATATTCCTCCATTTCCTCTGAACGTCCTGACGGCAACTTGGCCTTTTGCAATGTGGGGCATTGATATGATCGGTGAGATCCGACCGACGGCATCCAATGGGCATCGCTTCATCTTGGTGGCGATCGATTACTCCACGAAGTGGGTTGAGGCAACTTCCTACGCAACGGTAACCAAGAGCGTTGTGGCATGTTTCATCCGGCATAATCTGATCTGTCGGTACGACGTCCCGGAAAGAATCATTACGGACAATGGTACCAATCTCAACAACAAGATGATCACTGAGCTCTGCGAACAATTCGAGATACAGCACCACAATTCTTCTCCCTACCGGCCGAAGATGAATGGGGCTGTAGAGGCAGCCAATAAGAATATCAAGAAAATTGTGCAGAAGATGACAGTGACCTATAAAGATTGGCACGAGATGTTACCGTTCGCCCTTCATGGGTTTCGTACCTCAGCAAGGACGTCAACCGGGGCAACTCCTTTCTCCTTGGTCTATGGCATGGAGGCAGTCCTGCCAATTGAAGTCCAGATACCCTCTCTCCGGATAATGAAGGATGCAGACTTGAATGAAGATGACTGGATACAGACTCGACTTGATCAATTAAACCTGATTGACGAAAAGAGGCTCACCGCTATCTGCCATGGTCAGACGTATCAAAAACGGATGATCAGGGCATTTAACAAAAAAGTCAGACCACAAGAGTATCAAGTTGGGGACCTGGTAATCAAACGCATCATCCTTCCTCAAAGTGATCCCCGGGGAAAATGGACCCCTACTTACGAAGGGCCATTTGTGGTTAAACATGTGTTCTCAGGAGGACCATGATCCTAACCACCATGGATGGTGACGACCTTCCTCACCTCGCCAATGCAGACATAGTGAAAAGATACTACGCATGAATAAAAGACCCGCTAGGTTGACATACCTAGGCAAAAATAAGGGCTTCCCGGCGAACCAAAAGGGTTCGGGCAAAAATAAGGGATGAAATGAAAAAAATCTGTACACCCGGCAAGTCGAAAACCTGAAAAGGCGGCTAGGGCAAAAATGGGTATCCCGGTGGACTGAAAACCCGAAAGGGAGGTCCAGGCAAAAGTTAGGGATAAAGCGTAACACTATGTCTCATTGGATCACTTCGCATCCGGAATTCGGCATCAACTATCTGGCTCAGATTTCGGCATCGACCAATCAGCTTCATCTTCAACTAGGCAGCAAAGCGATGAGACGCTTGGAGACATAAAGGCGATAGCAGAGTTGGAACCCAGTGGGATTGTTCACATAGCTGTTTTGTTTTCTTTTCCAAATTGTAAATTTTGTGTTATTCGGCGGCGTCCTCTTACTAGGATGTCAGCCTCTTGTACAAAAACGCCTATTCACAGGCAAAATTCAAATCAATACAAATTCACTTGTCCATACAAATTGCCATTGTTTTTCCTTTCTCTGTTTCGTCTTGCGAAGAACGCCCAATGTTCATTTTTGATATATGCATTTGATATTAAATTACTGATTCATAAATATTTGCATATGAAACAAAAGATTAATTACAGGTGACATCAGAAACAGGGGCAATGTAAGGTTGTCTGATGCAGTCTGGTTGCTTTGTCCGCCAAGGTACCAAGGTAGATTCGACTGAAGAATGTGACCAAATCATCTCAACGCCCCGCAGAATAAGACAAGATTCATCAATGCTTTCCCCAAGCGGAGTTGACTCCCCGTCAATCCTGAAAAGGCACAACTTTATCCGGCAGGTCTTAAAGCTTATCCCCAGTAGATTCTGGAAGCTTGTTCCCTGCAGAATACGGACGTCTCTCCCGAGCTTTATTCAGAGTTATTCCTCACAAGGGCTTATAACCGGGTTATCCTCAGCTAATTGCCACGGAAGATCGCCCTCAACAAAGTTCTTTCAATCCCCAGCGGAGTTTATCTTTGGTATCCCCAGCGGAGTTTATCATCATTATCCCCAGCGGAATCCATCATTGAAGTCCTCAGCAGGCCTCTCATAAAAAAAAAAACTTCAGCAAAGTACCTCTTCCACAGAGCAATTCCCCGGCCGATCGTCAAGGATTTATTTTCCTAAGACGAAAATACATTCATAAACATTTCACGTTTTCATACATCCTGCTTACATACATGATAAAGTGCATACAACACTATCTCATGTTAAAACATCATGCATATCATACATCATGACATTGTATACAACTTATGTTTTTCCTTTTCAGGGAAAAAGACAATCCCAAAGACAACTACCTTCAACTGTCACAATTCCAGATTCGATACCTGTATCTAGCCAGGGCATATCTGAGAGTGATCAGTTTCCAGACTCGATTCCTGTATCTAGCCAGGGCACGTCTGAAGAGTTCAAAGATTCGATTCCTGTATCCAGCCAGGGCACATCTATCAACTACAACATTTCCAGATTCGATTCCTGTATCCAGCCAGGGCATATCTGTTGACTACATTTCCAGACTCGATTCCTGTATCTAGCCAGGGCACGTCTGAAGAGTTCGAAGATTCGATTCCTGTATCCATCCAGGGCATATCTATTGACGACTATTTCCAGATTCGACTCCTGTATCCAGCCAGGGCACATCTGTGAGCAACCGATTGTAGATTCGATACCTGTATCCAGCCAGGGCATATCTGCATAAGGAGATTGAAGATCAAACACCTGTAACAAGCCAGGAAAACATATGTCTTTCTCAATTACACAAAGTTCTCGCTAAGGAATCTCTTGTGCGATCAACACTTCCAAATGGCATCTATAAGCCCATTCCCGAAAAGGTTCTGTCACATCTCCAGATGGCATCTATAAGCCCATCTCCCTATCCACCACCTATCCAAATGGCATCTATAAGCCCATTCCCGACATCACATTGTTGATACTCCAACATGCGAGTGCAAATTTCCGGGCACTCTAGTGTCCAATCTCCTTTTACCCTCGAGTCACGAAAGGCAAACTTGCCAATCTAACTCTTCAGGTTCAAGAAGAGTGAACAGGGGAAACTGTTGTACCCCAAAATTTTCCCTCCCATTTCCTCAACATTTTCTCATCACAAAACCCTTGGAGCTCAAGATCCAGTTAGGGTTTCCTCTGCTCAAGACTTCTCCTTGCACTGTTGACCCAAATTAGGGTTTGTGTTTGCACAAAGATGTTTTGACCTAAAAAGCCTAAGATGACTTTCATGCTTCATGCTGGGCTCCCAAGTTTATCCATACAAAGTTTCAAGTCTTGATTCCAAATTTTGCCCAGTCAATTGGACAGTTGACCTAAAAATCAACTGTATGGGGGAAAAAGTCAACTGTGGCCAATTGACAGTCAAATCTCATGAAAATTGACCCACATCAACATTATGAACTCACATGGGCCATTTGATCAAGTTTGGATCGCAATTCCACAAGAAATTTGATCAGATCATCAAAAGGGCAAAATGGTCATTTTTAGGGTTTTGACTGCACCAAGGCAATTTTTGACTGTTTGACCTAGCCAATGGCAAACCAAGCACACATATGGACTCAAGGGCCCCATGGAATTATCTTGACATGCTCAACAAGTTCAAAAGATCCCAAGTACACAAGATTGACAGTTGAATTTCCCAGTCAATTGATCAATTTTGACTGTATACTGAAAAGTCAAACTTTGACTTTTTGGTCAAAATCAAGGGTCAAGATTCATTTTTAATCAAAACATGCCAAATCATGAAACTTGTTCACCAAGAAATCAAAAAATGCAAATTAGGGTTTGAAATGGAAATTTTTCATAAATTAGAATTTTTCTAAGTTATGGAAAACCCTAATTTTTTCCCAACTTTGCCCCACTTTCTCACCAAGATTCATTTGGATTTAAACAAAAGTCAAAACATGAAAGCTGTAGCTTGTTGCATAATCTACAACCTTGATTCACAAAGTTTTCCCAAATGAGGCTTGTATCTCAAGTTACAATTTTTGGAATAAGGGTACTAAACCATTCTTAATTTAGTGAAATTTTAACCTATTTTGGCAAGGTTTTCTACCTAACTTCAAGGCCATTTTCCATGCACTTACACTTGGAATTTCACTTTGCATTTCAAAGATGGATTGTAGTACACATTCCAAGCTTTCCAAAATGTCCAAGAACTTCTCAAACAACCTCATGGTTAGGGAGAATCGAATTTTGCAATATGGCAAAAACTCACTTTTGATTAGGCCAAGTTACATGTTCATAGCACTATGCATTTCAATCTCAGCTTGCACAACTTGATTACAGGCCTTTTATCTCAATTACACTCATAAATTTAATTCATATTCATTGTTCCAAGACCATGTTCTTTGTGTTCTAGCATTGCATAGTGGATTAATCCCAAAATAGATAAAGTACTTTATCCATTTTTGCAAAAGCAAGCTTTATGTCAAATTGAAAATCCAAGCAAGTACAAATACAATCTAATTGGCACAAGATTATGAGCATAACACACTGATCAAGGAGGAGTTTTTCAGCATGATTAGGGGCCCTCTACATGCCTAGAACACAACTTGGCTTTTCTTGCTTAAGTGTTAAGAAACATCCTATATCACAATAGAACTTTCAGCTCAACATTGGTAACCTTAAGCAAATATTGTAGACACATTCCAAACATCCTAACCAAGCTAGAACACGAGCAAACAAGGTCCCAAACACTCCCAATCCCAGAATCACCCTCAAACTGCAAAAACAGGGCAAGGCCTGCAGATTGAACACCATCTCTCATCCCTTGCATGATTTCTTGTCCAAAGCTCCTCAAACACATTCCCTAGCATCAATGCAAGCTAACCAATACCTAAAACACGACCTGTAACTCCTCTAACCCTTTTGGCCATTTTCATTTTTCTGATTTGCAGGTGAGGTGCTCCAGCACGATTCAAAAGGTTTCAAGACAAAGTAAAGCTTGGAATAGCATCCCTGGACATCAAGGAAGCTATACCAATCATCATCTTGCACTGAAAGCTTCTCCATTGCCAGATAGAACTTCAACTGAACAGGTAAGTTTATGGATTCGTATCTCTCTTATTAGGCATTGTTAGCTTTAGGTTTGTGAAGAGAATATGTCACATTCATAGCCCTGAACATGCCCATGTAATTAAATTTCATTTATGTTATGTGTGCTGTAAGAATTTTGAGTCTGAACATGGCATAAAACTTAGGTCAGGATTTGGGAATGTCAAAATTCTCTCTCATTTCTGAGAGTTAGGATGAGTTTTTTATATATTTAGAATCGTGATTCAATGCTTAACATTTCTTATGTTGGAAGTTTGTGCAAAAGATCAAGGAATCAGGATGTTTGAACTTGGTCACAGGCGCGCGTTTTTGTGAACGTTTTTGGCTGGAGGTTGAAGAAGGGTTATCTGGGCTAGGCTTGCTTCTGAGTTACTTTTCACACCACATTTCTAATTTCACACACCCTGAGTCCAATTTGTGTATTTTATTGATTTCTTGATTTTTCTTTTTTCATTTTGGTTTATTTATTTTTCCTAATGATATTAAAAACATAAAAAAACATTTTTACACAATTTTTCTATTTTTTAGGCATTTATTTGTTTATATGGACATATATATATATATATATATATATATATATATATATATATATATATATATATATATATATATATATATATATATATATATATATATATATATATATATATATATATATATATATATATATATATATATATATATATATATATATATATATATATATATATATATATATATATATATATATATATATATATATATATATATATATATATATATATATATATATATATATATATATATATATATATATATATATATATATATATATATATATATATATATATATATATATATATATATATATATATATACTATTATTTAGAAAACTAAAAAATAGTGCAAATATACTTTATTTCTGATTTTTGTTTCATTTTTCTTTTGAAAATATTTTATACAAAATATACTTTTTTTATATAAATATTAAATATTATTATTTTTATATATATAGTACTTATTTAATAAACAATAAAGATATATATATATATATATATATATATATATATATATATATATATATATATATATATATATATATATATATATATATATATATATATATATATATATATATATATATATATATATATATATATATATATATATATATATATATATATATATATATATATATATATATTAATATATTTAGGGTTAAAAATGCAAAATACATACACTTTTTATTTTTCTATTAATATTTAATATAAAAATACTTTTTGTAAATATATTTCATTTTATTTTATTTTTGTACATAATAAACAAATACTTGTATTAAATTAAATAATATATATGTTACTTAATGAAAATTAGGGTTTTACCCTAAATATGAAAATATTCCAAAAATAATCTTTTTTTTTATTTTTATTTATTTGACATAAATAATACCTTTTTTTTCATATACATAAAAACCTTTTTGCATTTTTGCATCTTTATTGTATTTTCTATTTAATTTATGCAATCAATTATTTGTAAATATTCCAAAAAATGATGTAATAGCTAGGTTTAATTTCTTTGTCTAAATATCCCCCCATTTGAACATTTGTACCCCCCTTCCCATATTGTGTTGTAATAGTGTAGGAATTTTACTTTTCGCACTTTAAATGCTTCCTAAATATACCATGCTAGAATTAGGGTTTGTATGCAAATAAAAAGAACAAAATAGCTTGACCTAATTTCAAGATAATCAAAGCATGAAAAATGGACAACACATATCACACTTGCACCCCTTAGGGTATTCCACTTTGTTGCCTTCAAATAAATGGGCCATATTGCATGTTAGGTCTCTTTGGGCAAAACAAACAAATCAAATGATCATAGTCCCTCGATGACGCTTTCAAAATGTTGCCTAAACAAATGATCAAGTCCCTTAAAGAAAATTGCCCAAAGATACTTAGCACAATTGCAATTATGGTCTAAACGATGACCCGCGCCCGTCCCTTTCACATCCTAACATGAGATTGTCCACCAAATACAATGGTGGAACAAAACTTATTAAAAGGGTTAAAACATAGCAATAAACTTTGAGAAATTTAAGGAGTAGATAACCTCTTAGTTACTTGAATCAAAACTTGCAAAAACAAAATACTTGCCTATTTTCTAAAACCACACCTCACAACACTTTCAAAACAATTTTCAAAAACAAATGAAAACCTTTTCAAAAGACATACATCTTTGTATACATCCCCACATGGATCATTACAAAGGTTGCCACCACATTGGCTTCTTTTTAAAAAAAAACATTTTCAAACCCACACACACGAGCACCATTTCAAACAATTGAAAACAAAAGGCAAGAGATCTAAGCAAGTAACTAAGAGCCCATGGATAACCATGGATAGAAAGGGTGCTAATACCTTCCCTTTCTATAATCTACTCCCCGAACCCAAGAAAACATCTCAAAGGTTTTTGCTGTGCTTTTTAAACCTTTCCTTAGGATAAAATAAAAAGTCGGTGGTGACTCTTGCTCAACCGAAACATTTGCGAAAACAAACGCAAAACCATAGTCAGTTCTCCCACCGTATCACAACGACACTCTCTTACTAGGATGTTCGTCTCATTGTACAAAATACTTATTCAAGTTAATATAAATATACTCCTTTGAAAGTACAAAACTATCTGTTTTTCTTTAATTTCTGCGTTTTGTTTACAAAAACGTCCAATGATTTATTTTTTAGCATATGCATTTGAACATAACTACTGTTTACAAATGAGCAAAAAATAGAAGACAATCACTGATGCCTTTAAGAAATAGGATAATATCTTTAGACTATTCCATAAAATTCACCACAGTGTGCAGCTTAATCCCCAACGGAACAAAACCTCCAGCTATCAA
This sequence comes from Vicia faba, assembly GCA_948472305.1. Classification (NCBI taxonomy): domain Eukaryota; kingdom Viridiplantae; phylum Streptophyta; class Magnoliopsida; order Fabales; family Fabaceae; genus Vicia; species Vicia faba. The sequence goes on from OX451735.1 coordinate 1,457,936,223, forward strand.
TCCCCAGTAGAAGTCGTCCAATTTCTCAAGATTCTCCAACAAGATTCCACAAGGCCATACACGATGTTTCCCTTACAACGGAGTTTATTTCTCTAACAGATAGGAGCTCATCAACTCATCAACACTTCAAAACAAGAAGACTTACACTCCACACCCCAAACAACAGTCAGGGATTTATTTCCCCTAATCCAACAGTGTTACAATAGCATAGCTTACATGCCCATACATCGCATCCATACGTCATAACATTGACAACACGAACGCATACAACATAATCTCATTCATTTTATTGAGAAAATCATTATACAATGCATTTCATACATCATGACATTGCATACAACTAATCTTTCATCTCTCCAGGAAAGATCAGTCAGCAGATAGCTATCATCAACAATTTAGAAAGGTCAGAAATTGATACCTGAGATAAGCCAAGACAATTATCTACATGACCAGCTGAAGTAATCCTACACAAATTCTCTATCAGATGCAGTACAGATACACTCCAGACACGAACACCATTTTGATACTCATTCAGATTCAACTTTCAGATACAGTTCAGATACGATCCAGACGCGGACACCATTCGGATACTCATTCAAATTCAACTTTCAGATACAGTTCATACACTCTATAGATACATATTCCATTCTGATACTCATTCAGATTCTCTCTCAGATGCAGTACAGATACGCTCCAGACACGAACGCCATTCTGATACTCATTCAGATTCAGCTTGCAGATATGTTTCAACAATCATTTTTGGATGGCATCTACAAGCCCATCTCCAACAAATTTCCATCACCTCTCCAAATGGAATCTTTAAGCCCATTCCCTACACCATCAACCACCACATCCTCGAGTGCAAATATTTGGGCACTCTAGTGTCCAATCATCTTCCACCTTCAAGTCACAAATGAAAGATCCGCCAATCTAACTCTTCAAGTTTAAGAAGATTGAACAGGGGCAGCTGTTGTACCCCAAAATTTTCCCTCTCATTTATCAAATATTTTCTCACAAAGATCTCTCTTGGTTCAAGACTGCACTAGGATTGATTAACTCAAGACACCTCCTTAAGCATTGATGACCAAAATTAGGGTTTGCGATTGCACAAGGATAATTGAACTTTCAATGCCTCATATGACTTTCATGGATCATTATGGAACCCCAAGATTACTCATGTCAAGTTTCAAGCCTTGGATCACACTTTTGCTACATCAATAGAGCAGTTGACTTAAAAGTCAGCTGTATTGGGGAAAAAGTCAACTTTGGCTAATTTACAGTCAAACTTCATAATTTTTGATCCACATCAACATTATAAACTCATATGTATCATTTGATCAAGTTTGGACCACAATTCCTCAAGAATTTTGATCAGATCATCAAAAGGGCAAAAATGGTCAAAATTAGGGTTTTGACTAAGGAAAGGCAATTTCTGATTTTTGACCTAGCAAGTGGTCAATTGGTTTGAAGCATGATCTCAAGAGTTCAATTGCATCATATTAACCTAATGGCATGACCCAAAACATTGCTCAAGATCAATTGGATTGATATTGAATTTTCAGTCAACTGAACAAAAGTCAACTGTACACCGAAAAGTCAAACTTTGACTTTTTGGTCAAAATCCAATGTCAAAGATCACAATTTATCAAAACATGTCAAAATAGGAAACTTATTCATCAAGAAATAAAAAAGTCAAGATTTCATTTTGAAAAGTCAAAGTTTTCTAACTTAGAAATTTTTCTAAGTGTTTAAAACTTCATGTATTTTCACAACTTTGAGCCAATTTTTCACCATGATGCAAGATGATTCAGAAGAAACTTTCAACATGAAAGTTTTAGATCTCCATGATATATACAAAATTTATTTACAAAAATTCTTCTAAAAATTCTTGGATCTCAAGTTATTAATTCATAAATTCATGGTCTTGAAATTGAACACTTAGTGAAATTTTGCCCTAGTTTTAGTCAGGATTTTAACCTAATTTCATGGCACTTTTTCATATAGTTCCAAGGGGAATTTTCAAAAGTGATTCAAAGAGGTGTTTTATATCACATTACAATATTTCTAAAATGTCCAAGAACTCCTTGAGATCATTTGTGAGAAAGGAGAATCGAAGAGATGAAGTTAGGGTTTTGAAACTTAAATTACAAGCCATTTCATGATGAACAAAAATTCAAATCCAAGCCTAGGCTGCATAATCTTTGCTTTGCAGGCCTCAAACTTGTTTGTTACTCCATAATTAAATGTTTACACAGTTGTTAGAGCTTTAATCCAAGTGCTTGAGCCTTTATCCAAGTTACATTTCCATTTATGGCACAAAGTGGCCATTTCCATTTTGACAAATCATCACTTATGCAATTGTCAACTTCTTGAGCTTTGTACTTGTTCTTTATGCACACACAACCCCTATAAACCAAAAGCTGTGTATCTAAAGCCTCTTTGAACTCAGGACATGCTTGTACAACACTTTGAGATTTGTCTTCTCACTTTTCTTCAAAAGCAAGTCATAGAGCCAAAAGGCTAGAACTCAGAAACCTTGAGTGCATTTGATCTCTAAACTTTTACATACATATACACAAGTCTATTGCAACATAACACACGAATTCTAAGACCCCAAAACACTCCCAAGCACTTTGCAACTGAGAATCTTCCATAACTTGATAGTTTTGAACCTCACATAGCCATCTCTAAATCCACTCGTGCGTATTGAGTTTTGTGAAGATAAAATGTAGATACCATTGCCACGAAGCTGTACATATCCATAGTTTGCATTTATATGGCCTGAGCTTAGAGAATTTTAGAGTTGAAGTTTCTGAAATTTTTAGGTTTTAAATTAGGGCCATAAAAATTCTCATTCACCTTTGACTGTTAGCTTAAGTTATTTACATGGTTGGATTCGTGGGGAGATATGCCACAACTTTCATGTTTGAAATTTTCATTTTTATTGAGAGATGAAGAAGTTACAAATCCTTTGGCTGGAGGTTGAAGATGAAGTGTAATCAAGGCGTGTTTTGTGTTATGTATTTATCCTTTCACACAAGTTAACGGATGTATCACCATCCTAGTGGTTAAAGCACGCGCCTGTCACCCTTAGGTTCTGGGTTCAAGCCCAAGCGTGACCTTTTGCTTTTTTTTCTCTCTCTCACTATTTTTGACATTTTTGAGCTTTTTTTGCAGCGCTTGGGCTTCTATTTGGGCCTCTTGTTTTTTTCTTCTTTTCACTAACCTTGATTTACTTCAACACCCCCTGGCCCATTTTTCTTTAATTATTTCATTTTCTTTTTTTATTTCATTATATTTTATTTTCTTTAATATTTTTATTATTATTTATTATTATTAATATTATTATTAGTTTTATTAATAAAAAATCCAAAATAATATTTTATTATTTACACTTATATATTTTATTTTCTCTATAAAACAAAAAGACTAAAAATATTTTCTTAAATAAATTAATTTCTTTTTTTCTTAAATAACTAATATTTAGACTTAGGCTTAATTATTATTATTATTAATTTTTTTATTATTCAAAATTAATTTAGAACTTAGGTTTATTTTAATTAACTAATTTTCATATTATTTTTATTAAGTTAAAGCCTTTTCATAAAAAATCCTAAAACATATTTCTTAACTTAATTTCTTTCTTAATTAATTTAGGTTTAAATTTTGTTTATTTTATATTAATCATCTCTCTTAATTAGGTTAAAACCCCTTTCATAAAAACAACAAAAATCGTTTCTTTTTTCCATTTATATCTTGCATTTTATTTTTAATTATTGTACAATATTCAATATGGTTGTAATAGATAATTAGTTTAATTTTCTTGAAATCCCCATTTGTAAATTTGTACACCTCCCTCCCCTAATGATGTAATAACATAGTAATTTTACTTTTCGCAATTTATCGCTTTATATAAATGCTAGTAATTAGGGTTTGTATGGAAAGACAAAATCAACAAGTAGCAAATCCTAATTCAAGACAAAAAACAAAGCATGAAAATTAATACACTTGCACACAAGCACCCCTAGGCTAAATCCACTTGGTTGCCTTACAAAAATGACCATATTACGAATGTGAGGTATCTTAGCAAAAGACAAGAAAAATACAAGATCATAGTCCCTCGATGACGCTATCAAAAGTTGCCTTTTAAAATGATCTTAGCCCCTAAAGAAAAGTGCTAAGATACCTTGCAACATTGCTAATCATGGTTAGACGATGACCCACGCTCGTCCTTTTTACATCCAAAGATAGGGTTACTTATGAAATCAATGGTAAGATAACAATGTCAAAGGAAAAAGGAAATGAACATGAATGACTTTTGAGCAGGTAGAATGTTCATAGTTACTTGCTTAATTTCAAAACAAAAACATCCTTGCTATTTTCAAAACAAATACTTACACCTCCAAAACATCTTTCAATACTTGAAAACATTTTCAAAAAGATCAACATCTTTGTATACATTCTTACGAACGAGAATCATTACAAAAGTTTGCCTAAACAATGGCCTCTTTTCAAAAATACTTTTCAAAACCACACAAAGCATAATTCAAACAAAAGCAAGTGATCTAGCAAGTAACTAAGAGCCCATGGAAAACCATGGATGAAAAGGGTGCTAATACCTTCCCTTTTCATAATCTACCCTCCGAACTCAAGAAATAATCTCAAAGGTCTTTCCTTTGCTTTTTCACCTTTCCTTTTGGATAAAAGAAAAGTCGGTAGCGACTCTTTCTAACCGCAACATTTGTGTTAAAACGCAAAACACCCAAGTCAGTTCTCCCACCGCATCACAACATCATAAACACGACTATAATTCCTCTTAAAAGCATCTTCCTTTAAAAGGACTTCTTCATTATAATTATTGTTAATCATCATAAGCTGCATCTAGATGCGCTTCTCCAATACTTTCACATCCTTTTTAATGCTGAACATCTCATTTCTCAACTTATTCACCAACAACATATTACGCTTGAACTCATCTCGAACAACTGCGATAATAACCATCTGCCCAAATATCCATTTTATTCACATTTACCTTTTTGCTTATTTAATTCATCTTGTACATTATTTATTTAAATTCTTGTATAAATTCAATTTGGTTGTAATAGACTAATTAGGGTTTAATTTCTTGCAATCCCCATTTGTAATTTGTACACCCCTCCCACAAATGTTGTAATAGCGTAGTAACTTTAAATTTCGCAATTTATCGCTTTTATATAACATGCTAGTAATTAGGGTTTGTATGGAAAGACTAAAACCAATACTTAGAAAACCCTAATTCAAGACAAAAATAAGCATGAAAACAATACATTTGCACACAAACACCCCTAGGGTTATTCCACTTGGTTGCCTTATATAAAATGGCCATATTACGCATGTAAGGTATCTTAGCAAAAACAAGAAAATACAAGATCATGGTCCCTCGATGATGCTATCTAAGTTGCCTTACAAATGATCTCAGTCCCTTAAAAAGTATGATAAGATACTTTTCAACATTGCTAATCATGGTTATACGATGACCCACGCCCGTCCCGTTTACATCCAAAGATAGGGTTGCTTACCAAATCAATTGTACGACAACAATGTCAAAGGAAAGGAAAATGAACAAGAAAGACATTTGAGTAGGTAGATTGCTCCTAATTACTTGCTCCATTTCAAAATAAACATCCTTGATATTTTTAAAACAAACACATACACTTTCAAACATCTTACAGAATTGAAATTTTTTTCAAAAGATCAAACATCTTTGTATACATTCTTACAAACAAGAATCATTACAAAGATTGCCTAAACAATGGCCTCTTTAGAAAATACTTTAAAAAACACATCAAGCACAATTTCAAACAAAAAAGCAAGTGATCTAGAAAGTAACTAAGAGCCCATGGAAAACCATGGATGAAAAGGGTGCTAATACCTTCCATTTTCATAATCTACCCCACGAACTCAAGAAATAATCTCAAAGGTCTTTCCTGTGCTTTTTCATCTTTCCTTTTTGATACAAGAAAAGTCGGTGGCGACTCTTGCTAACCGCAACATTTACGATCAAACACAAAATCTTCAAGTCAGTTCTCCCACCGTATCACCAGAACTGGCGACTATGCTGGGGAACATTCAAAAAGTAGGGTTACCTTAGGGCTAGATCATATTTACTTGCTTACATTTCTTGACTTGTATGCTTTACATTATGGTTCTTTGTTTGGGTTTGAATCCTCTACTAAGATTTGGGATGCATTATAGGTAAGTAGCAATACGTTGTGGAAACTGTGCGGAGTATATCAACATGATCTAAGCAATAGCTACATTAGTGCGACATATTTGTGGGTACCGGTAGCGTTTGAGTTAATCAAAGAGAATACATGGCCACTGAGTGATGTCTTGAAGCACTAATGAACTTTTAGAACCTTTACTTGAACAACTTGGCCTTTAGGATGTAGTGAGATGATCGGCTTTGGTGCAGTCCGAAGTTGGTAGATACTCGATACTACACTCATTGAGGTTTGGTTTCTTGGGATATTTCGGTCGCCATTAAAGAGGCTTGTGCTGAAACAATAACCAAGGAAACAAACCAGTGATATTGAGCTCCTTAGAACCCGATTACTATTACTAGGACAAGTTTGATCCAACTAAACTTCAAGAGGGTACTTACCTATAAAACTCCATGCAATCCTAAACTTAAGGATTTGTTTGCTTTGTTTGTATATACATACTTGTACATAACATCACGAACATCATAACATCATACATATTCACTAACCATTTCAAGGATTTTTTCGGATTCATTTTTGTCTTGTTTTGTAGGATATGGATTCACTTCACAGGAAAACTATTCAAGTAAACCTTGTAAGGATCCCTCCACAACTTAAGGAGCCAGCTTCAAGGATTCCTGAAAACTCTCCATTCACCGAGAGACATGATCGCCTACTCAACTTGGTCACCTCTAACACAGATGAGGACATGATGAAGGTACTGTTTCAGTTCTTTGACCCCTTACACCATTGCTTCACATTTCCCGACTATCAACTTGTGCCTACTTTAGAAGAATTCACCCGACTCTTGATAATTCCCATTTTCAATCAACTACCTTTCAACGGTACGGAAAGAGACCCAAAGCCAGAAGATATTGCTCAAGCTCTACACTTGCACTCCTCTGGTGTCACAATTCATTGGGAGACAAGGAGTGGTGTCAAAGGTTTCCTAGCAAAGTTCTTGTTCGAGAAAGCCCAAAACTGTTGGAATTCCTTGGATTTGAAAGCCTTTGAGGAAATTGTGGCTCTCCTCATCTATGGGATGGTTATGTTTCCAAATCCTGACCAACTCATAGATGTGAACGCCGTTAAAATCTTCATATCTCGCAACCTGGTGCCTACATTGCTAGGGGATATCCTACACTCTTTTCACACTCGCACAATGAGGAAAATAGGTGTCCTTATGTGTTGCACTCCTCTCTTGGAAAGACGGTTTATTTCACATCTTCCCCAATATGTATTAAAGAATGAGCAAGGTTCAAGGTGGTCACAAAGGTTGATGACGCTCAAACATTCAGAGATTCATTAGTGCTCCCGATCCATAGAGAATGTTACTATTATCGACCATTGTGGGGAATTTCATAATGTCCCTTTACTTGGCATTAAGGGAGGAATCACCTACAACCCCTACTTAGCTTTAAGACAGTTTGGTTACGCCCGAAGGGATGGTCCGCACGAGATGCTGATTCAAGGTTTGGTATTTGACTACGACAATGACGATCAAGGTCTTCGCCAGAGATTTATCCAAGCTTGGAGGATGTTTAACAAGGTAGATAGCAAGACTTTGGGGCACAATAATTCCATCCCTCTTGAGCCTTACCTCAAATGGGTACGAACTCGTGCTCAGAGTCTTATGATGCCTCACCCCTCCATTCTCCCGGTAATCATTGAGCCTGTCATGGAGGGAGATGTTCCATATACTATCCTACATCCTGACATTCCTACCTCTCTTGAAGACCTACAAAGGGATTAGATACAACTCAAGGGGGAGAGAGATACCTTCAAAGCCCAATTCTACACAAGCGAGAAGAAGGTTTTGGAACTCACTAGGCTACTTCATGAGGAACAGACTCTGAATTCCTACATTGCACCAAAGAGGATGCATACTACCTTTTTATCTTAGAGTTTTTGTATTATTTTGCCCAAGAAGGAATTGATGTACTCAAGCTTTAATCTATTAATATGATGTGTGTTTCCTTTTTGTCTAAAACAAATTTGAATCTTAAAATCCTTGAAAACATTGCATATGCATTTATCATTCATTATAACTTAAGAAGGTTTCTTGCATCAAGTCTTCTCATCTCTCTACTGTTTATTTCAGTAAGATGGATCTCGAGCCAACGGTGAAGGACCTCCAAGCTCAGAATGCATAGTTTCAACAGTTGTTCTAGACCCTAGCCAAAGGATAAGAAGAGTTGAAGACTTTGCTGGATGAGGAGAAGAAAAAGAAGATAATCGAAGTTCTAAACATGGGAAGAAGGTTCCAAGGGCAGACAAGAAGATCCCTAGACTTTGCAACAACATTCGGTGAGAAAGACAACCAAGATGGGAAGGGCAAGGAAACAATTGTCCAGTCGGAATCAGAAGAGGAAGAGGAAGAAGAAGATTATTTTGAAGAACAATACCCTCCAACTAATGACAAGTATAAACATCTTGAAGAGCGTTTGAGTGCAATGGAAATCCAAAAAGTTCCTGGCTTGGACTTTGAGGAGTTGGGGTTAGTATCGAGAATAGTCATTCCTCCAAAATTCAAAGCACCTATGTTCGCCAAATATGACGGAGTTTCATGTCCTAAAATGCATCTCCGGTTTTATGAAAGGAAAATCCAGCCCGATACCACAGACAAAGATTTATGGGTACACTTCTTCCAAGACAGTTTTTCTGGAACTCAACTTGATTGGTTTTATCAGTTAGAAAGAGCCAATGTTCATAACTGGGAAGATCTTGCTGCAACCTTTTACAAACAATACCAATACAACGCTGATCTTGTGCCAACCCGTACTCAACTCCAGAGTATGGCCATGGTTTCAAGTGAGGGCTTCAAAGACTATGCGCAAAAATGGAGAGACTTGGCTGGAAGAGTTCAACCTCCCCTATCTGAAAGAGAATTAGTATACATGTTTTTGGGTACCTTGTCTGGTCCCTTCTTCAATCACCTAATTGGGAGTTCATCAGCAGGTTTTACTGAATTGATATTGACCAGAGAGAGGGTAGAAGCCGAGATAAGAAGGGGAAAGATTCAAAAAGATACATCATTTGCTTCTATAAGGAATCCATTTATCGGAAAGAAAGAAGTGGTTATTGTTTATCCTCAGAGAAATCAAGATAGGGCCGAACGCCGTCCAATGGTGGGGGATATTATGATTCCTAAACCTGCACCTGATCAGCAAAGAAACAACCAACCAAGGATGGAAAGACCAGTCAGGCAATTCACCAGAATTAATATGACCCTATCTCTGGTATTTCCACATCTGTTGAGATCCAACTTAGTGACCTTGAAAGAAGCTCCTAAGAATCCTAACACAACATCTCCTCACTATCATCCTAATGCCCGCTGTGCATACCATGCTGAGAGTCCCGACCATAACACTAACAACAGTTGTGCGCTGAAGAACAAAGTATAAGACCTCATTGAAGCCAAGGAGATTGAATTCGATGCGCCCGAAAATCCAAATGTCATTTCTGCCCCTATGCCTAAACATGGCCATAATACCAACGCCATTGAGGAAGATATGTTTTTTACTTCAGTGGATGACCTTATGACTTCACTCCTGACTATCAAAAAGAACTTATTAAATGCCAGTGTATTCCCAGGCTGTGATGAAAGCTGCCATTTCTGTTTGTCCTCACGAACTAGCTGTCCTTTGTTGAAAGCAGGCGTTCAATGCTTAATAGATAACAAGGAAATTTTGTTTGAAAAGACTTCTGTTTCACCTATTCCTTATAATGATGTTTCTATCATTACCATTTCCGCCAATTCTTCCAGGGTCTCCACCAAAAGACCCGTTAGAATTACATCAGTTCTAAAAGAAGCTCCTTTGATAATTACAATGCCTGGACCAGTCCTGTATTCGTCAGACAAAACCATACCATGGAATTATAAAGGGGATGTCTACTACCACAGTATCAAGAAAGATTGGCCAGTTTCCGAAGATTCAAGTTCTGAGAAAGATAACTCCGATATCAGTAATATTGCAGGGACTAGCAAGATTACCCAAAGCGGAAGAATATTCTCTCCATAAATTTCTCCCCCAAAATCAGTTTTTGGACCCGTAATCATTCCTGTTGTTGTTGCTCTCCGAAGGCTATTCCCAGTCCCACAATCATCTCCACCAATACTCTAACTAACAAAGCTATTATAATCTCTGCTATCACTCCTACTGACATTCGTGCTGACGAGTTAACCAAGACTCAAGGTAAAAGTATTCTGATTGAGCCCGTCCGGACGAAGGAACAATCATTGGCTATCCCTGAGACCTCCCGGAAAGAGATGGAGGAAATTCTAAAGATCATAAAAAGAAGAGACTACGATGTAGTTGAGCAACTAGGGAAAACTCCATCTAAAATCTCCATGCTAGCTTTACTACTATGTTCCGAGGCGCATGCAAAAGCCCTGGTAAAATTCCTGAAAACTGCCCATGTACCCCAAGAAACATCTGCCGATCAGTTCCAAGACTGTATAGCCAGCTTGAGTGTAGATAATGGTCTAGGTTTTTCGGATGCTAATTTAACGCTAAGAGGAAGGAAGCATAATGAGGCATTGCACGTCTCAGTTGAATATAGAGGCACAACCTTGGCTCATGTTTTGGTGGACACTGGCTCATCTCTGAATGTATTGCCTAAAAAGGCTCTTGATAGGCTTGACTGTGAGAGATTGACATTGAAACCAAGCAAGATAGTAGTGAGGGCCTTTGACGGCTCAAAAAGGATAGTGCATGGGGAAGTGGATATCCCCATAAAAGTTGGAACCCAAACATTTGATTCAACTTTTTATGTAATGGATATTATGATACGGTGGGAGAACTAACTTGAGGTTTTGCGTTTGTGTTCGCAAATGTTTCGGTTTAGCAAGAGTCACCACCGACTTTTTATTTTATCCTAAGGAAAGGTCAAAAAGAACAGGAAATACCTTTGAGATGTTTTCTTGGGTTCAAGGAGTAGATTATGAAAAGGGAAGGTGCAAGCACCCTTTTCATCCATGGTTATCCATGGGCTCTTAGTTACTTGTTTAGATCACTTACTTTTGCTTTTCAATTGTTTGAAATGGTGCTTTGTGTGTGGTTTTGAAAGATGTTTTGAAAAAGGGTCATCGTTGTGGCAACCTTTGTAATGATTCTTGTTCGAATGTATACAAAGGTGTATTTGTCTTTTTGAAAAGATTCCAATGTTTGGAAGTTTGAAAGTTTGTTTTGGGAAATTGTTTTGAAATTGTATGGTGAAGTGTGTTTGAAAATAGCAAGGATGTTTTGCAAGCTTGATCAAGTAACTAAGAGTTGTCTACCCTATTTTACTCAAAGATCTTTCCTATGTTTTTAACCCTTTTGACAGTGTTGTTTTTACCATTGCATTTGGTAAAACAACCTTGTATTAGGATGTTAAACGGGACAGGCGCGGGTCATCGTATAGACCATGATAGCAATTGTGTTAGGTATTTTTTAGAATTTTCCGAGGGACTAGATCATTTTGTATAGGAAACCAAGATAACGTCATCGAGGGACTATGATCTTTTGTTTTGTTTTTGTTTTGCCAAAATACCCAACATGCATAACATGGCCCATTTTAAGGCAACAAGTGGATGAAAACCCTAGAGGTGCAAGTGTGTATTATGTATTGATTTTCATGCATTTTTGTCTTTGTATTAGGTCAAACTACTTATTAATTTTGGATTTTCGCATACAAACCCTAATCTCTAATCATGGCATAATTGAAAGCATAAATGCGTAAAATAAATCTACCACTATTACAACATGATTATGGGGGAGGGGGATACAATTTTGAATGGGGATTGTTTGACAAGAAATTAAAACCCTAATTTTACTATTACATCCAAATTGAATCAAATGGCATAAACAACAAATGAATAATATTTAAATAAACAAATTAAATAAATACACAAAATAATATGAATATGCAAAAAAAGGTTTTGTTTATTTTTATGTATGTAAAAATATTTAATGTAAAAAGAAAGAAATAAAAATATTATCATTTTTTTATTAAGGGTAAAACCCTAATTTTTCAATAATATAAATATATTTATTATATTATTTATATACAATAAAATAAAATAGTGTATATAAAAAAATATATTTAGAAAAAAGTATTTTTTAAGTATAAATAATAATAAAAATAAAAGTATAATATTTTTTATGTTTTTGTTCTAAAGTATCTAATAAAATAAAAGTATATATATATATATATATATATATATATATATATATATATATATATATATATATATATATATATATATATATATATATATATATATATATATATATATTAATTATATTAAATATGTATAATAAAATAAAATATATACAAAAATAAAAATATATTTAGAACAATATTTTTTTAGTGTGAATAAAGTAATAAAATAAAAATATAACTTATATATTATTTTTAAGTTTTCAATAAATAAAATATATACTAATTAAATTGTTTTCATGTTAGAAAGAAATAAAATAAAATATAAAAAAAATGTAAAAAATTATAAAAATATTTTTTGGGTATTTTTATATTTAGAAAACAAGAAAACAAAATCAGAAATGAAAATAAAATGGAAAAATACAAAAGTATGAAGAAATGGGCCAGGGGGGTGCAAAAAGTAAAATGGGGGTGTCAATAGTGAGCCAGGACCAAACCCAGCCCACCACTTCATCTTCAACCTCTGTTCTTCACAAAACGCACGCGCCTGTACCAATCATGAACATCCTGCATACGAGCTCTATTGCAAAAACACATAACATCAAAGTTGTAGAGCTCTTCAAGACGAATCTAACCATATAAAAAACTAATCCTAACTCTCAAAGACTAGAGAAAATTTCTCTGGCCCTAAAATCTAACCTAATTTTTTCAGTATGTTCATGGACCAAATTCTCTTAGCCTGCTTAATAAAAATGAAAACTGAGCATATGTACAGCTTCATGGCTATGAATACTACATTTCTTATTCACAAACCTAAGTCTAAATGTTCCTAAATAGAGAGATAGGAAATTGATAAAAACCTGTTTCAGCTGACTTCGTGTATGGCAATGTGGAGCTTTTCAACAAGGCTTGAGATGTCTGGGAGCTTGCTTGAACTTCTCTTGACCTTCTCCAATACCCTGCTTGCCTTGAATATGCTTGAACAAGCCTACAAAACTCAACCTGAACAAGCTCAAAATGAAAATGGCAATCCCTGTAAATGGAGTTACAGTTGGTGTTTAAGGTTTGGGATAGCTTGGATGAGTTATGTGAAAGATGTTTGAACCAACTTGGGGCAAAACGCACGAGCAAAATGTGAGATAGAACTCAAGTTGCAGATGCTGCCCTGTTTTGCCAATGGAAGGTGATTTTGAGTTATGGGATGTTTGAGGGCCCAAAGGGTCGTGTTTCTAGCTTAAAGGGGTGTGAGAAAGATGTCTCAAATGCTTGCACAAGTTAGTTTTGGCTGATGTTCAAGTTCTAGTGTTTTGGATATCTTTCTTGTATTTTAAGCAAACATGAGAAGTGTTGTCCAACAGGCCTGTACAGGCTATCCATATGCTTGCAAAATTTGCCCTTGGCCCCTCTAATTTGTGGATTTGATTTGCTGCATGAGATATGGACCGATGCTCAAGAAATCAGTTTTGACATAAAGCAAGATTTGGCAAAAAATGGAAATGTTACTTTTTCTACTTAGGGATTAATTTTGTGTGCAATGTTCTAATGATCAAAACAATGCCTTAGACCAATGGATTTGAATTAAATTATTGAGTGTAAAATGGTTTAGAGGCCTGTAATCTAGTGCAAAGCATGCTGACTTGAAATTGCAATTTGTATCAACATGAATATGCCATGGATGAAAAATGAGTTTTTGCCAACTTCAAGCCTTCGATTCTCCCTAACCACAAATGAGTTTGGAGAGTTCTTGGACATTTTGGAAAGCTTGAAACATGCTATAAAATCCATCTTTGAAATGCAATTTGAGAATCCAAGTGGAACTATGTGAAAAATGTCCATGAAGATAGGTCAAAATCCTGCCTAAACTAGGGCAAAATTTCACTAAGTTAAAAGTTTTAGGGACCCTTGTTCCAAAAATCATAACTTGATATCCAAGATTCTTTTGGGAAAACTTTGTGAATCAAAGTTGTAGACTTTGTGGAGGACTAAAACTTTCATGTTGGAAGTTTTGTTTTAATCCAAATGCATCATGATGAAAATGTTGGACAAAGTTAGGAAAAATTAAACAAATTTCATAACTTAGAAAAATTCTAAGTTATGAAAATTTTCAACTTTAAACCCTAATTTGCAAAAATGGGTTTCTTGATGAACAAGTTTCATGTTTTGACAATTCTTGATGAAAAATGACCCTTGGCACTTGATTTTGACCAAAAAGTCAAAGTTTGACTTTTCAGTGTACAGTCAAATTTTGATCAGTTGACTGAGAAATTCATCTGTCAATCTAATGCAATTGAGATCTTTTGAACCTTGTGAATAGGTAAAGATGATGCCATTGAGTCCTTGAATCCATGATTGAACCCAATTTGCCATTGTCTAGGTCAAAAATCAGAAATTGCCCTTGTGCAGTCAAAACCCTAAAAATGACCATTTTGCCCTTTTGGTGATCTGATCAAATTTCTTATGGAGTTATGGTCCAAACTTGATCAAATGGTTCATATGAGCTTATTAATTTGACGTGGATAAAAAATTGTGAGGTTTGACTATAAATTGGCCACATTTGACTTTTTTCCCTAATACAGCTGATTTCTAGGTCAACTGTCCAATTGTCTGGTCAAAAATTTGATTCAAGGCTTGAAACTTGGTAGAGGTAATCTTGTAAGTCCAATATGAAGTATGAAAGCCATTTTGAGCATTAGAAATCCAAAAATCCTTGTGCAAACTCAAACCCTAATTTAGGTCAACATTGCAAGGAGATGTCTTAGGCAGAGCAAACCCTAGCTTGATCTTGAGTTCAAAGAGCCTTGTGATGAGAAATGTTAATAAAATAAGAGGGCAAATTTTGGGGTACAACAGTTGCCCCTGTTCAATCTTCTTGAACCTGAAGAGTTATATTGGCGAGCTTGGCCTTTCGTGACTCGAAGGTAAAAGAGGATTGGACACTAGAGTGCCCGTGAATTTGCACTCGTCAAAATGTAACTGGGGGAATGGGCTTAAAGATTCCATTTGGAGATGATAGAATCTTGCTGGAGATGGGCTTAAAAGATGCCATCCAAACTTGTTTGTTGAAAATCAGGAGCATGATAGTCAGAATGGTATCCGTATCTGGAATCTATCTGAGTTGTATCTGGATTTGATTCTTGAATGAATATCAGAATGACTGCCGTGTCTGGAGTGTATCTGTATTGTATCCGAAATCTGAAATCTGAATAAGCGACAGAAAGACATCCGTGTCTGGAGTATCTCTGGGCTGGGGAATAGGTTTGAATGAGTGACAAAATGGCAACCGTGTCTGGAGCGTATCTGGACTGTATCTGAAGTTGAGATCTGTATGAGTAGCAGAATGACTTCCGTGTCTGGAATGTATCCGTACTATAACTGGGATCCGGACAGGTGCCAGAATGACTTCCGTGTCTGGAGTGCATCTGATCCTGAAGTTGATAGTTGAATCTGAATGAGAAATAGAATGGCTTCCATGTCTGGAGCGTATCTAGTCTGTATCCGATTGCTGAAGTCTGAATGAGTAGTAGAATGACCTCTGTGTCTGGGGTGTATCCATACTGTATTTGAATAAGAGATCCGAATGAGTAACAAAATGACTTCCATGTCTTGGAGCGTATCCGTACTGTATCTGAAATCTTTGAATATTTGTTAAAGGTAGCTTTTAATCTTATCCTGAAAAGGGTAAAATGTTAGCTAAAACACAAAGTTACGTTGCATGATGTGTATGACGCAATAAAATGTGCTTTATTAATGTTTATGATATATGAATGTAATGTATGCGCATGTAAGCTGATTAGTTGTCTTGCTGAGGAAAATATATCCTTGATAACTAGAGATAATGAAATCCTTGATTGCTGCCGGGGAAAATAGATCCTTGATTGCTGTTGGAGATTCAAAATCTTTGATTATTGAGAATGAGAAATCCTTGTACCACTGGTGGGGATTATCAAGAATTTTGACAACTTCTGCGAGGAATTGAGAATCCTTCATGACTTTCCTGGGGAATAAGGAAAACTCAGATGATCTCTACTAGGGATTTAAAAATTTGGGAGGCTTCAACTGGAGAAATGAGAACAAGAATCTTCGTTCTGTTGGGAAATAACTCTGTGGGGAGAATGTTTATCCTGCTGGGGAAATCAGGAGTTTGGGTCGTATGCCAATCTACCGGGGATTCCTATTTTGTTGTTTGAGGAGAACTCCGTTGGGGATCGGGAGTTTAGAAACTTAGCTCTGATGGCGATTTTGAAACTTAACTCCGCTGGGGATATGTATTTCAAGGTTCTAGCTTTGTCGAGGATTGGGATGATGTACTGCAGGGGATTTCCTCTGGAACAACCTAAAGACATTTTCCTATACTTTCAACCTATCAGTAATTATCCTTTCTCCTTTCATTTTATTCGTAAGCAGTGATTATATTCAAATGCATATGCTCATTTAATAAATCGTTGGACGTTTTCAAATAAAAACACATGTGTAAAAAGAAAGAAAAGGCAAACAAATTTCTGCACTTCGAAGCATCTTTGTATTAACTTTGGGTAAGTATTTTGTACAAAGGAGACAGACATCCTAGTAAGAGGATGTTGTCATAAAAAATGAGAAAAATTTATACAAAGAAAGATGGCTATGTGTAATAATTCCATGAGGTTTCCATTCTGCTATAGCCTTCGTAACTCTGAGTATCTTGTCCATTCGTTGCTTCGTTCACAGATGATTGGATTGATCAGAAGCCTGGAGGTTATCCGTGAAGAGATTATCCTTAAAGTGATCCGACGAGACATAGTCATACGCTTTAATTCCCTAATTTTTGCCTGAACCGCCCTTTCGGGTTTTCGATTCACCAGGATGCCCACTTTTTCCCAAGTCGCCCTTTCGGGTTTTCAACTTGTCGGGTCGTTTATGCATAGTATCTTTTGACTATGTCTGCGTTCCCAGGGTGCGACAGGTCATCACCGTACATGGTGGTCAGAATCATTGCCCCACCAGAAAAGATGTTTTTGATCACAAATGGTCCTTCATAAGTAGGAGTCCACTTGCCCCTGGGATTACTTTGCGGCAAGATGATCTGCTTGATTACAAGATCTCTGACTTGATACACCTGACGTCTGACTTTCTTGTTGAAAGCCCTGATCATCCGTTTTTGATACGTCTGACCATGACAAACAATAGTAAGTCGTTTCTCGTCGATTAAGTTAAGTTGATCAAGCCGGGTCTAAATTCAATCATCTTTACTTAAACCAACATCCTTCATAATTCTCAAGGAAGGGATCTGAACTTCCATAGGTAAAACAGCTTCCATGCCATATACCAAAGAAAAATGGGTTTCCCCGGTTGAAGTACGGGCCGTGGTACGATATCCGTGCATAGAAAACGGTAACATCTCATGCCAGTCCTTGTAGGTGATTGTCATCTTTTGAATAATCTTCTTGATATTTTTGTTCGCAGCTTCAACAGCACCGTTCATCTTTGGCCGATAGGGAGATGAATTGTGATGTTGAATCTTGAACTGCTCGCACAGAGCGGTAATCACAGTATTATTCAGGTTTGTACCGTTGTCCGTGATGATCCTATCGGGGATACCATACCGGCATATGAGGTTTTGCTTAATGAAGCGGGCAACCATATTCTTTGTAACGGAGGAGAAGGAAGCTGCTTCGACCCATTTGGTGAAGTAATCAATAGCCACCAGAATGAAGCGGTGTCCATTGGATGCCGTAGGCTTGATCTCTCCAATCATGTCGATTCTCCACATCGCGAATGGCCAAGGAGCTGTTAGGACATTGAGAGGGACTGGAGGAATATGTACCTTGTCAGCATAGACTTGGCACTTGTGACAAGTACGGGCGTATTGATGACAGTCAGCTTCCATGGTAGACCAGTAGTAGCCTGCCCTTAGAATCTTCTTAGCCATCGTATGTCCGCTCAAATGAGTGCCAAATGTGCCACTATGCAATTCAGTCATGATTAGCTCAGCTTCAACCTTGTCCACACAATGAAGTAGAACACAATCATGGCTGCATTTATATAGGATACCATTGCTCAGGAAGAACTTGGCAGCAAATCTCCTTAAGAACTTTTTGTCATTGACTGAAGCTCCTTCAGGGTATTCTCGAGTATTGAGATACCTTTTGATTTCATGAAACTAGGGTTGTTCCACTACTTCTTCGATATTAATCTCATGACAGTGTGTAGGTTCGTCCATTCGCTCGACGGTGATTTGGGGAGCCTCGTTACCCCAATTAAGTTTAAACATGGAAGACATTGTAGCTAGAGCATCCGCTAGCTGATTTTCTTCTCGCGGGAAGTGCTCGAAGGTAATCTGCTCGAAATGAGGTAACAATGTCAGGACATGTTCTTTGTATGGGATAAGATTAGGATGTTTAGTGTCCTACTCTCCTTTGATTTGACTGATAACCAAAGCTGAGTCCCCAAATACAACCAAAGATTTGATTCCTAGGTCAATCGCAGCTTTGAGACCACAGATACAAGCTTCATATTCAGCCATGTTGTTTGTGCAGCTGAAGCAGAGTCTAGCAGTGAAAGGTGTATGGAAACCTTCTGGAGAAACAAGTACCGCAACGATACCGTTACCAAGTGCATTTGAAGCACCATCAAAGTACAGGGTCCATCGGGATCCTTGTTCAGGTCCGTCATACGGTCCGTTACCTTCAATGTTGTCCAATGTCATAATGTCCTCGTCAGGGAAGTCGAATTTCATAGATTGGTAATCTTCGATGGCTTGATGAGCTAGATGGTCAGCTAGTACACTCCCCTTTATAGCTTTTTGGGTTGTGTAGTGGATATCATACTCAGTCAGGATCATTTTCCATCTAGTGATTCTTCCGGATAACGCAGGTTTTTCGAAGATGTACTTGATCGGATCCATTTTAGAAATCAGCAAAGTGGTATGTGTCAACATATACTGCCTTAGCCGGCGAGCAACCCATACCAAAGCGCAACAAGTTTTCTCGAGCAGTGAGTAGCGATTCTCACAGTCGGTAAACTTTTTGCTAAGATAATAAATGGCATGCTCTTTTCGGCCAGGCTCGTCATGTTGGCCCAGTACGCACCCCATTGAATTATCCAAAATAGTCAGATACATGAATAACAACCTTCCTTCGACGGGTGGCATCAAGATAGGAGGTTCCAGCAGATACTCCTTGATCTTATCGAAAGCAACTTGACAGTCGTCATTCCATTCAACCACCTGATCTTTTTTCAACAACTTGAAGATTGGTTCACAGGTAGATGTTAGATGAGAGATGAACCTTGCAATATAATTTAGGCGTCCCAAGAAACCTCTGACCTCCTTTTTAGTGCGGGGGGCAGGAATTTCTCGTATAGCCTTGACTTTAGCAGGATCAACATCAATGCCTTTGTTGCTGACGATGAATCCCAAGAGCTTACCAGACCTGAATCCGAAAGTGCACTTGCTAGGGTTCAGTCTGAGCTTATATTCCTTTAACCTGACAAACAGCTTTTGCAGATGGTCGAGGTGTTCTTCTTCTATCTGTGAACGGGCTATCATGTCGTCTACGTAGACTTCAATCTCATGATGTATCATGTCATGAAACAAAGCTACCATGGCTCGCTGATAGGTTTCCCTGACATTCTTCAGTCCGAACGGCATCACTTTATAGCAGAAGGTACCCCACTGTGTAACAAAAGTAGTCTTCTCCATGTCTTCGGGGGCCATTTTGATCTGGTTGTATCCCAAGAACCCATCCATGAAGGAAAACACTTTATGTTGAGCTGTATTATCGACCAAAATGTTGATGTGTGGTAGTGGAAAATCATCTTTAGGGCTAGCCCTGTTTAAATCTCTGTAGTCCACACACATTCTGACTTTTTCGTCCTTTTTAGGCACGGGCATAATGTTAGCAACCCATTGCGGATAGGAAGTAACAGCCAGAAAGCCAGCATTGAACTGCTTCATCACTTCAGCTTTGATCTTTTCGGACATGTCGGACCTCATTTGGCGGACTTTCTGTTTGATTGGTGGACAGTCTTCTCTTGTAGGGAGACGGTGAACCACAATATCTGTATCTAGTCCCGACATATCTTTATAGGACCAAGCGAATATCTCAACAAACTCATTCAACAGCTAAACTAAACGCTTTTTGACACTTGGCTCCAGGTTGGCACCCACTTTAACCTCTTTTCTGTCTTCCTCTGTTCCCAAATTGATAGTCTCTAACAACTCTTCATGGGGAAGAATAGCCCTTTCTTCTTGTTGCAAAAGTCTAGCCAACTCTCCAGGCACTTCACAGTCTTCATCACCTTCGTACTCGGCATGATTGACCAAATCTTCAGAGTCACTGAAGGCCAAAGTAGAATAGTCACCCATGGAATCCGGAGTGGATAGGTACCTGCATTTTGTGAGTGTGGGTATGTGTAAGGGATAGCCATCCTTAAACAAAATAAAATGTAAAAGGAAAGAAAATGAGCACAAAAGTTTATAGATGAAAACGTCCATGATTCATTAAAAATGGCATATGAAAATGAAGAATCAAAGCCCTTACAAATGGACCTATATGCCCCGGGTAAGGCACAAGGCAAAAGAGTGTACGAATTGTTTAAAAGTTATTACAGACCAAACAGGAAATGTTCAAAAGATAAATTAGTGATTGATGAAAGTAATGGGAACGAAGTCTTTCGCCTCCCAGTTGTTTAGTCCCCCTTCAATGGTTGGAAAGATCCAATCTTCAAAATTGCTTCCTTCTTCATCATCTTCTAAAGCATGAACTCCATGATGAGTGATCTTTAAGGGTGGTCCTCCAGCCCGGGAGCGACGCACAGCTTTCTGGCTAGCAGCAGTGAAACGCAATCCGAACTTGTCTATCTTGTGAGGAAAATCTGGCAGTTGACCCCACACTGTACTTCTTCCTTCCTTGATTACAGCCTCCGCATCTTTAAGGGATGACATCCGGGACACAGGCTTGGTAATGATGGGTACATAAGTTATTGTCTTTGCTACCGCGACCTCAAGAGAAACCTCTTCAAAGTGTTGGAAAGGTGTTTCTACGAATTCACCATCTAACTCCACGTAGCGGAAATAGTTAAGGTGGCTTATCATATACTCCTCCTCACCATGAACTGTTATAATCTTACCCTAGACCAGGTATTTGAGCATCTGGTGTAGAGAAGAAGTGACTGCCCCAGCGTTGTGGATCCATGGCCTTCCCAACAAGCATGAATATGAAGGACGGATGTCCATCACATAAAATGTAGAGTTGAAAATTTATGTTCCCACCTTAATTGGGATATCCACCTCTCCATGAACCATCCGCTTAGAACCGTCGAAGGCTCTAACAACGATATTACTGGGTTTTAGGGTCAAACCCT
This sequence comes from Vicia faba, assembly GCA_948472305.1. NCBI lineage: Eukaryota > Viridiplantae > Streptophyta > Magnoliopsida > Fabales > Fabaceae > Vicia > Vicia faba. Next base: position 1,457,957,948 of record OX451735.1, read on the forward strand.
CACAGTCTAGCCTGTCCAAAGCTTTCTTTGGTAGAACATTTAAAGATGAACCGGTATCAACCATAACATGAGCAAGTGTGGTCCATCTGCACTCTAGCGAAACATGCAGCGCATCATTATGCTTTCTTCCCTTAGCGGTTAGATCGGTGTCAGAGAAACCAAGACCATTATCGGCTGTAAGGCTAGCCACGCACTCTTGAAATTGATCTGCAGAAGTTTCTTGAGGCACGTGCGCCGTCTTCAGGAATTTGATCAAGGCTTTGGCATGAGCCTCGGAGCAGAGCAATAGAGCCAACATGGGGATTTTTGAAGGGGTTTGCCCTAGCTGTTCTACGAAATCATAGTCGCTTTTCTTAATTATCTTTAAAATTTCCTCCATTTCCTTTTGGATGGTCTCGGGGATAACCAAAGCCTGAGCCCTCATCCTGACGGGCGTTTCTTGGATCCCCTTACCTTTATCAGTAGTAACAGCAGAGGGTACAACTTCGGGAGTAACAATTTATTCAATCACTGGACTTCACACATATATCTTAACAGGCACAGGAGCACTTGAGGGTCCGAAGACTGCCCTTGAAGGAGCAATCTCCAGAGAGAAGATTCTTCCGCTACGAGTTATCTTACTTGTCCTTGCAATATTTCCTATATCAGGAGTTTCTTCATCGGAATTCTCTTCGGCTGATTTGATCTGCTTGACACCATGGTAGAAGATTTCTCCTCCATAATTCCATGGTATCGTCTTGTTGGACTTATATGGGATAGGCCCCGGCATGGTAATCTTCAGCGGTACAAAATTTGGATCAGGTGTAATCTTAACAGGCCTTTTGCAGGTCTTGGAAAGATTGTCGAAAATGGTGATTATAGCAATGTCATTGATTGTAGTAACAGGAGTAACAGGAGTAACATAAGTAATAGTATCAACATGAGTTTTCTGGAAGAGGATCTCTTGAGTATCCATCAGGCGTTGGATGCCTGATTTCAACAGCGGACAGTTGGATTGCAAGGTTAAACAAAAGTAACAATCTTTTTCACAGCCCGGGAAGATCCCGGCTTTCAACAGATTCATCTTGATCATTGGAAATGGAGTCATTAAGTCATCAACAACAGTAACATGAAGATCTTCTACAATGGCATGGACATTATGACCATGTTTTGGCATAGGAACGGATATCACATTAGGTTTTTCAGGAGCATCAAAGTGCTTGAGCCTTTATCCAAGTTACATTTCCATTTATGGCACAAAGTGGCCATTTCCATTTTGACAAATCATCACTTTTGCAATTATCAACTTCTTGAGCTTTGTACTTGTTCTTTATGCACACACAACCCCTATAAACCAAAAGCAGTGTGTCTAAAGCCTCTTTGAACTCAGGACATGCTTGTACAACACTTTGAGATTTGTCTTCTCACTTTTCTTCAAAAGCAAGTCATAGAGCCAAAAGGCTAGAACTCAGAAATCTTGAGTGCATTTGATCTCTAAACTTTTCCATACATATACACAAGTCTATTGCAACATAACACACGAATTCTAAGACCCTAAAACACTCCCAAGCACTTTGCAACTGAGAATCTTCCATAACTTGATAGTTTTGAACCTCACATAGCCATCTCCAAATCCACTCGTGTGTATTGAGTTTTAACCATCCAAACACTTAATATACATCATATCAAAGTGATCCAGACCCCTGTTTCCTGACTGTAACTCCTCCATCACTATCCACCATTTCCAAATTTGAAGCTTGCAACTTGACTTGAGTTGGGAGTTTCAGCCATCCTCAAAGCAAAGTAGGAGTTGGAACACATTCAAGGAGGTCCAGGCAAGCTACAGAAATCATCAGGCCATCACAAAGGTTGCTCAAACTCCATACACGACTCCATCTACAAGAGGTAAGTTTTCAAACTTCTATCTCTTCATAAAAATATCATTTGATTCTGATTTGTGAAGATAAAATGTAGATACCATTGCCACGAAGCTGTACATATCCATAGTTTGCATTTATATGGCCTGAGCTTAGAGAATTTTAGAGTTGAAGTTTCTGAAATTTTTAGGTTTTAAATTAGGGCCATAAAAATTCTCATTCACCTTTGACTGTTAGCTTAAGTTATTTACATGGTTGAATTCGTGGGAAGAAATGCCACAACTTTCATGTTTGAAATTTTCATTTTTGTTGAGAGATGAAGAAGTTACAAATCCTTTGGCTGGAGGTTGAAGATGAAGTGTAATCAAGGGGCATTTTGTGTTATGTATTTATCCTTTCACACAAGTTAACGGATGTATCACCATCCTAGTGGTTAAAGCACGCGCCTGTCACCCTTAGGTTCTGGGTTCAAGCCCCAGCGTGACCTTTTGCTTTTTTTTCTCTCTCACTATTTTTGACATTTTTGAGCTTTTTTTGCAGCGCTTGGGCTTCTATTTGGGCCTCTTGTTTTTTTCTTCTTTTCACTAACCTTGATTTACTTCAACACCCCCTGGCCCATTTTTCTTTAATTATTTCATTTTCTTTTTTTATTTCATTATATTTTATTTTCTTTAATATTTTTATTATTATTTATTATTATTAATATTAATTAGTTTTATTAATAAAAAATCCAAAATAATATTTTATTATTTACACTTATATATTTTATTTTCTCTATAAAACAAAAAGACTAAAAACATTTTCTTAAATAAATTAATTTCTTTTTTTCTTAAATAACTAATATTTAGACTTAGGCTTAATTATTATTATTATTATTTTTATTATTATTCAAAATTAATTTAGAACTTAGGTTTATTTTAATTAATTAATTTTCATATTATTTTTATTAAGTTAAAGCTTTTTCATAAAAAATCCTAAAACATATTTCTTAACTTAATTTCTTTCTTAATTAATTTAGGTTTAAATTTTGTTTATTTTATATTAATCATCTCTCTTAATTAGGTTAAAACCCCTTTCATAAAAACAACAAAAATCATTTCTTTTTTCCATTTATATCTTGCATTTTATTTTTAATTATTGTACAATATTCAATATGGTTGTAATAGATAATTAGTTTAATTTTCTTGCAATCCCCATTTGTAAATTTGTACACCTCCCTCCCCTAATGATGTAATAGCATAGTAATTTTACTTTTTGCAATTTATCGCTTTATATAAATGCTAGTAATTAGGGTTTGTATGGAAAGACAAAATCAACAAGTAGCAAATCCTAATTCAAGACAAAAAACAAAGCATGAAAATTAATACACTTGCACACAAGCACCCCTAGGGTAAATCCACTTGGTTGCCTTACAAAAATGACCATATTACGAATGTGAGGTATCTTAGCAAAAGACAAGCAAAATGCAAGATCATAGTCCCTCGATGACGCTATCAAAAGTTTCCTTTTAAAATGATCTTAGCCCCTAAAGAAAAGTGCTAAGATACCTTGCAACATTGCTAATCATGGTTATACGATGACCCACGCTCGTCCCTTTTACATCCAAAGATAGAGTTACTTATGAAATCAATGGTAAGATAACAATGTCAAAGGAAAAAGGAAATGAACATGAATGACTTTTGAGCAGGTAGAATGTTCATAGTTACTTGCTTAATTTCAAAACAAAAACATCCTTGCTATTTTCAAAACAAACACTTACACCTCCAAAACATCTTTCAATACTTGAAAACATTTTCAAAAAGATCAACATCTTTGTATACATTCTTACGAACGAGAATCATTACAAAAGTTTGCCTAAACAATTGCCTCTTTTCAAAAATACTTTTCAAAACCACACAAAGCATAATTCAAACAAAAGCAAGTGATCTAGAAAGTAACTAAGAGCCCATGGAAAACCATGGATGAAAAGGGTGCTAATACCTTCCCTTTTCATAATCTACCCGCCGAACTCAAGAAATAATCTCAAAGGTCTTTCCTTTGCTTTTTCACCTTTCCTTTTGGATAAAAGAAAAGTCGGCAGCGACTCTTTCTAACCGCAACATTTGTGTTAAAACGCAAAACACCCAAGTCAGTTCTCCCACCGCATCACAACATCATAAACACGACTATAATTCCTCTTAAAAGAATCTTCCTTTAAAAGGACTTCTTCATTATAATTATTGTTAATCATCATAAGCTGCATCTAGATGCGCTTCTCCAATACTTTCACATCCTTTTTAATGCTGAACATCTCATTTCTCAACTTATTCACCAATAACATATTACGCTTGAACTCATCTCGAACAACTGCGATAATAACCATCTGCCCAAATATCCATTTTATTTACATTTACCTTTTTGCATATTTAATTCATCTTGTACATTATTCATTTAAATTCTTGTATAAATTCAATTTGGTTGTAATAGACTAATTAGGGTTTAATTTCTTGCAATCCCCATTTGTAATTTGTACACCCCTCCCACAAATGTTGTAATAGCATAGTAACTTTAAATTTCGCAATTGATCGCTTTTATATAACATGCTAGTAATTAGGGTTTGTATGGAAAGACTAAAAACAATACTTAGAAAACCCTAATTCAAGACAAAAATAAGCATGAAAACAATACATTTGCACACAAACACCCCTAGGGTTATTCCACTTGGTTGCCTTATATAAAATGGCCATATTACGCATGTAAGGTATCTTAGCAAAAACAAGCAAATACAAGATCATGGTCCCTCGATGACGCTATCTAAGTTGCCTTACCAATGATCTCAGTCCCTCAAAAAGTATGATAAGATACTTTTCAACATTGCTAATCATGGTTATACGATTACCCACGCCCGTCCCGTTTACATCCAAAGATAGGGTTGCTTACCAAATCAATGGTACGACAACAATGTCAAAGGAAAGGAAAATGAACAAGAAAGACATTTGAGTAGGTAGATTGCTCCTAATTACTTGCTCCATTTCAAAACAAACATCCTTGATATTTTCAAAACAAACACATACACTTTCAAACATCTTACAAAATTGAAAACATTTTCAAAAGATCAAACATCTTTGTATACATTCTTACAAACAAGAATAATTACAAAGATTGCCTAAACAATGGCCTCTTTACAAAATACTTTCGAAAAACACATCAAGCACAATTTCAAACAAAAAAGCAAGTGATCTAGAAAGTAACTAAGAGCCCATGGAAAACCATGGATGAAAAGGGTGCTAATACCTTCCCTTTTCATAATCTACCCCACGAACTCAAGAAACAATCTCAAAGGTCTTTCCTATGCTTTTTAATCTTTCCTTTTGGATACAAGAAAAGTCGATGGCGACTCTTGCTAACTGCAACATTTACGATCAAACACAAAATCTTCAAGTCAGTTCTCCCACCGTATCACCAGAACTGGCGACTATGCTGGGGAACATTCAAAAAGTAGGGTTACCTTAGGGCTAGATCATATTTACTTGCTTACATTGCTTGACTTGTATGCTTTACATTATGGTTCTTTGTTTGGGTTTGAATCCTCTACTTAGATTTGGGATGCATTATAGGTAAGTAGCAATACGTTGTGGAAACTGTGCGAAGTATATCAACATGATCTAAGAAATAGCTACGTTAGTGCGACATATTTGTGGGTACCGGTAGCCTTTGAGTTAATCAAAGAGAATACATGGCCACTGAGTGATGTCTTGAAGCACTAATGAACTTTTAGAACCTTTACTTGAACAACTTGGCCTTTAGGATGTAGTGAGATGATCGGCTTTGGTGCAGTCCGAAGTTGGTAGATACTCGATACTACACTCATTGAGGTTTGGTTTCTTGGGATATTTCGGTCGCCATTAAAGAGGCTTGTGCTGAAACAATAACCAAGGAAACAAACCAGTGATATTGAGCTCCTTAGAACCCGATTACTATTACTAGGACAAGTTTGAGCCAACTAAACTTCAAGAGGGTACTTACCTATAAAACTCCATGCAATCCTAAACCTAAGGATTTGTTTGCTTTGTTTGTATATACATACTTGTACATAACATCACGAACATCATAACATCATACATATTCACTAACCATTTCAAGGATTTTTTCGGATTCATTTTTGTCTTGTTTTGTAGGATATGGATTCACTTCGCAGGAAAACTATTCAAGTAAACCTTGTAAGGATCCCTCCACAACTTAAGGAGCCAGCTTCAAGGATTCATGAAAACTCTCCATTCACCGAGAGACATGATCGCCTACTCAACTTGGTCACCTCTAACACAGATGAGGACATGATGAAGGTACTGTTTCAGTTCTTTGACCCCTTACACCATTGCTTCACATTTCCCGGCTATCAACTTGTGCCTACTTTAGAATAATTCTCCCGACTCTTGAGAATTCCCATTTTCAATCAACTACCTTTCAACGGTACGAAAAGAGACCCAAAACCAGAAGAGATTGCTCAAACTCTACACTTGCACTCCTCTGGTGTCACAATTCATTGGGAGACAAGGAGTGGTGTCAAAGGTTTCCTAGCAAAGTTCTTGTTCGAGAAAGCCTAAAACTGTTGGAATTCCTTGGATTTGAAAGCCTTTGAGGAAATTGTGGCTCTCCTCATCTATGGGATGGTTATGTTTCCAAATCCCGACCAACTCATAGATGTGAACGCCGTCAAAATCTTCATATCTCGCAACCCGGTGCCTACATTTCTAGGGGATATCCTACACTCTTTTCACACTCGCACAATGAGGAAAAGAGGTGTCCTTATGTGTTGCACTCCTCTCTTGGAAAGATGGTTTATTTCACATATTCCCAAATATGTATTAAAGAATGAGCAAGGTTCAAGGTGGTCACAAAGGTTGATGACGCTCAAACATTCAAAGATTCATTGGTGCTCCCGATCCATAGAGAATGTTACTATTATCGACCGTTGTGGGGAATTTCATAATGTACCTTTACTTGGCATTAATGGAGGAATCACCTACAACCCCTACTTAGCTTTAAGACAGTTTGGTTACGCCCGAAGGGATGGTCCGCACGAGATGCTGATTCAAGGTTTAGTATTTGACTACGACAATGACGATCAAGGTCTTCGCCAGAGATTTATCCAAGCATGGAGGATGTTTAACAAGGTAGATAGCAAGACTTTGGGGCATAATAATTCCATCCCTCTTGAGCCTTACCTCAAATGGGTACGAACTCGTGCTCAGAGTCTTATGATGCCTCACCCCTCCATTCTCCCGGTAATCATTGAGCTTGTCATGGAGGGAGATGTTCCATATACTATCCTACATCCTGACATTCCTACCTCTCTTGAAGACCTACAAAGGGATTGGATACAACTCAAGCGGGAGAGAGATACCTTCAAAGCCCAATTCTACACAAGCGAGAAGAAGGTTTTGGAACTCACTAGGCTACTTCATGAGGAACAGACTCTGAATTCCTACATTGCACCAAAGAGGATGCATACTACCTTTTTATCTTAGAGTTTTTGTATTATTTTGCCCAAGAAGGCATTGATGTACTCAAGCTTTAATCTATTAATATGATGTGTGTTTCCTTTTTGTCTAAATCAAATTTGAATCTTAAAATCCTTGAAAACATTGCATATGCATTTATCATTCATTATAACTTAAGAAGGTTTCTTGCATCAAGTCTTCTCATCTCTCTACTATTTATTTCAGTAAGATGGATCTCGAGCCAACAGTGAAGGACCTCCAAGCTCATAATGCACAGTTTCAACAGTTGTTCTAGACCCTAGCCAAAGGATAAGAAGAGTTGAAGACTTTGCTGGCTGAGGAGAAGAAAAAGAAGATAATCGAAGTTCTAAACATGGGAAGAAGGTTTCAAGGGAAGACAAGAAGAGACCTAGACTTTGCAACAACATCCGGTGAGAAAGACAACCAAGATGGGAAGGGCAAGGAAACAATTGTCCAGTCAGAATCAGAAGAGGAAGAGGAAGAAGAAGATTATTCTGAAGAACAATACCCTCCAACTGATGACAAGTATAAACATCTTGAAGAGCATTTGAGTGCAATGGAAATCCAAAAAGTTCCTGGCTTGTAATTTGAGGAGTTGGGGTTAGTATCGGGAATAATCATTCCTCCAAAATTCAAAGCACCTATGTTCGCCAAATATGACGGAGTTTCATGTCCTAAAATGCATCTCCGGTCTTATGTAAGGAAAATCCAGCCCCATACCGCTGACAAAGATTTATGGGTACACTTCTTCCAAGACAGTTTTTCTGGAACTCAACTTGATTGGTTTTATCAGTTAGAAAGAGCCAATGTTCATAACTGGGAAGATCTTGCTGCAACCTTTTACAAACAATACAAATACAACGCTGATCTTGTGCCAACCCGTACTCAACTCCAGAGTATGGCCATGGTTTCAAGTGAGGGCTTCAAAGACTATGCGCAAAAATGGAGAGACTTGGCTGGAAGAGTTCAACCTCCCCTATCTGAAAGAGAATTAGTATACATGTTTTTGGGCACCTTGTCTGGTCCCTTCTTCAATCACCTAATTGGGAGTTCATCGGCAGGTTTTACTGAATTGATATTGACCAGAGAGAGGGTAGAAGCCGGGATAAGAAGGGGAAAGATTCAAAAAGATAAATCATCTGCTTATATAAGGAATCCATTTATCGGAAAGAAAGAAGTGGTTATTGTTTATCCTCAGAGAAATCAAGATAGGGCCGAACGCCGTCCAATGGTGGGGGATATTATGATTCCTAAACCTGCACCTGATCAGCAAAGAAACAACCAACCAAGGATTGAAAGACCAGTCAGGAAATTCACCAGAATTAATATGACCCTATCTCAGGTATTTCCACATCTGTTGAGATCCAACCTAGTGACCTTGAAAGAAGCTCCTAAGAATCCTAACACAATATCTCCTCACTATCATCCTAATGCCCGCTGTGCATACCACGCCGAGAGTCCCGACCATGACACTAATAACAGTTGTGCGCTGAAGAACAAAGTACAAGACCTCATTGAAGCCAAGGAGATTGAATTCGATGCGCCCGAAAATCCAAATGTCATTTTTTCCCCTATGCATAAACATGCCCATAATACCAACGCCATTGAGGAAGATGTGTTTGTTACTTCAGTGGATGACCTTATGACTTCACTCCTGACTATCAAAAAGAACTTATTAAATTCCAGTGTATTCCAAGTGTTGTACCCCAAAATTTGCCCTCCCATATTCTTCAAGATTTGTCAAGAATCATCTTCAAATGGTTCAAGATTTCTCAATGATTGCACAGTCTAAATACCTCCTAAGCCAGTCAAAATTAGGGTTTTGGTTCTCTCAAGGAATTTGAGGTTTTCAATGGCTCAATCAAGTCTCATGTGCCTATATACATCCTCAAGCACCTACATGCCAAGTCTCAAGACTCACAGTGCCAAATTCCACAGTCAAAAGTCCCATTTGATCCATAGTCAACTGCAGGGGCAAAATGGTCATTTTACAGTCAAAAGTCAGAATTTTTGGTCAACATCTTATTTTGAGCTCATAATCATCATTTGATCAAATCTTGATCATGATTCCACAAGAATGGCTCAAAAATCATCAAGATGCAAAAGTTACTATTTTTGGACAGTAGAAAAGTCAACTGTATCTTGACCAGGGCATAACTTTTTCATGGTTCATCAGAAAAATCCCATCCAATGCTCATTTTGAAGGGGATGTGATTTCATACAATCCATCTTGACATTCCAAGTCCAATAAATGCTCTCACAAAAAGTTATCAATTTCTACATTATAGGTCAATTTCAAAAGTCAACAAAAATGCACTTTAAGTCAAAGACCATAACTTGAGATTGGTAAATCCAAATGACATGGGACCAAAGGCATTGGTTAGAGGACTTCAAGACCTTTCCAAAATGTCCAAAAACATGGTCATAGGATCAAAATTGAGCAAGTTGTGCATTGGAGAAGTTGGGAATTTTTTATGAAATTACAAAAGTCAACTATCCTTAAAACGTCAATTTTTGACAAAAGGGCCCACTTTCTTCCACTTGATTCAGCCTTGTCATGCCACACACGTGTCCCATGATTAATTTTAAGATCAAACATTTATTTTTCTATTTTATTTAATTTTTATTGATTTAATTCATTTTAAATCTATAATAATTCAAATAAAATCTAAAAGTCAATGGAATAGTATCTTTATGATTTGAACAGCTTTCATATATCATGTGCCAACTAACCAATTCGTGCTAGGGATTTTTTGTGCATAAAATATTAGATTTGCTTCAAATTTGGAAAGGTTTTCAATGGTGGTCAATCAAATCTCCAAACTTCAATACACAAAGATACAAGCCCAAATTTTGACCTAGACTGATTGCCTTATACATATACAAGGAGCCTAAACCTAATTCACGACCTAAGGATTGCTAAAAACGGCCAAAGAAAATTGCAAAGTTCTTGAAAAAGTGTGAGATCAAGAACGGAGTTGCAAGCGTTTTCAGACAAAAAGGAGCACGTGGCCTTCTTCCTTGCTATCCACTGAAGCTAAGGCGATCATTACCACGTCCAAAGACCCCCTGAACAGCGCTGTAAGTTGTCACGAATGGACCTCTAAACATGGAATCATGATCCTCTATTCTTGCAATTTTTCTCAAAAGCATTGGCATATTCGTGTTCCTTATCTGATTTCTAACCTAATGGCAATATTCAATTTCGTTTTTAGGCCTTATATGATGATACCCGCGCCTAGGGTTTGTTTGTGTTGTTTTTAGGCATTTTGTTTCCAGGTAAAATTAGAACAAATCATGAGCATGGATGGACTCAGGGGACATGGACGATCATAACCATGGGCTTGGATGGAGTTTTTGCAGCCTAGGGAAAATTTTAGGAAGAACCCACAGATCTTCCTGCGTATAAAAATCCGCAGGTAAAAAAACCAGTGATCAACGAAGAAGACGCTGACACGTCTCCCTCTCATTCGTTCATTTAAAAAACACGCGTTTTTTTTTGTCCAGACATTGTTAATGATAACTAATATATTATATGTTGTGTATATTAATATCAATTGAGGCTTGGTGGTGTAGTGGCAAGGGCGAACAAGCATTGAGCGCTGGGACCTGGGTTCGAATCCCAGGTCCCCCAAAATATTTGTTTGCATTTTTCTTCATATGAACATGTGTAGGTCTCACAAGAAGGCTCATCATACACCTCACAAATCAGTGCGCCAAGTGGCCTCAAAACTCAGATCTAATGGCCTAGAGTGAATGACCATCATACGCCTAGTCAACGCGTACCATGGAGAAGCCAGAAAGTCAAACCAGGCTTGAGTAGTTGGGCTTCATAGTTCCAGAAAACACCTCCTAACCTGGCCAGAACCCCCCTGGTTCATTCCTTTTTTCTTTTTATTTTATATTTTCTATTTTATTTATTTAACTATATTTCTAATTATCATTATTATCACTAAAATTAACATAATCAATTTTTCACAATAAAAATTCAGAAAACTAAAAATGTAATTATTATTATTATTATTAATTATTAATTTCACCTTAATTCATTATTTTGTAAATAAATACTAATATAACTAATTTAGTTTAATTAGGTTTAAATTTTAACTTTTTTACAATAAATAAAATTAGCCTAGAACTAGGGTTTTGATAATTTTAATTTCTTTTTATTTATTTCATTAAAGACCTAAAAAACTAGAAAATACTTTTTTGTAATTATTTAATTAATTAGTAAATTAGGTTTAATATTAATTAATTGCCAAAAGGACCAAAATTCCATTCTTTTCTCAAAAGGTGTCAAAACCCTAAGGACTTTTCCAATTCAATTTCTTTTTGCGCATATTTATTCTTGATTATTATTTTGATCATATTTATGTATCTGCTCAGAGGATGTAATAGATAATTAGGACTTTTATCGCTTTCTTTATTTTCTCGCAATTTATTTTTCCAAAGGGTTATGTTTTTGGCGATGTAAATACCCGACGCCTTGTAATAGCGTAGATTTACTTTCCGCAATTTATTTTCCGCATAATTATTAACTGTTAACTATGCATGACAAGACTTGCCTGAAAATAAAATCAACCCGTAGCTCACAATGATGCAGGTTCAATGATAATTTAAATGAAACCTGACACACTCGCACATGCCACTCCTAGGGTACGCCTCACTTGGTTGCCTCGAGGTGGTCATTGAGTATAGGGTGTTTTAGAGGTCGCCCTCCTGTCTAAAGATCCAGTTGCCTCGAAGCGGTTGCCTCGGATAAAAAAGGATCTAGGACATTAGGGTTACCGCTAAGGCGTCCTACTATTGCTTTGGTGACCACACATGTCCCTATAATTGAATTGACCCGAATAACTCCAACGACGATGCTACCTACTTCTCAATAGTGGGATAGTACTGTCTAAAGGACATTTACACAGCCTAATTCCTTAGAGTAGGTAGATTTCTCCTGGGTACTTGCTCTTTCAAAACAAAAAAACAACTTTTCGCACCTACTCTTTCAAAAAGTTTTCAAACAAACACTTCATACACTCTTGAGGACTGATACAAGAGTTACCTAGAAGTTTTCAAAACAAACTTTTTCAAAACCCACAAACACAAGAAAAGCAAAACATTTTTGAAAACATAGTGAGCAAGTACCTAAGAGCCCGTGGATAACCACAGATAGAAAGGGTGCTAACACCTTCCCTTTCTATAATCTACCTCCCGAACCGAGAAACATCTCGGAAAGGAATTTTGTTGTGCTTTTGTCCTTTCCTTGTTGGAGAAAATAAAAGACGGTGGCGACTCTTGCTTACCGCGACATTTCTCGAACCAGCATTTCAAAAACAGTCAGTTCTATTTCCACCGATCACAGAACTGGCGACTCTGCTGGGGAATATTATAAGTGAGGTGTACCTTAGGATTAGATCACCATGTTTTCAATTGTATGCTTTGAATGCTTTAATATTGTGGGCTTGTATCAGAGCTTTATGGATCCTAACCTGGATCTGGGGAATACCTCTTAGAAGTAGCAACAAACTGTGAGGGAACTGTGCGGGGTATACCGACACGGTTGAAGCAGTTGCTACGTTGATGTGGCACTTTGGTGAGTACCGGTAACCCTTGAGTCAAGTCAAGGAGAGTACGGGGCCTCCGCGTGGTGTCGTGAAGCATCAACTGACCTTATAACCTTACTTGACCATCCTGGCCTCTTTAGGGGTAGTGAGATGACCGACTTTGGTGCAGTCCGAAGTTGGTAGATACTCGATACTACACTCATTGAGGGTTGTTTTCTTGGAATATTTTGGTCGCCAGTTAAGTGGCTAAATCAAAACAATGAACATAGAAAACAACCCAATGATATTGAGCTCCTTAGAACCCGGTTACTTTTGATATGACAGGTTTTGAGCCCACCAACTTCAAGAGGGTAATACGTGAAATTCATGCTGGCCTAAACTCTAAGGGCTGTCTGGTGTGACTTGTGTGCCTTATCATGTTTGCTTTTTGTGAATACTTGTGGTGTGTTTTTATCATAACATCATAACATCATAAAGCATCATATGCATTTACTAACCACTTCAAGGGTTCGAATCTTCATCTTTGTTCTTGTTTTATAGGACATGGAGACTATCCGCAGGAAAACAATTCAGGTCAACCTTGTAAGGATCCCTCCTCAGCTTAAGGAACTTACATCCAGGATTCCCGAGAACTCTTCCTTCAGTGAAAGGCATGGTAGACTCATCAGCTTGGTCAGTACCAGCATTGGAGAGGATATGGTGAAAGTGTTGTTCCAGTTCTTTGATCCCTTGCACCACTATTTTACTTTCCCGGATTATCAATTGGTGCCTACTTTGGAAGAGTTTTCTCAACTTCTGAAAATTCCTATCCTTAGTCAACTACCCTACAACGGTACGGAAAAGGAACCAAGACTTGAAGAGGTTTCTAAAGCATTACGTCTGCAACCATCTGACATCAAGGGACATTGGGAAATCAGAAGTGGTATCAAAGGATTCTTGGCAAACATCCTGTTTGAGAAAGCACAAGAATGTTGAAATTCTCTCGACCTACAAGCCTTTGAAGAAGTTGTGGCACTCCTTGTCTATGGGTTGGTGTTGTTCCCGAATCCGGATCAGCTTATAGATATCAATGCTGTCAAGATTTTCATGTCCAGGAATCCTATACCTACGTTGCTTGGGGACATCCTCCACTCATGTTACACTCAAACCATGAGAAAAAGAGGTGTTCTCATGTGCTGCACTCCTCTCCTGGCAAGGTGGTTTATTTCGCACCTTTCACAATCAGTTTTGAAGAACGAGCGGGGTTTGAGATGGTCACAATGTTTGATGACTCTTACACATTCTGATATACATTGGTGTTCTCGGTCCAGAGAAAATGTCACTATCATTGACCGTTGCGGAGAATTTCCTAATGTTCCTTTACTTGGAATTAGAGGAGGCATTACTTACAACCCCTGTCTGGCTTTGAGGCAATTTGGATATGCTCGGAGGGATGGCCCTCATGACATGCTGATTCCTGACATAGTTTTTGACTTCGATAATGATACACAAGGACTTCGCCAGAGATTCATCAGAGCTTGGAGGATGCCTAACAGGGTAGATAGTAAGACACTGGGGCACAAGAATTCTATCCCCCTTGAGCCTTACCTCAAGTGGGTACGAGCCCGCTCCCAGAAGCTTATGATGCCATATCCTCATATCCTCCCCGTGATCAAAGAGCCTGTTTTGGAAGGAGATGTTCCGTACACCATTCAACATCCTGACATGCCAACATCATGGGAGGAAATGCAAAAGAGCTGGATCCAACTCAAGGAAGAGTGGAATTCTCTTGAAACCAGTCTACATGCCAGTGAGAATAAGGTCTTGGAGCTCACCCGCCTACTTCACGAGGAAAAGACCCTCAACACTTACATCGCTCCAAAGAGGATGCGCAATATCTTTTGGCATTAAGTATTTTGTAATATTTTGCCCATGAGGCCCTGATGTACTGAACAAATTATTTCTTAATATAACGTGCATTCCTTTTTGTCTACAACGAATTTGAACTTTCGAACCCTTGAATGCATTGCATAAATAGCATATCATGCATCATGTGCATAACAAGTACCCTTTTTACAGGTCACTCATCTTCTTCACTGTTTATTTCAGCAATCATCATGTCTTCTGAGCCTACTACTAAACAAGCTATCAAGGCCCTCCAGGCCCAGAACGCCCAGTTCCAAGAGTTGGTCATGAGCTTAGCCCAGGGTCAACAGGAGTTGAAGACTTTGATTCTAAAGAAGAAGAAGAAGAGGACAGTGCTGTTCAACGCTGGACGGAGGTTTGGAAATGGACTACAAAATGAGGCTGATCTGGCTACTTCCTCTGTAGGGAAAGACAGTCCCCAGGAGAGAAGGGTTCCTAGTCCCGTGGTCTCCGACAACGAGACAGATTATAATGAGGAACAGTACCCTCCTGCTGAGGACAGGTACAAACAGCTGGAGGACCGTTTAAGTGCTATGGAGATTCAAAATGTGCCCGGGTTGGACTTTGGAGACCTAGGCTTATCCTCTGGGGTGGTGATCCCTCACAAGTTCTAGGCACCTGCTTTTGCAAAGTACGACGGAGCTTCCTGTCCTAAGCTGCATCTCAAATCGTATGTAAGGAAGATCCAACCTTATACTGCAGACAAGAACTTATGGATCCATTTCTTCCAGGATAGTCTTTCAGGGACTCAACTCGAATGGTTCTATCAGCTAGATGGAACCAGTATTCAATACTGGGAGGATTTGGCTACTGCATTTTACAAGCAGTATCAGTATAATTCCGACCTCGCTCCTACGCGTACCCAACTCCAGGGTATGTCACTAGGGACGGGTGAAGGATTCAAGGAATATGTGCAAAAGTGGAGAGACCTGGCTGGAAGGGTGCAGCCACCTTTGACTGACCGTGAGCTTGTTGACATGTTCCTGGGGACCCTGTCTGGTCCATTCTTCAACCATCTGATTGGGAATTCTTCTTCTGGGTTTACAGATCTGATCTTGACTGGTGAGAGGATAGAAGCTGGTATCAAGTCTGGGAAGATACAGAAGGGTGCCTCCTCGAGTTCTGAAAAGAAACCATTCAAGAAAGAATCTAGTGCTGTTTATGGTTCAAGGAGACAAAATAAACCGGAACGCCGCCAAGCTGTCAACGCGGTGGTAATCTCAAAGCCTGCTGCTGCTCCTCGGCAATATAACCAACCAAGGGGTGAGAGACCCAGAAGGGAGTTCACTCGGCTCAGCATGACCTTGTCCCTGATATTGCCGCAACTACTGTCCACCAATCTAGTAACTGTCAGAGAAGCTCCGAAGATTGTGAACACAACCTCTCCAAAGTACAATCCCAACGCCCACTGCGCTTATCACTCTGATAGCCTGGGGCATACCACTAATGATTGTTGGGCTCTGAGGAATAAGGTTTAGGACCTTATTGATGCTAAAGAGATAGAGTTCGAGGTGCCCGAAAGGCCCAATGTTGTGACTGCTCCCATGCCCAAGCATGGAGTGAATGCTGTAGAGGAAGACCTATATGTAGCCTCTGTGGATGATATTGTTACTCCGTTGTTGACTGTCAAGAGAAACATGTTGCTAGCCGGTTTATTTCTGGGATGTAGTAAAGGTTGCCATCTATGTTCTGTTTCACCTGCTGGTTGTCCTTTGTTGAAGTCAGGCGTCCAAAACTTGATGGATAACAAAGAGATCTTGTTCGAGAAGATTGTTGTTCCTGCTATCCCTGCTGAAGAAGTGTCCATTGTTACTATTTTCAACAACTCTCCTAAGGCTCCCTCAAAGAAGCCTGTCAAAATCATGTCTACTCAGAAGATTGCACCTATCATTATCACTGTTCCGGGGCCCCTCCCCTATACATCTGACAAAGCTGTCCCGTGGCACTATGGGGCAGATGTTTATGTGCTTGGAGTTAAACAAGAGTTTGATACTAGTACCGGCGTCACCAACATCACCGGGCCTGCTAAGGTCACTCGTAGTGGTAGGCTCTTCTCACCAGATATTACGCCACCAGCCATTCAGATACCTATTGTCATCACACCTGCAAGTGTGCCTGCTTCTCTGCCTGACCAAGTTCCTATGTCTACCCCTGCTTCCGAATCATCTGAGACTCGGGGAAAAGGGATTGCTACTGATGTGCCTGCCCAGACGGAGGCACCGAAGACAACCACTGTTGAAGCTTCCAAGCAGGAAATGGAAGAGATTCTTAAGATTATCAAGAAGAGTGATTTCAACGTAGTTGAGCAGCTGGGGCACACCCCATCTAAGATTTCTATGTTATCACTGTTGTTGTGTTCAGAGGCCCATGCCAAGGCCCTGATTACCTTCCTGAAGACGGCCCACGTGCCACAAGAGACGTCAGCTGATCAATTTACCGATTGTGTGGCCAATTTAACTGCTGATAATGGTTTGGGTTTCTCCGACGCTGATCTGACTGCTAAGGGGAAGAACCATAACGATGCCCTGCATGTCTCCATCGAATGCAGGGGCACTACTCTTGCCCATGTGCTGGTTGACACTGGTTCCTCGTTGAACGTGTTACCCAAGAAAGCTCTAGACAGGTTGGACTGCGAGGGTTTGGAGCTGAAGCCAAGTAACATTGTTGTCCGGGCCTTTGACGGGTTGAAAAGGATGGTACATGGTGAGGTTGACATTCCAATCAGGGTTGGCTCTCAGGTCTTTGATTCAACATTCTATGTGATGGACATCCGACCGTCCTACTCTTGTTTGCTGGGTCGTCCTTGGATCCACAAGGCTGGAGCTGTGACCTCCACAGTACATCAGAAACTGAAGAACCCAGTCAAGGGGAATATTATGACAGTTCAAGGGGAGGAAGAATATATGGTCAGCCACCTTAACTCGTTCCGGTACATAGAGATGGATGGGGAATTCATTGAGACCCCCTTTCAACACTTTGAAGAAGTTCCTCAGACACTGGCATCAGCAGAGACTGTGACTGAAGAAGATTCTCCTTTGAAGATGGCTTCCTTAAAGGATGCCCGGGCTGTTATTGAGAAGGGTGAGTGCGCAAACTGGGGCCGACTTCCTGATTTCACTCCGAAGACTGACAAATTTGGTTTGGGTTTCACTGCAGAAGCTCAGAGGGCGGTTCGTAAAGCAAGGATTGGAAGACCTCCTGTATTCATCAGCAACCCGAGAGTAAATGCTATTGAAGACGACGCGGAGGAATCTGAATTCGACAGCTGGATCTACCCAATGACCGACGGTGGACCGAACAACTGGACTGCGAAAGACTACACACCTATTACTTTTGTCACTCAGTAATGAACTCCTTTGTTTTGAATTTGTAACAAACAATAATTTGAAACTTTATGGCCTGGTGTCTTACCCGGGGCACCGTGGCTTCATTTGTGAGGGCTTTTGTGTGTCATTTTCATATATCATTAATAAAAGCATTGGACGTTTTTGCATTTCAACTCTTGCGCTCCTTGTCTTTCTTTATTATATATTGCAAAACAGCTATATTTACACACACTCACCTATACAGGTTCCAATCCACTCTGGATCTCACTGGTAACGACTCTACTACTGCCAGTTATGACTTCGAAAATCCGATCAACTTAGCCGAAGACGAAGGTGAAGATGATTGTGAAGTGCCTGGTGAGCTTGCAAGACTGCTACTCCAGGAAGAGAGGGCCATTCAGCCACATGAAGAACCAGTGGAAACGGTAAATCTGGGTACTGAGACAGACAAAAAGGAAGTCAAGATTGGTGCCAATCTGGGGTCTAGTGTGAAACAACGACTGATTCAGATGCTGCATGACTATGTGGAAATCTTTGCCTGGTCTTACGAAGATATGCTTGGGTTGGATACCGACATCGTGGTTCATCACTTGCCTACCAAGGAAGACTGTCCTCCGGTAAAGCAGAAGGTCCGCCGTATGCGTCCAAAGATGTCCGAGAAAATCAAAGCTGAGGTTATGAAACAATTTGATGCCAGGTTTCTAGCAGTGACTTCTTACCCTCAGTGGGTTTCCAATGTGGTTCCAGTACCGAAGAAAGATGGTAAGGTCCTAATGTGTGTTGATTACAGGGATTTGAATAGGGCAAGCCCCAAGGATGATTTCCCTCTGCCTCACATCGACGTTCTGGTGGACAACACTGCTCAGCATAAGGTATTCTCCTTCATGGACGGATTCTCCGGTTATAATCAGATAAAGATGGCTCCTGAATACATGGAGAAAACCACTTTTGTTACTCAGTGGGGCACCTTTTGCTACAAGGTCATGCCTTTTGGGTTGAAAAATGCTGGGGCAACCTACCAACGTGCCATGGTTGCTTTGTTTCATGACATGATCCATCGTGAGATCGAAGTATATTTCGATGATATGATTGCAAGGTCCCAAACTAAGGAGGAACACCTTGACCATCTACAGAAGCTATTTGACCGCCTGAAGTTGTACAAGCTGAGGTTGAACCCAAACAAGTGCACCTTCGGGGTGAGATCTGGAAAACTATTGGGTTTCGTCGTGAGCGACAAAGGTATTCAAGTGGATCCTGCCAAGGTGAAAGCCATACAAGAGATGCCAGTTCCCAAGACAGAGAAAGAAGTCAGAGGCTTTCTAGGACGGCTAAACTACATTGCCTGATTCATCTCGCTCCTAACTGCCACTTGTGAACCAATCTTCAAGCTACTGAAGAAAGATCAAGTGGTACGTTGGAACGATGAAGGCCAGGCCGCTTTCGAAAGAATCAAAGAGTATCTCCAAGAACCACCCATTCTTATGCCACCGGTTGAAGGGAGATCTCTAATCTTATACTTAACAGTACTTGACAGCTCAATGGGATGTGTGCTGGGGCAGCATGACGAGTCTGGCCGAAAAGAGCACGCTATTTATTACCTTAGCAAAAAGTTTACCGACTGTGAGACCCGATACTCACTGCTCGAGAAAACTTGCCACACTTTGGTATGGGCTGCTCGCCGGCTGAGACAGTATATGTTGACTCACACTACTCTATTGATTTCAAAGATGGATCCAATCAAGTACATATTCGAAAAGCCTGCCTTGTCCGGAAGAATAGCAAGATGGCAGATGATCTTGACTGAATATGATATCCAATACACGACTCAAAAAGCAATCAAGGGAAGTGTGTTGGCAGATCATTTGGCACATCAGGCAGTGGATGATTACCAGTCGATGAACTTTGAGTTTCCAGACGAGAATATCATGGTGGTGACTGATTGTGAAGTACTTGGACCGGATGAAGGACCTGAGGAAGGATCCCGATGGTCTATGCACTTTGACGGAGCCTCAAACGCTTTGGGTAACGGTATCAGCGCTGTGATCATATCCCCTAAAGGCACTCATACTCCACTTATCGCCCGACTATGTTTCAACTGCACCAACAACATGGCGGAGTATGAAGCGTGCATCATGGGTCTTCGAGCTGCAATTGACTTAAGGATCAAGTTTCTAAGTGTCTTCGGAGATTCCGCTCTTGTGATCAGTCAGATCAAAGGCGAGTGGGATACGAAACACCCGAATCTTATTCCTTACAAGGAGTATGTATTGACGTTGATTCCCCATTTCGGGGAGATAACTATTGAACACTTCCTAAGAGAGGAAAATCAGTTGGCGGACGCGCTGGCTACGATGTCTTCTATGTTCAAAGTCAAATGGGAGAACGAGGCTCCCCGGATCATTATTTGGAAATTGGATGAACCTGCACATTACTGTGATCTTGAGACTGAAGAGGCAACTGAAAAACCCTGGTATCATGAAGTGAAGAGGTACTTGGAAGCTCAAGAATACCCCGAGGGTGCATCTGTTAATGACAAAAAGTTTCTGAGAAGGTTCGCAGCAAAATTCTTCCTCAGCAACGACATTTTGTACAAACGAAACCATGATTCAACCTTACTGTGTTGTGTGGATAAGACTGAAGTAGAAAGGATCATGGCAGAGCTGCATGAAGGGACCTTCGGAACACATTCTAGTGGGCATACTATGGCAAAGAAAATCCTTCGGGCAGGATATTACTGGTCCACAATGGAAGCCGACTGTTATCAGCACTCTCGAACATGTCACAAATGCCAGATCTATGCTGATAAGGTGCACATTCCTCCAGTTCCTCTGAACGTCTTGACGGCACCCTGGCCTTTTGCAATGTGGGGCATTGATATGATCGGCGAGATCAGACCTACGGCATCCAACGAGCATCGCTTCATCCTGGTGGCGATTGATTACTTTACGAAGTGGGTCGAAACAGCTTCCTTTGCCACCGTAACCAAGAACGTCGTGGCACGGTTCATTCGGCATAACCTGATCTGTCGATACGGTGTACCAGAGAGGATCATTATGGACAATGGTACCAATCTTAACAACAAGATGATCACTGAGCTCTGCGAGCAATTCAAGATACAACACCACAACTCTTCTCCTTACCGACCGAAGATGAATGGGGCTGTAGAAGCAGCTAATAAGAATATCAAGAAGATTGTGCAGAAGATGACAGTGACCTACAAAGATTGGCACGAGATGTTACCATTTGCTCTTCATGGGTACCGTACCTCAGCACGGACATCAACAGGGGCAACACCCTTTTCCTTGGTCTATGGCATGGAGGGAGTCTTGCCCATCGAAGTTCAGATACCCTCTCTCTGGATAATGAAGGATGCAGGTTTGAGTGAAGATGACTGGATCCAGACTCGGCCTGATCAATTAAACCTAATTGACGAAAAGAGACTCACTGCTATTTGTCATGGTCAGACGTACCAAAAACAAATGATCAAGGCATTTAACAAGAAAGTCAGACGACAAGAGTATCAAGTTGGAGACCTGGTAATCAAGCGCATCATTCTACCTCAAGGTGATCCCAGGGGCAAATGGACCCCCACGTACGAAGGGCCATTTGTGGTTAAGAATATCTTCTCAGGAGGAGCGATGATTCTAACTACCATGGATGGTGACGACCTTCCTCACCCCGCCAATGCAGACATAGTAAAAAGATACTACGCATGATTAAAGACCCGCTAGGTTGACACACCTGGGAAAAAATAAGGGCTTCCCGGCGAACCAAAAGGGTTCGGGCAAAATAAGGGATGAAATGAAAAAAATCTGTACACCCGGCAAGTCGAAAACCTGAAAAGGCGGCTTGGGAAAAAAAGGGTATCCCGGTGGGCTGAAAACCCGAAAGGGCGGTCCAGGCACAAATTAGGGATAAGCGTAATACTATGTCTCATTGGATCACCTTGCATCCAGACTTCGGCATCAACTATCAGGCTCGGACGACACCGATCAGTCAGCTTCCTCTTCAACTAAGCAGCAAAGTGATGAGACGCTCAAAGACATAAAGGCGATAGCAGAGTTGGAACCCAGTGGGATTTTTCACATAGCTGTTTTGTTTTCTTTTCACAAATTGTATAAACTCTATTTTGTTCGGCGGCGTTCTCTTACTAGAACGTCAGCCTCTTGTATACAAAACGCCTATTTACAGGCAAATTTCAAAATCAATACAAGCTCATTCTTCAGACAAATCGCCAATTGTTTTTTCCTTTTATCGGTTTTGTTTTGCAAAGAACGTCCACTGTTCATTTTTGATATATGCATTTGACATTAATTGCTACTCATAAATATTTGCATGCGAAACAAGGGACTAATTACAGGTAACATCAGAAACAGGGGCAATAATGAGTTATCTAAGCGATTTAGTTGCTCTGTCCACCAAGGTACCAAGGTAGGTTCAGCTGAAGAATGTAACCAAGATACTTTCACTCCCTGCAGAGTAAGACAAAAATCAGCCATACTCTCCCCAAGCAGAGTTGGTCTCCCATTAGCCCGAAAAGGCACAGTATCCCTAGCAAGTCAGCAACACTCTCCCCAAGCAGAGTTAGGCTACTGTCAGCCTTAAGGAAGTTGGGTATCCCCAGAAGATCTCAATATTCTCCAGCAGAGTATACAAATATTCCTCAACAAACATCCCCGACAGTCTTAATATTCCTCGACAGAAATATAAGATTGTCCCCTGGTTGAATACAGACACCCCAGTGGAGCCATTCCCCAGTGCAGTCCAAAAAGTTTCCCCAGGAGAGTTGAACCATCTCCCCAATAGATTCTGGAAGCTGGTCCCCTGCAGAGTACAAAGGCGTCCCCAGCCATATTCAGAGGTTATTCCCCACCAGAGCCTAACTGGGTTATCCTCAGCTAATTACAACGGAAAGATCGTCCTCGACGAAGTTCTTCCTATCCCCAGCGGAGTTATCATCAAAATCTCAGCGAAGTATCTCTGCCCACAGAGTAATTTCCCGCAGAGTAATATCTTCACATGTTTATCCCCCAACGGAGTCATCTTCTCCTACCGGTTTATTCTTGCAATCATCATCCCCAGCGGAAGCGAAAAACTCTAAACATCAACTCAGGAGTTAACAAGCTCCCGGCATTCGTCAAGGATTTATTTTCCCAGACGAAAATACATTCATAAACATTTCGCATTTCATATCTCCTACTTACATACATGATAAAGTGCATACGACACAATCTCAGTTATTCTTGAGAACATCACGACATCATGCATTTCATACATCATGACATTGCATACAAATAATGTTTTTCCTTTTCAGGGAAAAGTCAGTCAAAAGATGATTACCATCAACCTTTTGAAGTTCCAGATTCGATACCTGTATCTAGCCAGGGCATATCTGTGAGCAACTGATTAGAGGTCTACGCCTGTATCCAGCCAGGAAAGCTATCTCGATCAACCTTTTTGAAGTTCCAGATTCGATACCTGTATCTAGCCAGGGCATATCTGTGAGCGACTGATTAGAGGTCTACGCATGTATCCAGCCAGGAAAGCTACCTCGATCAACCTTTTTGAAGTTCCAGATTCGATACCTGTATCTAGCCAGGGCATATCTGTGAGCGATTGATTAGAGGTCTACGCCTGTATCCATCCAGGAAAGCTATCTCGATCAACCTTTTGAAGTTCTAGATTCGATACCTGTATCTAGCCAGGGCATATCTGTGAGCGACTGATTAGAGGTCTACGCCTGTATCCAGCCAGGAAAGCTACCTCGATCCACCTTTTGAAGTTCCAGATTCGATACCTGTATCTAGCCAGGGCATATCTGTGAGCGACTGATTAGAGGTCTACGCATGTATCCAGCCAGGAAAGCTATCTCGATCAACCTTTTTGAAGTTCCAGATTCGATACCTGTATCTAGCCAGGGCTTATCTGTGAGCGACTGATTAGAGGTCTACGCCTGTATCCAGCCAGGAAAGCTATCTCGATCAACCTTTTTGAAGTTCCAGATTCGATACCTGTATCTAGCCAGGGCATATCTGTGAGCGACTGATTAGAGGTCTACGCCTGTATCCAGCCAGGAAAGCTATCTCGATCAACCTTTTGAAGTTCCAGATTCGATACCTGTATCTAGCCAGGGCATATCTGTGAGCGACTGATTAGAGGTCTACGCCTGTATCCAGCCAGGAAAGCTATCTCGATCAACCTTTTGAAGTTCCGGATTCAATACCTGTATCTAGCCAGGGCATATCTGTGAGAGACTGATTAGAGATCTACACTTGTATCCAGCCAGGAAAGCTATCTCGATCAACATTTTGAAGTTCCACATTCGATACCTGTATCTAGCCAGGGCATATCTGTGAGCGACTGATTAGAGGTCTATGCCTGTATCCAGCCAGGAAAGCTATCTCGATCAACTTTTGAAGTTCCAGATTCGATACCTGTATCTAGCCAGGGCATATCTGTGAGCGACTGATTAGAGGTCTACGCCTGTATCCAGCCAGGAAAGCTATCTCGATCAACCTTTTGAAGTTCCAGATTCGATACTTGTATCTAGCCAGGGCATATCTGTGAGCGACTGATTAGAGGTCTACGCCTGTATCCAGCCAGGAAAGCTATCTCGATCAACCTTTTGAAGTTCCAGATTCGATACCTGTATCTAGCCAGGGCATATCTGTGAGCGACTGATTAGAGGTCTACGCCTGTATCCATCCAGGAAAGCTATCTCGATCAACCTTTTGAAGTTCCAGATTCGATACCTTTATCTAGCCAGGGCATATCTGTGAGCGATTGATTATAGATCTATACCTGTAACTAGCCAGGAAGGTATCTGCATGAAGAGTTTGAAGATTAACACCTGTAACAGGCCAGGAAATTATCTTTCTTTCTCAGGTACGCAAGTTCTCGCTAAGGAATCTCTTACGCGATCGACACCCCTGGATGGCATCTTTAAGCCCATCTCCACAACTATCCATTACACCACCAGATGGCATCTATAATCCCATCCTCCTATCCATCATCTTTCCAAATGGCATCTGCAAGCCCATTCCCGACATCACACTGCTGATACCATACTATGCGAGTGCAAATTTCTGGGCACTTTAGTGTTCAATCATCTTCCACCTTCGGATCACGAAAGGCACGCAAGCCAATCTACATCCTCAGGTTTAAGAAGATTGAACAGGGGAAACTGTTGTACCCCAAAATTTTCCCTCCCATATTCTTCAAGATTTGTCAAGAATCATCTTCAAATGGTTCAAGATTTCTCAAGGATTGCACAGTCTAAATACCTCATAAGCCAGTCAAAATTAGGGTTTTGGTTCTGTCAAGGAATTTGAGGTTTTCAATGGCTCAATCAAGTCTCATGTGCCTATATACATCCTCAAGCACCTACATGCCAAGTCTTAAGACTCACAGTGCCAAATTCCACAGTCAAAAGTCCCATTTGATCCACAGTCAACTGCAGGGGCAAAATGGTCATTTTATAGTCAAAAGTCAGAATTTTTGGTCAACATCTTATTTTGAGCTCATAATCATCATTTGATCAAATCTTGATCATGATTCCACAAGAATGGCTCAAAAATCATCAAGATGCAAAAGTTACTATTTTTGGACAGTAGAAAAGTCAACTGTATCTTGACCAGGGCATAAATTTTTCATGGTTCATCATAAAAATCCCATCCAATGCTCATTTTGAAGGGGATGTGATTTCCTACAATCCATCTTCACATTCCAAGTCCAAGAAATTCTCTCACAAAAAGTTATCAATTTCTACATTATAGGTCAATTTCAAAAGTCAACAAAAATGCACTTTAAGTAAAAGACCATAACTTGAGATTGGTAAATCCAAATGACATGGGACCAAAGGCATTGATTAGAGGACTTCAAGACCTTTACAAAATGTCCAAAAACATGGTCATAGGATCAAAATTGAGCAAGTTGTGCATTGGAGAAGTTGGAAACTATTTATGAAATTACAAAAGTCAACTATCCTTAAAACTTTAATTTTTGACAAAAGGGCCCACTTTCTTCCACTTGATTCAGCCTTGTCATGCCACACACGTGTCCCATGATTAATTTCAAGATCAAACATTTATTTTTCTATTTTATTTAATTTTTATTGATTTAATTCATTTTAAATCTATAATAATTCAAATAAAATCTAAAAATCAATGGAATAGTATCTTTATGATTTGAACAACTTTCATATATCATGTGCCAACTAACCAATTCATGCTAGGGCTTTTTTATTCATAAAATATTAGATTTGCTTAAAATTTGGAAAGGTTTTCAGTGGTGGTCAATCAAATCTCCAAACTTCAATGCACAAAGATACAAGCCCAAATTTTGACCTAGACTGATTGCCTTATACATATACAAGGAGCCTAAACCTAATTCACGACCTAAGGATTGCTAAAAACGGCCAAAGAAAATTGCAAAGTTCTTGAAAAAGTGTGAGATCAAGAACGGAGTTGCAAGTGTTTTCAGACAAAAAGGAGCACGTGGCCTTCTTCCTTGCTATCCACTGAAGCTAAGGCGATCATTACCACGTCCAAAGACCCCCTGAACAGCGTTGTAAGTTGTCATGAATGGACCTCTGAACATGGAATCGTGATCCTCTATTCTTGCAATTTTTCTCAAAAGCATTGGCATATTCGTGTTCCTTATTTGATTTCTAACCTAATGGCAATATTCAATTTCGTTTTTAGGCCTTATATGATGATACCTGCGCCTAGGGTTTGTTTGTGTTGTTTTTAGGCATTTTGTTTCCAGGTAAAATTAGAACAAATCATGAGCATGGATGGACTCAGGGGACATGGACGATCATAACCATGGGCTTGGATGGAGTTTTTGCAGCCTAGGGACAATTTTAGGAAGAACCCACGGATCTTCCTGCGGATAAAAATCCGCAGGTAAAAAAACCAGTGATCAACGAAGAAGACGCTGACGCGTCTCCCTCTCATTCGTTCATTTAAAAAACGCGCGTTTTTTTTTGTCCAGGCATTGTTAATGATAACTAATATATTATTTGTTGTGTATATTAATATCAATTGAGGCTTGGTGGTGTAGTGGCAAGGGCGAACAAGCATTGAGCGCTGACCTGGGTTCGAATCCCAGGTCCCCCAAAATATTTGTTTGCATTTTTCTTCATATGATCATGTGCAGGTCTCACAAGAAGGCTCATCATACACCTTACAAATCAGTGCGCCAAGTGGCCTCAAAACTCAGATCCAATGGCCTAGAGTGAATGACCATCATACGCCCAGTCAACGCGTACCATGGAGAAGCCAAAAAGTCAAACCAGGCTTGAGTAGTTGGGCTTCAAAGTTCCAGAAAACACCTTCTAACCTGGCCAGAACCCCCCTGGTTCATTCCTTTTTTCTTTTTATTTTATATTTTCTATTTTATTTATTTAACTATTTTTCTAATTATTATTATTATCACTAAAATTAACATAATCAATTTTTCACAATAAAAATTCAGAAAACTAAAAATGTAATTATTATTATTATTAATTATTAATTTCACCTTAATTCATTATTTTGTAAATAAATACTAATATAACTAATTTAGTTTAATTAGGTTTAAATTTTAACTTTTTTACAATAAATAAAATTAGCCTAGAACTAGGGTTTTGATAATTTTAATTTCTTTTTATTTATTTCATTAAAGACCTAAAAAACTAGAAAATACTTTTTTGTAATTATTTAATTAATTAGTAAATTAGGTTTAATATTAATTAATTGCCAAAAGGACCAAAATTCCATTCTTTTCTCAAAAGGTGTCAAAACCCTAAGGACTTTTCCAATTAAATTTCTTTTTGCGCATATTTATTCTTGATTATTATTTTGATCATATTTATGTATCTGCTCAGAGGATGTAATAGATAATTAGGACTTTTATCGCTTTCTTTATTTTCTCGCAATTTATTTTTCCAAAGGGTTATGTTTTTGGCGATGTAAATACCCGACGCCTTGTAATAGCGTAGATTTACTTTCCGCAATTTATTTTCTGCACAATTATTAACTGTTAACTATGCATGACAAGACTTGCCTGAAAATAAAATCAACCCGTAGCTCACAATGATGCATGTTCAAAGATAATTTAAATGAAACCTGACACACTCGCACATGCCACTCCTAGGGTACGCCTCACTTGGTTGCCTCGAGGTGGTCATTGAGTATAGGGTGTTTTAGAGGTCGCCCTCCTGTCTAAAGATCCAGTTGCCTTGAAACGGTTGCCTCGGATAAAAAAGGATCTAGGACATTAGGGTTATCTCTAAGACATCCTACTATTGCTTTGGTGACCACACATGTCCCTATAATCGAATTGACCCGAATAACTCCAACGACGGTGCTACCTACTTCTCAATAGTGGGATAGTACTGTCTAAAGGACATTTACACAACCTAATTCCTTAGAGTAGGTAGATTTCTCCTGGGTACTTGCTCTCTCAAAACAAAAAAACAACTTTTCGCACCTACACTTTCAAAAAGTTTTCAAACAAACACTTCATACACTCTTGAGGACTGATACAAGAGTTACCTAGAAGTTTTCAAAACAAAATTTTTCAAAACCCACAAACACAAGAAAAGCAAAAAAATTTTGAAAACATAGTGAGCAAGTACCTAAGAGCCCGTGGATAACAACGGATAGAAAGGGTGCTAACACCTTCCCTTTCTATAATCTACCTCCCGAACCGAGAAACATCTCGGAAAGGAATTTTGCTGTGCTTTTGTCCTTTCCTTGTTGGAGAAAATAAAAGACGGTGGAGACTCTTGCTTACCGCGACATTTCGCGAACCAACATTTCAAAAACAGTCAGTTCTATTTCCACCGATCACACCCAGGCTGTGATGAAAGCTGCCATTTCTGTTTGTCCTCACGAACTAGCTGTCCTTTATTGAAAGCAGGCGTTCAATGCTTAATAGATAACAAGGAAATTTTGTTTGAAAAGACTTCTGTTTCACCTATTCCTTATAATGATGTTTCTATCATTACCATTTCTACCAATTCTTCCAGGGTCTCCACCAAAAGACCCGTTATAATTACATCAGTTCTAAAAGAAGCTCCTTTGATAATTACAATGCCTGGACCAGTCCCGTATTCGTCAGACAAAACCATACCATGGAATTATAAAGGGGATGTCTACTACCACAGTATCAAGAAAGATTAGCCAGTTGCCGAAGATTCAAGTTCTGAGAAAGATAACTCCGATATCAGTAATATTGCAAGGACTAGCAAGATTACCCAAAGCGGAAGAACATTCTCTCCATAAATTTCTCCCCCAAAAGCAGTTTTTGGACCCGTAATCATTCCTGTTGTTGTTGCTCTCCGAAGGCTATTCCCAGTCCTACAATAATCTCCACCAATACTCTAACTGACAAAGCTATTATAATCTCTGCTATCACTCCTACTGACATTCGTGCTGACGAGTTAACCAAGACTCAAGGTAAAAGTATTCTGATTGAGCCCGTCCAGACGAAGGAACAATCATTGGCTATCCCTGAGACCTCCCGGAAAGAGATGGAGGAAATTCTAAAGATCATAAAAAGAAGCGACTACGATGTAGTTGAGAAACTAGGGAAAACTCCATCTAAAATATCCATGCTAGCTTTACTAATATGTTCCGAGGCGCATGCAAAATCCCTGGTAAAATTCCTGAAAACTGCCCATGTACCCCAAGAAACATCTGCCGATCAGTTCCAAGACTGCATAGCCAGCTAGACTGTAGATAATGGTCTAGGTTTTTCGGATGCTGATATAACGCTAAGAGGAAGGAAGCATGATGAGGCATTGCACGTCTCAGTTGAATGTAGAGGCATAACCTTGGCTCATGTTTTGGTGGACACTGGCTCATCTCTGAATGTATTTCCTAAAAAGGCTCTTGATAGGCTTGACTATGAGAGATTGACATTGAAACCAAGCAAGATAGTAGTGAGGGCCTTTGACGGCTCAAAAAGGATGGTGCATGGGGAAGTGGATATCCCCATAAAAGTTGGAACCCAAACATTTGATTCAACTTTTTATGTAATGGATATTATGATACGGTGGGAGAACTAACTTGAGGTTTTGCGTTTGTGTTCGCAAATGTTTCGGTTTAGCAAGAGTCGCCACCAACTTTTTATTTTATCCTAAGGAAAGGTCAAAAAGAACCGGAAATACCTTTGAGATGTTTTCTTGGGTTCGGGGAGTAGATTATGAAAAGGGAAGGTGCAAGCACCCTTTTCATCCATGGTTATCCATGGGCTCTTAGTTACTTGTTTAGATCACTTGCTTTTGCTTTTCAATTGTTTGAAATGGTGCTTTGTGTGTGGTTTTGAAAGATGTTTTGAAAAAGGGCCATCGTTGTGGAAACCTTTGTAATGATTCTTGTTCGAATGTATACAAAGGTGTATTTGTCTTTTTGAAAAGATTCCAATGTTTGGAAGTTTGAAAGTTTGTTTTGGGAAATTGTTTTGAAATTGTATGGTGAAGTGTGTTTGAAAATAGCAAGGATGTTTTGCAAGCTTGATCAAGTAACTAAGAGTTGTCTACCCTATTTTACTCAAAGATCTTTCCTATGTTTTTAACCCTTTTGACAGTGTTGTTTTTACCATTGCATTTGGTAAAACAACCTTGTATTAGGATGTTAAACGGGACAGGCGCGGGTCATCATATAGACCATGATAGCAATTGTGTTAGGTATTTTTTAGCAATTTTCCGAGGGACTAGATCATTTTGTATAGGCAACCAAGATAGCGTCATCGAGGGACTATGATCTTTTGTTTTGTTTTTGTTTTGCCAAAATACCCAACATGCATAACATGGCCCATTTTAAGGCAACAAGTGGATGAAAACTCTAGAGGTGCAAGTGTGTATTATGTATTGATTTTCATGCATTTTTGTCTTTGTATTAGGTCAAACTACTTGTTAATTTTGGATTTTCGCATACAAACCCTAATCTCTAATCATGGCATAATTGAAAGCATAAATGCGTAAAATAAATCTACCACTATTACAACATGATTATGGGGGAGGGGGATACAATTTTGAATGGGGATTGTTTGACAAGAAATTAAAACCCTAATTTTACTATTACATCCAAATTGAATCAAATGGCATAAACAACAAATGAATAATATTTAAATAAACAAATTAAATAAATACACAAAATAATATGAATATGCAAAAAAAGGTTTTGTTTATTTTTATGTATGTAAAAATATTTCATGTAAAAAGAAAGAAATAAAAAGATTATCATTTTTTTATTAAGGGTATAACCCTAATTTTTTAAGAATATAAATATATTTATTATATTATTTATATACAATAAAATAAAATAGTGTATATAAAAAAATATATTTAGAAAAAAGTATTTTTTAAGTATAAATAATAATAAAAATAAAAGTATAATATTTTTTATGTTTTTGTTCTAAAGTATCTAATAAAATATATATATATATATATATATATATATATATATATATATATTATATTAAATATGTATAATAAAATAAAATATATACAAAAATAAAAATATATTTAGAACAATATTTTTTTAGTGTGAATAAAGTAATAAAATAAAAATATAACTTATATATTATTTTTAAGTTTTCAATAAATAAAATATATACTAATTAAATTGTTTTCATGTTAGAAAGAAATAAAATAAAATATAAAATAAAAGTAAAAAATTATAAAAATATTTTTTGGGTATTTTTATATTTAGAAAATAAGAAAACAAAATCAAAAATGAAAATAAAATGGAAAAATAC
The DNA here is from genome assembly GCA_948472305.1 of Vicia faba. NCBI lineage: Eukaryota > Viridiplantae > Streptophyta > Magnoliopsida > Fabales > Fabaceae > Vicia > Vicia faba. Next base: position 1,457,989,843 of record OX451735.1, read on the forward strand.
AAAAGTATGAAGAAATGGGCCAGGGGGGTGCAAAAAGTAAAATGGGGGTGTCAATAGTGAGCCAGGACCAAGCCCAGCCCACCACTTCATCTTCAACCTCTGTTCTTCACAAAACGCGTGCGCCTGTACCAATCATGAACATCTTGCATACGAGCTCTATTGCAAAAACACATAACATCAAAGTTGTAGAGCTCTTCAAGACGAATCTAACCATATAAAAAACTAATCCTAACTCTCAAAGACTAGAGAAAATTTCTCAGGCCCTAAAATCTAACCTAATTTTTTCAGTATGTTCATGGACCAAATTCTCTTAGCCTGCTTAATAAAAATTAAAACTGAGCATATGTACAGCTTCATGGCTATGAATACTACATTTCTTATTCATAAACCTAAGTCTAAATGTTCCTAAATAGAGAGATAAGAAGTTGATAAAAACCTGTTTCAACTGACTTCGTGTATGACAATGTGGAGCTTTTCAACAAGGCTTGAGATGTCTGGGAGCTTGCTTGAAATTCTCTTGACCTTCTCCAATACCCTGCTTGCCTTGAATATGCTTGAACAAGCCTACAAAACTCAACCTGAACAAGCTCAAAATGAAAATGGAAATCCTTGTAAATGGAGTTACAGTTGGTGTTTAAGGTTTGGGATAGCTTGGATGAGTTATGTGGAAGATGTTTGAACCAACTTGGGGCAAAACGCACGAGCAAAATGTGAGATAGAACTCAAGTTGCAGATGCTGCCCTGTTTTGCCAATGGAAGGTGATTTTGAGTTATGGGATGTTTGAGGGCCCAAAGGGTCGTGTTTCTGGCTCAAAGGGGTGTGAGAAAGATGTCTCAAATGCTTGCACAAGTTGGTTTTGGCTGATGTTCAAGTTCTAGTGTTTTGGATATCTTTCTTGTATTTTAAGCAAACATGAGAAGTGTTGTCCAACAGGCCTGTACAGGCTATCCATATGCTTGCACAATTTGCCCTTGGCCCCTCCAATTTGTGGATTTGATTTGCTGCATGAGATATGGACCGATGCTCAAGAAATCAGTTTTGACATAAAGCAAGATTTGGCAAAAAATGGAAATGTTACTTTTTCTACTTAGGGATTAATTTTGTGTGCAATGTTCTAATGATCAAAACAATGATTTAGACCAATGGATTTGCATTAAATTATTGAGTGTGGAATGGTTTATAGGCCTGTAATCTAGTGCAAAGCATGCTGACTTGAAATTGCAATTTGTATCAACATGAATATGCCATGGATGAAAAATGAGTTTTTGCCAACTTCAAGCCTTCGATTCTCCCTAACCACAAATGAGTTTGGAGAGTTCTTGGACATTTTGGAAAGCTTGCAACATGCTATAAAATCCTTCTTTGAAATGCAATTTGAGAATCCAAGTGGAACTATGTGAAAAATGGCCATGAAGATAGGTCAAAATCCTGCCTAAACTAGGGCAAAATTTCATTAAGTTAAAAGTTTTAGGGCCCCTTGTTCCAAAAATCATAACTTGAGATCCAAGCTTCTTTTGGGAAAACTTTGTGAATCAAAGTTGTAGACTTTGTGGAGGACTACAACTTTCATGTTGGAAGTTTTGTTTTAATCCAAATGCATCATGGTGAAAATGTTTGACAAAGTTAGGAAAAATTAAGAAAATTTCATAACTTAGAAAAATTCTAAGTTATGAAAATTTTCAACTTTAAACCCTAATTTGCAAAAATGGGTTTCTTGATGAACAAGTTTCATGTTTTGACAATTCTTGATGAAAAATGACCCTTGGCACTTGATTTTGACCAAAAAGTCAAAGTTTGACTTTTCAGTGTACAGTCAAATTTTGATCAGTTGACTAAGAAATTCATCTGTCAATCCAATGCAATTGAGATCTTTTGAACCTTGTGAATAGGTAAAGATGATGCCATTGAGTCCTTTAATCCATAATTGAACCCAATTTTCCATTGGCTAGGTCAAAAATCATAAATTGCCCTTGTGCAGTCAAAACCCTAAAAATGACCATTTTGCCCTTTTGGTGATCTGATCAAATTTCTTATGGAGTTATGGTCCAAACTTGATCAAATGGTTCATATGAGCTTATAAATTTGATGTGGATAAAAAATTGTGAGGTTTGACTATAAATTGGCCACATTTGACTTTTTCCCCAATACAGCTGATTTCCAAGTCAACTGTCCAATTGACTGGTCAAAAATTTAATTCAAGGCTTGAAACTTGGTAGAGGTAATCTTGTAAGTCCAATATGAAGTATGAAATCCATTTTGAGCATTAGAAATCCAAAAATCCCTGTGCAAACTCAAACCTTAATTTAGGTCAACATTGCAAGGAGATGTCTTAGGCAGAGCAAACCCTAGCTTGATCTTGAGTTCAAAGAGCCTTGTGATGAGAAATGTTGATAAAATAAGAGGGAAAATTTTGGGGTACAACAGTTGCCCCTGTTCAATCTTCTTGAACCTGAAGAGTTATATTGGCGAGCTTGGCCTTTCGTGACTCGAAGGTAAAAGAGGATTGGACACTAGAGTGCCCGTAAATTTGCACTCGTAAAAATGTAACTGAGGGAATGGGCTTAAAGATTCCATTTGGAGATGATAGAATCTTGCTGGAGATGGGCTTAAAAGATGCCATCCAAACTTGTTTGTTGAAAATCAGGAGCATGATAGTCAGAATGGTATCCGTATCTGGAACGTATCTGAGTTGTATCTGGATTTGATTCTTGAATGAATATCAGAATGACTGCCGTGTCTGGAGTGTATCTGTATTGTATCCGAAATCTGAAATCTGAATAAGCGGCAGAAAGACATCAGTGTCTGGAGTATCTCTGGGCTGGGGAATAGGTTTGAATGAGTGACAGAATGGCAACCGTGTCTGGAGCGTATCTGGACTGTATCTGAAGTTGAGATATGTATGAGTAGCAGAATGACTTCCGTGTCTGGAATGTATCCATACTGTAACTGGGATCCGGACAGGTGCCAGAATGACTTCCGTGTCTGGAGTGCATCTGATCCTGAAGTTGATTGTTGAATCTGAATGAGAAATAGAATGGCTTCCGTGTCTGGAGCGTATCTAGTCTGTATCCGATTGCTGAAGTTTGAATGAGTAGTAGAATGACCTCTGTATCTGGGGTGTATCCATACTGTATTTGAATAAGAGATCCGAATGAGTAACAAAATGACTTCCATGTCTTGGAGCGTATTCGTACTGTATATGAAATCTTTGAATATTTGTTAAAGGTAGCTTTTAATCTTATCCTGAAAAGGGTAAAATGTTAGCTAAAACACAAAGTTACGTTGCATGATGTGTATGACGCAATAAAATGTGCTTTATTAATGTTTATGATATATGAATGTAATGTATGCGCATGTAAGCTGATTAGTTGTCTTGCTGAGGAAAATATATCCTTGATAACTGGAGATAATGAAATCCTTGATTGCTGCCGGGGAAAATAGATCCTTGATTGCTGTTGGAGATTCAAAATCTTTGATTGTTGAGAATGAGAAATCCTTGTACCAATGTTGGGGATTATCAAGAATTTTGACAACTTCTGCGAGGAATTGAGAATCCTTAATGACTTTCCTAGGGAATAAGGAAAACTCAGATGATCTCTACTAGGGATTTTAAAATTTGGGAGGCTTCAACTGGAGAAATGAGAACAAGAATCTTCGTTCTGTTGGGAAATAACTCTGTGGGGAGAATGTTTATCCTGCTGGGGAAATCAGGAGTTTGGGTCGTATGCCAATCTACCGGGGATTCCTGTTTTGTTGCTTGAGGAGAACTCCGTTGGGGATCGGGAGTTTAGAAACTTAGCTCTGATGGCGATTTTGAAACTTAACTCTGTTGGGGATATGTATTTCAAGGTTCTAGCTTTGTCGAGGATTGGGATGATGTACTGCAGGGGATTTCCTCTGGAACAACCTAAAGACATTTTCCTATACTTTCAACCTATCAGTAATTATCCTTTCTCCTTTCATTTTATTCGTAAGAAGTGATTATATTCAAATGCACATGCTCATTTAATAAATCGTTGGACATTTTCAAATAAAAACACAGGTGTAAAAAGAAAGAAAAGGCAAACAAATTTCTGCACTTCGAAGCATCTTTGTATTAACTTTGGGTAAGTATTTTGTACAAAGGAGACAGACATCCTAGTAAGAGGATGTTGTCATAAAAAATGAGAAAAATTTATACAAAGAAAGATGGCTACGTGTAATAATTCCATGAGGTTTCCATTCTGCTATAGCCTTCGTAACTCTGAGTATCTTGTCCATTCGTTGCTTCGTTCACAGATGATTGGATTGATCAGAAGCCTGGAGGTTATCCGTGAAAAGATTATCCTTAAAGTGATCCGACGAGACATAGTCATACGCTTTAATTCCCTAATTTTTGCCTGAACTGCCCTTTCGGGTTTTCGATTCACCGGGATGCCCACTTTTGCCAAAGTCGCCCTTTCGGGTTTTCAACTTGTCGGGTTGTTTATGCGTAGTATCTTTTGACTATGTCTGCGTTCCCAGGGTGCAACAGGTCATCACCGTACATGGTGGTCAGAATCATTGCCCCACCAGAAAAGATGTTTTTGATCACAAATGGTCCTTCATAAGTAGGAGTCCACTTGCCCCTGAGATCACTTTGCGGCAAGATGATCTGCTTGATTACAAGATCTCCGACTTGATACACCTGACGTCTGACTTTCTTGTTGAAAGCCCTGATCATCCGTTTTTGATACGTATGACCATGACAAACAACAGTAAGTCGTTTCTCGTTGATTAAGTTAAGTTGATCAAGCCGGGTCTGAATTCAATCATCTTCACTTAAACCAACATCCTTCATAATTCTCAAGGAAGGGATCTGAACTTCCATAGGTAAAACAACTTCCATGCCATATACCAAAGAAAAATGGGTTGCCCCGGTTGAAGTACGGGCCGTGGTATGATATATGTGCAGAGCAAACGGTAACATCTCATGCCAATCCTTGTAGGAGACTGTCATCTTTTGAATAATCTTCTTGATATTTTTGTTCGCAGCTTCAACAACACCGTTCATCTTTGGCCGATAGGGAGATGAATTGTGATGTTGAATCTTGAACTACTCGCACAGAGCGGTGATCACAGTATTATTTAGGTTTGTACCATTGTCCGTGATGATCCTGTCGGGGATACCATACCGGCATATGAGGTTTTGCTTAATGAAGCGGGCAATCATATTCTTTGTAACGGAGGCGAAGGAAGCTGCTTCGACCCATTTGGTGAAGTAATCAATAGCCACTAGAATGAAGCGGTGTCCATTGGATGTCGTAGGCTTGATCTCTCCAATCATGTCGATTCCCCACATCGCGAATGGCCAAGGAGCTGTTAGGACATTGAGAGGGACTGGAGGAATATGTACCTTGTAAGCATAGACTTGGCACTTGTGACAAGTATGGGCGTATTGATGACAACCAGCTTCCATGGTAGACCAGTAGTAGCCTGCCCTTAGAATCTTCTTAGCCATCGTATGTCCGCTCAAATGGGTGCCAAATGTGCCACTATGCAATTCAGTCATGATTAGCTCAGCTTCAACCTTGTCCACACAACGAAGTAGAACACAATCATGGCTGTGTTTATATAGGATACCATTGCTCAGAAAGAACTTGGCAACAAATCTCCTTAAGAACTTTTTGTCATTGACTGAAGCTCCTTCAGGGTATTCTCGAGTCTTGAGATACCTTTTGATTTCATGAAACTAGGGTTGTTCCACTACTTCTTCGATATTAATCTCATGATAGTGTGCAGGTTCGTCCATTCGCTCGACGGTGATTTGGGGAGCCTCGTTACCCCAATTAAGTTTAAACATGGAAGACATTGTAGCTAGAGCATCCGCTAGCTGATTTTCTTCTCGCGGGAAGTGCTCGAAGGTAATCTGCTCGAAATGAGGTAACAATGTCAGGACATGTTCTTTGTATGGGATAAGATTAGGATGTTTAGTGTCCCAATCTCCTTTGATTTGACTGATAACCAAAGTTGAGTCCCCAAATACAACCAAAGATTTGATTCCTAGGTCAATCGCAGCTTTGAGACCAAAGATACAAGCTTCATATTCAGCCATGTTGTTGGTGCAGCTGAAGCAGAGTCTAGCAGTGAAAGGTGTATGGCAACCTTCTGGAGAAACAAGTACCGCAACGATACCGTTACCAAGTGCATTTGAAGCACCATCAAAGTACAGGGTCCATCGGGATCCTTGTTCAGGTCCGTCATATGGTCCGTTACCTTCAATGTTGTCCAATGTCATAATGTCCTCGTCAAGGAAGTAGAATTTCCTAGATTGGTAATCTTCGATGGCTTGATGAGCTAGATGGTCAGCTAGTACACTCCCCTTTATAGCTTTTTGGGTTGTGTACTGGATATCATACTCAGTCAGGATCATTTGCCATCTAGTGATTCTTCCGGATAACGCAGGCTTCTCGAAGATGTACTTGATCGGATCCATTTTAGAAATCAGCAAAGTGGTATGTGTCAACATATACTGCCTTAGCCGGCGAGCAGCCCATACCAAAACGCAACAAGTTTTCTCGAGCAGTGAGTAGCGAGTCTCACAGTCGGTAAACTTTTTGCTAAGATAATAAATGGAATGCTCTTTTCGGCCAGACTCGTCATGTTGGCCCAGTACGCACCCCATTGAATTATCCAAAATAGTCAGATACATGATTAACGACCTTCCTTCGACGGGTGGCATCAAGATAGGAGGTTCCAGCAGATACTCCTTGATCTTATCGAAAGCAACTTGACAGTCGTCATTCCATTCAACCACCTGATCTTTCTTCAACAGCTTGAAGATTGGTTCACAGGTAGATGTTAGGTGAGAGATGAACCTTGCAATATAATTTAGGCGTCCCAAGAAACCTCTGACCTCCTTTTTAGTGCGGGGGGAAAGAATTTCTCGTATAGCCTTGACTTTAGCAGGATCAACATCAATGCCTTTGTTGCTGACGATGAATCCCAAGAGCTTACCAGACCTGACTCTGAAAGTGCACTTGCTAGGGTTCAGTCTGAGCTTATATTCCTTTAACCTGACAAACAGCTTTTGCAGATGGTCGAGGTGTTCTTCTTCTATCTGTGAACGGGCTATCATGTCGTCTATGTAGACTTCAATATCATGATGTATCATGTCATGAAACAAAGCTACCATGGCTCGCTGATAGGTTTCCCCGACATTCTTCAGTCCGAACGGCATCACTTTATAGCAGAAGGTACCCCACTGTGTTACAAAAGTAGTCTTCTCCATGTCTTCGGGGGCCATTTTGATCTGGTTGTATCCCAAGAACCCATCCATGAAGGAAAACACTTTATGTTGAGCTGTATTATCGACCAAAATGTCGATGTGTGGTAGTGGAAAATCATCTTTAGGGCTAGCCCTGTTTAAATCTCTGTAGTCCACACACATTCTGACTTTTTCGTCCTTTTTAGGCACGGGCATAATGTTAGCAACCCATTGCGGATAGGAAGTAACAGCCAGAAAGCCAGCATTGAACTGCTTCATCACTTCAGCTTTGATCTTTTTGGACATGTCGGGCCTCATTCGGCGGACTTTCTGTTTGATTGGTGGACAGTCTTCTCTTGTAGGGAGACGGTGAACCACAATATCTGTATCTAGTCCCGACATATCTTTATAGGACCAGGCGAATATCTCAACAAACTCATTCAACAGCTAAACTAAACGCTTTTTGACACCTGGCTCCAGGTTGGCACCCACTTTAACCTCTTTTCTGTCTTCCTCTGTTCCCAAATTGATAGTCTCTAACAACTCTTCATGGGGCAGAATAGCCCTTTCTTCTTGTTGCAAAAGTCTAGCCAACTCTCTAGGCACTTTACAGTCTTCATCACCTTCGTACTCTGCATGATTGACCAAATCTTCAGAGTCACTGAAGGCCAAAGCAGAATAGTCACCCATGGAATCCGGAGTGGATGGGTACCTGCATTTTATGAGTGTGGGTATGTGTAAGGGATAGACATCCTTAAACAAAATAAAATGTAAAAGGAAAGAAAATGAGCACACAAGTTTATAGATGAAAACGTCCATGATTCATTAAAAATGGCATATGAAAATGAAGAATCAAAGCCCTTACAAATGGACCTATATGCCCCGGGTAAGGCACAAGGCAAAAGAGTGTACGAATTGTTTAGAAGTTATTACAGACCAAACAGGAAATGTTCAAAAGATAAATTACTGATTGATGAAAGTAATGGGAACGAAGTCTTTCGCCTCCCAGTTGTTTAGTCCCCCTTCAATGGTTGGAAAGATCCAATCTTCAAAATTGCTTCCTTCTTCATCATCTTCTAAAGCATGAACTCCATGATGAGTGATCTTTAAGGGTGGTCCTCCAGCCCGGGAGCGACGCACAGCTTTCTGGCTAGCAGCAGTGAAACGCAATCCGAACTTGTCTATCTTGTGAGGAAAATCTGGCAGTTGACCCCACACTGTACTTCTTCCTTCCTTGATTACAGCCTCCGCATCTTTAAGGGATGACATCCGGGACACATGCTTGGTAATGATGGGTACATAAGTTATTGTCTTTGCTACCGCAACCTCAAGAGAAACCTCTTCAAAGTGTTGGAAAGGTGTTTCTATGAATTCACCATCTAACTCCATGTAGTGGAAATAGTTAAGGTGGCTTATCATATACTCCTCCTCACCATGAACTGTTATAATCTTACCCTAGACCAGGTATTTGAGCATCTGGTGTAGAGAAGAAGTGACTGCCCCAGCGTTGTGGATCCATGGCCTTCCCAACAAGCATGAATATGAAGGACGGATGTCCATCACATAAAATGTAGAGTTGAAAATTTCTGTTCCCACCTTAATTGGGATATCCACCTCTCCGTGAACCATCCGCTTAGAACCGTCGAAGGCTCTAACAACGATATTACTGGGTTTTAGGGTCAAACCCTCACAGTCTAGCCTGTCCAAAGCTTTCTTTGGTAGAACATTTAGAGATGAACCGGTATCAACCAGAACATGAGCAAGTGTGGTCCCTCTACACTCTAGCGAAACATGCAGCGCATCATTATGCTTTCTTCCCTTAGCGGTTAGATCGGCGTCAGAGAAACCAAGACCATTATCGGCTGTAAGGCTAGCCACGCACTATTGAAACTGATCTGCAGAAGTTTCTTGAGGCACATGCGCCATCTTCAGGAATTTGATCAAGGCTTTGGCATGAGCCTCGGAGCAGAGCAATAGAGCTAACATGGAGATTTTTGAAGGGGTTTGCCCTAGCTGTTCTATGAAATCATAGTCGCTTTTCTTAATTATCTTTAAAATTTCCTCCATTTCCTTTTGGGTGGTCTCGGGGATAACCAAAGCCTGAGCCCTCATCCTGACGGGTGTTTCTTGGATCCCCTTACCTTTATCAGTAGTAACAGTAGAGGGTACAACTTCGGGAGTAACAATTTATTCAATCACTAGACTTCACACAAATATCTTAACAGGCACAGGAGCACTTGAGGGTCCGAAGACTGCCCTTGGAGGAGAAATCTCCGGAGAGAAGATTCTTCCGCTACGAGTTATCTTACTTGTCCTTGCAATATTTCCTATATCAGGAGTTTCTTCATCGAAATTCTCTTCGGCTGATTTGATCTGCTTGACACCATGGTAGAAGATTTCTCCTCCATAATTCCACGGTATCGTCTTGTTGGACTTATATGGGATAGGCCCCGGCATGGTAATCTTCAGCGGTACAAACTTTGGATCAGGTGTAATCTTAACAGGCCTTTTGTAGGTCTTGGAAAGATTGTCGGAAATGGTGATTATAGCAATGTCATTGATTGTAGTAACATGAGTAACAGGAGTAACATGAGTAATAGTATCAATAGGAGTTTTCTGGAAGAGGATCTCTTGAGTATCCATCAGGCGTTGGATGCCTGATTTCAACAGCGGACAGTTGGATTGCAAGGTTAAACAAAAGTAACAATCTTTTTCACAGCCCGGGAAAATCCCGGCTTTCAACAGATTCATCTTGATCATTGGCAATGGAGTCATTAAGTCATCAACAATAGTAACATGAAGATCTTCTACAATGGCATGGACATTATGACCATGTTTTGGCATAGGAGCGGATATCACATTAGGTTTTTCAGGAGCATCAAACTCTACCTCCTTGGCATCTATCAAATCTTGGATCTTGTTTTTAAGGGCCCAACAGTTATTGGTGTCATGCCTCACACTGTCCGAATGATATACACATTTTGCATTTGAATGATAATAGGGAGAAGAGGTATTTGGGTTTTTTGGCGCCTCTTTCAAGTTGGTAAGGTTTAACTTTAACAGATGAGGGAGGACCTGAGCCGGTGTCATATTGATCCGAGTGAATTGTCGTTGTGTCCTTTCCACCCTACTTTGGTTAGCTCTAGGTTGACTGCTTCGAGGTTGAACGGCTGAGGAGTTCTGGATCATCACAGCCCCCACCGTTGGTCGGTGCTCCGTTCTTCCTTGATTTCTATGGGAGTAAACAGCAGAAGCTTCTTTCTTGGCTGGGAAGGTCTTCTTGACAGCAGTGGAAGCAGTTGCATCCTTCTGAATTTTACCACTCTTAATGCCAGCTTTGACCCTTTCACTTGTCAGAATTAATTCGGTGAACCCTGCAGATGAGCTCCCGATCAAGTGATTAAAGAATGGACCCGACAGGGTCCCCAAAAACATGTCAACCAGCTCTCTATCCGACATTGGTGGCTGCACCCTTCCAGCCAAATCATGCCACTTCTGGGCATACTCCTTAAATCCTTCGTTAGAAACCATACCCATACTCTGAAGTTGAGTACGAGTAGGTGCTAAATCTGCGTTGTATTGGTATTGTCGGTAGAAAGTAGCAGCTAAATCCTCCCAGTTATGAACATCAGATCTCTCAAGTTGATAGAACCATTCCAATTGCGTACCCGACAAACTATCTTGAAAAAATTGGACCCACAAATCCTTATCAGAAGAGTGAGGTTGGATCTTTCAGACATAGGACCGCAGATGCATCTTCGGACAGGACAAACCGTCGTATTTGGCAAATGTAGGCACCTTGAACTTGGGGGGAATGACGATCCCAGCAACCAAACCTAGTTCTTCTAAATCCAACCCGGGAACCCTTTGTACTTCCATGGCCGCCAACCGTTCTTCCAGATTTTTATACTTATCGTCTGCAGGGGGATACTACTGCTCTGAGTAATCTTCCTCCTCTTCTTCTTCTTCCTCTTTAGCTTCAGACTCGGAGGGAATTACAACTCCTTTACCTTTACCAACCCCTTCATCAGACGTCGAGGGGAACTCGAGGACCCTTCTAGCCTGGTTCTCAAACCTTCTTCCCATAGTGGCCATACCAGTCATTTTCTTCTTTTTCTCTTTGTATTTTTCCTTCTCTTTCTCTAACAGTGCTTTAAGGTCCTCCTGACCCTTTGCCAAGGTTATGAGGAGTTGTTGGAACTGAGAATTTTGTGCTTGCAGATCTTTGATCGTCTGCTCTATATCCATCTTGCTGAAATAAATAACAGAAAGATAAGGAAACCTGGTGTGAAGACCTGTTTATGCATATGATGAATGATATGTATTTATGTAATGCATTCAAGGATTCATAAATTCAAAGTTGTTGCAAACATAAAAGAACACACGTCATATTAATAAGAAGAAATTTGTTAGTACATAAATGCCCCATGGGCAAAATATTACAAAATTCTTAATGTAAAAAGACATTGCGCATCCTTTTTGGTGCGATGTAAGTGTTGAGAGTCTCCTCTTCGTGAAGTCGGCGGGTAAGTTCCAAAACCTTCTTCTCATTGGCATAAAAGCTGGCTTCAAAAGTATTCCGTTCTTCCTTGAGCTGTATCCAACTCTTTTGCAATTCTTCCAATGATGTTGGCATGTCTGGATACAGGAGGGTGTATGGAACCTCTCCTTCCATGACATGCTCTTTGATCACGGGAATAATGTGGGGGTAAGGCATCATAAGACTCTGGGCACGAGTTTGTACCCACTTGAGATAAGGCTCAAGGGGGATGGAATTCTTGTGTCCCAGTGTCTTACTATCCACTTTGTTGGGCATCCTCCATGCTCGGATAAACCTTTGTCGAAGTCCTTGAGCGTCGTTGTCAAAGTCAAAAACCAAGTCAGGAATCAGCATATCATGAGGGCCATCCCTTCGGGCATACCCAAATTGTCTCAGAGCTAAATAGGGGTTGTAGGTAATGCCTCCCCTAATGCCAAGTAGTGGGACATTAGGGAATTCCCCACACCGATCAATGATGATGACATTTTCTCTGGACCGAGAACACCAATGAACATCAGAATGCGTGAGAGTCATTAACCGTTGTGACCACCTCAAGCCTTGCTCATTCTTCAAGACTGACTGGGGAAGGTGAGAAATAAACCACCTTGCTAGAATAGGAGTACAACACATGAGAACACCTCTTTTCCTCATTGTTCGTGTGTGAAATGAGTGTAGGATATCCCCAAGCAATATAGGCATAGGATTCCGAGATATGAAAATCTTGACAGCATTCACATCTATAAGCTGGTCAGGGTTTGGGAACAAGACCAACCCATAAATGAGGAGTGCTACAATCTCCTCAAAAGCTTGCAAATCTAGAGAATTCCAACAGTCTTGTGCCTTCTCAAACAGAAACTTTGCCAAGAAACCCTTGACACCACTTCTGGTTTCCCAATGAACTTTGATATCAGATGGTTGCAAGTGTAATGCTTTAGCAACATCTTCAAGTTTTGGTTCTCTTTCTGCACCGTTGTAGGGTAGTTGATGGAGAATAGGAATCCTCAGGATTTGAGAGAATTCCTCCAAAGTAGGTACTAGTTGGTAATCAGGAAATGTAAAGCAATGGTGTATTGGGTCAAAGAATTGAACGAGAACTTTCACCATGTCTTCTTCAATGTTGAAATTGACCAAGTTGAGAAGTCTACCATGTCTTTCACTGAAGGGAGAATTCTCTGGAATCTTGGAAGTAAGCTCCTTGAGTTGAGGAGGGATTCTCACAAGGTTGACTTGAATTGTTTTCCTGCGAAGAGATTCCATGGCCTACAAAACAAGAACAAAGATGAAGATTCAAACCCTTGAAATGGTTAGTGGATGTATATAATGCTTCATGATGTTTATTATGTATGCACAAGTATAAGCAAATCACACAAGATCCTAGTTTCAGGCTTGCATGAGGTTTCATAGGTAAGTACCCTCTTGAAGTTAGTTGGCTCAACCTGTCCTATAAATAGTAACCGGGTTCAAAGGAGCTCAATATCACTGGATTATTTTATGTGTTCCTTGTTTCAGTTTGGCCACTTAACTGGCGACCGAAATATTCCAAGAAAACAACCCTCAATGAGTGTAGTATCGAGTATCTACCAACTTCGGACTGCACCAAAGCCGGTCATCTCACTATCCCTAAAAAGGCCAAGATGGTCAAGTAAGGTTCTAAAAGTTCATTAGTGCTTCATGACATTGCTCAGCGGCCCCATATTCTCTTTGATTGACTCAAAGGCTACCGGTACCCACAAATATGTCACACTAATATAGCTATTGCTTCAACCATGTCGGTATACCCCGCATAGTTTCCGTAACGTATTGCTATTTACCTATGAATGTTTCCCAAATCCGGGTAGGAGATTTCAAACCCAAACAATAGGACCCATGTAAAGCAATCAAGGCAAACAAGATAGGCATGCAAAGGTGATATAAACCCTAAGGTTACTCCACTTTCAAATATTCCCCAGCAGAGTCGCCAGTTCTGTGATACGGTGGGAGAACTGACTTGAGGTTTTGCGTTTGTGTTAGCAAATGTTTCGGTTTAGCAAGAGTTGCCATCGACTTTTTATTTTATCCTAAGGAAAGGTCAAAAATCACAGGAAAGACCTTTGAGATGTTTTCTTGGATTCAGGGAGTAGATTATGAAAAGGGAAGGTGCAAGCACCCTTTTCATCCATGGTTATCCATGGGCTCTTAGTTACTTGTTTAGATCACTTGCTTTTGCTTTTCAATTGTTTGAAATGGTGCTTTGTGTGTGGTTTTGAAAGATGTTTTGAAAAAGGGCCATCGTTGTGGCAACCTTTGTAATGATTCTTGTTCGAATGTATACAAAGGTGTATTTGTCTTTTTGAAAAGATTTCAATGTTTGGAAGTTTTAAAGTTTGTTTTGGGAAATTGTATGGTGAAGTGTGTTTGAAAATAGCAAGGATGTTTTGCAAGCTTGATCAAGTAACTAATAGTTGTCTACCCTATTTTACTCAAAGATCTTTCCTATGTTTTTAACCCTTTTGACAATGTTGTTTTTACCATTGCATTTGGTAAAACAACCTTGTATTAGGATGTTAAACGGGACAAGCGCGGGTCATCGTATAGACCATGATAGCAATTGTGTTAGGTATTTTTTAGCAATTTTCTGAGGGACTAGATCATTTTGTATAGGCAACCAAGATAGCGTCATCGAGGGACTATGATCTTTTGTTTTGTTTTTGTTTTGCCAAAATACCCAACATGCATAACATGACCCATTTTAAGGCAACAAGTGGATGAAAACCCTAGAGGTGCAAGTGTGTATTATGTATTGATTTTCATGCATTTTTGTCTTTGTATTAGGTCAAAATACTTGTTAATTTTGGATTTTCGCATACAAACCCTAATCTCTAATCATGGCATAATTAAAAGTGTAAATGCGTAAAATAAATCTACCACTATTACAACATGATTATGGGGGAGGGGGATACAATTTTGAATGGGGATTGTTTGACAAGAAATTAAAACCCTAATTTTACTATTACATCCAAATTGCATCAAATGGCATAAACAACAAATGAATAATATTTAAATAAACAAATTAAATAAATACAAAAAATAATATGAATATGCAAAAAAAAGGTTTTGTTTATTTTTATGTATGTAAAAATATTTAATATAAAAAGAAAGAAATAAAAAGATTATCATTTTTTTATTAAGGGTAAAACCCTAATTTTTTAAGAATATAAATATATTGATTATATTATTTATATACAATAAAATAAAATAGTGTATATAAAAAAATATATTTAGAAAAAAGTATTTTTTAAGTATAAATAATAATAAAAATAAAAGTATAATATTTTTTATGTTTTTGTTCTAAAGTATCTATATATATATATATATATATATATATATATATATATATATATATATATATATATATATATATATATATATATATATATATATATATATATATATATATATATATATATATATATATATATATATATATATATATATATATATATATATATATATATATATATATATATATATATATATATATATATATATATATATATATATATATATATATATATATATATATATATATATATATATATATATATATATTATATTAAATATGTATAATAAAATAAAATATATACAAAAATAAAAATATATTTAGAACAATATTTTTTTAGTGTGAATAAAATAATAAAATAAAAATATAACTTATATATTATTTTTAAGTTTTCAATAAATAAAATATATACTAATTAAATTGTTTTCATGTTAGAAATAAATAAAATGAAATATAAAATAAATGTAAAAAATTATAAAAATATTTTTTGAGTATTTTTATATTTAGAAAATAAGAAAACAAAATCAGAAATGAAAATAAAATGATAAAATACAAAAGTATGAAGAAATGGGCCAGGGGGGTGCAAAAAGTAAAAGGGGGGTGTCAATAGTGAGCCAGGACCAAGCCCAACCCACCACTTCATCTTCAACCTATGTTCTTCACAAAACGCGCGCGCCTGTACCAATCATGAACATCCTGCATACGAGCTCTATTGCAAAAACACATAACATCAAAGTTGTAGAGCTCTTCAAGACGAATCTAACCATATAAAAAACTAATCCTAACTCTCAAAGACCAGAGAGAATTTCTCTGGCCCTAAAATCTAACCTAATTTTTTCAGTATGTTCATGGACCAAATTCTCTTAGCCTGCTTAATAAAAATGAAAACTGAGCATATGTACAGCTTCATGGATATGAATACTACATTTATTTTTCACAAACCTAAGTCTAAATGTTCCTAAATAGAGAGATAGGAAGTTGATAAAAACCTTTTTCAGTTGACTTCGTGTATGACAATGTGGAGCTTTTCAACAAGGCTTGAGATGTCTGAGAGCTTGCTTGAACTTCTCTTGACCTTCTCCAATACCCTGCTTGCCTTGAATATGCTTGATCAAGCCTACAGAACTCAACCTGCACAAGCTCAAAATGAAAATGGCAAACCCTGTAAATGGAGTTACAGTTGGTGTTTAAGGTTTGGGATAGCTTGGATGAGTTATGTGGAAGATGTTTGAACCAACTTGGGGCAAAACGCACGAGCTAAATGTGAGATAGAACTCAAGTTGCAGATGCTGCCCTGTTTTGCCAATGTAAGGTGATTTTGAGTTATGGGATGTTTTAGGGCTCAAAGGGTCGTGTTTCTGGCTCAAAGGGGTGTGAGAAAGATGTCTCAAATGCTTGCACAAGTTGGTTTTGGCTGATGTTCAAGTTCTAGTGTTTTGGATATCTTTCTTGTATTTTAAGCAAACATGAGAAGTGTTGTCCAACAGGCCTGTACATGCTATCCATATGCTTGCACACTTTTCCCTTGGCCCCTCCAATTTGTGGATTTGATTTGCTGCATGAGATATGGACCAATGCTCAAGAAATCAGTTTTGACATAAAGCAAGATTTGGCAAAAAATGGAAATGTTACTTTTTCTACTTAGGGATTAATTTTGTGTGCAATGTTCTAATGATCAAAACAATGCCTTAGACCAATGGATTTGCATTAAATTATTGAGTGTGGAATGGTTTAGAGTCCTGTAATCTAGTGCAAAGCATGCTGACTTGAAATTGTAATTTGTATCAACATGAATATGCCATGGATGAAAAGTGAGTTTTTGCCAACTTCAAGCCTTCGAATCTCCCTAACCACAAATGAGTTTGGAGAGTTCTTGGAAATTTTAGAAATCTTGCAACATGCTCTAAAATCCATCTTTGAAATGCAATTTGAGACTCCAAGTGGAACTATGTGAAAAATGGCCATGAAGATAGGTCAAAATCCTGCCTAAACTAGGGCAAAATTTCACTAAGTTAAAAGTTTTAGGGACCCTTGTTCCAAAAATCATAACTTGAGATCCAAGATTCTTTTGGGAAAACTTTGTGAATCAAAGTTGTAGACTTTGTGGAGGGCTACAAATTTCATGTTGGAAGTTTTGTTTTAATCCAAATGCATCATGGTGAAAATGTTGGACAAAGTTAGGAAAAATTAAACAAATTTCATAACTTAGAAAAATTCTAAGTTATGAAAATTTTCAACTTTAAACCCTAATTTGCAAAAATGGGTTTCTTGATGAACAAGTTTCATGTTTTGACAATTCTTGATGAAAAATGACCCTTGGCACTTGATTTTGACCAAAAAGTCAAAGTTTGACTTTTCACTGTACAATCAAATTTTGATCAGTTGACTGAGAAATTCATCTGTCAATCCAATGCAGTTGAGATCTTTTGAACCTTGTGAATAGGTCAAGATGATGCCATTGAGTCCTTGAATCCATGATTGAACCCAATTTTCCATTGGCTAGGTCAAAAATCAGAAATTGCCCTTGTGCAGTCAAAACCCTAAAAATGACCATTTTGCCCTTTTGGTGATCTGATCAAATTTCTTATGGAGTTGTGGTCCAAACTATATCAAATGGTTCATATGAGCTTTTAAATTTGATGTGGATCAAAAATTGTGAGGTTTGACTATAAATTGGCCACAATTGACTTTTTCCCCAATACAGCTGATTTCTAGGTCAACTGTCCAATTAACTGGTCAAAAATTTGATTCAAGGCTTGAAACTTGGTAGAGGTAATATTGTAAGTCCAATATGAAGTATGAAAGCCATTTTGAGCATTATAAATCCAAAAATCCCTGTGCAAACTCAAACCGTAATTTAGGTCAACATTGCAAGGAGATGTCTTGGGCAGAGCAAACCCTAGCTTGATCTTGAGTTCAAAGAGCCTTGTGATGAGAAATGTTGATAAAATAAGAGGGAAAATTTTGGGGTACAACAGTTTCCCCTGTTCAATCTTCTTGAACCTGAAGAGTTAGATTGGCGAGCTTGGCCTTTCGTGACTCGAAGGTAAAAGAGGATTGGACACTAGAGTGCCCGTAAATTTGCACTCGTCAAAATGTAACTGAGGGAATGGGCTTAAAGATGCCATTTGGAGATGATAGAATCTTGCTGGAGATGGGATTAAAAGATGCCATCCAAACTTGTTTGTTGAAAATCAGGAGCATGATAGTCAGAATGGTATCCGTATCTGGAACGTATCTGAGTTGTATCTGGATTTGATTCTTGAATGAATATCAGAATGACTGCCGTGTCTGGAGTGTACCTGTATTGTATCCGAAATATGAAATCTGAATAGGCGGCAGAAAGACATCCGTGTCTGGAGTATCTCTGGGCTGGTGAATAGGTTTGAATGAGTGATAGAATGGCAACTGTATCTGGATTGTATCTGAAGTTGAGATTTGTATGAGTAGCAGAATGACTTCCGTGTCTGGAATGTATCCATACTGTAACTGGGATCCGGATAGGTGCCAGAATGACTTCCGTGTCTGGAGTGCATCTGATCCCAAAGTTGATAGTTGAATCTGAATGAGAAATAGAATAGCTTCCGTGTCTAGAGCGTATCTAGTCTGTATCCGATTGCTGAAGTCTGAATGAGTAGTAGAATGACCTCCATGTCTGGGATGTATCCATACTGTATCTGAATAAGAGATCCGAATGAGTAACATAATGACTTCCATGTCTTGGAGCGTATCCGTACTGTATCTGAAATCTTTGAATATTTGTTAAAGGTAGCTTTTAATCTTATCCTGAAAAGGGTAAAATGTTAGCTAAAACACAAAGTTACGTTGCATGATGTGTATGACGCAATAAAATGTGCTTTATTAATGTTTATGATATATGAATGTAATGTATGCGCATGTAAGCTGATTAGCTGTCTTGCTGAGGAAAATATATCCTTGATAACTGGAGATAATGAAATCCTTGATTGCTGTCGGGGAAAATAGATCCTTGACTGCTGTTGGAGATTCAAAATCTTTGATTGTTGAGAATGAGAAATCCTTGTACCACTGTTGGGGATTAACAAGAATTTTGACAACTTCTGCGAGGAATTGAGAATCCTTCATGACTTTCCTGGGGAATAAGGAAAACTCTGATGATCTCTACTAGGGAATTAAAAATTTGGGAGGCTTCAACTGGAGAAATGAGAACAAGAATCTTCATTCTGTTGGGAAATAACTCTGTGGGGAGAATGTTTATCCTACTGGGGAAATCAGGAGTTTGGGTCATATTCCAATCTACCGGGGATTCCTGTTTTGTTGTTTGCGGAGAACTCCGCTGGGGATCGGGAGTTTAGAAACTTAGCTCTGATGGCGATTTTGAAACTTAACTCCGCTGGGGATATGTATTTCAAGGTTCTAACTTTGTCGAGGATTGGGATGATGTACTGCAGGGGATTTCTTCTGGAATAGACTAAAGACATTTTCCTATACTTTCAACCTATCAGTAATTATCCTTTCTCCTTTCGTTTTATTCGTAAGCAGTGATTATATTCAAATGCATATGCTCATTTAATAAATCGTTGGACGTTTTCAAATAAAAACACATGTGTAAAAAGAAAGAAAAGGCAAACAAATTTCTGCACTTCGAAGCATCTTTGTATTAACTTTGGGTAAGTATTTTGTACAAAGGAGACAGACATCCTAGTAAGAGGATGTTGTCATAAAAAATGAGAAAAATTTGTACAAAGAAAGATGGCTATGTGTAATAATTCCATGAGGTTTCCATTCTGCTATAGCCTTCGTAACTCTGAGAATCTTGTCCATTCGTTGCTTCGTTCACAGATGATTGGATTGATCAGAAGCCTGGAGGTTGTCCGTGAAGAGATTATCCTTAAAGTGATCCGACGAGACTTAGTCATACGCTTTAATTCCCTAACTTTTGCCTGGACCGCCCTTTCGGGTTTTCAGTCCAACGGGAAACCCTTTTTTGCCCAAGTCTCCCTTTTGGGTTTTCAACTTGCCGGGTGTACAAATTTTTTATTTATCCCTAATTTTTTCCTGAACCGCCCTTTCGGGTTTTTCGATTCACCGAGATGCCCACTTTTTCCCAAGTCGCCCTTTCGGGTTTTCAACTTGTCGGGTCGTTTATGCCTAGTATCTTTTGACTATGTCTGCGTTCGCAGGGTGCAGCAGGTCATCACCGTCCATAGTGGTCAGATTCATTGCCCCATCAGAAAAGATGTTTTTGATCACAAATGGTCCTTCGTAAGTAGGAGTCCACTTGCCCCTAGGATCACTTTGCAGCAAGATGATCCGCTTGATTACAAGATCTCCGACTTGATACACCTGACGTCTGACTTTCTTGTTGAAAGCCCTGATCATCCGTTTTTGATACGTCTGACCATGACAAACAGCAGTAAGTCGTTTCTCGTCGATTAAGTTAAGTTGATCAAGCCGGGTCTGAATCCAATCATCTTCACTTAAACCAACATCCTTCATAATTATCAAGGAAGGGATCTGAACTTCCATAGGTAAAACAACTTCCATGCCATATACCAAAGAAAAAGGGGTTGCCCCGGTTGAAGTACGTGCCGTGATACGATATCTGTGCAGAGCAAACAGTAACATCTCATGCCAGTCCTTGTAGGTGACTGTCATCTTTTGAATAATCTTCTTGATATTTTTGTTTGCAGCTTCAACAACACCGTTCATCTTTGGCCGATAGGGAGATGAATTGTGATGTTGAATCTTGAACTGCTCGCACAAAGCGGTGATCACAGTATTATTCAGGTTTGTACCGTTGTCCGTGATGATCCTGTCGGGGATACCATACCGGCATATGAGGTTTTGCTTAATGAAGTGGGCAACCACATTCTTTGTAACGGAGGCGAAGGAAGCTGCGTCGACCCATTTGGTGAAGTAATCAATAGCCACCAGAATGAAGCGGTGTCCATTGGATGCCGTAGGCTTGATCTCTCCAATCATGTCGATTCCCCACATCGCGAATGGCCAAGAAGCTGTTAGGACATTGAGAGGGACTGGAGGAATATGTACCTTGTCAGCATAGACTTGGCATTTGTGACAAGTACGGGCGTATTGATGACAGTCAGCTTCCATGGTAGACCAGTAGTATCCTGCCCTTAGAATCTTCTTAGCCATCGTATGTCCGCTCAAATGGGTGCCAAATGTGCCACTATGCAATTCAGTCATGATTAGCTCAGCTTCAACCTTGTCCACACAACGAAGTAGAAAATAATCATGGCTGTGTTTATATAGGATACCATTGCTCAGGAAGAACTTGGCAGCAAATCTCCTTAAGAACTTTTTGTCGTTGACTGGAGCTCCTTCAGGGTATTCTCGAGTCTTGAGATACCTTTTGATTTCATGAAACTAGGGTTGTTCCACTACTTCTTCGATATTAATCTCATGACAGTGCACATGTTCGTCCATTCACTCGACGATGATTTGGGGAGCCTCGTTACCCCAATTAAGTTTAAACATGGAATACATTGTAGCTAGAGCATCCGCTAGCTGATTTTCTTCTCGCGGGAAGTGCTCGAAGGTAATCTGCTCGAAATGAGGTAACAATGTCAGGACATGTTCTTTGTATGGGATAAGATTAGGATGTTTAGTGTCCCACTCTCCTTTGAGTTGACTGATAACCAAACCTGAGTCCCCAAATACAACCAAAGATTTGATTCCTAGGTCAATCGCAGCTTTGAGACCAAAGATACAAGCTTTATATTCAGCCATGTTGTTGGTGCAGCTGAAGCAGAGTCTAGCAGTGAAAGGTGTATGGCAACCTTCTGGAGAAATAAGTACCGCACCGATACCGTTACCAAGTGCATTTGAAGCACCATCAAAGTAAAGGGTCCATCAGGATCCTTGTTCAGGTCTGTCATATGGCCCGTTACCTTCAATGTTGTCCAATGTCATAATGTCCTCGTCAGGGAAGTAGAATTTCATGGATTGGTAATCTTCGACGGCTTGATGAGCTAGATGTTCAGCTAGTACACTCGCCTTTATAGCTATTTGGGTTGTGTACTGGATATCATACTCAGTCAGGATCATTTGCCATCTAGTGATTCTTCCGGATAATGCAGGCTTCTCGAAGATGTACTTGATCGAATCCATTTTAGAAATCAGCAAAGTGGTATGTGTCAACATATACTACCTTAGCCGGCGAGCAGCCCATACCAAAGCGCAACAAGTTTTCTTAAGCAGTGAGTAGCGAGTCTCACAGTCGGTAAACTTTTTGCTAAGGTAATAAATGGCATGCTCTTTTCGGCCAGACTCGTCATGTTAGCCCAATACGCACCCCATTGAGTTACCCAAAACAGTCAGATACATGATTAACGACCTTCCTTCAATGGGTGGCATCAAGATAGGAGGTTCCAGCAGATACTCCTTGATCTTATCGAAAGCAACTTGACAGTCGTCATTCCATTCAACCACCTGATCTTTCTTCAACAGCTTGAAGATTGGTTCACAGGTAGATGTTAGGTGAGATATGAACCTTGCAATATAATTTAGGCGTCCCAAGAAACCTCTGACCTCCTTTTTAGTGCGGGGGGCAGGAATTTCTCGTATAGCCTTGACTTTAGCAGGATCAACCTCAATGCCTTTGTTGCTGATGATGAATCCCAAGAGCTTACCAGACCTGACTCCGAAAGTGCACTTGCTAGGGTTCAGTCTGAGCTTATATTCCTTTAACCTGACAAACAGCTTTTGCAGATGGTCGAGGTGTTCTTCTTCTGTCTATGAACGGGCTATCATGTCGTCTACGTAGACTTCAATCTCATGATGTATCATGTCATGAAACAAAGCTACCATGGCTCGATGATAGGTTGCCCCGACATTCTTCAGTCCGAACGACATCACTTTATAGCAGAAGGTACCCCACTTTGTAACAAAAGTAGTCTTCTCCATGTCTTCGGGGGACATTTTGATCTGGTTGTATCCCGAGAACCCATCCATGAAGGAAAACTCTTTATGTTGAGCTGTATTTTCGACCAAAATGTCAATGTGTGGTAGTGGAAAATCATCTTTAGGGCTAGCCCTGTTTAAATCTCTGTAGTCCACACACATTCTGACTTTGTCGTCATTTTTAGGCACGGGCATAATGTTAGCAACCCATTGCGGATCAGAAGTAACATCCAGAAAGCCAGCATTGAACTGCTTCATCACTTCAGCTTTGATCTTTTCGGACATGTCGGGCCTCATTCGACGGACTTTCTGTTTGATTGGTGGACAGTATTCTCTTGTAGGGAGACGGTGAACCATAATATATGTATCTAGTTCCGACATATCTTCATAGGACCAGGCGAAGATCTCAACAAACTCATTCAACAGCTGACCTAAATGCTTTTTGACACTTGGCTCCAGGTTGGCACCCACTTTAACCTCTTTTCTGTCTTCCTCTATTCCCAAATTGATAGTCTCTAACAACTCTTCATGGGGCAGAATAGCCCTTTCTTCTTGTTGCAAAAGTCTAGCCAACTCTCCAGGCACTTCACACAGTCCCAAAAGTCTACCCAACTCTCTAGCCAACTCTAGCCAACTGTCCACCAATCAAACAGAAAGTCCGCCGAATGAGGCCCGACATGTCCGAAAAGATCAAAGCTGAAGTGATGAAGAAATTCAATGCTGGCTTTCTGGCTGTTACTTCCTATCGGCAATGGGTTGCTAACATTGTGCCCATGCCTAAAAAGGACGACAAAGTCAGAATGTGTATGGACTACAGAGATTTAAACAGGGATAACCCTAAAGATGATTTTCCACTACCACACATCGATATTTTGGTCGACAATACAACTCAACATAAAGTGTTTTCCTTCATGGATGGATTCTCGGGATACAACCAGATCAAAATGCTCCCCGAAGACATGGAGAAGACTACTTTTGTTACACAGTGGGGTACCTTCTGCTATAAAGTGATGCCGTTTGGACTGAAGAATGTCGGGGCAACCTATCAGCGAGCCATGGTAGCTTTGTTTCATGACATGATACATCATGAGATTGAAGTCTACGTAGACGACATGATAGCCCGTTCGCAGACAGAAGAAGAACACCTCGACCATCTGCAAAAATTGTTTGTCAGGTTAAAGGAATATAAGCTCAGACTGAACCCTAGCAAGTTCACTTTCAGAGTCAAGTCTGGTAAGCTCTTGGGATTCATTGTCAGCAACAAAGGCATTGATGTTGATCCTGCTAAAGTCAAGGCTATACGAGAAATGCCTTCCCCCCACACTAAAAAGGAGGTCAGAGGTTTCTTGGGACGCCTAAATTATATTGCAAGGTTCATTTCTCACCTAACAGCTACCTGTGAACCAATCTTCAAACTATTGAAGAAATATCAAGTAGTCAAATGGAATGATGAATGCCAAACTGCTTTCGACAAGATCAAAGAGTACCTGCAAGAGCCTCCTGTTTTGATGCCACCAGTCGAGGGAAGACCGTTGAATATGTATCTGACCGTGTTGGAAAATTTAATGGGGTGTGTGCTGGGGCAGCATGACGAGTCTGGCTGAAAAGAGCACGCTATTTATTACCTGAGCAAAAAGTTTACCGACTGTGAAACAAGATATTCATTGCTCGAGAAAACTTGCTGCGCTCTGGAATGGGCTGCTCACCGGCTAAGACAGTATATGCTGACTCATACTACCCTGTTGATATCTAAAAGGGATCTACTAAAATATATCTTCGAGAAACCTGCACTCTCTGGGAGAATAGCGAGATGGCAAATGATCCTAACAGAATATGACATACAATATACTACCCAAAAAGCAATAAAGGGCAGTGTACTAGCTAATCACCTTGCTAACCAAGCTGTAGAAGACTACCAGTCTATGAAGTTCGAATTCCCAGACGAGGACATCATGATGGTAAACGACTACGAAGAATTTAGACCATATGACGGACCTGAACAAGGATCTCGATGGACCCTGGTTTTTGATGGGGCATCTAACGCACTCGACAATGGCATTGGTGTAGTAGTCATATCTCCTAAAGGGTGACATACTCCATTTACTGCAAGACTCTGCTTCAATTGTACAAATAACATGGCAGAATACGAAGCGTGCATCTTTGGTCTCAAAGCTGCCATAGACTTGGGGATCAAATCTTTGAATGTATTCAGAGATTCAGCTTTGGTTATTAGCCAGATCAAAGGGGAATGGGACACCAAACACTCTAACCTTATCCCTTACAAAGAACATGTTTTGATATTGCTTCCACATTTTGAGAAGATTACCTTCGAGCACTTCCCGCGAGAAGAAAATCAGCTAGCCGACGCACTAGCCACAATGTCATCTATGTTTAAACTTAAATGGGATAATGAGGCTCCCCAGATCACCATTGAACGAAGGGATGAACCAGCACACTGTCACGAGATTAATACTGAATAAGCAGTGGACCAGCCTTGGTTTCACGAAGTCAAGAGGTATCTCGAAACCCAAGAATATCCAGAAAGAGCTTCAGTCAATGATAATAAGTTCTTAAGGAGATTCTCTGCTAAATTCTTCCTTAGTAATGGAATTCTTTACAAACGCAACCATGACTCCGTATTACTTCGGTGTGTAGACAAGGTTGAAGCTGAAAGGATCATGGCTGAATTACATGAAGACACTTTTGGCACCCATTCCAGTGGGCATACGATGGCAAAGAAAATCCTACGGGCAGGCTATTACTGGTCTACCATGGAAGCAGATTGCTATCAACACTCTCGAACTTGCCATAAGTGTCAGATCTATGCTGACAAGGTGCACGTACCTCCGGTTCCTCTGAATGTCTTGACAGCTCCTTGGACATTTGCTATGTGGGGGATTGATATGATTGGAGAAATCAAGCCAACAACATCTAATGGACACCTCTTCATCTTAGCGGCCATTGATTATTTTACAAAGTGGGTGGAGGCAGCTTCCTTCGCTTCCGTTACCAAGAACGTTGTCACCCAGTTCATCAAGCAGAATCTCATATGTCGTTACAGTATCCCGGAGAAGATCATTACAGAAAATGGTAAAAACTTGAATAATACTATGATCACCTCCCTGTGCAAGCAATTCAAGATCCAGCATCATAATTCTTCCCCTTACCGGCTGAAGATGAATGGTGTTGTCGAAGCCGCGAATAAGAACATTAAAAAGATCATACAGAAGATGACGGTCACATACAAAGACTGGCATGAGATGCTACCATCTGCTCTCCACGGGTATCGTACCACAACTCGTACGTCAACCGGGGAAACACCCTATTCTCTGGTATACGGCATGGAGGCTGTCTTGCCTATTAAGGTCCAGATCCCCTCTCTGAGAATTATGAAGGATGCATGGCTGAATGAAGAAGATTGGATCCAGACTCGACTTGATCAATTAAACTTGATTGATGAGAAAAGGCTTGCTGCTGTCTGCCATGGTCAAATGTATAAAAAACAGATGGTCAAGGCTTTCAACAAAAAGGTCAGTTGCCAAGTGTATCAAGTTGGGGATCTGGTGATCAAATGTATCCTACTTCCGCAAGGTGACCCTAGGGGAAATGGACTCCTACATACGGAGGACCATTTATAATCAAAAAAAATTTCTCTGGTGGAGCAATGATCTTGACCACCATGGATGGTGACGACTTGCCGCACCCTGCGAACGCTGACATAGTCAAAAGATGCTACGCATAAGAGACCCGCTAGGTTGACACACCTGGGAAAAACAAGGGCATCCCGGCGAACCAAAAGGTTCGGGCAAAAATTAGGGATAAAACAAAAAATCTATACACCCGGTAAGTTGAAAACCCGAAAGGGTGACTTGGGCAAAAAAGGGTTTCCCGGTGGACTGAAAACCCGAAAGGGTGGTCCAGGCAAAAGTTAGGGAATTAAAGCGTATGACTATGTCCAGTCAGATCACCTTACAGACAACCTTTGGCTTCAACTGGCAAACTCAGAGTTTCTGATCAATTCAATCATCTTCAATCGAGGCAACAAATAGACAAGATGCTCAGAGATATGAAGGCTATAGTAGAATGGGAACCCCGTGGAATTATTGCACATAGCTATCTTTTCTTTGTATCAAAATTTTCATTTTTTATGACAGAATTCTCTTACTAGAATGTTTGTCTCATTGTACAAAAATACTTACTCAAAGTCAATACAAAGATATCCCTTTGAAAGTGCAAAAACTATCTGTTTTTCTTTACGCTTGTGTTTTGTTTACAAAAACGTCTAACTATTCATTTTTGAACATATGCATTTGAATATAATTACTGTTTACAAATAAACAAAATAGAAAGACAATCACTGATGTCTTTAAGAGGTAGGGAAATATCTCTATGCCATTTCCATAATCCCCCAAAGTGTGCAGTTTAGTCCCCAGCAGAATAGAGCTTCTAGTTATCAGTCCCCAGTAGAAGTCGTCAAATTTCTCAAGATTCCCCAATAGGATTTTACAAGCAGTACACGACATCTCCCTTACAACAGAGTCTTTTCCTCCAAGTAGAAATTCATCAACACTTAGACTTCACAACATGAAGACTTATACTCCATATCCTCAGTAACAGTCAGAGATTTATTTTCCCCAATCCAACAACAGTGTGGCAGATTAGCTTGCATACGCCTACATTGCATCCATATATCATAAACATTGATAACACAAATGCATTATACCATGCATTTCATACAACATGAATTTGCATTTTTGCTAACATTTTACCCTTTTCAGGATAAGGTTAACAGCTACCATTGACATTGTTCAAAATTTTCAGATACAGTTCAGATACGCTCCATACACGGATGCCATGCTGATACTCATTCATATTCAACTTCTCAGATACAGTTCAGATACACTCCAGATAACGAATGTCATTCTGATACACATTTAATTCTCAACTTCCAGATACAGTTCAGATACTCTCTAAACACGGAGGCCATTCTGATACTCATTTAGATTCATCTCTCAGATACAGTACAAATACGCTTCAGACACGGAGGCCATTATGATACTCATTCAGATTCATCTCTCAGATACAGTTCAGATACGCTCTAGACACGGATTGCATCCTGATACTCATTCAGATTCGATCTTAAGATACAGTTCAGATACGCTCCATACACGGATGCCATCCTGAAACTCATTCAGATTCAGCTCTCAGATACAGTTCAGATACACTCCAGACACGGATGCCATCCTGATACTCATTCAGATTCCATGTTCAGATATAGTTCAGATACGCTCCAGACACGG
Source organism: Vicia faba (assembly GCA_948472305.1). Lineage (NCBI taxonomy): Eukaryota > Viridiplantae > Streptophyta > Magnoliopsida > Fabales > Fabaceae > Vicia > Vicia faba. Next base: position 1,458,018,133 of record OX451735.1, read on the forward strand.
AGGCCATCCTGAAACTCATTCAACTTTCAGATACAGTTTAGATACGCTCCAAACACGGATTCCATTCTGATACTCATTCAAAATCAACTTTGAGATACAGTTCAGATACAGAGGCCATTCTGATACTCATTCAGATTCTCTTTTAGATTCAGCAATCACTTTTGGATGGCATCTACAAGCCCATCTACAATAACTTTCTATCACCTCTCCAAATGGCATATTTAAGCCCATTCCCTCTACCATCACACCGCTGAGTGCAAATTTCTAGGCACTCTAGTGTCCAATCATCTTCCACCTTCGAGTCACGAATGGCAAAACATGCCTATCTAACTCTCCAGGCTTAAGAAGATTGAACAAGGGCAGATGTTGTACCAAAACTTTTCCCTCTCACTTATCAAGAATTTACTCACAAGATCTCCTTTGACTCAAGACTGCACTAGGGTTGATCAGCTCAAGACATCTCCTTAAGCACTGATGACCAAAAATTGGGTTTGAGTTTGCACAAGGATTTTTGAACTTCTAATTCCCCATATTACTTTCATGGATAATTATGGACCCCCAAGATTACTTATGTCAAGTTTCAAGCCTTGGATCACACTTTTGATCAGTCAATTGAGCAGTTGACCTAAAAATTAGCTATATTGGGGAAAAAGTCAACTATGGTCAATTCACAGTCAAACTTCATAATTTTTGGTCCACATCAACATTTTAAACTAATGTGTATCATTTGATCAAGTTTGGACCACAACTGCTCAAGAAATTTGATCAAATCTCCAAAAGGGCAAAATGATCAAAATTAGGATTTTGACTGGGAAAGGGCAACTTCTGATTTTTGAACTAGCAAATGGTCAATTGGTTTAAGGAATGATATCAAGAGTCCAATTGCATCATTTTAACCTAATGACATGGTTCAAAACATTGCAAGTCCATTGGATTGACAGATGAATTTTTCAGTCAACTGATCAAAAGTCAACAGTATACTAAAAAGTTAAACTTTGACTTTTTGGTCAAATTCAAGTACCAAAGATCACAATTCATAAAAACATGTCAAAATATGAAAATTGTTCATTAAGAAATCAAGAATTCAAGATTTCATCTTGAAATGTTAACATTTCTTAACTTAGAAATTTTTCTAAGTATGGAAAATTTCTTATTTTTTCATAACTTTGAGCCAAATTTTCACCATGATGCAAGATGATTCAAGATAAACTTCCAACATGAAAGTTGTAGATATAAATGAAATCTATAACTTTTCTTGACATAACTTCTTCCAAAAATTATTGTATCTAAAGTTACAATTTTATGAACATAGGGTCATGAAACAAAACACTTAGTGAAATTTTGCCCTAATTTGGACAGGATTTTGACCTAACTACATGACACTTTTTCACATAGTTCCAAGGGGAATATTCAAAAGCAATTCAAAGAGGGGTTGTAGAGAATGTTACAATCTTTCCAAAATGTCCAAGAACTCCTTGAGATCATTCTTGAGTATGGAGAATCAAAGAGATGAAGTTAGGATTTTGTCACTTAATTTACAAGCCATTTTGTGATGAACAAAAAGTCAATTTCAAACCTATGCTGCACAATATTGTTTTGCAGGCCTCTAAACCTCAAGATCTATCCATAGTCAGAATATTACACTTGCTTTTGAGCTATTAACCAAGTGTTCCAAGCATTGTCCAAGCCAATTTTCCATTTTAGGAAGAAAGTTACCATTCCATTCTTGAAAAGTTGCTTTAATCACAAAGTCAACTTGTCTTGAGCTTCTAACTTATTCTTTCTGCAAACACAACCCCTATAAACCAAAATCAATGTGTCTAAGGTATCAAGAAGCTAAGAACATGCTTGTATAATACTTGAGATTTGTCACTTCACTTTTCTTAAAAAAGAAAGTTATAGAGCCATAACCCTATAACTCAGAAACCTTGAGTGATTTTGTGCTTTAATATTTTACATACATATTAAAAAGTTAATTGCAACACAACATACATTTGGACAAGCCCTAAAACACTCCCAAGCGCCTTGCTGCACAGAACTGCCTAAACTTGACAGTTTTGAGCAAAAACTCACCATCTTCATTTCCACTCGTGCGTTTTGAAAACTAATCATCCAAACACCTTCCATACATCATATCAAAGTGATCCAGACCCTCATTTCCTAATTGTAACTCTTCCATTATCATCCACCATTTTCATAACTGAAGCTTGCAACTTGACTTGAGTAGGGAGTTCCAGCCATCCTCAAATCAAAGTAGGAGTTGGAACACATTCAAGGAGGTCCAGACAAGCTATAGAAATCATCAAGCCATCACAAAGGTTGCTCAAACTCCATACACGACTCCATCTGTAAGAGGTAAGTTTTCAAACTTCTATCTCTTCATACAGGCATCATTTGAGTTTGATTTGTGAAAATAAAATGTAGATACCATTGCCACGAAGCTGTACATATCCATAGTATACATTTATATGGCCTGAGCTTATAGAATTTTAGGGTTGAAGTTTTCTGAAATTTTTAGGTTTTGAATTAGGGATAGAAAAATTCTCATTCATATTTGATTGTTAGCTTAAGTTGTTTATATGGTTGGATTCGTGGAAAAAAATGCCACAACTTTCATGTTTGAACTTTTCATTTTTGTTGAGAGATGAAGAAGATACAGGTCCTTTGGCTGGAGGTTGAAGATGAAGTGTAATCAGGGTGCATTTTATGTTATGTAATTATTGTTTCAGTTATACTAACGGATGTACAGCCACCCCAGTGGTAAGGCAACGCGCGTTATTGGTAGAGGTCATGGGTTCGAACCTCAATGCTGCCTTTTTGCTTTTGTTTTACATTTTTGGTCATTTTTCTTTTTTTTTTTTTACTTCAACAAATAGGCGCTGGGCCTTTTGGGCTTAGCTTTTGTTTTTTTTTTGTTTTTTTTGCTTACTAACCCCCTGCAGGCTTTTGACACCCCTGGCCCATTTATTTTATATTCCATTTTATTTTCTTAAATATATTTTTTAAAATACTAAAAAAATCATAAAAATACAAAAAAATAATAGATTTATATTTAATTTAGTTTATTTATTTTTCTCACAAAAATATATTTGACCACACTTTAATTTTACTAATTATTATTATAAATTTAATTGAAACTAGGATATTATTTATTTTCTTTTACACCAATTAAAATATATTATTTTAATACCAAAAAGACTAAAAATATTTTATAATGCTATAAATATTTTCAAGATAAAAAATACCAAAAAAAAAACTTTTCTTAAACTTATTTTCTTTTGATTAATTAATAAAATTAGGATTTTCATCTAAAATCTTTTCTCAATAATTTCAAACTTAATAAATTTTTTTCTTTATTTTATTAGGTTAAGGTAAAATTCCCTTTTCATGAAACATCTAACAAAATATCCATTTTCTTCACATTTACCTTCTTGCATATTTAATTCATCTTGTACATTATTTATTTCAATTCTTATATAAATTCAATTTGGTTGTAATAGACTAATTAGGGTTTAATTTCTTGCAATCCCCATTTGTAATTTGTACACGCCCTCCCACAAATGTTGTAATAGCGCAGTAACTTAAATTTCGCAATTTATCGCTTTTATATAACATGCTTGTAATTAGGGTTTGTATGGAAAGACTAAAACCAATACTTAGAAAACCCTAATTCAAGACAATAATAATCATGAAAACAATACATTTGCACACAAACACCCCTAGGGTTATTCCACTTGGTTGCCTTATATAAAATGGCCATATTACGCATGTAAGGTATCTTAGCAAAAACAAGCAAATACAAGATCATGGTCCCTCGATGACGCTATCTAAGTTGCCTTACAAATGATCTTAGTCCCTCAAAAAGTATGCTAAGATACTTTGCAACATTGCTAATCTTGGTTATACGATGACCCACGCCCGCCCCGTTTACATCCAAAGATAGGGTTGCTTACCAAATCAACAGTACGACAACAATGTCAAAGGAAAGGAAAATGAACAAGAAAGACATTTGAGTAGGTAGATTGCTCCTAATTACTTGCTCCATTTCAAAACAAACATCCTTGCTATTTTCAAAACAAACACATACACTTTCAAACATCTCACAAAATTGAAAACATTTTCAAAAGATAAAACATCTTTGTATGCATTATTACAAACAAGAATCATTACAAAGATTTCCTAAACAATGACCTCTTTACAAAATACTTTCAAAAACCACATCAAGCACAATTTCAAACAAAAAAGCAAGTGATCTAGCAAGTAACTAAGAGTCCACGGAAAACCATGGATGAAAAGGGTACTAATACCTTCCCTTTTCATAATCTACCCCCCGAACTCAAGAAACAATCTCAAAGGTCTTTCCTGTGCTTTTTCACCTTTCCTTTTGGATAAAAGAAAAGTCGGTGGCGACTCTTGCTAACCGCAACATTTGCGATCAAATGAAAAACTTTCAAGTCAGTTCTCCCACCGTATCACAATTTCCAACTCCGACTCGCGATTCAAAACATTCCAACAACTTCAACAACTTTTACAATCACTCACAAGGATCCCACAACATGGTCTACAAAAATTTGTCACTCTATCACCGTTCAAACGTCGACATATTATGCAAGGGCTACCCAAACCGACAACTTCACAGTCCACCAATAGTGATGAAACATCGCAACTTTCTAATTTTCATATTCTAAAAATAATCCTTGTTACTTGACAATCACCTTCAGATACATCAGGGATTTACACTCTAATCGTCTATCAACAACCGTTACATTGCTCCTCATCCTTCGAGAAGTAAACGTCAATAATGTCTGATCATCCTCCCTCAAGACGCTCCAACTTGATTAACAAATAAAATCTTGAATCCATGTCACCTTCAGATTCGGGAAACAACAAAACTTCAATAATACTTGCACTGTCGCCCTCAACAACATACTAAACTAATATCTTAAAACCAAAATATATCCGTGAAGCAAAGCTTCTCCCTCACTTATCTTCAAACCAACTCCTGCATATAATCGAGTGGAAAAGAAAACAAGTATCGACAATGTGTCGCACACATGTCACATAATAAGAAATAACACATCGATAATATTCAAGTGTCACACTACTCTACTGACTCAACAACTTGGTCGGACATACCGACCTACTCTAATACCACTAATGTAACACCCCATTTCTACCCGGTGAATATTAATAAAATCAGAGTTATAAAGTTTCGACATATAAATAGGATGCTACACTTTCAACTTAGTACAACGATATTTAATCGCATATAAAATAGATACATAACACTTAAATCATCAGATGAACACATAACAACAATTTTAGTCTTTAAAACAAAACAAATTTATTACTTAAGCAGCGGAATCAAAATTTTAAACTTAAATGACATAACATCTTTGTCCAACTGAAAACAACTTCAAAACAACAAGGTACTTAATAGAGTCAACTTAAAATTCAGCAATGGAAGTAAAATTAACAATAAAGCAACAAGTGTTCATCCCCCCGAGTGTTATGTATCAGAGCAACAACAGTGACTCGAACTACTGAAGGTAAATGACCTTCATTCTGGATTACTTGCGCATTACCAACATAGGGGTAACATTCTAACAGAAGGGGTGAGATATCAAGCAATATAATAGAATGTATGATAAATAATATGTTAGAATCAGTTCATATAACGATCACCACTTCACAGCTTTTTAATAACATTCAACACAACTAATTCTTCCATACAACAACTCAGGATGCAACATGAAATGCGACTTGATTTTTATGCACATGCATGTGGTACCAACGGAGAAAAACTCCCAACTTAATAACTTTCCAATCAATAGAGGCATTAACAAGGAATAAGCCTTCAACTTAATATTTTTCCAATTCAGGCCAACTTGACGAGCATCAGCTCCAACTTGATATGCAATGTATGCGACACAACATGAATGTAGCAACAACAACAACAAACAACTCAACATAAATCAATGTTGGCGATAAGCCTATAACATCAACAACAATTCAATATAAACTCAACATAATTCAACTTTGGCCATAAGTCTACAACTTATCTGCCAATAATTAGAGGCATTTCAACAACATCAGTATATCCTACAACTTCGCATCGTCAACAATATTGGCATTACAATAACATAGTAAAATTCATAAATACAATCGAAACCCATTGCAATAACACTACATAATTATTCAGATATATGTCTATATTCGACTATTAGACGTTCTGTGATAATTCCTCTAATATTAACCTGTTGTAATTATTATATAAGCTAGTACTTCTATCAACAACTTCTACTACTGCTAGTGCTAATAATTAATTCTCTACTGTTGTTTTATTGCTAATAGCTTTCTGTTAATATTTCACAATTAACTCCTACTGTCAACTTATTCCTATTACATATACTATGCTATTATATTGTTAATAGTTTTTCGATAAGGTTCCTACAATTACATCCTACTACTATGAATTATCTCTGCTATTGTTTTACTGTTAATAGCCTACAAATTGGTTTTAGCCAATAAATACAGGCAACACAACAAAATTCACCACTATCTGCAACTTTGCAATTAACAACAACATCATCACAACAACTTAATAATTGTCCCTGCTAAGCCTTTTGACTCAGCCATCTATTAATCCTACCTGCTATATATGTTAATCTACAATTTTTTTTACTTTGGTAACCAACAAATAGTCTCTGCTATTATTTACTGATTATGTTACTTATTATCGTTAACTCTGCTACTTAATTAAACTTGTTTCTATTACACATTTACTATTCGCTAATAATTAGAACTAATAAAGTAACAGGTCCAGAAACAGACAGAACTACTGGAAAATAGAGTTTTAGGGACGTGCCCCCTCGTCACACCTAGGGTGCCCCTTGGCAGAATAATCTCTATGTCATGCCGGTCGGCATGCTCGTATTCCCCTTAGCATGCTCCTTCACCTTGTGTCGTCCGGCATAACACTTATGCCCCCCCGACACACTGTGTTTCTCACGCAGTTTCTTCACAGACTTACTAATTCAAACACAGAATTGTCTAACTCTTCCTTCAATTATCAATATTATCACAACAAATGACACAACACAATATTACATCGACATAGAAACATAACAACTATATCAGCGATATTATAATTTCCAACAACAGATAGTTAATTCTGCAAATAATTTAGGAACATCCTCAACATGATAACATATAATTTCAGAAACAATAACAACAATCATACGCATAACAACATTACAGCAACCCAATTCCTACGTACTATTTATCACAATTCCTATTATAGAGTCAGAACCCCGCCCTTACCTTTGATTGAAGGTCTCTCTAAAATTATCCGATCGAATCTAGCTTTGCCTCTTTTCCTTGTTCCTTTTCTCTGCCACTTCCTACGTTACTGCTCAAAGACTTCTTAATCTTTCTAATTAACCTAATTTTCTATTATTTTAACTAAACCCAATAATAATATTATTATTCCTAATGGGCTTAACAACACACCCTCTATATTTCTACTTCCAACCATTAAAATTAGGCCCAACATATTTATTCTACTATTATTTTATACTTTCTAATATTATTTATTAATATTATTAATCAACTTAATTTAACTGACTAATAACGACACCGCAAATTATACCGACATATAAAACATATCAACAAATAATTTGAAAATAATTTAATTAAATCAACGGGCGTTACATATGGTCTCAAAAATAAGATTATCCCGCACTTGCACATCATCCATCGAAATCACATGAGACGGATCTGAAATATACTTTCGGAGTTGCAACACATGGAACAAATTATGCAAATTCGACATATTAGATGGCAAGGCCACCCTATATGAAACATCCCCCACCTTCTCAGTGATACATGCTGATAAACCGAGGATTAAGCTTTCTCGATTTCAAAGCGCGTCCAACACTGGTCACTGGAGTAACCCTCAAGAATACATGGTCTCCTTGTTTAAAATCAAGATCCTTCATTCTCTTATCATGGTAACTCTTTTATATACTCTGTGAAGTCTTCATCTTATCTCGAATTAACTTCACTTTTTTGTAGTCTGCCCAACAATTTTAGGTCCAAGCACTACACTACCACCACAAAGGCGTTCGTCACATCCAACCATACAATGCCTCAAAAGGTGTCATCCCAATACTAGAATGAAAACTAATATTATAAGTTAACTTTATCAGTGGAAGATAAATATCCCATGTACCTCACTTCTCAAGAACACAAGCTCTCAACAAATCCTTCAATGACTGAATAGTCCTCTCTGTCTAACCATTTGTTTATGGATGATACGCAGAACTGAATCTCAGCTTAGAGTCTAATGCATCCTACAAATTCTTCCAAAATCCAGAAGTAAATCTCGGATCTCTATCTGAAACTATACTCGACGGAACCCCATGAAGCTTCACAATCACGCAAATGTAAATCTCCGCCAACTTCGATACAGGAAAACTGATATTAATAGGAATAAAATGAGCCGATTTCATCAGCCTATCAATGATAACCCAAATCATATCATGCCCTCTTAGAGTACTTGGAAACCCCATTGCAAAGTCCATCAATATACTATCCCATTTCCACTCCGGAACATCTAGCGGTTTCATCAATCCTACAGGTTTCTAATGTTCGACTTTCGACTTCTGACAAGTCAAGCATGCCTATACAAACCATGCCACATCACGTTTCAATCCAGGCCACCAAAATAACTTCTTCAAGTCTTGATACATTTAAGTAGCTCCTAGATGAATACTAAAACTGCTTCTATGACTTTCTTCCAAAATCATCTTTTTTAACTCAGAGTCATCAAGAATAAAAATTCTGTCACAAAATCTCAACACACCTTGCACGTCCAGTTAAAATCATTGTCTTCAGACTGATTATTCCTAGCCATCACATCTACCAAATTTAAATCTAATTTCCGAGCTTCTCTAATACTACCCAGAAAATTGTTGTTAATCTTGAACATACCCAACATCACACTCTACGGTGTCAACTCACAGACCAAGCTCATATCTCTGAATTGCTCAATCAATTCTTGTTCTCTAACCATCATAGCATACATATGCAAAAAATTTCAACTCAAGGCATCTGCCACAACATTAGCTTTACTTGGATGGTAATTCAAGCCAAAGTCATAATCCTTCAACAGCTATAACCTCCTTCGCTGCCCCATGTTTAGTTCCTTTTGGTCAAACAAGTAATTCAATATTTTATGATCACTAAACACTTCAAACCAGGAGCCATACAGGTAATGCCTCCAAATATTTAGCATAAACACTACTGTAGCCAATTCTAAATCATGTGTAGGATAATTCCATTCATGAATTCTCAATTTCCTTGATGCATAAGCTACCACTCTGTCAGTCTACATAAGTACGCCACCTAAACCCAATTTAAATGCATCACAAAACAAAACAAATATTCTTCTGGGTTAGGTAATATCAAAATCGTAGTCGTCGTCAATTTCTTCTTCAGCTCTTTAAAACTTTCCTCACACTAAACATCCCGCGCAAATGCCTTACCCTTACAAGTCAGCTGAGATAACAGAAGTGCCAACTTAGAAAAGCCCTCAATAAACCTTCAGGAATAGCCATCCAAGCCCAAAAAACTTCTAATCTCTGTAATCGATTTTGGAGCTTCCCACTGCAACACTGCATCTACCTTGGATGGATCTACATCAATGCCATCACCTGACATAATGTGGCCAATAAAATTCACATTTTCTAACCAGAACTTGTACTTCGACAACTTTGCATATAACTTCTTTTCTTTCAGCACTTGAAATACAATTCACAAATGCTTAGCATGCTCTTCTTTAAAATTTTGTTTGCCCTTTCCAGTTGGAGCATTGTAAGGCTTCCCAAGGTTCTGATGTGGCTTGCCTCTCCTCTCACTCATAATCTTGTAATGAGCCTTACTATCCTCTTCATATATTCTACAACTGTTCACCAACTTTGGAAATCTATGAATTTTTTGATACCCAGTTGCCTGCTTGATCTCTGGATGCAACCCATTCTCAAACTTGATACACTTCGAGAATTCAACAGTCACTTCACTGTAATACAGATAGAACTTCGCCATTCCACGAACTTAGCACCATACTCAGTCACAGACAAACTACCTTACTTTAAATCTAGGAATTCAATCTCCTCCTTTCCATGCACATCCTTTGTAAAATACTTCCTCAAAAACTCTCTACTGAACACATCCCAAGTAACGACTTCACCTGTCGCTTCCAGCCAATGACGGGTGCCAACCCACTAGTCATCAGCCGGGATATGTGTACCAAACCGCACCTTTTATGCCTCTGAGCAATCCATGACCAGAAAAATCCTTTCTATTTATTTTAGCCAAGCCTACGCCCCATCATGATCATACATTTCTTTGGAAGTAGGAGGATGATTCCTCTGAAATGTTTCCAAGACACGAGATTCACCTTTCCCACCAACATTAGGCTGATGTTGCACAACTTGAGCAACAACATGCAAAGTAGCAGCAAGTGCATCATTGTTTCTTCCATCCATTTTTATATTTCACACCATCACAGAAAACAATGGTTAAAAGAAACTTATCAATAATATTCAAGTGTCACACCACACTATGGACTCAACAATTTGGTCAGACAAACGGACCTGCTCTGATACCACTAATGTAACACCTCAAACTACCTGGAGAATAGTAAATAAGAATCAGAGTAATTTTAAAACAAATTAGGATGCCACATTTTCAAAAACATACAAAAACCTGATTATATTAAATATAAGATACATAACACAAATAACGGATGAATCAAAACATCAACTCATAGTCTTTAATGTTAACTTTTATTAATGCGGTGGAAAGGAATCATACCTGAAGTCAAACAATTTTTGAAAATAAATAAACATGTATTCAAAATTCATAAGGAGTTCCTAAGACTCTAAACAATTACTAAAACAACAAAGTAAATAACGCTAATCCCACCGGTGTTACATATCAGAGCAATGATGCCAACTCAAAAATAAAATGAAGAGCATAACTCTTTTGATCCTTGCAGCCTTGGGCTACTCCTGACTATATACACGATGCTGTATAGAGAAAAATTCCAACAGAAGGGTGAGATATCACAACAATATAAGTAAATGCATAATAATAAGTATACATCTGTTATAATCCCATATAGTTATACTTTCCACATCTCACGCCTTCGCATAATAGACAAAAACTATATTACATATTACTTGTACAATCACACACAAACATCCACACATAGAAACCATCATCATGTAGTACATACAACAATCATACAACTCAAACACCATGTTATCAACAATGCAATGAATGATACCGACTAACAGACTCAATGCATGTGGTACCAATATCGCTCCTAAATCCAGGCCATCTAGGACAAGAGCCACCAATATCATGAAAAATTTTGTTCAAATTGCTCTCGATCCATGTCATATAGGATCAGAGCCAACCAACATCATGAACGATGAGGTTCACATCACTCTTAATCCACGCCATCTAGGATACGAGTCAACAAACATGATTAAAGTCCACAACAAGAAATGTATGTGACACAATCATGCAACAAAATACAACACATTGATATCTACATCCATCAATATGACACACCATTAAGGCCACCCGTTTTCCATACATACAACATACAAACCATATAACCCAAACAACATCATACAACATCATCACACATAATTCCATACACATATCTCAATATAACAGACAGAATTGCATACAAAAAGGCACAATCCCCCAAAACATAATTACCCTATGTGTTTGAAATTATTTTTATATGATAGAAAATATTTTTAGCTTCCCGTAGGTTAAGAAGTTTCAAAATAAACTTGTCCCAGTCTGCTCGCCCGATAAACATAGACGAGGCCACCCCTCTCATACATTTCCTAGGAGCATCCAATTTCTCCCATATCCCATGCCACCTACCTTTCTTGGCGATGCAATAGGCTTTCCCGTTGAAGCGTGCCTGACATCAACATTGTTGTTGTGATTCCTGCATTAAACTAATACCTATTTCCATGTGATTCCAACACCAGTCTATTCCAAAATTCATAAAACTCAATACATATTCATCATACAACATTAGCACATTGTGATACGGTGGGAGAACTGACTTGAGGGTTTTGCGTTTTCTCGCAAATGTTGCGGTTTAGCAAGAGTCGCCATCGACTTTTCTTTTATCCAAAAGGAAAGGTGAAAAAGCACAGGAAAGACCTTTGAGATTGTTTCTTGAGTTTGGGGGGTGGATTATGAAAAGAGAAGGTATTAGCACCCTTTTCATCCATGGTTTTCCATGGGCTCTTAGTTACTTGCTAGACCAGTTGCTTTTGTTTTGAAATTGTGCTTTGTGTGGTTTTGAAAGTATTTTGTAAAAGAGACCATTCGTTTAGGCAATCTTTGTAATGATTCTCGTTCATAAGAATGTATACAAAGATGTTTGTCTTTTTGAAAATGTTTTCAATGTTTGTAAAATGTTTGGAAATGTGTGTATTTGTTTTGAAAATAGCAAGGATAGTTGTTTAAAAATAGAGCAAGTAACTAGAAGTAATCTACCTACTCAAATGTCTTTCTTGTGCATTTCCTATTCCTTTGACATTGTTGTCTTACCATTGATTTGGTAAGCAACCCTATCTTAGGATGTAAACGGGACGGGCGTGGGTCATCGTATTACCATGATTAGCAATATTGCAAAGTATCTTTCATTTTTTGAGGGACCAAGATCATTTTGTAAGGCAACTTTGAATAGCGTCATCGAGGGACTATGATCTTATACTTGTTTGTTTTGCCAAGATACTTCGCATGTGTAATATGGCTATTTTTGTATAAGGCAACCAAGTGGAGAAACCTTAAGGATGCTTGTGTGCAAGTGTGTTATTTTCATGCCTTGGTTTTTGTCTTGGATTAGAGTTTTCTATTTGATTTGTTTTTATCTTTCCATACAAACCCTAATTACTAGCATGGTATATAAAAGCGGTAAATTGCGTAATTTAAAGCTCACTACGCTATTACAACATTGTATGGGAGGGGGAATACAAATTATGAATGGGGATTTGCAAGAATGTAAATCTAAATAAGTTTATTACAACCAAATCGAATTCGTACGAATATTGGAATAAACAATATATAATATTTAAATAAAATATGCAATGATATATGTATATGCAAAGAATATTTTGTTTGGTTTTTTATGTGAAAAAAGTTTTAACCTAAACCTAATAAATTTAAGGAAAAGAAATTAATTCTTGAAAACCAAAGTTAACCCTAATTTCTAATTAAAAAGAAAATAAAGTTCTTATGTATTATTTTTATGTATTTTTTGTATTAAAAATAAAAAATAAAATTTTATGAAAATATTTAGTTTTTATATGTTAAAATAAATATTTACAAGTATATAAAAAAAGAATAAAAATAGTTAAAATAAATCTATTATATTTACAAGTTTATTAAGAAAAATAGTTAATATATAACTAAGTGAAAATATTTTTTATGAGAAATAAAAATAAAATAAACAAAATATAATGTTTATGAATTTTATATTTTTTATGATTTTATAGTATTCAAGAAAAGAATATTTTATGAAGTAAAACAAAATAAATAATTGAAAATAAATGGGCCAGGGGTATCCTGAGTAATCAGGAGATGGATGTTAGAAAAAATATAAGGCCCAGTGTTGAGGCCCAAACCTGCAAAACAGCAAAAAATGAAAAGGGAAAACTATGAAAAAACAAAAGGTAGCGCCAAGGTTCGAACCCATGACCTAGGCCTCACCAGCGCACTACCTTGCCACTGGGGTGGCTATACATCAATTGATTTATATGAAACAACAAAAACATAACACAAACAATGCCCTTTCCCTGTACTTCATCTTCTTCCTCAAGCTGGCCAGAAGCTCTGTAACTTTCTCATCTCTCAATAAAAATGGAAACTGATAACATGAATGTTGTAGAATTTTGTCTCACGATTCTAACCATGTAAATCATGTAAGCTAACAATCAAAGATCAAAACGAATTTTAAAAGCCCTAAATTTAAACCTAATTTTTCCAAGAACTTCAAGTTCAAAATTCTCTCAACTCAGGCCAAATAAATGCAAGATATATATATATATACAACTTCGTAGCAATGAGGTCTACATTGTTTATTCACAAATCATGGCCAATGGATGCATGTATGAAGAGATAGAAGTTGAGATTCTTACCTCTTTCAGTTGAAATCGTAAATGGAGTTTGAGTGAGATTTATGATTGCTTGAGCTTGCTTGAACCTCCCTGAGTGTGTTCCAACCCTTGCCTTGCTTTAGAAGTGCCTGGAACTCTCTATCCAAGTCAACCTGCAAGCTTTGAAAACAAAAATGGCAGATGAAGAAGGAGGTGTTCTAGTGCATGGATAATGGTCTAGATCTCTTAGATATGAAGTAGGTAAAGTGTTTTGATTTGTAAAACTTGAAACGCACGAGCCAAATGATGGATTGCTATGCTTATGCAAAAACTACAAGTTTTGACAGTTTTTTGGTGATATGGAGTGTTTGAATGTTTTAGGCCTCTAGCAATCGTGTTTTCTATTGTAATGTCTTTGTATATTAGTATGGAAAAAGTTTCAAGTCAGCTCTCCAACAAATTTGTGAGTTCTAGCCTTTTGGCACACTTTCTTGCTTTTGAAGCAAAGTGAAGAGACAAGTCTTCACATGCTTGTACTGGCTTGCTTAGGGTTGGTATATGCTCTTTACAAGTTGCCTTAGGCCTGGAGGATTTGTGTGTACAGAGAAGACAGGTCCAATGCTCAAGATTTGTAAAGTTGCAAAAGTGAAGCTTTTTCAAAATGGCAATGGCCACTTTATGCCATTTATGGAATTACAACTTGGACAAAGGCTCTTGAGCTTGAATTAAAGCTTTGTCAACTGAGTAAGCATTAAATTATGAAGTGATAAACAAGTTAGGTACCTATAAAGCATGAATTAGGCAGCATAGGTTCAAATTTGAATTTTGTTCTTCATGAAATGGCTTGAATTCAAAGTGAGAAATTGCCAACTTCATCTCTTTGATTCTCCTCACTCAAAAATGATCTTAAGGAGTTCTTGGACATTTTGGAAAGCTTGAAATGTTATATATAACTCCTATTTGAAATTAATTTCAAGATTTCTCTTGGAACTAGGTGAAAAATTGCCATGAAGTTGGGTCCAAAACCTGCCTAAATTAGGGCAAAATTTCACTAAGTTATTTAGTTCATGAGCTTGTATTCATAAAATTATATCTTGAGATCCAAGAATCTTTAGGGAAAAATGTGTGAAGAAGAGTTGTAGATTTCATGGAGGTCTACAACTTTCATGTTTGGAACTTCCCTTGAATCATCTTGTATCATGGTGAAAAAATGGCTTAAAGTTGAGATAAAATAAGAAAATTTCTATACTTAGAAAAATTTCTAAGTTAAGAAAATTTCCAATTTTAAAACCTAATCTTCAATCCTTGATTTCTTGATGAACAAGTTTCAAATTTTGACATGTCTTGATGAATTGTGATCCTTGACACTTGATTTTGACCAAAAAGTCAAAGTTTGACTTTTTAGTGTACAATTGACTTTTGATCAATTGACTGCAAATTTCATCTGTTTATCCAATGGATTTGCAATGTTTTGAACCATATAAATAGGTTAATATGATGCAATTGAATCCTTGGAATCATGCTTCAACTCAATTGGTCATTTGCTAGGTCAAAAATCAGAAATTACCATTTCTCAGTCAAAACCCTAATTTTGACCATTTTGCCCTTTTGATGATTTGATCAAATTTCTTGAGGAATTGTGATCCAAATTTGATCAAATGATACATATGAGTCTAGAATGTTTATGTGGGTCAAAAATTATGAACTTTGACTGTAAATTGGCCATGGTTGACTTTTTCCCCAATACAGCTGATTTTTAGGTCAACTGTCCAATTGACTGATAAAAAAATATGGTTCAAGGCTTGAAACTTGTCATGAATAATCTTAGGGGTTCATAATGATGTTTGAAAGTCATATGAAGTATTGATAGTCAAAAAATACTTGTGCATTCTCAAACCCTAATTTTGGGTGATCAGTGCATGATGAGAGGTCTTGAGCTGGTCAAACCCTAATCCAGTCTTGAGTCAAAGAAATCTTGTGAGAATAATCTTGATAAATGAGAGGGAAAATTTTGGGGTACAACACACATCAACATATATGTTATGGGTATCAATTCATGTCATTATAACACCAAAGTTCATCAAATTAGTCATAGATTCATCATAGTATAACATTCCTTAAAAACCCCAAACTGAATCAAAACAAGAACACACAACAACCATAACAATCATAACCCTGACATACCCATCATTATACAATACCCTTAGAGAGTTAAAACCCCACCCTTACCTTAGATTTAAGGTTCTCGAGCTCCTTCAATGGATTCTCCTTTCCCTAGCTTTCTCACTTTCATGCTTCAACTTCTCTCAAAGTGCGATCATTCCAAATGATACGATTCACTCTATGTTCTTCCTTTTTACTAGAATAACCCTTATACCCCTAATATGGTCTTCCATGCTTACCCTCACTAAACGTCAACCAATGACCATCTTCTCCTCACTATTTCTACTCCTATTATTAAATTTAATTGTTAAATAAATTCTAAGCAATTATTCTAAAATTCCAATAATTTCAACTAAATTATTTCACTTCAAAATAAGTCTCATTGCTAATTTAATCCAACACTACTCCACATATAATATCATGAAACCATCTATTTCACCAAATAAATCACAAACAACCAATTGAGTAATAAATTTAATATTTGGGGTGTTACATTCTTGGTATCTTCATGATTTGGTCTCTGAACCAACTCTGAGATAAGAATATCCTTTTGGTTGATGATGCCTTCCAAATAGCGGTGCTTTCATTCCCACCAATCAGCCACATTAAACCCTTCAGCCTGGGTTTCAACCGAAGCTTTGTCTTTGGATTTAACTTGGGCTTTGAGACTCTGATTCTCTTCCACCCATTCATCCACATGGGCTTGTCTCTCAAGAAACTGTCCTTTTAGCCTTTTCTTCTGAGCAGAAACTTCACTAATCAGATCATCTTTATGTTGAAGTTGTGCCTTCAAATTAGTAGTTTCAGCTTTGTATTTGGCTTTCATATCACTCTTGGATGTTAGAAGCTTTTCATGCTCTTGACTCTACTACTGTATCTTTCTTTTAGCTTTCTCCAAGGATTTTTTCTAATCAACAATAACGGAAGAAGTACTCCCCACTTCATCAAGCCTGGGTCTTTTCTTGATTCTTATGTTTACAGGAAAATCACCTTTCATATTGAGTTTATGAGCTAGCTCCAACTTGTCTTGCCTAGCTTTATAGAACTTCATGCTCATTTCTTCTTTCTCTTCATGCAACTTTCGATTCAAGATTACAACCTTGTTGAAGTACTCAATGAATACGGCAGTTGGTTCCTCAGGATCGGGCGGACACAAAGGTTCTTCCATAGGAAATGACAAACCACTAATTTTAGCCCTTTTCCTGACCCACTCAACATAAGGTGGATATGCAACACAATCCCTTTTCCTAAAGTACATCTTCCCTTTATAGTGGACACTAGACCAAGCTTTGACAGCTCTTTGCAACTATTCCACATCATCCTTTACAGTGTAAAACAAGGATTCTAACACATCCTTGTCCTTAGGTGGTGCCCTCAATGCATAGCCTAATTTTCTATATGAAAGACGTGGATGTAATTAACATTCCCCTTAGCCCTATAAGAGGCATATTGGGGAACTCCCCACCACTGAATATTACATTAGTATCCTTCCTATCCAAATTCATATTATACCAAATGATATACTGAGAAGTGAGGCCCATCAATCTTTTGGACCACGTCAAAGAGTCTTTGGTATCAATGAAAGCTCCCTTAACAAGAAGATGACTTCTAAACCAATTATACAGAAGTGGAGTAAACCAATTTACAACACCACCCTTTATTTTGCAATTTCTGGAGTCCACAGAGTAATACACATCCCCCAAGAAAGTTAGCATTGGGTTTCTTTGCATTAAGATATAAATGGAGTTCATATCCACAAAGTCCACTACATTAGGAAAGATGATAATCCCATAAATTAACAACGCCAAGATAACATTGAAATCCTTCAAATTACCCTCATCAACTAGGGCATGATCTTTTTTCAACAGGAAACTCAGATGAAATCTATAAAGTTTTCCCTTAACCTTGAGATTAGCCTCCACAGGACTCTGGCTCAAATAAAGAGCAGTAGCTATCTGAGGAGGCTGGGGAAATTCCATGGAGACATGAAAAGGCACTTGATTTTTGACAGGAATATCTAGGATGTTTGAGTATTCTTCCAATGTAGGAGTCAACTGATAGTCTGGAAATATGAAACATCTCAGGGGAGGGTCAAAGAACTGTAACAACGTGTGGGTAACATCACTCTGATAATCAGTAAGAGAAGAGCAGATGAAATCCAAAATCTTCCTATATTCTTTCTTGAATTCATCCCTAACATCTTGAGGAGACCTCTCAGCTAGAGCATGTAGCTCATCCAAGGTAGGTCGTGGAAATTTGCAATTGATGGTGTCTTTCTTGGCGGTGTTTATCTATGAGATGGCTTAAAAATAGAATCAGAGAAAAGATACTTGGAAATAAAATAACATGTATGTTAAAATGAAATTAACATGTCATGTATGCAAATATGGGATCAAGGTTTCGTTAGACGGAATAACTGTTGTGCTGATTTTAGAATAAAATTGAACATATCAGGTTCAAGAGTTCGACGCTGTTTTTGAATCTAAGAAAAACACGTAGGATGGAGGCAGGTTTTCCTATAAAATCTCACCCCTCTCACATGTGGGTTCTAACCTAGGACTAGAATTATTTTAATGGACAACATATTCGTTAGCCCTCTTGTGTGAACACCATGTCTAGTGCATAAATGCAGGACGATGGCATTCCCAAGAGAACCTCGTCTTGGCGTGTGTAATACGGTGGGAGAATTGACTTGGGTGTTTTGTATTTTATCACAATTGTTGCGGATAACAAGATTCTCCACCGACTTTTCTTATATCCAATATAGGAAAGGGTGAAAAGAATAGGAAAGACCTTTTGAGATTTTTTCTTGAGTTCAGGGGGTAGGTTATGAAAAGGGAAGGTATTAGCACCTTTTTCATCTGTAGTTATTTACGGACTCTTAGTTTCTAGCTCACTTTGAAATTCTTTGTAAAATGTGTTTGTGTTTGGTGTAAGTTTGAAAATATTTTGAAAACGCCTTTGTTTCAGCAAACTTTGTAATGATTCTCATTTTGGTGAGAATGTATAAAAAGTGTTGGTTTTTGAAAATAGTTCAAAGTGATGTTTGTTTTTAGAAATATGTTTTGAAAGTGTGAGTATGAAGATGGTTTTATTTGTGAGCAAGCAACTACGAGCGTTCTACCTACTCAAAAAAATATTAGTTCTTTTCCTCCTCCTTTAGATAGTGTTATCTTACTATTAGTTAGTAAGCAACCATATCATTGGATGTGAAGGGAAGGGTGTGGGTCATCGTACAGTCATAGAAGGCAACATTGTAGGATACCTTAGCAATTTGTCGTAAGGCTCTAAGATCGTTTATCGAAGGTAACATCGAAGGTTCATCGAGGGACTATGATCTTATATTTGAGGGTCATTGCTAAAGTATCCCACGTTCGAGGGACATGATTGTTTTATTCTAGGAAACAAGTGTGGGTTAACCCTAGAGGTGCAAGTGTATGAAGTGTATTGTTTTCATGCATTTCTATCTTGAATTGGAGTTATCTATTTGTTTGGTTTTAAGTCTTTCCATACAAACCCTAATTACTAGTAATAATATTGAAAGCGGTAAATTGCGAAAGGGGGGTTTGAATTGGGATTTTTAAAAATGAAAGTAAAGAACAAGTTGGTTATCCTGGTTTGTTTGAAATCAAACTACTCCAGTCCACCCTCCAAGGTGATTTTGCCTCTTTCAACGAGGTCTTAATCCTCTAATCAATCTTGATTACAAATCTACTTTGAAAACTGCCAAAGTCTTCTTGAGTATAAACCATAACCCGTTTTTTCTCAAGGAATATCTCTAAACAATGTATGAATAAAAGTGTACAATAGTGTTTCTAATTAAACAGTATCACAAGACAGTGATGTTTTACACAATTTGAATGTTTAAAGATTGAGGATGAAAGATGATAGCAGCGTTGTTGTGCGTGTGTCAAATCTTAAACAATTTATCCTTAAGGCTTGTTTAAATAGGCAAAGCATGAAGGAGCATTTGGAAACTTGATCAATGACAATTAAGGCGCTTTCCAAAAATAAAGATCCTTGTTCCCTTCCAGTCGTTACTCTTGAAACGGAAATATTTGATTTGTAACGCTTTAGAACATTAAAGTATCTATTGCAGCTTGCTTCAGAACTTTGGAGATCAGAGCCACGGAATCCTGTTTGCAGCGTTAGAACTTATTTCAAAGAGTTTTATAATCAGAGTTGAAACAACATTTTAGCGCATCTTCTGATCTTCTTCTATCAGAACTTTTTTAGAGATGTTTATAATCACAGCAGAAACAACTTTGTAACTTATCTTCTGATCTTCTTCCATCAGAAATTCTCTACAAAACAGAATATGATTTTAGGGAGCATAATTGTTCTTTGCGTTTGTTATCATCGAAACTCTTACAAGGGTTGTAGAATCAAACTATGTTCTAACAATCTCCCCCTTTTTGATGATGACAAAAACTAGTATATTTTAATAAAAACAGAAAGAACATAAAGCATTATAGGGTCTCCCCCTGAGTTGAGTACTTGGATATAGATGAATTACTTCCCTGAAGTTCATTCTGATTAGAGCTTTTAATGCATCTTCTTGTGTCTTCCCCAGATTTTTGTTCATGTTTTACTTTCAGAAAAAGAAACGAGAAGTTATGAAATTCAAAATGTTTGAGACTGTGTCTTGATAATGTTATTAGAAATATCTTACGCTCTCCCCATTTTTGTCAAGAATAAAAAAGCAATATAAACACTAAGATTCAAAAGCAATAAAAGTTGAGTTGTATAAAAAAGGATTTCAATAACACATTCAGAAGCAAATAACACAAAAAGAAATTGAACATAGTACAAAAAACAATTTTAAAAACTAAGATTAAGGTGGAGGAAGTCGTGTGAACAGGAATTCCAACAAGCTCTTAATCTGAGTGTTCGATTCTTCTTGTTTTCCCAGCATTCCTTTGATTTCCTTGCATGTGTCATCTTTCTTGTCTAATCTCTCCTTGATCAATTCATTTTCTTTCTTTAGCTTCTCCAGAGTTTGCATAACCAGAGATGAATAAGGTATATCAACAGAAGGTGCCACCTTTTCAGAGCAGGCTATGACAGATTCTGACTCAGTAGCTTCTTCAATGTCTTTGCCTTTGTCTTGAACTATAACCAGAGGAAGAGTATCAGAGCAAGGTTCATCAACTTCTGAAGGCTGGTGATCTTCCCAGGGAGCATTATCCAGCAGAAGAATAGGTTTCTTTTCCGAGTGGTGCAGAATTTGATCCTTGAAAACATTCAGCTGATCACAGAAGTTCTGTTGGGCCATTTCATAGCTTAAGCCCTTGAGTTTTTGGGATTAAGAGTTGAACCATTTTCTGAACTGGTTCCCGTGAGAATCAGAAGCAGCAGGATTCAGATTTTCTAAGCAGTCTAGTTTCAAAGAGTTAACCCATTCAATTATCTCTGTTTCAAAAATCGGTAAATTTCTACCAACATCTGCCTTGGTGATAGTTGGTTTTGGTTTTGGGATATCAATTTTGTGAGAGATAGAGGCAAGGTTATCCAGCGCTTCTAAGTCTATTACAGTACATAGGTAATCTTATGGGGGTTGATAGGAGAGGGAGAATATAAAATTATAATGGGTGAAGGAGGCGTGTTTGGTGGAGTGGAATGGTAAGGAGATAGAATTTATGTAATGTCTTGTATTGAGAGAGGTTGTTGAACCATGAGAGGTTCTATTATTCCAGGAATGGGTGAAGTGGTATCAGAGTCAATATTTGGATTTTCTGGTTGGGGAGCATGAAAGTTTGGATTTTTTCAAAGTTAGGAGCTTGAGAGTTTAGATTTTCTGGTTGGGGGTCTTGGAACACCGGGTCAAATTGATCAATATCAGAAATAACTTGAGCAAGTTCTGGCTGATTTTAGTCAAAATGTGAGGTAGTAGAATATGGTTCGTTCAGAATGTTTTCTAGTGTGAGTGAAAGGTCAAATTCTATATCAAAATCATCAAAGGTTTGTGGGGAAGGGTCTTCTGTTGGTTTTGGAGAGGAGGGGGTTTCAGACGTTGATAAAATCATTGATTCTACAACAAAAATAAAAGAAGAACTTCCTTTCTTCTTAGCAACTTTTGGTACCTTCTGAGAAGATCCTTCTTCTGCAGCTTTCCTTTTCCTTGATTTCTTGAGAACAACCTCTGGAGCCTGTTGTCACAGATCATGAATATTTACTTATGGAACAGTCCCATCCATTTTGCAAGCTTCCAGATATCTGACAATGATTTATGGAGAAGCATCTGTTTGAGAGAACAGAGGGAAATCCTTCAGAGGAACTCTTCTTGTTGTAATGACTTCCTTTGTTGCAACAGTTGGATCCTTCTTGATGTTATCAATTATTTTCATTTTCTTCAGATTCTTCGCATTCAGAGGTTTTCCAGCGCATGCTTCCAGAGTGTTGACTTGCTGAGCTTCAGTCAGATATTCTACCAGTTTGTTTTCAGTCAAAATATCTGATATCAGCCTACCCAGAGGTATAGAGTCCCTCTTAGTCCTTTATTCTTCTCTAGTCTCTTGAACACTTGTCTTCAGATGATTAAACAACAGATGAGGAAGATTTATCTTTGCCTTGGTTGTAATGAAGTATAACATAAGTTGTTGGTCAATGTTGATATAATCAGGAGAGTTTGTGGGCTTTCTGTGGTTGATGCAGCCCAAGATAATTTTTGACCAAATTCTGAAGTAGTCCTTCAGATCTTTAATTTTGTTTGATGGCAGGCCAGAAGTAAAAATCTCTTTTGAGATTGTTGTCAGGTCAGAGCATTTTTCTGCCATGTCGCTGCAACGAATGCCTTCGCCGTCATGACCTATCAACCTTGCAATAAGATCTTCATAAATTACTATATTCTCCCTCATTACATAAGAAGTAACTTGATGGTTTGATTTAGTAGCATGAATCCATAATTCTTTAACCAATCTTAGAAAAACTGGACCCAGTAGACGATCAAAATATTTGGTCCATCCATGAAATTCAACATCAGGAGTAAGATCATAGCTGTTTTCCTTCATGCTTTCGAAATCTATAATGAGTTCACAGAGAACTTCTATTTCTGCTGTTGAGGAAGAAGAGCCAGGAACACATTGAGAGCTTTGAGCGCTTGAAGACGAAGCCATTGTTCACACAGACTTGTTGAAGGTTTTTGAAAGAAAATTTTGCACACAAAAAGTAGAGAGAAAATAGTAGCGAGAAGAAGTGAAAGTGAAAGTGAACGGTGTATTTCTAAACAAATTGAAAACTTAATTAGTAAGAAAAGAGTGAAAAATAATGATTACATAGTGTGATACGGTGGGAGAACTGACTTTGAGGTTTTGCGTTTGTGTTCGCAAATGTTGCGGTTAGCAAGAGTCACAACCGAATTTGCTTTTATCCAATAAGGAAAGGTGAAAAAGCACAGGAAATACCTTTCGAGATGTTTTCTTGAGTTTGGGGGTAGATTATGAAAAGGGAAGGTATTAGCACCCTTTTCATCCATGGTTTTCCATGGGCTCTCAATTACTTGCTAGATCACTTGCTTTTGTTGTTTGAAAATGTGTTTGGTGTGGTTTTGAAATTATTTTGTAAAAGAGGCCATCCGTTTAGGCAATCTTTGTAATAATTCTCGTTCGTAAGAATGTATACAAAGATGTTTGTCTTTTTGAAAATGTTTCCAATGTTTGTAAGATGTGTGTGTTTGTTTTGAAAATAGCAAGGATATTGGCTATTGAGAGTGAGCAAGTAACTAAAAGTAATATACCTACTCAAAAAAGGTCTTAGATGTGTTTTTCCTCCTTTAGATGTTGCTAACTTACCATTGTTTTGGTAAGAAGCCCCATCATTGGATGTTTAAGGGACGGACGTTGGGTCATCGTATGACCATGATAGAAGTGTTGTTAGATGACTTAGCAATTTTTCTTTAGGGACTAAGATCATTTTGAAAGGCAACTGTGATAGCGTCATCGAGGGACTATGATCTTGTATTTTTGATTCGTTTGTGCTAAGACATCCCACATGCATAACCTGATCATTTTAGGCAGCAAGTGAGATTACCCTAAGGATGCATGTGTGCAAGTGTGTTTGATTGCATGCATTTGTCTTTGATTTTTGGTGGTCTATTTATTGGTTTTATCTTACCATACACGCCTATTTACTAGCATTTACATTTGAAAGCGATAAATTGCAGAAATGTAAAGTCCTACACTATTACAATATTTAGGGGGTGGGGGTATAAATTTATGAATGGGGATTGTAAATGAAAATAAAGCCCTAAATTACTATTACAACCATATTGAAATACATACAAGAAAATATTAAATGAACTTGTTTTGTTTTAAGAAAATATTTTTTGTCTTTTGTTTTAAGAAATAAAATAAAGTGTGAAAGAAATATTTTTGATGTTTGCTGATTAATGAAATGGAGAGTGACAGCAAAAATAAAAAAAGAAAATAACAAGGGGAAGAAAAAGAGGATCAGCGTGTTGCTAAAAAGAAGTCAGAGGTTCTGACCCTGGCATACTGCAGAACAGAAACCTGTTAGTGAAAATGTACAGGTCAGAGGTTCTGACCCTGGCACGCTGCAAAACGGAAACCTGTTAGTGAAAATATATGAGGTCAGAGGTTCTGACCTTGCTGGGAACACAGTAATTTTCAGAAGTTCTGATATTACTGATAACAAAACAGGCTCCAGAAGCGCTGGTGCCAATGACAGAAGTTGGTCTCTCTCTCTCTCTCTATGCTAGTCAGAACATCTGCAATTTGGTTATTTCTCCACAAAACAGAAGACATGCCTAGGGCAGTTACACCAGGTGTCATGATGCTTCAAAAATAGGGAGTGTTAGAACCATAAATCAGAGGCAAGTATGCCTTTGCTAATCCTAACTCTGAGTTTTAGTTTCTTCAAGAAAGTTCTGAACTGATTCATTCTCTACTTAAGCATACAGATGCGTAAAAATCTCAGAATATGTACAACATCAGAAACATGATATCTACATTGTGTTTTTGAGCATGCAAATCTGGTGATGCTTAAGAAATGTGGTGAGAGTCGGCAGATGCTTACCTTGCAGCTGGAAGAAGTTCTGTGAACCGGAGTTAGCCTCAACTCTGATGACGTTCTGAACAGCTTCTTTGCGTACTCAGTAAGCTGACAGTACCAAACTTCTGGGGATGGAAAGGGGATGATGTTCTGACTTCTTTGAATGGATGGATGGAGAGTATATACTAGTATGAATACATAAGTTATGGCAGTTTCCAACGTGTGGGTCATAAACTGTATGGATGGTTTTTTAGTCAAGAAATATTTTGAGAACAAATGGAGTTTGAAAGCAGGGGATCCAAAGTTAATGGGTTTTTGTGTGTTGTGTTTACAGTTTTTTGAAACTCTAGGAATTTTGGCGGAGATTCAAGGTTTTTTCCTTTGCTCAAACTTTTGACCTCTTTTCAGCAATTTTTTCTGGACCCTTTCTCAGTGACCAATGGCATTCTATTTATAGGCAAAGCTTTGTGGGTTTTAAAATGTCAAGTGGCGCCAACATCATGCACTAGATGCTGACTTGCTCTTGAAGAAAGTTCAAAAAAGTTGTGATAGTTGACAGTTTTTAACCTAGGCTGGATTAGTAAGCAGGGATTAAGGAAAAGTGACACCCATAAGCGAAAAGTAGCACATGGACCCATACCTAAATCTGTACAAAGGTATTTCTATGCTACACGTGGAGAGACCCTTTGGACAAAGACTCAAAAGTGGTTGTGAGCATTAATGAGCATTAAATGGTGATGAGATTTGTCAAAATCAGAAATCCTGTAATGGGGGATTTTGCATCATTGCCTAAATCTAGGTCAGAAGTTCCATTTCAACGTAGTCTAGAACAAAGTACCCAAGTTCTGATCTTGGTATCTTATTTCCTTAGCAAGTTCTGAGGGATCCTTAGGCTTTCCAGCATGTTCTGAAAGAGCATTCAGATTTTTTATCACGTTTTAGAATCTTCTGTTTTTAACCTGGAAAACTCTGACTGAGCTTTCGTAGATGCTGAAGAGCCACATTCTGACTGAAGGTTATGTGTTGAGCTAAGTTTGCAACTTCTGACTGCTCCTGCCTGGAGGTTGGTTCAGAAGTCCTGAAGTGTCATTTTTTCTTAAATACTTAGAAAGATCCCAAGTATTTAGAAATTTGGATTTTCCATAGTAAATTTGACTTTTGAACTTTAGATGGAACAAACTTCCTGTTTCAACATGTTTGGATGAAATATGATATTTTTTTTTTAGATTTGATTTTGATCAAGAGGTCAAAGTTTGGCCTTTCAACATGCAAATGACCATTTTACCCTTGTGAGTGATTTTCATGAAAAAATTGTAATTCAAAGCTTGGGATTGGATGGAAGTAAACCTGAGGATCCAGGGTGATTTCTTGAGAAAAATGAGAGGGCAAATTTTGGGGTACAATAGCTGCCCCTGTTCAATCTTATTAAACCTGAAGAGTTAGATCGACGAGTTTTGTCGTTCGTGACTCGAAGGTGAAAGATGATTGGACACTAGAGTGCCCAAAAATTTGCACTCGATGGCGCGCTGGTTGATTGTGTAGGGAATGTGCTTAAAGATGCCATTTGGATAGGTGATTGAGTCTTATTGGAGATGGGCTTGTAGATGCCATCCAAGAATGCTTGTTGAGATTTAGTTTGTGTGTTGAACATCAGAATGGCGTCTGTATTTAGAGCGTATCTATATTGTATCAAAAGGTTGGATCTACATGAGTATCAGAATGGCTTCCGTGTCTGGAGCGTATCTGAACTATATCGGGAAGTGTCTTTGAATGAGTACCAGAATGGCTTCCGTGTCTGGAGCGTATCTGGACTGTATCAAGAGGTTGAATCTGAATGAGTATCAGAATGGATTCTGTGTCTGAAGCGTATCTGAACTGTATCGGGAAGTGTCTTTGAATGAGTACCAGAATGGCTTCCGTGTCTGGAGCGTATCTGGACTTGTATCAAGAGGTTGAATTTGAATGAGTATCAGAATGGCTTCCGTGTCTGGAGCGTATCTGAACTGTATCAGGTAGTGTCTTTGAATGAGTATCAGAATGGCTTCCGTGTCTGGAGCGTATCTGAACTGTATCAGGAGTGTCTTTGAATGAGTGCCATAATGGCTTCCGTGTCTGGAGCGTATTTGGACTGTATCAAGAGGTTCAATCTGAATGAGTATCAGAATGGCTTCTGTGTCTGGAGCGTATCTGAACTGTATCAGGAGTTTGCATATTGTCAAAGGTAACTGTTAATCTTATCCTGAAAAGGGTAAAACATTAGCTAAAATACTAGGTCATATTGCATGAAATGTATGATGCAATGTATTGGCTTTATTAATGTTTATGATATATGGATGCAATGTATACGCATGTAAGCTGATTTGCTGTATTGTTGTCTGCTTAAGGAAAATAAATTCCTGAATTTCGCTGAGGATGTGTTGAATTTTTATGTTTTAAAGTTGAAGTATTGGTAAACTTTTGTTGGGAGAAAAAGTTCTGTTGTGGGGGCAATGCCATGTATTACTCGTAAGATCTGCTTGGGGAAACTTGAGAATCTTGACGACTTCTACTGGGGATTAATCATTTGAAACTTCATTCCGCTTAGGGATTAGTGAAAACTCTGTGGGGAGAATGTTTTGTTCCTGCTTGGGAAAAAGAGTTCAGGAGTCTCGGTTGTCCGTTGCTTTACTGGGGAATTATCCTTGGCAGGAGAGAATCAAAATTTAGCTATTATCTGGTCGGATTCCAGGCTTCATAACAACCTGCTGGGGAATTTGGAGAAATTGGGCGATTTCTACCGGGGATTGATAAACTAGATGCTTTGTTCTGCTGGGTAGTTGGGAGTTTTTTTCCGGTGGGGAATATTGAAAACTCCGTGGGGAGGATGTTTATGGAATGGCCTTGAGATATTTTCCTATCCTTTCGACCTATCAGTAATTGTCTCCTTCTCGTTTTGTTTATTTGTAAACGGTAATCATGTTCAAATGCATATGTTCATCAATGAATCATTGGACGTTTTTGCAAACAAAACACAAGAGTAAAGACAAATAGTTTTTTCACTTTCAAAGGGATATCTTTGTATTGACTTTGAGTAAGTATTTTGTACAAAGGAGACAAACATTCTAGTAAGAGAATGCCGTCATAAACAAGAAAAAATTAATACAAAGAAAGATAACTACATGCAATAATTCCATGGGGTTCCCATTCTGCTATAGCCTTTGTATCTCTGAGTATCTTGTCTATTTGCCTTGTCCGAAGATAATTGAATTGATCAGAAACTCCGAGTTTGTCAGTGGAAGTCAAAGGTTGTCCATAAGTGATCCGAGGAGACATAGTCATACGCTTTTATTCCCTAACTTTTTCCTGGACCGCCCTTTCGGGTTTTCAGTCCACCGGGAAACCCTTTTTTACCCAAGTCGCCCTTTCGGGTTTTCAACTTGCTGGGTGTACAAATTTTTTTATTTTATCCCTAATTTTTTCCTGAACCTTTTTGGTTTGCTGGGATGCCCTTGTTTTGCCTAGGCATGTCAACCTAGAGGGTCTCTTATGCGTAGTATCTTTTGACTATGTCCGCGTTCGCAGGGTGTGACAGGTCATCGCCGTCCATGGTGGTTAAGATCATTGCTCCACCAGAGAATATGCTTTTGATTACAAATGGTCCTTCATAGGTAGGAGTCCATTTGCCCCTGGGATCACTTTGTGGAAAGATGATACGTTTGATCACTAGATCCCCAACTTGATATACTTGGCTTCTGACTTTCTTATTGAAAGCATTGATCATCTGTTTTTGATACATTTGACCATGGCAAATAGCAGTAAGTCTTTTTTCATCAATTAAGTTCAATTGATCAAGTTGAGTTTGGATCCAATCGTCTTCATTCAAACCTGCATCCTTCATAATTCTAAGAGAGGGGATCTGAACCTCAATAGGTAAAACAGCTTCCATGCCATATACCAAAGAATAGGGTGTTGCCCCAGTTGATGTGCGAGCTGTGGTACGATACCCGTGCAGAGCGAATGGTGACATCTCATGCCAGTCTTTGTATGTGACTGTCATCTTTTGTATGATCTTTTTAATGTTTTTATTTGCAGCTTCAACAACACCATTCATCTTTGGCCGGTAGGGAGAAAAATTGTGATGCTGAATCTTGAATTGTTCGCACAAGGCGGTGATCATAGTATTGTTAAGATTCATACCATTATCAGTGATGATCCTTTCTGGGATACCGTACTGACACATAAGATTTTGCTTGATGAAGCGGGCAATAACATTCTTAGTAACGGATGCGAAGGAAGCTGCTTCAACCCACTTTGTAAAATAGTCAATGGCCACTAGGATGGAGCGGTGTCCATTGGAGGCTGTCGGCTTGATCTCTCCAATCATATCAATTTCCCACATAGCAAAGGGCCAAGGAGCCGTCAATACATTCAGAGAAACCAGAGGCACGTGCACTTTGTCAGCATAAATTTGGCACTTATGGCAGGTCCGAGGTGTTGATAGAAATCTGCTTCCATGGTAGACCAATAATAGCCTGCCTGCAGTATTTTCTTTGCCATCATATGCCCACTGGAGTGGGTGACAAAAGTTCTTTCATGTAATTCAGCCATGATCCTTTCCGCTTCAACCTTATCCACACACCGTAGCAGAATGGAGTCATGATTACGCTTGTACAGGACGCCATTACTCAAGAAGAACTTAGCAGAGAATCTCCTTAAGAAGTTCTTATCATTGATTGAGGCTCCTTCTGGATATTCTTGAGCCTCGAGATACCTCATGACTTCATGAAACCAAGGCTGGTCCACTACCTCTTCAGTATTAATCTCGTGACAGTGTGTTGGTTCATCCATTCGTTCGATGGTGATCTGGGGAGCCTCATTATCCCAATTAAGTTTAAACATAGATGACATTGTGGCTAGAGCGTCTGCTAGCTGATTTTCTTCTCGCGGGAAATGCTCGAAGGTAATCTTCTCAAAATATGGTAGCAATGTCAAAACATGTTCTTTGTAAGGGATAAGATTTGGGTGCTTAGTGTCCCATTCTCCTTTGATCTGACTGATGACCAAAGCTGAATCTCCAAACACGTCCAAGGATTTGATTCCCAGGTCTATGGAAGCTCTGAGACCAAAGATACATGCTTCGTACTCCGCCATGTTGTTTGTACAGTTGAAGCAAAGTCTGGCAGTAAAGGGAGTATGACACCTTCCGGAGATATGAGTACAACAACGATACCATTACCAAGTGCATTGGATGCGACATCAAAGAATAGGGTCCATCGGGATCCTTGTTCAGGTCCGTCATATGGCCTGATTCCTTCACGGTTGTCTAATGTCATGATGTCTTCATCCGGGAATTCAAACTTCATGGACTGATAATCCTCTATAGCTTGATGAGAAAGATGCTCAGCTAGCACACTACCCTTTATAGATTTCTGGGTAGTATACTATATGTCATATTCTGTTAGGATCATCTTCCATCTAGCTATCCTCCCAGACAGAGCAGGCTTTTCGAAGATGTACTTTATCGGATACATCTTAGATATCAACAAAGTAGTATAAGTCAGCATATACTATCTTAGCTGGTGAGCAGCCCATGCCAGAGCGCAGCAAGTTTTCTCGAGCAGTGAATATCTGGTTTCACAGTCGGTAAACTTTTTGCTCAAGTAGTAAATAGCATGCTCTTTTCGGCCAAACTCGTCATGCTGCCCCAATACACACCCCATTGAGTTCTCTAAAACGGTCAGATACATGATCAGTGGTCTTCCCTCGATTGGTGGCATCAAAACAGGAGGCTCTTGTAAGTATTCTTTGATCTTGTCAAAAGAAATCTGGAATTGATCATTCCACCTGACTACTTGATCTTTCTTCAATAGTTTGAAGATTGGCTCACAAGTAGTTGTTAGGTGAGTAATGAATCTGGAAATATAGTTCAAGCGTCCCAGGAATCCTCTGACTTCCTTGTCAGTGTGAGGAGCAGGCATTTCTTGTATCGTTTTTACTTTGGCAGGATCGACTTCAATACCTTTGTTACTGACGACAAAACCTAAGAGTTTACCGGACCGGACTCCGAATGCGCACTTGTTTGGATTCAACCTTAACTTGTACTTCTTCAACCTTTCAAACAACTTTTGCAAGTGATCAAGGTGCTCTTCTTCTATTTTTGATCGGGCTATCATATCGTCTACGTAGACCTCTATTTCATGATGTATCATGTCATGAAACAAAGTTACCATGGCGCGCTGATAGGTTGCCCCAACATTCTTCAGTCCGAATGACATCACTTTGTAACAGAATGTGCCCCACTGTGTGACAAATGTAGTTTTCTCCCTGTCTTCAGGTGCCATTTTGATTTGGTTGTAACCTGAGAATTCGTCCATGAAGGAAAACACTTTGTGCTGGGCCGTATTGTCAACCAAGATATCAATGTGGGGAAACGGAAAATCATCTTTAGGGATGGCCCTATTCAAATCTCTATAGTCCACGCACATTCGTACTTTGCCGTCCTTTTTAGGCACGGGAACAATGTTGGCAACCCATTGGGGATAGGAAGTGACAGCCAAGAATCTGGCATTGAATTGTTTCATGACTTCCGCTTTGATCTTCTCTGACATATCAGGTCTCATGCGGCGAAGTTTTTGTTTTACTGGTGGACAATCTTCTCTTGTTGGCAGACGATGTACCACGATGTCTGCATCCAGTCCTGGCATGTCTTCATATGACCAGGCAAAGATCTCAATATAATCATGAAACAGTTGAATCATACGTTCCTTGACACTCGGCTATAGATTGACACCTATCTTGATTTCTTTTCTATCCTCCTCGGTACCCAGATTGATTGTATCCACCGGTTCCTCATGAGGCTGAATAGCTCTTTCCTCTTGTTGTAGTAGTCTGGCCGGTTCTCCTGGTACTTCATAATCTTCCTCACCTTCGTATTCGGCTTGGTAGATTAGATCTTCAGAGTCACAAAAGGCCATAGCAGTATCGTTACCCATGGGATCCGGAATGGAGGGGTACCTGCATTTGTGAGTGTGGGTGTGTGTAAGGGGTATAGCCATCTTTAAAAATAAAATGTAAAAGAAAAACAATGAACACAAAAAGTTTGTATGTGAAAAATGTCCATGATTCATTGAATGTCTTATGAAGATAAAATAAAAACCCTTACAAATGGACCATTGTGCCTCGGGAAAGACACAAGGTTTTAAATGTGCGAATTGTTTGTGAATATTACAAGTCCAACAGAAACGTAAAGATAAATTATTGAGGGATGAAAGTTATTGGGACAAAGTCTCTGGCCTCCCAATTGCAAAGTCCTCTGTTGACAGTAGGAAATATCCAATCCTCCAAGCTGCAATCCTCTTCACCATATTCCAATGCATTGACCTCTCGGTTGCTAATCTTCAAGGGTGGCCCTCCCGCACGGGCATGATGCACAACCTTCTGAGCACTTGAAATAAACCCTAGGCCAAACTTGTCAGATTTATATGGAATATCCAGAAGTTTCCCCCATATGGTGCATCCACCCTCCTCTACTACTGCCCTGGCGTCCTTCAGAGATGTCATCCGGAGTGGAGGTCTTGCGATCTTGGGGATCTGGGATACCGTCTTGGTTACTGCTACCTCTTGAAATACTTCTTCAAAATGTTGAAAAGGAGTTTTAATGAACTCGCCGTCCAATTCCACATACCGAAAGGAATTGAGGTGGCTAATCATATACTCTTCTTCTCCGTGGACTGTGATAATCTTTCCATAGACCGGGTATTTCAGCATCTGGTGTAGTGTGGAGGTGACAGCACTGGAATTATGGATCCATGGCCGTCATAGCAGACAGGAGTAAGAGGGGCGGATGTCCATTATATAGAAGGTTCAGTTGAAAGTTTGAGTCCCAACCTTTATGGGGATATCCACTTCCCCGTGCACCATCCTCTTTGAGCCATCAAATGCTCTTACAACTGTTATTGGGTTTCAACGTTAATCCTTCGGAGTCTAGTCTGTCGAGAGCTTTCTTTGGTAAAACATTCAAAGATGAACCAGTGTCCACCAAGACATGGGCCAGAGTTATTCCTCTATATTCCACAGAGACATGCAATGCCTCGTTGTGATTTCTTCCCTTTGGTGTCAGATAAGCATCTGAGAATCCTAGGCCATTATCCGCCGTCAAATTGGCCACACAATCTTGAAATTGGTCAGCAGACGTCTCTTGAGGCACATGGTCCATCTTCAGAAACTTCACCAGAGCTTTTGCATGTGCCTCTGAGCACAGTAACAATTCCAGCATGGGGATTTTGGAGGGAGTTTGCCCCAATTGTTCGACTACGTCGTAGTCACTCTTCTTTATTATTCTTAGGATCCCCTCCATTTCCTTATTGATGGTTTCGGGGATAGTCAGCGGTTGAGCCTTCGTCTGGACAGGCTCTTCTTGAATACTTTTTCCTCGAATTTCAGCAGTAGGAGTGTTGATAGGGATAACAGCAGGGGTTGTTTCGTCTTTGTCAATAGGAGTACTTGTAGATATGATTATCGGTGCGGAGGTAACCTTCGGAGCAGCCACGGGTCCAAAAAATGCCTTTGGGGGGGAAATTTCTAGAGAGAAGATTCTACCGCTTCGAGTAATCTTACTGGTTCCGACAATATTGCTAATGTCGAAGTCTTCTTCTTCGAAGCTCATTTCTTCGGCGGTCAGCCCATCTTGTTTGATGCCATGGTAGTAGATGTCCCCACTGTAATTCCACGACACAGTTTTGTATGATTCATACGGGACTGGCCCAGGCATTGTGATTATAAGAGGAGTAGTTTTTGGAACTGATGTAATCCTAACGGGTCTTTTGGGGACCCTGGAAGAATTGGCGGAGATGGTGATGATTGAAACGCCTTCAACAAGAACAGGTAAAACATGAGTACTTTCAAACAGAATCTCTTTGTTGTCTATCAAGCGTTGAATTCCTGTTTTCAACAAAGGGCAAACGGTTGGTGAGAATAAGAAGAGATGGCAGTCTTCATTACAACCCAGGAATACACCAACTTTCAACAAGTTTATCTTAATGATTGGGAGTGGAGTCAAGATTTCATCAACTGTGGTATCGAACAAATCTTCTTCTATTGCATTGGTGTTGTGACCATGCCTAGGCATAGGAGCAGAAATGATGTTTGGCTTCTCGGGCGCATCAAACTCAATCTCTTTTGTCTCTATAAGGTCTTGAATCTTGTTTTTCAGGGCCCAATAGTTGTTAGTGTCATGACCCGAACTTTCGGAATGATACGCGCATCTGGCGTTTGGGTGATAATGAGGGGACGATGTGTTGGGATTCTTTAGAGCTTCTTTTAAAGTTACCAAATTGGATTTCAAAAGGTGCGGTAAAACATGGGATAGAGTCATATTGATTCTGGTGAATTGTCGGACTGGCCTTTCAACCCTCGGTTGATTACTTCTTGGTTGATCAGATGTAGGCTTTGGGATCATGACAGCTCCTACCATTGGTCGGCGTTCATCTCTCCCCTGGTTCCTTTGTGGATAAACACCAGATACCTCCTTCTTCCCAGTGAAATGCTTTCTTACAGCTGTAGAGGCAGATGAATCCTTCTGAATCTTTCCACTTTTTATGCCAACTTCCAGCCTCTCTCTGGTTAGTATTAATTCATTAAATCCTACAGATGAGCTTCCAATCAGATGGTTGAAGAAAGGGCCTGACAGAGTGCCTAAGAACATATCCACCAACTCCCTTTCAGACAGAGGGGGTTGAACTCTTCCAGCTAGATCTCTCCACTTCTGCGCGTAATCCTTGAAACCCTCATTGGAAGCCATGTCCATACTCTAAAGTTGAGTACGGATAGGCGCCAAATCTGCATTATATTGGTATTTCTTATAGAAAGTTGCAGCAAGATCTTCCCAGTTGTGGATGTTGGCCCTTTCCAATTGGTAAAACCAATCGAGTTGTGTTCCAGATAGGCTATCTTGGAAAAAATGCACCCATAGGTCTTTATCGGCGGAGTGCAGCTGGATCTTTCTTACATATGATCGGAGGTGCATCTTAGGACATGACACCCCATCATATTTGGCAAATAATGACACTTTGAACTTCGGTGGGATCACAATTCCCGACACTAGTCCCAAATCTTCAAAGTCTAGACCTGGTACCCTTTGCACTTCCATAGCGTTCAAGCGCTCTTCAAGATGTCTGTACTTATCATCAGCTGGAGGATACTATTCCTCAGAGTAGTCTTCCTCTTCTTCAGATTCTGACGGAACCGCTATTTCCTTTCCTTTTCCTTCATCAGATGTTGTTGTGAAATTCAAGGTTCTTCTAGTCTGCCCTTGAAACCTTCTCCCCATGATTACAACACCGGTTGGTTTCTTCTCTTTCTTCTTCTTCTCTTTGGCCAACAAATTCTTCAATTCCTATTGTCCTTTGGCTAGGGTTATTAGTAACTGTTGAAACTGTATGTTTTGAACTTGAAGATCTTTGACTGTCTGTTCGAGATCCATCTTACTGAAATAAACAGTAGAGGGATGAGGAAACTCGTTGCAAAAGACCTGTTTATGTTATGATGAATGATATGTGCATATGTAATGTTTTCAAGGATTTTTAAAGATTCAAGTTTGTTTTAGACAAAAAAGAAACACACGTTATATTAATAAGGTAGAGTTTGAGTACATCAATGCCCCTTGGGAAAAATAATACAACACTCTAAGATAAGAAAGTAGTGCACATCCTCTTTGGTGCAATGTAGGCATTTAGAGTCTGCTCCTCATGAAGTATCCTAGTGAGTTCCAAAACCTTCTTCTCACTTGCGTAGAATTGGGCTTCAAAAGTATTTCGCTCTCCCTTGAGCTGTATCCAATCCCTTTTTAGGTCTTCAAGAGATGTGGGCATGTCAGGATGTAGGATAGTGTATGGAACTTCTCCTTCCTTAACAGGCTCAATGATCACCGGGAGAATGGAAGGATAAGGCATCATAAGACTTTGAGTGCGAGTTTGTACCCACTTGAGGTAAGGCTCAAGGGGGATGTAATTATTGTGTCCCAAAGTCTTGCTATCCACCTTGTTTAGCATCCTCCATGCTCGGATGAATCTCTGGCGAAGACCTTGATCGTCGTTGTCATAGTCGAATACCAAGCCTTGAATTAACATCTCGTGCGGGCCATCCTTCGGGCATAACCAAACTGTCTTAGAGCTAAGAATGGGTTGTAGGTGATGCCTCCCCTAATGCCAAGTAGAGGCACATTATGGAATTTCCCAGAACGGTCGATAATGATAACATTCTCTTTGGATCGGGAGCACCAATGAATATCTGAATGTTTGAGCGTCATTAACCTATGTGACCACCTTAATCCTTGCTCATTCTTTAAGACTGATTAGGGAAGATGAGAAATAAACCATCTTGCCAGGAGAGGAGTGCAACACATAAGGACACCTCTTTTCCTCATTGTGCGAGTGTGAAAAGAGTGTAGGATATCTCCTAGCAATGTAGGCACCAGATTGCGTGACATGAAGATTTTGATGGCACCCATATCTATGAGTTAGTCAGGATTGGGAAACAAGACCATCCCATAGATAAGAAGAGCCATAATTTCCTCAAAAGCTTGTAAGTCCAAGGAATTCCAACAGCTTTAGGCTTTCTCAAACAAGAACTTTGCTAAGAAGCCTTTGACACCACTCCTAGTTTCCCAATAAGTTGTGACATCAGATGAGTGCAAGTGTAGAGCTTGAGAAATCTCTTCTGGCTTTGGGTCTCTTTCTATATCGTTGAAAGGTAGTTGATTGAGAATAGGAATCCTCAAGAGTTGAGAGAATTCTTCCAAAGTGGGCACAAGCTGATAGTCGGGAAATGTGAAGCAATGGTGCAAAGGATCAAAGAACTGAAAGAGCACCTTCATCATATCCTCATCCGTGTTGGAGGTGACCAAGTTGAGTAGACGACCATGTCTCTCGGTGAAAGGAGAGTTTTCAGGGATCCTTGAAGCTAGCTCCTTAAGTTGTGGAGGAATTCTTACAAGGTTGACTTGGATAGTTTTCCTATGAAGTGAATCCATATCCTACAAAACAAGAACAAAGATGAATATGCAAAATCCTTTAAATGTTTAGTGGATGTATATGATGTTCATGATGTCCATGATGTTATGTACAAGTATGCATATACAAGCAAAACAAGCAAATTCTTAGTTTAGGCTTGCATGGGGTTTTATAGGTAAGTACCCTCTTGAAGTTTAGTTGGCTTAAACCTGTCCTAGTAATAGTAACCAGGTTCTAAGGAGCTAAATATCACTGGATTGTTTCCTTGGTCATCACTTCAGCTCAAGCCTCTTTAATGGCGACCGAAATATCCCCAGAAACCAACCCTCAATGAGCGTAGTATCGAGTATCTACCAACTTCGGACTGCACCAAAGCCGGTCATCTCACTACATCCTAAAGGCCAAGTTGGTCAAGTAAAGGGTTCTAGAAGTTCATTAGTGCTTCATGACATCACTCAGCGGCCCCATATTCTCTTTGATTGACTCAAAGGCTACCAGTACCCACAAATATGTCACACTAACATAGCTATTGCTTAGACCATGTCGGTATACCCCGTACAATTTCCACAACGTATTGCTATTTACCTATAATGTTTCCCAAATCCGGGTGGAGGATTCAAACCCAAACAAAGAACCATAATGTATATCAAACAAGTCAAACAATGTAAGCAAATAAATGTGATCTAGCCCTAAGGTAACCCCACTTTTATTAAAATCCCCAACAGATTCGCCAGTTCTGTGATACGGTGGGAGAACTGACTTTGAGGTTTTGCGTTTGTGTTCGCAAATGTTGCGGTTAGCAAGAGTCGCCACCGACTTTTCTTTTATCCAATAAGGAAAGGTGAAAAGCACAGGAAATACCTTTCGAGATGTTTTCTTGAGTTCGGGGGGTAGATTATAAAATGGGGAGGTATTAGCACCCTTTTCATCCATGGTTTTCCATGGGCTCTTAGTTACTTGCTAGATCACTTGCTTTTGTTTTTTGAAAATGTGTTTGGTGTGGTTTTGAAAGTATTTTGTAAAAGAAACCATCCGTTTAGGAAATCTTTGTAATAATTCTCGTTCGTAAGAATGTATACAAAGATGTTTGTCTTTTTGAAAATGTTTCTAATGTTTCTAAGATGTGTGTGTTTGTTTTGAAAATAGCAAGGATATTGGCTATTGAGAGTGTGCAAGTAACTAAAAGTAATCTACCTACTAAAAAAAGGTCTTAGATGTGTTTTTCCTCCTTTAGATGTTGTTAACTTACCATTGTTTTGGTAAGAAGCCCCATCATTGGATGTTTAAGGGACGGGCGTTGGGTCATCGTATGACCATGATAGAAATGTTGTAAGATGACTTAGCACTTTTTATTTAGGGACTAAGATCATTTTGAAAGGCAACTGTGATAGCGTCATCGAGGGACTATGATGTTGTATTTTTGATTCGTTTGTGCTAAGACATCCCACATGCATAACGTGATCATTTTTAGGCAGCAAGTGAGATTACCCTAAGGGTACATGTGTGCAAGTGTATTTGATAGCATGCATTTGTCTTTGATTTTTGGTGGTCTATTTATTGGTTTTATCTTGCCATACACGCCTATTTACTAGCATTTACATTTGAAAGCGATAAATTGCATAAATGTAAAGTCATACACTATTACAATATTTAGGGGGTGGGGGTACAAATTTATGAATGGGGATTGTAAATGAAAATAAATCCCTAAATTACTATTACGACCATATTGAAATACATACAAGAAAATATTAAATTAACTTGTTTTTTTTAAGAAAATATTTTTTGTCTTTTCTT
Organism: Vicia faba; assembly: GCA_948472305.1. Classification (NCBI taxonomy): domain Eukaryota; kingdom Viridiplantae; phylum Streptophyta; class Magnoliopsida; order Fabales; family Fabaceae; genus Vicia; species Vicia faba. The sequence continues at coordinate 1,458,057,284 of OX451735.1, forward strand.
TTAAGAAATAAAATAAAGTGTGAAAGAAATATTTTTGATGTTTGCTGATTAATGAAATGGAGAGTGACAACAAAAATAAAAAAAGAAAATAACAAGGGGAAGATAAAGAGGATCGGCGTGTTACTAAAAAGAAGTCAGAGGTTCCGACCCTGGCATACTGCAGAACAGAAACCTGTTAGTGAAAATGTACAGGTCAGAGGTTCTGACCCTGGCACGCTGCAAAATAGAAACCTGTTAGTGAAAATGCATGAGGTCAGAGGTTCTGACCCTACTGGGAACACAATAATTTTCAGAAGTTCTGATATTACTGATAACAAAATAAGCTTCAGAAGTGCTGGTGCCAATGACAGAACTTGGTCTCTCTCTCTCTATGCTAGTCAAAAATAGGGAGTGTCAGTACCATAAATCAGAGGCAAGTATGCCTTTGCTAATCCTAACTCTGAGTTTTAGTTTCTTCAAGAAAGTTATGAATTTTTCATTCTCTACTTGAGCATACAGATGCGTAAAAATCTCAGAATATATACAACATCAGAAACATGATATCTACATTGTGTTTTTGAGAATGCAAATCTGGTGATGCTTAAGAAATATGGTGAGAGTCAGCAGATGCTTACCTTGCAGCTGGAAGAAGTTCTGTGAATTGGAGTTAGCCTTAACTCTGATGACGTTCTGAACAGCTTCTTTGCGTACTCAGTAAGCTGACAGTCCCCAACTTCTGGGGATGGCAAGGGGATGATGATCTGACTTCTTTGAATGGATGGATGGAGAGTATATAGTAGTATGAATACAGAAGTTATGGCAGTTTCCAACGTGTGGGTCAGAAACTGTATGGATGGTTTTTTAGTCAAGAAATATTTTGAGAACAAATGGAGTTTGAAAGTAGGGGATCCAAAGTTAATGGGTTTTTGTGTGCTGTGTTTACAGTTTTTTGAAACTCTAGGAATTTTGGCGGAGATTCAAGGTTTTTTCCTTTGCTCAAACTTTTGACCTCTTTTCAGCAATTTTTTCTGGACCCTTTCTCAGTGACCAATGGCATTCTATTTATAGGCAAAGCTTTGTGGGTTTTAAAATGTCAAGTGGCGCCAACATCATGCACTAGATGTTGACTTGCTCTTGAAGAAAGTTCAAAAAAGTTGTGATAGTTGACAGTGTTTAGACTAGGCTGGATTAGTAAGCAGGGATTAAGGAAAAGTGACACCCATAAGCGAAAAGTAGCGCATGGACCCATACCTAAATCTGTACAAAGGTATTTCTATGCTACACGTGGAGAGCCCTTTGGACAAAGACTCAAAAGTGGTTGTGAGCATTAATGAGCATTAAATAGTGATGAGATTTGTCAAAATCAGAAATCCTGTAATGGGGGATTTTGCATCATTGCCTAAATCTAGGCCAGAAGTTCCATTTCAACGTAGTCTAGAACAAAGTACCCAAGTTCTGATCTTGGTATCCTGTTGCCTTAACAAGTTCTGAGGGATCCTTAGGCTTTCCAGCATGTTCTGAAAGAGCATTCGGATTTTTTATCACATTTTATAATCTTCTGTTTTTAACCTGGCAAACTCTTACTGAGCTTTCGTAGATGCTGAAGAGCCACATTCTGACTGAAGGTTATGTGCTGAGCTAAGTTTGCAACTTCTGACTGCTCTTGTCTGGAGGTTGGTTCAGAAGTTCTGAAATGTAATTTTTTCTTAAATACTTAGAAAGATCCCAAGTATTTAGAAATTTGGCTTTTTCATAGTAAATTTGAATTTTGAACTTTAGATGGAACAAACTTCCTGTTTCAACATGTTTTGATGAAATATGATTTTTTTTTTAGATTTGATTTTGATCAAGAGGTCAAAGTTTGGCCTTTCAGCGTGCAAATGACCATTTTGCCCTTCTGAGTGATTTTCATGAAAAATTTGTAATTCAAAGCTTGGGATTGGATGGAAGTAAACCTGAGGATCCAGGGTGATTTCTTGAGAAAAATGAGAGGGCAAATTTTGGGGTACAACATATAGCATTAATGAATCCTGAAAATAGGGAGATAGGTTACCAATACAACACGAGTCTCAATGCCTCCAATCAAAGCTTTAGTCTCTTCAGAATTTGAACGCGTGTTCAGCCTTAGAAGAACCCTTGTGAGAGGATGATACATGTTGATGACGTGAACTACATGATTCTATCTTTGAAATGAACCGTTTGGGGACTGTTCAAATCTTCTTATATAGATCCTGATACAACTTTCCTTTTAATTTATGAAGAATTATTGATCAGATGTTTACAAAAAAAATATAAACTTCTGAGGGTTAAAGAATACATAAATAAAACTCTTATTCTGAATATAATTTCATGCTGAGATGTTTCAGAATGAAATTAAACCTATCTTCAGAAAGGGGTTTAGTGAAGACATCAGCCCATTGATGGTCTGTGTCAATAAATTTTAAAGAGAGAATTCCTTTCTGAATATAGTCCCTAATAAAGTGATGTTTTAGTTCTATATGCTTAGCCTTAGAATGTAAAGTAGGATTTCTAGATAAACAAATTGCAGAAGTATTATCACAGATTATAGGAATGTTACTCTCAAATATATTGAAGTCTTCAAGCTGACTTTTCATCCAGAGCATCTGTGTGCTGCATCCAACTGCTGCTATATATTCAGCTTCAGCGGTAGATAGTGCAATTGTGGATTGCCTCTTGCTGGACCACGAGATCATATTTTCTCCCAAAAATTGGCAGCTTCCATAAGTTCTTTTTCTTTCTACTCTGTCTCCAGCGAAGTCTGCATCACAATACTCTACTAATTTTTATTCATTGGTTTTTCTATAAAATAGACCAAGATTAGTAGTACCTTTCAGATACTTGAAAATTCGCTTAACAGCCGTTAAGTGAGATTCTCTAGGATATGATTGGAATCTGGAACATAGACATACGCTATACAAAATATCAGGTATTGAATCTGTAAGATATAAGAGAGAACCAATCACACCTCTGTAGATCTTCTGTTCTACCTTTTTACTTACCTCTTCCTTTTCCAGAATGCATGTAGGATGCATTGGAGTTTTGGCTGGCTTGCATTCTGATAGGTCAAATTTCTTGATAAGTTCTTTGACGTATTTACTTTGGTGTATGTATGTTCCTTCTGGAGTTTGATTGATCTAAATGCCCATAAAGAACATGAGTTCTCCCATCAAGCTCATTTCAAACTCTGCCTGCATAGACTTAGCAGATTCTCTTCCCAGAGAGGCTTTAGTAGATCCAAAAATAATATCATCTACATAAATTTTACAAACTAGAATGTCATTTTTAAATGTCTTACAGAATAAGGTTATGTCCACCTTCCCTCTGGTAAAATCATTTTCTAGTAGAAAACTACTTAGTCTTTCATACCAAGCTCTAGGAGCTTGTTTCAGACCATACAGTGATTTCTTTAGTTTATACATATTCTGGATGTTTTTAATTTTCAAAACCAGGGGGTTGGTGCACATAAACTTCTTCATCAAGGTATCCATTTAAGATTTCACTTTTAACATCCATCTAATAGAGAGTGATGCCATTATTTACAACAAAAGAGATTAAAAGTATGATAGATTCTAACCTGGCGACTGGAGCAAAGGTTTTTGTATAGTCTATCCCCTCTTTCTAACTATAGCCTTGTGCAACCAGTCGTGCTTTGTTTCTGATGACTTCTCCTTGTTCGTTTAGCTTGTTTCTGAATACCCATTTGGTTCCAATAATGTTGAACCCTTTTGGTTTAGGAACTAGATCCCACACATCACTTCTGGTGAATTGGTTTAATTCCTCCTGCATTGCAAGTATCCAATCATTTTCCAGGAGAGCTTCATCAATGGAAGTTAGCTCAATCAGAGACATTAATCCCATGAGAGATTCTTCAGAGTTTCTAAATGTGGATCCTGTTCTGATTGGGTCTTCTTTCTTTCCCAGAATTTTGTCTTCAGGATGAGCTAAGCTGCTTATGGATTATCTTTTCTAGAGAGGTTCTTCAGAGGTTGCTATAATATTTATGATATCTTCTTCTGGTGTTGTCTGTGATTCTTTATGAGAAACTTCTGATGCAATGTCTTCAATACCTATGAATTGAATTTCTATATCTGCAAAAGATTTATCTTGCTTTGACTTTTGAGAGCCAAGCTTATCATCATATCTAACACTGATTGGCTCTTCTACAATCTGTGTTTCTGTGTTGAATACTCTGTAGCCTCTTGAGTGTTCAGAGTATCCTAACATAATATACTTTTGTTCTTTAGAGTCAAACTTGTTCAGATGTTCTTTAGTGTTAAGAATAAAACAAATACATTCAAATGGATGGAAATACGAGATGTTGGGCTTTCTGTTCTTCCACAGTTCACATGGAGTCTTCTCCAGAATAGGTCTTAGGGAGATTCTATTCTGAATGTAACACGTTGTGTTAATTGCTTCTGCCCAGAAGTTCTTAGCAATATTATTCTCGTTGATCATGGTTCTGGCCATTTCTTGTAAAGTTCTATTCTTTTGTTCTACAACTCCATTTTGTTGGGGAGTTCTAGGAAAAGAGAAATCATTAGAGATGCCATTCTCATTAAAAAATAGTTCAAATTTTTTGTTTTCAAATTCTCCACCATGATCACTTCTGACTTTAACAATTCTAAGATCTTTTTCGTTTTGGACTTGGTTACAGAAGGAAAAGAACACAGAGTGTGACTCATCCTTGTATCTTAAGAACTTTACCCATGTCAATCTGCCATAGTCATCTACGATCACTAATCCATACTTCTTGCCACTAATGGATGCAGTTTTCACGGGTCCAAATAGATCTATATGCAGAAGTTCTAATGGTCTAGAGGTAGAAACAACATTTTTTGCTTTAAAAGAGGGTTTTGCAAACTTGCCTTTCTGACATGCTTCACACAGAGCATCTGAGCTTAACTTCAGGTTAGGAAGTCGTCTAACCAGATTGAGTTTGTTAATTTGAGATATTCTTCTCATACTAACATGCCCCAATCTTCTGTGCCAGACCCATTGCTCATCGTTAATAGACAGTAGGCATTTTACATTCTGACTTTTCAGTTCAGAAAGTTTTATTTTGTAAATGTTGTTCCTTCTCTTTCCATTAAAGAGGATAGATCCATCTTTCTGAGTAACAGCTTTACAGGACTTTTGATTAAAGATTATATCATAACCGTTATCACTTAATTGACTTATGGATAACAAGTTATGCATTAATCCATCAACTAACAATACATTAGTAATAGAGGGAATATTACCGTTACCAATTGTTCCAGAGCCAATGATCTTCCCCTTCTGATTGCCTCTGAAACCTACGTAGCCTCCAAATTTAAGCTCCAGGCTTTGGAACATATGCTTTCTTCCCGTCATGTGTCGAGAGCATCCAGAGTCCAGGTACCAGGATTGGTGTCTCAGTCTTGCTGTCAAAGATATCTGCAACATAGAAAATTTTATCCTTAGGTACCCATATCTTTTTGGGTCCTTGTTTGTTAGAGTTACCAAAATTCTGTTTGAATTTTGGCTTAGTAGAGAAATCATTACTAGTATATTTTATGTCATGTGTGTGCCCATAGGTAAAGTGAGAATTCAGAGGAGTGCGTTTAATAACCAAATCCTTAACTTTCTTAGGTTGGGATACTTTACCTTTGTATCCTGTACCTTTCTTGTCATTTCTGCTAACTCCATAGATCATTGAAGCCATCTTGCTTTTATCTATGTTTTTAGGGAGGAATTTCTAAAAGCTATGATCATATTCCTTTATTATATTATCAGGGTTACTAGGAACTTCTGAGATAGTTTCCTTCTGAGTATTTTGTAATTCATTTTCAAGTTTTGAAATTTTTTCTTTTAGCTTAGAGTTTTCCAGTTTCAGATTCTTAGTTTCTTCAGAGTCAGAAACTAGATCCCTTTTCAGGTTCTTGTTTATGACTCGAAGTTTCTGATACCTTTCTAGAATTTCTGACATACTCTCTTCTAATTGAGATCTAGAAAAGTTAGAAAATACCTCTTCTGCCTCTGAATCTGATTCTGATCCAGATGATTCAATATCTTCTAATGTGTTGGTCATAAGGGAAATGTTGGCTCTTTCATCTTCTGATTTAGTGTCTGCTTCTGAAGAGTCTGAGTCATCCCATGTTTCCATGAGACTTTTCTTCTTCTCCTTAACGTACTTCTTTTAAGGTTTCTCCTTCTGAAGCTTTGGACAGTCGTTTTTGTAGTTCTCTTGTTCATTGCATTCATAGCAGACGATGTCTCTGTTTCTTGACATTCTGTATTCAGAAGATGGTTCAGACTTTCTGTATCCAGGCGATGATTCAGATTGATTCCCTGATCTTCTAGAATTTTTGAACTTCCTTTGCCTGTGCTTCCACAGCTGATTGACTCTTCTGGAGAGAAGGGATAATTTGTCTTCTTCTGATGAGTAACCACCAGAGTTTTCTTCTATTGCCTACAAAACTTTAGAATCATTTTTTTTAATACTTAAGAGCTAAAGGCTTACCTTGCTTCTGGGGCTCATCATCTTCTAACTCTATCTCATGACTTCTGAGAGAGCTGACAAGTTCTTCTAAAGATATTTTGTTTAAATCTTTTGCCAGTTTGAGAGCAGTGACCACGGGTCTCCATTTCTTTGGTAAACTTCTGACGATCTTCTTTACATGATCAGCAGTTGAGTACCCTTTATCCAGAACTTTTAGTCTAGCAACCAGAATTTGAAATTTTAGAACATTGTTTCAATGGTTTCATCTTCTTCCATTTTGAAGGCTTCATACTTCTAAATGAGCACAAGGGCTTTGGTTTCTTTGACTTGCGTGTTGCCTTCATGCGTCATTCTCAAGGAATCAAACCTGTGATTTCTTGTCTCTCTGTTTGTGATCTTCTCATACTCTGAGTATGAGATGGCACTCAAGAGAATAGTTCTGGTCTTGTGATGATTTATGAAGTCTCACTTTTGATAATCTAACATTCTTTTTCTATCAATCTTCTGACCGCTTTCATCAACAAGATGTATGTAACCATCAATCACCATAACCCAGAGATCAGCATCATGAGCCAGAAAGAAACTTTTAATTCTATCTTTCCAGTAATCAAAGTTCTCTCTATCAAAGATTGGAGGTTAGCCGTTGATTCTGTCTTTCTTATCATGATAGTCATTGTTGATGTTCTGAATTGGCCCCACCATAGTGTTTTTATTAACTTGGATCTTTTACGGACACGGTTAAGTGCTTGTACTCAGAACCAGGCGCACTGATGCCAATTGAAGAATGGAAAAACACAAGAAATGGGGGGTTTGAATTGGGATTTTTAAAACTAAAAGTAAAGAACAAGTTGGTAATCCTGGTTCGTTTGAACTCAAACTACTCCAGTCCACCCGCCAAGGTGATTTCACCTCTCTCAACGAGGTCTTAATCCACTAATCAATCTTGATTACAAATCTACTTTGACAACTGCCAAAGTCTTCTTGAGTATAAACCACAACCCGGTTTTTCTCAAGGAATATCTCTAAACAATGTATGAATAAAAGTGTACAGTAGTGTTTCTAATTAAACAGTATCACAAGACAGTGATGTTTTGCACAATTTGAATGTTGAAAGATTGAGGATGAAAGATGATAGTAGCAGCGTTGTGTGTGTGTGTGTCAAATCGTAAACAATTTATCTTCAAGGCTTGTTTAAATAGGTGAAGCATGAAGGCAAATTTGGAAACTTAATTAATGACAATTAAGGCGCTGTCCGGAAATAAAGATCCTTGTTCCCTTCCAGCTGTTACTCTTGAAATAGAAATATTTGATTTGTAACGCTTCAGAATATTAAAGTTTCCGTTGCAACTTGCTTCAGAACTTTGGAGATCAGAGCCACAGAATCTTGTTTGTAGTGTTAGAACTTCTTTCAAAAGAGTTTTATAATCAGAGTTGAAACAACATTTTAGCGCATCTTCTGATCTTCTTCCATCAGAACTTTTTGAGAGATGTTTATAATCACAACAGAAACATCTTTGTAACTTATCTTGTAATCTTCTTCCATCAGAACTTCTCTGCAAAACAGAATATAATTTTAGGGAGCATAATTGTTCTTTGCATTTGTTATCATCAAAACTCTTACAAGGGTTGTAGAATCAAACTATGTTCTAAGAGGGGATACAAATTACAAATGGGGATGAAATCAATTAAAACTTAATTACTATTATAATCAAATTGAATAATGCAAGATAAAATGTACAATAATATAAAAATAATGTACAAGAAAAGAAAATTGTTTTTCATGGTTTTTTGTATGAAAAAGGATTTTTAGTTAACCTAATTATAATTAGTAAAAATATAAAGAAAGTAATTAATTAATTTCTAGATTCTAAGTTAATTTAATTAAAAACGAAAATATTAGATAAAAGTTAAGTCTAAAATTATTTTAAATTTATTTAAAAATATATATTTTTAGGGTTTTTGCTATGAAATAAAGTAAGAGAGAAAAATAATAATTTCTATATCCAAGTATTTAATAAATTATATTTTTTTATATATTTTTTAATAAAAAAAATAAAAAATAAAAAAAAATAAAATATAAAAGTCAGGGGGTTAGAAAGTAAAAGAGAGGTTAGAAAGTAAAAATTGAAAAGTCAGGCCCAAGGCCCTTTTTTGTTATAAAAAATAATAATGAAATGAGATAAAAAATAAAAATGTGGGCCTGCGTGATATGAGTAAACATGGGGTGAGAGGAAGTAATTTCACTGGGCTTGGAGAGGGCCTGAAGATGAATTGTTATGGTGCAGCATTGGAAAAGAGGCGGTATGCGTGAGTGAAGAAACTGGGCCTGAAGGTGGAAGTTTTTGTTGAGGCCCATTTGTCCCCTGAAAATAAAAAAACAAACAAACAAAAGATTAAAAAAAAATTGTTTTCTTTAATCAGAAAAAAGAAACACGTTTGTTTCTTCCCTTCGCTCTCTCTTTGTCCTCTCTGATGGTCCTCACTGGAAATCGCCCTAGCGGCGGTCGACGGCGGCAGGCGACAACGTGTAAGGTGGATTGGCTCCGATCTTCATTTTTTTTACATGTTTAGCTCCGTCTTCTCCTCTTCTATCTTAATCTCTGACTTGATTTTGCAGATTCGACGCGATTTGGAGTAGATCTTGAAAGGGGAAGGGACGAAACCCTAGGTGCTCATATGATGAAATCCAGTAATGATGATGAGGCTCGTTGACGAAAATGCTGCTTCTGATTTTATCTCGATGAGATCTCTCTAATCTTTTTCTCTGTTTTGCGATTTGCTTGCAAATGTTTTTCTTCTTCCTCTTTCTCCGTAACTTGTGAAATTAGTATTATCTTTTCTTGCACATTTCTGAAGGGTTTGATTTGCGAAAATGATGAAACAACAAATTAGGTTTTTTGTTTCTGTATGTTTATGGATTTGCTGAAAATAATTTTTAGGGGAAAATGATGTTGATGTTTCTATGAACTTGCTTTTGAAAGGGTTTTGAAACAAGGACTTTGGGTTACTGATTATATTTTTTTGTTTGAACTGTGACTCGGTTTCTGTTTACAGAACAAAAATGAAGGTTGCTTTTGTGTTGTTGTGGCTTCTCCATTTTCTATATGTTTTTGTCTCTCTCTGTGAACGAATTTTGAAAAGGATTTTGAACCTAGGATTTGGTTTGTTGAGACAAGTTTCAAGGGTTTGGTATACTGCTATGTCTCTCTTTCTTTTTTGTCTGTGAATATAATTTGAAAAGGGTTTTCGTGTTATGGTTGTGGCCCGAATTCTTCCCCCGATTCTGTATATTTTTGTGAATAAATTTGGAGGGTTTTATACTGTGATTTTGCGTGTGAACCATGAAGGGTTTGGCTTGTTGGAGTTGGAATAACAGGCTAGTCACTTTTCTGGCTCGGTTTTTAGGCTTTGTTGGATTTATCATATTTTTCTGATTTCTCATCTCTTTGGTACTTTTGCTACACTAATTTTTGACTTTGCTTACTGGCCTTTGTACTTGTTACTGACTTCTGTGATTATGTACTTTTTGTTTTTGTACTTGTTGCTTGCTAGTCTGGTTTTCTATTTTGCTTTTGCTATAAACCAAACAAGTTTATTTATATATTTCTATGAGATTTTGCAGTAGGGCTAGGCCTATGAATTTTCATTACAGTTCTGATTTTCATTGAAACAACACAAATATGGGGCCTTTTGCGTGAAACATGATGCTGAGTTTTGAAATTATGATTTAGATTTATCTTTATCTTTTTGTGAACCAACTTGTTTTATGATTTACAATGAGATATTTCTAAGCCAATGGTAGAACAACATTGTATGAGGCTTTTGGGCTTAAATTTTGATTTGTGATGCTGCTTGTTGGGCTTGATAGTGAATTCTGATTTTTTTGAATCTTTGTCTCTTTGGGTCTGTGAAACCGTACCTGCTGTAACTGGGCCGCTTTGTGATGAACTTCTATTTTGAACCTCTTTGGATATGTCCTATTGTGAACCAATCCAATTTTGATTTACAATAGACTTAGGCCCATGATTAAACCCAATTTTGTATGAGGCTTTAATATACATTTGAGCATGATTGAGAAACAAACCTTTACTGATTCCTTAAGCAACACCCTAATTATGAATTTGAAGAGAAAACTCTTTGAAAACTCTTGTTTATTGTTTTTGTCTGCTAACCAATCTTTTCCTTTTGTTTCATGTGAGCAACGAAGGATTGATGGGAGAAAAATGGTAAGGGAAACCATGGCATGGTTTGGAGGGAAATATGAAGATTGAAGAAGAATGCTTTGGAGAAGAAACTTGAAGAATAGAATCTCGTAGAATAACTTAGGATGTAGAAAGCCTTTTTTTGGTTTTTTGAAATAAAAATTTGTATTTGAATTTTGACCTTGAAGCTGTAATTATTTCGGAATGTATCTTGAACAATTACTTGGCAAATGTGTTGTATTCGAATGAATGATGTTTGAAAAAAAAATGAAACTTTGTAGAAAGTGTTTGAAATTAAGAATAAGCAATTGGAGTTTTGTTAATCTTTGGTCAAATGAATGATGAATTTTGAGAAGATTTTGTTTTGGGTAAATTTGGAAAAAAATGGATGATTTAAGGAATGATATGGATTTTTGAATCATGAAAGCATGTCTTGAACAATTGAGTTGCAATTTAGACTTAGTGAAATAAGATCAAACTAATCTTCAATTCCAAACCTTATTCACAAATTTAAATATTCTCAAAATCTAAGACATCTTGCAATTGAAGCGACAAATACGTCCTGATCAAAATATTAATCCACAATTTCATCTCTTGCACCATGCTCCAGTTTTAAAAATAAGGCCATGGCTTTAGAGGTGAACGTAAAACCTTGAGTCTTTTGAAAGAAGCTTGAAGTGGAAAACCTTACAGCGTAATGAAAGAAAAAGTCTTTAACAATCTCAAATTCTAATTACTCAAACCTTTAAAACCCTTGCAAACTTAAATTCTCTGACGACACAAAGAATCAACTTGAGACATCACAAATCCTTTAGAGGCCTTAGTGGCTCGAACCAATAGAAGAAATAGGATATGAGATCTATCTCAGACTGATTGTCAACACAATCAAATTTTACTGCTTGAAGAATACCTTGATCCTGTCTAAGTGTATGAATGCATATGATGAAGCACAGGCCATGTAAGGTAAAATAAAGAAGGCAAATTTTTGGGTACAACATCTGCCCCTGTTCAATCTTCTTAAACCTAAAAAGTTAGATTGGCGTGCCCACCATTCATAACTTGAAGGTAGAAGATGATTGAACATTTAAGTGCTTGGAAATTTGCACTCGCCTGTGCAAGAAGTAACGTTGTTGGTTGAGTGTGTCAGGAATAGGCTTAAAGATTCCATTTGGAGAGGTAATGAAGAATCGTCGGAGATGGGCTTATAGATGTCATCCAAAGTGATTGTTGTTAAGTCTAATGTTTGATTGTGATTATTATTTTAACATATACTAGAAGGAATCTTGTGGCGACTACTACTTCAACAGGTAATGAAGGAATCTGTGACGACTACTACTTCAACAGATAATGAAGGAATCTCTGACTACTACTACTTCAACAGGTAATGAAGGAATATATGATGACTACTACTTCAACAGGTAATGAAGGAATCTCTGACGACTACTACTTCAACAGGTAATGAAGTAATCTCTAACGACTACTACTTCAACTGGTAATGAAGGAATCTCTGACGACTACTACTTTAAAAGGTAATGAAGGAATATGTGATGACTAGTACTTCAACAGGTAATGAAGGAATCTTTGACGACTACTACTTCAACAGGTAATGAAGGAATCTCTGAAGACTACTACTTCAACAGGTAATGAAGGAATCTGTGACGACTACTACTTCAATAGTTAATGAAGGAATCTGTGATGGGCTAATAGATGCCATCCAAAGTAATTATTGATAGAGATTGGAAGAAGTATCATAATAAATGTTAGGGTCGATTTATCTGAACCAGAGAAAGTGTCTACCGGAACGGAATCAGGATAAATCATTGGTCAATTTAAACTGAATTAGTAGAGGTCTTGAAATGATCTTTAATTGGATACGAATCAGTATAAATCTTAAGAGTGATTTAACTAAACCATAGAAAGTGTCTACCAGAATGGAATCAGGATAAATCATTGGTCGATTCAAATTGAACTAGCATATGTCTTGAAATGATATTTAACTGAATACGAATCAGTATAAATCTTAGGAGCGATTTAACGGAACCAGAGAAAGTGTCTACCGGAACAGAATCAGGATAAATCATTGGTCAATTTAAACTGAACTAGCAGATGTCTTGAAATAATATTTAACTGTATACGAATCAGTATAAATCTTAGGAGCGATTTAATTGAACCAGAGAAAGTGTCTACCGGAACGGAATCAGGAAAAATCATTGGTCGGTTTAAACTTAACTAGAGAAAGTGTCCACAAGAACGAAATCAGGGTAAATCATTGGTCGATTTAAACTGAACCAGCAGATGTCTTGAATAATCTTTAACTGGATAATGAATCAGTATAAATCTTCGGAGCAGTTTAATTGAGCCAGAGAAAGTGTTTACCGGAACGGAATCATGACAAATCATTGGTTGATTTAAACTGAACAAACAAATGTCTTGAAGGAAGTGTTTTTCATGTAGATGATCGCCCCGTCCTGTTTTAGGAATTGATCTACAATTATTTTGTTGGTAAACCCTTCCTGTTTCAGGAGTTCATACTATTGGTGATAAAGATAGTCGCCCTGTCCTGTTTTGAGAATTGATCTTTATATAACAAAAGATAAAGAAAGATAGTTTCCCCGTTCTGTTTCGAGAGTTAATCTTCAATCTGCTTATGTAGATAGTTGTCCTGTCTTATTTCATGTACCAATCTATAATCAGTTGTTCACAAATAGTTGTCCTGTCTCAGATATTAATCCGGAACCCTCTTTTTGTTGGTCGTAGAGATAGTTGCTCCGACTTGTTTCGGGAATTAATCTCCGACCTAATTGAGAAATGTTGATGATATTTGCTTGTCTTTAACTAGAGGAAATAAATCTAAACCAGAAGAGGTCTTTCGTTCGTCTGTCTTTAACTGGAAGAAGTAAATCTAAACCAGAAGAGGTCTTTTGTTCTCCTGTCTTTATCTGGAAGAAATAAATCTAAACAGAAGAGGTCTTTTGTTCACCTGTCTTTAACTGGAAGAAGTAAATCTAACCAGAAGAGATCTTTTATTCACTTGTCTTTAACTGGAAGAAATAAATCTAACCCATAAGAGGTATTTATATTTTCAAACGAACGAGGTATCAGAACTTAATCTGAATCAGGGAGAGATCTACTGAAAGAAGTATCAGAATAAATCTTTGGTAGATTTAATCTGAGTAAGAAAATGTCTACTGAGAGAAGTATCAAAATAAATATTTTGGTCGATTTAATCTGAGCCAGAAAATGTCTACTGAGAGAAGTATTAGAATAAATCTTTTGGTCGATTTAATATGAGCGAGAAGATAATCTTGATGTGTTTAACCGAATGAAGTATCAGAACTTAATCTGAGCCGAAGAAAGGTCTACTGAAGGAGGTATCAGAACTTAATCTGAGCCAACAGATAATCTTGACGTCTTTAACCGAATGAAGAATCAAAACTTAATATGAGCCGAAGAAAGGTCTACTGAAGGAGGTATCAGAACTTAATCTGAGCCAACAGATAATCTGTATATGTTTTAATTGATGTTTCCTGAAATAGGTAAAGAATTAGTTGCATGAAGATGCATGCATTGCGTAATGATGTTTTCAAAACAAATGAGATTGTTCTATATGTTTAGTATGCATATGCCATGATGCATGAATGTGTAATGTTATTGAAATGTATCTTTGTCTGGGAAATTAAATCCCTGACTAATGTTGGGGAGGTTTTTTTGGGAAGCTAAATTCCGGACTACTGCTGGAGATGGAGAGTATGTGTATCTTCAACCTTGTTTAGAGTGCTTCCGCTGGGAAATCCTGTTTGCTGTTTGAGAAAACTCTGCAGGGAGTGTTGGTTTCTGCCTGGGGAGTAGAATTCAGGAGCTTTGGTTGACCATTACTCTACCGGGGAATTCTTATATACCCTGGCTGGGGATAAAAGAGATGGATAAACTTCTGACTTGTTTGTGGAGGATAAAAGTTAACTGGTATCTGGTCGGGTTCCAGGCTTTGCAGTAACTTTCTTGGGATAGTATCAACTCCACTGGTAGACGTGGAAATATAACCTATACCCGTGGGTACCCGCCCGAACCCTCCCCGAATTTGACGGGGAAAACCCGCTTTGACTGGGTTTGGGTTTTCCCAGATTTCAAGATATGGGGATGGGGCGGGTAATGAGGAGTGTAGTACCCACCCCGAACCCGCCCCATTTATTTTTATTATTATTATTATTATTATTATTATATTGTAATTTATATTATTTAACAATATATTCCCTTTAATATCACAATTATATGCCGCTACAATATCCCAATTTGTTAAACCTATCTATTATTATAGTTTATTGGTTTTAGAAAAAAAATGTAAGTGATAACATAAATGCATAAGAGCAATGACTGACATTTAAAAAAAATAGTTGACAGTGGCATTTTTAGAAAATTAACGTTATATTTTTAACCATTCCACTTATCTATTTTTGTTAGAAATTTCCATAGACAATGATGTTCAATATTTTTAGTTTATATATTTTAGATTATTTGGTTTGTTAATTTGAAATATCAATTGTATGGTTGATAAATTAATACTTTTGTTAGTATTTTATTATTCTAAATATATGTTTAAAATTCTTCGAGATTGTATTTTATATTTGTAAATATATGTTAAGATTGGGGAAGGTTTTAGTTCGGGGTGAATTTTGGGTTTGGGGAAGCTTTTGGGTTTGAGACATATTTTGGGTTTACGGATGGGGTGGGGATCCCCGAACCCATTTGGAGCAGGTTTGGGATTCAATTATTCATCCCTGACGGGGATTGGGGCGTGTGATAAGGTGGGAGAATTGACTTGAGGGTTTTGCATTTGATCGCAAATATTACGGTTAGCAAGAGTCGCCACCGACTTTTCTTTTATCCAAAAGGAAAGGTGAAAAAGCACAGGAAAGACCTTTGAGATTATTTCTTGAGTTCGGGGGGTAGATTATGAAAAGCGAAGGTATTAGCACCCTTTTCATCCATGTTTTTCCTATGGGCTCTTAGTTACTTGCTAGATCACTTGCTTTTTTTGAAATTGTGCTTTATGTGTTTTTGAAAGTATTTTGTAAAGAGGCCAATGTTTAGGCAATCTTTGTAATGATTCTCGTTCGTAAGAATGTATATAAATATGTTGATCTTTTGAAAATTTTTTCAAGTTTGTAAGATGTTTTGAAAGTGTAGGTGCTTGTTTTGAAAATAGCAAGGATGTTTTGTTTGAAATTAAGCAAGTAATTAGGAGCATTCTACCTACTCAAAATTCTTTCTTGTTCATTTTCTTTTCCTTTGACATTGTTGTCTTACCATTGATTTAGTAAACAACCCTATCTTTGGATGTAAACGGGACGGGCGTGGGTCATCGTATAACCATGATTAGCAATGTTGCAAGGTATCTTAGCATTCTTTTTAGGGACTAAGATCATGTGAAAGGCAACATAGATAGCGTCATCGAGGGACTATGATCTTGTATTTGCTTATTTTTGCTAAGATACCTCACATGCGTAATATGACCATTTTGTATAAGGAAACCAAGTGGAATAACCCTAGGGGGTGCTTGTGTGCAAATGTATTATTTTCATGCTTGATTTTGTCTTGAATTAAGGTTTTCTAAGTATTGGTTTTAGTCTTTCCATACAAACCCTAATTACTAACATGTTATATATAAAGCGATAAATTACGGAATTTAAAGTTACTACACTATTACAATACTTGTGGGAGGGGGTGTACAAATTTAATGGGGATTGAAAGAATATAAATCTAGTTAATCTATTACAACCATATTGAATTGGTACAAATATACAAGGAATTAAATGAATATAATGTACAAAATGAATAAATGTACAAAAATGCAAAATGTAAAGAAAATGGACCTTTGTTTGGTTTTCATGACAAAAAAAAAGGGATTTATTTTAACCTAATTAATTGAAGAAAATATATAATCAAACTTAAATTTATTAAGAAAAGATTTTGAATAAAACCCTAAATTTACTAATTGATTAAAAGAAAATAAGTTTGTAAGAAAAGTATTTTTTGGTATTTTTGTCTTGAAAATAATACATGGTGTTATAAAATATTTTTGGTCTTTTTTATATTAAAATAATATATTTTTAATTGGTGTAAAAGAAAATAAATAATAACCTAGTTTTAAATTAAATTTACAAGACTAGTTAGTAAAAATAAATAAAGTATAGTTAAATGAAATATTTTTTTGTGAGAAAAATAAAATAAACTAAGTTAAAATATAAATCTATTATTTTTGTATTTTTCATGATTTTTTAATATTAGGAAAAATATTAAAGAAAATAAATGAAATAAAAATAAGAAAATAAAATAAACTGGGCCAGGGGCCGCAAATAGTCTACAGGGGGTTAGAAAGCAAAAATAAAAAAAAAACAATAAAATCCCAACGAGGCCCAGACGCTTGCAAAAAATTCAAAATGATGCAAAAAATGAAAAAAAAAACACAAAAGGGTACCACTGGGGCTCAAACCTAGGTCCCAAAGTTTACAAGCGCGCGCTTCTATCACTGGGGTGGCTATATATCCGTTAACATAAGAAAAACAATAAGTATATGATACAAAACGCGCCCTGACTACTTCATCTTCAACCTTCAGCCAGACCAACTGTAACTTGCTCATTTCACATCAAAAATGAAAACTGTAAACATGAAACTTGTAGCAAATTTTCTCACGATTTAAAATATGTAAAGCATTAAAACTAAAGATCAAAGATAAGCATGAATTTTATTGGCCCTAATCTGAACCCTAAAAATCTCAAAAAATTCAATCTTAAAATTCTCTAAGCTCAAGCAAAATTAATGGAAACTATAAACATGGTTAGCTTTAGTGTAATGATATCTACATGTTTTGTTCACAAACAAATCATTAATGATGCTTGTATGAAGAGTTCAAAGTTAAGAAAACTTACCTCAAAACTGGAAATTGTGTTTTGAGTTTGAGCTTGTTTCAAGTGATGGTCATGTTAGCTTCCTTGAGGTCCCAGGAAGCTAATGCAAGGATTAGCTTGAGAAATGGATGGCTGAAATGGTCTAGAGAAGTCAATGTGCAGAGCTCTGTTTTTGAAAATGGAGGATGGTGTTAATGGTGTTACAGTTCTGTAACAGGGTGTGGGATCAATTCAATATGATGTTTAGAAACTTTAGAAACCAAAAGGCCAAGAAACGCACAAGTAGATTATGAGTTTCAAGGTTTTGGTCAGTTTGTGTGAAAATGGAAGTATGAGATGTGTTTCTGAGTTCTAAGTGTTTTCAGGGCATGAGCATTCGTGTGTTTGTGGCCAATGGTTTGTGTATGTATAAACAAAAGTGTTTGAGAGCTTTGGACAATCAGAAGTACAAGTTTTAAGCTTTTGGCTAGGTTACTTGATTTTGAAGAAAAGAAGGAGGTACAAGCATGGGCTGGGTGATTGTAAGTGTCTAAACCATTTCTTATGGGTTATAGGACTTGTTTTATCAGAAGAGAACAGGTGCAAGGCTCAAGAACAACTTTTGTATATAAAGTCACTTTATCAAAATGGCAATGTAACATTTCTTCCAAAAATGGATATAAAGCATGTCCATGCATTGAATACTTGAAGTGAGGCCTCTAACAGCTATGTAAACCATTAATTATGGAGTGCCTAACAAGTTTGAGGCCTGCAAAGTAGTGTTTATGCAGCATAGTTTGAATTTTGAAATTGGTTCATCACAAAATGCCTTGTAAATCAAGTGATAAAACCCTAACTTCATCTCTTCGATTCTCCCTACTCAAGAACGATCTCAAAGAGTTCTTGGACATTTTGGAAAGCTTGCAATTTGATATAAAAACCATCTTTGAATTTCTTTTGAAGATTCCCCTCGTAACTATATGAAAAAGTGCCATGAGGTTGGGTTAAAATCCAGACCAAATTAGGGTAAAATTTCACTAAGTGTTTTATTTCATAACCACGTGTCCATAAAATTATAACTTGAGATACAACTTTCATGTTGGAAGTTTCTCTTGAATCATCTTGCATCATGGTGAAAATTTTGCTCAAAGTTATGAAAAAATAAGAAAATTCCAACACTTAGAAAAATTTCTAAGTTTAGAAATTTTGACTTTTCAAAATGAAATCTTGACTTTTTGATTTCTTGATGAATAAGTTTCATATTTTGACATGTTTTGATGAATTGTGATCTTTGGCATTTAATTTTGACCAAAAAGTCAAAGTTTGACTTTTCAGTATACAGTTGACTTTTGATCAGTTGACTAAAAAATTCATCTGTCAATCCAATGGACTTGCAATGTTTTGAGCCATGTCATTAGGTAAAAATGATGCAATTGGACTCTTGAGATCATGCCTTAAACCAATTGATCATTTTCTAGGTCAAAAATCAGAAATTGCCCTTCCCTAGTCAAAACCCTAATTTTGACCATTTTGCCCTTTTGGAGATTTGATCAACTTTCTTGAGGAGTTGTGGTCCAAACTTGATAAAATGATACACATGAGTTTAAAATGTTGATGTGGATAAAAAATTATTAAGTTTGACTGTAAATTGGCCATGGTTGACTTTTTCCCCAATACAGTTGATTTTTAGGTCAACTGCTCAATTGACTGAGCAAAAGTGTGATCCAAGGCTTGAAACTTGACATGAATAATCTTGGTAGTCCATAATGATTCATGAAAACCATATGGGGCATTGGAAGTTCAAAAATCCTTGTGCAAACTCAAACACTAATTTTGGTCATCAGTGCTTAAGGAAGGTGTCTTGAGCTGATCAAACCCTAGTGTAGTCTTGGACCCAAGGAGATCTTGTGAGAAAATTCTTGATAAGTGAGAGGGAAAATTTTGGGGTACAATAGCTTCCCATGTTCAATCTTCTTAAACTTAAAGATTTAGGTTGGCGAGTTTTGTCATTCGTGACTCGAAGGTGGAAGATGATTGGACACTTGAGTACCCAGAAATTTGCACTCGGTGATGTGATGGTTGATGGAATGGGCTTAAAGATTCCATTTGGAGAGATGATGTAAATTTGTTGGAGATGGGCTTGTAGATGCCATCCAAAAATGATTGTTGAATTGAATCTGAATGAGTATCAGAATGGCGTCCGCGTCTGGAGCGTACCTGAACTGTATCTGAAGGCTGAATCTGAATGAGTATCAGAATGACATTCGTGTCTTAGAGCGTATCTGCACTGTATCTGAAAGATGAGTCTGAATGACTATTAGGATGGCATCCGTGTCTGGAGCATATCTGAGAGTTGAATGAGTTTCAAGATGACATCCGTGTTTGGAGCGTATCTGAACTGTATCTGAGAAGCTGAATCCGAATGAGTATCAGAATGGAATCCGTGTGTGGAGCGTATCTGTACTGTATCTGAGAAGGAATTTGAATGAGCATCAGAAAGGCATTCATGTCTGGAGCGTATCTGAACTGTATCTGAGAAACCTTTGAACATTGTTAATGGTAGTTGTTAGCCTTATCCTGAAAAGGGTAAAATGCTAGCTAATATGCAATGTCATGTTGTATGAAATGCACAGTGTAATGTATTCGTGTTATCAATGTTTATGATATATGGATGCAATGTATGCGTATGTGAGGTAATCCGCTGCACTGTTATTGGATTGGAGAAAATAAATCCCTGACCACTACTGAGGATATGGAGTGTAAGTCTTCATGCTGTGAAGCTGAAGTGTTGACGAATTTCCGCTTAGAGAAATAAACTCTGTTGTAAGGGAACTGACGTGTACTGTTTGTAAAATCCTATTGGGAAATCCTGAGAAATTGGCCGACTTCTACTGGAGATTGATAATTGGATGCTTTGTTTCACTGGGGATTAAACTGCACACTACGGGGAATTTTTACTGAGATAACTTAGAAAGATTTCCCTACCTCTTAAAGCCATCAGTGATTGTCTTTTTATTTTGTTCATTTGTAAACAGTAATTATGTTCAAATGCATATGTTCAAAAATAAATCATTGGACTTTTTTGTAAACAAAACACAAGAGTAAAGAAAAAATAGATAGTTTTGCACTTTCAAAGGGATATCTTTGTATTGACTTTGAGTAAGTATTTTTGTACAATGAGACACATTCTAGTAAGAGAATATTGTTGTAAAAAATGAAAATTTTGATACAAAGAAAGGATAGCTATGTGCAATAATCCCACGGGGTTCTCATTCTGCTATAACCTTCGTATCTCTGAGAATCTTGTATATTTGTTTCCTCATCCGAAGATGATTGAATTGATCAGAACCTCTGAGTTTGTCAGTTGAAGCCAAAGGTTGTCCGTAAAGTGATCCAACGGGACATAGTCTTACGCTTTAATTCCCTAACTTTTTCCTGGACTGCCCTTTCGGGTTTTCAGTCCATCGGGATAGCCTTTTTTGCCCAAGCCGCCCTTTCTGGTTTTCAACTTGCCGGGTGTACATATTTTTTTGTTTTATCCCTAATTTTTGCCTGAACCTTTTTGGTTCGTCGGGATGCCCTTGTTTTTCCTAGGTGTGTCAACCTAGCGGGTCTCTTATGCGTAGTATCTTTTGACTATGTCTTCTTTCGCAGGGTGCGGCAGATCGTCTCCATCCATGGTGGTTAAGATCATTGCTCCACCAGAGAATATGTTTTTGATTAAAAACGGTCCTTCGTATGTAGGAGTCCATTTTCCCCTGGGATCACCTTGCGGTAGTATGATGCGTTTGATCACCAGATCCCCAACTTGATATACTTGGCGTCTGACCTTTTTGTTGAAAGCCTTGATCATCCGTTTTGATACATTTGACCATGACAGACAACAGTAAGCCTTTTCTCATCAATCAAGTTTAGTTGATCAAGTCGAGTCTGGATCCAATCTTCTTCGTTCAGCCCTGCATCCCTCATAATTCTTAGAGAGGGGATCTGGACCTCAATAGGCAAGATAACTTCCATGTCGTATACCAGAGAGTAGGGTGTTGCCCCGGTTGATGTGCGAGTTGTGGTACGATACCCGTGGAGAGAGAATGGTAGCATCTCATGCTAGTCTTTGTATGTGACTGTCATTTTCTGTATGATCTTTTTAATGTTCTTAATCGCGGCTTCGACAACACCATTCATCTTTGGCCAGTAAGAGGAAGAATTGTGATGCTAGATCTTGAATTGCTCACACAGGGCGGTGATCATAGTATTGTTTAGATTCGTACCATTGTCTGTAATGATCCTCTCCGAGATACCGTAACAATAAGTGAGATTCTGCTTGATGAACCAGGCGATAACATTCTTAGTAAAGAAAGCGAAAGAAGTTGCCTCTACCCACTTTGTAAAATAGTCAATGGCCACTAAGATGAAGCGGTGTCCATTGGAGGCTGTTGGCTTGATTTCCCCAATCATATCAATTCCCCACATAGCAAAGGGCCAAGGAGCCGTCAAGACATTCAGAGGAACCGGAGGTACGTGCACCTTGTCAGCATAGATCTGACACTTATGGTAGGTTCGAGAGTGTTGGTAGCAATCTGCTTCCATGGTAGACTAATAATAGCCTACCCGTAGGATTTTCTTTGCCATCGTATGCCCACTAGAATGGGTGCCAAAAGTGCCTTCATGTAATTCAGCCATGATCCTTTCAGCTTCAACCTTGTCTACACACCGAAGTAACACAGAGTCATGGTTGCGTTTGTAGAGAATTCCATTACTAAGGAAGAATTTAGCAGAGAATCTCCTTAAGAACTTCTTATCATTGACTGAAGCTCCTTCTGGATATTCTTGAGCCTCAAGATACCTCTTGACTTCGTGAAACCAAGGCTGGTCCACTACTTCTTCAGTGTTAATCCCGTGACAGTGAGCTGGTTCGTCCATTCGTTCAATGGTGATCTAGGGAGCCTCATTATCCCATTTAAGTTTAAACATGGATGACATTGTGGCTAGTGCGTCTGCTAGCTGATTTTCTTCTCGTGGGAAATGCTCGAAGGTAATCTTCTCAAAATATGGGAGCAATGTCAACACGTGTTCTTTGTAGGGGATAAGGTTAGGGTGTTTAATGTCCCATTCTCCTTTGATCTAGCTGATGACCAAAGCTGAATTTCCGAATACATTTAAGGATTTGATCCCCAAGTCTATGGAAGCTTTGAGACCAAAAATACACGCTTCATATTCTGCCATGTTATTTGTACAATTGAAGCAGAGTCTTGCCGTGAAGGGAGTATGACATCCTTCAGGAGATATGAGCACAACACCAATACCATTGCTGAGTGCGTTGGATGCCCCATCAAAAACTAGAGTCCATCGGGATCCTTGTTCAGGTCCGTCATATGGCCTGAATTCTTCACAGTTGTTTACCATCATGATGTCTTCATCTGGGAATTCGAACTTCATGGACTGGTAGTCTTCCACAGCTTTGTGAGCAAGGCGATCAGCTAGTACACTGTCCTTTATTGCTTTCTGAGTAGTATATTGTATGTCATATTCTATCAGGATCATCTGCCATCTCGCTATTCTCCCAGAGAGGGCAGGTTTCTCGAAGCTGTACTTTATCAGATCCATTTTAGATATCAACAAGGTAGTATGAGTCAGCATATACTGTCTTATCCGGAGAGTAGCCCATGCCAGAGCGCAATAAGTTTTCTCGAGCAGTAAATATCTTGTTTCACATTAGGTAAACTTTTTGCTCAAGTAATAAATAGCATGCTCTTTTCAGCCAGACTCGTCATGCTGCCCCAGCACACACCCCATTGAATTTTCCAAAACGGTTAGATACATGATCAATGATCTTCCCTCGACTGGTGGCATCAAAACGGGAGGCTCTTGCAAATACTCTTTGATCTTGTCGAAAGCAGTTTGGCATTCATCGTTCCATTTGACTACTTGATCTTTCTTCAATAATTTGAAGATTGGTTCACGAGTAGCTGTTAGGTGAGAAATGAATCTGGCAATGTAGTTCAAACGTCTCAAGAATCCTCTGACTTCCTTCTCAGTAGGAGGAGAACGCATCTCTTGTATCCCTTTCACCTTGGTCGGATCCACTTCAATACCTTTATTGTTGACGAAAAAGCCTAGGAGTTTACCATACCTCACCCCAAACGTGCATTTATTTGGGTTCAACCTCAACTTGTACTTCTTCAGTGTCTCAAACAGTTACTATAAATGATCAAGATGCTCTTCTTCTATTTGAGATCTAGCTATCATGTCGTCCACATAGACCTCTATTTTGTGATGTATCATGTCGTGAAATAGAGTGACCATGGCACGCTGATAGGTTGCCCCAACATTTTTCAGTCCGAATGGCATAACCTTGTAACAAAATATGCCCCACTGTGTGACAAAGGTTGTTTTCTCCATGTCCTCAAGCGCCATTTTGATTTGGTTGTAGCCTAAGAAACCTTCCATGAAGGAAAACACTTTGTGTTGTGCCGTATTGTCAACTAGAATATGAATGCGGGGAAGTGGGAAATCATCCTTAGGGCTTGCCCTATTCAAATCTCTATAGTCTACGCACATTTGTACCTTGCCGTCTTTTTTAGGCACGGGAGCAACATTGGAAAACCATTGCGGATAGGAGGTGACGGCCAAGAATCCAGCGTTGATTTGTTTCATGACTTCTGCTTTAATCTTCTCTGACATGTCTGGTCACATCCGACGAACCTTTTGTTTTACCGGTGGATAGTATTCTTTTGTTGGTTGACGATGTACCACGATCTCTGCATCAAGTCCTGTCATGTCTTCATATGACCAGGAAAAGACCTCAACATACTCATGTAGCAATTGAATCAGACACTCTTTGATACTGGGCTCCAGATTGGCACCCACCTTGACTTTTCTTTTATCTTCTTCGGTACCTAGATTGATTGTGTCCACTGGTTCCTCGTGGGGCTGAACGATCCTCTCTTCTTGTTGTAGTAACCTGGCGAGTTCCCCTGGCACTTCACAATCTTCCTCACCTTCGTCTTCGGCTTGGTAGATTAGATTTTCAGAGTCAAAGAAAGCCATAGCAGAATCGTTACCCATGGGATCCCGAATGGATGTAGACCTGCATTATGAGTGTGAGTGTGTGTAAGAGTATAGCTATCTTTGAAAGGAATAAAAATGTAAAAAGAAAAAACAATGAGCACAAAGTTTGTATGCAAAAACGTCCATGATTCATTGATGTCATATGGAAATGAGATAATAACCCTTACAAATAGACCATTGTGCCTCGGGTAAGGCACAAGGTTTTAAGAGTCTGAATTGTTTTAATATTATAGATCCAACAAAATGCAAAGAAAAATTACTATGGGATAAAAGTGATCGGGACAAAATATCTGGCCTCCTAGTTGCCGAGCCCTCCACTGACAGTTGGGAAAATCCAATCCTCCAGGTCATAACTGTCTTCATCCTCCTCCACTGCATTGACTTTATGGTTGCTGATCTTCAAAGGTGGTCCTCCAGCACGAGCGTGACGTACAACCTTCTGGGCACCTGAAGTGAAACCCATGCCAAATTTGTCAGATTTGTATGGGATATCTGGGAGTTGTCCCTAAATAGTGCACCCACCTTCTTCTATTACTACCTTGGCATCCTTCAAGGATGATATCTTGAATGGAGGCCTTGTGATCTTGGGAATTTGAGATACAACCTTGGTTACTGCCACATCTTGCGAGACTTCTTCAAAGTGCTGGAATGGAGTTTCAATAAATTCACCATGTAACTCCACATATCTAAAGGATTTGAGATGGCTTACCATATACTCCTCTTCTCCATGAACGATGATGATCTTCCCTTGAATTGGATATTTCAGCATTTGGTGCAACATAGAAGCAACAGTGCCAGCATTGTGGATCCACGGTCGGCCTAACAAGCAGGAATATGAAGGGAGAATATTCATTACATAAAAATTTGAATCAAATGTTTGGGTTCCAACCTTTATGGGGATATCAACTTCCCCGTGCACCATCCTTTTTGAGCCGTCAAAGGCCCTCACTACTATGTTGCTTGGTTTCAAAGTCAATCCTTCACAGTCAAGCCTATCAAGAGCTTTTTTAGGCAACACATTCAGGGACGAACTGGTGTCAACCAACACATGAGCCAGAGTTGTGCCCCTACATTCTACGGAGACATGCAATTCCTCATTATGCTTCCTCCCCCTTGGAGTTAAATCAGCATCCGAAAAACCTAAGCCATTATCTGCAGTCAAGCTGGCTACGCAGTCTTAGAACTGATCGGCAGATGTTTCTTGGGGTACATGGGCAGTTTTCAGGAATTTTACCAAGGCCTTTGCATGTGCCTCGGAACATAGTAATAAAGCCAACATGGAAATTTTAGATGGAGTTTGCCCCAGTTGCTCGACATTGTAGTCGCTTCTTTTTATGATTTTTAGAATTTCCTCCATCTCTTTCCAGGAGGTCTCAGGGATAGCTACTGATTGTGCCTTCGTCCAGACAACCTCAATCAGAATACCTTTACCTCGAGTCTCGGTTGACTCGGCAACAGGAATGTCAGTAGGAGTGATAACAGGGATTGTAACAGCTTTGTCAGCAGAAGTATTTGCAGTACTGGGAATAAACTTTGGAGGAGCAAAAACAACAGGAATAATTACGGGTCTAGAAACTGATTTTGGGGGAGCAATTTCTGGAGAGAATATCCTTCTGCTTCGGGTAATCTTGCTAGTCCCTGCAATATTACTGATATCAGAGTTAACTTTCTCAGAACTAGAATCTTCAGCAGCTGGCCAATCTTGCTTGATACCGTGGTAGTAGACATCCCATCCATAATTCCATGGTACGGTTTTGTCTGACGAATACGGGATTGGTCCAGGAATTGTAATTATCAAATGAGATACTTTAGGAACTGATGTAATTCTAACGGGTTGTTTGGTGGAGATCCTGAAAGAATTGTCGGAAATGGTCACGATGGACACATCATTATAAGAAACAGTTGGAATAGAAGTCTTCTCGAATAAAATTTCTTTGTTATCTATGAGGCATTGAACGCATACTTTTAACGACGGACAACTGGCTGGTGAGGACAAACAGGAATAACAGCTTTCATCACAGCCTGGGAACACACTGACATTCAATAAGTTCTTTTTGATAGTCAGGAGTGGGGTCATAAGTTCATCAACTGAAGTAACAAACATATCTTCCTCAATGGCGTTGGTATTATGGCCATGTTTGGGCATAGGGGCAGAAATGACATTGGGATTTTTCTGGTGCATCGAATTCAATCTCTTTGGCTTCAAGGAGGTCTTGTACTTTGTTTTTTAGAGCCCAACAGTTGTTAGTGTCATGGTCGGGACTCTCAGAATGGTATGCACAGCGGGCATTAGGATGATAGTGAGGAGAGGTTGTGTTAGGGTTCTTTGGAGCTTCTTTCAAAGTCACTAGGTTGGATCCTAACAGATGTGGCAATACTTGAGATAGGGTCATGTTAATTCTGGTGAATTGTCTGACTGGTCTTTCCATTCTTGGTTGGTTGTTTCTTTACTGATCAGGCGCAGGTTTAGGAATCATAACAGCCCCCACCATTGGACAACGTTTGACCCTATCTTGATTTCTCTGAGGATACACAACAACCACTTCTTTATTTCCGATGAATGGCTTCCTTACAACAGCAGAGGATGCATATTTTTGAATCTTTCCATTCTTTATCCCGGCTTCTACCCTTTCTCCGGTCAATATCAATTCAGTAAAACCTGTCGATGAACTCCCAATTAAGTGATTAAATAAGGGATCAGACAAGGTGCCCAAAAACATGTCTACCAATTCTCTTTCAGATAGAGGAGGTTGAATTGTTCCGGCTAAATCCCTCCACTTTTGCACATAGTCCTTGAAGCCTTCACTTGAAACCATGGCCATACTCTGGAGTTAAGTACGGGTGGGCGCAAGATCAGCGTTGTATTGGTATTGTTTATAAAAGGCAGCAGCCAGATCTTCCCAGTTATGAACATTTGCTCTTTCTAGCTGATAAAACCAATCAAGTTGAGTTCCAGACAGACTGTCTTGGAAGAAGTGTACCCATAAATCCTTATCAGCGTTATGAGGCTAGATCTTCCTCACATAGGACCGGAGATGCATTTTGGGGCATGAGACTTTGTCATATTTGGCGAACACAAGTGCTTCGAATTTTGGAGGAATGAAAATCCCCGATACTAACCCCAACTCCTCAAAGTCCAAGCCAGGCACTTTTTGGATTTCCATTGCACTTAACCGTTCTTCTAGATGCTTATACTTGTCATCAGCTGGAGGGTATTGTTCTTCAGAATAATCTTCTTCTTCCTCTTACTCTTCTGACTCTGACTGGACAACTGTTTCTTTTCCTTTCCTATCTTGATTGTCTTTCTCACCGGATGTCGTTGCAAAGTCTAAGGCCCTTCTTGTTTGCCCTTGGAATCTTCTTCCCATGTTTAGAACTCTGGTTATCTTCTTCGTCTTCTTTTTCTTCTCCTCAACCAGTAAGGTCTTCAACTCTTCTTGTCCTTTGGCTAGAGTTAAGAACAACTGTTGAAATTGTGAATTCTGAGCTTGGAGGTCCTTCACTGTTTGCTCGAGATCCATCTTACTGAAATAAACACTAGAGAGATGAGGAGACTTGTTACAAGAAACCTGCTTATGTTATGATGAATGGTAAATGCATATGTAATGTTTTCAAGGATTTTAAAGATTCAAATTTGTTTTAGACAAAAAAGAAACACCCGTTATATTAATAAATTAAAGATTGAGTACATCAATGCCTCCTTGGTCAATACAAAAACTCTAAGATAAAAAGGTAGTACGCATCCTCTTTGGTGCGATGTAGGAATTCCGAGTTTGATCCTCGTGAAGTTGCTTAGTGAGTTCCAAAACCTTCTTCTCGCTAGCATAGAATTGGGCTTCGAAAGTATCTCGCTCCCCCTTGAGTTGTATCCAATCTCTTTATAAGTCTTAAAGAGAGGTGGGCATGTCAAGATGTAGGATAGTGTATGGAACATATCTTTCCATAACAGGCTCAATGATTACCGGGAGAATGGAGGGATAAAGCATCATAATACTTTAAGCACGAGTTCGTACCCATTTGAGGTAAGGCTCAAGAGGGATGGAATTCTTGTGCCCCAAAGTCTTTCTATCTACCTTGTTCAACATCCTCCAAGCTCGGATAAATGTCTGGCGAAGACCTTGATCGTCGTTCTCGTAGTCAAATACCAAACCTTAATCAGCATCTCGTGCGAGCCATCCCTTCGGGCGTAACCAAATTATCTTAAAGCTAAACATGGGTTGTAGGTGATACCTCCCCTAATGCCAAGTAAAATGACATTAGGAAATTCTCCACGACGGTCCACAATAGTAACATTCTCTATGGATCAGGAGCACCAATGAATGTCTGAATGTTTGAGCGTCCTCAACCTTTGTGACCACCTTGAACCTTGCTCGTTCTTTAATACAGATTGGGGAAGATGAAAAATAAACCATCTTTCCAAGAGAGCAGTGCAACACATAAGGACACCTCTTTTCCTCATTGTGCAAGTGTGAAAAGAATGTAGGATGTCCCCTAGAAATGTAGGTACCGGGTTGCGGGGCATGAAGATTTTGACGGTGTTCACATCTATAAGTTGGTCAGAATTTGGAAACAAAACCATCCCATAGATGAGGAGGGCCACAATTTCGTCAAAGGCTTGCAAATCCAAGGAGTTTCAACAGTTTTGGGCTTTCTCGAACAAGAAATTTGCTAGGAAACCTTTGACACCACTCCTTGTTTCCCAATTGGTTGTGACATCAGATGAGTGCAAGTGTAGAGCTTGGGCAATCTCTTTTGGCTTTGGGTCTCTTTCCGTACCATTGAAAGGTAGTTGATTGAGAATGGGAATCCTTAAGAGTCGGGAGAATTCTTCCAAAGTAGGCACAAGTTGATAATCGGGAAATGTGAAACAATGGTGTAAAGGATCAAAGAACTGAAATAACACCTTCATCATGTCATCATATGTGTTGGAGGTGACCAAGTTGAGTAGGCGACCATGTCTCTCGGTGAATGGGGAGTTTTCAGGGATCCTTGAAGCTAACTCCTTAAGTTGTGGAGGGATCCTTACAAGATTGACTTGAATATTTTTCCTGCGAAGAGAATCCATATACTACAAAACAGAACAAAGATAAATCCAAAAATCCTTGAGATGGTTAGTGAATGTGTATGATGTTATGATGTTCATGATGCTATGTACAAGTAATATATGTACAAACAAAGCAAACAAGTCCTTAGGTTTAGGCTTGCATGGAGTCTCATAGGTAAGTACCCTCTTGAAGTTTAGTTGGCTCAAACCTGTCCTAGTAATAGTAACTGGGTTCTAAGGAGCTCAATATCACTGGTTTGTTTCCTTGGTCATTGTTTCAGCACAAGCCTCTTTAATGGCGACCAAAATATCCCAAGAAACCAAACCTCAAAGAGTGTAGTATCGAGTATCTACCAACTTCGGACTGTACCAAAGCCAATCATCTCACTACATCCTAAATGGCCAAGTTGGTCAAGTAAAGGTTCTAAAAGTTCATTAGTTCTTTATGACATCACTCAGCGGACCCATATTCCCCTTGATTAACTCAAGGGCTACCGGTACCCACAAATATGTTGCACTAACGCAACTATTTCTTAGACCATGTCAGTATACCACACACAATTTCCACAATGTATTGCTACTTACCTATAAGGTATCCCAAATCCGGGTAGAGGATTCAAACCCAAACAAAGAACCATAATGTAAAGCAAACAAGTCAAACAATTGAAAGCAAGTAAATGTGATCTAACCCTAAGGTAACCCCACTTTTATAATTTTCCCCAGCAGAGTCGCCAGTTCTGTGATACGGTGGGAGAATTGACTTGAGGGTTTTGCGTTTGATCACAAATGTTGCAGTTAGCAAGTGTCACCACCGACTTTTCTTTTATCCGAAAGGAAAGGTGAAAAAGCACAGGAAAGATCTTTGAGATGATTTCTTGAGTTCGGGGGGTAGATTATGAAAAGGGAAGGTATTAGCACCCTTTTCATCCATGGTTTTCCATGGGCTCTTAGTTACTTGCTAGATCACTTGCTTTTGTTTGAAATTGTGCTTTATGTGTTTTTGAAAGTATTTTGTAAAAAGGCCATTGTTTAGGCAATCTTTTTAATGATTATCGTTCATAAGAATGTATACAAAGATGTTTTTCTTTTGAAAATGTTTTCAAGTTTGTAAGATGTTTTGAAAGTGTAGGTGCTTGTTTTGAAAATAGCAAGGATGTTTTGTTTGAAATTGGGCAAGTAATTAGGAGCATTCTACCTACTCAAAAGTCTTTCTTGTTCATTTTCTTTTCCTTTGACATTGTTGTCTTACCATTGATTTGGTAAACAACCCTATCTTTGGATGTAAATGGGACAGGCGTGGGTCATCATATAACCATGATTAGCAATATTGCAAGGTATCTTAACATTATTTTTAGGGACTAAGATCATGTGAAAGACAACATAGATAGCGTCATCG
Organism: Vicia faba; assembly: GCA_948472305.1. Classification (NCBI taxonomy): domain Eukaryota; kingdom Viridiplantae; phylum Streptophyta; class Magnoliopsida; order Fabales; family Fabaceae; genus Vicia; species Vicia faba. The sequence continues at coordinate 1,458,088,339 of OX451735.1, forward strand.
AGGGACTATGATCTTGTATTTTCTTGTTTTTGCTAAGATACCTCACATGCGTAATATGACTATTTTGTATAAGACAACCAAGTGGAATAACCCTAGGGGGTGTTTGTGTGCAAATGTATTGTTTTCATGCTTGATTTTGTCTTGAATTAGGGTTTTCTAAGTATTGGTTTTAGTCTTTCAATACAAACCCTAATTACTAACATGTTATATATAAAGCGATAAATTGCGGAATTTAAAGTTACTACGCTATTACAATACTTGTGGGAGGGGGTGTACAAATTGAATGAAGATTGCAAGAATGTAAACCTAGTTAATCTATTACAATCATATTGAATTGGTACAAATATACAAGGAATTAAATGAATATAATGTACAAAATGAATAAATGTACAAAAATGCAAAATGTAAAGAAAATGGACCTTTGTTTGGTTTTCATGAGAAAAAAAAGGGGATTTGTTTTAACCTAATTAATTGAAGAAAATAATTAATTAAACTTAAATTTATTAAGAAAAGATTTTAAATAAAACCCTAAATTTATTAATTGATTAAAAGAAAATAAGTTTGTAAGAAAAGTATTTTTTGGTATTTTTGTCTTGAAAATAATACATGGTGTTATAAAATATTTTTGGTCTTTATATATTAAAATAATATATTTTTAATTGGTGTAAAAGAAAATAAATAATAACCTAGTTTTAAATTAAATTTACAAGACTAGTTAGTAAAAATAAATAAAGTATAGTTAAATAAAATATTTTTTTGTAATAAAAATAAAATAAACTAAGTTAAAATATAAATCTATTATTTTTGTATTTTTCATGATTTTTTAATATTAGGAAAAATATTAAAGAAAATAAATGAAATAAAAATAAGAAAATAAAATAAACTGGGCCAGGGGGCGCAAATAGTCTACAGGGGGTTAGAAAGCAAAAATAAAAAAAAAAACAATAAAAGCCCAATGAGGCCCAGGCGCCTGCAAAAAAGTCAGAATGATGCAAAAAATGAAAAAAACACAAAAGGGTACCACTGGGGCTCGAAGCCAGGTCCCAAAGGTTACAGGCGCGCGCTTCTACCACTGGGGTGGCTATACATCCGTTAACATAAGCAAAATAATAAGTATATGATACAAAACACGCCCTGACTACTTCATCTTCAACCTCCAGCCAGACCAACTGTAACTTGCTCATTTCACATCAAAAATGAAAATTGTAAACATGAAACTTGTAGCAAATTTCCTCACAATTTCAAAAATGTAAAGCATTAGAACTAAAGATCAAAGATAAGCATGAATTTTATTGGCCCTAATCTGAACCCTAAAAATCTCAGAAACTTCAATCTTAAAATTCTCTAAGCTCAAGCAAAATTAATGGAAACTATAGACATGGTTAGCTTTAGGGTAATGATATTTACATGTTTTATTCACAAACAAATCATTAATGATACTTGTATGAAGAGTTCAAAGTTAAGAAAACTTACCTCAAAACTGGAAATCGTGTTTTGAGTTTGAGCTTGTTTCAAGTGATGGTGATGATCAGGTTAGCTTCCTTGAGGCCCAGGAAGCTAGTGCAAGGATTATCTTGAGCAATAGATGGTTGAAATGGTCTGGAGAAGTCAATGTGCAGAGCTCTGTTTTTGAAAATGGAGGATGGTGTTAATGGTGTTACAGTTCAGTAACAGGGTATGGGATCAATTCTATATGATTTTTAGAAACTTTAGAAACCAAAAGGCCAAGAAACGCACGAGTAGATTATGAGTTTCAAGTTTTTGGTCAGTTTGTGTGAAAATGGAAGTATGAGATGTGTTTCTAAGTTCTAAGTATTTTCAGGGCATGAGCATTCGTATGTTTGTGGCCAATGGTTTGTGTATGTATAAACAAAAGTGTTTGAGAGCTTTGGACAACCAGAAGTACAAGTTTTTAGCTTTTGGCTAGGTTACTTGATTTTGAAGAAAAGAAGGAAACAAGTTTCAATAGGAGGTACAAGCACGGGCTGGGTGATTGTAAGTGTCTAGACCATTTCTTATGGGTTATAGGACTTTTTTGATCAGAAGATAACAAGTGCAAGGCTCAAGAACAAGTTTTGTTCAAAAAGTCACTTTATTAAAATGGCAATGTAACCTTTCTTCCAAAAATGGATATAAAGCATGTCCATGCATTGAATGCTTGAAGTGAGGCCTCTAACAGCTGTGTAAACAATTAATTATGGAGTGCCTAAAAATTTTGAGGCATGCAAAGTAGTGTTTATGCAACATAGTTTGAATTTTGAAATTGGTTCATCACAAAATGCCTTGTAAATCAAGTGATAAAACCCTAACTTCATCTCTTCGATTCTCCCTACTCAAGAATGATATCAAGGAGTTCTTGGACATTTTGGAAAGCTTGAAATGTTCTCTACAACCCATATTTGAATTTCCTTTGAAGATTCCCCTTGGAACTATATGAAAAGTTCCATGAAGTTGGGTCAAAATCCTGACCAAATTAGGACAAAATTTCACTTTTGTTTCATGACCTCATGTTCATAAAATTATAACTTGAGATCCAAGCACTTTTGGAAGGAGTTGTGTAAAGAAAAGTTGTATATTTCATGAAGATATACAACATTCATTTTGGAAGTTTCTCTTGAATCATCTTGCGTCATGGTGAAAATTTTGCTCAAAGTGATGAAAAAATAAGAAATTTCCAACACTTAGAAAAATTTCTAAGTTTAGAAATTGTGACTTTTCAAAATGAAATCTTGACTTTTTGATTTCTTGATGAATAATTTTCATATTTTGACATGTTTTGATGAATTGTGATCTTTGGCATTTGATTTTTACCAAAAAGTCAAAGTTTGACTTTTCAGTATACAATTGACTGAAAAATTCATCTGTTAATCCAATGGACTTGCAATGTTTTGAGCCATTTTATTAGGTAAAAATGATACAATTGGACTCTTGAGATCATGCCTTAAACCAATTGATCATTTGCTAGGTCAAAAATCAGAAATTGCCCTTTCCCAATCAAAACCCTAATTTTGACCATTTTGCCCTTTTGGAGATTTGATCAAATTTCTTGAGGAGTTGTGGTCCAAACTTGATCAAATGATACATATGAGTTTAAAATATCGACGTGGATAAAAAATTATGAAGTTTGACTGTAAATTGGCCATGGTTGACTTTTTCCCCAATACAGTTGATTTTTAGGTCAACTGCTCAATTGACTGAGCAAAAGTGTGATCCAAGGCTTGAAACTTGACATGAATAATCTTGGGGGTCCATAATGGTTGATGAAAACCATATGGGGCATTGGAAGTTCAAAAATCCTTGTGCAAACTCAAACCCAAATTTTGGTCATCAGTGCTTAAGAAGGTGTCTTGAGCTGATCAAACCCTAGTGCAGTCTTGGACCCAATGAGATCTTGTGAGCAAATTCTTGATAAGTGAGAGGGAAAATTTTGGGGTACAACAGGGTGAGAAAATTCTTGATAAGTGAGAGGGAAAATTTTGAGAGCCATTTTTACTGAAATAAACAGTAAGCGGATGAGAAAACCTATATGGGGAAAACCTATTATGATATGATGCATGATATGTGGATGTGATGTTTTCAAGGATCTCGCAGGGTGAGCACAAGAAAATGTCAGAAGTTGAACTTTGATTATAGCTTTAAAGAAATTTGTATCATTGAATGTCCTTCTACGAGAATCAAACTCACCATGTCAAGTTGGTCATAGCCCTTGACTCAAGTTATCGTGCTTTGGTCTTTGACATCATTTGTCTAGAGGAATATAAATCCTCTTGCCCCTTGATAGACGTCTGGTTCAATATAACCCTGCATCACAAACCCTTGAGACCCTTGAAATGGTCAGTGGAAATGATATGGTATGATGTCATGATGCGTATGCTATGCACCAAGCGAAAGTGTAAGATAGTGACTACAAACAAGCCCTATAAGAAATTCAGGTTTGGTTAGATATTGAATACAGAAAAACCCTGCAAGGAGTTCAAGTTGTCAGATCATTAATTCAAACAAGTCACACAAGTAACCTTAGGTTCAGGATTGCATGGGGTTTATAGGTAAGTACCCTCTTGAAGTTTAGTTGGCTCAACCTGTCCTAAAAGAAGTAAGTAATTGGGTTCTAGGGAATCTCAATATCACTGATCTTTCTTTATCGGACATTGTTTCAGCGCAAGCCTCTTTATTGGCACTGAAATATCCCAAAAGTACAATCTCAATGAGCATAGCATCGAGTATCAACCAATTTAGGACTGCACCAAAGCTGACTACCTCACTACTTTCTAATGGGAAAGTTGTTCAACTAAAGGTTCTACGGTCAGTTATTGATTCATGACATCTCACAACAGCCTTGTATTCTCCTTGACTGGGCTCAAGGGACATCGGTACCAATAAATGTGTCACACTAATGTAGCCATCGCTTCAACCGTGTTGGTATTATGCCGTACAGTCCCCATGATCTGTTTCTACTTACTCAAAAATGCCCCCTGATCCGGGTAGAGGATCTATACAAAACCCAAACTCCCTTTTAAGCGTAAAGAAAGCAAGTAAAACAATGAAAGCATTTAAATGTGATCTGATCTCTAAGGTAACCCCACTTTTAAATTAAAACTCCCTAGCATAGTCTCCAGTTCTGTAATATGGTGGGAGAATTGACTTAGGTGTTTTGCATTTTATCGCAATTATTGCGGATAGCAAGAGTCGCCATCGACTTTTATTTTATCTAATAAAGGAAAGGGTGAAAAGAACAGGAAAAACCTTTTGAGAATTTTTCTTGAGTTCGGGGGGTAGTTTATGAAAAGAGAAGGTATTAGCACCTTTTTCATCAGTAGTTATCTACGGGCTCTTAGTTGCTAGCTCACTTTGAAATGCTTTGTGAAATGTGTTTGTGTTTGGTGAAGTTTGAAAATATTTTGAAAATGCTTTTTTTTCGGAAAACTTTGTAATGATTCTCGTTTCGGCGAGAATGTATACAAAGTGTTGGTTTTTGAAAATACTTCAAAGAGGTGTCTGTTTTTGGAAAGATATTTTGAAAGTGTGGGTGTGAAGATGGTTTTATTTGTGAGCAAGAAACTACGAGCGTTCTACCTACTAAAAAAATCTTAATTATTTTCCTCCTCCTTTAGATAGTGTTATCTTACTATTAGTTAGTAAGCAACCATGTCATTGGATGTGAAGGGACATACATGGGTCATCATACAGTCTTAGAAGGCAACATTGTAGGATACCTTAGAAATTTTTCATAAGGGTCTTAGATCGTTTGTCGAAGTCAACATCGAAGGGTAATCGAGGGACTATGATCTTGTATTCGAGGGTCATTGTTAAAGTATCCCACATTCGAGGGACATGACTGTTTTATTATAGGCAACAAGTGTGGGTTAACCCTAGAGGTGCAAGTGTGCGAAGTATATTGTTTTCATGCTTTTTTGTCTTGAATTAGGGTTATCTATTTGTTTGGTTTTATGTCTTTCCATATAAACCCTAATTACTAGCAATAATATTGAAAGCGGTAAATTGCGAAAATTTAAAGTCCTACGCTATTACATCATTTTAGGAGATGGGGATACAAATTACGAATGGGGATGAAAGCAATTAAAACCTAATTACAATTACAACCAAATTGAATAATGCAAGATAGAACGTACAATAATATAAAAATAATGTACAAGAAAAGAAAATTGTTTTTCATGGTTTTTTGTATGAAAAAGTATTTTTAGTTAACCTAATTTAAACTAGTAAAAAAAAGAAAGAAAATAATTAATTAAATTCCTAGATTCTAAGTTAATTTAATTAAAAAATAAAATATTAAGATAAAAGTTAAGTCTAAAATTATTTTAAATTTATTTAAAAAAAAATATATTTTTAGCGTTTTTGCTATGAAATAAAGTAAGAGAGAAAAATAATAATTTATATGTCCAAGTATTTAATAAAATATATTTTTTATATATTTTTTAATAAAAATTAAAAAATTAAAAATAAAATAGAAATAAAATAAAGAAAAGAAAAGTCAAGGGGTTAGAAAGTAAAAGAGATATTAGAAAGTAAAAATTGAAAAGTCAGGCCCAATGCCCTTTTTTGTTATTTGAAAAAATAATGAAATGAGATAAAAAATAAAAATGTGGGCCTGCGTGATATGAGTAAACAGGGGGGTGAGGGGAAGTAATTTCGCTGGGCTTGGAGAGGGCCTGAAGATGAATTGTTATGGTGCAACATTGGAAAGGAGGGGGGGGGGGTATGTGTGGGTGAAGAAACTGGGCCTGGAGGTGGAAGTTTTTGTTGAGGCCCATTTATCTTCTGAAAATAAGAAAGAAAACAAACAAAAGATTAAAAAAAATAAAAAAAGTTTGTTTTCTTTAATCAGAAAAAAGAAACACGTTTGTTTCTTCCCTTCGCTCTCTCTTTGTCCTCTCTGATGGTCCTCGTCGGAAATCGCCCTAGCGGCGATCGACGGTGGCAGGCGGCGGCATGAAAGGCAGCTTGGCTTCGATCTTCATTTTTTTACATGTTTATCTCCTTCTTATCCTCCTCTATCTTAATCTCCGACTTGATTTTGCAGATTCAGCGCGATTTGGAGTAAATCTTGAAAGGGGAAGGGACGAAACCCTATGTGCTCATATGATGAAATTCGGTAACGATGATGAGGCTCATTGATAAAAACGCCACTTCTGAGTTCATCTCGATGAGATCTCTCTAATCTTCTTCTCTGTTTCGTGATTTGCTTGCTATTTTTTTTCTTCTTCCTCTTTCTCTGTAACTTGCGAAATTAGTATTATCTTTTCTTGCACATTTCTGAAGGGTTTGCTTTGCGAAAATGATGAAATAACAAATTAGGTTTTTGGTTTCTGTATGTTTGTGGATTTTCTGAAAATGATTTTGAGGGGAAAATGATGTTGCTGTTTCTATGAACTTGCTTGGGTTTTAAACAAGGACTTTGGGTTACTGATTCTGTTTTTTTGTTTGAACTGTGACTCTGTTTCTGTTTACATAACAAAAATGAAGGTTGTTTTTATGTTACTGTGGCTTCTTGATTTTCTATATGTTTCTGTCTCTCTCTGTTAATGAATTTTGAAAAGGATTTTGAACCTAGGGTTTGGTTTGTTGAGACAAGTTTCAAGGGTTTGGTATACTACTATGGCTCTCTTTCTTTTCTTTCTGAATAAAATTTGAAAAGGGTTTTTGTGTTGTGGTTGTGGCTCGACTTCTTCCCCTGGTTCTGTATACTTTTGTGAATAAATTTGGAGGGTTTTATACTGTGATTTTGCATGTGAACCATGAAGGGTTTGACTTGTTGGAGTTGGCATAACAGGCTTGTTACTTTTCTTGCTCGGTTTTCAGGCTTTGTTGGATTTATCATCTTTTTCTGATTTCTTAACTCTGTGGTACTTTTGCTATACTGATTTTTGACTTTGCTTGCTGACCTTTATACTTGTTGCTGACTTCTTTGATTCTATACTTGTTACTTTTGTACTTGTTTCTTGCTAGTCTGGTTTTCTGTTTTGCTTTTGCTGTGAACCAAACAAGTTTCTTTATATATTTGTTTGAGATTTTGCAGTAGGGCTAGGCCTATGACTTTTCATTACAGTTCTAATTTTCATTTAAACAACACAAATATGAGGCCTTTTGCGTGAAACATGATGCTGAGTTTTGAAATTCTGATTTAGATTTATCTTTATCTTTTTGTGAACCAACTTGTTTTGTGATTTGCAATAAGATGTTTCTAAGCCAATGATAGAACAACATTGTATGAGGCTTTTGGGATTGAATTTTGACTTGTGATGCTGCTTGTTGGGCTTGATAGTGAATTCTGATTTTTTGAATCTTTGTCTCTTTGGGCCTTTGTACCCGTAGCTGCTGTAACTGGGCCGCTTTGTGATGAACTTCTATTTTGAACCTCTTTGAATCTGTCCTATTGTAAACCAATCCACTTGTTATTTGCAACAAACTTAGGCCCATCATTAAACCCAATTTTGTATGAGGCTTTAAAATACATTTGAGCATGATTGAGATACAAACCTTTCCTGATTCCTTAAGCAACACCCTAATGATGAATTTGAAGAGAAAAATCTTTGAAAACTCTTGTTTATTATTTTTGTTTGCTAACCAATCTTTTCCTTTTGTTTCATATGAGTAACGGAGGATTGATGGGAGAAAAATGGTAAGGTAAACCATGGCATAGTTTGGAGGGAAATATGAAGATTGAAGAAGAATGCTTTGGAGAAGAAACTTGAAGAATAGAATCTCGTAGGATAACTTAGGATGTAGAAAGCCTTTTTTTTGGTTTTTTATAAGAAAAATTTGTATTTAAATTTTGACCTTGAAGCTGTAATTATTTATGAATGTATCTTGAACAATGACTTTGAAAATGTGTTGTATTTGAATGAATGATGTTTGAAAACAAAAATGAAACTTTGTAGAAAGTGTTTTAAATGAATAATAAGCAATTGGATATTTGTTAATCTTTAGTCAAATGAATGATGAATTTTGAGACGATTTTGTTTTGGGTAAATTTGGAGGGAAAAAATGAATGATTTAAGGAATGATATAGATTTTTGAATCATGAAAGCATGTCTTGAACAGTTGAGTTGGAATTTAGACTTAGTGAAATAATATCAAACGAATCTTCAATTCCAAACCTTATTCATAAATTTAAATGTTCTCAAAATCTAAGACATCTTGCAATTGAAACGACAAATCCGTCCTAATCACAATATTAATCCACAATTTCATCTCTTGCACCATGCTCCACTTTTACAAATAAGGCCCTGGCTTTAGAGGTGAAAGTAAAACCTTGAGTCCTTTGAAAGAAGCTTGAAGATGAAAACCTTGCAGCGTAATGAAAGAGAAAGTATTTAATAATCTCAAATTCTAATTACTCAAACCTTTATAACCCTTGCAAACTTAAATTCTCTGACGACACAAAGACTCAACTTGAGAAATCACAAAGCCTTTAGATGCTGGCTCGAACCAATAGAAGAAATAGGATATGAGATCTATCTCGGATTGATTGCCAACATAATCAAATTATACTGCTCGAAGAAGACCTTGATCCCGTCTAAGTGCATGAATGCATATAATGAAACACAAGCCATGTAAGGTAAAATAAAGAGGACACATTTTGGGGTACAACAATGTGGTATGTCATGCCAACTCTTATGCGTCACATGCCACGTGATTCAACATGACTATCCACTCTAAACATGTGTATATCCTGGCCTGGATAGTGGGTCTTTTACCTCAAAGTAACATCCAAATCAAACCTGAAAAACAGAAGATCCCAGCATATCACAGTAGATATCCAGAATAGTGGAAAGAAATAAAATGCAATGCATGCACATACATAAAGCAAATCAATCAAGCAAGTAAAGTATAAATAAATAAACACCCAATGAAAACAAATAAAAAAGAGCTAGGAATGACTTACTGAAGTGTCCCCAGCAGAATCTCCAGTTGTCACTACTATGAAAAATACCAACACAAACATAGTCACCATGAACTTTATTTATCCCGAAGGAAAAGAAAATAACAAGAAAACCTCGGAAAAAGGAAAGAACACGGTCTTGCGACCAAGAGAAGGATACAAAAGTTGATTATGCAAGGGGAAGGTATTAGCACCCTTCACGTCTGTGGTACTCCATGAGATCTAGTCTAGTCGTTATAATCAAAGGGTGTGTTTATCTAATGCTTACTTTCTAAGGAAATACATGAAAAAATCGATTAAAGGAAAAACAAAAGGTTTTTATTATTATTGTACACGCTTAGGTTTTGCAACCCAATGCCTATGTATCCCAGAGGAATTAGAGCATTGTAGTTCTTCTTAAAAAATTTGGTTTATTGGTGTTTTTTATGGGTAACTGCCCTTTTTGAAAAGTTTTCAAAAGAAAAGCAACTGGCAAAAGAATTTTTGATTGATTGAGTGTTTTGTTAGGAGATTTATCAAGTGGTCCCTGGTGTAACACCCTAAAATAATTAGATTATTTATCTAATTGTATAATTGAATTATGATGAGTATTTATGAGTATATATGACATTTTGGTGAATATGATGTGTGATGTGATGCTATGTGTAATGCCCCATTTGAATATTTAGTCGTTATTTGTTGATTTTGAGTTATTTTAGCATAATTGAGGGTAGGAAGGCATGACTAAGAGTATGTGAGAACTTAGTTTTAATTAGAAAACTAGAATAAAACTTAGTCTATGGTGTAATAATAATAATATTGACAAATGATGGAATATACTATAATTATTAATAAAAGTATTATTAGATATATGGTATAGTACCACTGAAAATATTATTATTAGTAATAATATAGTTATTATTGTTATTATTTAATTAGAATAAAACAATTATTAGAGAAATAGTATGAACATTTGGGAGAAAAACTACTGTCACCTAGAAATAGAGAAAAGAGAAGAGAAGGGAAAAGTTAGAGCAAGAGAGATTTCACCATTGTTGAAGGTTCAAAGCTCTAAACTAAGGTAAGGGGAGATAATGAATTCTCTAAATGGTGACTCTAACATGAGAGGGTAGGCAGGGTTCCTTTCCCTCTTTAGGTTATGTGCAACATTGGTGAATATTCTTCTTTGTTTGGATTTTCTGTTGTTTCTATGTGATTTTGTGTGGAATTCGTAATTACATGATGCCATGAATGTATTGTTGTTGATGATTTTGATGTTGCGTTGTTTTTCCATGAATCCCAAATTTGGAAAATTATAGATCTAGGAAGATGATAGAAAATTGAGGATTTAGATGTAGGAATTCGTTGTAGAATGATGGAATAATGAAATTAGATTGATACTATAAGTTATCATGTGTAGAAACATTACTTTGGACCCAAAATTGGAGGTAGAAAGTGCTCAAATGAGTAGAAAGTGAACTGATGCGAATGCAGGAAATTCTGGGATAACAGACTGGCCATACACGTATGGTACGCATATGAGGTACATTACCAGGGGCCATATGCATACGGTACGTGCCATGTCCCCGAGCTAGCACGACCAACTGTCTGAACACATATGAGAGGAAGGCCATACGTGTATGGACTAGCCAATACGCGTATGGAGATCTGAGAGGAGTTTTGGGGGAAAATTCCCCTCTGGTCGTACGCGTATGAGGTTGGACATTGGAGCATAACGCGTATGGTACGCGTATGTGATAAGCAGAGGAAGGAGGCATACGCATATGGGACAGGGTCATACGCGTATGGGCAGGCTGAAATGCAGAAATTCCCGTTTTCGCGATTTCTTTCCAGTTTTCACGTGCAGTGTAGTTTCTCTTGACCCATAATGAGTAGTATGACTTGAGTAGATATAAGAAGGCTAGTAATAATGGATATTGGGTTAAAATGTGGAACTTTGTGTAGATTTGTATGTTGCATGATGATATTAATATTGGTGGCCTTATTGGCAAGTGCCGAAGGTTGATGCCTTGTGGTTGCATAATTGTGGTGTTACATATTGATAATGCATGCATTCAGTGGTGAGGGCTTATGCCCCGTTGTTGGCCAGTAATAGCATTTCGTTGAGGGCTTATGCCCTGTTGCTACCCAATTTGGCATTTTGTTGAGGGCTCATACCCTGATGGTACCACATGCATTTAGTTGTTGTCAGTTTCATCATATTGCACTATCTTGATTTGATATTGTGTTATATGAATGAAGAATGTGTTTTGAATCATTGTGTGAATTGTGTATTTTGTGAATTATGTGATTGTGTTAATTACTACTCCTTAGCATGTGACATTCACCGTATATTTATTGAATGTAATTCTCACCCCCCTTTTCTGTTGTTGTGTCTGTGATCCTCGGGGAGTACAAATAACCAGGTACCCGAGTAGTGTTTGGAGTGAGTGTTTCTTGATTGAGTCTTAGGAGTCGCTCTGATACGTAACACAAGATTTGGGATTTTTGCCATGTTTTTGCATTGTTTTTAATTGTTACGTATCTTAATTCACGATCATGTTGAACCATGCATTTTGTGGAGTTTTTATTATTGTTGAGGCCTCAGTGTCATGAAGTAAATTAATTTGAGTTGTTCCGCTGCTTGGTTGATTACTATGACTAAATGAAGTAATAAAGTGACTTGATAATTTATGAGTTTATTTGAATGATGTAACATCCCATTTGTGGAATCTGATGTATTATTCTATATATTTTTATTATAATTATTAGTATAGTAAAGTGGGGAGTTACAATTGGTATCAGAGCCGGTCGGTCTGTCGTCCAATTTGTCGAGTCAGTAGTGTATTGTGATGATTGAATATTATCGATGTGTTTCTTCTAACCATTGTTTGATGTTATGATGTGAAACAAAGAAATGGATGGAAGAAACAATGTTGCTCTTGCTGTTGTTTTATAGGCTATGGCTTACGTTGTGCAACATCAGCCTAATGCTGGTGGTAATGATGGGTCCCGTGTTTTGGAGACATTCTAGAGAAACCATCTGCCTACGTTCGAGGGTAGGTATGATCCTGATGAGGTGCAGAATTGGCTCAAGGAAATTGAGAGAATCTTTCAGGTTATGGACTGTTCTAAGGCACATAAGGTGCGATTTGGCACACATATGCTTGCAAAGGAAGCTGATGACTGGTGGGTTAGCACTCGTCAGGGACTGGAAAGTGGAGGTGAAGAAATTACTTGGCCTGTGTTTAGTAGGGAATTTATGAGGAAGTACTTCCCTGAAGATGTTCGGGGAAAGAAAGAAATTGAATTTCTAGAGTTGAAACCGGGAGAATTATCGGTGACCAAATATACTGCTAAGTTCATGGCGCTGGCAAATTTCTACCCTAACTACAGTGAGACGACTGCTGAATTTTCAAAGTGCATTAAGTTTGAAAATGGGTTGCCCTCCAAAATCAAGAAGGCAATTGGGTATCAGTGGATCCATAAATTTCCAGATTTGGTGAATAGTTATAGGATTTATGAGGATAGTAAGGCTCACTACAAAATCATGAATGAGAAGAGAGGCAGACAACAACAAAATCGTGAAAGGCCTTACAATGCTCCAACTGACAAAGGCAAAAAGAGGGTTATTGATGGTAAGAGGACAGGTGGGAGAGGTTCTCCTACTGACGTCGTGTGTTACAGATGTGGGAAATCAGGTCATCAAAGTAATGTATGTATTGGAGAAGTGAAGAGGTGTTTCTGTTGTGTGGGCATGAAATAGATGATTGTAGACATAAAGCGACAATATGTTTCAACTATTGTAAAGAAGAACATATTAGTACTCAGTGTCAGAAATCGAAGAAAGTTCAACCCGGTGGGAAGGTGTTTGCATTAGCTGGAACTCAAACATCTAGTGGAGACCGTTTGATCAAAGGTATATGTTTCATTAATAGTACTCCTTTAATTACTATTATTGATACTGGTGCTACCCATTGTTTTATTGCTGCTAACTGTGTGAAAAAGTTGGGTCTTGAATTATCTTCTATGAATGGATATATGGTTGTCGATACTTCAGCTAAGGGATCGATGAATACTTCCCTTATATTTTCGACGTGTCCTTTGTCGATCTTCGACAGAGACTTTGTTGTGGATTTAGTTTGTCCACTGTTGAGTGGTCTAGACGTGATTCTAGGTATGAACTGGTTGAAATACAATTATGTTCATATTAACTATTACAACAAATCTATGCGGTTTTCTACTCTTGATGATAAAGGGGGAGCTGGATTCTTATTTGCTAGACATTATATGAATTGATGCAAGATGAAGCTCAAGTGTTTTCTTTGATGGCGTCCTTATTTATTGAGAATCAAGCTGCCGTTGAGGAATTACACGTAGTGCGCGATTTTTCCAAAGTTTTCCCAGATGATATTCCAGATCTGCCACCAGAAAGAGAAGTGGAATTTTCTATTGATCTTGTTCCCAACACCAAACCCTTGTTTATGGCGCCCTATAGGATGTCAGCGTCTGAATTGGCAGAGTTGAAGAAATAATTAGAAGACTTGCTTGAAACGAAATTTGTGAGACCAAATGTATCACCTTGGGGGAGCTTCGATGTTGCTAGTGAAAAAGAAGGATGGTAGTATGAGACTCTGTGTTGATTACCGACAATTGAATAAAGTAAAAATTAAAAACAAGTATCGACTTCCGAGAATGGATGACTTGATAGATCAACTGGTGGGTGCGCGTGTGTTTAGCAAGATTGACATGAGGCCGAGCTATCACCAGATTTGAGTCAAAGATGACAATATTCAAAAGTCAATTTTAAGAACTCGATATGGGAATTATGAGTACTCGATGATGCCATTCGGTGTTACAAATGCATCGAGAGTGTTTATGGAGTATATGAAGCGTTTCTTTCACACATACTTAGATCGTCTCGTAGTCGTATTCTTTGATGATATTTTGATATATTCCAAATAAGAGGAAGAGCATACTGAGCATTTGGAAATTGTATTACAAGTGTTGAAAGATAAGAAGCTATATGCGAAGTTGTCAAAGTGCGAGTTCTAGTTAGAGAAGGTTAGTTTTCTTAGTCATGTTATTTCAGGAGGTGGTATTGCTATAGATCCACCCAAGATAGATGAAATGTTACAGTGGGAGACTCCAATGTCAGTTATGGAAATTAGAAGCTTTTTAGGCTTGGCTGGTTATTAAACAAGGTTCATTGAAGGATTTTCTAAGTTAGCACTCCCGTTGACTCAGCTAACTTGTAAAGGCAAAGTATTTGTGTGGGATATCTAGTGTGAGGAAAGTTTTACAGAGCTAAAGAAGAAATTGACGACGACTCTAATTTTGATATTACCAAATCCTGAAGAATTGTTCGTTGTGTGTTATGATGCTTCTAAATTGGGTTTATGTGATGTGCTTATGAAGAATGATAAAATGGTAGCTTATGCTTTGAGGCAATTGAGGATCCATGAAAGGAATTACCCTACTTATGATTTAGAATTAGCTACAATGGTATTTATGCTAAAAATTTGGTGGCATTACCTTTAAGGCTCCAAGTTTTAAGTATTTAGTGATCACAAGAGCTTGAAGTATTTTTTCGAACAAAAGGAATTGAATATGAGACAACGGAGATGACTAGAACTGCTGAAGAACTATAATTTCGGCTTAAACTACCATCAGAGTAAAACGAATATTCTGGAAGATGCTTTAAGTCAGAAGTCATTACATATGTATGCTATGATGGTTAAAGAATTAGAATTGATTGAGTAGTTCAGATATTTGAGTTTGGTATGTAAAGTAACGCCACATAGTGTTATGTTGGGAATGTTAAAGATCAACAATGAATTCATGAATAAGTTTAAAGAAGCTCATAAATTGGATGTCAAATTGGTAGATTTCATGGTTGGAAGTGATCGGTCTGAAGATGGTGACTTCAAGGTAGATGCACAAGGTGTGTTGAGGTTCTGGAATAGAATTTGTATTCTTGACGATCTTGAAATGAAAAAGATGATCCTAGAAGAAATTCATAGAAGTAGATTGAGTATTAACCCAGGTGCAACTAAGATGTATCAAGACTTGAAGAAGTTGTTTTGATGGCCCAGATTGAAATGAGATATGCCGCGGTTTGTGTATGCATTTTGACTTGTAATAAGTCGAAAGTCAAATATCAGAAACCTGCAGGGTTGTTGGAGCCGTTAGATGTTCCAGAATGGAAATAGGATATTATGGATAGGCTAACGAAGTCAGCTCATTTTATTCTGATTGGTATCAGTTTTCCGGTACCACGGTTAGCAGAGATTTATATTCGTGTGATTGTGAAGCTTTATGGTGTTCCATCTAGCATTTTGTATGATAGAGATCCAAGGTTTACTTATGATTTTTGGAAGAGTTTATAGGATGCATTGGACTCTAAGCTGAGATTGAGTTTAACATATCATCTACAGACATATAGACAATCAGAGAAAATTATTCAGTCGTTGGAAGATTTGCTAAGAGCTTCTGTACTTGAGCAAGGAGGAAGGTGGAATAGTTATCTTCCATTATTAGAGTTTACTTATAACAATAGATACCATTCTAGTATTGGAATGGCACCATTCGAAGCATTGTATAGTCGGAGGTGCAGGATTCCATTATGTTAGTATGAATCTGGAGAAATCGTAATGCTTGGACCGGAAATTGTCCAACAGACTATAGAGAAAGTGAAGTTAATTCGGGAAAAGATGAAGACTTTGCAGAGTAGGCAGAAGAGTTACCATAACAAGTGAAAGAAATACCTTGAATTTCAGGAGAGAGATCGTGTATTTTTTGGAGTCATCCCAGTGACCGGTGTTGGACGAGAATTGAAATCGAAGAAACTTACTCCTCCGTTTATAGGTCCATATCAGATTTCAAACAAAGTGGGAATTGTTTCTTATAAAGTGGCCTTGCCACCTAATCTCTTGAACTTGCATGATGTGTTCCATGTGTCACAACTTTGGAAATATATTTCGGATCCATCTCATGTGATACCGATGGATGAGGTCCAAGTGAAGGATAACTTTACGGTTGAGACCTTATCAGTAAGAATTAAAAGCCGTGAGATAAAGAAGTTGAGGGGCAAGGAAATTCCTCTCGTGAAAGTAGTTTAGGGAGGATCAGCCGAAGAAAATATGACGTAGGAGTTGGAGTGCAATACGCGGGAGTCATATCTAGAATTATTCGCATAAGGTAATTTTCAAGGACAAAAATATTCTAAATGAGGGAGAGTTGTAACACCCTATTTGAATATTTAGTCGTTATTTGTTGATTTTGAGTTATTTTGGCATAATTAAGGGTAGGAAGGCATGACTAAGGGTATGTTAGAAGTTAGTTTTAATTAGAAAACTAAAATAAAACTTAGTCTATGGTGTAATAATAATAATATTGGTAATTGATGGAATATATTATAATTATTAATAAAAATATTGTTAGATATATGGTATAGTACCACTGATAATATTATTATTAGTAATAATGTAGTTATTATTATTATTATTATTTAATTAGAATAAAACAATTATTATAGAAATGGTAGGAACATTTGGGAGAAAAACTATTGTCGCGTAGAAAAAGAGAAAAAAAAGAGAAGGGAAAAGCTAGGGCAAGAGAGATTTCACCATTGTTGAAGGTTCAAAGCTCTAAATTAAGGTAAGGGGAGAGAATGAGTTCTCTAAATGGTGACTCTAACATGATATGGTAGTGAGGATTCTTTTTCCTCTTTAGATTATGTGTAAAATTGATGAATGTTCTTTTTTGTTCTAGATTTTTTGTTGTTTCTATGTGATTTTGTGTGGAATCCATGATTACATGATGCCATGAATGTATTGTTGTTGATGATTTTACTGTTTTGTTGTTGTTCCATGAATCCCAAATCTGGAAAATTATAGATCTAGGAAGATGATGGAAAATTGAGGATTTAGATGTAGGAATTTGTTGTAGAATGATGGATTTAGATGTAGGAATACGTTGTAGAACAAGGTTACTATTTAGAAAAGGTATCCGCTTCTGAGAATTGATGATTTTTTGGATCAATTAGTGGGTGCTTGTGTCTTCAGTAAGATTGATTTGAGATCAGGATACAATAAAATTTGTGTGAAGGATGGAGATATTCTGAAGATTACATTCTGGATGAGGTATGGTCACTACGAGTGTTCAGTGATGCCATTTGGTGAGTGTAACACTCCTGGTGTGTCCATGGAGTATATGAACATGATTTTTCATCCGTATTTATATAAGTTTGTGGTGGTGTTTATTAATGATATTCTGATTTATTCAAAGACTGATGATGAGCATGCTAAACATCCGAGAGTTGTGTTAAAGATGTTAAAAGAGAATCAATTATATGCTAAGTTGTCAAAGTGTGAGTTTTGGTTGGAAAATGTGAGTTTTCTCAGCCATGTGATTTCTAGTGGAGTCATTGTTGTGGATTCGTCAAAGGTTGAGGTTTTGCAGTGGGAGACACTTAAGTCTGTCACTGAGATCTGAAGTTTTCTTTGGCTAGCTTCTTATTATCGTAGATTTAATGAAGGCTTTTCTAAGTTGTCCTTGTTGTTAACTCAAATAAATAGGAAGATTTTAGCTTATGTCTAGGATTTAAAGTGTGAAGGAGAGTTTCCAAGAGCTTAAGAGGAAGTTGACATCGGCTCCAACATTGATTCTGTCGAGCCCAACTAAGTCTGTTATTGTGTATTGTGATGCTTCTAAGATGGATTTAGGTGGTGTGTTGATGCAGAATGGACAAGTTGTAGCTTATGCTTCGAGACAACTTAATGTCCATGAAAAGAGTTATCCTACGCCTGACTTAAAGTTGGATGTTGTTGTGTTTGCGCTTAAGATTTAGAGACATTATTTAATTGGCTCTAGATTTGAAGAGTTAAATGATTATAAGATTTTGAAGTATCTATTCGATCAGAATGAGTTAAATAAGATACAAAGGAGATGGCTCAAATTGTTGAAGGATTATGATTTTTGTTTTAATTACTATCCTAGTAAGACAGTGGCGTGGCTGATGCACTGAGTTAGAAGATATTGCACATGTAGACATTGATGTCTAGGGAGTTAGAGCTAATAAATGAATTTAGAGATATGAGTTTGGTTTGTGAAGTCACACCGCAGAGTGAAAATCTAGGTATGTTGAAGCTTAACAGTGGTATTATTGATGAGATTAAAGAAGGTCAAAGGAATTATTTGAGACTCATTGATCAATTAGCTTTAATTAATCAAGGTCAAGGTGGTGATTTCAGACTTGATGAGAATGGTGTTATGATATTCCTTGATCGAGTGTATGCTCTGGATGTGCCAAAACTTAAGAAGAGTATTTTGGAGGAAGGAGACTGAAGTGGTATGAGTATTCATCCCGTGCTACGAATATGTATCAAGATTTGAGGAAGATGTTTTGATGGTCTGGAATAAAAAAAGGAGGTTATTGAGTTAGTTGTCTATTCTTGAATGGAAGTGGGACAACATTTTGATGGACTTTGTCTAGGTTACCGAGAACAATGAAGAGTTGTGACATTATTTGGGTTATTATGTATAGGCTAACTAAATCAGTTCATTTCATTTTAATTCTACTTAAAAATCCTTTGGAGAGGCTAGAAGATCTGTATATTGAAATTATTATGAGTTTACATTGAATTCCATCCATTATTATATATGACAGAGATCTGAGGGTTACACAGAGGTTTTAGGAAAGTTTGAAGTATGTTTTGGGTAAGAAGTTGCGTTTGAGTTCTGCTAATCATCTGTAGACTGATGGTCAAACATAGACGACTATTCAATCTTTAGAAGACTTGTTGAGAGCTTGTGTGCTAGAATGAAGAGGTTCTTGCGATAAATATTTACTGTTGATTGAGTTCACCTACAACAATTGTTTCTATTAGAGTATTGGAATGGCACCGTTTGAGGAATTGTATGGTAGAAGGTGTAAGACGCCTTTATGCTGGTATGAATTAGAAGAGGGTATTGTAATTGGACCCGAGATTGTCCAATAGACCACCAAGAAGATCAAAGTGATCAAATAAAAGTTGAAAGCTTCACAGAGTCACCAAAAAAGTTACCATGATAAGCAAAGGAAAACACTTGAGTTCCAAGATGGAGAACATGTGTTTTTGAGGGTTACTCTGGTAATGGTGTTGGTCGAGCTTTGAAGTCTCGAAAGCTCACGCAGTGTTTCATCGATTTTTACAAGATCTTGCAGAGCATAAGAGGAGTGGCCTATCAGATTACTTTGCCACCTTCGCTTGCTAATATTCATGATGTGTTTCATGTATCTCAGTTGAGGAGATACATTTCAGATCCATCTCATGTGATCCAAGTGGATGATGTGTATGTGAGAGATAAACTGATTATTGAGGAATCACCTATGCAGATATAGGATTGGGAGTTGAAGTAGTTGTGTGATAAAGAGATTACTTTGGTGAAGGTAGCTTGGGGAGGACCAACGTGTGGGAACATGACTTGGGTGCTTGAGAGTCAGGTGAGAGATTCATATCTGAATCTGTTTACTTAAGGTAACTTTTGAGGATAAAAATTCTTTAAGTGGAGGAGAGTTGTAACACCCCAATTTATATTATTTTATTTATTTTATTTATTTATGAATTTTGTGTATTTATTTAATTATCATGTGGTGATAATTAAATTAATTTGAGTGGTAGGGGTGTGTGACCTTGGGAGGAGAGTGAAGAGAGCAATTAGAAGTTGGTAGAATTTATTTAGATTTATTTAATTAATTAAAATAATGTTTTAGTTTTATTATTTAAATAAAATAATAAGATAAAAAGAAAATAGAAGTTCGTAGAGATATTGAGGACAAGGTAGGAATTAGGGAAAAGTCTTAGAGAATATTTTTTTTTAGTGGAAAATAAAATTGTATTTCTATTTTCTTAATAACTTGTACAAGTAGAAAATAAAAGAGTATTTTCGTATTTTAAACAAGTTATATGAGAGACAAATGTGTATTTTCATATTATAAATATTAATAGAGGATAATGAGAGAGAATATATATATTTTTAGTAGAAAATAAAAGGTTATTTTTCGTATTTTAAATAACTTGTACCAAGGACAAAAAGTTGTCCCATGGTTTAGTGAGGGACAAAAATTTGAGCTTTTGTCCAGTTCCTAATCCTGATTTTTGTCTTGTCCCGTAAACAAATTTTAAATCAAACGCAGGATAACTAGAGTTGTGTTGTCCAATCCCTTGTTTTTTAGCAAATCTAACACACTCTAAGTTGTATTACCCGATGATTTTGGCCATAACTTTTGTTCAGTAAGTCCAAATGAGTTGTCGTTCAAAGTGTTAGAAAGTTAACGACAATTACTATCTAATGAAATTGTTTTCTGGTCTGAATGTGTTATTATAACATGATTATTTGATGTAGATTGGATGTATTATTGATGTTATGTTGGCGATGATGATAATTAATAACTTTGAAAGTTTTTAAGCGAGTAAATGATGATTGGTGCAAGTTTTGATGTTATATTGAGAATGATTTATAAGTTGTGATGTTATAATATATTGAATATGTTGAATTGTAATTGTTATTTTGTTTCATGGATGATGATATACTTGATTGAGAAAAATTATTATATGCTTGAGTTACACTGAGTGATGTTGTGTTATGTATATATTAATTTTTGTTGTGTGGTAATCTAGAGAGGGGATTGCGAGAGTTGTCAGTGCATTATGTTAGGATTAGAGAGTGTTCTTAACGTATTGATATTGATGATATAATCATGCATCATTTGAGTTGTGTCAAGAGGCATGTTCGCTAGTTCAGAGAGGGGACTAGTGGTTTGTCTCAAGCTCAGAGAGGGGGCTTGAAGCTCAGTGAGGGGACTCATGGGTTTAGAGAGGGGACTCGGATCCTGAGAGAACCAAATATTAAGTTGGAACCACATGCATATGCATTGAGTTGTATAGTTGAGTTGCATTACATAAATGAGTTGTATGAATAATATATGTTTATGTGTGATTGTTCAGTTGGATGTGAGAATGTATTGTGACATAATGTATGTAATTATCTATAGAACATGTATATATTGATACTCTATCTTACAATATGTACCGCTTACTTTATTAATATGATTTCTCACCCCTTTGTTGTTGTTGTTGTTATGGTATGTGCTCCTCTTTGGAATACAAATAAACAGGTAACTGAGTAGCTGCTTAAAACAGAAGGATGGTGAGAGGTTGTTCTTATTTCCTTTTTGTTTTGTGTTATTAGAATTACATTGCTCTGATCTCTAACACTAGGTGGGGTGAACAATACTATTTATATTTTGTTTATTTTGATTAGAGAGTGGAATATTATGCTCTCGTGTTTGATGCTTACTATGTTGTTTTGAGGAGATTTTTACTGTATTTGTTGAGTTTTAATAAATTATTTTATAGGAGTTATGTGATTTTGCAAAGCATGCTTATCTGCATGATTTCACTGTAGTGATACCCTTTGTGAATGTGAGCATGCGATGACAGGTGTTGAGTGTCTTGTTTATAAAATTATGCGTTACAGAGCTGATAAGTTTGATTTCAAGTAACATCCTAAGTGTATATATGTGTTATTTTCATGCTTTATTTTATTATAATAAACGCGGTTATTTTAGGGTGTTACATAGTTGATATCAGAACAGGTCAGTCCATCCGGCCAGGTTTTTGTTTGTTGTTTGTTGTTTGTTCCTTAGTACGCCACATTTGTGTGAAATAGTGTCGGTTCTTGATTATTTTTCTAACCACTTATTTGCATAAATGATATTGAAACAAGCAGGGGATAAGCTTTTGCTTCTCTGAGATGTTTCAGTTTTATAGTGTTGGTTTAGTGTGCTGCTAATTGCAAGAGTGTAGGTGTTATTGAGGTGGTGTTGTTTCCCAAACCCGAAGAGAGTACGAATTTAAGATTCATGTATGCCGATCAAGTCGAAGTGTCTATGAGATGGGATGATCATGTACTTGTGTAGTTTACATCTCTGGGAGTGGAGAGCGATGATGTGGCTATTCATATGATTGTTGTGTGTCAGTTTCATGATGTTTTTCCCAAGGATATTTGCGACTTACCGCCAGAGGGAGAAGTTGAATCACCTTGACGTTATCCTTGGAATGAATTGGTTGGAGTTCGATTGTGTTCATATCAACTATTACACCGAGATAATGATGTTTCCAGAGTTTGTGGAAGAGGAAGATTTGTTTGTACATGCTAAGCAAGTAGATGAGCATGTGAAAGATGGAGCACTGGTTTTTATAGTGTTAGCTTTATTGGATGCCAAGAGCAAATGAGTAATTAGTGATTTACCATTCGTTTGTGAATTTCTAGACGTATTTTCCGAAAACATCAATGAACCCCAACTAGAACGTGAGGTAGAGTTTGTGATGGACTTGATAACAGGTGTGAGTCTAGTGTCAATGGCTCCATATCAGATGTCTGCTGGAAAGTTGAGTAAATTGAAAAAGAAACTATAGGATTTTCTCGAGAAGATGTTCATTCGGCCTATTATTTTATCATGTGGTGCGTCTGTGTTTTTAGTGAAGAAGAAAGATGGTAATATGCGATTATATGTTGACTATCGACAGATGAACAAGGTTACTATTTAGAATAGGTATCTGCTTCCGAGAATTGATGATTTGTTGGATAAATTAGTGGGTGCTTGAATCTTTAGTAAGATTGATTTGAGATCGAGATACCATCATATTTGTGTTAAGGCTGGAGATATTCTGAAGATTGCATTCTAGTTGAGGTATGATCACTACGAGTGTGCATTGATGTCGTATGGTGAGTGTAACGCTCCTGGTGTGTTCATGGAGTATATGAACATGATTTTTCATTCGTATTTATATAAGTTTTTGGTGGTGTTTATTGACGATATTATGATTTATTCAAAGACTGGTGATGAGCATGCTAAAAATCCGAGAGTTGTGTTGAAGCTGTTAAAAGAGAAGAAATTGTATGCTAAGTTGTCAAAGTGCGAGTTTTGTTGGAAAAAGCTATTTTTCTCAGCCATGTGATTTCTAGTGGAGTTATTGTTATGGATTCGTCGAAGGATGAGGTTTTACAAAGGGAGACTCTTAAGTCTGTCACTGAGATCTGAAGTTTTATTGGGCTAGCTGGTTATTATCATAGATTTATTGAAGGATTTTCTAAGTTGTCCTTATTGTTAACTCAAATAACTAGGAATAGTTTGGCTTATGTTTGGGATGTAAAGTGTGAAGGAGAGTTTCCAAGAGCTTAAGAGGAAGTTGACATAGGCTCCAGTGTTGATTCTGTCGAGTCCAACCGAGTATTTTGTCTTGTATTGTAATGCTTCTAAGATGGGTTTAGGTGGTGTGTTGATGTAGAATGGACAAGTTATAACTTATGCTTTGAGACAACTTAAAGTCCATGAGAAGAATTATCCTATGCATGACTTAGAGTTAGATGATGTTGTGTTCGCGCTTAAGATTTGTAAACATTATTTATTTGGATCTAGAGTTGAAGTGTTAAATGATCATAAGAGTTTGAAGTATATATTCGATCAGAATGAGTTGAATATGATACAAAGGAGATGGCTCGAATTGTTGAAGGATAGTGATTTTGGTTTGAATTACCATCCTGGTAAGACAATGTCGTGGCTGATGCACTGAGTTAGAAGATATTGCACATGTCAACATTGATGGCTATGGAGTTGGACATAATCGAAGAATGTAGAGATTTGAGTTTGGTTTGTGAAGTCACACCGCAGAGTGTTAATCTAGGTATGTTGAAGTTTACCAGTGGTATTATTAATGAGATTAAAGAAGGTCAGAGGATTGATTTGAGACCCATTGATCAATTAGCTTTAATCAATCAAGGTCAAGGTGGTGATTTCAAACTCGAAGAGAATGATGTAATGAGATTCCTTAATCTAGTGTGTGTTTTGGATGTGCCAAAACTTAAGAAGAGTATTCTGGAGGAAGGACACCGAAGTGGTCTGAGTATTCATCTCGGTGCTAGGAATATTTATCAAGACTTGAGGAATATGTTTTGATGGGATGGAATAAAAAGGAAGTTATTGAGTTCGTGTATGCGTGTTCGACTTGCTATAAGTCAAAAGTTGAGCAATAGAAGTTGATGGGTTTGATGAAGTCATTGTCTATTCTTGAGTGGAAGTGGGATAACATTTTAATGGACTTTGTGTTTGGGTTGCCGAGAATAATGAAAAGTTGTGATATTATTTGGGTTATTATGGATAGGCTGACTAAATTGGCTCATTTTATTTTGATACAAAAGCTAAGAGAAAAAAGAGTAAGGGTATTACTGGCATAAAATCTACAATTGGATTCAAAAAAGTGTAAGCTTTTGGTAATTTCCCCAAGAAAAAACTACTTGAATAAAGGGCAGAGTGAATACAAATAAAGACCTTCGACTTAACTATCTATTGGAGAGGCTAGCAAAGATGTATATTGAAATGATTTTCAGTTTACATGGAATTCCATCCAGCATTGTATATGACAGAGATCTGAGGTTTACACCGAGGTTTTAGGAAATTTTGAAGAAAGATTTGGGTACATAGTTGCTGTAATACAATGGGAGAACTGACTTGGTGTTTTGTGTTTTATCGCAAATGTTACGGATAGCAAGAGTCGCCACCGACTTTTCTTTTATCCAATAAAGGAAAGGGTGAAAAGAATAGGAAAGACCTTTTGAGAATTTTCTTTAGTTCGGGGGGTAGGTTATGAAAAGGGAAGGTGTTAGCACCCTTTCCATTCGTAGTTATCTATGGGCTCTTAATCGCTAGTTCACTTTGAAAATGCTTTGTGTTTGTGTATGTTTGAAAATATTTTGAAAATGCCTAAGTGCGGCAATTTTTTAATGATTCTCGTATCGTTGAGAATGTATACAAAATGTTTGTTTTTAAAATATTTGTTGAAAGGGAGTGTTTGGAAAGATGTTTTGAAAATTCCAATGTAAGGCAATTTTGTAATGATTCTCGTATCATTGAGAATGTATACAAAATGTTTGTTTTTGAAAAGTATTTTTGAAAATAGTTGTTTTGAAAGTGTGAAGTGTAGAATTTGTTTTAGTTTGTGAGCAAGCAATTACGAGCTATCTACCTACTCAATGGTCTTTGTTCTTTTCCTCCTCTTTTAGATAGTGTTATCCTACCATTAGTTAGTAGGAAGCCCTATTGTTGGATGTGAGGGACAGACGCGGGTCATTGCACAATCATAGAAGGTAACTTGTGGGACGCTTTAGCAATTTTTGTAAGGCACTAAGATCATTTTACCGAAGGCAACATCGAAGGGTCATCGAGGGAATACGATCTTTTTTAATCGAGGGTCTTTGCTAAAGCGTCCTATATTCGAAGTACATGACTGTTTTATTCGAAAGCAATAAGTGAGGTTACCCTAGAGGTGCACGTGTGAAAAGTGTTTCAATTTTAGTTAATTTGTCTTGATTAGGGTTATCTAGCGATTGATTTTAAATCTTGTCATACATGCCTAATTACTATACAGTATAAGGAAAATAGTAAATTGCAGAAATTAAATGTCCTACGCTATTACAACGCTTTGGGCATGGGGGTACAAATTTATGAATGGGGATGAGTCGACAATACGATTAAAAAGTCTAAATAAACAATCAATACAACCCAATCGAATTAAAAAAACAACTAATTAAACTAAAACAATATATTTAATAAAATTAATTTGCAAAATAATTAATAATATAAAAATAATATTTTTTAGTTTAATTATTTAGCTAAAAAGTGTTTATATTTTTTTTGTTGTATTTTTAGTATAAAGAAAATAAAATAACTAACAAAACAAATAAACTAAATTGAAAAATAACAAGAGTAAAACTAAAGTAAATGGGTCAGAACTTAAGCAAACATTGAGGTGTGGGCAGGATTTTGGATGGGCTAGAGGGATGAGGTGCAAGGTCCAAAACGTTTATAACAAAAACAAAACAGTTATAAAGAATAAAATAAAATTGGGCTTCAGACAGTAAGATAGGGGGTGACATATGGAAAATTCGCTTAGGCTTAAAAAGAAGGTAGAAACATATTGGGCTCAGGAGTTAGTAAACAAAAAAAAAGGAAGAAAGAAAACAAAAAGATTAAGTGATAAAAAAACAAATATATTGGACCTAAAATTGGACCGGGTCGGGTCAGACCCAGGTCCAGCCCCCTCTAGAATAGAGATACATGTTAGAGAACCCTAATACACAGCTGCATACCTCTCCAAGCTTCCTTGGTTTCTTCTCAAATGACTGATCCTCTGCTTTTGAAAACAAACTCAACTTCCTCTGCTTCTTATTCCAAATCGAAATAGTAATCACAAAATCCAATCTTGTTCAATTTTCCTCCCTTTCCTCTTTCTCACCAATATTTCGTGGTGTCTTTATGCTTCTTCTCGGTTCATCTCTTTCTCTAACAGCCAATAATAATGACAACTTTTACGGTCGACTCTTCACGAATTTTAAGAGATGGTTTCACGATGAAACAAACAACAAAATATTACTTTCTTCCTCACTCACGACTTTAATAAGATAGCAACAACAACTATGCTAAAAATGGTGGAAGAACTTTAACTCACTTTTTTAGGGAAACAACAACAAAATCTGTAGTATTAACAACAAAAACGGTTAAAGCAAAATGAAGAGAAATAAAAGTTATGGAGTCAGAGTTCCTCTGATGGATTTTCTAAGGTATAAGATGTGATGTCTTCTTCTGATTCAATTCTGGTATGAAAATATTGTTGTTGTTGTGTTAATGATTGAGAGTTTGGTTTAGAGGTAGATAGGGTTTGAGTTGAGTTTGAGCGATAATTTCATAGAGGTTTCGGTGTCATTTTTTAAATTTTCTTGTGCGTTTTTCCCCTTCTTTTCTTCATGTATATGTTCTGATTTATAGCAGATGAGAGGGAGACTGGATGGAGTTTTGGAGCCAATATTTTTGAATGGAAAATTAGTTTTGGTGTACTGATTTACTGCTTTCTCTTGTAATAGGTTTTATTTTCCATTTTTTGTGCAAGGTTGGTGGACTGGTGCAGCAGGTTGTTTTGGCACATGTTTTGGAGAATAGTAGTAGCATGACTGGTTTGACAGTGTGATATGGAGGGAGAACTGACTTGAGGTTTTTGCGTTTGTGTTTGCAAATGTTTCGGTTTAGCAAGAGTTGCCACTGACTTTTTATTTTATCCAAAGGAAAGGTAAAAAAGCACAGGAAAGACCTTTGAGATGTTTTCTTGGGATCGGGGAGTAGATTATGAAAAGGGAAGGTACTAGCACCCTTTTCATCCATGGTTATCCATGGGCTCTTAGTTACTTGTTTAGATCATTGGCTTTTGCTTTTAAATTGTTTGAAATGGTGCTTTGTGTGTGGTTTTGAAAAATGTTTTTGAAAAGAGGCCATCGTTGTGGCAACCTTTGTAATGATTCTTGTTTGAATATATACAAAGCTGTTTGTCTTTTGAAAATATTTCTATGTTTGAAAGTTTGTTTTGGGAATGTTTTAAAATTGTGTTGTGAGGTGTGTTTAAAAATAGCAAGGATATTTTGCAAGTTTTGATCAAGTAACTAAGAGTCATCTACCCTATTTTACTCAAAGGTATTTCCCACACATTTTTAACCCTTTTTGACAGTGTTGTTTTACCATTGCATTTGGTAAACAACCTTGTATTAGGATGTTAAACGGGACAGGCGCGGGTCATCGTATAGACCATGATAGCAATAGTGCTAAGTATCTTTAGCAAATTTTTTGAGGGACTAGATCATTTTGTATAGGCAACCAAGATAGCATCATCGAGGGACTATGATCTTTTGTTTTTTTTTTTTGCCAAGGATACTCAACATGCATAACATGGCCTTTTTCAAAGGCAACAAGTGGATGAAACCCTAGGGGTGCAAGTGTGCATTGTGTTATCATTTTCATGCATTTTTGTCTTTGTATTATTCAAGCTATTTGTTGATTTTTGGATTTTCGCATACAAACCTTAATCTCTAACCATGGCATAATTGAAAGCGTAAATGCGTAAAATAAATCTACCACTATTACAACATGATTATGGGAGGGGGGTATACAATTTTTGAATGGGGATTATTTGACAAGAAATTAAAACCCTAATTTTACTATTACATCCAAATTGAATCAATGGCATATATAATAAATGAACAATATTTAAATAAACAAATTAAATAAATATACAAAATATTATGAATTATGCAAAAATGTTTATGTTTATTTTTATGTATGCAAAAATGTTTAAAGAAAGAAAATAAAAAAAAAAAGATTATTATTTTTTTTATTAAGGGTAAAACCCTAATTTTCTTTTAAGAATGTGAATATATTAAATATACTATTTATATACAATAAAATAAAATAATGTATATACAAAAATAAAAATATATTTAGAGAAAGTATTATTTAAGTATAAATAATAATAAAAATAGAAGCATAATATTTTTATGTTTTCATCCTCAAGTATTTATTAAATAAAAGTATGTATATATATATATATATATATATATATATATATATATATATATATATATATATATATATATATATATATATATATATATATATATATATATATATATATATATATATATATATATATATATATATATATATATATATATATATATATATATATATATATATATATATATATATATATATATATATATATATATATATATATATATATTAGTTATGTACAATAAAAAATAAAATATATACAAGACAAAAATATATTTAGAACAAAGTATTATTTAAGTATAAATAATAATAATAAAAAAATAAAAGTATAATTTTTAATGTTCTATTTTTAAATTCTCATTAAAATAAAATAAAGGTATATATTCATTAAATTGCTTTTATGTTTAGAAAAATTAAAATAAAATACAAAAATAAATGTGAGAATTTATAAAAAAATATTTTGGTATTTTTTATGTTTGAAAAATAAGAAAACAAAATAAGAAATGAAAATAAAAATGGAAAAATACAAAAGTATGAAGAAATGGGCCAGGGGGTGTATTCAACAAAAGGGGGGTGTTAAAAACAAAAGAAGCAAAGCCCAGCCCCAGCCAGACTTCATCTTCAACCTCTGTCTTTAAATTTTTGCGCGCCATGTACAAACACGAACAACCTGCATACGTGCTCTAATGCAAAAACACATAACATCAAAGTTGTAGAGCTTTCCAAGATGAATTCAACCATATAAAAAACTTGTCCTAACTCTCAAAGACCAGAGAGAATTTCTCTGGCCCTAAATCTTAACCTATTTTTTTCAGGATGTTCATGGACCAAATTCTCTTAGCATGCTTAACTAAAATGAAAGCTGAGCATATGTACAGCTTCATGGCTATGAATACTACATTTCTTATTCACAAACCTAAGCCTAATTATTCCTAAATAGAGAGATAGGAAGTTGATAAAAACTTGTTTTAGCTGACTTGGTGTATGGCAATGTGGAGCTTTTCAACAAGGCCTGAGATGTTTTGGAGCTTGCTTGAACTTCCCCTGACCTTCTCCAATGTCTAGCTTGCCTTGAATGTGCTTGAACAAGCCTACAGAACTCAACCTGCACAAGCTGAAATAAAAAATGGAAAACCCTATAAATGGAGTTACAGTCAGTGCTTAAGGGTTGGGATAGCTTGGATAGGTTGTATGGAAGGTGCTTGAACAGGTTTGGGGCAAAACATACGAGCAAATTGTGCTATGGAAACCAAACTGCAGGGAGTGCCCTGTTTTGCCAAATGAAGATGATTTTGTGCTATGGGAGGTTTTAGGGCTCAAAGGGTCGTGTTTCTGGCTCAAGGGGATGTGAGAAACTTGTCTCCAATGCTTGCAAAAGTTGGTTTTTACAGATGTTCAAGTTCTAGTGTATTTGATATCTTTCTTGTATTTTAAGCAAAAATGTGCAATGATGTAATACAAGCCTGTACAGGCTATCTATCAGCCTGCCTCTTGTGACCTTGGCCCCTCAAGTTGGTGGATATGATTTGTTGCACAAGATATGGCTCAATGCTCAAGGATTTAGTTTTGACATAAAGCAAGATTTAAGCAAAAATGGCAATATTGCTTTTTCTATTTAAGGGTTAATCTTGTGTGCAATGCTCTAATGACCAAAACAAAACCTTATACTAATGGATTTGAATTTAATTATTGAGTGTGAAATAGTTTTGAGGCCTGTAATATAGTGCAAAGCAAGCTGATTAGAGATTGCAACTTGTATCACTATGAACATGCCATGGATGAAAAGTGAGTTTTTGCCAACTTTAGGCCTTCGATTCTCCCTAACCACAAATGAGTTTGGAGAGTTCTTGGATATTTTGGAAAGTTGCAACATGCTCTACATTCCATCTTTGAAATGAAATTTGATATTCCAAGTGGAACTATGTGAACAATTGCCATGAAGATAGGTCAAAATCCTGCCTAAATTAGGGCAAAATTTCACTAAGTTAAAAGTTTCATGGACCCTTGTTCCAAAAATCATAACTTGAGATCCAAGCTTCTTTTGGGAAAACTTTGTGGTAAAAAGTTGTAGACTTTGTGGAGGACTACAACTTTCATGTTAGAAGTTTTGTTTGAATCCAATTGCATCATGGTGAAAATGTTGGGCAAAGTTAGGAAAAATTAAGAAAATTTCAAAACATAGAAAAATTCTAAGTTATGAAATTTTTCAATCTTAAACCCTAATTTGAAAAATTGGGTTTCCTGATGAACAAGTTTCATGTTTTGACACATATTGATGAAAAATGACCCTTGGCACTTGATTTTGACCAAAAAGTCAAAGTTTGACTTTTTAGTGTATAGTCAAAATTTGATCAGTTGACTGAAATATTTATTTGTCAATCCAATGCAATTGAGATCTTTTGAACCTTATGAATAGGTTAAGATGATGCCATTAAGTCCTTGAATCCATGTTTGAACCCAATTTGCCATTGGCTAGGTCAAAAATCAGAAATTGCCCTTGTGCAGTCAAAACCCTAAAAATGACCATTTTGCCCTTTTTGTGATCTGATCAAATTTCTTGTGGAGTTGTGGTCCAAACTTGATCAAATGGTTCATGTGAGTTTATAATGTTGATGTGGATTAAAATTTATGAGGTTTGACTGTAAATTGGCCACAATTGACTTTTTCCCCAATACAGCTGATTTATAGGTCAACTGTCTAATTGATTGGGCAAAAATTTGATTCAAGGCTTGAAACTTGGTAGAGGTAATCTTGTAAGTCCAACATGAAGTATGAAAGTCACTTTGATCATTGAAAGTACAAAAATCCTTGTGCAAACTCAAACCCTAGTTTAGGTCAACGGTGCAAGGAGATGTCTTGAGCAGAGTGAACCCTAGCTTGATCTTGAGTTCAAAGAGTCTTGTGATGAAAAATATTGACAAACTGAGAGGGCAAATTTTGGGGTACAACAGTTGCCCCTGTTCAATCTTCTTGAACCTGAAGAGTTAGATTGTCGAGTTTGGCCTTTCGTGACTCGAAGGTAAAAGAGGAATGGACACTAGAGTGCCCGTAAATTTGCACTCATCAGAGTATAGTTGAGGGAATGGGCTTAAAGATGCCATTTGGAGGTGTGACAGAATCTTGTCGATGATGGGCTTAAAGATGCCATCCAAGAAAATTGATCGCAGAAGAGATTCCTTTGCGAGAGCCCGTATACTTGTTGTTAAGGAGGACTACACCGGGGAATGCTGGTTTCTGTTGTGGTAGAAATAGAACTTCAGTCGTCTGTTATTCTACTGAGGAGTCATCTCTTGGTTAAGGAAGTGACAGTGAACTGCTATCTGGTCAACATCCAGGCTTTACAGTCTTGTATCGCTATCTGGTCAACGTCCAAGCTTCACAATACTTTACTTTCTATATGGTCAACGTCCAGTCTTCAGAAGGATATTAAATGGTTATCCGGTCAACATCCGGGTTTCCAATGCTGTATTTGCTATCTGGTCAACGTCCAGGCTTCGCAATACTTTACTTCCTATCTGGTCAACGTCCAGTCTTCAGAAGAAATCTCAAACGGTTATCCGGTTAACATCAGGGTTTCCCTTTTGACTTTGAGGCCTACCAATATCCGGTTGAATCCGGGCTTCAAAGTAACAGGCCGAGTAAACTGCTATTTGGTCAACATCCAAGTTTCACAGTATACCTTACTGTTATTTGGTCGACATCCAGGTTTCACAATGTTGTATTGCTATCTGGTCAACATCCAGGCTTCATGATACTTTGCTTCCTATCTGGTCAACATCCAGGCTTCAGAAGGAAATCAAATGGTTATCCGGTCGCCTCAGGGTTTCCCTTTGACTTTGAGGCCTACCACTATCCGTCTGAATTCGGGCTTCAAGGTAATTGGCCGAGTAAACTGCTATTTGGTCAACATCCAAGCCTCATAGTGTATCTTACTGCTATCTGGTCAACATCCAGGTTTCACAGTGTTGTATTGCTATCTGGTCAACATCCAGGCTTCATGATACTTTGCTTCATATCCGGTCAACATCCTGTCTTCAGAAGAATTTGGTGGGGATTTAACTATTTTCTGGTCGATCTCCAGATTTCAGTATAATCAAGGTATTATCTGGTTGAATACAGGCTTCATAACTAAAGCAGGAATCTGCCCCTTGATTTGAATAATCAAATAGAGAAGCGTCCGTGTCTGGAGTATCTCTAAGTCGTTTTCTGAGCTTTGAATATCTGTTCTAAGTAGCTATCAATTTCATCCTGAAAAGGGTAGAACGTTAGCTGAAACACAAAGATATGTTGTATGAAATGTATGATGCAATATATGTATTTTTGTCAAATGTTTATGATATATGAATGTAATGTATGCGCATGTAAGCTGATTAGTTGTCTTGCTGAGGAAAATAAATCTTGGATAGCTAGAGATAATAAAATCTTTGATCGCTGTTGGGGAAAACAAATCCAAGATCACTGCTGGAGATTTTGAGATCTTTGACAAACTCTGTGGGGAGAAGCTATACTGCTGGGGAGATCAGGAGTTTGGGTTGTATGCCAATCTACTGGGGACTTCAAGAGTGAGGATCTCCGTTCTGTTGGGGATATCAGGGAAAACTGAATAATTTACGCTGGGGATTAGTAGATCAAAGTTTCATCTCTGCTGGGGATCTTCATGACGTGCTGATTTGATCGTGGCGACTTCACTGGGGAAGAATAACTCTCTGGGGAATTATCTGGTTTTAAAGTGACTCTTCAGGGATAAGGGAGGAAACTTGATGGTCTCCAAAGCTGAAGTTTTGGCTCTGCTCGGGGAAGAAAGTTTCATCTTCACTGAGGGTTTGCAGTTCAAAGTTTTTCTCCGCTGGGGATCGGGAGTTTGAAAACTCAACTCTTATGGGGGTTCCTCAAATTTAACTCCGTTGGGGATATTCATTTCAAAGCTTCAACTCTGTTGAGGACCTGGATGATGTATTGCAGGGGATTTCTCCTGGAATAGCCTAAAGACATCTTCCTATACCTTCATCCTATCAGTAATTATCCTTTCTTATTTCATTTTATTTGTAAGCAGTGATTATATTCAAATGCATATGCTCATTTTAATAAATCATTGGACATTTTCAAATAAAACATAAGTGTCAAGAGAAAGAAAAGGCAAACAATTTTATGCACTTTGAAGTATCTTTGTATTAACTTTGTATAAGTATTTTGTACAAAGGAAACAGACATCCTAGTAAGAGAATGTTGTCATAAAAATTGAGAAAAATTTATACAAAGAAAGATGGCTATGTGTAACAATTCCACGGGGTTCCCATTCTGTTATTGCCTTCACAACTCTGAGTATCTTGTCCATTTGTCGCTTCGTCCGCAGATGATTGGATTGATCGGAAGCCTGGAGCTCGTCCGTGAAGAGATTGTACTCAAAGTGATCCGACGAGACATATTCATATGCTTTAATTCCATAACTTTTTCCTAGATCTCCCTTTCAGGTTTTTGATCCACCGGGAAACCCTTTTTTGCCCAAGTCGCCCTTTCGGGTTTTCAACTTGCCGGGTGTACAAATTTTTTTTATTTATCCCTAATTTTTTCCTGAGTCTCCCTTTCGGGTTTTCGATTCACCGGGATGCCCATTTTTGCCCAAGTCGCCCTTTAGGGTTTTCAACTTGTCGGGTCGTTTATGCGTAGTATCTTTTGACTATGTCTATGTTCGCAGGGTGCGGCAGGTCGTCGCCGTCCATGGTGGTTATAATCATAGCCCCACTAGAAAAGATGTTTTTGATCACAAATGGTCCTTCGTAAGTAGGAGTCCACTTGCCCCTGGGATCACTTTGCGGCAAGATGATCCGCTTGATTACGAGATCTCCGACTTGATATACCTGACGTCTGACTTTATTGTTGAAAGCCTTGATCATCCTTTTTTGATACGTATGACCATGACAAACAGCAGTAAGTCGCTTCTCGTTGATCAAATTAAGTTGATCAAGCCGGATCTGAATCCAATCGTCTTCACTTAAGCCAACATCCTTCATAATTCTCAAAGAAGGGATCTGAACTTCCATAGGTAAAACAACTTCCATGCCATATACCAAAGAGAAGGGGGTTGCCCCTGTTGAAGTACGCGTTGTGGTACGATATCCATGCAGAGAAAACGGTAACATCTCATGCCAGTCCTTATAGGTGACTGTCATCTTTTGAATGATCTTCTTGATATTTTTGTTCGCAGCTTCAACAACACCGTTCATCTTTGGCCGGTAGGGAGATGAATTGTGATGTTGAATCTTGAACTGCTCGCACAGAGCGGTGATCACAGTGTTATTCAGGTTTGTACCATTGTCTGTGATGATCCTGTCGGGGATACCATACCGGCATATGAGGTTCTGCTTGATGAAGCGGGAAACCACATTCTTTGTAACAGAGGCGAAGGAAGCTGCTTCGAGCCATTTGGTAAAGTAATCAATAGCCACCAGGATGAAGCAATATCCATTGGATGTCGTAGGCTTGATCTCTCCAATCATGTCAATTCCCCACATTGCGAATGGCCAAGGAGCTGTTAGAACATTGAGAGGAACTGAAGGAATATGTACCTTGTCAGCATAGACTTGGAATTTGTGACAAGTACGGGCGTATTGATGACAGTCAGCTTCCATGGTAGACCAGTAGTAGCCTGCCCTTAGAATCTTCTTAGCCATCGTATATCCGCTCAAGTGGGTGCCAAATGTGCCAATATGCAGTTCAGTCATGATCTGCTCCACTTCAACCTTGTCCACACAACGAAGTAGAACACAATCATGGTTGCGCTTGTATAGGATACCATTGCTCAGGAAGAATTTGGCAGCAAATCTCCTTAAGAACTTTTTGTCGTTGATTGAAGCTCCTTCAGGGTATTCTCGAGTCTTGAGATACCTTTTGATTTCGTGAAACCAGGGTTGTTCCACTGCTTCGTCGGTATTAATCTCATGACAATGCGCAGGTTCGTCCATTTGCTCGACGGTGATTTGGGGAGCCTCATTATCCCAGTTAAGTTTAAACATGGAAGACATTGTAGCTAGAGCATCCGCTAGCTGATTTTCTTCTCGTGGGAAGTGCTTGAAGGTAATCTGCTCGAAATGAGGCAACAATTTCAGGACATGTTCTTTGTATGGGATGAGGTTAGGATGTTTAGTGTCCCATTCTCCTTTGATTTAACTGATAACCAAAGTGGAGTCTCCAAACACAATCAAGGATTTGATTCCTAAGTCAATCGCAACCTTGAGACCAAAGATACAAGCTTCATACTCAGCCATGTTGTTGGTGCAGCTGAAGCAGAGTCTAGCAGTGAAAGGTGTATGGCAACCTTCTGGAGAGTTAAGTACCGCAATGATACCGTTGCCAAGTGCATTTGAAGCACCATCAAAGTACAGGGTCCATCGGGATCCTTGTTCAGGTCTTTCATACGGTCTGTTACCCTCAATGTTGTCCAAGGTCATAATGTCTTTATCGGGGAAGTCGAACTTCATATATTGATAATCTTTGACAGCTTGATGAGCTAGATGGTCAGCTAGTACACTCCCCTTTATAGCTTTTTGGGTTGTGTATTGGATGTCATACTCAGTCAGGATCATTTGCCATCTAGCGATTCTTCCAGATAAAGCGGGCTTTTCGAAGATGTACTTGATCGGATCCATCTTGGAAATCAACAAAGTGGTATGTGTCAACATATACTGCCTTAGCCAGCGAGCAGCCCATACCAAAGCGCAACAAGTTTTCTCGAGCAGTGAGTAGCGAGTCTCACAGTCGGTAAACTTTTTGCTAAGGTAATAAATGGCATGCTCTTTTCGACCAGACTCGTCATGTTGGCCCAGTACGCACCCCATTGAGTTATCCAAAACAGTCAGATACATGATTACCGGCCTTCCTTCGACGGGTGGCATCAATATAGGAGGTTCTAGCAAATACTCCTTGATTTTATCGAAAGCAACTTGACAGTCGTCATTCCATTCAACCACCTGATCTTTCTTCAACAGCTTGAAGAATGGTTCACAGGTAGATGTTAGGTCAGAAATGAATCTTGTAATGTAGTTTAGGCGTCCCAAGAAACCTCTGACCTCCTTTTCAGTGCGGGGGGAAGGCATTTCTCGTATAGCTTTGACTTTGGCAGGATCAACCTCAATGCCCTTGTTGCTGACGATGAATCCCATGATTTTACCGGACCTAACTCCAAAAGTGCACTTGCTAGGGTTTAGTCTGAGCTTATACTCCTTCAATCTGACAAATAGCTTTTGCAGATGGTCGAGGTGTTCTTCTTCTATTTGTGAACAGGCTATCATGTCGTCTACGTAGACTTCAATCTCATGATGTATCATGTCATGAAACAAAGCTACCATGGCTCGCTGATAGGTATCCCCGACATTCTTCAGTCCGAATGGCATCACTTTATAGCAGAAGGTACCCCACTGTGTAACAAAAGTAGTCTTCTCCATGTCTTCGGGGACCATTTTGATCTGGTTGTATCCCAAAAATCCATCCATGAAAGAAAACACCTTATGTTGAGCTGTATTGTCGACCAAAATGTCAATGTGTGGCAGTGGAAAGTCATCTTTAGGGCTAGCCCTGTTTAAATATCTGTAGTCCACACACATTATGACTTTGCCATCCTTCTTAGGCACGGGCACAATGTTAGCAACCCATTGTGGATAGGAAGTAACAGCAAGAAACCCGACATTGAACTGCTTCATTACTTCAGCTTTGATCTTTTCAGACATATCGGGCCTCATTCGGCGGACTTTCTGTTTGATTGGTGGACAATCTTCTCTAGTAGGGAGACGGTGAACCACAATATCTGTGTCAAGTCCCGGCATGTCTTCATAGGACCAGGAAAAGATTTCAACATATTCATTCAACAGTTGAACTAGACGTTCCTTGACATTTGGCTTTAGGTTGGCACCCACTTTAACCTCTCTTCTGTCTTCGGCAGTACCCAAGTTGATAGTCTCTAACAGTTCTTCATGGGGAAGAATAACCTTTTCTTCCTGTTGTAGAAGTCTAGCCAACTCTCCAGGCACTTCACAGTCTTCATCACCTTCGTATTCGGCATGATTGACCAGATATTTAGAGTCACTGAAGGCCAAAGCAGAATAGTCACCCATGGAATCCGAAGTGGAGGGGTACCTGCATTTTGTGAGTGTGGGTGTGTGTAAGGGATAGCCATCCTTAAACAAAATAAAATGTAAAAGGAAAGAAAATGAACACAAAAGTTTATAGATGAAAACGTCCATGATTCATTAAAAATGGCATATGAAAATGAAGAATCAAAACCCTTACAAATGGACCTATGTGCCCCGGGAAAGGCACAAGTCAAAAGAGTGTACGAATTGTTTAAAAGTTATTACAGACCAACATAAATGTTCAAAAGATAAATTACTGATTTATGAAAGTAATGGGAACGAAGTCTTTCGCCTCCCAGTTGTTCAGTCCTCCTTCAATGGTCGGGAAAATCCAATCTTCAAAATTTCTCTCATCTTCAACATCTTCTAAAGCATGAACTCCGTGATGAGTGATCTTTAATGGTGGTCCTCTAGCCCGGGAGCGACGCACAACCTTCTGACTAGCAGTAGTAAAACCTAAACCGAACTTATCCGCATTGAAAGGAAAATCTGGTAACTGACCCCACACTGTACTTCCTTCTTCCTTGATCACAGCCTCCACATCTTTAAGGGATGACATTCGGGACACATGTTTGGTAATGATGGGCACAACATTCATTGTCTTGGCCGTTGCAACTTCAGGAGAAACCTCTTCAAAGTGCTGGAAAGGTGTTTCTATGAATTCACCATCTAACTCCACGTAGCGGAAAGAGTTAAGGTGGCTTATCATATACTCCTCCTCACCATGAACTATTATGATTTTACCCTGGACTGGATATTTGAGCATTTGGTGTAGAGAGGAAGTGACTTCCCCAACATTGTGGATCCATGGCCTTCCCAACAAGCATGAATATGAAGGACGGATGTCCATCACATAAAATGTAGAGTTGAAAATTTCTGTTCCCACCTTAATTGGGATGTCCACCTCTCTGTGAACCATCCGCTTAGAACCGTCGAAGGCTCTAACAATGATATTACGGGGCTTTAAGGTCAAACCTTCACAGTCTAGTATGTCCAATTCTTTCTTTGGTAGGACATTTAAAGATGACCCGATATCAACCAGAACATGAGCAAGTGTGGTCCCTCTGCACTCTACCAAAACATGCAGAGCATCATTATGCTTTCTTCCCTTAGAGGTTAGATCGGCCTCAGAGAAGCCAAGACCATTATCGGCTGTAAGGCTAGCCACGCACTCTTGAAACTGGTCTGCAGAAGTTTCTTGAGGCACGTGCGATGTTTTCAGGAATTTGATCAAGGCTTTGGCATGAGCCTCAGAACAGAGCAATAGGGCCAGCATGGAGATTTTTGAAGGGGTTTTCCCCAATTGTTCTACGACATCATAGTCGCTCTTCTTAATTATCTTTAAAATTTCCTCCATTTCCTTTTGGGTGGTCTCGGGGATAACTAAAGTCTGAGCCCTCGTCCTGACGGGCGCTTCTTGGATTCCCTTACCTTTATCAGCAGTAACAGCAGAGGGTACAACTTCGGGAGTAACAATTTCTTCAATCACTGGACTTCGCACAGATATCTTGACTGGCACATGAGCACTTGAGGGTCCGAAGATTTCCCTTGGAGGAGCAATCTCTGGAGAGAAGATTCTTCTGCTACGAGTAATCTTACTTGTCCCTGCAATATTTCCCACGTCGGGAGTTTCTTCATCGGAATTCTCTTCGGTTGATTCGATCTGCTTGATATCGTGGTAGAAGATCTCTCCTCCATAATTCCACGGTATCGTCTTGTTAGACTTATACGGGATAGGCCCTGACATGGTAATCTTCAGCGGTACAAACTTTGGATCAGGTGTAATCTTAACAGGTCTTTTGCAGGCCTTGGAAAGATTGTTGGAAATGGTTATTATAGCAATATCATTGATTGGAGTAACAAGAGTAACAAGAGTAATGGTAGCAATAGGAGTTTTCTGAAAGAGGGTTTCTTGATTATCCATCAGGCGTTGGATGCCTGACTTCAAAAGCGGACAGTCGGTTTGTAGAGACGAACAAAAGTAACAATCTTTTTCACAGCCTGGGAAGATCCCGGCTTTCAACAGATTTATCTTGATCATAGGTAAAGGAGTCATTAGGTCATCAACAACAGCAACATACAAATCCTCTTCAATAGCATGGACATTATGACCATGCTTGGGCATTGGGGCAGAAATCATGTTCGGCTTTTCGGGCGCATCGAATTCTACCTCCTTGGCCTCTATCAAATCTTCGATCTTGTTTTTGAGGGCCCAACAGTAGTTGGTGTCGTGCCCTATGCTGTCAGAATGGTAAGCACATTTAGCATTGGCATGGTAAAAAGGAGAAGTTGTATTCGGATTTTGTGGTGGATCTCTCAAGGTTGTAAGATTCAGCTTCAAGAGATGGGGGAGAACTTGGGCAGGCATCATGTTTATTTTGGTGAACTGCCTAGCAGGCTTTCCCCCTCTTTGTTGGTTGGTTCTTGGCTGATCATTCCTTGGTTGATCAACTGTAGTCTTTTGGATCATTACAGCCCCTACCGTTGACCGGCGCTCTTCTCTTCCTCGACCCTTTTGAGTGTAAACAGCTGACACCTCCTTCTTGGCTGGAAAAGGTTTTTTGACATCAACAGAAGCAGATGTATCTTTTTGAATCTTACCACTCTTGATGCCAGCCTCAACTCTTTCACCAGTCAGAATTAATTCAATGAACCCTGCCGATGAACTCCCTATCAGGTGATTAATGAATGGACCAGACAGCGTCCCCAAAAACATATCAACCAGCTCTCTATCAGACAATGGTGGTTGTACCCTTCCAGCCAGGTCCCTCCACTTCTGGGCATACTCTTTAAAGCCCTCATTAGAAACCATACCCATACTCTGTAGTTGAGTACGAGTAGGTGCTAAATCTGCATTATATTGATATTGTCGGTAGAAAGCAGCATCCAGATCCTCCCAATTATGTACGTCAGATCTCTTAAGTTGGTAGAACCAGTCCAATTGTGTACCCGAAAGACTATCTTGAAAAAAGTGGACCCATAGATCCTTATCAAAAGAGTGAGGTTGAATCTTTCTGACGTAGGACCGCAGATGCATCTTCGGACAAGACAAACCATCGTATTTAGAAAACGTAGGCACCTTCAACTTAGGGGGAATGACAATCCCAACAACCAACCCTAGTTCTTCGAAATCCAACCCAGGCACTCTTTGTACCTCCATAGCTGCCAACCACTATTCCAGATTTTTATACTTATCGTCCGCAGGAGGATAGTGCTGCTCAGAGTAATCTTCCTCCTCTTCTTCTTCTTCCTCTTCAGCTTCAGACTCGGAGGGCATTGCAACTCCCTTACCTTTACCAACCCCTTCGTCATACATCGAGGGGAAATCGAGGACCCTTCTAGCTTGGTTCTCAAACCTTCTCCCCAAAGTGGCCACACCAGCCCTTTTCTTCTTTTTCTCTTTGTCTTTTTCCTTCTCTTTCTCTAACAGTGCTTTAAGGTCCTCCTGACCCTTTGCCAAGGTCACGAGGAGTTTTTGGAACTTAGAATTTTATGCTTGTAGATCTTTGACCGTCTGCTCTATATCCATCTTGCTGAAATAAACAGCAGAAAGATAAGGAAACCTGGTGTGAAGACCTATTTATGCATATGATGAATGATATGTATTCATGTAATGCATTCAAGGATTTAGAAATTCAAAGTTGTTGCAAACAAAAAGAACACACGTCATATTAATAAGAAGAAATTCGTTAGTACATAAATGCCCCATGGGAAAAATATTACAAAATTCTTAATGTAAAAAGACGTTGCACATTCTCTTTGGTGTGATGTAGGTGTTAAGAGTCTCCTCTTCGTGAAGTCGGCGGGTAAGTTCCAAAACCTTCTTCTCACTGGCATAAAAGCTGGCTTCAAAAGTGTTTCGCTCTTCCTTGAGCTGTATCCAACTCTTTTGCAATTCTTCCAATGATGTTGGCATGTCAGGATATAGGAGGGTATATGGAACCTCTCCTTCCATAACAGGCTCTTTGATCACGGGGAGAATGTAGGGGTAAGGCATCATAAGACTCTGGGCGCGAGTTCATACCCACTTGAGGTAAGGCTCAAGGGGGATGGAATTCTTGTGTCCCAATGTCTTACTGTCCACTTTGTTGGGCATCCTCCAAGCTCGGATAAACCTTTGTCGAAGTCCTTGAGAGTCGTTGTCAAAGTCAAAAACCAAATCTGGAATTAGCATATCATGAGGGTCATCCCTTCGAGCATATCCAAACTGTCTCAGAGCTAAACAGGGGTTGTAGGTAATGCCTCCCCTAATGCCAAGTAGTGGGACATTAGGGAATTCCCCACAACGATCAATGATGATGACATTTTCTCTGGACCGAGAACACCAATGAACATCAGAATGTGTGAGAGTCATCAACTGTTGTGACCACCTCAAGCCTTGTTCATTCTTCAAGACTGACTGGGGAAGGTGAGAAATAAACCACCTCGCTAGAAGAGGAGTACAACACATGAGAACACCTCTTTTCCTCATTGTTCGTGTGTGAAATGAGTGTAGGATGTCCCCAAGCAATGTAGGCACATGATTCCGAGATATGAAAATCTTGACAGCATTCACATCTATAAGCTGATCAGGGTTTGGGAACAGGACCAACCCATAGATGAGAAGTGCTACAATCTCCTCAAAAGTTTACAGATCTAGAGAATTCCAACAGTGTTGTGCCTTCTTAAATAGAAATTTTACCAAGAAACCCTTGACACCACTTCTGGTTTCCCAATGACCTTTGATATCAGATGGTTGCAAGTGTGAGGCTTGATAAACATCTTCAGACTTTGGTTCTCTTTCCGTACCGTTGTAGGGTAGTTGATGGAGAATAGGAATCCTCAGGAGTTGAGAAAATTCCTCCAAAGTAGGTACTAGTTGGTAATCAGGAAATGTAAAGCAATGGTGTAGGGGGTCAAAGAACTGGAAGAGAACTTTCACCATGTCTTCTTCAATGTTGGAGTTGACCAAGTTGAGGAGTCTACCATGTCTTTCACTGAAGGGAGAATTCTCTGGAATCTTGGAAGTAAGCTCCTTGAGTTGAGGAGGGATCCTCACAAGGTTGACCTGAATAGTTTTTCTGCAGAGTGACTCCATTTCCTACAAAACAAGAACAAAGATGAAAATCCAAACCCTTGAAATGGTTAGTGGATGCAAATGATGCTTCATGATGTTCATGATGTATGCACAAGTATATGCACAAACAAGACACACAAGATCCTAGTTTCAGGCTTGCATGGGGTTTCATAGGTAAGTACCCTCTTGAAGTTAGTTGGCTCAACCTGTCCTATAAATAGTAACCAGATTCCAAGGAGCTCAATATCATTGGATTGTTTTCTGTGTTCATTGTTTCAGTTTAGCCATTTAACTGACGACCGGAATATTCCAAGAAAACAACCCTCAATGAGTGTAGTATCGAGTATCTACCAACTTCGGACTGCACCAAAGTCGGTCATCTCACTATCCCTAAAAGGCCAAGATGGTCAAGTAAGGTTCTAAGAGTTCATTAGTGCTTCATGACATCACGCAGCGGCCCTGTATTCTCTTTGATTGACTCAAAGGCTACCGATACCCACAAATATGTCGCACTAATATAGCTATTGCTTAAACCATGTCAGTATACCCCGCACAGTTTCCACAACGTATTGCTATTTACCTATGAATGTTTCCCAAAAATACGGGTAGAGGATTCAAACCCAAAAAATAGAACCAAATGTAATGCAATCAAAGCAAACAAAGCAAGTATGTAAAGGTGATTTAAACCCTAAGGTTACTCCACTTTTAAAATTTCCCCAGCAGAGTCGCCAGTTCTGTGATACGGTGGGAGATCTGACTTGAGGTTTTTGCGTTTGTGTTCGCAAATGTTTCGGTTTAGCAAGAGTCGCCACCGACTTTTTATTTTATCCAAAGGAAAGGTCAAAAAGCACAGGAAAGACCTTTGAGATGTTTTCTTGGGTTCGGGGAGTATATTATGAAAAGGGAAGGTGCTAGCACCCTTTTCATCCATGGTTATCCATGGGCTCTTAGTTACTTGTTTAGATCACTTGCTTTTGCTTTTTAATTGTTTGAAATGGTGCTTTGTGTGTGGTTTTGAAAATGTTTTTGAAAAGAGGCCATTGTTGTGGAAACCTTTGTAATGATTCTTGTTTGAATATATACAAAGGTGTTTGTCTTTTGAAAAGATTTCGATGTTTGAAAGCTTGTTTTGGGAATCTTTTGAAATTGTGTTGTGAGGTGTGTTTGAAAATAGCAAGGATGTTT
Organism: Vicia faba; assembly: GCA_948472305.1. Classification (NCBI taxonomy): domain Eukaryota; kingdom Viridiplantae; phylum Streptophyta; class Magnoliopsida; order Fabales; family Fabaceae; genus Vicia; species Vicia faba. The sequence goes on from OX451735.1 coordinate 1,458,132,525, forward strand.
TGCAAGTTTTGATCAAGTAACTAAGAGTCGTCTACCCTATTTTACTCAAAGGTATTTCCTACACATTTTTAACCCTTTTTGATAGTGTTGTTTTACCATTGCATTTGGTAAACAACCTTGTATTAGGATGTTAAACGGGACAGGCGCGGGTCATCGTATAAACCAAGATAGCAATTGTGCTAAGTATCTTTAGCAAATTTTTTGAGGGACTAGATCATTTTGTATAGGCAACCAAGATAGCGTCATCGAGGGACTATGATCTTTTGTTTTGTTTTTTTGTTTTGCCAAGGATACTCAACATGCATAACATGGCCTTTTTCAAAGGCAACAAGTGGATGAAACCCTAGGGGTGCAAGTGTGCATTGTGTTATCATTTTCATGCATTTTTGTCTTTGTATTAGTCAAGCTATTTGTTGATTTTTGGATTGTCGCATACAAACCCTAATCTCTAACCATGGCATAATTGAAAGCGTAAATGCGTAAAATAAATCTACCACTATTACAACATGATTATGGGAGGGGGGGTATACAATTTTTGAATGGGGATTATTGACAAGAAATTAAAACCCTAATTTTACTATTACATCCAAATTGAATCAATGGCATATATAATAAATGAACAATATTTAAATAAACAAATTAAATAAATATACAAAATATTATGAATTATGCAAAAATGTTTATGTTTATTTTTATGTATGCAAAAATGTTTAAATAAAGAAAATAAAAAAAAAGATTATTATTTTTTTTATTAAGGGTAAAACCCTAATTTTCTTTTAAGAATGTGAATATATTAAATATACTATTTATATACAATAAAATAAAATAATGTATATACAAAAATAAAAATATATTTAGAGAAAGTATTATTTAAGTATAAATAATAATAAAAATAGAAGCATAATATTTTTATGTTTTCATCCTCAAGTATTTATTAAATAAAAGTATGTGTATATATATATATATATTAATTATATTAGTTATGTACAATAAAAAATAAAATATATACAAGACAAAAATATATTTAGAACAAAGTATTATTTAAGTATAAATAATAATAATAAAAAAATAAAAGTATAATTTTTAATGTTCTATTTTTAAATTCTCATTAAAATAAAATAAAGGTATATATTCATTAAATTGCTTTTATGTTTAGAAAAATTAAAATAAAATACAAAAATAAATGTGAGAATTTATAAAAAAATATTTTGGTATTTTTGATGTTTGAAAAATAAGAAAACAAAATCAGAAATGAAAATAAAAATGGAAAAATACAAAAGTATAAGAAATGGGCCAGGGGGGTGTATTCAGCAAAAGGGGGGTGTTAAAAACAAAAGAAGCAAAGTCCAGCCCAAACCAGACTTCATCTTCAACCTCTGTCTTCAAATTTTCGCGCGCCATGTACAAACACGAACAACCTGCATACGTGCTCTAATTCAAAAACACATAACATCAAAGTTTTAGAGCTTTCCAAGACGAATTCAACCATATAAAAAACGTGTCCTAACTCTCAAAGACCAGAGAGAATTTCTCTGGCCCTAAATCTTAACCTATTTTTTCAGGATGTTCATGGACCAAATTCTCTTAGCATGCTTAACTAAAATGAAAATTGTGCATATGTACAGCTTCATGGCTATGAATACTACATTTATTATTCATAAACCTAAGCCTAATTGTTCCTAAATAGAGAGATAGGAAGTTGATAAAAACCTGTTTCAGCTGACTTCGTGTATGTCAATGTGGAGCTTTTCAACAAGGCCTGAGATGTTTGGGAGCTTGCTTGAACTTCCCCTGACCTTCTCCAATGTCTAGCTTGCCTTGAATGTTCTTGAACAAGCCTACAGAACTCAACCTGCACAAGCTGAAATCAAAAATGGCAAACCCTGTAAATGGAGTTACAGTCAGTGTTTAAGGGTTGGGATAGCTTGGATGGGTTGTATGGAAGGTGTTGGAACAGGTTTGGGGAAAAATGCACGAGCAAATTGTGCTATGCAAACCAAACTGCAGGGAGTGCCCTGTTTTGCCAAATGAAGATGATTTTGTGCTATGGGAGGTTTGAGGGCTCAAAGGGTCGTGTTTCTGGCTCAAGGGGATGTGAGAAACTTGTCTCCAATGCTTGCAAAAGTTGGTTTTTACAAATGTTCATGTTCTAGTGTATTTGATATCTTTCTTGTATTTTAAGCAAAAATGTGCAATGATGTAATACAAGCCTGTACAGGCTATCTATCAGCCTGCCTCTTGTGACCTTGGCACCTCAAGTTGGTGGATATGATTTGCTTCACAAGATATGGCTCAATGCTCAAGGATTTAGTTTTGACATAAAGCAAGATTTAAGCAAAAATGGCAATATTGCTTTTTCTATTTAAGGGTTAATCTTGTGTGCAATGCTCTAATGACCAAAACAAAACCTTAGACCAATGGATTTGAATTTAATTATTGATTGTGGAATAGTTTTGAGGCCTGTAATCTAGTTCAAAGAAAGCTTATTAGAGATTGCAACTTGTATCACTATGAACATGCCATGGATGAAAAAATTGAGTTTTTGCCAACTTCAGGCCTTCGATTCTCCCTAACCACAAATGAGTTTGGAGAGTTCTTGGACATTTTGGAAAGTTGCAACATGCTCTACATTCCATCTTTGAAATGAAATTTTATATTCCAAGTGGAACTATGTGAACAATTGCCATGAAGATAGGTCAAAATCCTGCCTAAATTAGGGCAAAATTTCACTAAGTTAAAAGTTTCATGGACCCTTGTTCCAAAAATCATAACTTGAGATAAAAGCTTCTTTTGGGAAAAATTTGTGAAACAAAGTTGTAGAATTTGTGGAGGACTACAACTTTAATGTTAGAAGTTTTGTTTGAATCCAATTTCATCATGGTGAAAATGTTGGGCAAAGTTAGGAAAAATTAAGAAAATTTCATAACTTAGAAAAATTCTAAGTTATGAAATTTTTCAATCTTAAACCCTAATTTGCAAAATTGGGTTTCCTGATGAACAAGTTTCATGTTTTGACACATATTTATGAAAAATGACCCTTGGCACTTGATTTTGACAAAAAAGTCAAAGTTTGACTTTTCAGTGTACAGTCAAAATTTGATCAGTTGACTGAAAAATTCATCTGTCAATCCAATGCAATTGAGATCTTTTGAACCTTATGAATAGGTCAAGATGATGCCATTGAGTCCTTGAATCCATGTTTGAACCCAATTTTCCATTGGCTAGGTCAAAAATCAGAAATTTCCCTTGTGCAGTCAAAACCCTAAAAATGATCATTTTGCCCTTTTGGTGATCTGATCAAATTTCTTGTGGAGTTGTGGTACAAACTTGATCAAATGGTTCATGTGAGTTTATAATGTTGATGTGGGTTAAAATTTATAAGGTTTGACTGTAAATTGGCCACAATTTACTTTTTCCCTAATACAGCTGATTTCTAGGTCAACTGTCCAATTGACTGGGCAAAAATTTGATTCAAGGCTTGAAACTTGGTAGAGGTAATCTTGTAAGTACAACATGAAGTATGAAAGTAACTTTGAGCATTGAAAGTCCAAAAATCCTTGTGCAAACTCAAACCCTAGTTTAGGTCAACAGTGCAAAAGAGATGTCTTGAGCAGAGTGAACCCTAGCTTGATCTTGAGTTCAAAGAGTCTTGTGATGAAAAATATTGACAAAATGAGAGGGCAAATTTTGCGGTACAACAGACAGGTTTTTGGACTGTTCTGAATTGTTGTGTGCAACTTTAATCTCTGTTTTTTTATGCAATACTTGTAGGTTTATGGACAACAACATGGTTTAGGTTTAACAGAGTAGGTTTTGGAGAATAAGGTTTATTGTTTGTGTTTTGATTGTGCAAGGTTGGTTTTGAATTGTTGGTGATGAAGGTTTCTTGGCTAGTGATGATGTTTTGATGAAATTGCAATGATGGAAACCAAGTGATGTTACTTTGAAGGCCCTTAGACTTACATATATGCATTGGAATTTGGCGTGGACACTTGACTTGTTATGGCTATGCGTGAAGCTTGAACAAGGTGCATGTATTTTAACATTTTTTAGGAACCTTAGGCCTAGGATAGAAATATGAACTCTCTTTATTTTTGAGTGATGGGATGTAAATGGAAATGATATGATAAACTTGAAGCATTTGGATCTTGTAATTTAAATTCATATTGAAATACAACTTCCTTGATTTGCTTTGAACGAATTATGGTGGAAAGTGCTTGAAGCTATGAAAGAATTATGAATGTAATTTGATGGTAAATGATGAAATCCTTTGCTTAGTTAAACTATGTCTTTCAAATTGTATCTTGTAACTTCACTTCCAAGCAATACATTTCCTTTCCAACCTTGCAAGCATTAAACACTTTTGATTCATTTGAACGCTTTAGACAACTTGAATGAATACTATCCAAACAATGTATCCAAATCTCTTCATCCCTAAAAAAAACCTATCTTCAAATATCAAGCAACCAAATACTTGCATTACAAGCAACAAAATTGTCTTGATCAAAGTAAACCACAAGCTCATCTCTTAAGCCCTTATACTTATATAATAAAAAATGCTTTGAAGAATCTTAGAAGATGGATGGTAAGGCTTGAAGTACAGAAAATAACATAGCCATAAGTCTAATGAACCTCCGTTGAAATGTTCACAAGCTCAAACACCACGACTAGAAAACATGATTCTCTTAATCTTGCATGAAGAGATGACTTGAGATGTGGAAGAAGACCAAAACTTAACTCATAGCATTCTGAATAGAAAACATGATGAGAATTTAAGCACAACAATTTAAATCCTGGATGCACTAGCTCTTGGGGAATCTTTGATAAAGATGACATTGAAGCTTGATGAGTCTTGTCAAAGATGAATGCTCATGATGATATGAGTCCAAACCTTCGCTTCAAACTTGAGTGAAAGAAACTCAAAGAATGTAGAAAACCTTGATTTAAAGAACCCCTTAATCTCATGCCTTAAGAACTCATGAAAATGCATGATTGTGACTTTATGACCTAATGGAAGATGCAGATGAAATGCAAAGCCTAATCCAGATGAAAGTTGAATTAGGAGGGAAACTTTTGGGGTACAACAACCGCCCTTGTTCAATCTTCTTAAACCTTAAGAGTTAGATTGACATGTCCTCCATTCGTGAATTGAAGGTAGAAGATGATTGAACACTTAAGTGCCCATAAATTTGCACTCGCCTATGAATGAACATTGTTGGTTGACTGTACCGGGAATGGGCTTAAAGATGCCATTTGGAGAGATGACAGAGAATCGTCGGAGATAGGATTATAGATGCCATCCAGGATAATGATAGAATATTATCGTAGATGGGATTATAGATGCCATATAGAGGTGATGGAGAGTCGTCGGAGATGGGCTTATATATGCCATCAAAAGTAACTGTTGATAGAGGTGTCAGAATGAGTCTACGCTCGTCTGCATCTGAAGAGGTATCAGAATAAATCTATGTTTGATTTAAACTGAGCCCGGAAAAGTCTACTGGGAGAATTATTAGAATAAATGTATGGTCCATTTAATCTGAGCCAGAAGATAATTGTGCCCGTCTTGAACTGAGAGAAGTATCAGAATAAATCTTTGGTCGAGTTAATCTGAGCTGAAAGAAGTCTTGCCATCTTTAATTGGAAGAAGTATTAGAATAAATCTTTGGTCAATTTAGTCTGAGCTAGCAAAAGCTTGAAATAAATGTTCGTCATGTAGATAGTCGCCCCGTCCTTTTTCGGGAATTGATATACAATCAGTTTGCTGGTAAGTCCGTCCTATTTCGGGAGTTCATACCACTAGTGATAAAGATAGTCGCCCTGTCCTATTTCAGGAATTGATCTTTATCTGACCAAAGAGAAAGAAAGATAGTTTCCCCGTCTTGTTTTAGGAGTTAATCTTCAATCTGTTCATGTAGATAGTCTCCCCGTCCTGTTTTGGGAATTGATCTACAATCGGTTTGCTGGTAAACCCATCCTGTTTCGGGAGTTCATACCATTGGTGATAAAGATAGTTACCATGTCCTGTTTCATGAATTTGTCTTTATCTGACCAAAGAGAAAGAAAGATAGTTTCCCCGTCTTGTTTCGGGAGTTAATCTTCAATCTGTTCATGTAGATAGTCGCCCCGTCCTGTTTTGGGAATTGATCTATAATCGGTTTGTTAGAAAACTCGTCCTATTTCAAGAGTTCATACCATTGGTGGTAAAGATAGTCGCCCCGTCCTGTTTCTGGAATCGATATTTATTTTACCAAAGTGAAAGAAAGATAGTTTCCCTGTTCTGTTTCGGGAATTGATCTTTATTTGGCCAAAGAGAAAGAAAGATAGTTTCCCCGTCCTGTTTCGGGAGTTAATCTTCAATCTGTTCATGTATATAGTCACCCCGTCATGTTTCGAGAATTGATCTACAATCTGTTTTTTACAGATAGTTGCCTTATCTTGTTTCAGGAATTAATCTCTTACCTGGTCACATAGATAGTTTCCCCTCTTGTTTCGAGAATTAATCTTGGACCTGTTTGAAAAATGTTGGTGATATTCGTCTGTTGATTGATCTTCCCTGAAAAGGTAAAGAGTTAGTTGTATGCAATGTCATGATGTATGAAATGAATTGCATAATGATATTCTCAAAATAAATGAGACTGTTCTATATTCGTGTCATATGCATATGTTATGGTGCATGAGTGTGAAATGTTGTTGAAAACCCGTGCAACATCTTGGACTGGGAAAATAAATCTTTGACTATTTCTGGAGATGAAGAGTATGCGTATCTTCAATCTAATCTAGAATGCTTCTGCTGGGGATTCCTGTTTATTTGTTCGGAGAAACTCTGCAGGGGATGTATTGATTTCTGTTTGGGGAGTAGAGTTTAGGAACCTTGGTTGTCTGTTTCTCTACTGGGGATTTTAATTTTTATATACCCTGACTGGGGATAAAAGAGATGGATAACCTTCCGACTTGTCTGGGGAAGATAGTACTTATATACCCTGATTTGGGATAAAAGAGATGGATAACCTTTCGATTCTTCTGGGGAAGATAATTCTTATATATCCTGACTGGGGATAAAAGAGATGGATAACCTTCCGACTCATCTGGGGAGGATAATTCTTATATACCCTGACTGGGGACAAAAGAGATGGATAACCTTCTGCCTCGTCTGGGGAAGATAATTCTTATATACCCTGACGGGGGATAAAAGAGATGGATAACCTTTCGACTCGTCTAGGGAAGATAAAGTTTAACTGATATCTGGTTCGATTCCAGGTTTCGTAGCAACTCTCTCGGGATAGTGGAAATTTCACCAAGGAGAAGAATTTTGCCTATGATTCATAGCAATCCGGGGAGACTAATCTGTTGGGGAAATAAACCTTGTTGAGGAAATAACCCTGTTGACGGAGAAATATTCTGCTAAGAAAACAAATTTTCCTGGGGAAATTGAATTTTTCTAAAGAGAAGAAATCTGCAGGAGTTTTACAGTTTTTTCAAACTCAGCCCGGGGAAGAGAATTTCCATGAACTGTATTGATTGGAACTCCGTAGGTGGGTGATATTATCGGGGAAAAGATCATGCTCATTTATACGCTAGGGGATCTGCTGGTGAGTATGACTATGTTATCAGTTGGAAGATGCCCCACTTTCTATTTGAAGGTGTTTTAGACATGTCGGAGAATGTATCTTTGTTGAAGATGAACTGGTGAAGATAACTCTGTGGGGATAATCTCGTGGAGATTACTCAATGGGGATTTATGGATTAACTTAACATTGTCTTATCCCCTACAGTCCTCGGTAAATGCTAATCATAGTGATAAGTATTTTAATGATAGACAAGTGATGAGATAACGGGGCATAGCCGTACGCTTTAATCCCTAACTTTTTCCTGAACCGTTTTTTCAGATTTTCAATCCACTGGGATACTTTTTTTTCCCAAGCTGCCTTTTCAGGTATTCGACTTGTCGGGTGTACCATCTTTATGTATATATATCCCTAATTTTTTCCCGAACCCTTTTGGTTCACCCGAATGCCCTTACTTTTGCCTAGGCATGTCAATCTAGCGGGTCTCTTTTATGCGTAGTATCTCCCGACTATGTCCATATTCACATGGTGTGGAGAGTTGTCACTGTCTATGGTAGTATGTGTTGTAGAACTTCCAGAAAATGTTTGCTTGATCGCACATGACCTTTCATATGTGGGAGCCCGTTTTCCCCTAGGGTTAGTCTGGTGTACCTGATGTTTGAAGTTTTTATCAAGTTTCTTGATAGTCTTGACCTTCCTCAATATTTTTCTAAGAACTGTCATGGAAGGATCCGAAGACATGATACTGACACCATCTGATATTACTAGCACAGATAAGCAATTTGATGATACCGAAGATTCAAATTTCAAAGTTGTTTTTGCAGAAACCCCTAATTAATGTAATGTGCCCCAAGTGATTCAGGTGGAGATCTGCCCCTGGCTATTCAACACTTTTGAGAGATTCTTTGAATCTCGACTTGACTGCCACATATGAGTTGGATAAGAACATGTCATTCCCCTAGATTATATGAGGTTTGTTATTGGAAGTTTCTTTCCATTTGAAGTGATTCCGTTTACTAAGAGGATTTACGTTCATTGGACATTCATCGCACGAATTTCTCTGCTGTTAAACAATTAGTTATATGCAAACAGTGGTATCATGAATGCAAAATTTATGCTTGTCTTGAAGTTTTGAAAATGCATTTTTAGTAAACAACAGAATTCTGTAAGAATATGAATTGAAATCCGGATTTATAGTAAGCCTTATAGGAGTCAGGATACCTTTTGTAACAGTATGCTTTCAAACTAACCCATGCTTCAGCTAGGACTTATAAGGATTGTAACATGGTATGGTTCACGATTTAATAAACAAAGGATACGGCTCAAATTTTATTTGTACCCAACCCGTTCTATGTGATGTTCTTCAACCCTACACTCAGTTAATTATGCGCTTAGATTCCAAATGAGTCTGGAATGATATTTTGGTGATGGTTCGGGCGCCTGAAGTTTATTTGAGAAGGCAGTCATATTTGTAACATTTTTCTGTTGTCGAGGATTTATAGCGACCTCTTTTTGATTTTATTATCCCTACCTTTTTCCTGAACTGTTTCTTTTGTGATTACAATCAGCAGGATGCCCCAGTTTTTCTTAAGTCTCCTTCATAGGTTTTGACTTAGCGGGCTCTTCTTTTGAAAGATAATGACTGCCTGTTTTACGGGGAACCATCACCTTCTTTTGATTTGTAAGGACTTCTCTGATGCTATTTCCTATGTACGAAGTGAAAGCTTGCGACTGAATACACTTTTAAATTAACTGAGAAACTACCCTGCCCCATGTTATGATTAAAGGTTTCAATTTATACGAAAAAGAAAACTCCTACTTATTAGGCTCAAAGAGGTTGACTAGGGATTATCTTCCTTATAAATCCACTGTTTAGGATTTGAAACAACGCTTGTACATTATTAGCAAGGTCTGTTCAAAAGCATATTGTAGAGATTATGGTATTTTCTCGTCATCCTCCCTCTAATGGCTTATAACTTTTAATTGAGAGTTGAATATCACAAAAGTAAGTAAAAGCATAGTTTAAGTATAATGAAAATGAATGGAATAATTCAAGAAAAACATATGCAATGCATTAATGAGGACGACCAAAAGTCTAACATAAAGATAAATGTTTGAATAAGCTTAAGAAATTACAAACAAAAATTTGAATGAACAAAAAGCTTCTCTTCTTAAACTAGTCACTTTAGATGGTGTGCCTTGGAGCCTCGACATTTGGGAGATAATAGAAGAACTTGATCTGAACATATTTCATGAACTCGATCATTCCTTCATCAATCAGGTCCTAAATCTTATTTTTCAATGCCCAACAGCTGTCAGTGTCATGCCCAGGACTGTTGGGGTGGTATGCGCACCTTACATTAGGATTGTGACGGGAAGAAGAAGTATTGAGCTTAGGATGAGGATCCTTCATTATCACCAACTTGGCCTTCAACATGTGTTGTAATGCTTGATCCAATGACATGTTGATTTCAGTAAATCCTCTTTTGGGTGTATCCTGCTTACACTGATTCCCCTGTTGTTGTTGGATAGGATGTTGTTGGACTTGCGATGTAGTAGCAATCCGAAAAGGCCTACTTTTAACCAAGCCAACTTCCTGTCTCATTGGAGGTTGATTAATGATTTGATCCCCAATTCTAGCCATTCGTCTCATACGATTGTATTTGTCTTGACGAAGTTTGATGATGAGAGTTCTCAACTCTTCTTGCCCCCGAGCTAAGTTTTGGATTAGAGCCATATGTCCCATCATCTGGATTCTTATAGTTGCCATCTCAGCTTGCAATTGTTCCAATTGGCCATCCTTGTCGTCTTTAGGATTCTTCTTGGTCATGCTCTCAATGAGGAGTGCCTTCAATTCTTCTTGCCCCTTGGATAGGTTCGAGAACATTTCTTTGAACTGAGAATCTTGAACTTGGAGATTTCTAACGGTCTGTTCGAGATCCATTTTTACTAAAATAAACAGTAAGCGGGTGAAAAAACTTGTATGGGGAAAACCTATTATGACATGATGCATGATATGTAGATGCAATATTTTCAAGGATCTCGCGGGGTAAACAGAAGAAAATGTTAGAAGTCGAATTTGACTGCAGTTTTGATTGAAGAACTTCGTATCGTTGAATGTCCTTCTACGAGAATCAAGCTCACTATGTCGAGTGGGTCATAACCTTTGACTCAAGATATCGTGCTTTTGTCTTTGACGAAATTGGTTAGAGGAAAATAAATCCCCTTTCCCCTTTGCTAGACATCTGGTTTATGATACTTCGATGACATTTGGTAAGAGGAAAATAGATCCTCCTGCCCCTTGCTAGGCGCCTAGTTCATGACAACCTGCATCAATGGCCCTTGAGATCCTTGAGCTGGTCAGTGAAAATGATATGTGTAACACGGGGGGAGAACTGACTTGGGTGTTATGCATTTGATCGCATTTGTTATGGATACCAAGAGTCGCCACTGACTTTTCTTTTATCCAATTAGGAAAGGTTGAAAAGAACAGGAAAGACCTTTCGAGATTATTTCTTGAGTTTGGTCGGTAGGTTATGAAAAGGGAAGGTATTAGCACCCTTTTCATCTGTAGTTATCTACAGGCTCTTAGTTGCTTGCTAAATCACTTGCTTATGTTTGAAAATGTGTTTGTGGTGTGGGTTTTGAAAGTATTTTAAAATGTGTCTTTGTAATGGTACTCGTTTCTATAAGAACACATACAAAGTGTCTTGTATTTTGAAAATGTTTCAAAGCGAAAGTCTGGGTGTATAAAATATTTTTGTTGTGAGCAAGCGAGCAACTAGGAGCATCTTACCTACTCAAAAGGTCTTAATGTTCTTTTCCTCCTCCTTTAGATGTTGCTATCTTACCATTGATTTAGTAAGAAGCTCCATTATTGGATGTGAAACGACGGGCGTTGGACGTTTATATAGTCATAGAAGGCAACCTATGAGACGTTTTAGCAATTTTCATTTAGGGACTAGATCGTTTGCCGAAGGCGTCACTAAGGGTCATTGAGGGACTACCATCTTTTATCGAGGGTCTTTGCTAAAACGCCCATATTCAAGGGACATGACTATTTTTCTGAGGCAACAAGTGAGATTACCCTAAGGGTGCATGTGTGAATAGTGTGTTTAATTTGCACGCATTTAGTCTTTGATTAGGGGTTGTCTACTTGTTGTTTTTATCTTGCCATACATCCTAATTACTAGCATTTATACAAAGACAATAAAAACGCAAAAATAAATCCTACACTATTACAACCATATTGAAATAGCAAGAAAATATAAAGACAAAATAAAAAATAAAAAAAGAAGAAAAATGAGCTCTTTCGATTCAGGCAGAAGCACCCTTCGGTTCTGCACTTTTTGACCTCATTCGATTTGGGCTTGGAATCAACAAGGTTATGTCCTTCAATTGGGAGCTGGAAGTTAGAAAGGTTTTGTCCTTCGATTGGGAGCTGGAAGTCAACAAGGTTCTGTCCTTCGATTGGGAGATGTAAGTCAACAAGGCCACATTTCTAGTTACTTCCTTCGTTTGAGGCCTGGAGTCAGTGTGAGGTGCAATATTTTCCTCAGGCTCCTTACTGACTCCTTCGACTATAAGCATGCTAGGCTCTCAGGTTGAGATTCGAAAGGCTTGAGTATTCAACGAATCAAAGGGGACAGTGATCCCATCTTAAGTTCTTATAATACAACATTCAAGTATAACTACAGGCCAGGGGTTAGCACAAAATTATTGGGTCTCAAAGTCTAAAGCCTAACTAGTCAGAGTTGAGGTTTTCAGCATATGAGCAGTCAAAATTGAAGGTTAAAACATGGTCAAGATCCCTATATGAAATATCTACATTTTTCTTTATTGGCATGTGCACATGATATTTAAATAAAATAGATTCAAGTTTAAAGGGAACTTACCTCTTGAAGTTCCTAAATCGAAAGAAACTGCAAGTGTCTTCCTTGGTGGTGAATGAAAGTTCGTTGGGGCCTTCCGAAGATTAATCCAGTAACTACTTTGTGCAAGCAGTCACTGAATCGAAGGAGAGTGTGTGAATAGATAGAAGGTTCTTTCTATAACAAGTAATGGAATGAATCAAAGGGTTACTATATTGTAGTTAGGGAAGTAGGTCGAAGGCTAGTTAGATGATCACTTGGGGGGGGGGGGGGGTGAATCGAAGGATTCACTTAGTGTACAAAGGGGGTTGAATTTTTAGAAGTGTTTGGAAAAAAACATTGGGAGATGTTTGAGAGTTTTAGGAATTTTCACAAGAGTTCTCTTGCAATTCTTCAGGCGCCCTTGACATGTGTGGTGGAGGCTCATATTTATAGATGGCCTGGGATGATGTTTTAGGAGGGAAAACAAAAGATTCAAACAAAAAAGGCATATTGTGTTTGTAGCTTTCGAGGGGCAGTGTTTGTATGCCATTTTGGTGCAAGGAATAAGGCAGTGTTGCAGGACAACTGTGCAGCAGTTTTGAAGTTTTATGGCCAGTGTATCAGGCCTGAACATGTCAGCGCATGGGACTTGGTTAGCAAGTACCTTTGGGCATCTCAACCTTTTGTCTTGACCTCCTAGCCCTATCCTTCGACCAGACTCTCCAGTAATCATTTATTTTTTCAAATCGAAGTGTCCTTCGAATGGCTCATGTGGGTATCTTTTGAAGGGGCCTAAATAAGTGTCTTTCGACCAGGCCCTTCATGCGTTCCTTTGAATGGTCTAAATACATGCTCCTGGGGTAGGTCAGCAAAATATGTCATTCGATTGGAACATTCAGACATGTCTGGAAAGTCCTCCGAATGTGCCACCATGGTACTTCTTTGAAGAAAGCCATTTCCAAGGGAGATACTGCCCACTCAAACTTTCCTACAAAGGGTCCATATGGCCAAACGATTGGGTGTATATGGGAGGACCCTGCTTTGTGACTTCATGCAAACATGCAAGAGATCCTTTCTCAAACGAAGGCTTATATGAAGAGAACCTGTAACGCCGTGGGAGAACTGACTTGGGTGTTTTGTGTTTGATCGCGATTGTTGTGGATAGCAAGAGTCGCCACCGACTTATATTTTATCCAATAAGAAAAGGTTGAAAAGAACAGTAAATACCTTTCGAGATTATTTCTTGAGTTTGGGGGGTAGGTTATGAAAAGGGAAGGTGTTAGCACCCTTTCCATCCGTAGTTATCTACGGGCTCTTACTTTCTTGCTAGATCACGTGCTTTTGTTTGAAAATGTGCTTGTGGTGTGTTGTTTGAAAGTATTTTGAAAAACGTACTTGTAATGTACAAAGTTTTGGTTTTGAAAATAGTTCAAAGAGGTGTTTATGGAATGTGTTTTTGAAAGCGATTTTGAAAAGGTGTATTTGTAATGGTTCTCATTTCTATAAGAACGCGTACAAAGTGTTTGTCTTTTGAAAATGTTTCAAAATGAAAGTGTTGATGTATAAAATGTTTTTGTTGTGAGAAAGCGAGCAACTAAGAGTAACCTACCTACTCAAAAGGTATTTTATGTTCTTTTCCTCCTCCTTTAGATGTTGCTATCTTACCATTGATTTGGTAAGAAGCCCCATCATTGGATGTGAAGGGACGGGCGTGGGAAGTTTGTATAGTCATAGAAGGCAACCTATGGGATGTTTTAGCAATTTTCATTTAGGGACTAGATCGTTTACCGAAGGCAACATTGAGGGTCATGAAGGGACTACGATCTTTTATCGAGGGTCTTTGCTAAAACGCCCATATTCGAGGGACATGACTATTTTTTTATAAGGAAACAAGTGGAATTACCCTAGGTGTGTGTTGTACCCCAAAATTTTCCCTCTCATTTATCAAGTATTTTCTCACAAAGATCTCTCTTGGTTCAAGACTACACTAGGGTTGATCAGCTCGAGACACCTCCTTAAGCACTGATGACCAAAATTAGGGTTTGAGATTGCACAAGGATAATTGGACTCTCAATGCTTCATATGACTTTCATGGATCATTATGGACCCCCAATATTACTCATGTCAAGTTTCAAGCATTGGATCACACTTTTGCTCAGTCAACTGAGCAATTGACCTAAAAATCAACTGTATTGGGGAAAAAGTCAACTATGGCCAATTTATAGTAAAAATTCATAATTTTTGATCCACATCAATATTATAAACTCATATGTATCATTTGATCAAGTTTGGACCATAATTCCCCAAGAAATTTGATCAAATCATCAAAAGGGCAAAATGGTCAAAATTAGGATTTTGACTGAGAAAGGGCAATTTCTAATTTTTTGACCTAGAAAATGGTCAATTGGTTTGAAACATGGTTTCAAGAGTTCTATTGAATATTTTTTACCTAATGGCATGACCTAAAACATTGCCCAAGATCAATTGGATTAACAGTGAATTTCCAGTCAACTGATCAAAAGTCAACTGTACACTGAAAAGTTAAACTTTGACTTTTTAGTCAGAATTCAATGTAAAAGATCACAATTCATCAAAACATGTAAAAATATGAAACTTATTCATGAAGAAATCAAAAAGTCAAGATTTCATTTTTAAAAGTCAAAGTTTTATAACTTAGAAATTTTTCTAAGTGTTTAAAACTTCATGTTTTTTCATAACTTTGAGCCAATTTTTCACTATGATGCAAGATGATTCAAGGAAAACTTCCAACATGAAATTTGTAGATCTCAGTGAGATCTAAAACAATGTAGAGAAGGACTTTTTCTAGAAATGCTTGGATTTTAAGTTATAAATTCATGGCATTTTTGAATAAACACTTAGAGAAATTTTCAGCAGTTTTGGTCAGGTTTTCATCCCAACTTCTTGGCCAATTTTCATCAAGTTCCAGATTGATTTAACAAAAGTGGTCAACATGAAAGTTGTAGAGGGTGTTTCAAGATTTCCAAAACATCAAAGAGCATGAATTTAGCATATTTGAGCTAGGAGATTCAAGGGCCTGAAGTTGGGCATTCATTCTTGAATTGCAAGCCATTCTTTTTGAAGAACACATAATCCAATTGGCATGATGTGCTTCATAATATTACTTTTCAGGCCTTTTGACTTGCAAATATTACCATAATTTAATGTTTACACAAACTTTTGAGCTATAGTCCATTTGGTTTAAGCATTGTCCAAGTGATCTTTCCATTTTTGGCACAAAGTTGACATTGCCATTCTTGCAAAGTAGCTTTAATCACAAAGTCAGCTCTCCTTGAGCCTCTAACTTATTCCTTATACACACACTCAACATACAAAATTAGAAGGACATGCTTAAAGTATCCAACAACTCTATGCAACAAAGTACAAAGCGTTGGAACTGTAATCTTCAAGCTTGCTTCATGTATAATCTAACCTAGCCATAACATGTGATCCAAAATCTGAGTGTGTTCAAGTCTCAAAACTTCTCTATAAATAGAGAGGTCAATCACAAGAGAAAGGGGGCAGAAAAAATAGAAGGAGAAACAAACACTCAAACTCATTTTCACAGTAAAAAACCAGCTTTTTCCATAAAATCTCCATTTTTGAGCTTTGAAGTTCAAATCTTTGAATCTCATACCTTGCAAGTTTTCTCCAAACAAACCATCCAAACACTTCACATACACCATATAGAAGTTGTTAAAACATAAGAATAAATTTTGTAACATCACTATCACCACCTTCCAAATTCAAAAACATACTGTTGTACCCCAAAATTTTCCCTCTCATTTATCAAGAATTTGCTCACAAGATCTCTTTGGACTCAAGACTGCACTAGGGTATGATCAGCTCGAGACACCTCCTTAAGCACTGATGACCAAAATTAGGGTTTGATTTTAAACAAGGATTTTTGAACTTCCAATGTCCCATGTGACTTTCATGAATCATTATGGACCCCCAAGATTACTCATGTCAAGTTTCAAGCCTTGGATCACACTTTTGCTCAGTCAATTTAGCATTTGACCTAAAAATCAATTGTATTGGGAAAAAGTCAACCATGGCCAATTTACAGTCAAAATTCATAATTTTAAATCCACATAAACATTTTAAACCCATATGTATCATTTGATCAAGTTTGGATCACAATTCCTCAAGAAATTTGATCAAATCTCCAAAAGGGCAAAATGGTCAAAATTAGGGTTTTGATTGGGAAAGGGAAATTTTTGATTTATTGACCTATAAAATGGTGAATTGGTTTAAGGCATGATATCAAGAGTCTAATTTAATCATTTTTACCTAATTACATGGTTCAAAACATTGCAAGTCCATTGGATTGACAGATGAATTTTTCAGTCAATTGATCAAAAGTCAATTGTATACTGAAAAGTCAAACTTTGACTTTTTGGTCAATTTCAAGTGCCAAAGATCATAATTCATCAAAACATGTCAAAATATGAAATTTATTCATCAAGAAATAAAAAAAGTCAAGATTTCATTTTGAAAAGTCAAAATTTCTAAACTTAGAAAATTTTCTAAGTGTTGGAAATTTGATATTTTTTCACAACTTTGAACAAATTTTTCACCATGATGCAAAGTGATTCAAGAGAAACTTCTAACATGAAAGTTTTATATCTCCATGAAATATACAACTTTTCTTCACACAACTCCTTCCAAAATTGCTTGTATCTCAAGTTATAATTTTATGAACATAGGGTCATGAAACAAAACACTTAGTGAAATTTTGCCCAAATTTGGTCAGGATTTTGACCCGACTTCATGGAACTTTTTCATATAGTTCCAAGGGGAATCTTAAAAAGCAATTCAAAGATGGGTTTTAGAGAATATTTCAAGATTTCCAAAATGTCCAAGAAATCTTTGAGATCATTCTTGAGTAGGGAGAATCGAAAAGATGAAGTTAGGGTTTTATCACTTTAATTACAAGTCATTTTAGTGATGAACAAAATTCAAATTAAAAGTTGTGCTGCATTAACTCTACTTTGCAGGCCTCAAACTTGTTAGGCACTCCATAATTAATGGTTTACACAACTGTTAAAGGCCTCACTTCAAGCATTCAATGCTTGGACATGCTTTTTATCCATTTTTGGAAGAAAGGTTACATTGCCATTTTGATAAAGTGACTTTTTGTACAAAACTTGTTCTTGAGCCTTGAACTTGTTCTCTTCTGATCAAACAGGTCCTAAAACTCATGAGAAATTTTTCAAACACTTACAATCACCCATCCCATTCTTGTACCTCTCCTTGAAACTTGTTTCCCTCTTTTTCTTCAAAATCAAGTAACCTAGCCAAAAGCTAAGAACTTGTTCTTCTGACTTGCCAATGCACTCAAACACTTTTGTTTATACATACACAAACCATTTGACACAAACACACGAATGCTCAAGCCTTGAAGGAACCTAGAACTCAGAATCACACTTCATACATCCATTTTCACACAAACTGACCAAAAACTTGAAAATCATAATCTACTCGTGCGTTTCTTGGCCTTTTGGTTTCTAAAGTTTCTAAACATCATATAGAATCAATCCCACACCCTGTTATAGAACTGTAACACCATTAACACCATCCTCCATTTCCAAATACAGAGCTCTGCACATTGACTTCTCCAAACCATTTCAGCCATCCATTGCTCAAGCTAATCATTGCTTTAGCTTCCTGGGACCTCAAGGAAGCTAACATGATCATCACCATCACTTGAAACAAGCTCAAACTCAAAACACGATTTCCAGTTTTGAGGTAATTTTTCTCAACTTTGAAATCTTCATACAGGCATCATCAATAGTTTATTTGTGAACAAAACATCTAGATATCATTGCCTTGAAGCTAACCATGTCTGTAGTTTCCATTAATTTTTCTTGAGCTTAGAGAATTTTGAAACTGAAATTTCTGAGATTTTTAGGGTTCAGATTGTGGCCATTAAAATTTATTCTTATCTTTGATCTATAGATTTAGTGCTTTACATTTTTGAAACCGTGAGAAAATTTGCTACAAGTTTCATGTTTACAGTTTTCATTTTTTATGAGAAATGAGCAAGTTACAGTTGGTCTGGCTGGAGGTTGAAGATGAAGTCATCAGGGCGTGTTTTGCCTTGTATATTTATTGTTTTGCTTATGTTAACGAATGTTTAGCCACCCCAGTGGTAGAAGCGCGCGCCTGTAACCTATGGGACCTGGGTTCGAGCCCCAGTGGTACCCTTTTGTATTTTTTATATATTTTTTTTTGCTTTTTCTGACTTTTTTACAGGCGTTGGGCTCCAACTTTGGGCCTATGTTTTTTTTGCTATTCCTCACCCCCCCTGCAGGCTATTTGCACCTTGGCCCAATTTTATTTTATTTCTTTATTTTTATTTTCTTAAAATATTTTCCTAATACTAAAAAATCATAAAAAATACAAAAATTATTAGATTTTCATTTTAACTTAGTTTATTTATTTTTCTCACACAAAAATTATTTTATTAATCATACCTTATTTATTTTTACTTATTATCTTGTAAATTTAATTAAAAGTAGGTTATTTATTTATTTTCTTTTACACCCATTAAATATATTATTTTAATATAAGAAGGCCAAAAATATTTTATAATGTCATAAATATTTCCAAGACATAAAAATACTAAAAAATACTTTTCTTATACTTACTTTCTTTGATTAATTAATAGAACTAGGGTTTTATTTAAAAAAATTTCTTAAACAAATTATTTTTATTAATTATTTTTCTTTAATTAATTATATTAAGACAAAATCCCTTTTCTCTAAAAAATCAAACAAATATCCATTTACTTCACATTTTATATTATGTACATTTATTCACTTTTATATATTGTATCTATTTAATTCCTTGAACATTGATATCCATTCAATATGGTTGTAATAGACTAACTAGGTTTACATTTTTGCAATCCCTATTCAATTTGTATACCCCCTTCCTACAAATGTTGTAATAGCGTAGTAACTTTAAATTTCATAATTTATCGCTTTTATATATAACATGCTAGTATTTAGGATTTATATGGAAAGACTAAGACCAATACTTAGAAAACCCTAATTCAAGACAAAAACAATACATTTGCACACAAGCACCCCTAGGGTTATCCCACTTGGTTGCCTTATACAAAATGGCCATATTACGCATGTAAGGTATCTTAGCAAAAGCAAAGAAAATACAAGATCATAGTCCCTCGACGACGCTATCTAAGTTGCCTTTCAAATGATCTTATTCCCTAAAAAAGAATGCTAAGATACCTTGCAACATTGTTAATCATGGTTATACGATGACCCGTGCCCGTCCCGTTTACATCCAAAGATAGGTTTACTTACCAAATCAATGGTAAAATAACAATGTCAAAGGAAAAGGAAAATGAATAAGAAAGACTTTTGGGTAGGTAGAATGCTTCTAATTACTTGCTCAATTTCAAAACAAACATCCTTGTTATTTTCAAACACCTACACTTTGAAAACATCTTACAAATTGAAAACATTTTCAAAAGATCAAACATCTTTGTATACATTCTTACAAACAAGAATCATTACAAAGATTGCCTAAACAATGGCCTCTTTACAAAATACTTTCAAAAACCACACCAAGTAAAACTTCAAACAAAAGCAAGTGATCTAGCAAGTATTTAAGATCCCATGGAAAACCATGGATGAAAAGGGTGCTAATACCTTCCCTTTTCATAATCTACCCCCCGAACTCAAGAAATAATCTCAAAGGTCTTTCCTGTTCTTTTTCACCTTTCCTTTTGGATAAAAGAAAAGTCAGTGGCGACTCTTGCTAACCGCAACATTTAAGATCAAACGCAAAACACTCAAGTCAGTTCTCCCACCGTATCACAGAACTGGTGACTCTGTTGGGGAAAATTCTAAAAGTGGGGTTACCTTAGGGTTAGATCATATTTACTTGCTTTCATTGTTTGACTTGTTTGATTTACATTATGGTTCTTTACTTGGGTTTGAATCCTCTACCCGGATTTGAGGAGACCTTATAGGTCAGTAGCAATACGTTGTGGAAACTGTGCGGGATATACCGATATGGTCTAAGAAATATCTACGTTAGTGCGACATATTTGTGGTTATCGGTAGCCCTTGAGTTATTCAAGGAGAATACGGGGCCGCTGAGTGATGTCATGAAGCACTAATGAACTTTTAGAATCTTTACTTGACCAACTTGGCCTTTAGGATGTAGAGAGATGACCGACTTTGGTATAGTCCTAAGTTGGTAGATACTCGATACTACACTCATTGAGGTTTGGTTTCTTGGGATATTTCAGTCGCTATTAAAGAGGCTTGTGCTGAAACAATGACCAAGGAAACAAACTAGTGATATTGAGCTCCTTAGAACCCGGTTACTATTACTAGGACAGGTTTGAGCCAACTAAACTTCAAGAGGGTACTTACCTATAAAACTCCATGCAAGCCTAAACCTAAGGACTTGTTTGCTTTGTTTGTATATACATACTTGTACATAACATCAAGGAAATCATAACATCATACTCATTCACTAACCATGTCAAGGATTTTAGGATTTATCTTTGTTCTTGTTTTGTAGGATATGTATTCTCTTCGCAGGAAAACTATTCAAGTCAATCTTGTAAGGATCCCTCCACAACTCAAGGAGTTAGCTTCAAGGATTCCAGAAAATTCTCCATTCATCGAAAGATATGGTCACCTACTCAACTTGGTCACCTCTAACACTGATGAGGACATGATGAAGGTGCTCTTTCAGTTCTTTGATCCTTTACACCACTGCTTCACATTTCCCGACTATCAACTTGTGCCTACTTTGGAAGAATTATCCCGACTCTTGAGGATTCCCATTATCAACTAACTACCTTCCAACGGTACGGAAAGAGACCCAAATCCAGAAGAGATTGCTCAAGCTCTACACTTGCACTCATCTGATGTCACTACTCATTGGGAAACAAGTTGTGGTGTCAAAGGTTTCCTAGAAAAGTTCTTGTTCGAGAAAGCCCAAAAATGTTGGAACTCCTTGTATTTGCAAGCCTTTGAGGAAATTGTGGCTCTCCTCATCTATGGGATGGTTTTGTTTCCAAATCCTGACCAACTCATAGATGTGAACACCGTCAAAATCTTCATGTCCCGCAACCCGGTTCCTACTTTGCTGGGATACATCCTACACTCTTTTCACACTCTCACAATGAGGAAAAGAGGTGTCCTTATGTGTTTCAATCCTATTTTGGAAAGATGGTTTATTTTGCATCTTCCCCAATCTGTATTAAAGAACGACCAAGGTTCAAGGTGGTCACAAAGGTTGATGACACTCAAACATTCAGACATTCATTGGTGCTCCCGATCCATAGAGAATGTTACTATTGTCGACCATTGTGGATAATTTCCTAATGTCCCTTTACTTGGAATTAGGGGAGGTATCACCTACAACCCCTGTTTAGCTTTAAGACAATTTGATTATGCCCGAAGGGATGGCCCGCATGAGATGCTGATTTAAGGTTTGGTATTTGACTACGAGAATGACGATCAAGGTCTTCGCCAGAGATTTATCCGAGCTTGGAGGATGTTGAACAAGGTATATAGAAAGACTTTGGGGCATAAAAATTCCATCCCTCTTGAGCCTTACCTCAAATGGGTATGAACTCGTGCTCAGAGTCTTATGATGCCTTATCCCTCCATTCTCCCGGTAATCCTTGAGCCAGTCATGGAAGGAGATCTTTCATATTCTATCCTACATCCTGACATGCCCACATCTCTTGAATACCTACAAAAAGATTGGATACAACTCAAGGGGGAGCGAGATACTTTCGAATCCCAATTCTATGAAAGTGAGAAGAAGGTTTTGGAACTCACTAAGCAACTTTATGAGGAGCAGACTCTGAATGCCTACATCGCACCAAAGAGGATGCGTACTACCTTTTTAACTTAGGTTTTTTGTATTATTTTGCCCAAGAAGGCATTGGTGTGCTCAAAGCTTTAATTTATTAATATAACAAATGTTTCCTTTTTGTCTAAAACAATTTTGAATCTTAAGATCCTTTAAATCATTGCATATGCATTTACCATTCATCATAACATAAGCAGGTTTCTTGCAACAAGTCTCCTCATCTCTATACTGTTTATTTTAGTAGGATGGATCTCGAGCAAATGGTGAAGGACCTCCAAGCTCATAATGCATAGTTTCAATAGTTGTTCTTAACTCTAGCCAAAGGACAAGAAGAGCTGAAGACTTTGCTGGTGGAAGAGAAAAAGAAGAAAAAGAAAATAACTGGAGTTCAAAACATGGGAAGAAGATTCCAAGGGCAAGCAAGAAGGACTTTAGACTTTGTGTTATACCCCAAAATTTTCCCTCCCATATTTCTCAAGACATGTCAAGAATCATCTCCAAGATTGTTCAAGATGGCTCAAGAGTTGGACAGTCAAATCACCTCTTAAGGCAGTCAATTCAAAATTAGGGTTTTGTGTTGCATCAAGGTTCTCACATCCAAATGACCTCAAGTTCTCCCCAATGTCCTAAGATGTTCTTAAGTTCATCCATGTCAAATTTTAAGCCTTGCAGAGGAAGTTTGGTCAGTTAATTGCTCAAGAGGTCCAAAAATCGACAGTGTTAGGGCAAAAGTCAACTGTGACCTAAAAACAGTCAAACCTCAATATTCTTTGCCAAAATTCTCATTTTGAAGGATACTTCATCATTTGATCAAGGGTTGATCATGATTCATCAAGGATTGCTCAAGATTCATCAAGATTCAAAAGTTGCTAAATTAAGGTTTTGTAGGAAAAGTCAACTCAACTTTGACCAAGCATAACTTTCTCATAATTTATGAGAAATGACCCATCCAAAGCTCATTTTGAATAGGATGCCAAAGCTTTCTCAAAAACACCTTTTTTGCCAAAGCTTATAACTTGAGCATGGAATATCAAAATGAGATGAGACCAAAAATGTTGGTTATAGGACATCTCAAGATTTCTAAAATGTCCAAGAACCCTTCCAAAAGTTCAAAATTGAAGAAGTTATGCATTGTTGAAGTTGGGCATTTTTCCAAAATTGCCAAAAGTCAACTATCCTCCAAACTCCAATTTTTGACAAAAGGGCCCACTTTTTTTCCACTTGATTTGGTCTTATCACACCACACACGTGTCCCATATTCAATTTCATGACCAATCATTTATTTTTCTATTTTATTTAATTTTTATTGATTTAATTCATTTTAAATCAATATTAATTAAAATAAAATCCAAAAATTAATGGAATGAGATTTTTGTGATCTGGGTTAGTTAGTGGAAGTGTGAGTGGGATACCATTGGGACCTGGGTTCGAATCCCAGGTCCCCCAAAACTTTGTTGAATTTTGTTTTCAGGCAATTCCATGCAGCGCCCAATATAGGGTTCACCATATGCCCTTGTCCAGATACTTGCCAAGTGGCCTACAAATCAAATCCAATGGCCTAGGTTGGGCGTCCACCATGATCCCTGGTCAACAAGCATGCATTGGAGGGCAAAGGTCAACCAGGCTGAACGTTAATGGGCCAGCAAATTGCAAATCACACCCTCAAATTGGGCCCAGTACCCCCTTGGTCATTTCTTTCCTTTTATATTTTATTTATTTTATTTGTTTTATTTTATTATTTTTAATTAATTACTAACCCAATAATTTTTCTCATAAAATCAGAAAACCTAAAAAATGATATTTTTATTAATTTCACTATTTCATTATTTTTGTAAATAAATAATTTAATCAATTTAGTTTTTTAATTAGGTATAATTTTAACATTTTTTGCAATAAATTAAAATTAATTAGAATATTAGGTTTTAACAATTTTAATCATTTTTATTTTTATATCCTTAAATACAAAAAAAAAACCAAAAAATATATTTTCTATTTAATTAATTAATTAACTTAGATTTAATTTCCATTTAATTCAAAATAACAAAAAAATATGCTTTCTTTAATAAAAAAGGGTCAAAGCCCTAAAAATGCTCTGATTTAATTTTCTCGCACATGTATTATTTTTATCCAATAATGTAATTGCTTCGGGAATGTAATAGTTTTTAAATTAGGACTTTATTTATTTATCGCTTTCTTTTATTTTTCCGCAATTTAAATTAAAGGGTTTGTCTTTGGCGATGTAAATACCCGACGCTTTGTAATAGCTTAGATTTAACTTCCCGCAATTTAATTTCCGCACAATATTAACTGTTAGATGTTTGATAACTAGGTAATGCATGACAAGATCAATCTTTAACCTAAAATCAATATAGCTCACCCATGACATGTACAGATAAAAATTAATCGAATTGACACACTCACACATGCCACTCTTAGGGTACACCTCACTTGGTTGCCTCGAACGTGGTCATTGAGTATAGGAAGTTTTAGAGGTCGCCCTCTTGTCCAAAGATCATAGTTGCCTCGAAACAGTTGCCTCGGAAAAATGATCTAGGATATTAGGGTTACCGCTAAGGCGTCCTAACATTGCTTTAGTGATCACACGTCCCTTAATTGAATTGACCCAAAAACTCCAACGACGATGCTACCTACTCCTCAATAGTGGGATAGCATTGTCTAAAGGACATTAGCACAATTTAATTTTTTTCTGAGTAGGTAGATGGTTCTTAGGTACTTGCTCCTTTTTAAAACAAAACAAAACTTTTCGCACTTACACTCTCTTCCAAAACAAAAACTCTTTTCAAACCCACAAACACAAAGAAAAGCAAATTTTGAAAATACAATGAGCAAGTACCTAAGAGCCCGTGGATAACCACAGATAGAAAGGGTGCTAACACATTCCCTTTCTATAATCTACCTCCCGAACCCGAGAAATATCTCAAAAAGGAATTTTTCTGTGCTTTTGTCCTTTCCTTGTTGGATAAAATAAAAGACGGTGGCGACTCTTGCTTACCGCGACATTTTGCAAAAACAAACGCAAACGCGAACTAGCATTCCAAAACAGTCAGTTCTCATTCCCGCCGATCACAGAACTGACGACTCTACTGGGGAAATATTAAATAAGTGAGGTGTACCTTAGGATTAGATCATTATGTTTTCAATTGTATGCTTTGTATGCTTTAATTTTGTGGGCTTGTATCGGAGTTCTATAGATCCTAACCTGGATCCGGGGGTACCCTTTAGGTAAGTAGCAATAAACTATGAGGGATCTATATGGCATAGACCGATACGGATGAAGCAGTAGCTACGTTGGTGTGGCACTTTAGTTTGTACCGATATCCCTTGTGTTGGAACGAGGAGAATATGGGTCTTTTAAGGGGTCATTAAGCACCAACTGACCTTAGAACCTTAAATAGACCAAATTGGCCATAGAACAGTAGCAGTATGCTACACTCATTGAGACTAAACTCTCGCAATGATTTCGGCCACAAGAAAAGGTTGCTAAACTGGAATTATGACCGATTGAGGGTAGTCAGTGATATTGAGATCCTCTAGAACCCGGTTACTATTTTTAGGACAGGTTTAAACTAACTGAACTGAAAGAGGGTAGTATCTAAGCTCCATGCCAGCCTGAAATCTAAGGGCTCTCAGTGCGACTTGTGTGCCTTTACCATGTTTGCTTTTTGTGGATACTTGTGGTGTGCCTTTATCATGACATCATGACATCATAGCATTGCATACATCTTGCATAAGGACTAACCTATTTCAAAGACAAGAGGGTTTCATCTTTGCTCTGTTTTGTAGGTCATCATGATGCCTATGCGTAAGAATACTATCCGGATCAACTTTGTCCAAGTCCCTACCTTGCTTAAAGAGTTGGTTGTCAGGATGCCAGACACTACTTCCTTCATCAGGAGGCATGGTTCTCTTCTCAGTTTGGTCACCTCTAAATTGGACGAGGAGATGATGAGTGTCCTGGTCCAGTTCTATGATCCGCTGTATCATTGTTTTACTTTCCAAGACTATCAGCTGGTTCCTACCCTAGAAGAGTTCTCTGAGCTGCTCGGTATCTCTGTTCTGGAGCAGACCCCTTTTACTGGTTGGGAGAAGACTCTTAGGCCCGAAGAAATTGCTGCAGCCCTTCATTTGACCAAAGAGGAGGTAATGGATAATTGGGAGACTAGAAGTGGAGCTAAAGGATTTCTGACTAAATTCTTGGTTGGCAAGGCTAACTACTTCTGGGATAGCCTAGACTTTAAGGCATTCGAGGATATTCTGGCTCTTCTGATTTATGGCTTGGTATTGTTTCCGAATCCTGACACTTTTGTTGATATAAATGCCATAAAGATCTTCATTTCTCAGAACCCTGTACCCACTCTCTTGGGTGATATTCTTCATCAGCTCTACGCTCGTACTGCCCGAAAGCGGGGAACCTTGATGTGCTATGCTCCTTTATTATCGAGGTGGTTTATTTCGCACCTCCCTAAGTCAGTGTTGAAGAACAAAGAAGGAATGGGCTGGGCTTATAGGGTGATGTCTCTTTCTCATAATGACATTATCTGGACTCTTAAGGGTATGGATGAGGTGACTATCATTGATCGTTGTGGAGAGTATCCTAATGTTCCATTGCTAGGAACCCATGGAGGAATTTCTTACAACCCATGCTTAGATCTCCGTCAGTTTGGAAGATCTAGAAGAGAAGGGCCTCGTGAGATGTTGATGCCTCATATCATCTTTGATTTTCAGGGAGATAGCGACGAGCTACGTCGTAGATTCATAAGGGCTTGGGACAGAGTTCACCAATCAGATCCACACGAGCTGGGCCCAAAGACTTCTTTGCCAATGGAGCCATATCTTAGATGGGTCCGCATCCGTGCCCAGAAGCTAGGTATGCCATATGAAGCTGTCCGGCCTGTCACTCTTGAAGTTGCTAATGAAGAAGGGGTTCTTCCAACCATTCTCCACCCTTATATGCCCACTGACATTGGGGCACTGAAGAGGTCTTGGATACAGTTGAGGGATGAACAGGATTCTTACCAGGAGAGGTTCAACGAACAAGAACAGAAGATCCAGAAGCTGACCAGACAGTTAGAGAACGAGCAGATTCTCAATGATTATGTCCGCACTGAGAAGTAGAGACCATGGGAGCATTGATGGACCTTTGATGATTTCCTTTCCAGTTTTTGTTTACTTTTCAGTATTTCCATTCTTGTAACGCCTTAAGGGCGATTTGTTGAACCATTTAAAATTTTGAAGTTTAAATCTAATAAAGTGTGTTTCTTTTCTTGTTTACAAATTTGAATCCCGATTGTCTTTGAAATCATAAATCATACGCATTTCATCCCATGCACTTCATAAACAGGTACCCTTTTACAGGTCTCTTATCTTCTTCGCTGTTTATTTAAGCAATCATCATGTTTACTGAACCTTCAACTGAGCAAGCTATCAAGGCCCTCCAGGCCCAGAATACCCAATTTCAAGAGTTGTTCATGAATCTAGCCAAGGGTCAGCAGGATCTGAAGACCTTGATTCTGAAAGAGAAAAAGAAGAAGAAGAAGAGGACCATCCTGTTTAACACAGGACACAGGTTTGGGAACAGGCTGCAGAATGAAGTTGATCTAACCACCTCATCTGGAGGGAAAGATAGTCCACAAGAAAGGAGGGCTCCAAGCCCTGTGGTCTCCGACAACGAGACGAACTACGATGAAGAACAGTATCCTTCTGCTGAGGATAAGTACAAACAACTGGAAGACCGCTTGAGCGCTATGGAAATTCAGAAGGTGCCCGGTATGGACTTCGGAGATCTAGGTCTATCATCTGGGGTGGTGATTCCCCATAAGTTCAAAGCACCTGCCTTTTCCAAGTATGACGGAGTTTCCTGTCCGAAGATGCACCTCCAGTTATACGTGAGGAAGATCCAGCCTTACACTGCTGATAAGAACTTATGGATCCATTTCTTTCAAGACAGTCTCTCAGGGACTCAACTTGAGTGGTTCTATCAGTTAGACGGAGCCAGCATCCGTAGCTGGGAAGATTTGGCTACTGCATTCTATAGGCAGTATCAGTACAACTCCGACCTCGCTCCTACGCGTACCCAACTCCAGGGTATGTCAATGGGAACGGGCGAAGGATTCAAAGATTATGCTCAGAAGTGGAGAGACCTTGCCGGAAGGGTGCAACCACCTTTGGCTGATCGTGAGCTTGTTGACATGTTTCTAGGGACCCTGTCTGGTCCATTCTTTAACCATCTGATTGGAAGCTCTTCATCTGGGTTTACAGATCTTATTTTGACTGGTGAGAGGATTGAAGTTGGTATTAAGGATGGGAAGATACAGAAGGGTGCCTCATCGAGCACCGAGAAGAAGCTATTTAAGAAAGAGTCCAGTGCTGTCTACAATGCAAGAAGACAGAATAGACCTGAACACCGCCAAGCTGTCAATGCGGTCGTTATTTCAAAACCTGTTGGTACTCCTCAGTACAACAATCAACAAAAGGACGAGATACCTAAGAGGCAATTCACTCGTCTCAGCATGACCTTATCTCAAATTCTGCCACAGTTACTGAAGACTAATCTGGTGACTCTAAGGGAACCTCCAAAGAATTCAAATACAACGTCACCAAGTTATAACCCTAATGCCCGCTGCGCTTATCACTCCGAGAGCCCGGGGCATAATACAGATGATTGTTGGGCTTTGAAGAACAAGATACAAGACTTAATTGATACAAAGGAGACTGAGTTCGAGGCGCCCGAGAGGCCTAATGTCGTGACTGATCCCATGCCCAAGCATGGAGTAAATGCTGTAGAGGAAGACTTGTTTGTAGTTTCTGTGGATGACATTGTTACCCCTCTGTTGGCTGTCAAGAAGAACCTGTTGCTAGCCGGTTTATTTTCGGGCTGTGATGAAGGTTGCCATATGTGTTCTGTTTTACCTACCGGTTGCCCATTCCTGAAGACAGGTATCCAAAACCTGATGGATAGTAAAGAGATCCTGTTTGAGAAGACTGTTGTTCCTTCCATTCCTACTGAAGAAGTCGCCATCATTACCATTTTCGAAAATTCTTCCAAGGCTCCCTCAAAGAAGCCTGTTAGAATTACATCTGTTCCGAAAATCGCACCTGTGATTATCACTGTTCCGGGGCCCATCCCCTACACCTCTGACAAAGCTGTCCCTTGGCACTACGAGGCTGATGTTTATTTTCATGGAGTTAAGCAAGAGTTGGATGTTGATACCGGCGTCAGCAACATTACCGGACCTTCTAAAGTCACCCGCAGCGGTAGACTTTTCTCACCTGACATTGCTCCACCAACAGCCCAAAGACCTGTTGTCATTACACCTGCAAGTGTACCTACTACTATTTCTGATCAAGTTCCTAGTCCTACCCCTGTCGCCGAGTCATCTGACGCTCGGGGCAAAGGGATCACCACAGATGTGCCTGCCCAGACGGAGGCACCGAAGACAATTACTGTTGAAGCTTCCAAACAGGAGATGGAAGAAATTCTGAAGATTATTAAGAAGGGTGATTACAACGTAGTTGAGAAACTAGGGCAAACCCCATCCAAGAATTCTATGTTGTCATTATTGCTGTGCTCAGAGGCCCATGCCAAGGCTCTGATTACCTTCCTGAAGATTGCCCACGTGCCACAAGAGACATCAGCTGATCATTTTACCGATTGTGTGGCCAATTTAACTACTGATAATGGTTTGGGGTTCTCCGACGCCGATTTGACTGCCAAGGGGAAAAATCATAACGATGCCCTGCATGTCTCCATTGAATGCATGGGCACTACTCTTGCACATGTATTGGTTGATATTGGTTCCTCATTGAACGTCTTGCCCAAAAAAGCTCTAGACCGGTTGGATTGTGAAGGGTTGGAGCTAAAACCAAGTAACATTGTTGTCAGAGCCTTTGATGGGTCTAAAAGGATGTTGCACGGTGAAGTTGATATTCCAATTAAAGTTGGTTCTCAGGTCTTCAATTCTACGTTCTATGTGATGGACATTCGGCCATCCTACTCTTGTTTGTTGGGTCGTCCATGGATCCATAAAGCTGGGGCAGTAACCTCATCACTCCACCAGAAGTTGAAGTACCCGGTCAAAGGGAAGATTGTGACGGTACAAGGGTAGGAAGAGTACATGGTCAGGAACCTCAACTCGTTCAAATACGTAGAGATGGATGGGGAGTTCATTGAGACCCCATTTCAGCACTTTGAAGAGGTTCCTCAGACATTGGCATCAGCTGAGACTGTGGTTGAAGATTCTCCCATGAAGATGGTTTCCTTAAAAGATGCACGGGCTGTTATTGAGAAGGGTGAGTGTGCAAATTGGGGCCGACTCCCTGATTTTACACAGAAGACTAACAAGTTTGGTTTGGGTTTCACTGTAGAAGCTCAAAGGGCTGTTCGAAGTGCAAGGATCGAAAGACCTCCTGTGTTCATCAACAACTCGGGAGTGAATGCCATTGAAGAGGATGTAGAAGAGTCTGAATTCGACAACTGGATCTATCCTACGACCAACGGTGGACCAAGCAACTGGACAGCAAAGGACTTCATCCCTATTACTTTTGTTACCCAGTAATGAAACTTTTATTCTGAATTTGTAATAGACAATGTCTTAAACTTTATGGCCCGGTGTCTTACCCGGGGCACCGTGGCTTCATTTGTGAGGGCTTTTGTGTGTCATTTTCATATATCATTAATAAAAGCATTGGACGTTCTTGCATTTCAAATCTTGCGCTCCTTGTCTTTCTTTATTATATATTGCAAAACAGCTATTTTATACACACTCACATATACAGGCCCACATCCACTCTGGATCTCACTGGTAACGACACTGCTACTGCCAATTATGACTTCGAAAATCCGATCAACTTAGCCAAATAAGAAGGTGAAGATGATTGCGAAGTGCCTGGTGAACTTGCAAGACTGCTACTCCAGGAAGAGAGGGCCATTCAGCCACATGAAGAGCCGGTAGAATCAGTGAACCTGGGTACTGAGACAGACAAGAAGGAAGTTAAGATCGGTGCAAATCTGGAAGCCAGTGTGAAACAACGGTTGATTCAGATGCTACATGACTATGTTGAGATCTTTGCTTGGTCTTACAAAGATATGCCTGGTTTGGATATCGACATTGTGGTTCATCGCCTGCCTACCAAGGAAGACTGTCCTCCCGTAAAATAGAAGGTCCGCCGAATGCGCCCGGAGATGTCTGAGAAGATCAAGGCTGAAGTTATGAAGCAGTTTGACGCCGGTTTTCTAGCAGTTACTTCTTACCCTCAGTGGGTGGCCAATGTGGTTCCAGTGCCGAAGAAAGATGGTAAGGTCCGAATGTGTGTTGACTACAGGGATTTGAACAGGGAGAGCCCTAAGGATGACTTCCCTCTACCTCATATTGACGTTCTGGTTGACAACACCGCTCAGCATAAGGTCTTCTCCTTCATGGATGGTTTCTCCGATTATAATTAGATTAAAATGGCTCCCGAAGACATGGAAAAAACCACCTTTGTTACTCAGTGGGGCACCTTTTGCTACAAGGTCATGCCTTTTGGACTGAAGAATGTTGGGGCAACATATCAGCGTGCCATGGTTGCTTTGTTTCATGACATGATCCACCATGAGATTGAAGTATACGTCGACGATATGATTGCAAGGTCCCATACAGAGGAAGAACACCTTGACCATCTGCAAAAGCTTTTTGACAGGTTGAAGATGTACAAGCTGAGGTTGAACCCGAACAAGTGCACCTTCGGGGTTAGGTCTAGTAAGCGACAAAGGTATTCAAGTGTACCCTGCCAAGGTGAAAGCCATACAAGAGATGACATCTCCCAAGACAGAGAAAGAGGTCAGAGACTTTCTGGGACGTCTGAATTACATCACCCGATTCATCTCACACCCAACTGCTACTTGTGAGCCAATCTTCAAGCTACTGAAGAAAGATCAAGTGGTACGTTGGAATGATGAATGTCAGGCCGCTTTCGAAAGGATAAAAGAGTATCTCCAAGAGCCACCCATCCTAATGCCACCAGTTGAAGGGAGACCTTTGATCTTATACTTGACAGTGCTCGATAACTCAATAGGGTGTGTGCTGGGTCAACATGACGAGTCTGGCCGAAAAGAGCATGTTATTTATTACCTTAGCAAAAAGTTTACCGACTGTAAGACCCGATACTCACTGCTCGAGAAAACTTGTTGTGCTTTGGCATGGGCTGCTCGCCGGCTAAGACAGTATATGCTGACTCACGCTACTCTATTGATTTCAAAGATGGATCTAATCAAGTATATTTTCGAAAAGCCTACCTTGTCCTAAAGAATAGCAAGATGGCAGATGATCTTGACTGAGCATGACATCCATTACACAACTCAAAAAGCAATCAAGGGAAGTGTATTGGCAGACCACTTGGCACATCAGGCAGTGGAGGATTACCAGTCTATGAATTTTGAATTCTCGAACGAGAATATCATGTTGGTAACTGATGGTGAGACACCTGGACCGGATGAAGGACCTGAGGAAGGATCCCGATGGTCTATGTACTTTGATGGAGCTTCAAACGCTTTGGGTAATGGCATTGGCGTTGCAATCATATCTCCTAAAGGCTCTCATACTCCGTTTACCACCCGACTATGTTTCAACTGCGCCAACAACATGGCGGAGTATGAAGCGTGCATCATGGGTCTTCGAGCAGCAATTGACCTAAGGATTATGTTTCTGAGTGTCTTTGGAGATTCCGCTCTCGTGATCAATCAGATCAAAGGCGAGTGGGATACGAAACACCCAAATCTTATTCCTTACGAGGAGTATGTGTTGACATTGCTTCCCCATTTCGAGGAGATAACCTTTGAACACTTCCCTAGAGAGGAGAATCAGTTGGCGGACGCGCTAGCTATGATGTCTTCTATGTTCAAAGTCAATTGGGACAACGAGGCTCCCCGGATCATTATTGAAAGATTGGACGAACCTGCACATTGCTATGATCTTGAGACTGAAGAGGTAACAGAAAAGCCCTGGTATTATGAGGTGAAGAGGTATATTGAAGCTCATGAATACCCCGAGGGTGCATCTGTTAATGACAAGAAGTTTCTGAGGAGGTTCACGGCAAAATTCTTCATCAGTAATGGCATTCTTTACAAGCGTAACCATGACTCGACCTTGCTGCGTTGTATGGATAAGACTGAAGCAGAAAGGATCATGGCAGAGTTACATGAAGGTACCTTCGGAACCCATTCCAGTGGACACACCATGGTAAAGAAAGTCCTTCGGGCAGGATATTACTGGTCCACAATGGAAGCTGACTGTTATCAGCATTCTCGGACATGTCACAAGTGCCAAGTCTATGCTGATAAGGTGCACGTACCTCCAGTTCCTCTGAACGTCTTGAGGGCTCCTTGGCCTTTTGCAATGTGGGGCATTGATATGATTGGTGAAATCAGACCTACGGCATCCAACGAGCATCGTTTCATCCTGGTAGCGATTGATTACTTTACGAAGTGGATGCAAGCCGCTTCCTTTGCTACTGTAACCAAGAACGTCGTGGCACAGTTCATTCGGCACAATCTGATTTGTCGATACGGTGTACCAGAGAGGATCATTACGGACAATGGTACCAATCTCAACAACAAGATGATCATTGAGCTCTGCGAGCAATTCAAGATACAGCATCATAACTCTTCTCCCTACCGGACGAAGATGAATGGGGCTGTCGAAGCGACAAATAAAAACATTAAGAAGATTGTGCAGAAGATGACAGTGACATACAAAGATTGGCACGAGATGTTACCATTTGCTCTTCATGGGTACCGTACCTCAACACGGACGTCAACAGGGGCAACACTTTATTCCTTGGTTTATGGCATGGAGGCGGTCTTGCCTATTGAAGTTCAGATACCCTCTCTCCGGATCATGAAGGATGCAGGTTTGAGTGAAGATGACTGGATTCAGACCCAGCTTGATCAGCTAAACCTAATCAATGAAAAGAGACTCACTGCTATTTGTCATGGTCAGACGTACCAAAAACGGATGATCAAGGCATTTAACAAGAAAGTTAGACGACAAGAGTATCAAGTTGGGGATCTGGTAATCAAGCGCATAATTCTACCTCAAGGTGATCCCAGGGGAAAATGGACCCCTACTTACGAGGGTTCATTTGTGTTTAAGAAAATTTTCTCAGGAGGAGCTATGATTCTAACCACCATGGATGGTGACGACCTTCCTCACCCCATCAATGCAGACATAGTAAAAAGATACTACGCATAATCAAAGACCCGCTAGGTTGACTGGCCTAGGCAAAAATAAGGGCTTCCCGGAGAACCAAAAGGGTTCGGGCAAAAATAAGGGATGAAAATGAAAAAATCTGTACACCCGGCAAGTCGAAAACCTGAAAAGGCGGCTTGGGCAAAAATGGGTATCCCAGTGGACTGAAAACCCGAAAGGGTGGTCCAGGCAAAATTTAGGGATTAAAGAGTAACACTATGTCTCATTGGATCACCATGCATCCGGACTTCGGTATCGACTATCAAACCTGGACGACACTGACCAATCTGATTCATCTTCAACCAATTGCAAAGTGATGAGATGCTTGAAGATATAAAGGCAATAGCAAAGTTGGAACCCAGTGGGATTATTCACATAGTTGTTTTGTTTCCTTTTCACAAATTGTATAAATTCTATTTGTTCGGCGGCGTTCTCTTACTAGGACGTCAGCCTCTTGTACAAAAACGCCTATTTTCAGGCCAAACTTCAAAATCAATACAAATTCATTTTCAGACAAATTTCAAATTGTTTTTCCTTTATCTGTTTTGTTTTGCAAAGAACGTCCAATGTTCATTTTTGATATATGCATTCGACATTAATTGTTGATCATAAGTATTTACATATGAAACGAAAGATGAATTATTGGTAATAATAGAAACAGGAGCTTAAGAAATATCCAAGCTGTGTAGTTGTTGTGTCCACCAGGTACCAAGGTAGATTCAATTGAAGAATATGGCTAAGATACCTTCACTCCCCGCAAAATAAGACAGTGATAATAGCTCTCTCAGCTGAGACTTGCAGCTATGAACGAATCAAAAATACTCTCCCCAAGCAGAGTTAGTCTACCATCAGCCCTAAAAAGGCTTGGCATCCCCAGAAGGTCTTAATCTTCCCCAGCGGAGTATAAAGATATTTCCCAGAAAGCATAGGAATACCCTCGGCAGTCTTAATATTCCTCAACGGAGTATAAGAATGTTCCCCAGCGGAGTACAAGATACCCCCAGTGGAGCCATTTCCCCAGCACATTCTAAAAAAGTTTCCCCAACAGAGTTGAATCACCTTCCCCAGTAGATTCTGGAAGCTTATCCCCTGAAAAGCGCAAATAAATCTCCGCAGTCAAATTCAGAGGGTTATCCCCACAGGAGTCTAACTGGGTTATCCTCAGCAAGTTGCAACTGAAAGATCATCCCCAGCGAAATTCTTTCTTTCCCCAAACAGGAGTTCAATCCTCAACAGATCCAGTGTCACCAGCAACGGTAATCCATCCCCAGCGGAGTTCATCATTAAAATCCACAACGGAGTTCATCAGCGGAATCTCCAACAGAGTTTATCATTAAAATCTTCAGCAGAATACCCCTTCCCCACAGAGTAATTCTCCTCAGAGTAATCTCTTCATAAGTTTATTCCCCAACGGAGTTCTCTTCTCATGCAGGTTTATCCTCATAGTCATCTTCATTCACCATCCCTGGCGGAAGCGAAGCAATCAACTTTATTCTCCAGCAGCTCCGGGATTTATCTTCCTCAGCTAAAACATTACATGTCCATCAATCATGCTACATGCATATACACATCATACCATACAATCTTATTTATTTTGAGAACATCATTGCCTGATACATATCATGCATTACATACAGCTAACCTTTACCTTTCAGGAAAGATACAATCAAAATTCAAGTTATGAAGCCTGGGTACGACCAGGATAGTATCTTGATTTCTACAGCATATTGTGAAGCTCGGATCACGACCGGATAACAATATCAGACTACCGCGAAGCTTGGACTACGACCAGATAGTGACATCCCTCAAAAGCAAGCTATGAAGCCCGGAGAACGATCGTATAATAGTTTATTCCCCAATGAGCCATGAAGCCTGGATTACGACCGGATAGCAGCTCACTAAGCACCATGAAGCCTGGATTCGACCAGATAGTGGTATATCATCGACACAAGACGTGAAGTCCGGATCACGACTGGATAACAGCTCAGTAAGTTATTGTGAAGCCTGGATTACGACCAGAAAGCAATACCAGACCATGAAGCCTGGATTACGACCAGACAATGGTAGAAGATGTTGTGAAGACTGGATTACGACCAGATAGCAACTAAGAGTACTACGAAGCCTGGATTTCGACCAGATAGTGGTATGATACATCGTGAAGCCTGGATTACGACCAGATAACGTTAAGGGACACTGTGAAGCTTGGATTACGACCAAATAGCAGTATACTCAGCCAATTATTGTGAAGCCCGGATTCGACTGGATACTAGTAAATGCAACAGTCAAAAGGAAGCCCGGATGCAACCGGATAACCACCTGATTTATTTTGAAGCCTGGATTTTGACCAGAAAAGAAGTGAGGTATTGCGAAGATTGGATTCGACCAAATAGCAGTACGTGACACCATGAAGCCTGGATTCGACCAGATAAGGGTATAACACATCGTGAAGCCTGGATTACGACCAGATAGTAGTACAAGGCACTGTGAAACTTGGATTCCGACCAAATAGCAGTTTACATGGACAGTTACTAAGAAGCCCGGAGTCAGCCGGATATTAGTATGCCCTAAATTCAAGTTGAAGCCCGGATGCGACCGAATAACCATTTGATTTGTTCTGAAGCTTGGATTTCGACCAGATAAGAAGTGAGGTATTGCAAAGCCTGGATTACGACCGGATAGCAAGTTTAATCTCATCTCCCTAGTAAGCCACTATAAAGCCTAGATTACGACCAGATAGCAGTCGGTCTTATCACTATGAAGCCTGGGTTACGACCAGATAGTAGTTCACTCTCACCTCTTCAACAGATATGATTCCCTAGTAGAATAACGGACGACCGAAGTTCCTAAAGTTCTATTTCTCCTAAGACAAAGAACAGCATTCCCCAGCGGAATCTCCCTCAACAACAGGTATACAAGCTCTCGCTAAGGAATCTCTTACGCGATCGACACTCCTTCGGATGGCATCGTTAAGCCCATATCCCATCATCAATCCCCAAATGGCATCTGTAAGCCCATTCCCGACATCACAAGACAAATATTACTTCATGCGAGTGCAAATTTCTGGGCACTCTAGTGTTCAATCATCTTCCACCTTCGGATCACGAAAGGCCCGAACGCCAATCTATATCCTCAGGTTTAAGAAGATTGAACAGGGGAAACTGTTGTACCCCAAAATTTTCCCTCCCATATTTCTCAAGACATGTCAAGAATCATCTCCAAGATTGTTCAAGATGGCACAAGAGTTGGACAGTCAAATCACCTCCTAAGGCAGTCAATTCAAAATTAGGGTTTTGTGTTGCATCAAGGTTATCACATCAAAATGACCTCAAGTGCTCCCCAATGTCCTAAGATGTTCTTAAGTTCATCCATGTCAAATTTCAAGCCTTGCAGAGGAAGTTTGGTCAGTCAATTGCTCAAGAGGTCCAAAAATCGACTGTGTTAGGGCAAAAGTCAACTGTGACCTAAAAACAGTCAAACCTCAAGATTCTTTGCCAGCATTCTCATTTTGAAGGATAATTCATAATTTGATCAAGGGTTGATCATGATTCATCAAGGATTGCTCAAGATTCATCAAGATTCAAAAGTTGCTAAATTAGGGTTTTGTAGGAAAAGTCAACTCAACTTTGACCAAGCATAACTTTCTCATACCTTTTGAGAAATGACCCATCCAAAGCTCATTTTGAAGAGGATGCAGTTTCCAACAATCCATCTTCACACCCCAAGATCAAGAAATGCACTCACAAAAAGTTACAAATTTGGACATTATAGGTCATTTTTGAAAGTCAACAAAAACACCTTTTTTTCCAAAGCTTATAACTTGAGCATGGAATATCAAAATGATATGAGACCAAAAAGGTTGGTTAGAGGACATCGCAAGGTTTCTAAAAAGTCCAAGAACCCTTCCAAAAGTTCAAAATTGAAGAAGTTATGCATTGTTGAAGTTGGGCATTTTTCCAAAAATGCCAAAAGTCAACTATCCTCCAAACTCCAATTTTTGACAAAAGGGCCCACTTTTTTTCCACTTGATTTGGTCTTATCACACCACACACGTGTCCCATATTCAATTTCATGACCAATCATTTATTTTTCTATTTTGTTTAATTTTTATTGATTTAATTCATTTTAAATTAATATTAATTCAAATAAAATCCAAAAATTAATGGAATGAGATTCTTGTGATCATTACAGCTTGCAAATATCATGATACACTCAGTCAAACTCGTGCCAAGTCAAAACATGCACAAAATCTTGGATTTGAGGCAAATATGGAAACCTTATCAATGGTGATCAACTCAAATCTCCATTCATCAATTCTTATGGATTCAAGCCCAAGTTTTGACCTAAATGAATTCCAATATACATACACAAGTGAGGCATAGCAAGAACACGACCTAAGCATTGCATAAACGGCCAGACAAAGTTTGAAAAAAGCTTGAAAAACTTGGAATCTAAAATCCACCATAGAGCACAATTCAGTCCAAAATCTCCACATAGCTCTCTTGCCTGACATCCAGTGGAGCTAAAGCAATCAAAACGAAGCCTTGAGACCTCCTGAATCGCCCTGTAAGTCATCACGAACATGGCTCTGAACATGGCATCGTAAATCCATCCTCTTGCATCTTTTTGCCAATTTTCTTGTACATTCATACTTGCCATTCAATTTCCAATGATTCTGTATTATTTAATTTTGTTTTCATGTCTTATAACCCTGTATCCAAAGCTAGTGCTCTTGTTCTTGTTTTTTAGGCATTTTTTATGCAGGTTAAATTGAGACTAATGATGGGTATAGAGATGATCAGGGAAGAGAGACGAATGCAGTGATGGTCTCTATTGGCATTTATATGGCCTGAAGCTCATGATAGGATGATGCCATGAATTTTGTTGTGGAATAAAATCCGCAGGAAAAATTACAGTCTTCGTTGAAGAAGACGAAGACGTGTCCCTGCGTCATTGGCTTGTTCAAATTGTTTAGCGCGTTTTTTTATTCCCAGACATAATGAATGTTTTCAATATATTATTTGCTTTGTATTCCAATAACAAATATGCAGCATGGCTCAGTTGGTGGAAGCGTTAGTGGGATACCATTGGGACCTGGGTTCGAATCCCAGGTCCCCTAAAACTTTGTTGAATTTTGTTTTCAGGCAATTCCATGCAGCGCTCAATATAGGGTTCACCATATGACCTTGTCCAGATACTTGCCAAGTGGCCTACAAATCAAATCCAATGGCCTAGGTTGGACATCCACCATGATCCCTTGTCAACAAGCATGCATTGGAGGGTAAAGGTCAACCAGGCTGAACGTTAATGGGCCAGCAAATTGCAAATCACACCCTCAAATTGGGCCCAGTACCCCCTTGGTCATTTCTTTCCTTTTATATTTTATTTATTTTATTTATTTTATTTTATTATTTTTAATTAATTACTAACCCAATAATTTTTCTCATAAAATCAGAAAACCTAAAAAATGATATTTTTATTAATTTCACTATTTCATTATTTTTGTAAACAAATAATTTAATCAATTTAGTTTTTTAATTAGGTATAATTTTAACATTTTTTGCAATAAATTAAAATTAATTAGAATATTAGGTTTTAACAATTTTAATCATTTTTATTTTTATTTCCTTAAATACAAAAAAAATACAAAAAATATATTTTCTATTTAATTAATTAATTAACTTAGATTTAATTTCCATTTAATTCAAAATAACAAAAAAAATATGCTTTCTTTAATAAAAAAGGGCCAAAGCCCTAAAAATGCTCCGATTTAAGTTTCTCGCACACGTATTATTTTTATCCAATAATGTAATTGCTTCGGGAATGTAATAGTTTTTAAATTAGGACTTTATTTATTTATCGCTTTCTTTTATTTTTCCGCAATTTAAATTAAAGGGTTTGTCTTTGGCGATGTAAATACCCGACGCTTTGTAATAGCTTAGATTTAACTTCCCGCAATTTAATTTCCGCATAATATTAACTGTTAGATGTTTGATAACTAGGTAATGCATGACAAGATCAATCTTTAACCTAAAATCAATATAGCTCACCCATGACATGTACAGATAAAAATTAACAGAATTGACACACTCGCACATGCCACTCTTAGGGTACACCTCACTTGGTTGCCTCGAACGTGGTCATTGAGTATAGGAAGTTTTAGAGGTCTCCCTCTTGTCCAAAGATCATAGTTGCCTCGAAACGGTTGCCTCGGAAAAATGATCTAGGATATTAGGGTTACCGCTAAGGCGTCCTAACATTGCTTTAGTGACCACATAATCGAATTGACCCGAAAACTCCAACGACGGTGCTACCTACTCCTCAATAGTGGGATAGCATTGTCTAAAGGACATTAGCACAGTTTAATTTTTTTCTTGGAGTAGGTAGATGGTTCTTAGGTACTTGCTCCTTTTTAAAACAAAACAAAACTTTTCGCACTTACACTCTCTTCCAAAACAAAAACTCTTTTCAAACCCACAAACACAAAGAAAAGAAAATTTTGAAAACACAATGAGCAAGTACCTAAGAGCCCGTGGATAACCACGGATAGAAAGGGTGCTAACACCTTCCCTTTCTATAATCTACCTCCCGAACCCGAGAAATATCTCAAAAAGGAATTTTTCTGTGCTTTTGTCCTTTCCTTGTTGGATAAAATAAAAGACGGTGGCGACTCTTGCTTACCGTAACATTTTGCAAAAACAAACGCAAACGCGAACCAGTATTCCAAAACAGTCAGTTCTCATTCCCACCGATCACACTTTGCTACGTCATCTGGTGAGAAATACAATCAAGATGGGGAAGGCAAGGAAGCAGTTGTTCATCCAGATTCAGAAGAGGAAGAGGAAGAAGAATATTATTCCAAAGAACAATATCCTCCAGCCGACGATAAGTATAAGCATCTAGAAGAACGGTTAAGTGCAATGGAAATCCAAAAAGTGCCTGGATTGGACTTTGAGGAGTTAGGGTTAGTATCTGGGATAGTCATTCCTCCAAAATTCAAAGCACCTATGTTCGCTAAATATAACGGAGTTTCATGTCCCAAAATTCATCCCCGGCCATATTTGAGGAAAATCCAGCCTCATACCACTGACAAAGATTTATGGGTACACTTCTTCCAAGACAGTCTGTCTGGAACTCAACTTGATAGGTTTTATCAGTTAGAAAGAGCCAATGTTCATAACTGGGAAGATCTGGCCACTGCCTTTTACAAACAATACCAATACAACTTTGATCTTGCGCCCACCCGTACTGAACTCCAGAGTATGGTCATGGTTTCAAGTGAAGGCTTTAAGGACTATGCGCAAAAATGGAGGGACTTAGCAGGAAGAGTCCATCCTCCTATATCT
The DNA here is from genome assembly GCA_948472305.1 of Vicia faba. NCBI lineage: Eukaryota > Viridiplantae > Streptophyta > Magnoliopsida > Fabales > Fabaceae > Vicia > Vicia faba. The sequence goes on from OX451735.1 coordinate 1,458,174,422, forward strand.
GAAAGAGAGTTGGTAGACATGTGTTTGGGCACCTTGTCTGGTCCCTTCTTTAATCACTTAATTGGGAGTTCATCGGCAGGCTTTACTAAGTTAATATTAACCGGAGAAAGGATAGAAGCCGGGATAAAGAATGGGAAAATTCAAAAAGATGCATCCTCTGCTGTTGTAAGGAAACGCTTCATTGGAAAGAAAGAAGTCATTGCTATATATCCTCAGAGAAATCAAGATAGGACTAAACGCCGTCCATTGGTGGGGGCTGTCATGATTCCTAAACCCGTGTCGGCTCAGCAAAGAAGCAACCAGCCAAGAATAGAAAGACCAGTTAGACAATTCACCCGAATTAATATGACACTATCTCAAGTATTGCCGCATTTGTTAAGATCCAATCTAGTAACTTTGAAAGAAGCTCCAAAGAACCCTAACACAACCTCTCCTTACTATCATCCTAATGCCTGCTGTGCATACCATTCCGAGAGTCCTGGCCATGACACTAACAACTGTTGGGCTCTGAAGAACAAGGTACAAGACCTTCTTGAAGCCAAAGAGATTGAATTCGATGCGCCAGAAATTCCTAATGTCATTACTGCTCATATGCCCAAGCAAGACCGTGATGTCAATGCCATTGAAGAAGATATGTTTGTTACCTCAGTTGATGAACTTGTGACCCCACTCCCGACTATCAAATAGAACTTATTAAATGCCAGTATTTTCCCTGGTTGTGATAAAACCTGCCATTTCTGTTTGTCCTCACCAACCAACTGTCCTTTGTTGAAAGCAAGCGTTCAGTGCCTAATAGACAACAAGGAAATTTTGTTCGAGAAGACTTCTATTCCAATTGTTTCTTATAATGATGTTTCCATCATTACCATTTTCGACAATTCTTCTAGGGGATCCATCAAAAGACCCGTTAGAATTACATCAGTTCCAAAAGTAGCTCCTTTGATAATTACAACGCCTGGACCAATCCCGTATTCATCAGACAAAACCGTACCATGGAATTATGAAGGGGATGTCTACTACCACAATATCAAGCAAGATTGGACAGCTGCCGATAATTCAAGTTCTGAGAAAGTTGACTCTGATGTCAGTAATATTGCAGGGACTAGTAAGATCACTCAAAGTGGAAGGGTCTTCTCTCCAAAGATAGCTCCGTCAAAAGCAGTTTCTAGACCCGTAATCATTCGTGTTGTTGTTACTCCTCCAAAGGCTGTTCACAGTCCTACAATCATCCCTGCTAATACTCCTGTTGACAAAGCTGTTACAAACCCTGTTATCACCCCTATTGACGTTCCTGCTGCCAAGTCAACCGAAACTCGAGGTAACAATATTCTGATTGAGCCTGTCCGGACGAAGGCACAATCATTGGCTATCCCTGAGACTTCTCGGAAAGAGATGGAGGAAATTCTAAAGATCATAAAAAGAAGCGAGTACAATATAGTCGATTAACTGAGGCAAACTCCATCAAAAATTTCCATGCTGGCTTTATTACTATGTTCCCAGGCTCATGCAAAAGCCTTGCTAAAATTCCTGAAAACTGCCCATGTACCTCAAGAAACATCTGCCGACCAGTTCCAAGACTCCATAGCAAGCTTGACTGCGGATAATGGTTTAGGTTTTTCGGATGCTGATTTAACGCCAAGAGGGAGGAAGCATAATGAGGCATTACATGTCTCAGTAGAATGCAGGGGCACGACTTTGGCTCATGTCTTGGTTGACACTGGTTCATCTCTGAATGTATTGCCTAAAAAGGCTCTTGACAAGCTTGAATGCAAGGGATTGACACTGAAACCAAGCAACATAGTAGTGAGAGCCTTTGACGGCTCAAAAAGGATGGTGCATGGGGAAGTGGATATCCCCATAAAGGTTGGAACCCAGACATTTGATTCAACATTTTATGTAATGGATATTCGCCCTTCATATTCCTGCTTGCTAGGCCAACCGTGGATTCACAATGCTGGCGCTGTTACTTCTACGTTGCACCAAATGATGAAATACCCGATTCAAGGGAAGATTATCACCGTTCATGGAGAAGAAGAGTATATGATCAGCCATCTCAATTACTTCAGATATGTGGAATTAGATGGTGAATTTATTTGAACTCCATTCTAGCACTTTGAATAAGTCCCGCAAGATATGGCAGTGACCAAGGCTGTGTCTCAAGTTCCCAAGATCACAAGGCCTCTGCTCAGGATGTCATTTTTAAAAGATGCCAAGGCAGTAATAGAAGAAGGTGGGTGCATTATTTGGGGACAACTCCCAGATATCCCATACAAATCTGACAAGTTTGGTCTGGGTTTCACTTCAGGTGCCAGAAGGTTGTACGTCGTGCTCGTGCCGGAGGACCACCCTTGAAGATCAGCAACCGCAAAGTCAATATGGTAGAGGATGATGAAGACAGCTACAACCTGGAGGATTGGATTTTCCCAACTATCGGCGGAGGGCTCAGCAACTGGGAGGCTAGAGACTTTGTCCCGATCACTTTTATCCCACAGTAATTTGTCTTTACATTTTGTTGGATCTGTAATATTAAAACAATTCAGACTATTAAAACCTTGTGTCTTACCCGAGGCATAATGGTCCATTTGTAAGGGTTATTATCTCATTTTCATATGACATCAATGAATCATGGACGTTTTTGCATACAAACTTTGTGCTCATTGTTTTTCTTTTTTATATTTTTATTTCTTTCAAAGATAGATATACTCTTACACACACTCAAACTCACAATGCAGGTCTACATCCATTCAGGATCCCATGGGTAACGATTCTGCTATGGCTTTTTGTGACTCGAAAATCTAATCTACCAAGCCGACAACGAAGGTGAGGAATATTGTGAAGTAACAGGGGAACTTTCCAGATTACTACAACAAGAAGAGAGAACCATTCAGCCCCACGAGGAACCCGTGGATACAATCAACCTAGGTACCGAAGAATACAAAAGAGAAGTCAAGGTGGGTGCCAATCTGGAACCCAGTGTCAAAGAGCGTCTGATTCACTTGTTACACGAGTATGTTGAGGTATTTTCCTGGTCGTATGAAGACATGCCAGGACTTTATGCAGATATTATGGTACATCGTCTACCTATAAAAGAGGTCTGCCCGCTAGTAAAACAAAAGGTTCGTCGAATGCGACCAGATATGTTAGAGAAGATTAAAGCTGAAGTCATGAAGCAATTCAACGCTGGATTCTTGGCTGTCACCTCTTATCTGCAATGGGTTGCCAATGTTGTTCCCATGCCTAAAAAGGATGTCAAGGTACGAATGTGTGTGGACTACAGATATTTGAATAGGGAAAGCCCTAAAGATGATTTCCCACTTCCCCACATTGATATCCTAGTTAACAATACGGCACTGCATAAAGTGTTTGCCTTCATGGACGGTTTCTCAGGTTATAACCAAATCAAAATGGCGCCTGAGGACATGGAGAAGACAACCATTGTCACACAATGGAGGACATTCTGCTACAAGGTTATGTCGTTTGGACTGAAGAATGCTGGGGCAACCTATCAACGCGCCATGGTCACTCTATTTCACGACATGATACATCACGAAATAGAGGTCTATGTGGACGATATGATAGCTAGAACTCAAACAGAAGAAGAGTATCTTGATCATTTACAGAAATTGTCTGAGAGGATAAAGAAATACAAGCTGAGGTTGAACACAAATAAGTGCACATTTGGGGTAAGGTCTGGTACACTCCTTGGCTTTGTCGTCAGCAATAAAGGTATTGAAGTAGATCATGCCAAGGTGAAAGCGATATAAGAGATGCCTTCTCCTCGTACTGAAAAGGAAGTCAGAAGATTCTTGGGACGTTTAAACTACATTGCCAGATTCATTTCTCATCTAACAGCTACTTGTGAATCAATCTTCAAACTACTGAAGAAAGATCAAGTAGTCGAATGGAATGATGAATGCCAAACTTCTTTTGACAAGATCAAAGAGTACCCGCAAGAGCCTTCCATTTTGATGCCACCAGTCGAGGGAAGACCATTGATCATGTATCTGACCCTTTTGGAAAATTCAATGGGATGTGTGTTGGGGCAGCATGACGAATATGGCCTAAAAGAGCACGCTATTTATTACCTGAGCAAAAATTTTACCGACTGTGAAATAAGATATTCACTGCTCGAGAAAACTTTTTGTGCTCTGGCATGGGTTGCTCGCCAGCTAAGACAGTATATGTTGACCCATACTACCTTGTTGATATCTAAAATGATCCAATAAAATACATCTTCAAGAATCCTGCACTCTCTGGGAAAATAGCGAGATGGTAGATGATCCTAACAGAATATGACATACAGTATACTACCCAGAAAGCAATAAAGGGAAGTGTACTGGCTGATCACCTTGCTCACCAAGCCGTGGAAGACTACCAGTCCATGAAGTTCGAATTCTCAGATGAGGACATCATGATGGTAAACAACTATGAAGAATTCATGCCATATGACGGACCTGAACAAGGATCCCGTTGGACCCTGTTTTTGATGGGGCATCTAACGCACTCGGCAATGGTATTGGTGCTGTACTCATATCTCCTGAAAGATGTCATACTCCTTTTACGGCAAGAGTCTGCTTCAATTGTACAAACAACATGGCAGAATACGAGGCATGAATTTGTGGTTTCAAAGCTGCCATAGATTTGGGGATCAATTCCTTAAATGTATTCGGAGATTCAGCTTTGGTCATCATCCAGATCGAAGGGGAACGGAACATCAAACACCTAAATCTTATCCCTTACAAAGAACATGTTTTGACATTGCTCCCACAATTTGAGAAGATTACCTTCGAGCATTTCCCGCGAGAAGAAAATCAGCTAGCAAACGCACTAGCCACACTGTCATCTATGTTTAAACTTAAATGGGATAACGAGGCTCCCAGATTACCATTGAACGAAGGGATGAACCAACTCACTGTCACGAGATTAATACTGAAGAAGTAGTGGACCGGCCTTGGTTTCACGAAGTCAAGAGGTATCTCGAGGCTCAAGAATATCCGGAAGGAGCTTCATTCAATGATAAGAAGTTCTTAAGGAGATTATCTTCTAAATTCTTCCTTAGTAATGGCATTCTCTACAAACGCAACCATGACTCTGTGTTACTTAGGTGCGTAGACAAGGTTGAAGTGGAAAAGATCACGGCTGAGTTACATGAAGGCACTTTTGGCACCCATTCCAGTGGGCATACAATGGCAAAGAAGATCCTATGGGCAAGCTATTACTGGTCTACCATGGAAGCAGATTTCTATCAACACTCTCGAACCTACCATAAGTGTCAGATCTATGCTAACAAGGTGCACGTACCTCCGGTTCCTCTGAATGTCTTGACGGCTCCTTGGCCCTTTGCTATGTGGGGCATCGATATGATTGGGTAGATCAAACCAACAGCCTCTAATGGACACCGCTTCATCTTGGTGGCCATCGACTATTTTACAAAGTGGGTTGAGGCAGCTTTTTTCGCTTCCGTTACCAAGATTGTTGTCGCCCGGTTCATCAAGCAGAATCTCATTTTTCGGTATGGTATCCCGGAGAGGTTCATCACAGACAATGGTACAAATCTAAAAAATACTATGATCACCGCCTTGTGCGAGCAATTCAAGATCCATCATCATAATTCTTCCCCTTATCGGACCAAGATGAATGGTGTTGTCGAAGCTGCAAATAAGAACATCAAAAAGATCATACAGAAAATGACAGTCACATACAAAGACTGACATGAGATGCTACCATTCGCTCTCCACGGGTATCGTACCACAGCTCGCACATCAATCAGGGCAACACCTTACTCTTTGGTATATGACACAGAGGTTGTCTTGATTATTGAGGTCTAGATCCCCTATATAAGAATTATGAAAGATGCAGGGATGAATGAAGAAGATTGGATCCAAACTCGTCTTGATCAACTAAACTTGATTGATGAGAAAAGGCTTACTGCTGTCTGTCATGGTCAAATGTATCAAAAATGGATGATCAAGGCTTTCAACAAAAAGGTCAGACGCCAAGTGTATCAAGTTGGGGATCTAGTGATCAAGCGTATCATACGGCTGCAAGGTGATCCCAGGGGCAAATGGACTCCTACATACGAAGGAACATTTGTAATCAAAAGCATATTCTCTGGTGGAGCAATGATCTTGACCACCATGGATGGTGACGACCTGCCACACCCTGTGAACACATACATAGTCAAAAGATGCTATGCATAAGAGACCCGCTAGGTTGACACACCTAGGAAAAACAAGGGCATCCCGGCGAACCAAAAAGGTTATGGCAAAAATTAGGGATAAAACAAAAAATTCTGTACACCCGGCAAGTTGGACACCCGAAAGGGCGACTTGGGAAAAAAGGGTTTCCCGGTGAACTGAAATCCAGAAAGGGCGGTCCAGGAAAAAGTTAGGGAATTAAAGCGTATGACTATGTCCCGTTGGATCACCTTACGGAAAACCTTTGGCTTCCGCTAACAAACTCAGAGGTTCTGATCAATTCAATCATCTTTGGACGAGGCAACAAGTAGACAAGATGCTCAGAGATATGAAGGCTATAGCAGAATGGGAACCCCATGGGATTATTGCACATAGCTATCTTTTCTTTGTATCAAAATTTTCATTTTTTACGACAATATTCTCTTACTAGAATGTTTGTCTCATTGTACAAAAATACTTACTCAAAGTTAATACAAATATATACCTTTGAAAGTGAAAAATTATCTGTTTTTCTTTACTCTTGTTTATTGTTTACAGAAACGTCCAATGATTTATTGTTGAACATATGCATTTGAACATAATTATTGTTTACAAATGAACAAAATAAAAAGACAATCATTGATGGCTTTAAGGTAGGGAAATCTCTCTAAGCTATTTCTATGAAATCCCTCATAGTATGCAGTTTAGTCCCCAGCGGAACAAAGTTTCCAGTTATCAATCACCGGTAGAAGTCGCCAAATTTCTCAGGATTTTACAAGAAGTACGCGGAATTTCCATGACAACAGAGTTTATCTCTCTAGATGGAAATTCATCAACACTTCAACTTCACAACATGAAGACTTACATATCCTCAGCAGTGGTCAAGGATTTATTTTTCCCAAATACAACAGCATTACAACAGACTATCTCACATACGCATACATCACATCCATATATCATAAACATTGATAACACGAATGCATCATACCATGCATTTCATACAACATGACTTTACATTTTGGCTAACATTTTACCCTTTTCAGCATAAGGTTAATAGCTACCATTGACAATGTTCAAAGTTTTCAGATACAGTTCAGATACGCTCCAGACACGGACGCCATTCTGATACTCATTCAGTTTCAGCTCTCAGATACAGTTCAGATACACTCCAGACACGGACGCCATTCTGATACTCATTCAGATTCAGCCTTCAGATATAGTTCAAATACGCTCATGACACGGATGCCATTCTGATACTCATTCAGATTCAGCTCTCAGATACAGTTCAGATACGCTCTAGGAACGGATGCCATTTTGATACTCATTCAGATTCAGATTACAGATACATTTCAGATACGCTCCAGACACGGATGCCATTTTGATACTCATTCAGTCTCAACTCTCAGATACAGTTCAGATACGCTCTAGACACGGATGCCATTCTGGTACTCATTCAGTTTCAGATTACAGATACGATTCAGCAATCATTTCTGGATGGCATCTACAAGCCCATCTCCAACAAATTTCTATCATCTTTCCAAATGGCATCTTTAAGCCCATTCCCTATACCATCAACCTTCACTTCACCGAGTGCAAATTTCTGGGCACTCAAGTGTCCAATCACCTTCCACCTTCGAGTCACGAATGGCAAAACTCGCCAATCTAACTCTTCGGGCTTAAGAAGATTGAACAGGGGAAGTTGTTGTACCCCAAAATTTTCCCTCTCATTTATCAAGAATTTTCTCACAAGATCTCCTTGGACTCAAGATTGCACTAGGGTCTGATCAGCTCGAGACACCTCCTTAAGCACTGATGACCAAAATTAGGGTTTGAGTTTGCACATGGATTTTTGAACTTCCAATGTCTCATGTGACTTTCATGAATCATTATGGACCCCCAAGATTACTCATGTCAAGTTTCAAGCCTTGGATCACACTTTTGCTCAGTCAATTTAGCATTTGACCTAAAAATCAGTTGTATTGGGAAAAAGTAAACCATAGCCAATTTAAAGTCAAACTTCATAATTTTTAATCCACAACAACATTTTAAACCCATATGTATCATTTGATCAAGTTTGGATCACAATTCCTCAAGAAATTTGATCAAATCCCCAAAAGGGCAAAATGGTCAAAATTAGGGTTTTGACTAGGAAAGGGCAATTTATGATTTTTTGACCTAGCAAATGGTCAATTGGTTTAAGGCATGATCTCTAGAGTCCAATTGCATCATTTTGACCTAATGACATGGTTCAAAACATTGCAAGTCCATTGGATTGACAGATGAATTTTTCAGTCAAATGATCAAAAGTCAATTGTATACTGAAAAGTTAAACTTTGAATTTTTGGTCAATTTCAAGTGTCAAAGATCATCAAGAAATCAAAAAATTCAAGATTTCATTTTGAAAAGTCATTCTAAACTTAGAAATTTTTCTAAGTGTTGGAAATTTCATATTTTTTCACAACATTGAACAAATTTTTCACCATGATGCAAAGTGATTCAAGAGAAACTTCCAACATGAAAGTTGTATATCTCCATGAAATATACAACTTTTCTTCATGCAACTCCTTCCAAAAGTTCTTGGATCTCAAGATATAATTTTATGAACATAGGGTCATGAAACAAAGCACTTAGTGAAATTTTGCCCTAATTTGGTCAGGATTTTGACCCAACTTCATGGAACTTTTTCATATAGTTCTAAGGGGAATCTTCAAAAGCAATTCAAATATGGATTGTAGATAACATTTCAAGCTTTACAAAATGTCCAAGAACTCCTTGAGATCATTCTTGGGTAGGTAGAATCGAAGAGATGAAGTTAGGGTTTTATCACTTTAATTACAAGTCATTTTAGTGATGAACAAAATTCAAATTCAAAGTTGTGTTGCATTAACTCTACTTTGCAGGCCTCAAACTTGTTAGGCACTCCATAACTAATGGTTTACATAGCTGTTAGAGGCCTCACTTCAAGCATTCAATGCATGGACATGCTTTTTATCCATTTTTGGAAGAAAGGTTACATTGCCATTTTGAGAAAGTGACTTTTTGTACAAAACTTGTTCTTGAGCCTTGCACTTGTTCTATTTTGATCAAACAGGTCCTATGGCTCCTGAGAAATGTTTCAAACACTTACAATCACCCATCCCATACTTATACCTCTCCTTGAAACTTGTTTCCCTCTTTTCTTCAAAATCAAGTAACCTAGCCAAAAGCTAAGAACTTGTTCTTCTGACTTGCCAATGCACTCAAACACTTTTGTTCATACATACACAAACAATTTGACACAAACACACGAATGCTCAAGCCTTGAAGGAACCTAGAACTCAGAATCACACTTCATACATCCATTTTCACATAAACTGACCGAAAACTTGAAACTCATAATCTACTCGTGCGTTTCTTGGCCTTTTGGTTTCTAAAGTTTCTAAACATCACATAGAATCAATCCCACACCTTGTTATAGAATTTTAACACAATTAACACCATCCTCCATTTCCAAAAACAGAGCTCTGCACATTGACTTCTCCCAACCATTTCAACCATCAATTGCTCAAGCTAATCATTGCTTTAGCTTCCTGGGACCTCAAGGAAGCTAACCTGATCATCACCATCACTTGAAACAAGCTCAAACTCAAAACACGATTTCCAGTTTTGAGGTAAGTTTTCTCAACTTTGAACTCTTCATACAGGCATCATCAATAGTCTATTTATGAAAAAACATGTAGATATCATTGCGCTGAAGCTAACCATGTCCATAGTTTCCATTAATTTTTCTTGAGCTTAAAGAATTTTGAAACTGAAATTTATGAGATTTTTAGGGTTCAGATTATGGCCATTAAAATTCATTCTTATCTTTGATCTATAGTTTTAATGCTTTACATTTCTGAAACCGTAAGAAAATTTACTACAAGTTTCATGTTTACAGTTTTCATTTTTGATGAGAAATGAGTAAGTTACAGTTGGTCTGGCTGGAGGTTGAAGATGAAGTCATCAGGGCACGTTTTGCCTTGTATATTTATTGTTTTGCTTATGTTAACGGATGTATAGCCACCCCAATGGTAGAAGCGCGCGCCTGTAACCTATGGGACCTGAGTTCGAACCCCTGTGGTACCCTTTTGTATTTTTTACATTTTTTTTTCTTTTTCTGACTTTTTTGCAGGCGCTGGGCTCCAACTTTGGGCCTATGTTTTTTTTGCTATTCCTCACCCCCCTGCAGGCTATTTGCACCTTGGCCCAATTTTATTTTATTTCTTTATTTTCATTTTATTTATTTTCTTAAAATGTTTTCCTAATACTAAAAAATCATAAAAAGTACAAAAAATATTAGATTTTCATTTTAACTTAGTTTATTTATTTTTCTCACACAAAAATTATTTTATTAATCATACCTTATTTATTTATACTTATTATCTTGAAAATTTAATTAAAACTAGGTTATTTATTTATTTTCTTTTACACCCATTAAACATATTATTTTAATATAAGAAGGCCAAAAAAATTTATAATGTCATAAATATTTTCAAGACATAAAAATACTAAAAAATACTTTTCTTAAACTTACTTTCTTTGATTAATTAATAGAACTAGGGTTTTATTTAAAATATTTTCTTAAACAAATTCTTTTTATTAATTATTTTTCTTTAATTAATTATATTAAGACAAAATTCCTTTTCTCTTAAAAATCAAACAAATATCCATTTACTTTACATTTTATATTTTTACATTTATTCACTTTTGTATATTGTATCCATTTAATTCCTTGAACATTGATATCCATTCAATATGGTTGTAATAGACTAACTAGGTTTACATTTTTGCAATCCCTTTTCAATTTGTATACCCCCCTTCCCACAAATGTTGTGATAGCGTAGTAACTTTAAATTTCGCAATTTATCGCTTTTATATATAACATGCTAGTAATTAGGGTTTGTATGAAAAGACTAAAACCAATACTTAGAAAACTCTAATTCAATACAAAAACAAGCATGAAAATAATACATTTGCACACAAGCACCCTTAGGGTTATCCCACTTGGTTGCCTTATACAAAATGGCCATATTACGCATGTAAGGTATCTTAGCAAAAACAAAGCAAATACAAGATCATAGTCCCTCAATGACGCTATCTAAGTTGTCTTTCAAATGATCTTAGTCCCTCAAAAATAATGCTAAGATACCTTTCAACATTGCTAATCATGGTTATACGATGACCCTCGCCCATCCCGTTTACATCCAAAGATAGGTTTACTTACCAAATCAATGGTAAGATAACAATGTCAAAGGAAAAGAAAAATGAATAAGAAAGACTTTTGGGTAGGTAGAATGCTCCTAATTACTTGCTAAATTTCAAAACAAACTTCCTTGTTATTTTCAAACACCTACACTTTCAAAACATCTTACAAATTGAAATCATTTTCAAAAGATCAAACATCTTTGTATACATTATTACAAACAAGAATCATTACAAAGATTTCCTAAACAATATCCTATTTACAAAATACTTTCAAAAACCACACCAAGCACAATTTCAAACAAAAGCAAGTGATCTAGCAAGTATTTAAGAGCCCATGGAAAACCATGGATGAAAAGGGTGCTAATACATTCCCTTTTCATAATCTACCCCCCGAACTCAAGAAATAATCTCAAAGGTCTTTCCTGTGCTTTTTCACCTTTCCCTTTGGATAAAAGAAAAGTCGGTGGCGACTCTTTCTAACCGCAACATTTACGATCAAACGCAAAACACCCAAGTCAGTTCTCCTACCGTATCACACATACATTGCAACTTGACTTGGGTTGAGCGGTTCAACCATTTTCAATATAAAATGAAGGTTGTATTTACTTCAAGAAGATTCAAAGGAGCTAGATCAATCACCAGTTTACACCCGGAAACATCCATACGTGTTCTAAAGCTTCCGCTTCAAGAGGTAAACTTTCTCAAACTGTGATCTCATTGTTCATACATCATTTGCTTTTGCGCTCAAAAGATATAACAAGACAGATCAAAGAGAAAAAAACTAACAAAAAGCTAGACCAGAGGATGACACGGTTGTTCGTGTCATACGACATGGCCCGTGTCAGCTTAGTTGGGTTGAAAAACATGATAATATGCAAGGACAGAGGCTGACATGGGTGCCCGTGTCAATGTTACTGGTGCATACACGAGCAGAAAAAAGATGGACAGGGGCTGACACGGGCGCCCGTGTCACGTGACACGGCCGTGTCAGATTGGCTGGAACTAAAAAATGCAGAAAAGTTATGGATAGGTCCTGACACGGGTGCCTATGTCCACTGACACAGCCCGTGTCATCTCAAGCACCAAATTTCTTGATTTTTGAGATTCTTTAGTTTATTTTGGACATATTGCATTGTTTGGAAATGACTTAACACTATCAAACCTTTGTTTTCAAATGAAACATCAAAAACATTTTTCCAAACAATTAGTTTATTTTTTAGTTAATTTAGACTTAGGTTTTTCTTCAATGAAATTAATTACAAGACCTTTTCTATAAAAAAAACCTAAAAAACAATTTCTCTCACTTTACATCTTCTTGCATATTTTACAATTTTTTCATTATAAATTATGTAGTTGTCAAAGCCTTGTAATAGTAATTAGGGTTTACTTTACTTGTCATCCCTATTTGTAAATTTATATCCCCCATCCCCAAGTGATGTAATAGCTAGTAATTTTACTTTCCACAATTTATCGCTTTCATATAAATGTTAGTAATTAGGGTTTGTATGGAAAGATAAAACCAACAAGTAGATAACCCTAATCCAAGATTAAATGCATGTAAGTCAACACACTTGCACACTTACACCCTTAGGGTAATTCCACTTTGTTGCCTTATAAAAATGGCCATGTTATGCATGTGGGATGTCTTAGCAAAAGCAATAAAAAATACAAGATCATAGTCCCTCGATGACGCTATCCATGTTGCCTTTCAAAATGATCTTAGTCCCTAAAGAAAATGCTAAGATATCTTACAACATTGCTAATCATAGTTATACAATGACCCACGCCCGTCCCTTTTACATCCGAAGATAGGGTTACTTACCAAATCAATGGTAAGATGACAATGTCAAAGAAAGAGGAAATGAATATGAAAGACTTTTGAGTATGTAGAATGTTCCTAGTTACTTGCTCAATTTCAAAACAAAAACATCCTTGTTATTTTCAAAACAAACACCAACATTTTCAAAAACATCTTTCAAACTTGAAAACATTTTCAAAAGATCAAACACTTTATATACATTCTTACAAACGATAATCATTACAAAGTTTTCCTAAACGATGGCATCCTTACAAAATACTTTCAAAAACCACACAAAGCACATTTTCAAACAAAACGCAAGTGATCTAGCAAGTAACTAAAAGCCCGTGGAAAACCATGCATGAAAAGGGTGCTAATACCTTCCCTTTTTATAATCTACCCCTCGAACTCAAGAAACAATCTCAAAGGTCTTTCCTGTGCTTTTTCACCTTTCCTTTTGGATAAAAGAAAAGTCGGTGGCGACTCTTGCTAACTGCAACATTTACGATAAAACGCAAAACCTTCAAGTCAGTTCTCCCACCGCATCACAGAACTGGCGACTCTGCTGGGGAAAATTCTAAAAGTGGGGTTACCTTAGGGCTAGATCATATTTACTTGCTTTCTTTATTTGACTTGTATGCTTTACATTTTGGTTCTTTGTTTGGGTTTAAATCCTCTACCCGGATTTGGGATACCTTATAGGTAAGTAGCAATACGTTGTGGAAACTGAGCAGGGTATACCGACACGGTCTAAGAAATAGCTACGTTAGTGCGACATATTTGGGGGTATCGGTAGCCCTTGAGTAGTCAAGGAGAATAAGGGGCCGCTGAGTGATGTCATGAAGAACTAATGAACTTTTAGAACCTTTACTTGACCAACTTGGCCTTTAGGACGTAGTGAGATGACCGGCTTTGGTGCAGTCCGAAGTTGGTAGATACTTGATACTACACTCATTGAGGTTTGGTTTTTGGGGATATTTCGGTCGCCATTAAAGAGGCTTCTGTTGAAACAATGCCCAAGGAAACAAAATAGTGATATTGAGCTCCTTAGAACCCGGTTACTATTACTAGGACAAGTTTGAGCCAACTAAACTTCAAGAGGGTACTTACCTATGAGACTCCATGCAAGCCTAAACCTAAGGACTTGTTTTCTTTGTGTGTATATATACTTGTACATAATATCATAAACATCATAACATCATACTCATACTCACTAACCATTTCAATAATTTTTTTGGATTTATCTTTGTTATGTTTTGTAGGACATGGATTCTATTCGCAGGAAAACCATTCAAGTCAATGTCGTAAGGATCCTTCCTCAACTCAAAGAGCTAGCATCAAGGATTCCTGAAAATTCTCCATTTACCGAAAGACACGGTCGCCTACTAAACTTGGTCACCTCCAACACTGACGAAGACATGATGAAGGTGCTCTTTCAGTTCTTTGATCCTCTACACCATTGCTTCACATTTCCCGATTATTAACTTGTGCCAACTTTGGAAGAATTCTCCCAACTCTTGAGGATTCCCATTCTAAATCAACTACCTTTCAACGGTACTGAAAGAGATCCAAAACCAGAAGAGATTGCTCAAGCTCTACACTTGCTACCATATGATATCGCAACTAATTGGGAAATAAGGAGTGGTGTCAAAGGTTTCCTAGCAAAGTTCTTGTTTGAGAAATCCCAAAACTGTTGGAACTCTTTGGATTTGCAAGCCTTTGAGGAAATTGTGGCTCTCCTCATCTATGGGATGGTTTTGTTTCCAAATCCTGACCAACTCATAGATGTGAACACCGTCAAAATCTTCATGTCTCGTAACCTGGTGCCTACTTTGCTAGGGGACATCCTACATTCCTTTCACACTCGCACAATGAGGAAAAGAGGTATCCTTATGTGTTTACTCCTCTCTTAGCAACATGGTTTATTTCACATCTTCCCCAATCTGTATTAAAGAAAGACCAAGGTTCAAGGTGGTCACAAAGGTTGATGGCGCTCAGACATTCAGATATTCATTGGTGTTACCGCTCTTTGGAGAATGTTACTATCGTTAACCATTATGGAGAATTCCCTAATGTTCCTTTACTTGGAATTAGACGAGGTATCACCTACAACCCTTGCTTAGCCTTAAGACAGTTTGGTTACGTCCGAAGGGATGGTCCACACGAGATGCTTATTCAAGGTTTGGTATTTGACTACGAGAATGACGATCAAGGTTACCGCCAGAGGTTTATCCAAGCTTGGAGAATGTTGAACAAGGTGGATAGCAAGACGCTAGGACACAAGAATTCCATTCCCCTCGAGCCTTACCTTAAATGGGTGCGAGCTCGTGCTCAGAAACTTGTGATTCCTTATCCCTTCATCTTACCATTCATTGTGGAGCCTGTGGTCAAAGGAGATGTTTCCTACACTATCCTCTATCCCAACATGCCTACCTCTCTCGAAGACTTACAAAAGGGTTGGGTCCAGCTGAAGGAAGAACGAGATACTTTCGAGGCCCAATTCTATGCTAGTGAGAAGAGAGTCTTGGAGCTTACGAAGCAGTTATAAGAAGAGAAAAGTGTGAACGCTTATCTCGCACCAAAGAGGATGCACTCAGTCTTTTTATCTTAGAAAGCTATTTTGTAAGCCCAAGAGGCATGATGTAACCTTTCTTGTTTTATCTAAATAAAAATTAACGTTTGTTCATTCTGTTGTCTACACAAATTAAAATTTCATTAATCCTTGAAATCATTTTCATGAACATATTTCATGCATCATGCCATGAAAGGTTTTTGCATAACAGGTTTCCTTATCTTTCTGTTGTTTATTTCAGCAAGATGGATCTAGAGAAAACTGTGACGGATCTCCAAGCCCAGAATTCTCAGTTTCAGGAAGCTCTACTACCCCAAGCCAAGGGGCAGCAAGATATGATGGCTTTGCTAGCCTTTAAGAAGAAACCAAATAAGAAAGCTCTACTCAGCATGGGTAGAAGGTTCAAGGAGACAATCTGTCAAATCCCAGTAGAAGGAGACTCATCTGAAGAGGACGAGAACCAGGTCAGTGAGGTCAAGAGTACTCAAGCTGAATGTGCTAATGATCAAGAATCTGATGATGATTATTTCAACGAGCAGTATCCACCCACTGATATCAAATACAAGAAGTTAGAAGACAGATTATAGCAGTTGAAATCCATGCTGTCCCCGATTTAGATTTTGATGATTTGGGTTTGATCTCTGGGGTAATCATTCCCCACAAATTCAAATTACCAATCTTTGCAAAGTACGATGGAGTTTCTTGTCCAAAACTCTATTTGAAATCTTATGTGCACAAGAGACAGCCGCACACTACCGATAAGAAGCTATGGGTTCACTTTTTCCAAGAGAGATTGGCTGGAATAAACTTGAATGGTTTTATCAGTTAGATGGTTCTTGTATCAAAACTTGGGAAGATTTAGCTACTGCCTTCTACCATCAGTATCAGTACAATGCCGACTTGGCGCCAATGAGGGTTCAATTGCAAGATATGACCATGGGAAAGAATGAAGGATTTAAGGAATATGCGCAAAAGTGGAGAGACCTTTCTAGTAGGGTCCAACATCCCTTGACCGATAGGGAACACATTGACATGTTCATGGGCACCTTATCTGGTCCTTTCTTTAATCTGTTGGTAGGCTGCTCTTCTTCTGGTTTCACCGAATTAATCTTAATCGGTGAAAGAGTTGAGAGTGGCATCAAAAGTGGGAAGATCTCTGTGGCGTCTACCTCCATCACCAATCCTATCAAGAAACCTTTTGCTGCAAAGAAGAAAGTTAATGTTGTGTATGGGGAAAGAACCCGTACCAAGAAGAATGATTGTCTGTCTGTCAATGTTGTCCGAATCTCTAATCCAACTCCTACTCCAAGACCATTTGCAAATCATCAACATTTTGAAACTCCAAGAATATAATTTACAAGGTTAGGCTTGTCACTGTCTCAAGCCTATCAACATTTACTCAAGGCTAATTTAGTGACATTGCACGATCCTCCCGCCAATCCTAACACCTCGTCACCAAAGTATAATCTAAACGCAAAGTGTGGTTACCATTCAAACAGCCCTGGGCACGAGACTGACCAGTGCTGGGACTTGAAGAACAAGATCCAGGATTTAATTGACAACAAGACTATTGAGTTTGATCCTCCTCCAACATCGAATGTAATTACCGCTCCAATGCCGAAGCATGACAAAGGTGTTAATGTTGTCGAAGATGCAATTTTTGTTGTCTCTGTTGAAGAATTGACTACTCCGCTGAATATAATCAAAAGCAATCTGTTGTAATTTGGGATCTTCCATGTTTGTGAAAAAGATTGTGTGTGTTGTACAAGACAACTCAATGGATGTGAAAGGCTGAAAAAAGGCATACAACGCCTGATGGATAGCCACGAAATTCTGTTTGAAAAGACTCCACCTACCAAGAGTTTGATGAACAAATGTGAAGACCTCTCCATTATTACTATCTCTAACAAACCTCTTAGGATCACCTCTAAAGGTCCTATTAGGATTTCAAATGAACCCACTATTGCTCCATTAATCATTACCAATCCCGGACCGATTCCCTATTCTTCAAATAAAGCGATACCATGGAATTACGGTGCTGAAGTGTTCTATCATGGGATTAAACAAGATGCCTGGATCAAGGAAGAAAAAGATGACGATGTCAGCAACATAGCTGGCTCAAGAAAAGTAACTAGAATTGGAAGAATATTTTCACCTAATATCTCACCACCAGTTGTTACAAGGACGCCCATCTACATTACTGTTGCCGAGCCAAGTACCGATACCAGAGGGAAGGAAAAGGTTGTTGAGTCGGTTGTGATTGAAGTACCCTCCAAGAACATAGCTGATGAAGAACCCTCCGCCCGTGAAATGGATGAGATTTTGAAGATCATCAAGAGAAGCGACTTCAAAATTGTAGAACAGTTGGGGCAAACCCCTTCTAATATTTCAATGTTGACATTTCTGCTTTGCTCTGATGCCCATGCTCGAACATTAATCAAGTTCCTGAAAAAATCTCATGTCCCCCATGAGACAACAATAGATCAATTTGAGAATTACGTGGCTAGCCTGACAGCTAGTAATGGCTTGGGATTTTCAGATGCTAACTTAACACCTCTCGGGAAAAATCACAATAAAGCTTTACATGTGTCAATCGAGTGCAAAGGGACCACCTTAGAACATGTGCTAGTCGAAACTGGTTCTTCTCTGAATGTATTACCCAAGGGGGCGTTAGACCGTCTTGACTATGAGGATTTAGTATTAAATCCAAGCGACATCATTGTAAGAGCGTTTGACGGATCAAAGAGGATTGTTCATGGGGAGGTAGATCTTCCAATCAAAGTGGGTTCTCAAACCTTCAACTCCACCTTCTATATTATGGATATTCGTTCGGCCTATTCTTGTCTGTTAGGTCGCCCGTGGATCCATAAAGCTGGGGAAGTAACCTCAAACCTCCACCAGAAACTCAAATATCTAGTCAAGGGCAGAATAGTCACCGTCTATGGAGAAGAGGATTTTATGGTCAGCCACCTTAACTCTTTCAAGTACGTAGAGATGGATGGGGAATTCATTGAAACCCCATGTCAAGCCTTTGAGGTCGTACCACCGATGATTTCTACTACTAAATGTTCTTCCGATGAGTCTAAAATTGTTAAGGCCACGCCAAAGATGGTTTCAGTCAAGGATGCTCACGCGGAAATTGAAGAAGGAAACTGCGATACTTGGGGGGAAACTCCTCGATATCTAGTTTAAAGCAGACAAGTTTGGTTTGGGCTTCACCGTCAAAGCTCATAAGGAAGTGAGGTGTGCTCGTGCTGGAAAGCCACCTCTCTGCATTGGAAGCCATGAAGTCAACGCCATGGATGATTCTGAAGAAGAAGCTGCATTTGAAGAGTGGATGTACCCAACTACAACGGAGCTAAAGAATTGACATACAAAGGACTTTGTGCCCATCTCCTTCATTGAGGAGTAATCTACTTGTTTTTGCTTTTCTTTCAATTCAAGAACTTGTTGTCTGTAATACTTTAACAATTACTTTTCAGCCATGTGCCTGGCCCGTGGAATTTTGGTCCATTTGTCAAGGGTTTTATTTATATTCATATAATCATATGATCATTCAGTATATTGGACTCTTTTGCATTCAAATATTTGTGTTCATTGTCTTTCCTTTCTTTCAAATACATTTTCAAAAATAGCCATGTATCTTACATGCACACACACACACACACACACACACACACTTTTGCAGGTCCACATCCACTCTGGATCCTATTGCCAATGACTCTATTATTGCCAACTATGACTTTGAATATCCTATCAACCAAGCCGAAGACGAAGGTGAGAAAGATTGTGACATACCGAGAGAACTAGCCAGACTTCTATTATAAGAGGAAAAATCTATTCAACTGCATGAAGAGTCAGTTGAAGTTATCAACCTCGGTACTGAGTCAGATAAGAAGGAAATCAAGATCGGCGCTAATTTGGAAAGTAGTGTTAAGAGAAGGTTGGTTCAAATGTTGCATGATTATGTGGAAGTATTTGCTTAGTCTTATGAAGATATGCCTGGGTTGGATACCGACATCGTAGTTCATCGTCTGCCGATAAGAGAGGACTTCCCTCCTGTTAAACAAAAGGTTCGTCGCATGAGGCCTGATATGTCTGAAAAGATCAAAGCTGAAGTGATGAAACAATTTGATGTGAGGTTCCTAGCTGTGACATCCTATCCTCAATAGGTTGCCAATGTGGTGCCAGTGCCAAAGAAAGACGGGAAAGTTCACATGTGCGTAGACTATAGGGATCTGAATAGGTCAAGCCCAAAGGATGACTTCCCTCTACCACACATTGATGTCTTAGTTGATAATACTGCTCAGCATAAAGTCTTCTCATTCATGGATGGCTTCTCAGGCTATAATCAAATAAGGATGGCTCTCGAAGATATGGAAAAGACTACTTTTGTTACGCAATGGGGCACCTTCTGCTACAAGGTCATGCCATTCGGATTAAAGAATGCAGGGGAAACATATCAAAGGGCTATGGTAGCTTTATTTCATGACATGATTCTTATGAGATAGAGGTATATGTGGATGATATGATTTCCAGATCACAAACCGAAGAAGAACATCTCGATCATCTGCACAAATTATTCGAGAGGCTGAAGAAGTACAAGATAAGGTTAAATCCTAACAAGTGCACATTTGGAGTACGATCTGGAAAGCTTCTAGGTTTTGTCGTCAGCAATAAAGGCATTGAAGTTAATCCTGCCAAGGTAAATGCCATCTAAGAAATTCCAGTCCCTCATTCTGAAAAAGAAGTCAGAGCATTCTTGGGTCGTCTCAATTACATTTCCCGTTTCATATCTCACTTGACTGCTACTTGTGATCCACTCTTCAAACTCTTGAAGAAAGATCAGGTAGTCAGATGGAACGATGAGTGCCAGATTGCTTTTGACAAAATCAAAGAATACCTACAAGAGCCTCATATTCTCATGCCTCCAGTTGAAGGAAGACCCTTGATCATGTACTTGACGATATTATAGAACTCTATGGGGTGTGTTTTGGGCCAACATGACGAGTCTGGCCGAAAAGAGCATGTTATTTATTACCTGAGCAAAAATTTTACCGAGTGTGTAACAAGATATTCACTACTCGAGAAAACTTTTTGCACTCTAGCATGGGCTGCTCACCAGCTAAGACTGTATATGTTTACTCATACCACTCCATTGATTTCTAAGATGGACCCAATCAAGTACATCTTCGAGAAAACTTCCCTTTCCAGATGGATATCCAGATGGCAAATGATCTTGACTGAGTACGACATTCAATGCATGACTCAAAAGGCCATCAAAGAAAGTGTACTAGCAGATCATTTGGCCCATCAAGCTGTGGATGATTATTAGTCAATGAACTTCGACTTCCCTGATGAGAACATCATGCTGGTAACCGACTGTGCGAAACCTGGACCATATGACGGGCCTGAACAAGGATCCTGATGGAATATGGTATTCGATGGGGTTTCCAATGCCTTAGGTAACGGATTTGGTGTTGTGATCATCTCTCTTGAAGGTTGCCACACTCCTTTCACTGCCAGACTATGCTTCGATTGCACAAACAATATGGCCGAGTATGAAGCATGCATCTTAGGTATAAAAGCTGCTATCGACTTAAGGATCAAGCATTTGGATGTGTTTGGGGATTCTTCCCTAGTGATCTACCAAGTAAAAGGATATTGGGACACTAAACACCCTAATCTTATCCCTTACAAGGAACTGGTGCTATCCCTAATTCCCTATTTCGAAGAGATCACTTTTGAGTACTTCCCTAGGGAAGAAAACCAGTTGGCTGATGCTTTGGCAACCATGTCTTCAATGTTCAAAGTCAAATGGGACAATGAAGCCCCTATGATAACAATTGAAAGATTTGATGAACCTGCACATTGCTATGAGCTTTACACTGATGCCGAAAAGCCATGGTGCCATGAGGTGATGAGATACCTTGTAGCACAAGAGTATCCAGAGGGGGCATCTATCAATGACAAAAAGTTCTTGCGTATATTTTCAGGTGTTGTACCCCAAAATTTTCCCTCCCATATTCTTCAAGAAAGTGCCAAGTCAAGCCTCAAAATCTCCCCAAGGGTTGCATAGTGTAAGAGCCTCATGAACAGTCAAAATTAGGGTTTTGGTTCTGATCAAGAAAATGAAGTTTCCAAGGTCCCAATCAAGTCCCACATGCCTACAAATATGGTCAAGCATCCTCATACCAAGTTTCAAGACATTCAGCACAAAATTGCACAGTCAAAAACCCTAAATTGCACTACAGTCAACTGTAGGGGCAAAATGGTCATTTGACAGTCAAAAGTCCAAATTTTTGGTCAACACCTCATTTTGAAGCCACAAACATCATTTGATCAATGCTTGATCATGATTCTCAAAGCTAGGCTCAAAAATCATCAAGATGCAAAAGTTTCCTTATTTGGACAGTTGAAAAAGTCAACTATAAATTGACCAGGGCATAACTTCCACATGGATTATCAGAAAAATTCCATCCAAAGCTCATTTTGAAGAGAAAGACATTTCCTACAACTCATCTTCATACTTCAAGTCCAAGAAATGCTCTCACAAAAAGTTATCAATTTCAACATTATAGGTCATTTTCAAAAGTCAACAAAAAGGGACTTTAAGTAAAAGGCCATAACTTGAGATTGGTAAATCAAAATGACATGGGACCAAAGGCATTGGTTATAGGACTCAAAGACCTTTCCAAAATGTCCAAGAACATGAGCAAAGCTTAAAAATTGAGCAAGTTATGCCTTGTGGAAGTTGGGAAATTTTTGGATATTTTGAAAAGTCAACTTTGCTTCAAATGACCTAAAATTGCTAATGGGCCTATTTTTCTTCCATAATTCATCATCCAAGGCATATGCACGACCATTAGGCCCAAAGGGAAGTTTTTCTCCATTTTTATTTATTTATTTGGATTTTTTATTATTAATAATTCATTTAATTAAATAAAATGCATGAAAAATACAAAACTAATGAAATAAAATCTTTTTATGCAGAAAACACTCTCATTGGACATTCAATATTCGTGCATAATCATTTTGGAAAGTTTTGGCATGATTTGGTATCAAATTGCATGAAAAGATTGGAAAAACTAATGCTTGAAAATCAAATATTGAACAATCAAATCTTGGATTCTTTTGGTCAGATTTTTGACCTAATTCACTCATACTTATACAAGGAATCAAAACCTAATGCAATGGACCACTAAGCTGCGCAAGAACATAGAAAACCAAACCTGAAATTTTCTTTGAAAACTCAAATTCTGAAAACCTACTTGCAGGTCGATTCAAGCCTCAAAACTTATTCCATTAGCTTGCCAGGGTTGCCAGTAAACGATTCCAGTTAAAAACTTAACCCCATACTCAAAGAATTGGTAATTCGAGGGTGAACTGTATCACTCTTTTTGCATAATCGTATTCTATTATTGAGACCATATCATTGCATTTTATTCATGGATTTGTACTAATTACTTTGTTCTGAAGCTAACTACATAACTTGATTGAAGTTTTGGGCATCGTACGCGAATCTACCATGTTTCTTTTTTAGGGTTCTTCAACCTTCAAATTGGGGGTTTTTGAATACAGTAAAATTAGACCACCACGATGCCAGGAATGGATTCAGGGGGTTTAGACAAAAACAATGGCATCATCGCGCTCAATTTATGAAGCCCCAGGGGCTAATCGTTATTTTCTGTAATGTTATCTATAGCAACGTTTGAAAA
Source organism: Vicia faba (assembly GCA_948472305.1). NCBI lineage: Eukaryota > Viridiplantae > Streptophyta > Magnoliopsida > Fabales > Fabaceae > Vicia > Vicia faba. Next base: position 1,458,197,912 of record OX451735.1, read on the forward strand.
CCGTTGCTTATTGTTTTTGTATTTCAGAAAAAGGAAACACCAACGAGGAAGATGATTAGGTGGAAGGCGCTGATTGGAAGATTCAAATTTTTCGCGCGTTTTGAACCACTGACTATTTTTCTTTTATAATGTTTGTTAGTTATTATAGGTTAAACGCGCTTGGGATGGCTTAGTGGCATACGTGTGTGCTGGTAACGTACATGACCTGGGTTCGAGCCCCAGGTCCTCACCTTTGTCCATATTATTTTTCAATCAATCTTCCTATGCAGTATCAACGCTGAAGACTATCATACATCCTCAAAAATCAAACCCTCCACGTGCCCAAGGGAATGATCAGAAGGCCATGAGTTGAAGACTATGGTGAGCCCCAGTCAACACGCCAGCATGCTCCCAGGAAAAGTCAAATGAGGCCTTAGAATCTTGGGCCAAATTGCTAAACAATACACCTCCAAATCAGGGGCAGACCCCCTTAGGTTTGCATCTCTTTTCTTTTTTTATATTTTTTTATTTCAATTAATTCTTTTAATTTAATTATTTTTTACAGTAATACATAAAACACAAAAAAATCAGAAAAAAGAAAAATAATAAATATTTATTATTTTAATATTTTTTGTAAATAAATTCATAAATTAATTAGTTTTAAATTAGGTTTTAATTTTAACTTTTTTTAATAAAAATCTAAAAAATATAGAATTAGGGTTTAATTAATTTTCATCTTTTTTCTTTTATTCCATAATAATTAAATGTTAGATATTTATTTTTATAATTAAATTTGCATGTAAATTAATTAGGGTTAATATTAGGTTTTAATCTTCCTTTTTTTAATAAATTAAAAATTGTAGAATTAGGTTTAATTTTAATTAATTCTTTTTTCATTAAAATCCTAAAATACTAAAAAATACCAAAAACATTTCCTTTTCATTTTTTTAATTTTAATTAATTCATCGTTTAATTTAATTTTGCAAAAAAGGGTCCAACGCCCTCGTTTCGATTTAATTCGCGCATACTTGTTTCTTTTTCTTATAATATTTATGTATCTCTCCCAAGGCCTTGTAACATTTTAATTTTCTCGCACTTTATTTTCATTAATTCTTTATTTTTCTGTCAAATTGGGTTCGAGAAATTTTGGCGATGTGGACCCGCGCCTTTTGTAATAGCTTAGAATGTTTACCTTCTCGCAATTTTTAACTGTTAAATAATGGCATGAAAGAATGTATGGACCAAAATAAAAACAAACGCTAGATCACCAATAACATGACAAAAGACAAAAATAAATGAAAACGACACACAAAATCACACACCACCCCTAGGGTACGCCTCACTGTTGCCTTGCCTTCGAAAGGTGATCGTCGAGTAGAGGATGTCTTAGTAAGTCCTCATGATCCGGGAACCTGGCATGAGGGTAGCTTCTAAGGTGTCTTCCTATTGCTCTGGTGATCACCATGTCCCGAACCTCGAATTGACCCGAACACCTCCAACGGTGGTGCTACCTACCTCTCAATGGTGGGATGGCACTACTTTAAAGGACATCTACACAGACGAATTCCTTAGAGTAGGTAGACGACTCTAGATACTTGCTCTAATTTCAAAAACAAATCAAAAATACTTTTCACACTGACACCTTTTCAAAAAGCTTTCGAAAGCATTTTTTCAAACACTCTTGAGGACCGATACAAGAGTCGAACTGAAATTTTCAAAGAAACTTTTTAAAACCCACAGTTGAAAAGCAAACAAACCATTTTTGAAAACACAAGTGAGCAAGTATCTAAGAGCCCATGGATAACCATGGATAGAAAGGGTGCTAACACCTTCCCTTTCTATAATCTACCTCCCGAACCTAGAGCAATCTCTTTAAGGAATTTTTCTGTGCTTTTGTCCTTTCCATTTGGAGAAAATAAAAGACGGTGGCGACTCTTGCTTCCGCGACATTTCGCGAACCAGCGTTAAACAGTCAGTTCCAGATCCACCGATCACAGAACTGGCGACTCTGCTGGGGATATCTTTATAAAAGTGAGGTGTACCTTAGGGATAGTTCATAACTGTGTTCTCAATTGTATTGATTTGCTTGCTTTAAATTGTGGGATTGTCTTGGGAGTTCTATAGATCCTAACCCGGATCTGGGGGATACCTTCTTAGAAAGTAGCAACAAGGCTGTGAGGGAACTGTGTGGGGTATACCGACATGGTTGAAACAGTCTGCTACGTTGATGTGGCACTTTGGTGTGTACCGGTAACCCTTGAGTTCAGTCAAGGAGAGTACGGGGCCTCCGCGTGGTGTCATGAAGCATCAACAGACCTTAGGAACCTTAATTGAACTATCTTGGACTCTTTAGGGTAGTGAGATAACTGACTTTGGTGTAGTCCGAGGTTGGTTGATACTCGATACTACACCCAATTGAGGGTTGCTTTCCTGGAATATTTCGGTCGCCAGTTCAGTGGCTAAATCGAAACGATGAACAATGAAAGCAATCCCGTGATATTGGGACCCTTAGAACCCGGTTACTTTGATAGGACAGGTTGAACCCACCAACTTCAAGAGGGTACTACCCAGACCCCATGTTGGCCTTAAACCCTAAGGGCTTGTCTTGTGTGCCTTGTGTGCCTTACATGTTTGTCTTTATAAATATCTGTGGTGTGTTTAATCATAGCATCATGACATCATCCAGCATCATATGCATTGACTAACCATTTCAGGGGTTCGAATTTTCATCTTTGTTCTTGTTTTGTAGGATATGGAAATTGTTCGTAGAAAGACAATTCAAGTGAGTCTTGTAAGGATCCCTCCTCAGCTTAAGGAACTTATATCCAGGATTCCCGAGAACTCTTCATTCAGTGAAAGACATGGAAGTCTCATCAGCTTGGTCAATACCAACATTGAGGAAGATATGATAAAGGTCCTGTTCCAATTCTTTGACCCTCTGCATCACTGTTTCACCTTCTTGGACTATCAGCTGGTACCTACATTGGAGGAGTTCTCCCGGCTCCTGAAGATCCCTATCCTTGATCAGCTACCCTTCAACGGTACGGAAAAAGAACCTAAGCTTGAAGAGATTGCTAAAGCCTTGCACCTACAGTCATCTGACCTCAAGGGACATTGGGAAGTTAGAAGTGGCATCAAAGGGTTCTTAGCCAGCTTTCTGTTTGAAAAGGCCCATGAATGTTGGAACTCCCTTGACTTGCAAGCTTTTGAAGAAGTTGTGGCCCTCCTTGTCTATGGTTTGGTGTTGTTCCCTAATCCAGATCAGCTTATTGATATCAGTGTTATCCAGATCTTTATGTCCAGGAATCCTATACCTACGTTGCTGGGAGACATCCTTCACTCATGTTACACTCGAACCATGAGAAAAAGAGGTGTCCTTATGTGTTGCACTCCTCTCCTGGGAAGGTGGTTTATTTCGCACCTTCCGCAATTAGTTTTGAAGAATGAGCGGGGTTTAAGATGGTCACAACGGTTGATGACTCTTACACATGCGGATATACATTGGTGCCCTAGGTCCAGAGAAGATGTCACTATCATTGACCATTGCGGGGAGTACCCTAATGTTCCTTTACTTGGAATCAGAGGAGGTATTACTTACAGCCCATGCCTGGCTTGGAGACAGTTTGGTTATGCCCAGAGGGATGGTCCTCATGACATGTTAATTCCTGACATAGTTTTTGACTTCGACAACGATACTCAAGGACTTCGCCAGAGATTTATCAGAGCCTGGAGGATGCCAAGTAGGATAGACAGCAAGACACTGGGGCACAGGAACTCCATCCCTTTGGAACCTTACCTCAAGTGGGTACGAGCCCGCTCCCAGAAGTTAGTGATGCCTTATCCCCATATGCTCCCTGTGATCAAAGAGCCAGTCTTGGAAGGAGAAGTGTCCTACACTATTCAGCACCCTGATATGCCCACATCCTAGGAAGAGATGCAGAAGAGCTGGATCCAGCTTAAGGAAGAACGGAATTCTCTTGAGACTAGTCTACATGCTAGTGAAAAGAAGGTCTTGGAGCTTACCCGCCTGTTGCATGAGGAGAGGAATCTCAACACTTACATAGCTCCGAAGAGGATGCGCAGTATATTTTGGGATTGATTTACTTTTGTATTATTTTTCCCATGAGGCTTTGATGTACTAAACAGTTACTTCCTTAATGATAACGTGTGTTCCTTTTTGTCTACAACAAATTTGAACTTTCGAACCCTTGAATGCATTGCATAAACACATATCATTCATCATGTGCATAGCAGGTTTTTCCTCTTTTCAGGTTGCTTACAGTTCTTCGCTGTTTATTTCAGCACCATGAATCCTGACTCATCATCAACTGAGACATCCATCAAAGCTCTTCAGGCGCAAAATGCGCAATTTCAGGAATTAATCAAGGGTTTGGCTCAAGGCCAAGAGGAGTTGAAAGCTCTGCTCCTGAAGAAGGAGAAGAAGAAGAAGAGAAGAACTGTTCTGTTCAGCTCGGGCCGAAGGTTTGGCAATACCTTGCAGAATGAAGAGGCTGGTTCTTCTGTTGGCAGGGGAACTCCTCAAGAGGCAAGGGTTCCTAGTCCGGTAGTCTTTGACAACGAGACTGATTTTGATGAAGAGCAGTACCCTCCGGCAGAAGACCGTTACAAGCAGCTAGAAGACAGGCTGAATGCTATGGAAATACAACAGGTACCTGGGCTGGATTTCGGAGATCTGGGTTTGTCTACTGGTGTGATCATCCCTCGGAAGTTCAAAGCACCATCTTTCACTAAATATGACGGGGCGTCTTATCCCAAGCTACATCTCAGGTCCTATGTTCGGAAAATCCAACCGTACTCAGCGGATAAGAATTTGTGGATCCACTTCTTCCAGGAGAGTCTTTCAGGGACTCACCTCGAATGGTTCTATCAGCTGGATGGGACCAAGGTTCGTAACTGGGAGGAGTTGGCTACTGCTTTCTACAAGCAGTATCAATATAATGTCGACCTTGCCCCTACACGTACCCAACTCCAGGGTATGTCGTTAGGTTCAAGCGAAGGTTTTAAGGAGTACGCTCAGAAGTGGAGAGACCTGGCTGGCAGGGTGCAGCCTCCGTTGACCGATCGGGAGTTGGTAGACATGTTCTTGGGGACCCTATCTGGGCCATTTTTCAACCATCTCATCGGGAATTCGTCTGCAGGGTTCACTGATCTGATTCTGACTAGAGAGAGAATTGAGGCTGGGTTAAAGTCTGGTAAGATTCCGAAGGGTGCATCGTCTAGTGCTGAGAAGAAACCCTTCAAAAAGGAGGCTAGTGCTATATATGGCTCCCAGAGATCAGAAAGATTTGAGCGCCGCCAATCTGTCAATGCGGTAACGATTGCCAAGCCTGCTGCCGCTCCTCGGCCGACCAATCCTCAAAGGGCTGAAAGACCCCGGAGAGAGTTCACCCGTTTGAGCATGACTTTATCGCAGATCTTGCCACAGTTGCTGTCCACCAATTTAGTGACCGTCAGAGAGGCTCTGAAGTTCCCCAATACTACATCTCCTAAGTACAACCCAAATGCTCGTTGTGCTTACCATTCAGATAGCCCGGGGCATTCTACTGATGACTGTTGGGCACTAAGGAGTAAGGTGCAAGACCTTATCGACGCGAAGGAGATACAGTTCGAAGCGCCTGAGAGGCCGAATGTAGTTACTGCTCATATGCCTCAGCATGGGGTAAATGCTGTGGGCGAAGATGTTTATGCCGTTTCTGTGGATGATCTAGCCACTCCTCTGAAGACCGTCAAGAGGAACCTACTGCTGGCCGGTTTATTTCCGGGTTGCAGTGAGGGTTGCCTGTACTGTGCTGTTTCCCTATCTGGTTGTCCCTTGCTGAAGTTAGGCATCCAAAGCCTAATGGATAGAAAGGAGATTCTGTTTAAGAAGTCTGCTGTTCAGTTGGTTCCGGTGGAAGAAGTTTCTGTGGTTACCATCTTCAATAATCCAATCCAGGTTCTCCCGAAGAAGCCTGTTCAAATCATGACCATCGCACCTATTGTTATCACTGTTCTGGGGCCCCTGCCCTATGTATCTGATAAAGTTGTCCCCTGGCATTATGGGGCAGATGTGTATGTAAATGGGATTAAACAAGAGTTCAACGCTGGCGCCAGCATCTGTGATATCACTGGCCCAGCCAAAGTCACCCGCAGTGGCAGGCTCTTCTCGCCTGACATTGCACCGCTTGCTGCTTGAAGACCACTTCTTATAACTCCTACAAGTGTACCTGTTCCTATTGCTGATCAAGTTGTTTCTCCTGCTGCCGAGTCATCCAATGCTCGGGGCAAAGGAATTGAAGTTGAGCCTGCCCAGATGGAGGCACCTATACCTGTAACTGCTGAAGCCTCCCAACAAGAAATGGAGGAGATTCTAAAGATAATAAAGAAGAGCGACTTCAATGTTGTGGAACAGCTGGGGCATACGCCCTCCAAGATCTCCATGCTCTCTTTATTGCTGTGCTCCGAGGCCCATGCTAAGGCCTTAATCTCGTTCCTCAAGACGGCCCATGTGCCACAGGAGACATCTGCAGTCCAGTTCACTGACTGCGTAGCAAATCTGACAGCAGACAATGGCCTGGGTTTCTCAGATGCTGACCTGACTGCAAAAGGAAGAGACCACAATGATGCTCTGCATGTCTCCATTGAATGCAGGGGCACTACTCTGGCACATGTATTGGTGGACACTGGTTCTTCCTTAAATGTGCTACCAAAGAAGGCTTTAGACCATTTGGATTGTGAAGGCCTGGAACTGAAACCCAGCAATATCATCGTCAGGGCCTTTGACGGTTCAAAAAGGATGGTTCATGGAGAGGTTGACATTCCGATTCGTGTGGGATCTCAGGTGTTTGACTCTACATTTTATGTGATGGATATCCGTCCGTCATACTCTTGTCTACTGGGTCGACCCTGGATCCATAAAGCTGGGGCAGTGACCTCTACTTTTCACCAGAAGCTGAAGTACCCCGTCAGAGGGAAGATCGTCACTGTGCAAGGAGAGGAGGAATATATGGTAAGCCACCTGAATTCCTTCAGATATATTGAAATGGACGGGGAGTTTATTGAAACCCCCTTTCAGCATTTCGAGGAGGTGCTTCCGATTACAGCAGCAGCAGAGACAGCGGTTGAGGAAATTGTTCCTTTGAAGATGGCTTCCTTGAAGGATGCCCGGGCTGTGGTTCAGAAAGGTGAATGTGCTAGCTGGGGCAAGCTTCCAGACTTTACACAGAAGACTAACAAATTCGGGCTGGGTTTTACTACAGAGGGTCAGAAAGCTATGCGGAAAGCGAAGACCGGAAGACCTCCTGTGTTCATTACAAATCCAGGAGTGAATGATGTTGGGGAAGACAACGAAGTGGATGAAGCAGAATTCAATAGCTGGATCTACCCGACAACCGAAGGCGGATTGACCAATTGGATTGCCAAAGACCATACTCCTGTTACCTTTGTGACGCAGTAATAAATTTCTTTGTTTTGCTAGTTGTAATAAACAATAAATAAACTCTATGGCCCGGTGTCTTACCCGAGGCACCGTGGTTTCATTTGTGAGGGCATATAAATTGTCATTTCATATATCATGAATGAAAATCTTGGACGTTTGCTCGCATTACAAATCTTATGCTCCTTTTCTGTCTTTCTTTCCTTTACATATATTTCAAAACAGCTATATTTACACACACACTCACTCATACAGGTTTCAATCCACTCTGGATCTCACTGATAACAACTCTGCTACTGCCAGTTATGACTTCGAAAATCCGATCAACTTAGCCGAAGACGAAGGTGAAGATGATTGCGAAGTGCCTGGCGAGCTTGCAAGACTATTACTTCAGGAAGAGAGGGCAATTCAACCCCATGAAGAGCCAGTGGAAACAATAAACTTGGGTACTGAGGCAGATAGGAAAGAGGTAAAGATTGGTGCCAACCTAGAGCTCAGCGTGAAGCAACGGTTGACTCAGATGCTGCATGATTATATGGAGATATTTGCTTGGTCCTACGAAGACATGCCCGGGTTGGATACCGATATTGTGGTCCATCACTTTCCAACTAAAGAAGACTGTCCTCCGGTTAAGCAAAAGGTCCGCCGTATGCGTCCAGAGATGTCTGAGAAGATCAAGGCCGAGGTTATGAAGCAGTTTGATGCCGGGTTCCTTGCAGTGACTTCTTACCCTCAGTGGGTTGCTAATGTGGTGCCAGTACCTAAGAAAGACGGTAAGGTCAGAATGTGTGTCGACTACAGGGATCTGAACAGGGCCAGCCCCAAGGATGACTTCCCTCTACCTCACATTGATGTCCTTGTTGATAATACTGCTCAGCATAAGGTGTTCTTTTTCATGGATGGCTTTTCAGGTTACAATCAGATCAAGATGGCACCTGAAGACATGGAAAAGACTACATTTGTTACTCAATGGGGCACCTTCTGTTACAAGGTCATGCCTTTTGGACTAAAGAATGCTGGGGCAACCTACCAACCTGCCATGGTTGCTTTATTTCATGACATGATCCATCATGAGATAGAAGTGTATGTTGACGACATGATCGCAAGGTCCCAGACTGAGGAAGAGCACCTAGATCATCTGCAGAAGTTGTTTGACCGGTTGAAACTATATAAGCTGAGGTTAAACCCGAACAAGTGCACCTTCGGGGTAAGATCTGGAAAGTTGCTAGGCTTCGTGGTAAGTGACAAGGGCATCCAAGTGGATCCTGCTAAGGTTAAAGCTATTCAAGAGATGCCAGTTCCTAGGACAGAGAAGGAAGTCAGAGGCTTCTTAGGACGCCTGAATTACATTGCTCGATTCATCTCACATCTGACTGCTACCTGTGAGCCAATCTTCAAGCTGCTGAAGAAAGATCAGGTAGTACGTTGGAATGATGAATGTCAGGCTTCTTTTGACAGAATCAAAGAGTATCTCCAAGAACCACCTATCCTTATGCCACCGGTTGAAGGGAGACCTCTAATACTATATCTAACAGTGTTTGACAACTCAATGGGGTGTGTGCTGGGACAGCATGACGAGTCTGGCCGAAAAGAGCATGCCATTTATTACCTTAGCAAAAAGTTTACCGACTGTGAGACCCGATACTCACTGCTTGAGAAAACTTGTTGCGCTTTGGCATGGGCTGCTCGCCGGCTGAGACAGTATATGCTGACTCACACCACCTTGTTGATCTCAAAGATGGATCCTATAAAGTACATATTTGAAAAACCTGCTCTGTCTGGGAGAATTGCAAGATGGCAGATGATCTTGACGGAATACGACATTCAGTACACGACCCAGAAAGCCATCAAGGGAAGTGTATTGGCAGACCACTTGGCACATCAGGCCGTAGATGACTATCAGTAAATGAACTTTGAGTTTCCGGATGAAAGCATCATGATAGTGACAGATTGTGAAGTACCTGGACCGGATGAAGGACCTGAACCAGGATCCCGATGGTCTATGCACTTTGACGGAGCCTCCAACGCTTTGGGGAACGGTATCGGCGCCATAATCATATCCCCATAAGGTACTCATACTCCACTAACTGCCCGGCTGTGTTTCAACTGTACCAACAACATGGCGGAGTACGAGGCGTGCATCATGGGTCTTCAAGCTGCGATCGACCTAAGGATCAAGTTTCTAAGTGTCTTCGGAGATTCCGCTCTTTTGATCAATCAGATCAAAGGAGAGTGGGATACGAAACATCCGAACCTGATTCCTTACAAAGAATGTGTGTTGACCTTGATCCCCCACTTCACAGAGATAACCTTTGAGCACTTTCCAAGAGAAGAGAATCAGCTGGCGGACGCGTTAGCTACAATGTCTTCTATGTTCAAGGTCAAATGGGATAATGAGGCTCCCCGGATCATCATTTGGAAACTGGACGAACCGGTATACTGTTGCGATCTCGAGACTGAATTGGTGACTGAGAAGCCTTGGTACCATGAGGTGAAGAGATACTTGGAAACTCAGGAATACCCTGAAGGTGCATCTGTCAATGATAAGAAGTTCCTGAGAAGATTCGCGGCAAAGTTCTTCCTTAGAAATGGCATCTTGTATAAGCGAAACCATGATTCAACCTTATTGCGTTGTGTGGACAAAGCTGAAGCAGAAAGAATCATGGAAGAGCTACATGAAGGGACCTTTGGTACACATTCCAGTGGACATACAATGGCTAAGAAGATCCTTCGGGCAGGGTATTACTGGTCCACAATGGAAGCTGACTGCTACCAACATTCTAGGACATGCCATAAGTGCCAGATTTATGCAGACAAGGTGCATGTTCCTCCAGTTCCCCTGAATGTTCTGATTGCGCCTTGGCCGTTTGCAACGTGGGGCATAGACATGATTGGGGAGATTAAACCTACGGCATCTAATGGGCATCGCTTCATCCTAGTGGCGATTGATTACTTTACAAAGTGGGTTGAAGCAGCTTCCTACGCTACGGTAACCAAGACTGTTGTGGCACGGTTCATTCGGCATAATCTGATCTGTCGGTACGGCGTCCCAGAGAGAATCATTACAGACAACGGTACCAATCTGAATAACAAGATGATCGCTGAGCTCTGCGAGCAGTTCAAGATACAGCACCACAATTCTTCTCCTTACAGACCGAAGATGAATGGGGCTGTAGAAGCAGCAAATAAGAACATCAAGAAAATCGTGCAGAAGATGACAGTGACGTATAAAGACTGGCACGAGATGTTACCGTTCGCTCTACATGGGTACCGTACCTCAGCTAGGACGTCAACCGGGGCAACTCCTTTCTCTCTGGTCTATGGTATGGAGGCAGTCTTACCGATCGAAGTACAAATACCCTCTCTCCGGATAATGAAGGATGCAAACCTGAACGAAGATGATTGGATCCAGACACGACTTGATCAGCTCAACCTCATTGATGAAAAGAGACTTGCTGCTATTTGTCATGGTCAGACGTATCAGAAACGGATGATCAGGGCATTTAACAAAAAGGTCAGGCCACAGGAATATCAAGTTGGGGATCTGGTAATCAAGCGAATCATCCTTCCTCAGAGTGATCCAAGGGGCAAATGGACTCCTACATACGAAGGGCCATTTGTGGTTAAGCATGTGTTCTCAGGAGGAGCAATGATATTGACCAACATGGATGGTGACGACCTTCCTCACCCCGCCAATGCAGACATAGTAAAAAGATACTACGCATGAAAAAAGACCCGCTAGGCTGACATGCCTAGGCAAAAGTTAGGGCTTCCCGTCGAACCAAAAGGGTTCGGGCAAAATGAAGGGATGAAAATGAAAAAAAATCTGTACACCCGGCAAGTCGAAAACCTGAAAAGGCGGCTTGGGCAAAAATGGGCATCCCGGTGGACTGAAAACCCGAAAGGGCAGTCCAGGCAAAAATTAGGGATAAAAGCGTAATACTATGTCTCATTGATCACTTTGCATCCAGAATTCGATATCTACATCAAGTTCCGACGGCATCGATCAGTCAGCTTCATCTTCAACCAAGGTCATCAAGTGATGAGACGCTCGGAGATATAAAGGCAATAGCAGAGTTGAAACCCAGTGGGATCATTCATTTCACACAGCTGTTTTATGTTCTTTTGTACAAAATTTGTATAAACTCTTTTGTTCGGCGGCGTTCTCTTACTAGGACGTCAGCCTCTTGTACACAAAACGCCTATTTTCAGGCCATTCAAAAATCAATATAAATATACTTTTCAGTTAAAAGTGCCACTTGTTTTTCTTTTTTCTGTTTTGTTTTGCGAAGAACGTCCAAGGTTCAATTTGCGATATATGCATTGACAATAATTTGCTAACTCATGAATATTTGCATACGAAACAAAGGATTAATTACAGGTAACATTAGAAGCAGGGGCAATAAGGAGTTGTCTAAGCAATCTAATTGTTCTATCCTCCAAGGTACCAAGGTAGGTTCAGCTAAAGAACATAAACGGCATACCTTAATTCCCCAGAGAGTAAATAGTATACTCCCCTCAAGCCAAGCTATATTATCAAACCTTAAGGAAGTTGGGTATCCTCCAGCAGATCTCAACATTCCCCAGCAGCAATATACACATTCTTAACAAGCATCCCCGACAATCTTGGTCCAAAGATTGTTCCCCGACGGCTTATCAAACATTCAATGAAGTCACTTCCCCCGCAGTTCAAAACTTCCCCAGAAGAGTCCAATCCAGTTCCCCAGGAAGGTTGGACTTCATATCCCCAAGCAGTAAGCTTATCCCCAGTAGATTCTGGAAGCTTATCCCTCGCAGAGCACGAACGCGTCGTCCGACTTTATTCAAAGAGTTATTTCCTTAACAGGATATAACTGGGTTATCCTCAGCCAAAAGCCACAAAAAGGTCATCGTCAACATAGTTCTTTCTTATCCCCAGCGAAGTCTATTAACACTTCCGATACAGCAAAGATATCCCCAGCAAGCTATTATCAACAACTCAGCAAAGCATCTCTATCCCCACAGAGTATTGCCTCCCAGCAAGATAGTCAGAGTACTTTTCTCCCCGCAGAATATTCCATTCGCCAAGTTTATCCCCTAACGGAGTCATCTTCTCCTGCCGATATTCTTACAGCTATCATCCCCAGCGGAAGCGAAATCTATTCTTCAACATCAGCCCAGGATATGACTTCCCGGCACCCGTCAAGGATTCATTTTCCTAGATGAAAACATACATTCCTAAACATCACATACATCATTATAGCATGCATATACGCATCATATCTTACAAATCTCATTTATGTTGAGAACATCATTGCTTGGTCCATATCATGCATTGCATATGACTGACCTTTACCTTTCAGGAAAGATTCAGTTAAATTCTCAATCATCTTTCAAGACCTAGACCGGTTCAGTTAATCAACTCCAAAGATTTCTTATCCAGTCCAAGGCCTTCTCTAATCCAGCTAAATCGACTCCCAACAGATTTTTCTGATGAAGACTCAGTAGAAGTTATCAGGTTTTTCTCAAACGTCCGCTTTTGAGATTATAATTTCCTATGGTTCTCTCCCCAACGGTGCGGAGATGATAATTCCATCCCAGGTTTTTCTCAAACGTCCGCTTTTGAGATTATAATTTCCTATGGTTCTCTCCCCAACGGTGCGGAGATGATAATTCCATCCCAGGTTTTTCTCAAACGTCCACTTTTGAGATTATAATGTCCTATGGTTCTCTCCCCAACGGTGCGGAGATGATAATTCCATCCCAGGTTTTTCTCAAACGTCCGCTTTTGAGATTATAATTTCCTATGGTTCTCTCCCCAACGGTGCGGAGATGATAATTCCATCCCAGGTTTTTCTCAAACGTCCGCTTTTGAGATTATAATTTCCTATGGTTCTCTCCCCAACGGTGCGGAGATGATAATTCCATCCCAGGTTCTTCTCAAACGTCCGCTTTTGAGATTATAATTTCCTATGGTTCTCTCCCCAACGGTGCGGAGATGATAATTCCATCCCAGGTTTTTCTCAAACGTCTGCTTTTGAGATTATAATTTCCTATGGTTCTCTTCCCGATCCTGCGGAGGTGGTAATCCCAAGTTTTTCTCAATGTTTGCTTTTGAGATTATAATTGCTTATAGGTTCTCTCACCGTTCATGCTGAGGTAGTAACCACCCCTGGTTCATTCACCACCGTTTGAAGATCCAGACTCAGCTCCTGTAACCAGTCAGGACACATCTATATCAAGCATCTGAAAACCAGCTCCTGCAACATGTCAGGTACTCATTTTTCTTTTGCAGGTACGCAAGTTCTCGCTAAGGAATCTCTTACGCGATCGATGTCCAGATGGCATCTATAAGCCCATCCACCTTCCAGCATCTCTTAGCATGGCATCTACAAGCCCATCACCCCCGTCAATCTCCAAATGGCATCTACAAGCCCATCTCCATCACACTACTACTATGTGAGCGCAAATTTCTGGGCACTCTAGTGTTCAATCATCTTCTACCCTCGGATTACGAAAGGCACGTCAGCCAATCTGCATCCTCAGGTCTAAGAAGATTGAACAGGGGCAACTATTGTACCCCAAAATTTGCCCTCCCATATTCTTTAAGAAAGTGCCAAGTCAAGCCTCAAAATCTCCCCAAGGGTTGCATAGTGTAAGAGCCTCATGAACAGTCAAAATTAGGGTTTTGGTTCTGATCAAGAAAATGAAGTTTCCAAGGGCCCAATCAAGTCCCACATGCCTACAAATATGGTCAAGCATCCTCATACCAAGTTTCAAGACATTCAGCACAAAATTGCACAGTCAAAAACCCTAAATTGCACTACAGTCAACTGTAGGGGCAAAATGGTCAATTGACAGTCAAAAGTTCAAATTTTTGGTCAAAACCTCATTTTGAAGCCACAAACATCATTTGATCAATGCTTGATCATGATTCTCAAAGCTAGGCTCAAAAATCATCAAGATGCAAAAGTTTCCTTATTTGGACAGCTGAAAAAGTCAACTATAAATTGACCAGGGCATAACTTCCACATGGATTATCAGAAAAATTCCATCCAAAGCTCATTTTGAAGAGAAAGACATTTCCTACAACTCATCTTCATACTTCAAGTCCAAGAAATGCTCTCACAAAAAGTTATCAATTTCAACATTATAGGTCATTTTCAAAAGTCAACAAAAAGGGACTTTAAGTCAAAGGCCATAACTTGAGATTGGTAAATCAAAATGACATGGGACCAAAGGCATTGGTTATAGGACTCAAAGACCTTTCCAAAATGTCCAAGAACATGAGCAAAGCTTAAATATTGAGCAAGTTATGCCTTGTGGAAGTTGGGAAATTTTTGGATATTTTGAAAAGTCAACTTTGCTTCAAATGACCTAAAATTGCTAATGGGCCTATTTTTCTTCCATAATTCATCATCCAAGGCATATGCACGACCATTAGGCCCAAAGGGAAGTTTTTCTCCATTTTTATTTATTTATTTGGATTTTTTATTATTAATAATTCATTTAATTAAATAAAATGCATAAAAAATACAAAACTAATGAAATCAAATCTTTTTGTGCAGAAAACACTCTCATTGGACATTCAATATTCGTGCATAATCATTTTGGAAAGTTTTGGCATGATTTGGTATCAAATTGCATGAAAAGATTGGAAAAACTAATGCTTGAAAATCAAATATTGAACAATCAAATCTTGGATTCTTTTGGTCAGATTTTTGACCTAATTCACTCATACTTATACAAGGAATCAAAACCTAATGCAATGGACCACTAAGCTGCGCAAGAACATAGAAAACCAAACCTGAAATTTTCTTTGAAAACTCAAATTCTGAAAACCTACTTGCAGGTCAATTCAAGCCTCAAAACTTATTCCATTAGCTTGCCAGGGTTGCCAGTAAACGATTCCAGTCAAAAACTTAACCCCATACTCAAAGAATTGGTAATTCGAGGGTGAACTGTATCACTCTTTTTGCATAATCGTATTCTATTATTGAGACCATATCATTGCATTTTATTCATGGATTTGTACTAATTACTTTGTTCTGAAGCTAACTACATAACTTGATTTAAGTTTTGGGCATCGTACGCGAATCTACCATGTTTCTTTTTTAGGGTTCTTCAACCTTCAAATTGGAGGTTTTTGAATACAGTAAAATTAGACCACCACGATGCCAAGAATGGATTCAGGGGGTTTGGACGAAAACAATGGCATCATCGCGCTCAATTTATGAAGCCCCAGGGGCTAATCGTTATTTTCTGTAATGTTATCTATAGCAACGTTTGAAAACCGTTGCTTATTGTTTTTGTATTTCAGAAAAAGGAAACACCAACGAGGAAGATGATTAGGTGGAAGGCGCTGATTGGAAGATTCAAATTTTTCGCGCGTTTTGAACCACTGACTATTTTTCTTTTATAATGTTTGTTAGTTATTATAGGTTAAACGCGCTTGGGATGGCTTAGTGGCATACGTGTGTGCTGGTAACGTACATGACCTGGGTTCGAGCCCCAGGTCCTCACCTTTGTCCATATTATTTTTCAATCAATCTTCCTATGCAGTATCAACGCTGAAGACTATCATACATCCTCAAAAATCAAACCCTCCACGTGCCCAAGGGAATGATCAGAAGGCCATGAGTTGAAGACTATGGTGAGCCCCAGTCAACACGCCAGCATGCTCCCAGGAAAAGTCAAATGAGGCCTTAGAATCTTGGGCCAAATTGCTAAACAATACACCTCCAAATCAGGGGCAGACCCCCTTAGGTTTGCATCTCTTTTCTTTTTTTATATTTTTTTATTTCAATTAATTCTTTTAATTTAATTATTTTTTACAGTAATACATAAAACACAAAAAAATCAGAAAAAAGAAAAATAATAAATATTTATTATTTTAATATTTTTTGTAAATAAATTCATAAATTAATTAGTTTTAAATTAGGTTTTAATTTTAACTTTTTTTAATAAAAATCTAAAAAATATAGAATTAGGGTTTAATTAATTTTCATCTTTTTTTTTATTCCATAATAATTAAATATTAGATATTTATTTTTATAATTAAATTTGCATGTAAATTAATTAGGGTTAATATTAGGTTTTAATCTTCCTTTTTTTAATAAATTAAAAATTGTAGAATTAGGTTTAATTTTAATTAATTCTTTTTTCATTAAAATCCTAAAATACTAAAAAATACCAAAAACATTTCCTTTTCATTTTTTTAATTTTAATTAATTCATCGTTTAATTTAATTTTGCAAAAAAGGGTCCAACGCCCTCGTTTCGATTTAATTCGCGCATACTTGTTTCTTTTTCTTATAATATTTATGTATCTCTCCCAAGGCCTTGTAACATTTTAATTTTCTCGCACTTTATTTTCATTAATTCTTTATTTTTCTGTCAAATCGGGTTCGAGAAATTTTGGCGATGTGGACCCGCGCCTTTTGTAATAGCTTAGAATGTTTACCTTCTCGCAATTTTTAACTGTTAAATAATGGCATGAAAGAATGTATGGACCAAAATAAAAACAAACGCTAGATCACCAATAACATGACAAAAGACAAAAATAAATGAAAACGACACACAAAATCACACACCACCCCTAGGGTACGCCTCACTGTTGCCTTGCCTTCGAAAGATGATCGTCGAGTAGAGGATGTCTTAGTAAGTCCTCATGATCCGGGAACCTGGCATGAGGGTAGCTTCTAAGGTGTCTTCATATTGCTCTGGTGATCACCATGTCCCGAACCTCGAATTGACCCGAACACCTCCAACGGTGGTGCTACCTACCTCTCAATGGTGGGATGGCACTACTTTAAAGGACATCTACACAGACGAATTCCTTAGAGTAGGTAGACGACTCTAGATACTTGCTCTAATTTCAAAAACAAATCAAAAATACTTTTCACACCGACACCTTTTCAAAAAGCTTTCGAAAGCATTTTTTCAAACACTCTTGAGGACCGATACAAGAGTCGAACTGAAATTTTCAAAGAAACTTTTTAAAACCCACAGTTGAAAAGCAAACAAACCATTTTTGAAAACACAAGTGAGCAAGTATCTAAGAGCCCATGGATAACCATGGATAGAAAGGGTGCTAACACCTTCCCTTTCTATAATCTACCTCCCGAACCGAGAGCAATCTCTTTAAGGAATTTTTCTGTGCTTTTGTCCTTTCCATTTGGAGAAAATAAAAGACGGTGGCGACTCTTGCTTCCGCGACATTTCGCGAACTAGCGTTAAACAGTCAGTTCCAGATCCACCGATCACAGCAGGAAAATTCTTCCTAAGCAACATGATTTTGTACAAGCATAACCATGATTTAACTCTACTCCGATGTGTAGACAAGAAGGAGGCGGAGGAAATCATGGAAGACATGCATGATGGACTCTTTAGTACTCACTCAAGTGGACATACAATGGCTAATAAAATATTAAGATCCGATTACTATTAGTCAACGATGGATACTGATTTCCATCAACATTCAAGAACTTGTCACAAATGCCAAATCTACGATGATAAGGTCCATGTGCCTCCTATTCCTCTGAATATCATGACTGCTCCGTGGCCATTTGCAATGTAGGGCATTGACATGATTGGAGAAATCAAGCCCACATCTTCTGTTGTACCCCAAAATTTTCCCTCTCACTTATCAATAATTTGCTCACAAGATCTCTTTGGACTCAAGATTGTACTAGGGTTTGATCAACTCAAGACACCTCCTTAAGCACTGATGAAGAAAATTAGGGTTTGCGTTTGCACAAGTATTTTTGAACTTACAATACCCCATATGGTTTTCATGGATCATTATGGACCCCCAAGATTATTCATGTCAAGTTTCAAGCCTTGGATCACACTTTTGCTCAGTCAATTAAGCAGTTGACCTAAAAATCAGTTGTATTGGGAAAAAGTCAACCATGGCCAATTTACAGTCAAACTTCATAATTTTTTGTCCACATCAACATTTTAAATTGATATGTATCATTTGATCAAGTTTGGACCACAACTCCTCAAGAAATTTGATCAAATCTCCAAAAGGGCAAAATGGTCAAAATTAGGGTTTTGACTGGGAAAGGGCAATTTCTAATTTTTGACCTAGAAAATGATCAACTGGTTTAAGTCATGACCTCAAGAGTCCAATTGCATAATTTTTAATTAATAACATGGTTCAAAACATTGCAAGTCCATTGGATTGACAGATGAATTTTTAGTCAACTGATCAAAAGTTAACTATATATTGAAAAGTCAAACTTTGACTTTTTGGTCAAATTCAAATGCCAAAGATCACAATTCATCAATATATATAAAAATATAAAACTTATTCATCAAGAAATCAAAAAATCAAGATTTCATTTTGAAAAGTCAAAATTTCTTAACTTAGAAATTTTTCTAAGTGTTGGAAATTTCTTATTTTTTCATAACTTTGAGCAAACTTTTCACCATAATGCAAGATGATTCAAGAGAAACTTCAAACATGAAAGTTGTAGATCTCCATGAAATATACAACTTTTCTTCACACAACTTCTTCCAAAAGTGCTTGGATCTCAAGTTATAATTTTAAGAACATGTGGTCATGAAACTAAACACTAAGTGAAATTTTATCCTAATTTGGTCAGAATTTTGACCCAAATTCATGGAACTTTTTCATATAGTTCCAAGGGTAATATTCAAAATCAATTCAAATATGGGTTTTAGAGAACATTACAAGCTTTCCAAAATGTCCAAGAACTCATTGAGATCATTCTTGAGTAGGGAGAATCGAAGCGATGAAGTTAGGGTTTTATCACTTGATTTACAAGGCATTTTGTGATGAACTAATTTCAAAATTCAAACTATGCTGCATAAACACTACTTTGCAGGCCTCAAACTTGTTAGGCACTCCATAATTAATGGTTTACACAGCTGTTAGAGGCCTCACTTCAAGCATTCAATGCATGGACATGCTTTATATCCATTTTTGGAAGAAAGGTTACATTGCCATTTTCATAAAGTGACTTTTTGTACAAAACTTGTTCTTGAGCCTTGCACTTGCTCTCTTCTGATCAAACATGTCCTATAACCCATAAGAAATGGTTTATACACTTACAATCACCCAGCCCATGCTTGTACCTCCTCTTGAAACTTGTTTCCCACTTTTCTTCAAAATCAAGTAGCCTAGCCAAAAGCTAAAAACTTGTACTTATGATTGTCCAAAGATCTTAAACACTTTTGTTTATACATACATAAACCATTGGCCACAAAAAGACGAATGCTCAAGCCATGAAAAGACCTAGAACTCAGAAACACATCTCATACTTCCATTTTCACACAAACTGACCAAAAACTTGAAACTCATAACCTACTCGTGTGTTTCTTGGCCTTTTGGTTTCTAAAGCTTCTAAACATCATATAGAGTTGATCCCACGCACTATTACAGAACTGTAACACCATCCTCCATTTTCAGAAACAGAGCTCTGCACATTGACTTCTCCAGACCATTTCAGCCATCCATTGCTCAAGCTAATCGTTGCATTAGCTTCCTGGGACCTCGAGGAAGCTAACCTGATCATCACTATCACTTGAAACAAGCTCAAACTCAAAACACAATTTCCAGTTTTGAGGTAAGTTTTCTAACTTTGGAACTCTTCATACAGGCATCACCAATGACTTATTTGTGAACAAAACACGTAGATATCATTGCCCTAAAGCTAACCATGTCCATAGTTTCCATTAATTTTGCTTGAGCTTAGAGAATTTTAGGATTGAAATTTCTAAGATTTTTAGGGTTCAGATTAGGTCCATTAAAATTCATGCTTATCTTTGATCTATAGTTTTAATGCTTTACATTTCTGAAATCGTGAGCAAATTTGCTACAAGTTTCATGTTTACAGTTTTCATTTTTGACGAGAAATGAGCAAGTTACAGTTGGTCTGGCTGGAGGTTGAAGATGAAGTCATCAGGGCGCATTTTGCCTCATATATTTATTGATTTGCCTATGTTAACGGATGTATAGCCACCCCAGTGGTAGAAGCGTGCGCATGTAACCTTTGGGACCCGGGTTCGAGCCCTAGTGGTACCCTTTTGGATTTTTCACATTTTCTTGTTTTCCGATTTTCTTTTTTTTTTGCACACGCTGGGCCTCCTTGGGCCTGTTTATTGTTGTTTTTTTCTTTCTAACCCCTTGCAGGCTGTTTGTGCCCCTAGCCCAAGTTTATTTATTTTCTTTTTTTATTTCATTTTTATTTTCTTAAATATTTTTCCTAATACTAAAAAATCACAAAAAATACAAAAATAATAGTTTATATTTTGACATAGTTTGTTTTATTTTTCTCAGAAAAATATTTTATTTAACTATACCTTATTTATTTTTACTAACTAGTCTTGTAAATTTAAATTAAAATTAGGTTATTATCTATTTTCTTTCACACTATTTAAAATATATTATTTTTGGATATAAAAAAGACTAAAAAGATTTTATAATGCTATAAATATTTTCAAGACAAAAATACTATTAAAGAAACACTTTTCTTATAAACTTAATTTCTTTTATTTTAATTAATAGATTTAGGGTTTTGTTTAAAAATCTTTTTTTAACAAATTTAAGGTTTACTTTTCATTAATTATTTTATCTTTTAATTAATTATATTAGGACAAAATCACTTTTCTCTAAAAAATCCAAACAAATATCCATTTACTTCACATTTTGCATTTTTCTACATTTATTCATTTTGTACATTGTATTCATTTAATTCCTTGTACATTGATACCAATTCAATATGGTTGTAATAGACTAACTAGATTTACATTCTTGCAATCCTCATTCAATTTGTACACCCCCTCCCACAAAGATTGTAATAGTGTAGTAACTTTAAATTTCGCAATTTATCGCTTTATATATAACATGCTAGTAACTATGGTTTGTATGGAAAGACTAAAACCAATACTTAGAAAACTCTAATTCAAGACAAAATCAAGCATTAAAACAATACATTTTCACACAAACACCCCCTAGGATTATTCCACTTGGTTGCCTTATACAAAATGGCCATATTACGCATGTGAGGTATCTTAGCAAAAATAAGCAAATACGAGATCATAGTCCCTCGATGACGCTATCTATGTTTCCTTTCACATGATATTAGTCCCTAAAAAGAATGCGAAGATACCTTGCAATATTGCTAATCATGGTTATACGATGACCCACGCCCGTCCCATTTACATTCAAAGATAGGGTTGTTTACCAAATCAATGGTAAGATAACAATGTCAAAGGAAAAGAAAATGAACAAGAAAGACTTTTGAGTAGGTAGAATGCTCCTAATTACTTGCTAAATTTCAAACAAAACATCCTTGCTATTTTCAAAACAAGCACCTACACTTTCAAAACATCTTACAAACTTGAAAACATTTTCAAAAGATCAACATCTTTGTATACATTCTTACAAACGAGAATCATTACTAAGATTGCCTAAACAATGGCCTCTTTACAAAATACTTTCAAAAACACACAAAGCACAATTCCTAACAAAAGCAAGTGATCTAGCAATTAACTAAGAGCCCATGGAAAACCATAGATGAAAAGGATGCTAATACCTTCCCTTTTGATAATCTACCCACTGAACTCAAGAAATAATCTCAAAGGTATTTCTTGTGCTTTTTCACCTTTCCTTTTGGATAAAAGAAAAGTCGGTGGTGACTCTTGCTAACCGCAACATTTGAGATCAAACGCAAAACCTTCAAGTCAGTTCTCCCACCGTATCACAGAACTTGCGACTCTGCTGGGGAAAATTCTAAAAGTGGGGTTACCTTAGGGTTAGATCACATTTACTTGATTTCAATTGTTTGACTTGTTTGCTTTACATTATGGTTCTTTGTTTGGGTTTGAATCCTCTACCCGAATTTTGGATACCTTATAGGTAAGTAGTAATAAGTTGTGGAAACTGTGCGGGGTATATCGACATGGTCTAAGAAATAGCTACGTTAATGCGACATATTTGTGGGTACCGGTAGCCCTTCAGTTAATCAAGGAGAATATGGTGCCGCTGAGTGATGTCATGAAGCACTAATGAACTATTAGAACCTTTACTTGACCAACTTGGCCATTTGGGATCTAGTGAGATGATCGGCTTTGGTGCAGTCCGAAATTGGTAGATACTCGATACTACACTCATTGAGGTTTGGTTTCTTGGGATATTCTGGTCGCCATTAAAGAGGCTTGTGCTGAAACAATGACCAAGGAAACAAACCAGTGATATTGAGCTCCTTAGAACCCGGTTACTATTACTAGGACAGGTTTGAGCCAACTAAACTTCAAGAGGGTACTTACCTATGAGACTCCATGAAAGCCTAAACATAAGGACTTGTTTGATTTATTTGTATATACATACTTGTACATAACATCATGAACATCATAACATCATACACATTCACTAACCATTTCAAGGATCTTGGGATTTATCTTTGTTCTTGTTTTGTAGGATATGGATTATCTTCGCAGGAAAACTATTCAAGTCAATCTTGTAAGGATCCCTCCACAACTTAAGGAGATAGCTTCAAGGATCCCTGAAAAACTCTCCATTCACCGAGTGACATGGTCGCCTACTCAACTTGGTCACCTCCAACACAGATGAGGACACGATGAAGGTGCTCTTTTAGTTCTTTGATCCCTTACACCATTGCTTCACATTTTCTGATTATCAACTTGTGCCTACTTTGGAAGAATTCTCCCGACTCTTGAGGATTCCCATTCTCAATCAACTACCTTTCAATGGTACAAAAAGAGACCTAAAGCCAGAAGAGATTGCTCAAGCTCTACACTTGCACTCATCTGATGTCACAACTCATTGGGAAATAAGGAGTGGTGTCAAGGGTTTCCTATCAAAGTTCTTGTTTGAGAAAGCCCAAAAATGTTAGAACTCTTTGGACCTACAAGATTTTGAGGAAATTGTGGCTCTCCTTGTCTATGGGATGGTTTTGTTTCCAAATCCTGACCAACTCATAGATATGAATGCTGTCAAAATCTTCATATCCCGCAACCCGGTGCCTACTTTTCTAGGAGATATCCTACACTCTTTTCACACTCACACTGTGAGGAAAAGAGGTGCCCTTATGTGTTGTACTCTTCTTTTGGCAAGATGGTTTATTTTGCATCTTCCCCAATCCGTATTGAAGAATTAGCAAGGTTCAAGGTGGTCACAAAGGTTGATGATGCTTAAACATTTAGACATTCATTGGTGTTCCCGGTCCATAGAGAATGTTACCTTTGTCGACCATTGTGGAGAATTTCCTAATGTCCCTTTACTTGGAATTAGGGAAAGTATCACCTACAACCCCTGCTTAGCCTTAAGACAGTTTGGTTATGCCCGAAGGGATGGCCCGCACGAGATGCTGATTCAAGGTTTGGTATTTGACTACGAGAACGATGATCAAGGTCTTCGCCAGAGATTTATTCGAGCTTGGAGGGTGTTAAACAAGGTAGATAGTAAGAAATTGGGGCACAAGAATTCCATACCTCTTGAGCCTTACCTCAAATGGGTACGAACTCGTGCTCAGAGTCTTATGATGCGTTATCCCTCCATTCTCCTAGTGATCATTGAGTCTGTCATAGAAGGATATGTTCCATACACTATCCTACATCCTAACATGCCCACCTCTCTTTAAGACTTACAAAGAGATTGGATACAAATTAAGGGGGAGCGAGATACTTTCGAAGCCCAATTCTACGCAAGCGAGAAAAAGGTTTTGGAACTCACTAAGCAACTTCATGAGGAGCAGACTCTGAATGCCTACATTGCACCAAAGAGGATGCGTACTACCTTTCTATCTTAGAGTTTTTGTATTTGTTTTTCCCAAAGAGGCATTGATGTACTCAAGCTTGAATCTATTAATATAACGTGTGTTTCCCTTTTTGTCTAAAACAAATTTGAATCTTTAAAATCCTTGAAATCATTGCATATGCATTTGCCATTCATCATAACATAAGCAGGTTTCTTACAACAAGTCTCCTCATCTTTCTACTGTTTATTTCAGTAAGATGGATCTCGAGCAAATGGTGAAGGACCTCCAAGCTCAGAATGAACAGTTTCAATAGTTGTTCTTAACTCTATCCAAAGGACAAGAAGAGTTGAAGACCTTGCTGGTTGAGGAGAAGAAAAAGAAGACGAAGAAGATAATCGGAGTTCTAAACATGGGAAGATGATTCCAAGGGCAAACAAGAAGGGCCTTAGACTTTGCAACGACATCCAGTGAGAAAGAAAATCAAGAAGGGAAGGGCAAAGAAACAGTTGTCTAGTCAGAGTCATAAGAGGAATAGGAAGAAGAAGACTATTCTGAAGAACAATACCCTCCAGTCGACGACAAGTATAAGCATCTAGAAGAACGGTTAAGTGCAACGGAAATCCAAAAAGTGCCTGGATTGGACTTTGAAGAGTTGGGCTTAGTGTCGGGGATTGTCATTCTTCCAAAATTCAAAGCACCTGTGTTCGCCAAATATGACGGAGTCTCATGCCCCAAAATGTATCTCCAGTCCTATGTAAGGAAAATCCAGCCTCATACCGCTGACAAGGATTTATGGGTACACTTCTTCCAAGATAGTCTGTCTGGAACTTAACTTGATTGGTTTTATTAGCTAGAAAGAGCCAATGTTCATAACTGGGAAGATCTTGCTGCTGCCTTTTACAAATAATACCAATATAACTATGATTTTGCACCTACCCGTACTCAACTCCAGAGTATGGCCATGGTTTCAAGTGAGGGATTCAAAGACTACGCACAAAAATGGAGGGACTTAGCAGGAAGGGTCCAACCTCCCCTATCTAAAAGAGAATTAATAGAAATGTTCTTGGGCACCTTGTCTGGTCCCTTCTTTAATCACTTGATTGGGAGTTCATCGGCAGGTTTTACTGAATTGATATTGACCGGAGAAAGGGTGGAAGCCGGGATAAAGAACGGGAAAATTCAAAAAGATGCATCCTCTGCTGCTGTAAGGAATCCATTCATCGTAAAGAAAGAAGTGGTTGTCGTATATCCTCAAAGAAATCAAGATAGGGCCGAACATCGTCCCATGGTGGGGGCTGTTATGATTCCTAAGCATGCGCCTGATCAGCAAAGAAACAACCAACCAAGAATTGAAAGACCAGTCAGACAATTCACCAAAATTAACATGACCCTATCTCAAGTATTGCCACATCTGTTAAGATCCAACCTAGTGACTTTGAAAGAAGCTCCAAAGAACCATAACATAACCTCTCCTCACTATCATCCCAATGCCCGCTGTGCATACCATTCTGAGAGTCCCGGCCATGACACTGACAACTGTTGGGCTCTAAAGGACAAAGTACAAGACCTCCTTGAAGCCAAAGAGATTGAATTCGATACGCCGGAAAATCCCAATGTCATTTCTGCCCCTATGCCCAAACATGGCCATAATACCAATGCTATTGAGGAAGATATGTTTGTTACTTCAGTTGATGAACTTATAACCCCACTCCTGACTATCAAAAAGAACTTGTTAAATGTCGGTGTATTCCCAGGATGTGATGAAAGCTGTCATTTCTGTTTGTCCCCACCAACCAGCTGTCCTTTTATTGAAAGCAGTCGTTCAGTGTCTAATAGACAACAAGGAAATTTTGTTCGAGAAGACTTCAATTCCAATTGTTTATTATAAAGATGTTTCCATCGTGACTATTTCCGAAAATTCTTTCGGGGTCTCCACCAAATGACCCGTTAGAATTACATCAGTTCCTAAAGTAGCTCCTTTGATAATTACAATTCCTGGACCAATCCCGTATTTTTCAGACAAAATTGTACCATGGAATTATGGAGGGGATGTCTACAACCACGGTATCAAGCAAGATTGGCCAACTGCCGAAGATTCAATTTCTGAGAAGGTTGACTCCAAAATCAGTAATATTGCAGGTACTAGCAAGATTACCCGAAGCGGAAGGATATTCTCTCTAGAAATTTCTCCCCCAAAGGTTGTTTATGGACCTATAATCATTCCTGTTGTTGTTGCTCCTCCAAAGGTTGTTCCCAGTCCTACATTCATCGCTGCTAGTACTCCAACTGACAAAGCTGTTACAACCCCTGTTATCACTCCTACTGACATTCATGCTGCCGAGTCAACCGAGACTCGAGGTAAAGGTATTCTGATTGAGGTTGTCTGGACGAAGGCACAATCAGTGGCCATCCCTGAGACCTCCCGAAAAGAGATGGAGGAGATTCTAAAAATCATAAAAAAAGCGACTACAATTTAGTCGAGCAACTGGAGCAAACTCCATCTAAAATTTCCATGCTGGCTTTATTACTATGTTTCGAGGCACATGCAAAGGCCTTGGTAAAATTCCTGAAAACTGCCCATGTACCCCAAGAAACATCTGCCGATCAGTTCCAAGACTGCGTAGCCAGCTTGACTACATATAATGGCTTAGGTTTTTTGGATGTTGATTTAAAGCCAAGGGGGAGGAAGCATAATGAGGCATTGCATGTCTCCGTAGAATGCAGGGGCACAACTCTGGCTCATGTGTTGGTTGACACCAGTTCGTCCCTGAATAGGTTGCCTAAAAAATCTCTTGATAGGCTTGACTGCAAAGGGTTGACTTTGAAACCAAGCAACATAGTAGTGAGGGCCTTTGAAGACTCAGAAAGGATGGTGCATGGGGAAGTGGATATCCCCATAAAGGTTGGAACCCAAAAATTTGATTCAACTTTTTATGTAATGGACATTCGCCCTTCATATTCCTGCTTGCTAGGCCGACCGTGGATCCACAATGCTAGCGCTGTTACTTCTACGTTGCACCAAATGCTGAAATATCCCATCCAAGGGAAGATCGTCATTGTTCATGGAGAAGAAGAGTACATGGTCATCCATCTCAATTCCTTCAGATATGTGGAGTTAGATGGTGAATTTATTGAAACTCCATTCCAGCACTTTGAAGAAGTCCCACAAGAGGTGGCAGTGACTAAGGTTGTGTATCAAGTTCTGAAGATTAAAAGGCCTCCACTCAGGATGTCATCTTGAAGGATGCCAAGGCGGTGATTGAAGAAGGTGGGTGCATTATTTCGGGACAACTCCCATATATCCCATACAAATTTGACAATTTTGGTCTGGGTTTCACTTCAGGTGCCCAGAAGGCTGTACGTCGCGCTCGTGCCGGAGGACCACCCTTGAAGATCAGCAACCACCAAGTCAATGCAGTGGAGGAGGATGAATACAACTATGACCTAGAGGATTGGATCTTTCCAACTGTCAGTGGAGGGCTCGACAATTGGAAGGCTAGAGATTTTGTCCCGATCACATTTATCCCACAATAATTTGTCTTTACATTTTGTTGGATATGTAATACTAAAACAATTCAGACTCTTAAAACCTTGTGTCTTACCCGAGGCACAATGGTCCATTTGTAAGGGTTATTATCTCATTTTCATATGACATCAATGAATCATGGACGTTTTTGCATACAAACTTTGTGCTTATTGTTTTTATTTTTACATTTTCATTTCTTTCAAAGATGGATATACTCTTACACACACTCACACTCACAATGCAAGTCTACATCCATTCGGGATCCCATGGGTAACGGCTCTGCTATAGCCTTTTGTAACTCTGAAAATCTAATCTACCAAGCCGAAGACGAAGGTGAGAAAGATTATGAAGTACCAGGGGAACTCGCCAGGTTACTACAGCAAGAAGAGAGGACCATTCAGCCTCACGAAGAGCCAGTGGATACAATCAACCTAGGTATCGAAGAAGACAAAAGAGAAGTCAAGGTGGGTGCCAACCTGGAACCCAGTATCAAAGAGCGTCTGATTCAGTTGCTACACGAGTATGTTGAGGTCTTTTCCTAGTCGTACGAAGACATTCCAGGACTCAATGCAGATATCGTAGTACATTGTCTACCTACAAAAGAGGAATGTCCACCAATAAAGCAAAAGGTTCGTCGAATGCGACCAGGTATGTCAGAGAAGATTAAAGCTGAAGTCATGAAACAATTTGTGATACAGTGGCAGAACCGACTGTTAATACTGGTTTGCGTTTTTTGTTCGCAAAATGTCGCGGTAAGCAAGAGTCGCCACTGAATTTTATTTTATCCAACAAGAAAAAGGAAAAAGAACAGAAAAACCTTTTTTGAGATGTTTGAGTACGGGGGGTAGATTATAGAAAGGGAAGGTGTTAGCACCCTTTCTATCTGTGGTTTTCCATGGGCTCTTAGGTACTTGCTCATTTTGAAATTGTTTGTGTATGCTTGCTTTGAAAAGTTTTGATTTACTTTGTTTTAACCCTTGTTTCTATCCTCAAGAGTGTTACAAAGTTTTTTTTGAAAACTTTGTTTCGGAATGTGTTGGTGTGAAAAAGTTTTGGTTTGTTTGAGCAAGTACCTAGGAAATAATCTACCTACTCGAAAAAGTTTGTTTGTTTTCCTTTAGACAGAACTACCCTATTATTAAGGAATAGGTAGCACCATCGTTGGATTTTTAAAGGGACGTTCGAAGGGACAAAATGGTCTCTGAAGGCAACAAGTAAGGATACCTTAACATTTCGAAGGAACTGTCATCATATAGGCAACATCGAGGGACAAGATCATTTTTCGTAGGCAACTCGAGGGACATTAAGGGACTATGATCTTTATGATGACTTTTAGATTGAGGGTCTTTTGCTAAGATATACCTACGTTCGAGGGACATGACCATTGTTTTCCGAGGCAACCAAGTGAGGCATACCCTAAGGGTGCAAGTGTGAAGCAGTGTTTGTTTTCAGATATTTATCTTGTAATTAAATCATGTATTTAATTGATTAAGCATACAAAACTAGGTTGCTAACAATTATATATAAGCATATAAAATAAAAGCGAGATAATAAAAGAGTCCTACGCTATTACAAGGCTTTTGCAGATACATAGGTATCTTGACTGAAAATAGTAATGCGGAAGTT
Source organism: Vicia faba (assembly GCA_948472305.1). Classification (NCBI taxonomy): domain Eukaryota; kingdom Viridiplantae; phylum Streptophyta; class Magnoliopsida; order Fabales; family Fabaceae; genus Vicia; species Vicia faba. The sequence continues at coordinate 1,458,227,207 of OX451735.1, forward strand.
TAAAACCCTAATTAATCTATTACAACCTTGAAGCAGTTACAATAATAATAAAAGGAAATTAAAAAATGCGCACGGCGAATTAAATGCGAGAATAATTAAAGAACCCTAAAAATTTAATTGAAAAAAATATTTAGGTTTTTTTGAGAGAAAATTAATTAGGTTATGTACAAAATTAAACCCTAATTTCTAATTGATTTAAATTATGAAAAAAGGACTAAATTACCCTAAATAATTAAACTAATTAATTAAGGAAAAAAATATTTTATGAAAAAAAAATGATTTTTATGTTTTTGTGATTTTTTGATTTAAATAAAAAAAAGAAATAATTTTTGTGTTATTTTTGTAAAAGAAGTAATTAATAAATAATTAAAAAAGAAATAAAGAAAAGAGAAAAAGAACTTGAGCATGTGATGAAAGCTGAATGGGAGGTGTGACGCCTAAATTTCATTGAGCCCAAATCCTTTGGCCCAATCAGGCGTTTGGATCCAGTGTTGGCCATGTTTAAGGGTTCACCATGGTCTGCATGTGTTGAGTGTTAGATCGGGATATGATGAGATCTTGTGGTATGGTGATGGAAGTGCATGAGGAGCGCGCAGGGACCTGGAGCATTGGATCTGAAGACACAAATTAGTGAAAATTAACCTTGCAAAAGGGCAGGATCGAACCCACCCCCTTTTGGACTAAAGCCTTATCATGCCCTGCCTTGCCAACTGAACCAAGCCTGTTAATTGTTAATAAAATAATACAAAATAAATATAAGGCAAATAAATATCTATGGCCACATGTCAAAAACGCGCGCGTTGTGGGTCCCCAATGGTTTAAATGGACGAATCAGTGAGCACCATGCCATCACCTTCTTCAGGGATCTGTCGCTTTAGATGGGGAACTTTTACCTACAGCAGTTTTCCGTCACTATAGGTTGTAGTGAGAGATTTTGTTCGTAACTAAAAACCTGCAAAATTCAAAAACACAACACAAGCAGAATAAATTCAAACCAAAGGCATGGATCAATTGCAAATCATCTCCCGAGCATGATAGTTCCCCTAATTTTGTCCAATTTTGCCTTTATATAGAATTACCAATTTGGGACCTCAAAACCCTAACAATGGCATCGTGCCATTCCTGCACTTAAACTTCAATCAAACCAATAAAAAACATTGCAAATATGATAGCAAGCATGGATATATGATCAAAACATGTTTATGATGGATAAATTATTGAAAATGAATCTTTGAAAAAATATGCACACCGTGGCACTGTGAGGCGTGATTTCTGAAGTTTTTAAGGCTGGAGGATGATTGGAATAACTTCAAGAAATGTCCAGGAACGGATTGTTGTCCTTGGAATTACTGGAAACGGCCTATGGAATAAAAACTGACCTGCACTTTTTGACAAAAAATTGAGTTTTGTTCTCTTGTTTTCACGACCAAAACCCTTTCTTATGCTTTGGAAATGTTGTGTATATATCATAGAATGATTTAGGTCAACAAAAACTCATCATATCTTTGCAAATTATGGAGTTTTGATTTCATTCTTTGCCTTGTATGATTTATTTCCAAAATAGACCAAATTAAGATCTTTTCCAATCAATTAGCTCTTGCACAAATTTTTTGATTTGCTAGCTGTTCATGGACTCATAATATGCTCATAAAATAAAATCTTTGATTTTATTTGATTTGATTATTCTACTATTTAAATTGATTTATTTTGATTTAAATGGATAAAAAACCAAAATAAATAATAAAAATAATAAAATAATAGTTGGATAAGCTAGGGGGTTGTGGGTCCTCTTAGGAACAAGTTTCAAACAAGAAAACATGGGCCCATTTGGAAAAAAAAGTCATTTTGATCAATGATGACTTCATGTATATTTTCAAAAATTGGTCAACTTTGACAATGCACATCTCTCTCATTTTTAACCCTAAGAAGGTGTTCTTGGAGTTTTTAGAAATCTTAGGATGTCCCCTAAACAACCCTTTTGGTTTCATATCAATTGGGTATTCCATGTTCATGTAAGAAGCTTTGACCCAAAAGGTGTTTTTGTTGACTTTTCAAAAGGACCTATAATGTAGAAATTCATATCTTTTGATGAGTGCATTTTTTGAACTTGTGGGATGAAGATGAATTGTAGGGAATTTCATCCTCTTCAAATTGAGCCTTTGATGGAAAATTTATGATAAAGTATGAAGAAGTTATGCTTGGTCAAAGTTTGGTTGACTTTTCTTGTGAAACCCTAATTTAGCAACTTTTGGGTTTTGATGAATTTGGGGCATTCCTTGAGGAATCATGATCAACCCTTGATCAAATTATTGATATTACTTCAAAATGTTGATGTTGACCAAAAATCTTGAAGTTTGACTGTATGTGGGCTACAGTTGACTTTTGACCTAGTGTAGTTGATTTTCAGGCATCTGAGCAGTTGACTGAGCAAACTTCTTGTGCAAGGCATGAAACTTGACATGGATAATCTTGAGAACACATTGGGACCATGGAAGGCATTTGGGACCTTTGGAGTTCCCACACCTGATGAAAATGGAAACCCTAGTTTGAGGTACATTGCCTTAGGAGAGAGTTTGTCTGGTCAACTCTTGGGCATCCTTGAGCATGTTGAGGACCTCAACGGGCATGTGTTGAGTGAAATGAGAGGGAAAATTTTTGGGTACAACAGCTTCCCCTGTTCAATCTTCTTAAACCTGAGGATGTAAATTGATTGTCTTCCTTTCGTAATCTGAAGGTGGAAGATGATTGAACACTAGAGTGCCCAAAAATTTGCACTCGTCTGAGATGGTGTTGGACTATATAGGTAATATTGGGAATGGGCTTACAAATGCCATTTGGAGGATATTACGGAAGGTCACCGGAGACGGGCTTAAAGATGCCATCCGGAAGATATGACGGATAATCGTCGGAGATGTGCTTAAAGATGCCATCTAGAGGATGTTGATTTCCCGAGATATTCCTTTGATGAGAATTTCTGTTCCTGTCGTTGAGGAGGAATCTACTGAGGAATGTTGGTCTTTGTCTTGGGAGAAATGGAATTTTAGGAGCTTCAGTTGTCTGTTACTCTACTAGGGAATCATCTCTTAGTCGAGGAGATGAAAATGAACTGCTATCTGGTTGTGCTCCAGGCCTTACAATGATTTGCTAAGGATAATAAGATTGACTACTATTCGGTCGTGCTCTAGGTTTTACAGTGACTTAATGGGGGGATGAGATTAAACTTACTATCTGGTCGTGCTCCAGGATTTGCAATCTCAAAAACTATTATCTGGTCGTGCTCCAGGCTTCAGAAGGAATTAAGTGGTTATCGGGTCGCATCCGGGTTTCAACTTGAATTTAAGGCATACTTACATCCGGTCGTTTCCAGGCTTCAATAGTAATTGGCCGAGTAAACTACTATCTGGTTGAATTCCAAGCTTCGCAGTACCTCATACTATTATTCGGCCGTGCTCCAGGTTTCATAGTGTCTCTTGCCGTTAACTGGTCGTGCTCCAGGCTTCACGATGTCTTATACCATTATCTGGTCGATTCCAGGCTTTAGTAATTTTGAGAAATTAAGATATTATCCGGTCGATTTCCGGGCTTCATAACTTGAATTTGAGATATACCACTATCTGGTCGATTCCATGCTTCGTAGTATTCTATAGAAATTAAGATATTATACGGTCAATTTCCGAGCTTCATAGCTTGAATTTGAGATATACCACTATCTGGTCGATTCCAGACTTCGTAGTATTTTTGAGAAATTAAGATACTATCCAGTCGATTTCTGGGCTTCATAGCTTGAATTTGAGATATACCATTATTTGGTCGATTCCAGGCTTTGTAGTATTTTGGAGAAATTAAGATAATATCTGGTCAATTTCTGGGCTTCGTAGCTTCTTTAACTGGAATAGAAATCTTAGTATCAATTTGATTGAACCAGGAAAAGGTCTCGAGTTTTCTTCAACCGGGAAAGAAATCTTAGCATCAATTTGACTGAATTGGGGGAAGGTCTCGGATTGACTTTGACTGGCATAGAAATCAGGAGAATCTTAGCGGCGATTCGGCTGACCCATACGAAAGTCTTAGAACATCTACAAATAGAATATAAACCTTAGTGTCGGTTTTACTTAACCGGAGAAAATCTTGAAAAGTGTTGGAATATCTTCAACTGGAATAGAAACCTCGGTGTCGGTTTGACTGAACCAGAGAGAAATTGTGGGAACTTGATTTCATCTTTCCCTGAAAGGTAAAGAGTTGGTCGTATGTAATGTCATGATGTATGAAATGTATTGAGTAATGATGTTCTCAAAATAAATGAGATTGTGCTGTATAATATGTATGCACATGCCATGATGTATGGATATGCAATGCTATTGTGATATTCTCTAGTTGGGGAAAATAAATCATGGACTGCTGGTGGAGAGTATAAGGAGTTGAGTTCTTCGTTTCCGCTAGGGATAGTGACCGAAGATGATTAGCTGGGGATTTACATCCATTCTGCTTGAGAACATTCTGCCGGAGGAGACTCTATCTGAAAATAATCCTGCGGGGGAATAATTATGTAGGGAAGAGAGATACTTTGTTGGAGGATCTGCTGATTTGGAGAAATAAACTCAGTTGGGGAATGAACTTCCATTGCTGGAGAGAAGAGCTCTGTTGGAGATTGAGCTTCCGCTGTCAGAGAAATAAACTCTACTCGGGAGATGGCTTTATAAGCTGCTCGTGGTTATAAAACTCGGTTGGGGAATGCATATATCAGCTTTCTGAAGGAACCTGCTGGGGAAGGAATTCCTGCTTGGGGATACAGAGGTCGGACCTTGGTTGTCTCGGCTCTGTGGGGAATATCGGTATCACTGGCTTGTATGTGATAGTGACTTTGCCTCCAACTATCTTTGCCCCTTGTACCATGCTGGAAAAAGTACATGTGGAGATTTTGTGGATGGATCTATATCGTGATTGGACTTGAGCATGTATTTAATGAGTGTCAGGATGACATCCGTCTCTGGGTCATATCTGAACTGTACTTGAAACATGTGTTGAATGAGTGTCAGAATGACATCCGTCTCTGGATCGTATCTGCATTGTATATGAAAGTTGAATCTGAATGAGTATCAGAATGGCATCTGTATCTAGAGCGTATCTGAATGAGTATCAAAATGGCATCCGTATCTGGAGCGTATCTGAGCTGTGTCGAAAATTGGATCTGAATGAGTATCTGAATGGCATTTGTATTTGAAGCGTATCTGAACTGTATCGGAAAGATGAATCTAAATGAGCATCAGAGTGGCATCTGTATCTGGAGCGTATCTGAACTGTATCTCGATGTATGAAAATCTTGAATAAGTAGCAGAATAACATCCGTATCTGGATCGTATCTGAACCGTTTCTCGATTCTGGTGCTCTTGATGAATGTTGATCAAGGTATAAGTCTTCCACTGATAGACAGGTGATGGGACATAGTCGTATATTTTAAATCCCTAACTTTTTCCTGGACCGCCCTTTCGGGTTTTCAGTCCACCGGGATACCTTTTTGACCAAGCCGCCTTTTCAGGTTTTCGACTTGTCGGGTGTACAAATTTTTTTTTATGTATATCCCTAACTTTTGCCCGAACCCTTTTGGTTCGCCGGGATTCCCTTATTTTTGCCTAGGTGTGTCAACCTAACGGGTCTTTTTTTTCATGCGTAGTATTTTTCGACTATGTCCATGCTTTCAGGATGTAGAGAGTTGTCATTTGCCATAGTGTTGTGTTGTAGTACTGTCAAAAATGTTTCTTGATGGCACATGATTCATTGCTGGAATGCGTGCGTAATGCCCCAAGCGATTCAGATGGAGATCTGCCCCTGGTTATTTGGCACTTTTGGAGAGACTTCCCCAGGTGTGCTTAGACATCATGTCATGCCCCTTGCTTATGGAAGACCTGTTATTGGGAGTGTCTTTCCCGCTGAGGTGATTATGTCCTATGAGAGGATGTATGTTCATTGAATATCCATTATGTGGATTTCTCTGCTGTCAAACAATTATTCATATGCAAACAATGTCATTTAAATAATGCAAAACTCATGTCTGTCTTGAAAATTTTGAAAATTTGTTTTGTGTAGTAAAATGAAATTTGAAAGAATGTGATATCAACTCAGGATTCGTAACAAATCCTACAGGAGTCAGGATACCTTTGTAACAGTATGCTTTCAAACTAACCCATGCTTCAGCTAGGACTTTTAAGGGTTATAACGTGGCTTGGTTCATGGTTCAAGAAACAAAGGATAAAGGCTCAAATTTTATTTGTACCCAACCCACTCTTCGTGATGTTCTTCAGTCCTATGCTCAGTTAATTACGCGTTTAGATCCCGATTGATCTGGAATCTTTATTCTGATACTTGGTGATGATTCAGAAATTGAACATTTGTTTTTAAAAGGCAGTCATTTTTGTAATCTTCTTTTTTTCGAGGATTTGTAGTAACCTCTTTTTTTTCTTTTTCGTTATCCCTTCTTTTGCCTGAACTGTTTCTTTTGTGATTACAGTCAGCGGGATGCCCCAATTTTTCTCTTAAGTCTTATTCATAGGTTTTGACTTAATGGGCTTTTATTTCGAGAGATAATGACTGTCTGTCTTGACAATTATACAGAACCATCACCGTCTTTTGTTTTGGAAGGACGTCTTCGATGCCATTCATTATGTACGAAGCGGCAGATTGTGACTGAATGCGCCTCTGAATTAACTGAGAAAACTACCCTACCCCAGGTTATGATCAAGGGTTTTAATTTGTGTGAAAAGAAAAACTCTTACTTCTTTGGCTCGAAGGGGTTGACTAGGGATTATCTTCCTTATAACTCCACTGTTTAGGATTTGAAACAATGTTTGTACATCGTCAGTGGGGTCTGTTCAAAAGCATACTATAGAGATTGTGGTATCATTTACGTCACCCTCCCTCTAAGGCTTAGAGTTTTTAATCGAGAGTTGAATATCACAAAAAGGAAGTATATAGTGAAAACAGATTAATTCAAGACAAACATTTATAATGCATTAATGAAATAACAAAGTTTTTACATGACAATAATTGTTCGAATAAGCAAAGAAAATACAAATTGAGAATTTAATGAATAAAAATGTTTTCAATCCTAGCCATGTTTTGGCACGGGAGCAGTGATCACGTTGGGAGTATCTGGAGGGTCGAATTTAATCTCTTTGGCGTCAATCATATCCTTAATTTTGTTCTTCAGAGCCCAGCAGCCATTTATATCATGTTCAGGGCTATCAAAATGGTATGCGCACCTTTTGCCAGGGTGGTAACTAGGATAAGAAGTATTGGGATTTTAAAGAGGAGCCTTTAACGTAATCAACCCTGCCTTCAACATGTATTGTAACGCTTGATCTAGTGACATGTTGATCTCGGTGAAACGTCTTTCAAACGTATTCTTCTTATGCCGATTGCCCCGTTGTCGTTGGCGAGGTTGTGGTTGGGCTTGTGGTGTAGTAGCAATCTAGAAAGGTCTGTTCCTGACCAAACCAACCTCTTCTCTCATTGGGGGATGATTAATGCCTTGATCCACAATTTTAACTGTTTGTTTCATGGGTATGCATCCATCTTGGTGAAGCTTGTTGAGGAAGGCTCTTAGCCCTTCTTGTCCTCGAGCTAAGTTTTGGATAAGAGCCATCTTCCCCAGCATCTGGATTCTCATTGCTTCTACCTTAGCTTGCAATTGTTCCAATTGTTCATCCTTGTTGTTGTCAGGACATTCCTTGTTCGGATTCCCGATGAAGAGTGTTTTCAGGTCTTCTTGCCCCTTGCATAGATTCAGGAGAAATTCCTTGAACTGGGCGTCTTGAGCTTGGAGATCTTTGTTGTCTAGTTGGAGAGCCATTGTTGAAATAAACAATGAGAACATGAGAGACCTGCTTTGAAACCTGCTTATGCAACGATATGTATTATATATGTATGCAATGTTTTCAAGGATCTCGCGGGGTAAACAAAGAAAATGTAAGAAGTTGAAATTTGCAGTTTGATTGAAAAACTTTGTATCTTTGAGAGTCCTTCTATGAGAGTCAAGCTCACCATAGCAAGTGGGTCATAGCCCCTGACTCAAGTTGTTGAGTTTTGATCTTCTGACGACATTGGCTAGAGGAAACTAAATCCCCTTTCCCCTTGCTAAACGTCTGATTTATCATAACCTGCATCACAGGCCCTTGAGATTCTTGAAATGGTTAAGGAAATGTTAATGCATGATGTTATGATGTGTATGTTATGCTTTTAAGAAAAGGTGCAAAGTGATGTAAGAAAGTAAACCCTGCAAGAAATCCAAGTTATTGGATAATAACTGTAAACAAAACCTACAAGGAACTCAATGTTATTAGGTAATAAAACTTTGCAAGTAGTTCAAGTTGAAAGCACACAAGTCATGCAAACAACCTTAGGTTTAGGCGTGCATGGGTTTTAAGGTCATACCCTCTTGAAGCTGGATTAGTTCAACCTATCCTATAAATATGTAATCGGGTTCTAAAGGGATCTCAATATCACCAATCTTTCCCCCAAGCCTTGTTCAATCAAGGATTGACTTGTAATCAAACAAAATCCAGAAGTCAAACCTCAATGAATGTAGCATCAAGATCTATCGACCTTGGGCATACACCAAAGCCGACCATCTCGCTACGTCCTACTGGCCAAGTTGTGCAATTAAAGGTTCTAAGGTCAGTTGATGCTTTATGACACCACGCGGCGGCCCCGTACATCTCCCTGATTGACTCAAGGGTTACGGTTACCAACCAAAGTTCCACATCAACGTAGCTACTACTTCAACCATGTCGGTATACCCCAGCGCAGCTCCCTCATAGCTTATTGCTACTTACCTAAAAGGTGTTTCCCGATCCAGGTGTAGGATCAAATAACCCAAACAGTTCTCATAAATATAAAGCAAGCAAGACAATCAAGAGAAAGCAATTAAATATGACCTAGATCCTAAGTTTTACCCCACTTTATATTTTAGTCCCCAACAGAGTCGTCAGTTCTGTGATACGGTGGCAGAACTGACTGTTAATACTGGTTTGCGTTTTTTGTTTGCAAAATGTCGCGGTAAGCAAGAGTCGCCACCGACTTTTATTTTTTCCAACAAGGAAAAGGAAAAAGAACAGAAAAAACCTTTTTTGAAATGTTTCTGAGTACGGGGGTAGATTATAGAAAGGGAAGGTGTTAGCACCCTTTCTATCTGTGGTTTTCCACGTGCTCTTAGGTACTTTCTCATTTTGAAATTTCTTGTGTGTGCTTACTTTGAAAAGTTTTGTTTTACTTCGTTTAACCCTTGTTTCTGTCCTCAAGAGTGTTACAAAGTTGTTTTTAAAAAATTTGTTTGGGAAAGTGTTGGTGTGAAAAAGTTTTTGTTTGTTTGAGCAAGTACCTAGGAACTAATCTACCTACTCGAAAAAGTTTGTTCGTTTTCCTTTAGACCGAGCTATGCTATTAGTAAGGAATAGGTAGCACCGTTGTTGGATTTTTAAAGGGACATTCGAAAGGACGAAATGGTCTCTGAAGGCAACAAGTAAGGATACCTTAGCATTTGGAAGGAATTGTCATCATATTGGCAACATCGAGGGACAAGATCATTTCTCGTAGGCAACTCGAGGGACTTTAAGGGACTATGATCTTTATGATGACTTTTAGATTGAGGGTCTTTTGATAATATATCCCTATGTTCGAGGGACATGACCATTGTTTTCTGAGGCAACCAAGTGAGGCATACCCTAAGGGTGCAAGTGTGAAGCAATGTTTATTTTCAGATATTTATCTTGTAATTAAATGATCTATTTAATTGATTAAGCATACCAACCTAGGTTGCTAACAATTATATACAAGCATATAAAATAAAAGCGAGAAAAAAAAGAGTCATACGCTATTACAAGGCTTTTGCACATATATAGTTATCTTGACTGAAAATAGAAATGCGGAAGTTTAAAACCCTAATTAATCTATTACAACCTCAAAGCAGCTACAATAATAATAAAAGGAAATTAAAAAATGCGCGCGGTGAATTAAATGCGAGAATAATTAAAGAACTCTAAAAATTTAATTGAAAAAAATATTTAGGTTTTTTATTAGAGAAAATTAATTAGGTTATGTACAAAATTAAACCCTAATTTCTAATTGATTTAAATTATAAAAAAATGATTAAATTGTCCTAAATAATTAAACTGATTAATTAAGGAAATAAAATATTTTATAGAAAAAAATGATTTTTATGTTTTTGTGATTTTATGATTTTTTTTATTTAAATAAAAAAAGAAATAATTTTTGTGTTATTTTTGTAAAAGAAGTAATTAATAAATAATTAAAAAAGAAATAAAGAAAAGAGAAAAAGAACTTGAGCATGTGATGAAAGCTGAATGGGAGGTGTGACGCGTGAATTTCATTGAGCCCAAATCCTTTGGCCCAATCAGGCGTTTGGATCCAGTGATGGCCACGTCTGAGGGTTCACCATGGTCTGCATGTGTTGAGTGTTAGATCGGGATATGATGAGATCTTGTGGTATGGTGATGGAAGTGCCTGAGGAGCGCGCAGGGACCTGGAGCATTGGATCTGAAGACACAAATTACTGAAAATTAACCTTGCAAAAGGGCAGAATCGAACCCACCCCCTTTTGGACTAAAGCCTTATCATGCCCTGCCTTGCCAATTGAACCAAGCGTGTTAGTTGTTAACAAAATAATACAAAATAAATATAAGGAAAATAAAGATCCATGGCCACATGTCAAAAACACGCGTGTTGTGGGTCCCTAATGGTTTGAATGGACGAATCATTGAGCACCACACCATCACCTTCTTCAGGGATCCGTCGTTTTAGATGGGGGAACTTTTACCTACAACAGTTTTCTGTCACTAAAGGTTGTAGTGACAGATTATGTTCGTAACTAAAAACCTGCAAATTTCAAAAATGCAACACAAGCAGAATAAATTCAAACCAAAGGCATGGATCAATTGCAAATCATCTCCTGAGCATGATAGTACCCCTAATTTTGTCCAATTTTGCCTTTATATAGAATTCCCAATTTGGGACCTCAAAACCCTAACAATGGCATCGTGCCATTCCTGCACTTAAACTTCAATCAAACTAATAAAAAACATTGCAAATATGATAGCAAGCATAGATATATGATCAAAACATGTTTATGATGGATAAATTATTGAAAACGAATCTTTGAAAAAAGATGAAAATCGTGGCACTATGAGGCGTGATTTCTGAAGGTTTTAAGGCTGGAGGACGATTGGAATAGCTTCAAGAAATGTTCAGGAACGGATTGCTGGCCTTGGAATTACTGGAAACAGTTTATGGAATCAAAACCGACCTGCACTTTTTTGACAAAAAATTGAATTTTGTTCTCTTGTTTTCACGACCAAAACCCTTTCTTATGCTTTGGAAATATTGTGTATATATCATAGAATGATTTAGGTCAACAAAAACTGATCATATCTTTGCAAATTTTGGAGATTTGATTTCATTCATTGTCTTGTATGATTTGTTTCCAAAATAGACCAAATTAAGATCTTTTCCAATCAATTAGCTCTTGCACAAATTTTTTGATTTGCTAGCTGTTCATGGACTCATAATATGCTCATAAAATAAAATCTTTGATTTTATTTGATTATTCTACTATTTAAATTGATTTATTTTGATTTAAATGGATAAAAATCAAAATAAATAATAAAAATAATAAAATAATAGTTGGATAAGCTAAGGGGTTGTGAGTCCTCTTAGGAACAAGTTTCAAACAAGAAAACATGGGCCCATTTGGAAAAAAAAGTCATTTTGATCAATGTTGACTTCATGCATATTTCAAAAAATTGGTCAACTTTGACAATACACATCTCTCTCATTTTTAACCATAAGAAGGTGTTCTTATACTTTCTAGAAATCTTAGGATGTCCCCTAAACAACCCTTTTGGTTTCATCTCAATTGGATTTTCCATGTTCATGTAAGAAGCTTTGACCCAAAAGGTGTTTTATTGACTTTTCAAAAGGACCTATAATGTAGTAATTCATATCTTTTGATGAGTGCATATTTTGAACTTGTGGGATGAATATGAATTGTAGGGAATTGCATCCTCTTCAAAATGAGCCTTGGGTGGAAAATTTCTGATAAATTATGAATAAGTTATGCTTGGTCAAAGTTTGGTTGACTTTTCCTATGAAACCCTAATTTAGCAACTTTTGGGTTTTGATGAATTTGGGGCATTCCTTGAGGAATCATGATCAAGCCTTGATAAAATGATGGATATCACTTTAAAATGTTGATATTGACCCAAAATCTTGAAGTTTGACTGTATGTTGGCCACAGTTGACTTTTGACCTAGTCCAGTTGATTTTCAGGCATCTGAGCAGTTGATTGAGCAAACTTCTTGTGCAAGGCATGAAACTTGACATGGATGATCTTGAGAATACATTGGGACCATGGAAGGAATTTGGGACCTTTGGAGTTCCCACACCCTGATGAAAATGGAAACCCTAGTTTGAGGTACATTGCCTTAGGAGAGAGTTTGTTTGGTCAACTCTTGGGCATCCTTTAGCAAGTTGAGGACCTCAATGGGCATGTGTTGAGTGAAATGAGAGGGAAAATTTTGGGGTACAACACAATTCAGCATTGGACTATTGTACGTCAACTCTTGGGCATCCTTTAGCAAGTTGAGGACCTCAATGGGCATGTGTTGAGTGAAATGAGAGGGAAAATTTTGGGGTACAACACAATTCAGCATTGGATTATTGTACGTCACCTCTTATCCACAATAGGTTGTCAATGTTGTTCTCGTGCCCAAAAAGGACGGCAAGGTACGAATGTGTGTGGACTACAGAGATTTGAATAGGGCAAGCCCTAAGGATGATTTCCCATTTCCCCAAATTGATATTCTAGTTGACAATACGACATATCACAAAGTGTTTTCCTTCATGGACGGTTTCTCAGGCTACAACCAAATCAAATTGACGTATGAGGACATGGAGAAAACAACCTTTATCACCCAGTGGGGCACATTCTGCTACAAGGTTATGCCATTCGGACTGAAGAATGCTGGGGAAACCTATCAGCGTGCCATGGTAGCTCTATTTCACGACATGATACATCATGAAATAGAGGTCTATGTAGACGACATGATAGCTAGATCTCAAACATAAGAAGAGCATCTTGATCATTTACAGAAACTGTTTGAGAGACTAAACAAATACAAGCTGAGGTTGAACCCCAATAAGTGCACATTTGGGGTGAGGTCTGGTAAACTCCTAGGCTTTGTCGTCATCAATAAAGGTATTGAAGTAGATCCCACCAAGGTGATAGCGATACAAGAGATGCCTGCTCCTCGTACTGAGAAGGAAGTCAGAGGGTTCTTGGGACGTTTAAACTACATTGCCAGATTCATTCCTCACCTGACAGCTACTTGTGAACCAATCTTCAAATTACTGAAGAAAGATCAAGTAGTCAAATGGAATGATGAATGCTAAACTGCTTTCGACAAGATCAAAGAGTATCTTCAAGAGCCTCCTGTTTTGATGCCACCAGTCGAGGGAAGACCTCTGATCATGTATCTAACCGTTTTGGAAAATTCAATGGGGTGTGTGCTGGGGCAGCATGACGAGTCTGACCGAAAAGAGCACGCTATTTATTACCTGAGCAAAAAGTTTACCGACTGTGAAACAAGATATTCACTGCTCGAGAAAACTTGTTGTGCTCTGGCATGGGCTGCTCGCCGTCTAAGACAGTATATGTTGACCCATACTACCTTATTGATATCTAAAATGGATTCGATAAAGTACATCTTCGAGAAACCTGCCCTCTCTGGGAGAATAGCTAGATGACAAATAATCCTGACGGAATATGACATACAGTATACTACCCAAAAAGCAATAAAAGGCAGTGTACTAGTTGATCACCTTGCTCACCAAGCTGTGGAAGACTACCAGTCCATGAAGTTCGAATTCCAAGATGAAGACATCATGATGGTAAACAACTGTTGAAGATTTCAGACCATATGACGGACCTGAACAAGGATCCCGATGGACCCTGGTTTTTGACGGGGCATCCAACACAGTCGGCAATGCTATTGGTGTTGTACTCATATCTCATGAGGGTTGTCATACTCCCTTTATTGCACGACTCTGCTTCAATTGTACAAATAACATGGCAGAATATGAAGCGTGCATCTTTGGTCTCAAAGCTGCCATAAATTTGGGGATCAAATCCTTAAATGTATTCAGAGATTCAGCTTTGGTTATCAGCCAGATCAAAGGGGAATGGGACACCAAACACCCTAAACTTATCCCTTACAAAGAACATGTTTTGACATTGCTCCCATATTTTGAAAAGATTACCTTCGAGCATTTCCTGCGAGAGGAAAATCAGCTAGCAAACGCACTAGCCACAATGTCATCTATGCTTAAACTTAAATGGGATAACAAGGCTCCCCATATTACCATTGAACGAATGGATGAACCAGCACACTGTCGAGAGATTAATACTGAAGAAGTAGTGGACCAGCCTTGGTTTCATGAAGTCAAGAGGTATCTCGAAAGCCAAGAATATCCAGAAGGAGCTTCAGTAAATGATAAGAAGTTCTTAAGGAGATTCTCTTCTAAATTCTTCCTTAATAATGGCATTCTTTACAAACGTAACCATGACTCTATGTTACTTTGGTGCTTAGACAAGGTTGAAGCTGAAAGGATCATGGCTGAATTACATGAAGGCACTTTTGGCACCCATTCCAGTGGGCATACGATGGCAAAGAAAATCCTACGGACAGGCTATTACTGGTCTACCATGGAAGCAGATTGCTATTAACACTCTTGAACCTTCCATAAGTGTAAAATCTATGCTGACAAGGTGCACGTACCTCCGGTTCCTCTGAATGTATTGACGGCTCCTTGGCCCTTTGCTATGTGGGGGATTGATATGATTGGGGAAATCAAGCCAACATCCTCCAATGGACACCGCTTCATTGAGGTCCAAATCCCCTCTCTAATAATTATGAAGGATGCAGGGCTGAAGGAAGAAGATTGGATCTAGACTCGACTTGATCAACTAAACTTGATTGATGAGAAAATGCTTACTACTATTTGTCATGGTCAAATGTATCAAAAAATGAATGATCAAGGCTTTCAACAAAAAGGTCAGACGCCAAGTATATCAAGTCGGGAATTTGGTGATCAAGCGTATCATGCTGCCGCAAGGTGATCCCAGGGGCAAGTGGACTCCTATACACGAAAGACCATTTGTAATAAAAAAACATAATTTACTGGTGGAGCAATGATCTTGACCACCATAGATGGCGACGACCTGCCACACTCTGCGAACGCAGACATAGTCAAAAGATACTACGCATAAGAGACCTGCTAGGTTGACACACCTAGGAAAAACAAGGGCATCCTGACGAACCAAAAAGGTTCGGGCAAAAATTAGGGATAAAACAAAAAAATATGTACACCCGGCAAGCTGAAAACCTGAAAGGGCGGCTTGGGCAAAAAAGGGTATCCCGGTGGACTGAAAACCCGAAAGGGTGGTCCAGGAAAAAGTTAGGGAATTAAAGCGTATGACTATGTCCTGTTGAGATCACCTTACAGACAACCTGACAAACTCAGAGGTTCTGATCAATTCAATTAGCTTCGGACAAGGAAAAAAACAGACAAGATGCTCAGATACACGAAGGCTATAGCAGAATGGGAACCGCATGGGATTATTTCACATAGCTATCTTTTCTTTGTATCAAATTTTCAGTTTTTTTACGATGACATTCTCTTACTAGAATGTTTGTCTCATTGTACAAAAATACTTACCCAAAGTCAATACAAAGATATTCCTTTGGAAGTGCAAAACTATATGCTTTTCTTTACTCTTGTGTTTTGTTTACAAAAACGTCCAATGATTTATTGTTGAACATATGCATTTGAATATAATTACTGTTTACAAATAAACAGAATAAAAAGATAATCACTGATGGCTTTAAGAGGTAGGAAAATCTTTCTAAGTTATCTCTGTAATAATTCCCCACGGTGTGCAGTTTAATCCCTAGCGGAACAAAGCTTCTAATTATCAATTCCCAGTAGAAGTCGTTCAATTTCTCCGAATTCCTCAACAGGATTTTACAAACAGTACACGGCATTTCCCTTACAATAGAGTTTATTTCTCTAAGTGGAAATTCTTCAAACTTCACAACATGAAGACTTACACTCTGTATCCTCAGTAGTGGTCAGAGATTTATTTTCCTTAATCCAACAGCAGTGCAGCAGATTGGCTTACAATACGCATACATCACATCCATATATCATAAACATTGATAACAGGAATACATTACACTGTGCATTTCATACAACATGACATTGTATATTAGCTAACATTTTACCCTTTTCAGGATAAGGCTAACAGCTACCATTAACAATGTTCAAATGTATGTCAGATACAATTCATATACGCTCCAGACACGGATGCCATTCCGATACTCATTTAGATTCCTTCTCAGATACAGTTCAGATATGCTCCAGACACAGATGCCATTCTGATACTCATTTAGATTCAACTTTCAGATACAGTTCAGATACGCTCCAAACACGGATTCCATTCTGATACTCATTCGGATTCAGCTTCTCAGATACAGTTCAGATACGCTCCAGACACGGATGCCATCCTGAAACTCATTCAACCTTAAAATACAGTTCAGATACGCTCCAGACACGGATGCCATTCTGATACTCGTTCAGATACAATTCAGATACACTCTAGACACGGATGCCATTCTGATAATCATTCAGATTCAAGGCTTTTGGATGCAGTTCAAATACGCTCCAGACACGGATGTCATTCTGATACTCATTTAGACTCAACTTTTGATACAGCACAGATACGCTCCAGGCACGGACGCCATTCTGGTACTCATTCAGTTTCAGCTTACAAATATTGTTCATCAATCATTTATGGATGGAATCTACAAGCCCATCTCCAACAACTTACCATCATCCCTTCCAAATGGCATCTTTAAGCCCATTCCCTACACCATCAACCTCACATCACTGAGTGCAAATTTCTGGGCACTCTAGTGTCCAATCATCTTCCACCTTCGAGTCATGAATGGAAAAACTCGCCAATCTAACTCTTCAGGTTTAAGAAGATTGAACAGGGGCAGGTGTTGTACCCAAAATTTTCCCTCTCACTTATCAAGAATTTTCTCACAAGATCTCCTTGGGTCCAAGACTGTACTAGGGTTTGATCAGCTCAAGACACTGATGACCAAAATTAGGGTTTGAGTTTGCACAAGGATTTTTGAACTTCCAATGCCCCATATGTCTTTCATGGATCATTATGGACCCCCAATATTATTCATGTCAAGTTTCAAGCCTTGGATCACACTTTTGCTCAGTCAATTGAGCATTTGACCAAAAAATCAATTGTATTGGGGAAAAAGTCAACCATGGCCAATTTACAGTCAAACTTCATAATTTTTCATCCACATCAACATTTTAAACTCATATGTGTCATTTGATCAATTTTGGACCACAACTCCTCAAGAAATTTGATCAAATCTCTAAAAGGGCAAAATGGTCAAAATTAGGGTTTTAACTGGGAAGGGGAAATTTCTGATTTTTGACCTAGAAAATGATCAATTGGTTTAAGGCATGATCTCAAGAGTCCAATTTCATCATTTTTTACCTAATAACATGGTTCAAAACATTGCAAGTCCATTGGATTGACAGATGAATTTTCAATCAACTGATCAAAAGTCAAATGTATACTGAAAAGTCAAACTTTCACTTTTTGGTCAAATTCAAATGCCAAAGATCACAATTCATAAAGATATGTCAAAATATGAAACTTATTCATCAAGAAATCAAAAATTCAAGATTTCATTTTGAAAAGTCAAAATTTCTAAACTTAGAAATTTTTCTAAGTGTTGGAAATTTCTTATTTTTTCATAACTTTGAGCAAACTTTTCACCATAATGCAAGATGATTCAAAAGAAACTTCCAACATGAAAGTTGTAGATCTCCATGAAATCTACAACTTTTCTTCACATAACTTCTTCCAAAAGTGCTTGGATCTCAAGTTATAATTTTAAGAACATGTGGTCATGAAACTAAACACTTAGTGAAGCCCTAATTTGGTCAGGATTTTGACCCAACTTCATGGAACTTTTTAATATAGTTCCAAGTGGAATATTCAAAATCAATTTAAATATGGGTTGTAGAGCACATTACAAGCTTTCCAAAATGTCCAAGAACTCCTTGAGGTCATTCTTGAGTAGGGAGAATCGAAGAGATGAAGTTAAAGTTTTATCACTTGATTTACAAGGCATTTTGTGATTAACCAATTTCAAAATTCAAACTATGCTGCATAAACACTACATTGCAGGCCTCAAACTTGTTAGGAATTGCATAATTAATGGTTTACACAACTGTTAGAGGCCTCACTTCAAGCATTCAATGCATGGACATGCTTTATATCCATTTTTGGAAGAAAGGTTACATTGCCATTTTGATAAAGTGACTTTTTATATAAAACTTGTTCTTGAGCCTTGCACTTGTTCTCTTCTAATCAAACAAATCTTATAACCCATAAGAAATGGTTTAGACACTTACAATCACCCAGCCTATGCTTGTACCTCCTCTTGAAACTTGTTTCCCACTTTTCTTCAAAATCAAGTAACCTAGCCAAAAGCTAAAAACTTGTACTTCTGATTGTCCAAAGCTCTCAAACACTTTTGTTTATACATACACAAACCATTTCCCACAAACAGACGAATGCTCAAGCCCTGAAAATACCTAGAACTCAAAAACACATCTCATACTTCCATTTTCACACAAACTGACCAAAAACTTGAAACTCATAATCTACTAGTGTGTTTCTTTGCCTTTTGGTTTCTAAAGCTTCTAAACATCATATAGAGTTGATCCCACACCCTATTACAGAACTGTAACACCATTAACACCATCCTCCATTTTCAAAAATAGAGCTCTACACATTGACTTCTCCAGACCATTTCAGTCATCCATTGCTCAAGCTAATCATTGCATTAGCTTCCTGGGACCTCAAGGAAGCTAACCTGATCATCACCATCACTTAAAACAAGATCAAACTCAAAACACGATTTCAAGTTTTGAGGTAAGTTTTCTAACTTTGGAACTCTTCATACAGGCATCATCAATGATTTATTTGTGAATAAAACATGTAGATATCATTGCCCTAAAGCTAACCATGTCCATAGTTTCCATTAATTTTGCTTGAGCTTAGAGAATTTTAGGATTGAAATTTCTGAGATTTTTAGGGTTCATATTAGGGCCATTAAAATTCATGCTTATCTTTGATCTATAGTTTTAATGATTTACATTTCTGAAATTGTGAGGAAATTTGCTACAAGTTTCATGTTTACAGTTTTCATTTTTGATGAGAAATGAGCAAGTTACAGTTGGTCTGGCTGGAGGTTGAAGATGAAGTCATCAGGGTGCGTTTTGCCTCATATATTTATTGATTTTCCTATGTTAACGGATGTATAGTCACCCCATTGGTAGAAGCGCGCGCCTGTAACCTTTGGGACCTGGGTTCGAGCCCCAGTGGTACCCTTTTGGATTTTTCACATTTTCTTGTTTTTTGATTTTCTTTTTTTGCACACGCTGGGCCTACTTGGGCTTGTTTATTGTTGTTTTTTTTCTTTCTAACCCCCTCAGGCTGTTTGCGCCCCTGGCCCAAATTTATTTATTTTCTTTTTTTTTATTTCATTTTTATTTTCTTAAATATTTTTCCTAATACTAAAAAATCACAAAAAATACAAAAATAATACTTTATATTTTGACATAGTTTGTTTTATTTTTCTCACAAAAATATTTTATTTAACTATACCTTATTTATTTTTACTAACTAGTCTTGTAAATTTAAATTAAAACTAGGTTATTATCTATTTTCTTTCACACTATTTAAAATATATTATTTTTGATATAAAAAAGACTAAAAAATCCAAACAAATATCCATTTACTTCACATTTTGCATTTTTGTACATTTATTCATTTTGTACATTGTATTCATTTAATTCCTTGTACATTGATACCAATTTAATATGGTTGTAATAGACTAATTAGGTTCACATACTTGCAATCCCCATTCAATTTGTACACTCCCCTCCCACAAAGATTGTAATAGCGTAGTAACTTTAAATTCCGCAATTTATCGCTTTATATATAACATGCTAGTAACTAGGATTTGTATGGAAAGACTAAAACCAATACTTAGAAAACTCTAATTCAAGAAAAAATCAAGCATGAAGACAATAAATTTGCACAAAAACACCCCCTAGGGTTATTCCACTTGGTTGCCTTATACAAAATGGTCATATTACGCATGTGAGGTATCTTAGCAAAAACAAGCAAATACAAGATCATAGTCCCTCGATGACGCTTTCATGTGCTTTTTCACCTTTCCTTTTGGATAAAAGAAAAGTTGGTGGGGACTCTTTCTAACCGCAACATTTGCGATCAAACGCAAAACCTTCAAGTCAGTTCTCCTACCGTATCACAGCTTCCAACGGACATCGCTTCATTCTTGTTGCTATCGACTATTTTACCAAATAGGTCAAAGCCGCCTTGTTTGCCTCAGTCACCAAGAATGTGGTAGCCATATTCATCAGACACAACCTCATCTTTCGTTATGGTATCCCCAAAAGGATCATCACTGGCAATGGGACTAACCTCAATAATGTTATGATCACTGAGCTTTGCACTCAGTTTAAGATCAAGCATCTGTTTACCTTGGGTTTTGGTAAACAACCGCTGATCCTCCAAATGGTTACTTATTTGGTTACTCGCAGGATCGATCAGATTGATCCTAGGACATAGGTTGATTTTGAAGTTTGATTAAGTTGGATAAGGCTTTAAGTAAATTGGCTTTAAATGAATTGCATAAAGGAAAGACTTGGTAAAATAAACAAGGCTTTAAAGTAAAAGGTTCGACAAGAATGTAAAGGAGAAAGTAAGTAAATTTCTGGAAAAGTAAATGACTTTAATTGATAAAATTGGTGTTTCACACATACATTTCTCAACAATTCTTTCTCACACGCTGGGTACTTGAATCTATATGAGTGACTTTGTATAGAATTGTGAACACACGCGAGAAACTACATGTCTACTCCTATTTATACTAAAACATCCCAAGTAACCGTCGGGCAGTTACACTGCTTCGAGATCAATCCACTTGGCACGTTCTCCATGCTCGACGCTCCAGATCCTTGCACGTTTGCACGTGGTAACTGCTGGAAACCGTTTTCCCTCCAAAAGCTTGAATTTCAAACTGCTCCACTCTGAACCATCGAACACTTTCGTCAAGAGACATCTTCGACGAGATACTCCTTCGACGTCGAAGGCAACCAGCCTTCTTCTTTGGAAGAAATCTTCTAAGTATTTTGCCATCTTTCGACGGGCACTTCGACAGACTTAGCCAGTCGAAAGCATCTTTCAGCTTTTAATGGTTGACATTAATAAAACAAGAGTGTCGAATTTAGGAGACAACAAATTGCCCCCCAAGAATGCCTTATTTCGACTCTGACAGAAAAAGGCATTCTTTGAAAACGCCATTCGACACTTGTCTCTTTATGCTTAGTCACAAATTAACTTGTGCACTTTTTGTTGTTTTCTACCAACTATTGGCAATCCCAAGAAAACCATCATTGATTTGATCCTAGGACGTCACTTTCAGTACGGCGTGCAGTACCAAACGTCATTTCAGAATTTGTCATTATGACAATTCCCAAAAAACGAGGACGCACGCTGCGTCCCTTTATTTCTGCAGAAACGGCCAAAACAGCAGGGGGCTGCCACGCATCCCACTAACTCCTGCAGCATTAAATGGCATTTAATGTCCTCGTTATTGGGGATTTTTCCCACTACTATAAATAGTAGTAAGTACCCCATTGTGGGACTTTTTACGCCATCTAGCCTTCAAACTTCCCTGTTTCCATACAAGCTTGTTATCTTTGCAGAAACTCTTCCTCTTTCACTTCATCTTCAACCTCATTCCAAACTCAACACCAAACCATGGCCTCTGTTTCTACTGCTCCTAGTGCTAACGCACCAACTGAACATGTTAAACCCAAGGTTTTCGTCACTGCTCCGGTAGTAAATTCTACAGGCAAACGAAGGGTTCCTGAACCTTCTGACATCGCTGTTCGCGATGCTTACTCGCGCCACTTGATGATCCCGGTTGGATACTCCAACCAGATCTTTGCAATGTCTGGCCCCATGAATCCAAGCATCTCTGAGGCTCTGAAGATCAAGAGCTATTTCCCAATAGTCGAGAAACTCAAACCAGTAGCATGCGCCAAGAAAGACGCAGAAGACAATGAAGACCCTGCACGTGAAAAAATCGACCTCCGCTTCTTCAACAGAGGTGTTAGGGTCTTCAGGTCTTGCCCTAACCTTACCTCCGATTATGTTGCTTGGCTAACAAAGATGGAGAAGCATCAAACTCCGATCTGGAAGGATATGGGAATCTTCGACTTAGTGATGCTGTCGAAGACAGGCTTGAACTACTCGCCGGAGATGCTGATAGCTTCACTGTTGTTCTGGGACTACTCCAACTTTACTTTTCATCTTCCCTGTGGGATGCTAACCCCCACACTCTTCGATGTGGCAGCTATTACTGGCCTTCGACCCACCGGGGATTACTTCGATCCGGAGGAGATGTCGGAGGACCAAATTGGCTTCTCTGAGACCAAACCAACATACACCACTTTCATCAACCATTATCACGACAAGTCGACAGATGCTGTGTCGGATGTCGAACACATAGCGTTTCTAGCCTTATGGCTAACTCGCTTTGTGTTTTGCTCGAAGTCTCTACAGGTGACCAAAAAGATGGTCACTCTTGCTACTCAACTGCATCACCGCCAAAACATCTGTTTGGCAGAACTGATTCTGGCTAGCCTCTATGATTCGATCAGCAATGGGGCAACTCTTTTGAAACATATCGAGGACAGGGCCAGTTTGCTACTCGTTGGGCCTTTTTGGCTACTCCAACTGTGGCTCAACGCCACTTTCGAATCTTTCCTGCCCAAGAAGGTTCAGATAAATGAACAGGCTCCAGCGATAGCGAATAGACGCATCGAAGGAATTAGGCTGGCTCTGCTGACACCTACGGACGATGGACTGGAGTTTCAACAAACCTTCACCAACTTCGTTCTAATGTTTGCTCGAAGGAAGGAGTTTGTTTCAACTATGGCTCCATTTGCTCGACGGCAGGTAGGCCCAGCATGGTTCACAAGGCCACACCCAAAGGCGTCGAGTGGTCCTAATGTCGATGAGCATACAATACTGTGGGAGGCGTTCCTTACACCAAGGATCATGCCTCTTCGATTCAAGAGTTCTAAGACTCATTTGAGTCTGATTGCCTACCAACCAAATCTGGTATCTCGCCAGTTTGGTATTATCCAAACCCTACCTTCTCCGATTTTTCAAAGAGAGAAGTCCATGCTGTACTTCTGCAATGATTACACAGAAGAAGCGGCCATTAAACATATCGGAAGATATGTTGGTCGAACAATCCTCTCGCTGTTTGACTACCAGCTCAATTTCCTTTGCTCACCATCCTTCGAGGAGTGGTGGAAAAGCTATTATGCTGAGTACTTCTTCGACGAGAAGGACTTCATGGATGAGTTGCAGAAGTCTTTTGTCCTTGTGTTGGACAAAATAAAGAAATGTAAGTCCATTCTCTCACATTACTTTTTGTCTTTCTCTTCGACTGCTAGCCTGTTAACTTTTTCATTTGCTTTCAGTTGTTCGAAAGCCTGTAGCCAAGAAGGCTACAGAAGGCCAACAGGGAGGAGGCCCTTCAACAAAACCTCCACCGCCGGCGAAGACTACAGCGCCGGCGAAGACCACAGGCAACCAACAGGGGGAAGGCTCTTCGAAGAGGCCTTCTATATCGCTAACCAGACTTTCTTCATTTTTCTTCTGGCTTTCGATTTTGATTTTCGATGTAATTATTAAATCGAATTCCCATTGGTTTTCTAGGCACCTTCGCCCAAGAAACGGCCAGGACTGGTGGTCGAATCTGGGAGTGATGAAGAAAGTGATTCCCCTCCTGTCCCCTTAAAAAGGCGAAAGTTGACGAAGGATGCTTCTGTTCCTGCTCCTGCTCCTGAAGGTCGAACTGTCAGAATAAAGGTTGCTGTGAGAAAGCCTAGGCCACCTCCAGTGATCATCGAGGAGCCAACTGAGGAGGAACTAAACATTCTTCTTAACAAGCCTGTCGAAAGTGACAATTCCAGCCCTGGGGCTGAAGTTAATCCACAGGTAATCTCTTAGACCCTTTTATAATTTAGGTATAGATACCCATATTCGATTGTGTCTCTTTCGATCTCTGAAGATCTGTCTTCTTTCCTTCTTCAGGACACTACTGAAAGTTCTCCGCCAAGGACTTCAGAAACGCTGGAATCTGCTGAACTTAGCAGGCCTCAGGAAAAAGGCTTGGGCAATGACGAAGCCCATACTGAGAATGAGGCCAATGCTGAGACAGTAGAAAAACCAGCGGAGGAGCCTCAAACGGAGGAACCACAGCCAGAAGCGGTTCAGGTGGTGGATCTGTCAGAAGAGAATCATGAAGAAAGGGACCAGGGAAATGCTGGCGAAGAAAATCAAAATGCTGCCGACGAAGAGAACCAAGGTGGTACTGGCGAAGGACACCAGGGTGACGCTAGCGAAGAAAACCAAGATGACGCTGGCGAAGGGCCCCAGGGTGATGCTAGCGAAGAACCACAAGTCGACGCTGGTACTGCCCCAGTCCGAGTCGAAGAGCAACCAGTCGAGGCACCTAACACTCAAGAACCTCAAACCCAAGACAATACTGTTGCAAGGGTTACCTCAACGAAGCACAGGTCGAAAGAGGACTTGGAACTCTTGAAAGAAACTGACCCTGTTAGCTACCTCAACGCCATCATCGAGAGCAAGAGTTCGTCTGACGCTAGTCAGGAAATTCCTACCCTGTCGGGGAAGTCTACTGAAACTTCTCCCCTTGATGATGCTTTGGCGAAGGTTAAGGCCCAGTTCTTCAAGAGGGACTTGATGAAGACTTTAGAGGGGGACCCCACTGCTCCATCATGCTTAAAGGAGGTCTTGAATGCTGTCGACTTTGAAGCTGTAGCCCCAGAAATTTCAAGCTTGATCATGGAGTTACACTCTATGATTGATCAAGTCTCAGCAGATTACAGGCGCCAAAGGGGGTTTAACAGTCAGCTTGAGGTGTTGTATGGCAAAAGCTCCTCTGCGTGGACTGCTGTCTCAGATTCGACTTCTCGAATTGCAGAGTTGTCGAAACAAAAAGCATCTGTGCAGGAAGAAGTCGATGCCATTGATCGAGAGAATGCTTCCTTCCGGGCACAAATCGCAGAAATAGAGGCGAAGATAAACGCCAACACTGTACGCAAGGAGGAACTTCTATCGACCATCTCAGACACCGAGAGCCAAACTGAGATCAAACAAGGCCTGGAATTCGCTGAGAGGGCCCAAAGCCTCGACGCTCAGATTGCCAAACTAGTGCAGGAAAACTCCTGGTGCAAGAAGAGGTTGGAGCTGCAGCAAGCCAAGTATCTTCGATTCAGGGACTCTCTTACCTTTTGATTGATTCTCTTTTGTAACCATATTCTGTAATCGTTATTCGACAACAATTGCCATCTTGGCTGAAATTTATAAAATTTCCATTTTGACATTTTTATGGTTAATTTAGTCTTGTTCTTTTATTATTTTATTTTTATCTCTTGAAGTATAGGTTTGTATTTTTTCAAATATTTACCATTTACTCTCAAGAGCCTTTTATCTCCACCTAACTCTTCGACTTCATAGGCTCCACCAGAAAAAGTTTGGATAACTCTGAAGGGTCCTTCCCATTTGGGTGACCATTTTCCCATGCTTCGATCCCTTCGATCCATGGGAAGAATTACCTTCCAAACTAGATCTTCAGGCAAAAATACCTTAGGTTTTACCTTTCTATTATAAGAGTCTTCTACTCTTTTCTTCTGAAGCCTGAGTAGGTCGAGAGCGCGTAATCTCTCTTCGTCTAAATCCACCAGTTCATCTAACATGATGTTCCAATAAAATTCAGAAGGAATATCATAATGCCTCTGAACCCTTGCAGATTGGAGACAAATTTCTGCTGGTAACACTGCATCATGGCCAAAAGTTAGCCTATACGGTGTTGTACCAGTGGCTTCTTTTGGGGACGTTCGACAAGCCCATAAAATCTGGTCTAACGTCTTATGCCAATTCTTTGGTTTCTTCCCAACATGTTTCTTTATCAAACCAATCACCACTTTGTTAGCTGCTTCGACTTGACCATTCGCCTGTGCATAATAAGGCGTGGATGTTAGGAGTTTGAAACCTGTTTCCTGAGCAAATTCCTGCATCTTTCGACCAGTGAAAACTGACCCTTGATCAGTTGGTATTGTCTCAGGGATTCCATACCTAAAGATAATGTTCTTTTGAATAAATTCAATGACATTTTCTTGGTCCACATTGACTAAAGGGACAGCTTCGATCCACTTAGTAAAATAATCAATGCCTACCAATATGTATTTCTGACTCTTTGATGATGCTGGTCGAATCTCTCCAATGAGGTCCAACGCCCATCCTCTAAAAGGCCAAGGCTTCACTATCGAGTGAAGTTCGCTTGCTGGTACATGTTGGATGCCTGTATGGACTTGACACTCTTGACAACCCTTGGCGAACTCAACATAATCTTTCAGCATATTGGGCCAATATAGTCCTTGTCGAAACAACAACCATTTCATCTTATGGCCTGCTTGGTGAGCCCCACATGTCCCAGCATGCGTCGTCGAAAGGGCTATGTATGCTTCAGTTTCACTTAAACATTTCAGCAACACCCCTTCAGGCGTCTTCTTGAATAACTCATTACCCATGAGTACAAAACTCAACGCCCTGTATTTTGTTTTTCGTTCTGTCGAAGCTCCTGGATTTTGAAGGTAGTCCACAATAGGTTTCCTCCAATCTTGCTCTGACAAATTCTCAATGAACGAAATCTCGAAGTTACTGTGATCAGCATATCCTAGTCTCGTCGATTCCAAGTCTGTTGGTGATAGACAAGTTGCTTTTATCTTCTCTCGAACTTCGATTGCTCTTTGCAATCTCGTTTTTGAAATCTTATACCCAGATGCAATCTGTGCCAAGTCATTAGCTATTTGATTTTCGACTCTGGGTATGTGTCGAATATTGATCGTTTCAAATTGTTTCAATAAACGATTTGCTATCACAAAGTACATAATGAGATTCTCTCTTATGCATTTATATTCCTTTGTGACTTGCTTAATGACTAACTCTGAGTCTCCCATTATTTCGACTCGAGTTGCCCCCAATTCCAACAATATCTCAAGGCCAGTAATTAGAGCTTCATACTCAGCCTCATTGTTCGAACAAGAACCTGATATTTTATACTTGAATGTTGTTGGAATTTTATCTGGAGAAATAATCAAGACTCCTACCCCTGTTCCATCTTTATGGCTGGAACCATCGAAGTAGAATTTCCAAGGTTCTATCTCCACATAATTAATATCCTCGACTTGAATTGAGTGGTCGACTATGAAATCTGCAACCACTTGTCCTTTTACTGCCTTAAGAGGCATAAAGGTCAAGGAGTATTCAGTTAATGCTAATGCCCATTTGCCAATTCGACTATGCAAGATAGGTTTCGACAACATATATTTGAAAACATCAAAATGAGACGAAACATAAACATCAACTGGTTTTATATATTGCTTGAGTTTTGTACAAGAAAAATACAGACATAGACACAATTTTTCAACTTCGCTATATCTAGTTTCTGCATCATTCAAAACTCGACTGAGATAGTAAATGGGTCTTTCGACTCCATTCTCATCCTCTTGGGCTAACATACTTCCCAGAGTTTTGTCAGATGCAGCTATGTACAATCTCATACTCCTATTGCTACAAGGAGGCACCAAAATAGGTGGCTTAGTGAGGTACCCTTTGATTTTGTCGAAGGCTTCTTGTTGCTCCTGCCCCCATTCGAACCCCTCTTTATTCAGTCGAAGTAAGGGTGAAAAGGCCTGAGCTTTCCCACTTAGATTAGATATAAACCTCCTTAAGAAATTTATCTTGCTTAAGAGAGATTGCAATTCCTTCTTATTCGATGGCGCTTTCGCTTCCAGAATTGCCTTCGTCTTGTTCTGGTTGATTTCGATTCCTTTCTTGTGGACAACGAAGCCCAAGAAATCTCCAGCTTTCACACAGAACGCACACTTCAAAGGGTTCATCTTCAGACCATGTTCTCTCATTCTTTCGAATGATTGTCGAAGGTGGTCAATGTGATTCTTCCTGGAAACAGATTTTATAACAATATCATCAATATATACTTGCATAAAAGTGTTAATAAAATCATGGAAGATAGTATTCATTGCTCGCTGGTATGTTGCCCCAGCGTTCTTTAGGCCAAAAGGCATCACTACCCATTCGTAAGTGCCTAAGGCCCCAGGGCATCGAAAAGCTATTTTCGACACATCCTCTTCAGCAATGAATATTTGATTATATCCTGAATAACCATCGAGCATACTCAGGTATTCATAACCAGCGGCAGAATCGACTAGCATTTCCGCCACAGGCATAGGATATTCATCTTTGGGGGTGGCAGCATTCAAATCTCTGAAATCTATGCACACCCTTAATGTGCCATTTTTCTTAATTACTGGCACAATATTTGCAATCCATTCGACATACCTTGTAACACGGATGAATTTGCATTTCAGAAGTCTTTCGACCTCCGTTTTGATCTTCGACAGTATTTCTGGAGCGAAGCGCCTTGGATTTTGCTTGATTGGCTTCTTCCCAGGTTTGATTGGCAACTGAAGTTCTACCAATCCTCTGTCGAGACCAGGCATTTCGTCATAATCCCATGCAAAACAGTCTTTAAACTCTTTCAGCAATTGGATTACTTCCAACCTAAGTTCTGGATCGATTTTGGCGCTGATGTAAGTTGGCCTTTTCTCTGATCCTTCGCCTAAGTTGATTTCTTCTAAAGGATCTTGTGCTAACATTTTAATGTTGTTCGACAAGGGGTCCTTTTCGAAGCCTAAAGGCTCATCGTCATAGATGGCGTCGAGCCTCTGTTCCTGCATTTCTTCTGGCATGATATCAGGGGGTTTTGGATCGAAATCCTTTCCTGGGCCAACAGCAGATAATTGTTGATCATTGGCCTGTGTGGCCATGTACTTTACTTCGGCTTCGAGAGCCGTTATCATCTTGGTTTCGGCCACATAAGCCGAAATTCGCTTCAAAGATTGTGACTCAGTCATTATCACTGAATTCACTTCCCCAACCAGTTGGTTGGATATCAGTTAACCCACTGAAGTCTATGTGGGACAAGTCTTCTCTGTCCCATTGGAAACCATGCTCAGGATGCAGGTATAGGGAACAAAAAGTGTTTGGCGCTGGCGCCATGTCGAAGTCAGGTGTTGGACATGGCCCTATGTGAGCCAAGTTTTTGTCGAAATCTGCCACACCCAAGTGATTCACTTCGCCAAGGTAGTAGCTTTGATCTGCCTCTATGTTTTCGACCATCCCATCTGGACGCCATAGCAACAGCCTTTGGTGCATCGATGAAGGCACAGCGCCAACACCATGAATCCATTCACGGCCTAACAAAAGATTGTAGTTAGGTTTGGCCGATATGACCATGAACATCGTTGGTCGAAGGATAGACCCAACTTTGATATCTAGCTGGATCACTCCCATAGTGGTCCCTATGCCGCCCTCATAGTTCGACAGGACCATGTTGTGAGGCTTAATTTCCTCATCCCTTTTGCCAATTTTCCTTAGCATTGAGTGAGGGATAATATTGATGGTTGCCCCACAATCGACCAATATTTTATTCACAGTAGTTTCTTCGAGTTTAGCCCTTATGAATAAAGGCTTGAGGTGATTTTTCATCGCCTCAGTAGGTGGCTCGAAGAAGCCATTTTGTTCCTCAGTAGTGCCATTGTCCATGACAAAATAGCACACTGGCCTATGTTTGGCCATTTCTTGCTCCACCTCCCAGTCACTTGCTTCGACTTCTACCTGTCGATTGAATTCTCTGGGCAGCACTGAAACGATATTCACCATTATGTCCAAAGTATCGTCGGACTCAGCATCGTCTTCGTCTTCGACCTCACTTTGGTTAGGCCAAACTAGCCTGTTGGTTATTGGCTCTCTCTCTAGAGGCTTCCTTTGTTTCCTTTGAGGAACATTCGAACTAGTTTCTGCCTTAGAATCGTTGGCAGCCTCCCTTTCAGCTTTTCGTCTCCTTTGATATCTCCTCCATTGAGATCGAGACATAGGATTTTTACCCTTGTAGTTGCTGGACACTTGTGTAACCTTAGGTGCAGCAACTTGAGGCTCTTTCTTTTGAGTCAAAGAGGAACCTCTTGGCACATCGAAAGAATGCCATTTCTCCTCACTTGGCCTTTTCCGGCCAGAGGTTTTGTACCAAGTGTCTACTGGCACATTTGTTGGAGGCCTAAAAGTCAATGGCCTCTTGTCTTGATTAGAACCCCTTCTGGGATCATGTCGAAGGTCAGCATTCTCCCTTCTCTTATTCGCTGCTCTCACGCCTTGAATGTGCTCAGCAGCTTTTTTATCAAAGATCGAACTGCATCTTGGACACAGCATCACCTCTGATTTCTTTTTCTGGCATCTTTGTAGAAAATCTGCCAAGTTTTCGTTTTCCCGAGGGAAAGCCGTCTTATTAGCCTGCTCTTGCCTTATGGCCTCTTCTGATGCTTTTGGGTCAGAAAGTTCAACCATGTTGATATTCATGGTATCTTTGCTAGCAAGAGTTAACTGCTTCATTTGTATCTCCAGATTCTCCGTCTGGCCTTGAACAGTGGCCAAGTGGGAACTGGGCTTTGATCCAGTTTTTTGTGCTTCAGCAGTCTCCGACTTCGGGTTTTCGACCGCTTTCTGGACAGCTTCAATTGTCTTCCTGGATAAATTTCCAGAAAAACTGCCAAAGATTGGCATGTTGATGTGGTCCTTTGAGACTTCGACCATGGTAATTCCTGGCTTCTTCGACTGGATCCTGGTTGCCTCTATCATGTTCACCTCAGAGGGTTCAGCGTAGTGGGCTTCAGCCTTCAGTGGATTGGAGTCGATAGCCATGGGGGATTTGTCTGCAAACTTTAATCTCCCTTCCTCAATAGCGTCTTGCACAAGATTCCTGAAAAGAAAACATTGAGAAGTTTTATGGCCCAAAAAATTATGATATTTGCAAAAACCTCTCTTCTTTCTTTGATCAAGAGGAGGCACTTTTACCCCTGGGGGTACTATCATTTGGCCATCTTTAACTAGCAAGTCGAATATCTCATCACATTTTGTGATGTCAAAACTATAAGTCTTTTTTGGGAACCTATCGTTGGTCCTTTCTGGACCAATGGGATTTTTCCCATTTGAGGGGACTAACAGTTTACAAGAGTATGGTGGCCCTTGTTTCAGTTCTGCTAAATTGACTTCTCCTTCTTCGACAGTTAAAGTATCGTCGAAGGATTCTAGATCTTCGTCATCCATCTCAACGTACGCTATCCTTTCTCTCTTGTGAGTTTTCGTTGCCTTAGCTTTTTCAGCTTTGAGGCGTTCGACCTGTCGAACTCTATCGGCCAGTTGGGCCATGTCTCTTAGGTACTGGGTGTCTAGCTTCTTCCTAATGGAATAATCTAAACCGCCTGCGGCTATTTCGACCAACTCATGTTCTGGCACTTGTGTAAAACATCTCGCCTTGAGCAACCTAAACCTATTCAGATATTCGTCTATAGGTTCAGTGAAACGTCTCTTCACACTGGCCAGTTCTTTCAGGCTTATCTTGGTTTGCCCCATGTAGAATTGTTCGTGGAACAATCTTTCCAACTGGGTCCAATGATGGATCGAATTGGGGGGAAGAGTTGTAAACCAAGTAAAGGCGTTCTTGGTTAAAGAACTTGGGAAGTACTTGATCCTTAGGTTTTCGTTATTCGAAATGTCTCCTGCTTCGATCAAGTATCTCGCCACATGCTCGACAGTAGATTCTGTCGTGTCCCCAGAGAACTTAGTAAATTTGGGGACTTTGCATCTAGGAGGTAAGTCCGTTTGTAACACGTATTCTGACAATGGAGATGTAAAGTTGGGCCTTCGAAAGCCCATGTTCATCCCATTCTGAGTCATGATCCTTTCAATCATGGTTGCCAGATTGTTTTCCAAGCCCATGTTTTGGTATTGGATATGCTGAACCACTTCGTCAGCATTTTGGTTTCTGTTAACTAACCTTACCTCTGGGGTTATTACCCTAGGTTCTTCGACAGGTTGTTCTAATCGTGCCCTAAGGTTTTCTTCTACAGGCTGTTGAGCCTGGTTAATGGTGGTTTCTTCCTCTAAAAATATCCCCTGATTTCCCCTTATTTGCGCCCTTTGGGGCTGTCGAACAGGTGGGGGTACTCCAAAGAAGTCAGCCAAACGCGTCATTTGCGCTGTAACTTGCTGATTCGATTGAGTAGTATTTTGTATTAGAGGGTTTAGCACTGTACTCAAAGTTTGTGCCAACATTTGCACCATATCATGGTTGCTTTCGTCCATTTGTTGCC
Organism: Vicia faba; assembly: GCA_948472305.1. NCBI lineage: Eukaryota > Viridiplantae > Streptophyta > Magnoliopsida > Fabales > Fabaceae > Vicia > Vicia faba. The sequence continues at coordinate 1,458,259,799 of OX451735.1, forward strand.
TCAAGACTGCTGTCGAGGCATTTGTAAGGCCATGGGCTACTTGAGACGTTCCTCCTAAGAGTTGGGTCCTATTTCTATTCCCCATGCCTACTCCAGAGCCTTGGAGTGGCGAAGAGGCACTCACAAAAGGGTCTGAAAAAGTGGACGCAGCATTCGTCAGGCTTGCCACTTCAGAAGTTGGCATACCATAGAGTGGAATGAATCCTGGGGGAACGAAAGGCCTTGTGCCTAAATTTCCCCTTGGTGGGGGAGTTCCCAAAGGTATTCTGGGGCCTGTTAACGAAGTTATTGGCCCCGTGGTTGTGACCGATACTGCTGGTGTCGAACCAACATTTGTCGCTTCACTTACGGTCATATTAACCGTTGCTCCCACACTCGTTTGTGGGATTTCGTTAGTGTTTGGCGGATTCGCCATCTCTTCCCTTCTTCTGGCAGTATTGTTATCGTTAGTGTATATTCTACCACTTCTCAATAACATACAACTCGAAAAGATGAGATTATTTTCAACAATCAACACACAGTCCCACCAGGTGTGCCAATTTGTTTACCTTGGGTTTTGGTAAACAACCGCTGATCCTCCAAATGGTTACTTATTTGGTTACTCGCAGGATCGATCAGATTGATCCTAGGACATAGGTTGATTTTGAAGTTTGATTAAGTTGGATAAGGCTTTAAGTAAATTGGCTTTAAATGAATTGCATAAAGGAAAGACTTGGTAAAATAAACAAGGCTTTAAAGTAAAAGGTTCGACAAGAATGTAAAGGAGAAAGTAAGTAAATTTCTGGAAAAGTAAATGACTTTAATTGATAAAATTGGTGTTTCACACATACATTTCTCAACAATTCTTTCTCACACGCTGGGTACTTGAATCTATATGAGTGACTTTGTATAGAATTGTGAACACACGCGAGAAACTACATGTCTACTCCTATTTATACTAAAACATCCCAAGTAACCGTCGGGCAGTTACACTGCTTCGAGATCAATCCACTTGGCACGTTCTCCATGCTCGACGCTCCAGATCCTTGCACGTTTGCACGTGGTAACTGCTGGAAACCGTTTTCCCTCCAAAAGCTTGAATTTCAAACTGCTCCACTCTGAACCATCGAACACTTTCGTCAAGAGACATCTTCGACGAGATACTCCTTCGACGTCGAAGGCAACCAGCCTTCTTCTTTGGAAGAAATCTTCTAAGTATTTTGCCATCTTTCGACGGGCACTTCGACAGACTTAGCCAGTCGAAAGCATCTTTCAGATTTTAATGGTTGACATTAATAAAACAAGAGTGTCGAATTTAGGAGCCAACAGCATCACAATTCTTCTCCGTATAGACCGGAAATGAATGGTGCAGTCGAAGCGGCCAACAAAAATATCAAGAAGATTGTGCAGAAAATGGTAGTAACCTATAAGGATTGGCATGAGATGTTGCCGTTTGCTCTATATGGGTACCGTAATTCAGCTAGAACATCAATTGGGGCAACTTCCTTTTCTCTAGTCTATGGCATGGAAGCTGTTTTGCCAGTAGAAGTTCAAATTCCCTCTCTAAGAAGTATGAATGAGGCAGGCCTAGGCAAAGATGAGTGGATTCAAACGAGATTGGATCAGCTAAACTTGATCGAAGAAAAACGATTAGCTGCTGTTTACCATGGTCAGACGTACCAAAAACGGATGATCAAGGCTTTCAACAAAAAGGTCAAGCCTCGAGTATATCAAGTTGGTGACTTGGTGATAAAGCGCATCCTTTTACCACAAGGCGACCCCAGATGCAAATGGACTTCCACCTATGAAGGGCCATTTGTTGTCAATAGAGTTTTCTTTGGCGGTGCCATGATGCTGACTACCATGGATGGTGAAGATTTCCCACATCCTATAAATGCGGACATAGTTAAAAACACTATGCATAAGAGACCCGTTAGGTTGACACACCTAAGCAAAAAAAGGGCATCCCGGGAAACCAAAAGGTTTGGGCAAAAATTAGGGATATATGCAAAAGATGGTACACCCGGCAAGTTAAAAACCCGAAAGGGCGACTTGTGCAAAAAAGGATATCCTAGTGGGCTGAAAACCCGAAAGGGAGGTCCAGGTAAAAGTTAAGGATTAAAAGAGCATGACTATGTCTCGTGAAATCAACACAGTCACTTTTATCACCAAAGTCCAATTTCAAATGGTCCAAGATCAATCCAATCAACTTCTATCAATGGCAAGGGACATTCGAAGACATTAGGGCAATAGTAGGGTTGGAAGGCAATGAGATCATTTCACATGGCTATTTGTTTTCATTCTCAATTTTTGTTTTCCTTTCGACGATTTCCTCTTACTAGGATCTCCGTCTCTTTGTAAAAAGACGTCTATTCATGGGAAAAATATCAATACAAATATACTTTGAAGTGCAAAATTTATGTCCTTGTTTTGAATGCAAATTTGTCCAATGACTAAAATTGAATGAACATATGCATATGAACATAATTAAAATTATTTGGCACATGTGTCCTGCTAAGCAGCAACAAGCATATCTTTAATGAATATGAAATATCCCCACAGAGTTATCTCATTATCATTATCCCCACAAGGACGGCTACGATAAACCTTTCCTCAACGGAGTTGCCCATAAAGTCTCTTTGCATAGGATAATCCCCGACCAGAGTCTCAATCTCTTGGCAACTCTCTCTCCAGCTAAGTCAATTTTTACAAGTTGAAGCCTCGTGGATCTCTTCCTAAAGGAAATTCACCTCCTCAACAAGGTTTATTTCCCCAACAGGTTTTATTTCCCCAACAACAATCGAGGAACCATAAAATTCCCTAGCTGAGTACATCCTCCCCAATCGGGTCTGCATTCCCCCGCATAGTCTATCTTCTCCAACAAACGACGAGATAGCATAACTTCCTAGTCGAGTTCAAATTTCCCCAACATACAACAATCAATACACTACGGAGTTCCCCGGTTGAGCCTGTCTTCCTCAGCTGAGTATATCTTCCCCAACCAGGGCTATTATCCCCAAGCGGAGTCTATCCTTCCCAGTTGAGTGTATCCTCCACAAGCTGAGTCTGTCCTGCCCAACTGAGTCCATACTCTCCAGTTTGAATTTTCCTTTCAGATTATTGTGAGTCATAGAGCCATAACCCTTGATCCCCAATAAATCCATCAGCAAAGCCTTTACTATTTCCAAAAAGATACTATAAAGCCTGGACCCGACCAGATATTAGCATAATTTTCAAGTTATTATTGAAGCCTGGACCCGACCAGGTAATAGTTTGACTTCTTCAACTGCCCAAGCCTGGGCCCGACCAGATGGCAGTTTATTTCCTACAAAATCATTAGCGAAACTCCTCTCCACAAGTAGAGTTTACCATTATCCCTAGTGAATGACTGAAACCTGGATTCGACCAGATAAGAGTCTGAGTATCTGAAGCCTGGACCCGACCAGATAACAGTTGATCTTAATTTCAAGATACTGTGAAACCTGGACCCGACCAGATAATATTCTAACTCTTCAAAGATGTAGAAGAACCTAGACTCAACCCAACCAAGGTTTAACTTCTTTTCCCTAGTAGAGTTTGCCTTTGCCCCAACAAATTACTATGAAACCTGGATCCGACCATATATCAGTTTTCAATTCCATCTTTTCAAGCAAGTTTTTGTGAAGCCTGGATCCGACCAGATAGCAATTACCCTCAGAGATTCATTGTGAAACCTGGACCCGATCAGATAGCAATTAACCTCATCAACCTCAAAAGTCTACAAAGCCTGGACCCGACCAGATGACAGTTTTCAAACAGTTTATTGTGAAACCTGGAGCTCGACCAGATAACAACTAACTATGATCCCCAGAGAGACACTATGAAGTCTGGACTCGACCAGATAATAGTACAAATTTCCAAAAACCATGAAACCTGGACCAGATCAGATAATAGTTACCACCTCAAGTTATTGTGAAGCCTGGATTCGACCAGATAACAGTTAAACTTCTGTGTCCCTGGAAAGTTGTTGATAAGCCTGGATCCGACCAGATAACTATTCAATTTCAAGAAAATTTTCTGCAAATCCTGGAATCCGACCAGATAACAGTTAATTTATCTCTTCCCCCAATAAGTTATTGTGAAGCCTGGATCTGACCAGATAGCAGTTAACTACTTCATCCTCAGCAAATTGTGATGCCTGGATACGACCAGATAACGACTGACATTCAAGAGATATTCTCCAGTAAAAGCATCCTTTCAACAAAGTTTGAAGATATGCATATTCTTCATCACCAACGGCAATTAGGGATTCAACCACCCAGAATTTCCTCAGCAGCAGTCAGGGATTTATTTTCCTGGACAAAAACATACATCTCACATTCATACATCATAGCATGTACATATCATACATATTTAACATAATACCACATATGGTGAACATCATGTAGGCATCTGTATATTAGTAACTCTTTTTTCTCAAAGGTAAAACATCAAGTTTTAGTATAAATCAAAAAGAGATTTATGCCAATACTTCTTCCAGTGTTCACCAACATTCCTCCAAATGGCATCTATAAGCCCATTCACCATCCATCTTCGAGTGCAAATTTCTGGGCACTCTAGTGTCCAATCATCTTTCACCTTCAAGTCACGAATGGCGGATCCGCCAATCAAACTCTTCAGGTTTAAGAAGATTGAATAGGAGCAGTTATTGTACCCCAAAGTTTTCCCTCTCATTTATTAAGTATTTTCTCACAAACATCTCTCTTGGTTCGAGACTGCACTAGGGTTGATCAGCTCGAGACACCTCCTTAAGCACTGATGACCAAAATTAGGGTTTGATATTGCACAAGGATAATTGGACTCTCAATGCTTCATATGACTTTCATGGATCATTATGGACCCCCAAGATTACTCATGTCAAGTTTCAAGCCTTGGATCACACTTTTGCTCAGTCAATTGAGCAGTTGACCTAAAAATCAACTATATTGGGGAAAAAAGTCAACTATGGCCAATTTATAGTCAAACTTCATAATTTTTTATCCACGTCAATATTTTAAACTCATATGTATCATTTTATCAAGTTTGGACCATAATTCCCCAAGAAATTTGATCAAATCATCAAAAAGGCAAAATGGTCAAAATTAGGGTTTTGATTGAAAAAGAGAAATTTCTAATTTTTTTACCTAGCAAATGGTCAATTGGTTTGAAGCATGGTTTCAAGAGTTCAATTGCAACTTTTTTACCTAATGGCATGACCTAAAACATTGCCCAAGATCAATTGGATTAACAGTGAATTTTCAATCAACTGATCAAAAGTCAACTGTACACTGAAAAGTCAAACTTTGACTTTTTAGTCAAAATTCAATGTCAAAGATCAGAATTCATTAAAACATTTCAAAATATGAAACTTATTCATCAAGAAATCAAAAAGTAAATATTTCATTTTGAAAAGTCAAAGTTTTCTAACTTAGAAATTTTTCTAAGTGTTTAAAACTTCGTGTTTTTTCATAACTTTAAGCCAATGTTTCACCATGATGCAAGATGATTCAAGGAAAACTTCCAACATGAAATTTGTAGATCTCAATGAGATCTAAAACAATGTAGAGCAGGACTTTTTCTAGAAATTCTTGTATTTTAAGTTATAAATTCATGATGTCATGGCATTTTTGAATAAACACTTAGAGAAATTTTCAGCAGTTTTGGTCAGGTTTTTATCCCAACTTCTTGGCCAATTTTCATCAAGTTCCAGTATGATTTAACAAAAATGGTCAACATGAAAGTTGTAGATGGTGTTTCAAGCTTTCCAAAACATCCAAGATCATGAATTTAGCATATTTGAGCTAGGAGATTCAAGGGCCTGAAGTTGGGCATTCATTCTTGAATTGCAAGCCATTCTTGTTGAAGAACACATAATCCAATTGGCATGATGTGCTGCATAATCTTACTTTGCAGGCCTTTTGACTTGCAAATATTACCATAATTTAATGTTTACATAAACTTTTGAGCTATAGTCCATTTGGTTTAAGCATTGTCCAAGTGATCTTTCCATTTTTGGCACAAAGTTGACATTGCCATTCTTGCAAAGTAGCTTTAATCACAAAGTCAGCTCTCCTTGAGCCTCTAACTTATTCCTTATACACACACTCAACATACAAAATCAGAAGGGCATGCTTAAAGTATCCAACAACTCTATGCAACAAAGTACAAAGCATTAGAACTATGATCTTCAAGCTTGCTTCATGTACAATCTAACCTAGCCATAACATGTGATCCAAAATCTGAGTTTGTTCAAGTCTCAAACCTTCTCTATAAATCGAGAGGCCAATCACAAGAGAAAGGGGCCAGAAAAAATAGAAGGAGAAACAAACACTCAAACTCATTTTTGCTGTCAAAAACCCAGATTTGTCCACAAAACCTTCATTTTTGAGCTTTGAAGTTCAAATCTTTGAATCTCATACCTTGCAAGTTTTCTACAAACAAACCATCCAAACACTTCACATAAACCATATAGAAGTTGTTCAAACATAAGAATAAATTATGTAACATCACTATCACCATCTTCCAAATTCAAAAACATACATTGCAACTTGACTTGGTTGGAGCGGTTCAACCATTTTCAGTACAAAAGGAAGGTTGGATTTACTTCAAGAAGGTTCAAAGGAGCTCGATCAATCACCACTTTACACCCGAAAACATTCGTACGTGTTTTAAAGCTTCCGCTTCGAGAGGTAAACTTTCTCAAACTGTGATCTCAATGTTCATACATCATTTGCTTTTGCGCTCAAAAGATATAACAAGACAGATAAAAGAGGAAAAAACAAACAAAAAGTCATACCAGAGGCTGACACGGGTGCCTGTGTCACACGACACAGCCCGTGTCAGCTTAGTTGGGTTAAAAAACATGATAATGTGCAGGGACAGAGGCTGACATGGGTGCCCGTGTCAAACGACACGGCCCATGTCAATGTTGTTGGTACATACACGAGCAGAAAAAAGATGGACAGGGGCTGACACGGGCGCTCGTGTCACGTGACACGGCCGTGTCAGATTGGCTGGAACCAAAAAATGCAGAAAAGTTATGGACAGGTCCTGACACGGGTGCCTGTGTCCACTGACACGGCCCGTGTCAGCTCAAGCACCAAATTTCTTGATTTTTGAGATTCTTTAGTTTATTTTGGACATATTGCATTGCTTGGAAATGACTTAACACTATCAAACATTTGTTTTCAAATGAAACATCAAAAACATTTTTCCAAACAATTAGTTTTTTTAGTTAATTTAGACTTAGGTTTTTCTTCAATGAAATTAATTACAAAACCTTTTCTATAAAAAAAACCTAAAAAACAATTTCTCTCACTTTACATCTTCTTGCATATTTTACTATTTTTGCATTATAAATTATGTAATTGTTAAAGCCTTGTAATAGTAATTATGGTTTACTTTACTTGTCATCCCTATTTGTAAATTTATATCCCTCGTCCCCAAGTGATGTAATAGCGTAATAATTTTACTTTCCGCAATTTATCGCTTTCATATAAATGTTAGTAATTAGGGTTTGTATGGAAAGATAAAACCAACAAGTAGATAACCCTAATCCAAGATTAAATGCATGTAAATCAACACACTTGCACACTTACACCCTTAGGGTAATTCCACTTTGTTTCCTTATAAAAATGGCCATGTTATGCATGTGGGATGTCTTAGCAAAAGCAATAAAAAATATAAGATCATAGTCCCTCGATGACGTTATCCATGTTGCCTTTCAAAATGATCTTTGTACCTAAAGAAAATGCTAAGATATCTTACAACATTGCTAATCATGGTTATACGATGACCCACGCCCGTCCCTTTTAAATCCGAAGATAGGGTTACTTACAGAATCAATGGTAAGATGACAATGTCAAAGGAAAGAGGAAATGAATATGAAAGACTTTTGAGTAGGTAGAATGTTCCTAGTTACTTGCTCAATTTCAAAACAAAAAAATCCTTGCTATTTTCAAAACAAACACCAACACTTTCAAAAACATCTCTCAAACTTGAAAACATTTTCAAAAGATCAAACACTTTATATACATTCTTACGAACGAGAATCATTACAAAGTTTGCCTAAACGATGGCATCTTTACAAAATACTTTCAAAAACCACACAAAGCACATTTTCAAACAAAAAGCAAGTGATCTAGCTAGTAACTAAGAGCCCATGGAAAACCATGGATGAAAAGGGTGCTAATACCTTCCCTTTTCATAATCTACCCCCCGAACTCAAGAAACAATCTCAAAGGTCTTTCATGTGCTTTTTCACCTTTCCTTTTGGATAAAAGAAAAGTCGGTGGCGACTCTTGCTAACCGCAACATTTGCAATAAAACGCAAAATCTTCAATTCAGTTCTCCCACCGCATCACAGGGTGCATGTGTTAATAGTGTGTTTGATTTGCATGCATTTTGTGTTGATTAGGGGTTGTCTACTTGTTATTTTCATCTTGCCATACACCTTAATTACTAACAATGTATGAAAGCAATAAAATACAGAAAATAAATCCTAAGCTGTTACATCGTTTCAGGGATGGGGATACATATTTACAAATGGGGATTGCAAGTACTTTAAATCCTAGTTATCTATTACAACCATATTGAGTTTGAATAAATGTACAAGGCAAAATGGAAAGAAAAAAAAAGAGGAAAGGACTTCTTTTGTTTTGTTTTGAAAAGGGTTTTTTATCTTAATAAACTAAAAGGAAACAATTAGTTAATAAAAGAAATTTAAACTAATTTAATTTAAAAAGGAAAATATTCTTTGTATTTTTTTTTATAAAAATAATACTAATGATACTAATATAGAAAATAAGAAAGAAAAAAAAAACAAAATAAAGAAAATAAGTCAGCAAGGGAGTGAAAATTGAATTTAAGGTGTTTTTTATGTAGAAGAACAATTGTTGTGTAAAGAGCAATTTTTGTGTTAAAAAATAGTTTTTCCGTATTTTTAGGCCCAGTGCCTGTTGTGTTAGTTAGTAAAACATGGGGTTAGACGCTGAAATCGAAGCCCAACCAAATGAGGCCCAGGCGTGTTCCTGCAAACAAACAGATATTTGAAGCACGCGCTGTTTGGTTGGGGGTCGAACCCAGGACCTTCGATCTGGCAAGGTTTAAGCACGCGCTGTTTGTACCACTGAGGTGGTCTGTTTCATCCATTCATGAGATAAATTCAATCAAATACATACTGAATTCGCTTTTGGATATCAAAATGCCCAGCTTCTGTAAGCCATGATGATTCAAATGGCAAGCTCCTAACAGCTCTATTTTCTCAATCGAAACACACAAGGAAAACATCAAATCAAACTAAACATTGAGTAAGAGTCCAAACATAGTATTTTCAACAGCTATGGATATAAGGCTAGTAGGGATTTTGATTTATATCAAAACTAAAGCCTAGCTGATCGAATATGAAAACATCTATGTATAAATAATGATAATCGAAGTATCTACATTTTCCTTCACAAAGTATATACAAATAATGTTTGAATGAAGAGTTCCAAGTCTAAGGAAACTTACCTCTTGGAGCAAAATTTGGAGGACTTCGATGCAATCACCAGAAATAGTTTTATGGGGCTGGCTTCGACCTCCCTGATGCTTATTTGAAGTGCTACTTTGCTTTGGAGGATGGTGTCAGGAAACAAAGTAGGAGGTTGTATGTAGATGGTATTTAGGAATTTTTGTAAGCAAAGGGCCAAGGGACATAACAAGTGAGGTTGACTTCAAAACTCAGGTGTAGCAAGTTTTGAAGTGTTTGATGATTCTGTGTTAGAGAGTGAAACTTGTTTTTGGATGAACAAAGAAAAGCTTCTTGTTAGATTTTTAAAGACTCCCCTCTCTCTCTCTCTCTCTCTCTCTTCGTCTGGCCCCCTTAGATGTTGTGAAGAACAATTTATTTATAGAGGAGCTTTGTTGTGTTTTTTGGGGAGAAAAACAAATAACATTTGAACTGTTTGGGTATACTGTCCCCTTATTTTCTTTGATGAAACTCTTATGTACCCTTTTTTGTGTAAGTATGGGATTGAGACAATGCAGGCTCAATAGTATTTTGGAGTGTTGTGGCAGGTTGGTGTAGGACTGTTGCATAGCAGTACATCAGACTGTTTGAAACATGTTTTTGGGACTTGTGAACTTGCTTTGATCGAAGAGTGGAAAAACAATTCTCAATAAGTATGGTCTGAAGAGTGAGATTCGAAGGATTGGAGCAAGTGTTTTATATGGGGTTGAACAGTTTTGGACTTCTGTTGAAGGGTTTAGCTTATGGATCGAAGCCAGATGCTCGAAGGAAGAACATTGCCTCAGTCGAAGCTTGGATCGAAGGAAGGCTACTGCCCAATCGAAGCTTGTGCTCGAAGGAAGCACATTCCCTTAGTCGAATCTTGGATCGAAGGAAGGTGTAATACGGTGGCAGAACTGACTGTTTTTTGTTACTACTGGTTTTGCATTTTTTGTTTGCAAATGTACGGTAAGCAAGAGTCGCCACCGTCTTTTATTTTATCCAACAAAGGAAAAGGGAAAAGAACAGAAAAACCTTTTTCAAGATGTTTCTGAGTACGGGGGGTAGATTAAAGAAAGGGAAGGCGTTAGCACCCTTTCTATCCATGGTTTTCCATGGGCTCTTAGGTACTTGCTCATTTTGAAATTGCTTTTGTGTGTGTTTTTAAAAGCTTTGAAAATGCCTTAGTGTGGCGTTTCACTTTATGGCAACCCTTGTGTCAGTCCTCAAGAGTGTGATAAAGCATTTTTGAAAACTTTGTTCGAAAAGTGTAAGTGTGAAAAAACTGGTTGTTTTGAGCAAGTACTTAAGAGTTTCTACCTACTCGAAAAATACTGTTCATTTTCATATTTCCTTTAGATAGTGTTATCCTACTATTAAGGAGTAGGTAGCTCCATCGTTGGAGTTTGAGGGACAATCGAAAGGGACGGTTACAATCACTTAAGGCAACAGGGCAAGATCGTAACTTTCCTAAAGTTCTAAGATCGCATTTTGTTTTACCGAGGCAACCTTTGAAAGGGACATGCGATCTCTGAATTAGAGAATAGTCACTAAGAATTCTCATGTTCGAGAATAGTGATCGTATTTCTGAGGCAACCGAAGTGGGAGATACCCTAGGGGTGAGCATGTGCAAGTGTTTGATTTCAGTTTATTTATCTTTGCACAGTTAGGGTGTTCTATTGTTTTAAACATTCGATTTATCTTTTGCACACAATCTTATTATCCATACATCTAAAGATTTTAAACAATTGCAGAAATTAAAAGCGGAAAGAAAATCTATGCTATTACAGGGCTTCGGCGGAGGGGGTTACATAACCAAAAATTGGGGAATTTAAATAGTAAATAAAATAGTAAACTAAACCTAATTAAAAGCTATTACAACCCATAATCAGATTGAATAATAATAAATGATAATAATAATAATACGAAAGTAGCTAACGCGCGCGACTTGGAAATGACGTCTAAAAATATTAAATGCTCTAAGTAAAAGAAAATTATTTTTGTTGTTTTGTTTATTTGGAAAAAATATTTAATTAAATTTAATTAATAAAAAGAAAATAAAATTTGAAATTAATTCTAAAACAAACGTAATGTTTTTTTGACATTTTTTATTTGAGGAAAAAATATTTAAGAATTAAAACTAATTTCCTAATGGGTTATAATTATAGAAAAAAATAAACCAATTACCCTAATTAATACTAATTATTTTATTAACAAAATTATTTTTTAGCAAAATATCTAATTCCTACCTTTTTTGTGATTTTATTGATTTTTTGTTTTAATTAAAAAAATGGTTTTTTTAAGAAAATTAGAATAAATAATTAAAACAATAAAAAAAAGTAATAAAGAAATTAAAGCAAAAAAATAAAATGGGCCTGCTATGAATAGCAATCTGGGGGGTGTGATTCTGAATTTTGTAAGGCCCAAAATTGATGGCCCTTTTTCCTGCGCATGATCCAATGGGGATCACCTTTAGAGGGTATATCATGCTCTTAGCTGGATGTATGTTAGATATGATCAGTGGATGATCTAAGGTATGAGATTTTGAGGTGTATGGTGAAATCCTGGCTATGAAGCACGTTGGATCTGAAACAAGAAAATTAGAAAATATGAAAAATGTCTGGACCTGGGATTGAACCCAGGTCCTTCCTCTCACACGCGCTTGCCTTTACCATCTGTGTTGAATTGTTAGTCATGAATATATTTAAACAAATAAAATATAATATAAAGAAGCTATTATGTCCAGAAACGCACGCAAATTCAAATCTCCCATTGGGAGTCTGCCACCTAATTGTCTTCTCCCTGGAATTGTCGCCTTAGGGACTGGGCTTTTACCTACAAACAGATTCGTCACTATAGGCTATAGTGACAGTTCTTGTGCATGGCTACAAACCCGTAAAACTCAAAAATGAAGCACAAGCAAAATAAATCCCAACCAAGGGCATGGATCAATTGGAAATTATTCCCTGAGCACGAATAGACCCTTAATTTGTCCTAAGTTTTCCTCTAACTAGGGTTCCCCAAATTGGAGCTCCGGAACCCTAGCCATGGCAGATGTCCGTACCTGCACTCAAACCCTAATCGAAGTATTCCAGCATGTTGTAAACATGATAACAAGCATAGATATATAATCAAAACATGTTTATGATGCCAGAATCAAAGAAATCGAAATTGAGAGGATGTGCAAACCGTGATGAAGGGTGGGCGTGATTCTGCAGGTTCCAAGCCTTGGGAATGCTTGCAATGGCTTCAATGAATGTCCAGGAGTGTTGTTGTGTCCTTGGAATTGCTTGAAACAGCCTATGGAGGGATATGTGATCAACACTTTTTTGACAAAATTTGAAATCTCTTCTTCCTTTGTGGGAGGCAGGCTGCGCATGTAATTCTCTTCTTAGGGTTGCAAATGCTTTGTTATATGTAGTAGAATCAATCTAGGTCATTAGAATTAGAAAGAATCCAAGATATAATGGTCATGAATTTTTGATTCCAATCTTTCCACCTTTGAAGATTTCCTCTTGTTTTGAGCTTGCACGATTTTGTTCTTCATTTAACAGCTCATGGGAGATTCAATCAATGCCAAAACAAATCTTATCCCATTTATTTGATTTATTTAATTTAATTTTATTTGAATTTTAAATAAATAAAATCAAAATATATTAAATAAATAAGTGAATGAGGCATGGAGTGGTTCATGGGTCGTGGACCATGTTAGGAGTGTGTTGCAAGCATAAAAAGTTAGGCCCATTTGAAGAAAAATGCACTTTTGGGTATGGTTGATTTTTTTGTGTAAATTTCCAAAAATAGACAACTTTGACAATGTATATCTCTCTCAATTTTGACCCTAAGAGGGTGTTCTTAGAATTTTTAGAAAGCTTAGGATGTCCCCTAAGCAACCTATTTGGTTTCATTTCAATTGGATCCTCCATGTTCATGCAAGAAGCTTTGACCCAAAAGGTGTTTTTGTTGGCTTTTGAAAAGGACCTATAATGTCTGATTTTATATTTTTTTATGAGTAAATTTATTGAACTTGAGGGCTGAAGATAAATTGTAGGGAATTGGATTCTCTTTAAAATGAGCCTTGGATGAGAAATTTCTAATAAAGTATGAGAAAGTTATGCCTGGTCAAAGTTTGGTTGACTTTTCCTATAGAAGCCCTAATTTAGCAACTTTTGACTTTTGATGAATTAGGAGCATTTCTTGAGGAATCATGATCAACCCTTGCTCAAATGATGGATATCATTTCAAAATGTTGATGTTGACATAAAATCTTGAAGTTTGGCTATATTTAGGCCACGGTTGACTTTTGACCTAGTATAGTTGATTTTCAGGCATTTGAGCAGTTGACTGAGCAAACTTGTTGTACAAGGCATGAAACTTGGCATGGATGATCTTGAGGACATATTAGGGCAATGGAGACCATTTGGGACCCTTGGAACTCAAACATCTTGATGAGGAGTGAAACCCTAGTTTGAGGCTTATTGTCTTAAGAGGAGGATTTGCCTGGTCAATCCTTAGTCAACTTGAGCCATGGAGGACCTCTAGGAGTATGTCTTGTCTGAAAATGGGAGGGAAAATTTTGGGGTGCAACAACTTCCCATGTTCAATCTTCTTAAACCTGAGGATTTAGATTGGCTTGTCTGCCTTTCATGATCTGAGGGTGGAAGATGATTGAACACTATAGTGCCTAGAAATTTGCACTCGCATGAAGTAATACTGATGGTTGATGACATCGGGAATGGGATTACAGATGCCATTTGGAAGGCGACAGAGAATCTTCGAAGATGGGCTTAAAGATGCCATCCAGAAAAGATATTGGTTGCATAAGAGATTCCTTTGCGAGAATTCCTGTACCTGCCGTTGAGGAGGACTTCGCCGGGGAGTGTTGATTTATGTCCCGGGAAATAGAGTCTAGGAGCTTCGGTTGTCCATTACTCTACTAGGGAATTAAATCTTGATTGATGAGACAAAAGTGAGTTGTTATATGGTCGAGTCCGGGTTTTACAGCGATTTACTAGGGAATATGAAATCGACCGTATCTGGTCGGGTCTAGGTTTTACAGTGTTGTAAGCTGTTGTCCGGAGATAAAAGAGAAGGAACATGTATAGGGCTTTCTCGGGACATGTCCATGTAAAACTACGTCAGGTAATTCATGAAAAGGATCCTGGATAGTAGGGATATGAGAAGTAACCTGGGTAGTAGGGTTACTTCGAAATAAAGCCTGGGTAGTAGGGCTGCTTCGGAATAAATCCTGGGTGGTAGGGCTATTTCGGAATAAAGCTTGGGTGGTAGGGCTGTAAGAAGGAACCTGGGAAGTAGGGTTACTTTGAAATAAAGCCTGGATAGTATGGCTGTTTGGGAATAAAGTCTGGGTGGTAGGGCTATGAGAAGGAACCTGGGTAGTAAGGTTACTTCGAAATAAAGCCTGGGTAGTAGGGCTGCTTCGGAATAAAGCCTGGGTGGTAATGCTATGAGAAGGAACTTGGGTAGTAGGGTTACTTAGAAATAAGGCCTGAGTAGTAGGGCTGTTTTGGAATAAATCCTGGGTGGTAGCTGTTGTACCCCAAAATTTGCCCTCCCACATTCTCCAAGAATTTGCCAAGCCAAGCTACAAAATCCCCAAGGGTTACACAGTGCAAAGACCTCCTATGCAGTCCAAACTAGGGTTTGTGTTCTGATCAAGAAATTGAAGGTTTCAAAGGCCCAATCAAGTCTCACATGCCTACAAATGTGGTCAAGTATCCTCATATCAAGTTTCAAGGCATTCAGCTCAAAATTGCACAGTCAAAACCCTAAATTGCACTACAGTCAACTGTAGGGGCAAAATGGTCATTTGACAGTCAAAAGTTCAAATTTTTTGTCAACATATCATTTTGAAGCCACCAACATCATTTGATCAATGCTTGATCATGATTCTCAAAATTTGGCTCAGAAAATCATCAAGATGCAAAAGTTACTATATTTGGACAGCTGAAAAAGTCAACAGAAATTGACCAGGGCATAACTTTCACATGGATTATCAGAAAAATTCCATCCAAAGCCCATTTTTAAGAGAAAGACATTTCCTACAACTCATCTTCATATTTCAAGTCCAAGAAATGCTCTCACAAAAAGTTATCAATTTCAACATTATAGGTCATTTTCAAAAGTCAACAAAAAGGGACTTTAAGCCAAAGGCCATAACTTGAGATTGGTAAATCAAAATGACATGGGACCAAAGGCATTGGTTATAGGACTCAAAGAACTTTCCAAAATGTCCAAGAACATGTGAAAAGCTTAAAAATTGAGCAAGTTATGCCTTGTGGAAGTTGGGAAATTTTTGGATATTTTGAAAAGTCAACTTTGATCCAAATGACCTAAAATTGCTAATGGGCCCATTTTTCTTCCAAGATTCATCATTCCAAGCATGTGCACGATCACTTGGCCCAAAGGGAAGTATTTTCTCATTTTTTATTTATTTATTTGAATTTTTATTCATATTAATTCAATTAAATCAATTAAATATGTGGAAAATATCTAAATGAACCAAATGAATCTTTTTATACATGTTTTAGACTTGATATTTCGTGCTTAGCCAATTAGGGAAAGTTTTGGCAAGATTTGGTATCAAATTGCATAGAAAAAGATTGAAAACATAATGGAAGAAAATCAAATATTCAATCCATAATTGCAAGAGATTTCTATGAATTTTGTTGACCTAATTGCCTCAGTACATAACCTAGAACACAAACCTAATTGCAGGAGACAAAAAGCTGCGCTGAAAATACCATTGCAAACTTGGAAAATTGTCAAGAAAGTTCAAAACTGAAATCAACTTTTTAGGTCCATCCAAGCCCTAAAAACTATTCCATCAGCTTCCTTGAAGGTCCCTGATCAGATTCCAACTCCAAACATCCATCAATACGCAAAGAATTGGTAATAAGGACCTCTCCTGTACACAAAAAAAGTGACCATCGTGTTTTCAATTCTAAGCATCCTCATTGCATTTCAATTATATATTCTTGTTCCTTGTGATGTTTCAAAGCTAACCATTATGTTCAATTTGATTTTTGTATCGTATATGGGATTTCGCCATAATCAATTTCTAGGGTTGCAGGTTTTTTGAATTAGGGATTTTCAGACCAAGCAAAATTAGGGTTCCAGACCCATGCCATTCAAATCAGTACATCAAGACGAAGAGATCTTGACCGTCGCGATCAATTTATATACACCCTAGCGCTAGTCGCTATTTTTCAATAGCCTACCTAATGAAACGCTATGAAAACTGTTGCCTTTGAGTTTGTTTTACAGGGATGGTGAGGAAGACGACCTCCGTGTCACGCAGTGATTGGTGCGTTTGAAAGTTGGCGCGCAGGACCCACTAATGCTTCGTTTTTCTTATATATTATTTAGTTGTTATTAATATAATAAACGCGTTGACATGGTTCAGTGGCACAAGTGTTGCCTTGCAATGTTCAAGACCTGGGTTCGAGCCCCAGGTCTGTATAAATTCCATATTATTTTGCAAAATGTCTTCCTATGCAGCGCTAGTATTCAAGATACACCATACGCTTCAAGTTCCAATTGTCCACGTGTTCCTGGAGACCAAATTAAGGGCTGAAGATTGAGGAACGCTGTAGGCTTAAGTCAATGCATCATATGTGATTCAAAAAGTCAATAAGGCCAAAATCAATTGGGCCAGATTGCTAAGGCCTATACCTCCACTTTGGGGACTTCCACCCCCCCTGGTTTGCAAATTCTATTTTATTTTTATGTTTATTTTAATTATTATTCTATTTGCTCTCTTGTTAAATTAATTAATTTTCTTTTTTTACAAAATATAAAAACATCACAAAAAATCAGAAAAGATGAAAATATAATAAATATTTAATTTAATTATTTTCATAAATAAATTAACATGTAAATTAATTTAGTATTAATTTAGGTTACAACTTTAATTCTTTTCATAATAAAATAATAAAAATATAGAATTTAGGTTTAATTAAGATTTTCATTCCTTTTAATTTTTCTTTTTTATCATGATACTTATTTATTTATTATTTTCATAATTAATTGTACATAAATAAATTAGGGTTAACTTAGGTTAAAAAACTTCAACATTTTTAATAAGTTTAAAAAAAAAACAATTAGAATTAGGGTTTACATCCAATTTTTAGTTTTAATTAATTCTTTTCTTTCTTAAATCATAAAAAACATAAAATACCAAAAACATTTTCTTTTAATCTTTAATTCTAATTCCACATTAATTCTAATTAATTAATTCATTAACTTTAATTTTTTGCAAAAGGGTCCAACGCCCATATTTTTAATTGTTATTTTCGCAAATTTATTTTATGTCGCTTATTATAATTATGTAATTCTCCCAAAGCGTTGTAACAATTTATACTTTTCGCACTTTTACTTTGCTTTATTTATTTTCCGTCAAATCGGGTCCGGTTTAATTTTGGCGATGTGGACCCGCGCCATTTGTAATAGCCTTAGAATTTACTTTCCCGCAAGTAACTTTTAACTGTTAAATAAGCATGCAAGAATGAATGACAAAATAAAAACAAGCGTAGAACACCAATAACATGACAAGATAAATGCAAATGAAAACGACACACGAATCACACACACCACCCCTAGGGTACGCCTCACTGTTGCCTTGCCTTCGAAAGGTGATCGTCGAGTAGAGGATGTCTTAGTAAGTCCTCATGATCCGGGAACCTGGCATGAGGGTAGCTTCTAAGGTGTCTTCCTATTGCTCCGGTGATCACCATGTCCCGAACCCTCGAATTGACCCGAACACCTCCAACGGTGGTGCTACCTACCTCTCAATGGTGGGATGGCACTACTTTAAAGGACATCTACACAGACGAATTCCTTAGGGTAGGTAGGTTCTCAAGGATACTTGCTCTAATTTCAAAAACAAACAAAAAAAAACCTTTTCACACTGACACTTTTTCAAAAGCTTTCAAAGCAAATTTTTCAAACACTCTGACGTACGAGTCGAACTGAAATTTTTCAAAGAAACTTTTTTAAACCCACAATTGAAAAGCAAGCAAACATTTTTGAAAACACATTGAGCAAGTATCTAAGAGCCCATGGATAACCATGGATAGAAAGGGTGCTAACACCTTCCCTTTCTATAACCTACCTCCCGAACCGAGAGCAATCTCTTTAAGGAATTTTTCTGTGCTTTTGTCCTTTCCATTTGGAGAAAATAAAAGACGGTGGCGACTCTTGCTTCCGCGACATTTCGCGAACCAGCGTTAAACAGTCAGTTCCAGATCCACCGATCACAGAACTGGAGACTCTGCTGGGGACATCTTTATAAAGTGAGGTGTACCTTAGGGCTAAGTCATAACTGTGTTTTCAATTGTTTTCCTTGTGTGCTTTAAATTGTGGGTTGCTTGGGAGTTCTATAGATCCTAACCCGGATCTGGGGGATACCTTTCTTAGAAAGTAGCAACAAGGATGTGAGGGAACTGTGCGGGGTATACCGACATGGTTGAAACAGTCTGCTACGTTGATGTGGCACTTTGGTGTGTACCGGTAACCCTTGAGTTCAGTCAAGGAGAGTACGGGGCCTCCGCGTGGTGTCGTGAAGCATCAACAAGCCTTAGGAACCTTAATTGAACTATCTTGGCCTCTTTAGGGTAGTGAGATAACTGACTTTGGTGCAGTCCGAGGTTGGTTGATACTCGATACTACACTCAATTGAGGGTTGCTTTCCTGGAATATTTCGGTCGCCAGTTCAGTGGCTAAATCGGAACGATGAACAATGAAAGCAATCCCGTGATATTGGGAACTTTAGAACCCGGTTACTTTGAATAGGACAGGTTGAACCCACTAACTTCAAGAGGGTACTACCCAGACCCCATGCTGGCCTTAAACCTTAAGGGCTTGTCTTGTGTGCCTTGTGTGCCTTACATGTTTGTAAATATCTGTGGTGTGTTTAATCATAGCATCATGACATCATCCAGCATCATATGCATTGACTAACCATTTCAGGGGTTCGAATTTTCATCTTTGTTCTTGTTTTGTAGGACATGGAAACTGGTCGTAGAAAGACAATTCAGGTCAATCTTGTAAGGGTCCCTCCTCAGCTTAAGGAGCTTATATCCAGGATTCCCGAGAACTATTCATTCAGTGAAAGGCATGGAAGCCTCATCAGCTTGGTCAACACCAACATTGAGGAAGATATGATAAAGGTCCTGTTCCAATTCTTTGATCCTCTGCATCACTGTTTTACCTTCTTGGACTATCAGTTGGTGCCTACATTGGAGGAGTTCTCCCGGCTCCTGAAGATCCCTATCCTTGATCAGCTACCCTTCAACGGTACAGAAAAAGAACCTAAGCTTGAAGAGATTGCTAAAGCCTTGCACCTACAGTCATCTGACCTCAAGGGACATTGGGAAGTTAGAAGGGGTATCAAAGGGTTCTTAGCCAGGTTTCTGTTTGAAAAAGCCCATGAATGTTGGAACTCCCTTGACTTGCAAGCTTTTGAAGAGGTTGTGGCCCTCCTTGTTTATGGTTTGGTGTTGTTTCCTAACCCAGATCAGCTTATTGATATCAGTGCTGTCCAGATCTTCATGTCTAGGAATCCTATACCTACGCTGCTGGGGGACATCCTTCACTCATGTTACACTCGAACCATGAGAAAAAGAGGTGTCCTTATGTGTTGCACTCCTCTCTTGGGAAGGTGGTTTATTTCGCACCTTCCACAATCAGTCCTGAAGAATGAGCGGGGTTTGCGATGGTCACAACGGTTGATGACTCTTACACATGCAGATATACATTGGTGCCCTAGGTCCAGAGAAGATGTCACTATCATTGATCGTTGCGGGGAGTACCCTAATGTTCCTTTACTTGGAATCAGAGGAGGTATTACTTATAGCCCATGCCTGGCTTGGAGACAGTTTGGTTATGCTCGGAGAGATGGTCCTCATGACATGTTAATTCCCGACATAGTTTTTGACTTCGACAACGATACTCAAGGACTTCGTCAGAGATTTATCAGAGCCTGGAGGATGCCAAGTAGGATAGACAGCAAGACACTGGGGCACAGGAACTCCATCCCATTAGAACCCTATCTCAAGTGGGTACGCGCCCGCTCCCAGAAGTTAGTGATGCCTTATCCTCACGTGATCCCGGTAATCAAAGAACCAGTCTTGGAAGGGGAAGTGTCCTACACTATTCAGCACCCTGATATGCCCACATCCTGGGAAGAGATGCAGAAGAGCTGGATCCAGCTTAAGGAGGAAAGGAATTCTCTTGAGACTAGTCTGCATGCCAGTGAAAAGAAGATCTTGGAGCTCACCCGCCTGTTGCATGAGGAGAGGAATCTCAACACCTACATAGCTCCGAAGAGGATGCGCAGTGTATTTTGGGATTGATTTGATTGTTGTACTTTTTGCCCATGAGGCTTTGATGTATTAAACAATGATTTCTCTAATGATGACGTGTGTTCCCTTTTGTCTACAACAAATTTGAACTTTCGAACCCTTGAATGCATTGCATACGCATTTCATACATCATGTGCATAGCAGGTTTTTCCTCTTTTTCAGGTTGCTGACAGTTCTTCGCTGTTTATTTTAGCATCATGAATCCCGAATCTGCATCAACTGAGACATCAATCAAGGCTCTTCAGGTGCAGAATGCACAATTCCAGGAACTAATCAAGGGTCTGGCTAAAGGCCAAGAAGAACTGAAGGCTATGCTCCTGAAGAAGGAGAAGAAGAAGAAGAGAAGAACTGTTCTGTTCAACTCGGGCCGAAGGTTTGGCAATACTCTGCAGCATGAAGAGGCTGGTTCTTCTGTTGGCAAGAGTCCTTCTCAGGCAGAAGTAAAAGTTCCTACTCCAGTGGTCTCCGACAACGAGACAGATTTTGATGAAGAGCAGTACCCTCCTGCAGATGACAGATACAAGCAACTGGAGGACAGGTTGAAGGCTATGGAGGTGCAACAGGCACCTGGGCTGGATTTCGGAGATCTGGGTTTGTCGACTGGTGTGATTATCCCGCATAAGTTCAAAGCACCATCCTTCTCCAAATATGACGGGGCGTCTTGTCCCAAGCTGCACTTAAGGTCCTATGTTCGGAAAATTCAGCCGTACTCTGCGGATAAGAATTTATGGATCCACTTCTTCCAGGAGAGTCTTTCAGGGACTCATCTCGAATGGTTCTATCAGCTGGATGGGACCAAAGTTCGTAACTGGGAGGAGTTGGCTACTGCTTTCTATAAGCAGTATCAATATAATGCCGACCTTGCCCCCACACGTACCCAACTCCAGGGTATGGCGTTAGGTGCAAGCGAAGGTTTTAAGGAGTACGCCCAGAAGTGGAGAGACCTGGCTGGCAGGGTGCAGCCACCATTGACTGATCGGGAGTTGGTAGACATGTTCTTGGGGACCCTATCTGGGCCGTTTTTCAACCATCTGATCGGGAATTCTTCTGCTGGTTTCACTGATTTGATTCTGACTGGAGAGAGAATTGAGGCTGGGCTGAAGTCTGGGAAGATTACAAAGGGTGCATCATCTAGTTCGGAAAAGAAACCATTCAAGAAGGAGTCTAGTGCCGTGTATGGTTCTAGGAAATCAGAGAGACCTGAGCACCGCCAATCTGTCAGTGCGGTGATGATTGCTAAGCCTGCTGCCGCTCCTCGGCCAAACAATTCTCAAAGGGCTGAAAGACCCCGGAGGGAGTTTACCCGGTTAAACATGACCCTATCACAGATTCTGCCACAGTTGCTAGCCACCAACTTAGTGACTGTCAGGGAGGCTCCAAAGTTCCCTAATACAATATCTCCCAAGTACAACCCGAATGCTCGTTGTGCTTACCATTCAGAAAGCCCGGGGCACTCTACCGATGACTGTTGGGCACTAAAGAACAAGCTGCAGGACCTCATCGACGCAAAGGAGATACAATTCGAAGCGCCTGCAAAGCCAAATGTAGTTACTGCCCCTATGCCTCAGCATGGGGTAAATGCTGTTGAGGAAGACGTTTATGCTGTTTCTGTGGATGATCTAGCCACTCCTCTAAAGATCGTCAAGAAGAACCTACTGCAGGCCGGTTTATTTCCGGGTTGTAGTGAGGGTTGCCTATTCTGTGCTGTGTCCCCATCTGGTTGTCCCTTGCTAAAGTTAGGCATCCAAAGCTTAATGGATAGCAAGGAGATTCTATTCAAGAAGTCTGCTGTTCGGTTGGTTCCAGTGGAAGAAGTTTCTGTAGTGACTATCTTCAATAATCCGATCCCGGCTCTCCAGAAGAAGCCCGTTCAAATTATGACCGTTGCACCCGTTATTATCACTGTTCCAGGGCCCCTGCCCTATGTATCTGATAAAGCTGTCCCTTGGCACTATGGGGCAGATGTATATATAAACGGGATTAAACAAGAGCTCAACGCTGGCGCCAGCATCTGTGATATCACTGGCCCAGCCAAAGTTACCCGCAGTGGCAGGCTCTTCTCGCCTGACATTGCACCGCCTGCTGCCCGAAGACCGCTCCTGATAATTCCTACAAGTACACCTATTCCTGTTGCTGACCAAGTTGTTGTTCCTGCTGCTGATCCGATTGTTTCTCCTGCTGCCGAGTCATCCAATGCTCGGGGCAAGGGAATTGAAGTTGAGCCTGCCCAGATGGAGGCACCCGTACCCATAGCTGCTGAGGCCTCCCCACAAGAGATGGAGGAGATTCTGAAGATTATAAAGAAGAGCGATTTTAATGTTGTGGAACAGCTGGGGCATACGCCCTCCAAGATCTCCATGCTCTCTTTATTACTGTGCTCCGAGGCCCATGCTAAGGCCCTAATCTCATTCCTCAAGACGGCCCATGTGCCACATGAAACCTCTGCAGTCCAGTTCACTGATTGCATGGCAAGTCTAACGGCAGATAATGGCTTGGGTTTCTCAGATGCTGACTTGACCGCAAAGGGGAGGGACCATAATGATGCTCTGCATGTCTCAATTGAATGCAGGGGCACCACCCTGGCACATGTGTTGGTTGATACTGGGTCATCTTTGAATGTGCTACCCAAGAAGGCTCTGGATCGTCTAGATTGTGAAGGCTTGGAATTGAAACCCAGCAATATCATCGTCAGGGCCTTTGATGGTTCAAAGAGGATGGTCCATGGAGAGGTTGACATTCCGATTCGTGTGGGCTCTCAGGTGTTCGACTCCACTTTTTATGTGATGGATATTCGTCCATCTTATTCTTGTCTATTGGGTCGACCCTGGATACATAAGGCTGGGGCAGTGACCTCTACCTTGCATCAAAAGCTGAAGTACCCCGTCAGAGGGAAGATTGTCACCATGCAAGGAGAGGAAGAATATATGGTGAGCCACCTAAACTCTTTCAGATACATTGAGATGGATGGGGAGTTCATTGAGACCCCCTTTCAGCATTTCGAGGAGGTGTTTCCAATTGCAACAGAAACAACAGAAGCAAGTGGTCCTTTGAAGATGGCTTCCCTGAAGGATGCCAGGGCTGTGGTGCAGAAGGGTGAATGTGCCGACTGGGGCAGACTTCCAGACTTTACTCAGAAGACTGATAAACTTGGGCTGGGTTTTACCTCGGAAGGTCAGAGAGCTATGAGGAAAGCAAAGATCGGAAGACCTCCGGTATTTATTAAAAGTTCAGAAGTGAATGTTGTTGGGGAAGACCATGAAGTGGGCGAAGCTGAATTCAACAGTTGGATCTATCCGACGGCCGAAGACGGATTGAACAATTGGAGCGCAAAGGACCATACCCCCGTTACCTTTGTGACGCAGTAATAAATTTCTTTGTTTTGTTATTTTTGTAATAAACAATGATAAACTCTATGGCCCGGTGTCTTACCCGAGGCACCGTGGTTCTATTTGTGAGGGCATACAAACTGTCATTTTATACATCATGAATGAAAATCTTGGACGTTTTTCACATTGCAAATATTGTGTTCCTTTTCTGTCTTTCTTTTCCTTTACATAATCCTCAAAACAGCTGTATTTACACACACACTCACTCATACAGGTTCCAATCCACTCTGGATCTCACTGATAACAACTCTGCTACTGCCAATTATGACTTCGAAAATCCGATCAACTTAGCCGAAGACGAAGGTGAAGATGATTGCGAAGTGCCTGGCGAGCTTGCAAGACTGTTGCTTCAGGAAGAGAGGGCAATTCAACCCCATGAAGAGCCAGTGGAAACCATAAACTTGGGTACCGAGGCAGACAGGAGAGAAGTAAAGATTGGTGCCAACCTAGAGCTCAGCGTGAAGCAACGGTTAACCAAGATGCTGCATGACTATATGGAGATCTTTGCCTGGTCCTACGAAGACATGCCAGGGTTGGATACCGATATTGTGGTCCATCACTTGCCGACCAAGGAAGACTGCCCTCCAGTTAAACAAAAGGTCCGTCGGATGCGTCCAGAGATGTCCGAGAAGATTAAAGCCGAGGTCATGAAACAGTTTGATGCCGGATTCCTTGCAGTGACTTCTTACCCTCAGTGGGTTGCTAATGTGGTGCCGGTACCTAAGAAGGACGGTAAGGTCAGAATGTGTGTCGATTATAGGGATCTGAACAGGGCCAGCCCCAAGGATGACTTCCCTTTACCTCACATTGATGTCCTCGTGGATAATACAGCTCAGCACAAAGTATTCTCTTTCATGGATGGCTTTTCAGGTTACAATCAGATCAAGATGGCACCTGAAGACATGGAAAAGACTACATTTGTCACTCAGTGGGGCACCTTCTGTTACAAGGTCATGCCGTTCGGATTAAAGAATGCTGGGGCAACCTACCAACGTGCCATGGTTGCCTTATTTCATGACATGATCCATCATGAGATAGAAGTGTATGTGGACGACATGATCGCTAGGTCCCAGACTGAGGAAGAGCACCTAGATCATCTGCAGAAGTTGTTTGACCGGTTGAAACTGTACAAGCTGAGACTAAACCCGAACAAGTGCACCTTCGGGGGTAAGATCTGGGAAGTTGCTAGGCTTCGTGGTCAGTGACAAGGGAATTCAAGTGGACCCTGCTAAGGTCAAAGCTATTCAAGAGATGCCAGTTCCTGAGACAGAGAAGGAAGTCAGAGGCTTTTTAGGACGCCTGAATTACATCGCTCGATTCATCTCTCATCTGACTGCTACTTGTGAGCCAATCTTCAAGCTGCTAAAGAAAGATCAGGTAGTACGTTGGAACGATGAATGTCAGGCTGCTTTTGACAAAATCAAAGAGTATCTCCAAGAACCACCTATCCTTATGCCACCGGTTGAAGGGAGACCTCTGATCCTATATCTGACAGTGCTCGACAACTCAATGGGGTGTGTGCTGGGGCAGCATGACGAGTCTGGCCGAAAAGAGCACGCCATTTATTACCTTAGCAAAAAGTTTACCGACTGTGAGACCCGATATTCACTGCTTGAGAAAACTTGCTGCGCTTTGGTATGGGCTGCTCGCCGGCTGAGACAGTATATGCTGACTCACACTACTTTATTAATCTCAAAGATGGATCCTATAAAGTACATATTCGAAAAGCCTGCTCTGTCTGGGAGAATTGCAAGATGGCAAATGATCTTGACGGAATACGACATTCAGTACACAACCCAGAAAGCCATCAAGGGAAGTGTATTGGCATACCACTTAGCTCATCAAGCTGTAAATGACTACCAATCAATGAACTTCGAGTTTCCGGATGAAAGCATCATGATAGTGACTGATTGTGAAGTACCTGGACCGGATGAAGGACCTGAGCCAGGATCCCGATGGTCTATGCACTTTGACGGAGCTTCCAACGCTTTGGGAAATGGTATCGGCGCCATCATCATATCTCCACAAGGTACTCATACTCCACTCACTGCCCGGCTATGTTTCAACTGTACCAACAACATGGCGGAGTATGAGGCGTGTATCATGGGTCTTCAAGCTGCGATCGACCTAAGGATCAAATTTCTAAGTGTCTTTGGAGATTCCGCTCTGGTGATCAATCAGATCAAAGGAGAGTGGGATACGAAACATCCAAACTTGATTCCTTACCGAGAATGTGTGTTGACCCTGATTCCCCACTTCACAGAGATAACCTTTGAGCACTTCCCAAGAGAAGAGAATCAGTTAGCGGACGCGTTAGCTACAATGTCTTCAATGTTCAAGGTTAAATGGGATAATGAGGCTCCCCGGATCATCATCTGGAAACTAGACGAACCGGCATACTGTTGTGATCTCGAAACTGAATTGGTGACTGAGAAGCCTTGGTACCACGAAGTGAAGAGATATCTGGAAGCTCAGGAATACCCTGAAGGTGCCTCTGTCAATGATAAGAAATTCCTGAGGAGGTTCGCAGCCAAATTCTTCCTTAGCAACGGTATCCTGTATAAGAGAAACCATGATTCAACCTTACTGCGTTGTGTGGATAAGATTGAAGCGGAAAGAATCATGGAAGAGCTACATGAAGGGACCTTTGGTACACATTCCAGTGGACATACTATGGCTAAGAAAATCCTACGGGCAGGATATTACTGGTCCACGATGGAAGCTGACTGTTACCAACATTCTAGGACATGCCATAAGTGCCAGATCTATGCAGATAAGGTGCATGTTCCTCCGGTTCCCCTGAATGTTCTGACTGCGCCTTGGCCGTTTGCAATGTGGGGCATATACATGATCGGCGAGATAAAACCTACGGCATCCAATGGACATCGCTTCATCCTAGTGGCGATTGATTATTTTACGAAGTGGGTCGAGGCAGCCTCCTATGCTACAGTAACCAAGACTGTTGTGGCACGGTTCATTCGGCACAACCTGATCTGTCGGTACGGCGTCCCTGAGCGGATTATTACAGACAACGGTACCAATCTGAACAACAAGATGATCGCTGAGCTCTGCGAACAGTTCAAGATACAGCACCACAATTCTTCTCCTTACAGACCGAAGATGAATGGGGCTGTTGAAGCAGCAAATAAGAACATCAAGAAGATCGTGCAGAAAATGACAGTAACTTACAAAGATTGGCACGAGATGTTACCGTTTGCTCTGCATGGGTACCGTACCTCAGCTAGGACGTCAACCGGGGCAACTCCTTTCTCTCTGGTTTATGGCATGGAGGCAGTCTTGCCGATTGAAGTACAAATTCCCTCTCTCCGGATAATGAAGGATGCAAATCTGAACGAAGATGATTGGATCCAAACACGACTTGATCAACTCAACCTCATCGACGAAAAGAGACTTGCTACTATCTGCCATGGTCAGACGTATCAGAAACGGATGATCAGGGCATTTAACAAAAAGGTCAGACCACAGGAATATCAAGTTGGGGATCTGGTAATCAAGAGAATCATCCTTCCTCAGAGTGATCCAAGGGGCAAATGGACCCCTACGTACGAAGGGCCATTTGTGGTTAAGCATGTGTTCTCAGGAGGAGCCATGATATTGACCAACATGGATGGTGACGACCTTCCTCACCCCGCCAATGCAGACATAGTTAAAAAATACTACGCGTGAAAAAAGACCCGCTAGGCTGACATGCCTAGGCAAAAATTAGGGCTTCCCGTCGAACCAAAAGGGTTCGGGCAAAATGAAGGGATGAAAATGAAAAAAATCTATACACCCGGCAAGTCGAAAACCTGAAAAGGCGGCTTGGGCAAAAATGGGTAT
This sequence comes from Vicia faba, assembly GCA_948472305.1. Lineage (NCBI taxonomy): Eukaryota > Viridiplantae > Streptophyta > Magnoliopsida > Fabales > Fabaceae > Vicia > Vicia faba. The sequence goes on from OX451735.1 coordinate 1,458,287,893, forward strand.
CCCGGTGGACTGAAAACCCGAGAGGGCGGTCCAGGCAAAAATTAGGGATAAAGGCGTAATACTATGTCTCATTGATCACTTTGCATCCAGAATCCGGTATCTACGTCAAGTTCAGATGGCATCGATCAGTCAGCTTCACCTTCAACCAAGGTCATCAAGTGATGAGACGCTCGGAGTTATAAAGGCAATAGCAGAGTTGAAACCCAGTGGATCATTCACTTCACACAGCTGTTTTATTTTTATTTTGTACAAAATTTGTATAAACTCTCTTGTTCGGCGGCGTACCTCTTACTAGGACGTCAGCCTCTTGTACACAAAACGCCTATTCACAGGCTATTCAAAAAAATCAATACAAATATATTTTCAGTTAAACGTGCCAAGTATTTTTCTTTTCCTGTTTTGTTTTGCGAAGAACGTCCAAGGTTCAATTTGTGATATATGCATTGACAATAATTTGCTAACTCATAAATATTTGCATACGAAACAAAGGAATTAATTGCAGGTGACACTAGAAACAGGGGCAACAAAAGAGTTTGTCTGAGCAGTCTAATTGTTCTATCCTCCAAGGTACCAAGATAGGTTCAGCTAAAGAACATAACCGGTACATATTAGATCCCCAGAGAGTAAGCAAGACAGTGCACTCTCTCCAAGCAAAATTACAAATCTCAAGGAAGTTGGGTATCCTCCCGTAGATCTCAACATTCCCCAGCAGCGGCATATATTCTTAACAAGCATCCCCGGCAGTCTTGGTCTAAAGATTGTTCCCCGGCGGTATATCAACAGTCAAAGGGATCACTTCCCCAGTATATCAAACTTCCCCAAAAGAGTCCAATCCAATCCAGTTCCCCAAGAGGATTGGAATTCATCTCCCCCAAGCAATAAGCCTATCCCCAGTATATTCTGGAAGCTTATCCCCTCGCAGAACACGAACGCGTCGTCCGGCTTGATTTAAAGAGTTATTTCCTTAACAGGATATAACTGGGTTATCCTCAGCCAAAAGCCATGGAAAGAGCGACGTCGACAAAGTCTTCTCACCCCAGCAAAGTCTACCAACACTTCCAACATAACAAGGACATCCTCAGCAAGTTACTCTCAACACTCAGCAAGGCATCCCTCTTCCCACAGAGTATTGCTTCCCAGCATGGTCGCTAAAGTATCTTTTTCTCCCCGCAGAATCTTCCATTTGCCAAGTTTATTCCGCAACGGAGTCATCTTCTCCTACCGGTATTCTTGCAACTATCATCCCCAGCGGAAGTAAAAGCTATTCTCCAACATCAGCCCAGGATACGACTTCCCGGCACCCGTCAAGGATTTACTTTCCTAGACAAAAGCATTCATAAAACATCACACATATCATTATAGCATGCATAACACATCATATCATACAAATCTCATTTATGTTGAGAACATCATTGCTTAATCCATATCATGCATTGCATATGACTGACCTTTACCTTTCAGGAAAGACGCAGTTAAAGTGCTCAAACCTATTTCAAAGCCTTCTCTGGTCCAGCTAAATCGACTCCCAACAGATTTTTCTGATAAAGACTCAGCAGAACCTAGGGTCCCCTCTCCGGCAAGTGCGTGAGGTGGTAATTCCTTCTTCAGATGTTTCCCTCTCCGACGATGAGTGTGAGGTGATAGTCTCCTATGGTCCCCTCTCCAGCGGCGAGTGAGGTGGTAATTCCTTCTTCAGATGTTTACCTCTCCAACGATGAGTGTGAGGTGATAGTCTTATGGTCCCCTCTGCGGCAAGTGCGTGAGGTGGTAATTCCTTTTTTCAGATGTTCCCCTCTCCGACGATGAGTGTGAGGTGATAGTCTCTTATGGTCCCCTCTCCGGCAAGTGCGTGAGGTGGTAATTCCTTTTTCAGATGTTTCCCTCTCCGACGATGAGTGTGAGGTGATAGTCTTATGGTCCCCTCTCCGGCAAGTGCGTGAGGTGGTAATTCCTTTTTCAAGATGTTTCCCTCTCCGACGATGAGTGTGAGGTGATAGTCTCTTATGGTTCCCTCTCCGACGGTGTGTGAGGTGACAATTCCTTTTCCTATGATTCCCTCTCCGACGGCGAGTGAGGTGATTCCCTTTCAGATTATAATAGCCTATGGTTCTCGTTCCGATACTGCAAAGATGGTAATTCCCGCCAAGATTTTTCTCAACGAGCGTTGTTGAAGTTAAAGTCGCCCAAGGTTCTCTTACCATTCATGCTAAAGCAATAACCATCCCCGGTTCATTCATCGCTGTTTGAAGCTCCAGACTCAGCTCCTGTAACCAATCAGGACATATCCATGCCAAGCATCTAAAATCAGCTCCTGCAACGTGTCAGGTACTCATTTTTCTTTTGCAGGTATACAGGTTATCGCTAAGGAATCTCCTACGCGATCAACATCCAGATGGCATCTATAAGCCCATCACCCTATCCAGCAATCTCTAAATGGCATCTATAAGCCCATTCCACCATCACACTACTATGTGAGCGCAAATTTCTGGGCACTCTAGTGTTCAATCATCTTCCACCCTCGGATTACGAAAGGCACGTCAGCCAATCTGCATCCTCAGGTCTAAGAAGATTGAACAGGGGCAACTGTTGTACCCCAAAATTTGCCCTCCCACATTCTCCAAGAATTTGCCAAGCCAAGCTACAAAATCCCCAAGGGTTACACAGTGCAAAGACCTCCTATGCAGTCCAAACTAGGGTTTGTGTTCTGATCAAGAAATTGAAGGTTTCAAAGGCCCAATAAAGTCTCACATGCCTACAAATGTGGTCAAGTATCCTCATATCAAGTTTCAAGGCATTCAGCTCAAAATTGCACAGTCAAAACCCTAAATTGCACTACAGTCAACTGTAGGGGCAAAATGGTCATTTGACAGTCAAAAGTTCAAATTTTTGGTCAACATATCATTTTGAAGCCACCAACATCATTTGATCAATGCTTGATCATGATTCTCAAATTTTGGCTCAGAAAATCATCAAGATGCAAAAGTTACTATATTTGGACAGCTGAAAAAGTCAACAGAAATTGACCAGGGCATAACTTTCACATGGATTATCAGAAAAATTCCATCTAAAGCTCATTTTGAAGAGAAAGACATTTCCTACAACTCATCTTCATATTTCAAGTCCAAGAAATGCTCTCACAAAAAGTTATCAATTTCAACATTATAGGTCATTTTCAAAAGTCAACAAAAAGGGACTTTAAGCCAAAGGCCATAACTTGAGATTGGTAAATCAAAATGACATGGGACCAAAGGCATTGGTTATAGGACTCAAAGAACTTTCCAAAATGTCCACGAACATGTGAAAAGCTTAAAAATTGAGCAAGTTATGCCTTGTGGAAGTTGGGAAATTTTTGGATATTTTGAAAAGTCAACTTTGATCCAAATGACCTAAAATTGCTAATGGGCCCATTTTTCTTCCAAGATTCATCATTCCAAGCATGTGCACGATCACTTGGCCCAAAGGGAAGTATTTTCTCATTTTTTATTTATTTATTTGAATTTTTATTCATATTAATTCAATTAAATCAATTAAATATGTGGAAAATATCTAAATGAACCAAATGAATCTTTTTATACATGTTTTAGACTTGATATTTCGTGCTTAGCCAATTAGGGAAAGTTTTGGCAAGATTTGGTATCAAATTGCATAGAAAAAGATTGAAAACATAATGGAAGAAAATCAAATATTCAATCCATAATTGCAAGAGATTTCTATGAATTTTGTTGACCTAATTGCCTCAGTACATAACCTAGAACACAAACCTAATTGCAGGAGACAAAAAGCTGCGCTGAAAATACCATTGCAAACTTGGAAAATTGTCAAGAAAGTTCAAAACTGAAATCAACTTTTTAGGTCCATCCAAGCCCTAAAAACTATTCCATCAGCTTCCTTGAAGGTCCCTGATCAGATTCCAACTCCAAACATCCATCAATACGCAAAGAATTGGTAATAAGGACCTCTCCTGTACACAAAAAAAGTGACCATCGTGTTTTCAATTCTAAGCATCCTCATTGCATTTCAATTATATATTCTTGTTCCTTGTGATGTTTCAAAGCTAACCATTATGTTCAATTTGATTTTTGTATCGTATATGGGATTTCGCCATAATCAATTTCTAGGGTTGCAGGTTTTTTGAATTAGGGATTTTCAGACCAAGCAAAATTAGGGTTCCAGACCCATGCCATTCAAATCAGTACATCAAGACGAAGAGATCTTGACCTTCGCGATCAATTTATATACACCCTAGCGCTAGTCGCTATTTTTCAATAGCCTACCTAATGAAACGCTATGAAAACTGTTGCCTTTGAGTTTGTTTTACAGGGATGGTGAGGAAGACGACCTCGTGTCACGCAGTGATTGGTGCATTTGAAAGTTGGCGCGCAGGACCCACTAATGCTTCGTTTTTCTTATATATTATTTAGTTGTTATTAATATAATAAACGCGTTGACATGGTTCAGTGGCACAAGTGTTGCCTTGCAATGTTCAAGACCTGGGTTCGAGCCCCAGGTCTGTATAAATTCCATATTATTTTGCAAAATGTCTTCCTATGCAGCGCTAGTATTCAAGATACACCATACGCTTCAAGTTCCAATTGTCCACGTGTTCCTGGAGACCAAATTAAGGGCTGAAGATTGAGGAACGCTGTAGGCTTAAGTCAATGCATCATATGTGATTCAAAAAGTCAATAAGGCCAAAATCAATTGGGCCAGATTGCTAAGGCCTATACCTCCACTTTGGGGACTTCCACCCCCCCTGGTTTGCAAATTCTATTTTATTTTTATGTTTATTTTAATTATTATTCTATTTGCTCTCTTGTTAAATTAATTAATTTTCTTTTTTTACAAAATATAAAAACATCACAAAAAATCAGAAAAGATGAAAATATAATAAATATTTAATTTAATTATTTTCATAAATAAATTAACATGTAAATTAATTTAGTATTAATTTAGGTTACAACTTTAATTCTTTTCATAATAAAATAATAAAAATATAGAATTTAGGTTTAATTAAGATTTTCATTCCTTTTAATTTTTCTTTTTTATCATGATACTTATTTATTTATTATTTTCATAATTAATTGTACATAAATAAATTAGGGTTAAATTAGGTTAAAAAACTTCAACATTTTTAATAAGTTTAAAAAAAAACAATTAGAATTAGGGTTTACATCCAATTTTTAGTTTTAATTAATTCTTTTCTTTCTTAAATCATAAAAAACATAAAATACCAAAAACATTTTCTTTTAATCTTTAATTCTAATTCCACATTAATTCTAATTAATTAATTCATTAACTTTAATTTTTTGCAAAAGGGTCCAACGCCCATATTTTTAATTGTTATTTTCGCACATTTATTTTATGTCGCTTATTATAATTATGTAATTCTCCCAAAGCGTTGTAACAATTTATACTTTTCGCACTTTTACTTTGCTTTATTTATTTTCCGTCAAATCGGGTCCGGTTTAATTTTGGCGATGTGGACCCGCGCCATTTGTAATAGCCTTAGAATTTACTTTCCCGCAAGTAACTTTTAACTGTTAAATAAGCATGCAAGAATGAATGACAAAATAAAAACAAGCGTAGAACACCAATAACATGACAAGATAAATGCAAATGAAAATGACACACGAATCGCACACACCACCCCTAGGGTACGCCTCACTGTTGCCTTGCCTTCGAAAGGTGATCGTCGAGTAGAGGATGTCTTAGTAAGTCCTCATGATCTGGGAACCTGGCATGAGGGTAGCTTCTAAGGTGTCTTCCTATTGCTCCGGTGATCACCATGTCCCGAACCCTCGAATTGACCCGAACACCTCCAACGGTGGTGCTACCTACCTCTCAATGGTGGGATGGCACTACTTTAAAGGACATCTACACAGACGAATTCCTTAGGGTAGGTAGGTTCTCAAGGATACTTGCTCTAATTTCAAAAACAAACAAAAAAAAACCTTTTCACACTGACACTTTTTCAAAAGCTTTCAAAGCAAATTTTTCAAACACTCTGACGTACGAGTCGAACTGAAATTTTTCAAAGAAACTTTTTTAAACCCACAATTGAAAAGCAAGCAAACATTTTTGAAAACAAATTGAGCAAGTATCTAAGAGCCCATGGATAACCATGGATAGAAAGGGTGCTAACACCTTCCCTTTCTATAACCTACCTCCCGAACCGAGAGCAATCTCTTTAAGGAATTTTTCTGTGCTTTTGTCCTTTCCATTTGGAGAAAATAAAAGACGGTGGCGACTCTTGCTTCCGCGACATTTCGCGAACCAGCGTTAAACAGTCAGTTCCAGATCCACCGATCACAGTAGCGCTATGAGAAGGAACTTGGGTAGTAGGGCGTCCTCATTTGATCACGTAGATTAGTTAACCCGTTTGGTTTCGGGAACTAATTTTCCATTATTTGTATGCAGATATGACATGTATAGCTTCATGGATTTAACCTTGAACTATTGGAATTATTGATGATAACCAACTTTCCTGAAAAGGTACATGATTAATTATATGTGATGCATGAAGTGCATTGTGTGATGATGTTCTCAAAATAAATGAGATTATGATGTATGAAATATGTATGCGCACGTCATGATGTATGAACATGAAATGCTATTGTGACATATCCGAGTCTGGGAAAATAAATTCATGACTGCTGCTGGAGAGTACTGGAAATTGAATTCCTGATCGTTGTAGAAAAAGTGGTTCTTCTACTTCCGCTGGGGATGATGAGTAGAGATGATTTGTCGAGGATTTCCTATTTCTTTTTTGAGGATGTTCAGCCGGTGATTGACTCTACTTGAGAATTGATTCTGCTTTAGAATAACTCTATGGAGAATGAGCTTCCGCAGTTTGCGAAATAAACTCTACCCGGGAGGAGGTTTTATGAACCGTTAAAATTGGGTTGGGGAAAACAGACTTCATCTCTCTGGAGGAACTTTGCTGGAGAAAGTAATTCCTACTTGGGGAAGAAGAGACCAAAACTTTGGTTGTTTTTACTCTGTGGGGAACATAGACGTCACTAGGACGTATGCTGAGGATACGGCGATGACTTTGCATCAGGACGTTTCTGCCCCTGTGCCTGATGGAGATTTTATGGATGGATCTATGTCGTGATTGTACTTAAACATGTATTATATGAGTGTCAAAATGACATCTGTCTTTGGATTGTATCTTCACTGTACTTGAAACATGTGTTGAATGAGGGTCAGAATGACATCCGTGTCTGGATCATATCTGCACTGTACTTGAAACATGTGTTGGATGAGTGTCAGAATGACATCCGTCTCTGGATCATATTTGCACTGTACTTGAAACATGTGTTGAATGAGTGTCAGAATAACATCCATCTCTGGATCGTATATGCATTGTACTTGAAACATGTGTTGAATGAGTGTCAGAATGACATCCGTCTCTGAATCGTATCTGCACTGTACTTGAAACATGTGTTGGATGAGTGTCAGAATGACATTCGTCTTAGGATCGTATCTGCATTATACTTGAAACATGTGTTGGATGAGTGTCAGAATGACATCCCTCTCTAGATCGTATCTGCATTGTACTTGAATAGAATCGGGAGTAGGTGTCAGGATGAGATTTGTCTTTGGATCGTACCTGAACCGTTTCTAGATGAGAATCTGGAGTAAGTGTCAGGATAACATCCGTTCTTGGATCGAACCTGAACCGTTTCTAGATGAGAATCTTGAATAAGTGTCAATATGACATCTACCCTTGGATTGTACCTGAACGGTTTCTAGATGATGTGTTGAAATAAGTGTCAGAATGAAATCTGTCTCGGGATCGTATCTGCACTGTACTAGGATAGAATCTGGAGTAGGTGTCAGGATGACATCCGTTTTTGGATCGTACCTGAACCGTTTCTAGATGATAATCTGCTTTATTCAGAATGTTTCTGTTGGGAAATCCCGAGAAGCTTGGCGACTACATTGGGGAATTTTCACTGGAGCCGTAATTTGGAGATTTTGCTCTGCCGGGGGTATGATAACACCTGACATCAATAGGATGCATGCTAAGAAAATGGAAGTGACCTTGTAGTAGAATGCCCTTGTCTTGATACCTGTTGTAGAAAATATCAACCGGGGATTTTTTAGATGGTTTGATCTTATCTCCACACTTGGAGTCCTTGGTGAATGCAGATCAGGGTAATAAACCTTCTACTAATTAGACAAGTGACAAGATGACAGGACGTACTCGTACGCTTTAATCCCTAACTTTTTCCTGGACTGTCTTTTCAGATTTTCAGTCCACCGTGATACCCTTTTTTCCCAAGCCTCCTTTTCAGGTTTTTGACTTGTCGGGTGTACAAATTTTTTGTTTTATCCCTAATTTTTGCCTAGGCCAGTCAACCTAGCGAATCTTTGTTCATGCGTAGTATTTTCCGACTATGTCCATGTTCACCGGGTATAGAGAATTGTCACTGTCCATAGTAGTAAGTGTTGTCACACTTCCAGAAGGTGTTTGTTTGATCGTACAGGATTCATTGCTGGAATTCATGCCCAATGCCCCAAGTGATTCAGATGGAGATCTGCCCCTTGCCACTCGGCATCTTTGAGAGATTACTTGAATCTTGACTTGACTGCCCCAGGTGATGGACAATGCTCATGCTGTGCCCCTTGGTTGGAAGTGTTTTTCCTCTTGAGGTGGTCCTTTTTATTGATAAGGTTTTTGTTCACTAGATATTCTTCATGCGAATTTCTCTGCTGTTGAACAAATAGCCATATGCAAACAATGGTATTTTAAGAATGCAAAGCTTATGTCTGTTTTGAAGTTTCAAAATTCATTTTTTAGTAAAACAAACAAATTTTGTAAAAGTGTGATGTCAGCTCAGGATTTATAGCGAACCCTACAGGAGTCAGGATACCTTCCGTAACAGTATGCTTTCGAACTAACCCATGCTTCAGCTAGGACTTTTAAGGGTTATAATGTGGCATGGTTCACGGTTCAAGAAACAAAGGATAAAGGCTCAAATTTTATTTGTACCCAACCCGCTCTTCGTGATGTTCTTCAGTCTTATGCTCAGTTAATTGTGCGTTTAAATCCTGATTGAGTCTGGCATCTTGTCCTTGATGTCCGGTGATGGTTCGGATACTGACAGTTTATTTTGAATAGGCATTCATTTTTGTAATCTTTTTTGTCGAGTATTTGTAGGACCTCTTTCTTTTTGATTTTACTATCCTTGTCTTTTGCCTGAACTGTTTCTTTTTATGATTACAGTCAGCGGGATGCCCCAGTTTTTTTCTTAAGTCTTCTTCATAGGTTTTGACTTAGCGGGATTTTACTTTGAGAGATAATGATTTCATGTCTTGACGATTATGCAGAACCATCGTCCTCTTTTGATTTGGAAGGACATCTTCGATGTCATTCATTGTGTACGAAGCAGAAGATTGTGACTGAATGCGCATCTGAATTGACGGAGAAAACTACCCTGCCCCAGGTTATGATTAAGGGTTTTAATTAGTGTGAAAAGAAAAACTCCTACTTCTTTGGCTCAAAGGGGTTGACTAGGGATTATCTTCCTTATAACTCCACTGTTTGGGATTTGAAATAACGCCTGTACATCGTCAACGGGGTCTGTTCAAAAGCATACTGTAGAGATTGTGGTATCATTTTCGTCATTCTCCCTCTAAAGGCTCAGAGCTTTTGATTGAGAGTTGAATATCACAAAAGGAAAGCAGTTTAAATATACAAATGAATTGGTTCAAAATAGACATATACAATGCATTGATAAAGTAATAAAGTTTGACATAAATAAATAATCGAACAATCGAAAGAAATTTACATATTGAAAATTTTAATGAACAAAAGCTTCTTCGTCTGTTCTTGTCACTTCAGATGGCGTGTCTTTGGGGAACGGCAGAAGAATTCAGTCTGGCCATCCTGTGTGAACTCCAATGCTCCTTCATCAATTAGGTCTTGAATCTTGTTCTTCAATGCCCAACAGTGGTCAGTGTCGTGCCCACGACTGTTGGAGTGATACATGCATCTTTCATTATGCTTGTAGTGAGGAGAAGAAGTATTAGGTTTTTGAGGAGGCTCCCTTAATACAACAAACTTGGCTTCCAATACCTGATGCAATGCTTGAGTAAAGGACATGTTGATTTTAGTGAATTGCCTCTCGGGCTTGTCTTGCTTTTGTTGATTATCCCGTTGTGGTTGGCGAGGTTGTTGTTGGACCCGTGATGTGGTAGCAATTTGGGAAGGTCCACTCTTCACCAAACCAACCTCTTGTCTTCTTAGAGGTTGATCAATGACTTGGTCCCCAACCTCGACTGTTTGTTTCATATGGTTGCATCCGTCTTGATGAAACTTGTTGACAATGGTCCTCAGCTCTTCTTGTCCCTGGGATAGGATTTAGATAAGAGCCATCTTCCCCAACATTTGTATTCTCATTTCTTCCATCTCAACCTGTAGCTGTTCAACCTGGTCATCCTTGTTGTTATCAGGACGTTTCTTGGTCAGATTCCCAGCGAGGAGTGCTTTCAATTCTTCCTTCCCCTTGGATAGGTTTAGGAACATTTCCATGAAATGAGCCTCTTGAGTTTAAAGATCTCTGTTGTCTTGTTGGAGAGCCATTGCTGTAATAAACAGCGAGAACATGAAAGACATGTACATGAGCCTACCTGCTATGCAATGACATGTATGATATGTAAATGTTTTCAAGGATCTCGTGAGGGAAACAAGAAAAATGTTAGGCGTTGAACTTTACAGCTTTGATTGAAGCACTTCGTATCGTTGAAGGTCCTTCTACGAGAGTCAAGCTCATCATATCGAGTGGGTCATAGCCCCTGACTCAAGTTGTTGAGTTTTGATTCTATGACGACATTGGCTAGAGGAAAATAAATCCCCTTGCCCCTTGCTAGACGTATGATTTATCATAACCTGCATCACAAACCCTTGAGATCCTTGAAATGGTTAAGGAAATGTTGTGGCATAATGTTATGATGTGTATGCTATGCGTTAAGAAAAAGTGTAAGGTGATTAAAACAAGTGAGCCCTGGAAGAAATCCAAGTTATTGGATAGTGACTGTAAAAAAATCCTGCAAGGAGATCATGTTGTCAGATAATAAAACCCTGCAAGTAGTTCAAATTGAAAGCAAACAAGTCACACAAACAGCCTTAGGTTTAGGCTTGCATGGGTTTTAAGGTAGTACCCTCTTGAAGTTGGATTGGTTCAACTTGTCCTATAATAGTAACTGGGTTCTAAGGGATCTCAATATCATCGATCTTTCCCCCCAAATTTCGTTCCGATAGATAATTGACTTGCCACCAAACAAAACTCAAGAGTCAAACCTCAATGAGTGTAGCATCGAGTATCAACCGACTTTGGGTTTACACCAAAGACGACTATCTCACTACGTCCTAAAAAGCCAAGTTGGACAATTAAGTTGCTAAGGTCAGTTGACACTTTATGATACCACGCAGTGGCCCCATATTCTCCTTGATTACTTAAGGGCTACCGATACACACCAAAGTATCGCATCAACGTAGCTACTGTTTCAACCGTGTAGGTATACCCCACATAACTCCTTCACAGTTTATTGCTACTTACCTAAAAGGAATTCCCCGATCCGGGTTTAGGATCCAAACAACCCAAACAGATACCCTTAAAAGTAAATCAAACAAGATAATCCAAAGAAGCAATTAAAATGACCTAGATCCTAAGGTAAACCCCACTTTATAAATCATGATCCCCAGCAGAGTCGCCAGTTTTGTAATACGGTGACAGAACTCACTATTTTTTGTTTCTACTGGTTTTGCGTTTTTTATTTGCAAATGTACGGTAAGCAAGAGTCGCCACCGTCTTTTATTTTATCCAACAAAGGAAAAGGGAAAAAGAACAGAAAAAACATTTTTCGAGATGTTTCTGAGTACGGGGGGTAGATTATAGAAAGGGAAGATGTTAGCACCCTTTCTATCCATGGTTTTCCATGGGCTCTTAGGTACTTGCTCATTTTGAAATTTCTTTTGTGTGTGTTTTGAAAAGCTTTGAAAATGCCTTAGTGTGGCGTTTCACTTTATGGTAACCCTTGTGTCTGTCCTCAAGAGTGTGATAAAGTGTTTTTGAAAACTTTGTTTGAAAATTGTAAGTGTGAAAAAACTGGTTGTTTTGAGCAAGTACTTAAGAGTTTCTACCTACTCGAAAAAGACTGTTCGTTTTCTTATTTCCTTTAGATAGTGCTATCCAACTATTAAGGAGTAGGTAGCTCCATTGTTGGAGTTTGAGGGACAATCGAAAGGGACGGTTACAGTCACTTAAGGCAACGAGGCAAGATCTCTTAATAACTGTCCTAAAGTTCTAAGATCGCATTTTGTTTTACCGAGGCAACCTTCGAAAGGGACTTGCGATCTCTGAATTAGAGGACAGTCACTAAGAATTCTCATGTTCGAGAATAGTGACCGTATTTCCGAGGCAACCGAAGTGGGAGATACCCTAGGGGTGAGCATGTGCAAGTGCTTGATTTCAGTTTATTCATCTTTGCACAGTTAGGGTGTTCTACTGTTTTAAACATTCGATTTATCTTTTGCATATAATCCTATTATCTATACATCTAAACAGTTTAAACAATTGCAGAAAATAAAAGTGGAAAAGAAAGTCTACGCTATTACAGGGCTTCGGGGGAGGGGGTTACATAACCAAAAATTGGGGAATTTAAACAATAAATAAAATAGTAAAACTAAACCTAATTAAAAGATATTACAACCCATAATCAGATACAATAATAATAAATGATAATAATAATACGAAAGTAGCTAACGCGCGCGACTTGGAAATGACGTCTAAAAATCTAAAATGCTCTGAGTAAAAGAAAATTATTTTTGTTGTTTTGTTTATTTGGAAAAAAATATTTGATTAAATTTAATTAATAAAAAGAAAAGAAAATTTGAAATTAATTCTAAAACAAACCTAATGTTTTTTTGGCATTTTTTATTTGAGGAAAAAAATATTTAAGAATTAAAACTAATTTCCTAATGGGTTTTAATTATAGAAAAAATAAACCAATTACCCTAATTAATACTAATTATTTAATTAACAAAATTATTTGTTAGCAAAATATCTAATTCCTACCTTTTTTGTGATTTTATTGATTTTTTGTTTTAATTTAAAAAATGGATTTTTAAGACAATTAGAATAAATAATTAAAACAATAAAAAAAGTAATAAAGTAATTTAAGCAAAAAATTATATGGGCCTGCTAGGAATAGCAATCTGGGGGGTGTGATTCTGAATTTTGCAAGGCCCAAAATTGATGGCCCTTCTGCCTGCGCATGATCCAATGAGGATCACCTTTAGAGGGTCTATCATGCTCTTAGCTGGCTGTATATTGGATCTGATCAGTGGATGATCTAAGGTATGAGATTTTGAGGTGTATGGTGAAATCCTGGCTATGAAGCACGCTGGATCTGAACCAAGAAAAATCAGTAAATATGAAAAATGTCTGGACCTAGGATTGAACCCAGGTCCTTCCTCTCACACGCGCTTTCCTTTACCATATGTGTTGAATTGTTAGTCATGAATATATTTAAACAAATAAAATATAATATAAACAAGCTATTATGTCCAGAAACGCGCGCAAATTCAAATCTCCCAATGGGAGTCTGCCACCTAATTGTCTTCTTCCTGGAATTGTCGCGTTAGGGACTGGGCTTTTACCTACAGACATATTCGTCACTATAGGCTATAGTGACAGTTCTTGTGCGTGGCTACAAACCCGTAAAACTCAAAAAATTCAACACAAGAAAAATAAATCCCAACCAAGGGCATGGACCGATTGGAAATAATCCCCTAAGCACGAATAGACCCTTAATTTGGCCTAATTTTACCTCTAACTAGGGTTCCCCAAATTAGAGCTCCGGAACCCTAGCCATGGCAGATGTCCATACCTGCACTCAAACTTCAATCAAAGTATTCCAGCATGTTGTAAACATGATAACAAGCATAGATATATAACCAAAACATGTTTATGATTCCAGAATCAAAGAAATGGAAATTGAGAGGATGTGCAAACCGTGATGAAGGATGAGCGTGATCCTGCAGGTTTCAAGCCTTGGGAATGCTTGCAATGGCTTCGGTGAATGTCCAGGAGTGTTGTTATGTTCTTGGAATTGCTTAAAATGGCCTATGGAGGGATATGTGATCAACACTTTTTTGACAAAATTTGAAATCTCTTCTTCCTTTGTGGGAGGCAGGTTGCACATGTAATCCTCTTCTTAGGGTTGCAAATGCTTTGTTATATGTAGTAGAATCAATCTAGGTCATTAGAATTAGAAAGAATCCAAGATATAATGGTCATGAATTTTTTATTCCAATCTTACCACATTTTAATATTTCCTCTTGTTTTGAGCTTGCACGATTTTGTTCTTCATTTGATAGCTCATGAGATATTAAATCAATGCCAAAACAAATCTTATCCCATTTATTTGATTTATTTTTTATTTAATTTAATTTTATTTGAATTTTAAATAAATAAAATCAGAATAAATTAAATAAATAAGTGGATGAGGCATGGAGTGGTTCATGGGTCGTGGACCATGTAAGGAGTGTGTTGCAAGCATAAAACGTTAGGCCCATTTGAAGAAAAATGCATTTTTGGGCATGGTTGACTTTGTGCAAATTTCCAAAAATGGCCAACTTTGACAATGTTTATCTCTCTCAATTTTGACCCTAAGAGGGTGTTCTTAGACTTTTTATAAATATTAGGATGTCCCCTAAGCAACCTCTTTGGTTTCATCTCAATTGGATCTTCCATGTTCATGTAAGAAGCTTTGACACAAAAGGTGTTTTTGTTGGCTTTTGGAAATGACCTATAATGTCTGATTTTATATCTTTTCATGAGTGCACTTATTGAACTTTAGGGATGAATATGAATTATGGTGAATTGGATTCTCTTCAAAATGAGCCTTGGATGAGAAATTTCTGATAAAGTATGAGAAAGTTATTCCTGGTCAAAGTTTGGTTGACTTTTCCTGTAGAAACCCTAATTTAGCAACTTTTGACTTTTGATGAATTAGGAGCATTTCTTGAGAAATCATGATCAACCCTTGATCAAATGATGGATATCACTTCAAAATGTTGATGTTGACTAAAAATATTGAAGTTTGGTTGTATTTAGGCCACCGTTGACTTTTGACCTAGTATAGTTGATTTTCAGGCATTTGAGAAATTGACTGAGCAAACTTGTTGTGCAAGGCATGAAACTTGGCATGGATGATCTTGAGGACATATTAGGGAAATGGAGACCATTTGGGACCCTTGGAACTCAAATATCTTGATTTTGATTGAAACCCTAGTTTGAGGCTTATTGTCTTAAGAGGAGGATTTGCATGGTCAATCCTTAGTCAACTTGAGCCATTGAGGACCTCTAGGAGTATGTCTTGTGTGAAAATGGGAGGGAAAATTTTGGGGTACAACAGAAGGCTACTTCCCAATCAAAGCTTGTGCTCGAAGGAAGCACATTCCCTTAGACGAATCTTGGATCGAAGGAAGGCTACTACCCAATCGAAGCTTGTGCTCGAAGGAATCACATTCCCTTAGTCAAAGCTTGGATCGAAGCAAGCTTGCTCGAAGGGAGTTACTGCCCAGTCGAAGCTTTCTAGAACAAAGCCAACTTGCTCGAAGTTGCCAATGCCCAATCGAAGCTTGTTAGATCGAAGAAAGCTTTATCTTCTTCGATTTGTCGAAAGGCACATTAACATCTTCAATTTTTTTCATTTTTCTTTTCCTTCGACTAGTCGAAGTAACACCTTGCCATCTTCAAAAAATTTCATTTCTTTATTTCTTTAAACAGGCATTTGTAATCACACATGTGAGAGAAATCTTGAGAAAACGAGAGGGCAAATTTTAGGGTACAACAGCTGCCCCTGTTCAATCTTCTTAAACCTGAAAAGTGAGAATGGCTTGTCGTCGTTTGCAGCTTGAAGGTGAAAGATGATTGAACACTAGAGTGCTCATAAATTTGCACTCGATGATATGGTGGTTGATTGTGTAGGGAATGGGCTTACAGATGCCACTTAGAGAGATGATAGATAGTTGTCGGAGATGGAATTATAGATGCCATCCAAAGGTGATTGTTTATAGTAATTAGACTAAGTCTAAGCTTAATTGTAACTGGAAGAAGTATCAGAATAAATATTTGGTCGATTTAATTCTGAATGATATGCTGGAAAGGACACGTGTTAAGCCGTGTTTGGAAATGTATTAGAAGGAATCTGTGTAAGATTGCTTCAGGATGAACCTGTGTGAAACTATATCTAGAGATATATGAGAAGGAGCCTGGGTAGGGCTGCTTCAGGATGAGTCCATGTAAAACTGTATCTGGAAATGTGAAGGAACCTGGGTAGGGTTGCTTCATGATGAGTCTGGGTAAAACTGCATCTGGAAATGAGAAGGAACTTGGGTAGGGTTACTTCATGATGAGTCCGGGTAAAACTGCATCTGGAAATGAGAAGAAACCTGGGTAGGGTTACTTCATGATGAGTTTGGGTAAAACTGCATCTGGAAATAAGAAGGAACCTGGGTAGGGTTGCTTCATGATGAGTTCGGGTAAAACTACATCTAGAAATGAGAAGGAACCTGAGTAGGGTTTCTTCATGATGAGTCCGAGTAAAATTGCGTCTGGAAATAAGAAGGAACCTAGGTAGGGTTGCTTCATGATGAGTCTGGGTAAAACTGCATCTAGAAATGAGAAGGAACCTGGGTAGGGTTGCTTCATGATGAGTCAGGGTAAAACTACATCTGGAAATGAGAAGGAACCTGGGTAGGGTTGCTTCATGATGAGTCCGGGTAAAACTGCATCTGGAAATGAGGAGGAACCTGGGTAGGGTTGCTTCATGATGAGTCTAGGTAAAACTGCATCTGGAAATAAGGAGGAACCTGGGTAGGGTTGCTTCATGATGAGTCTGGGTAAAACTGCATCTGTAAATGAGGATAAACCTGCGTAGGGTTGCTTCATGATGAGTCTGGGTAAAACTGCATCTGGAAATGAGAAGGAACCTGGGTAGGGTTGCTTCATGATGAGTCCAGGTAAAACTGCATCTGGAAATGAGAAGGAACCTGGGTAGGGTTGCTTCATCTAGTCGTGTAGATAGTTGCCCTAGCTTGTTACAGGTATTGATCTTTGGCCTTAGAAAGAAAGATGGTTTTCATGGCTTGTTACAGGTATTAATCTATAATCGGTCGTCCATAGATAGTTTCCCTGGCTTATTACAAGTATTAATCTGGAATTATATTAAATTATTGACGATAGTTATCTGTTGTGTATTTTTCCTGAAAAGGTAAAGATTTAGTTGTATGTAATGTCATGATGTATGAAATGCATGGTGTAATGATGTTCTCAAAATAAATGAAATTATGCCGTATGCATTTGTCATGTATGTAAATATGATGCATGTAATTTTGTCTTGGAAAATAAATCTTTGACAAGTGTTGGGGAGTTTTGGGAAGCTGAGTCCCGGATGGCCATTGGGGATGAAGAGTATGCACACCTTTCCAAACCTTTTTTTTTAGAATGTTTCCGCTGGGGATTCCTGTATTTGCTGTTTGAGGAGGATTCAGCAGGGGAATGTTTGACTTTGTTTGATGGAAATAAACCTTGTTTCCAATCTGTTGGAGAGGTGTTTTCTTTTGGCAGAAGTTTTCGAAGATTCTTGAGATCAACTCAGTTGGGGAGAAGTTTTCAGAGATTGAAACTCTGGCGGGGGATCACCCTATGACAAGGACTTTGTGGGAGATTTGTCACTGCCCCTAGTAGCAAGTATTTGTAGTATTTCTAGGAAACATTTGCTTGACTGTATACAACCCTTTGTTGGAGTTCATATTCAATGCCCCAAGTGACTCGGATGCAAATCTGCCTCTAGTTTTTCAGCACTTCTTGAGAGATTTCTTGGAACCTGGACTTGACTGCCCCAGATGTGTTGGATAGTGATCACATTGTGCCCCCTATTTATAGGAGATTTTTCGTTGGAAGTGTCATCCCATTTGCTGGACATTGGTCGTGTGAATTTCTCCGCTGTCAAACAATTAGCCATATGAAAACAACGATATTCAAAATAATACAAAGTTTATGCTTGTCTTGAAGTTTTGAAAATGTGTTTTAGCAGATAAAAGAATTTTGCAAGTATGTGAATTCAAATTAAGCTTTACAGGAGTCAGGATACCTATTGTAACAGTGTGCTTCCGAAATAACCCATGCTTCAATTAGGACTTTGAAAGGTTGTATCATGGTCTGGTTCACAGTTTAAGAAACAAAGGATAAGGCTCAAAGTGTATCTGTACCCGCCCGTTCTTCGTGATGTTCTTCGGTCCTAAACTCAGTTAATTTTACATTTGAACTCCAATTGAGTCTTGAATGACGTTTTGGTGATGGTTTAGATAAGTTAAGTTTGTCGGAAGGCAGTCATTTTTGCAATATTTTTCATGTTGTCGAGGATTTGTAGTGACCTCTTTTATTATCCCTGATTTTGCCTGACTGTTCTTGTTTTTGAGATTATAGTCAGTGGGATGCCCCAGTTTTTCTTAAGCCTCCTTCGTAGGTTTTGACTTAGTGGGATTTTCTCTTGAGAGATAATGTCTGCCTATTTTGGTAGGGAACCATCACCGTCTTTTTATTCCAGGGGAATCTTTTTGATGTCATTCGTTGTGTACGAAGTGAAAGTTTTCGACTGAACGCGCATTTGAATTAACTGAGAGACTACCCCGCCCCAGCTTTTGATTAAAGGCTTCAATTTGTGTGAAAAAGAAAGCTCCTACTTCTTAGGATCAAGGGGGTTTACTAGGGATTATCCTCCTTATAACTCCTGTGTTTAGGAATTGAAAGAAACGCATGTACATTGTCAACAAGGTCTGTCCAAAAGCATATTGTATGAGATTATGGCATTGTTTTCGTCATCCTCCCTCTAAAGGCTTATAACTTTTAGCAAGAGTTGAATGTCATAAAAAGATTAAAATTCATAGCTTAAATATAGTGAAAACAAATGGATGAATTAAAGACAAACATATGCAATGCATTAATGAAACAAAGTTTGACATTACTAGATAAGTGTTTTAACAACAACAGAAATTACAATTGAAAATTCAAAATAAACTGGAACGCTCAATGATTTGGCATGGGAGTGGTGATCACGTTGGGAGTCTCTGGAGGGTCGAAATAGATCTCCTTGGCGTCAATCATGTTTTGAATCTTGTATTTCAGCGCCCAACAATTGTTACTATCATGCCCAGGACTTCCTGAATGATATGCACATATTGCATCAGGATTGTAGTTAGGAGAAGAAGTTTTGGGGTTTCGATGAGGTCCTATCAACGTAATCAGATTCATCTTCAACAAGTGTTGTAGTGCTTGAGAAAGAGGCATGTTGATGTTGGTAAACTGTCTTTTGGGCTCGTCTTGCCTTCACTGATTTCCTCTTTGTTGTTGTCACCCTGATGCATGACCGGAGATCAGGACTGCCCCCACATGTTGGTCATGGTGGCTCTTGTTATGACCCTTTTGGTCGTAAACAGAATTGGACTCTTTCTTCCCATTGTATGGCCTTTTCTGAGTATCGGAGGATGTAGCTCCTTGGATCTTTCCACTTTTGATACCAGCTTCGACCCTTTCGCCAGTCAGTATTAGCTCGGTGAACCCGACCGAGGAGCTTCTGATTAGGTGATTGAAGAAAGGTCCCATCAAGGTTCCCATAAATATGTCAATCATCTCCCTATCAGTTAAGGGTGGTTGAACTCTACCGGCCAAGTCTCTCCATTTTTAGGCGTACTCTTTGAAGCCCTCGTTGGAATGCAGGGTCATATTTTGCAATTGCACACAAGTTAGTGCAAGATCAACATTGTATTGGTACTATTTGTAGAAGGCAGCAGCCAAGTCCTCCAAGGTGTGAATGTCGGTTCTTTCTAACTGATAGAACCACTCCAGTTGAGTGCCAACCAAACTTTCTTGGAAGAAATGGACCCATAGCTTCCGGTCAGTAGTGTGAGGCTGAATCTTGTGAACATATGACCTCAGATGCATTTTAGGACAAAAGATCCCATCATACTTGGGAAAGGTATGGACTTTGAACTTTTGTGGGATGACAACTCCAGAAACCAAACCTAACTCTTCAAAGTCCAAGCCAGGTATCTGCTGAATCTCCATAGCATTGAGGCGACCCTCCAATTGTTTGTATTTATCATCAGCGGGAAGATATTGTTCCTCAGACTAGTCAGCTTCAACTTCGTCAATCCCCAAACTGTTATCTTCTTCATGACTATTCCCCATACTGGATGGAGTTGAGAGATTTAGAGCTCTCTTGACTGGTCCTCTAAGTCTTCTTCCCAAATTCAGGACGCCTACTGACTTCTTTGACTTTTTCTTCTTGACTTTGAGAAAAAGAGTCTTCAGGTCCTCTTGCCCTTTAGCCATAGCCAGGAACATTTGTTGGAATTGGGCATTTTGTGCTTCGAGATCCTTCACAGTTTATTCCATATTCATCTTACTGAAATAAACAGTAGGAAGATAAGGGGACCTGTATGGAAGAAACCTGTATAGGAGAAACATGTCATGATATGATGCATGATATGTGGATGCATGTTTTCAAGGATCTCGTGGGGTAAATGTTAGAAGTTACTTACAACTTTGATCGGAGAACTTCGTATCGATGGATGTCCTTCCACGAGAATTAAGCTCACCATATCAAGTGGGTCGTAGCCCTCGATTCAAGTTACCATGCTTTGGTCTTGACGGCATTTGGTTAGAGGAAAATAAATCCTCTTGCCCCTTAATAGACGTCTGGTTCAATGTTACCCTGCATCAAAGGCCCTCGAGATCCTTGAAATGGCTATTGAAAATGCTATGGTATGATGTCATGATGTTATGTACAAGTATGCAAAGTAAGCAAGTTGTTACGTACAAATAGTCATATATACACAAAGCAGACATGTCCTAGGTTTAGGCTTGCATGGAGTTTGATAGGTAAGTACCCTCTTGAAGTTTAGTTGGCTCAACCTGTCCTAGTAATAGTAACTGGGTTCTAGGGGATCTCAATATCACTGACATTTCTTTTAGGCATTGTCTCAGCACAATCAATCTTTTCTTGCGGCCGAGATATCCCAAAATTCCGATCTCAATGAGTGTAGTATCGAGTATCAACCAATTTTCAGCTTTCCACTGAAACCGGTTATCTCACTACGTCCTAATGGCTAAGTTATTCAATTAAGGTTCTAAGGTCACTTAGTGCTTCATGACGTTGCTCAGCAGCCCCGTATTCTCCTCGATTAAACACAAAGGATAATAGTACAAACAAATGTGTCACACTAACTTAGCCATTGCTTAAACCATATATGTGTACGCCGAACAACTTCTACAATCTATTGCTACTTACCTAAAAGGTGCCCCAGATCTGGGTAGAGGATCAAAAACAAGCCCAAACAAGGAACCATAATATAAAGCAAACAAATCAAACAAGGAAAGCAAGTAAAGGTGATATAGCCCTAAGGTATCCCCACTTTTAAGTATCTCCCCAGCAGATTCGCCAGTTCTGTAACGCAGTGGGAGGACTGACTTGGGTGTTTTGCATTTGATCGCAATTGTTGCGGATAGCAAGAGTCTCCACTGACTTTTCTTTTATCCAATTAGGAAAGGTTGAAAAGAACAGGAAAGAACTTTCGATATTATTTCTTGAGTTCGGGGGGTAGGTTATAAAAAGGGTAGGTGTTAGCACCATTTTCATACGTAGTTATCTACGGGCTCTTAGTTTCTTGCTAGATCACTTGCTTTTGTTTGAAAATGTTCTTGTGGTGTGTTTTTTGAAAGTATTTTGAAAAACGTCTTTGTAATGGTTCTCGTTTCTATAAGAATGTGTACGAAGTGTTGGTTTTGAAAATAGTTCAAAGAGGTGTTTGTGGAATGTGTTTTTGAAAGCGATTTTAAAAAGGTGTCTTTGTAATGGTTCTCGTTTCTATAAGAACGCGTACAAACTGTTTGTCTTTTGAAAATGTTTCAAAATGAAAGTGTTGGTGTATAAAATGTTTTTGTTGTGAGCAAGAAAGCAACTAAGAGTAACCTACCTACTCAAACGGTCTTTTATATTCTTTTCCTCCTCCTTTAGATGTTGCTATCTTACCATTGATTTGGTAAGAAGCCCCATCATTGGATGTGAAGGGACGGGCGTGGGACGTTTGTATAGTCATAGAAGGCAACCTATGGGACGTTTTAACAATTGTCGTTTAGGGAATAGATCGTTTACCGAAGGCAACATTGAGGGTCATCGAGGGACTACGATCTTTTATCGAGGGCCTTTTCTAAAACGCCCATATTCGAGGGACATGACTATTTTTTTATAAGGCAATAAGTGGAATTATTCTATGGGTTCATGTGTGAATAGTGTGTTTGATTTGCATGCATTTTGTCTTGATTAGGGGTTGTCTACTTGTTATTTTTATCTTGCCATACACTCTAATTACTAACAATGTATGAAAGCAATAAAATGCGGAAAATAAATCCTAAGCTATTATATTGTTTCAGGGCTGGGAATACATATTTACAAATGGGGATTGCAAGTAATTTAAATCCTATTTATCTATTACAACCATATTGAGTTTGAATAAATGTACAAGGAAAATGGAAAGAAAAAAAAGTGGAAAGGACTTGTTTTGTTTTTGTTTTGAAAAGGGTTTTTTTTATCTTAATAAACTAAAAGGAAACAATTAGTTAATAAAAGAAATTTAAACTAATTTAATTTAAAAAGGAAAATATTCTTTGTATCTGTTTTTATATAAAAATAATACTAATGATAATAATATAGAAAATGAGAAAGAAAAAACACAAAATAAAGAAAATAAGTCAGCAAGGGGGTGAAAATTGAATTTAAGGTGTTTTTTATGTAGAAAAACGGTTTTTGTGTAAAGAGCAATTTTTGTGTTAAAAAACAGTTTTTCAGTATTTTTAGGCCCATGGCCTGTTGTGTTAGTTAGTAAAACAGGGGGTTAGACGCTGAAATGAAGCCTAACCAAATGAGGCCCAGGCGTGTTCATGCAAACAAGCAGATATGAGAAAATATTAAAAAAAAATGGCCAAAGGGTCTGGCTAGGGGTCGAACCCAGGACCTTCGATCCGGCAAGGCTTAAGCGCACGTTGTTTGTACCACTGAGGTGGTCTGTTTCATCCATTCATGAGATAACTTCAATCGAATACATACTGAATTCGCTTCTGGATATCGAAATGCCCAGCTTCTACAAGCCATGATGATTCAAATGGCAAGCTCCTAACAGCTCTATTTTCTCAATCGAAACACACAAGGAAAACATCAAATCAAACTAAACATTGAGTAAGAGTCGAAACATAGTATTTTCAACAGCTATGGATATAAGGCTAGAAGGGATTTTGTTTAATATCAAAACTAAAGCCTAGCTAATCGAATATGAAAACATCTATGTATAAACAATGATAATCGAAGTATCCACATTTTCCTTCACAAAGCATATACAAATAATGTTTTAATGAAGAGTTCCAAGTCTAAGGAAACTTACCTCTTGGAGCAAAATTTGAAGGACTTCGATGCAATCACCAGAAATGGTTTGATGGGGCTGGCTTCGACCTCCCTGATGCTTATTCGAAGTGCTACTTTGCTTTGGAGGATGGTGTCAGGAAACAAAGTAGGAGGTTGTATGTAGATGGTATTTAGGAATTTTTGTAAGCGAAGGGCCAAGGGACACAACAAGTGAGGTTGACTTCAAAACTCAGGTGTAGCAAGTTTTGAAGTGTTTGATGATTCTGTGTTGGAGATTGAAACTTGTTTTGGATGAACAAAGAAAAGGTTCTTGTTATATTTTTCAAAGACTCCCCCCTCTCTCGCTCTCCGTCTGGCCCCTTAGATATTGTGAAGAACAGTTTATTTATAGAGGAGCTTTGCTTTGTTTTTTTTAGGGAAAAACAAATAACATTTGAACTGTTTGGGTATATTGTCCCCTTGTTTTCTTCGATGCAACTCTTATGTACCATTTTTTGTGTAAGTATGGGACTGAGACAATGCAGACTCAGCAGTATTTTGGAGTGTTGTGGCAGGTTGGTGCAGGACTGTTGCATAACAGTACAGCAGACTGCTTGAAACATGTTTTTGGGACTTGTGAACTTGCTTTGATCGATGAAAGGAAAAACAAGTCTCAATAAGAGCATATTTTGAAGGATGTAAAATCTAAGGATGTAAAATCGAAGAGAACTTGTTTTTCCTTTAATTTTGCCAAAAAGAGCATTTTCATCTGTTTTGCCCTTTTTCGCAATTTCCTCTTTAATCTTGATGCTGAAAAAAAATCCCAATATATTTGTGTAAGCTTGAATTCTTGGGAACCCCTTGTGAGAAATTCCTTGAGAAATAAGAGGGCAAATTTTGGGGTACAACAGCTTCCCCTGTTCAATCTTCTTAAACCTGAAGAGTTAGACTGGTGAATCTGCCATTCGTGACTTGAAGGTGGAAGATGATTGAACACTAGAGTGCCCAGAAATTTGCACTTGATGATGTTGTGGTTGAGGTGTAGGGAATGGGCTTAAAGATTCCATTTGGAGAAATGATGGATAGTTGTTAGAGATGGGCTTATACATGCCATCCAAAGATGATTGTTGACAGTAATTAGACTAAGTCTAAGCTTTACTTTAACTGGAAAAGAATCATAATAAATCTTTGGAATGATTTGTCTGAGCCAGAGAAAGTGTCTACTGGAAAAGAATCAAGATAAACCAATGGTCAATTTAAACTGAACCAGTAGAAATTTGGAAAAGAGTCAGAATAAATCTTTGGAGCGATTTATCTGAACCAGAGAAAGTGCCTATCGGAAAGGAGTCAGGATTAACCATTGATTGATTTAAACTGAACCAGCAGAAGTATGGAAAAGAATCAGAATAAATCTCTGGGATATTTATCTGAACCAGGGAAAGTGTCCACCGGAAAGGAATCAGGATAAACCATTGATCGATTTAAACTGAACTAGCAGAAGTATTGAATAATCTTTAACTGGAAAGAATCAGGATAAATCTTTGGGAGTGATTTATCTGAACCAGAGAAAGTGTCTGCCAGAAAAGAATCAGGATAAACCAATGGTCGATTTAAATTGAACCAGCAGAAGTCTAGAAAAGAATCAGAATAAATCTTTGGAGCTGTTTATCTGAACCAGAGAAAGTGCCTACCGGAAAGGAATCAGGATAAACCATTGATCGATTTAAATTGAACCAGCAGAAGTCTGGAAAAGAATCAGAATAAATCTCTGGGGAGATTTATCTGAACCAGAGAAAGTGTCCACCAGAAAGGAATCAGGATAAACTATTGATCAATTTAAACTGAACCAGCAGAAGTCTTAAATAATTTTTAACTAGAAAGAATCAGGATAAATCTTTGGGAGTGATTTATCTGAACTAGAGAAAGTGTCTATCAGAAAAGAATCAGGATAAACCAATGGTCGATTTAAACTGAACCAGCAGAAGTCTGGAAAAGAATCAGAATAAATCTTTGGAGCGATTTATCTGAACTAGAGAAAGTGCCTACCGAAAAGGAATCAAGATAAACCATTGAATCGATTTAAACTAAACCAATAGAAGTCTGGAAAAGAATCAAAATAAATCTTTGGGGCGATTTATCTGAACCATCAAAAGTGTCTATCAGAAAGGAATCAGGATAAACCACTGATCAATTTAAACTGAACCAGCAGAAGTCTGGAAAAGAATCAGAATAAATCTTGGAGCGATTTATCTGAACCGGAGAAATTGTCTACGGGAAAGAATCAGGATAAACCATTGAGAGATTTAAAATTAACCAGCAGAGCTCTTGAATATTCTTTAACTGAAAAGAATCAGAATAAATCTTGGAGCGATTTATCTAAACTAGAGAAATTATCTACGGGAAAGAATCAGGATAAACCATTGAGAGATTTACACTGAACTCGCAGAGGTCTTGAAAAGTTTTTTCCGTGTAGATAGTTATCCCATCTTGTTTAGGGAATTGATCTAAAAATGATTTGTTCACGGGTGGTTGTCCTGTCTTGTCGAAAATTTGTTGATAATAATTTTTTGTTGATTGATCTTTCCTGAAAAGGTAAAGAGTTAGTTGTATGCAATGTCATGATGTATGGAATGCATGGCGTAATGACGTTTCTCAAAATAAATGAGATTGCGATATATGTATTTGTGTTGTCGATGTTATGATGTATGAATGCAATGTATGCACATATTAGTTGTTCTGCTGCAATGTTGTTTAGATTGGGGAAAATAAATCCCTGACTACTGTTGGGAATGTGTAGTGAAAGCCTTCATATTTTGTTGAAATTGAAGTGTTGATAGATGGGATTCTGTCATTAGAGAAATAAACTCTGTTGGGGAAAGGAAACGTCATGCATTGCTTGCGGACTTTGTGAAACCCTACTGGGGAATCCTGAGAAACTGGGCAACTTTCACTAGGGAATCTTTGCTGTGGAAATTAGAAACTTTGCTCTGTTGGGGATATGACAGCACCTGATACCGTTAGGCTGCATATCGGAGATAAGCCAGTGATCCTGTAGCAGGATGTCTTTGCTTCTGCTCCTGCTGGAGAAATTACCTGCAGGGATTTTATGGAATGGCCTATAGATATTATCTTGTTTCTTAAAACCATTAGTAATTTTCTTTCTGTTTTCTTTTCCCTTTTTTATGCGCTCATTTCTAAACAGTAATTACATTCAGATGCATATGTTCAAAAATAATCACTGGATGTTTTTGTAAACAAAACAGGAAAGTAAAAGAAAAACAGATAGTTTTGCACTTTTAAAGGAATAGCTTTGCATTAACTTGAATAAGTATTTTATACAAAGAGATGAACATCCTAGTAAGAGAATGTCGTCGTGAAAATAAAAACTAATACAAAGAAAGACAGCTATGTGAAATAATCCCATGGGGTTCCCATTATGCTATAGCCTTTATGTCTTTGAGCGTCTCATCCACTTGTCGCTTTGTCCGAAGCTGATTGGTTTGATTAGTACCGTTTGAGTTTGCCGATTGATACTAAAGATTAGTTGTAAGGTGATTTAATGGGACATAGTCATACTCTTTAAATCCCTAACTTTTTCCTGGACCGCCCTTTCGGGTTTTCAGTCCCACGGGATACCCTTTTTTGCCCAATCCGCCTTTTCAGGTTTTCAGCTTGCCGGGTGTACAAATTTTTTTTGTATTTATCCCTAATTTTTGCCTAGGCCAATCAACCTAGCGGGTCTTTTTCATGCGTAGTATCTTTTAACTACGTCCGTGTTTACAGGGTGCGGAAGGTCGTCGCCGTTCATAGTGGTTAAGATCATTGCCCCACCAGAAAATATGTTTTTAATCACAAATGGCCCTTCATATGTAGGAGTCCATTTTCCCCTGGGATCACCTTATGGCAGTATGATACACTTGATTATCAAGTCACCAACCTGATATATCTGACGTCTAGCCTTCTTCTTAAAAAGCTTTAATCATACGTTTTAGGTACATCTGGCCATGGCAGACAGTCGTAAGCCTCTTCTCATCAATCAAGTTCAGCTGGTCAAGTCGAGTTTGGATCCATTCATCTTCACTCAAACCTATATCCCTCATGATTCTCAAAGAAGGTATTTGAACTTCAATTGGTAGGACAGCTTCCATGTTGTATACCAAAGAGAAAGGAGTTACCCCTGTTGATGTGTGCGCCGTGGTATAGTAACCGTGGAGAGTAAATGCTAACATCTCATGCCAGTCCTTATAGGTCATTGTCATATTTTGTATGATCTTCTTAATATTTTTATTAGCGGCTTCTACAGCGCCATTCATCTTCGGCCAGTAAGGAGAAGAGTTATGATGCTGAATCTTGAATTGCATGTATAGTCCAGTGATCATAGTATTGTTGAGATTGGTACTATTATCTGTAATGATTCTCTCTGGAATACCATACCGACATATAAGATTCTGTTTGATGAATCGGGCCACAACGTTCTTGGCAACATAAGCGAATGAAGCTGCCTCAACCCACTTCGTGAAGTAATCTATGGCAACCAAGATGAAGCGGTGTCCATTAGAAGTTGTAGGTTTGATCTCTCCAATCATGTCAATGCCCCACATTGAGAATGACCAAGGATCAGTCAGGATGTTTAGAGGAACTGGAGGCACATTGTTGTACCCCAAAATTTTACCTCCCATTTTCACACAAGATATATTCTTAGAAGTCCTCAATTGCTCAAGGTTGACCAAGAATTGACCAGACAAACTCTCCTCCTAAGGCAACAAACCTCAACTAGGGTTTCAATCTTAAGAAAGATGTGTGAGTCCCAAGGATCCCATATGTTCTCCATTGTCCTAATATGTCCTCAAGATCATTCATGCCAAATTTCATGCCTTGAACAATAAGTTTGCTCAGTCAACTGCTCAAATGCCTGGAAATCAACTGTAATAGTTCAAAAGTTAACTGTGGCCCAAAAGTCAACTAGGATTTATTATGATTTATTATGTTCTCCATTATTTTATTTTTATTAAATTTGTTTTTATTTATTTGAATTTTTATTCATTTAAATCATAATAAATCAAATAAAATAGTGAAATAATGAAATAAAATCCAAAGATTTGTTTTATGATCATATAATGAGGCTAGGATACGATGAGCAAGTCATGATTTCGTGCAAGGGTTTATTGGAAAGAAAATAGCATGTTTTGGCCAAGTTTAGAAACTTAAAATTCAAATTGCAAATCAAATATTTTCTACATAAATCTCCAAGATTCAGTTCAATTTTGTTTACCTAATGCATCCTAGTATATATGCATAACATTGCTAGACCAAAAAATAGGAGGATTGGACGCATAGAACACACACAAAAAGTTCCAATTTTTGACAAAAAAATGACAATTGGATTGATAGTTACAGAGGGATCCAAGAAGTTTTGACGTTTGCAATCCATTCCTGGGAACATTCTGAAGCTAACAGTATCATTCCCAAGCATCAAAGCACCCAGAATCATCACTTACATCATCATGATTTGCACCTTACTTTTTGAAATCGATTTTGATCATACACGCGTTAGTAATAGATTTTGAGTATGCACTCTTGTTTGTATAAGCATTTAGAACATATTTGAGTGGTAAATTTCTAGTTTTTATGCGTATATGATAACCTGCCATTGTTAGGGTTTAAACTTTCGTTTTAGGGTTTTTAGATACAGGTACAATTAAGCCATAAGAGGGGTACCATCATGCTCAGGGGATCAAACCCAGTTGATCCATGACCTTGAATTGAATTTATATTGCTCGTGTGAGATTTTTGAAATTTGCAGGTGATTTAGTGACGGACACTGTCCGTGGGTAAAAGTCCATAAGCTAAGACGACGGAGGGGTGGGGAAGATAAAGTCGTGGCACAGCCTGGTTGGCCCATTTGAAACAGCGCGCGTTTTCTTATAAAGAGAATTTCTGGCCATTTATTTGAATTATATTGTTGTGTTTGTTTCGTATAACGAATGAACACTTGGCTCAGATGGTAAAGGAAGTGTGCTGGAAGGGAGAGGACCTGGGTTCGAGTCCCAGGTCCAACGTTTTATGTTTTCTAATTAATTTCTTGAATATCCAGTACATTACGCTCCCAGGCGCGCATCATGGGCCAACCACATCATTACCATCAAATTTATCATCCCCAGATCCAGCGCCCCTGGAGACGCTTCCCCATGATGGACCTCCCTTGCACGACAACACCAGATCACACGCTGACAGTGGGCTACCAATTTCTGGGCTTTGCAAAAAATTCAACAGCCTACCCCAGTCTGGGTTTCACATACCCCCTTCAGGCCCATTTCTCATTATTTTTTTTATTTATTCTTTTTAGCTTTATATTATTTAGATTATTCATTTTTTTTTTCCATAAAATTAGAAAATCATCACAAAAAAAAATTAGGATTTAGTTTTTTTGATAAATTATTTTTTTTTTGAATATTAATTAATTTAATTATTTGGACTTATTTCATTAATTAAAATTAATTAGAGAATTAAATTAAATCCCACATTTTTCATAAAAATACAAAAAACATTTTTTATAAACAATTAGGTTTTTTAGGGTTTAAAACTTTCTCTCGTCTTAATTTTGCGCGCTATTATTTTTTCCATACGATTTATTTTTTTACCACTTATGTAATTGCACCCGGTTTGTAACAGTTAACTAGGTTTTTATCTTCACATTTTTACTTTTCAGTCCATTACTTATGTATCTACACTAAAGCCCTGTAATAGCGTAGGACTTTATTTCTCGCTTTTTCTTTACATGCTTGTATATAATTGTTAGTAACTTAGGCGTGCATGACAAGAATCAATTAATCAATAGATCACTAATTGCAAGATGAACATAACTTGAAAAAAACACTGTTGCACACTTGCACCCTTAGGGTATACCTCACTTGGTTACCTCGAAAAATAATGGTCATGCCCCTCGGACGTAGGGGTATCTTAGCAGAGACCCTAGGTATAAAAGTCATCATAAAAGATCATGGTCCCTAAACGTCCCTCGAGTTACCTACGAGAAACGATCTTGTCCCTCGATGTTACCTATATGATGACAGTCCCTTCGAATGCTAAGATATCCTTACATTGTTGCCTTCAATGACCATAGCGTCCCTTTCGATAGTCCTTCAACATCCAACGATATGGCTACCTACTCACTAATAGTAGGATAGCACTATCTAAAGGAAAGGAGGAAAACAACATCCTTTTTCGAGTAGGTAGATGACTCTTAAGTACTTGCTCAAACCTGAAATTTTCACACTTACACACTTTCGAAAAATATTTTCAAAAACACTTTATCACACTCTTGAAGACTGATACAAGAGTTACCATAAAGCAAACAAAAATCTTTCAAAACACACAAGCACACAAATAGTTTTCAAAAAATTAGCAAGCACCTAAGAGCCAGTGGAAAACCACGGATGGAAAGAGTGCTAACACCTTCCCTTTCCATAATCTACCCCCTTACTCATAAAATCTCAAAAAAGGTCTTTTCCTGTTCTTTTCACCCTTTCCTTTGTTGGATAAAAGAAAAGTCGGTGGCGACTCTTGCTTATCGCGACATTTGCGATTACAAAAAAAGAAAACCAGTATTAAACAGTCGATTCTGCCACCGTGTTACAAAACTGGAGACTCTGCTGGGGACTAATAATAAAGTGGGTTTACCTTAGGGTCTAGTTCATTTCTAATCTATTTTCTTTGTCTGTTTTAATTACTTTATTTTTAAGGGTATTGTTTGGGTTGTTATAAATCCTACACCCAGATCTGGGGAAACCTTTTAGGTAAGTAGCAATAGATCATGGAAACTGTGCGTGGTATACCAACATGGTTGAAGCGATGGCTACGTTGATGCGACACTTTAGTTGGTACCGGTAGCCCTTGAGTTAATCAAGGAGAATACGGGGTCGTTGCATGGTGTCATGAAGTGTCAATTGACCTTAGAACCTTTAATTGAACAAATTGGCCATTAGGACGTAGTAAGATGGTTGTCTTTAGTGTATTCCCAAAGTCGGCAGATACTCGATGCTACACTCATTGAGATTTGACTCCCGATTTTTGTTTGGTTGCAAGTCAGTTGCCTATCATAATGAAACTTGTGAGAAAGATCAGTGATATTAAGATCCCTTAGAACCCAGTTACTATTTATAGGACATGTTGAACCAATCCAAACTTCAAGAGGGTATTACCTTAAAACCCATGCAAGCCTTAAACCTAAGGTTTTTTGTGAGATTTGCTTGTGCTTGCTATATCTATGATTTCTTAGCATAATCATGACATAATAACATGGCATATCATACTAACCATTTCAAGGATTTTCTAGGGCTTGTCTTTGTCTTGTCTTGTAGGACATGACATCCGCTCGCAGGAACACCATCCAAGTCAACCTTGTGAAAGTAACTTCTCAACTCAATGGGCTAGCATCAAGGATTCCTGAAAGCTCTCCCTTCACTAAAAAACACGGTCGACTTCTCAACTTGGTCACTTCAGACCTTGAGGAAGAAATGTTAAAGGTGCTCTTTCAGTTCTTTGACCCGTTACACCACTGCTTCACTTTTCTCGGTTACCAGTTAGTGCCTAATATGGAGGAGTTTTCTCAGTTATTAGGGGTACCTATCCTTAATTAGTTACCATTCAACGGTATGGAAAGGGAGCCGAAACCCGGAGAAATTGCTCAAGCTCAGTCTTTACAACAGTCCGATGTAGTGGTAAATTGGGAAACCAGAAGAAGTGCCCAAGGATTTCCAACTAAGTTTTTATTTGAGAAAGCTCACCACTTTTGGGATAGCCTGGATTTACAAGCTTTTGAAGAAGTGTTTGCCCTTCTCATCTATGGGATGGTACTATTCCCTAACATGGACCAACTCATAGATGTGAATGCGGTTAAGGTTTTTCTGTCTCATAATTCGATGCTTACTTTACTTGGGGATATTCTACACTCTCTGCATACTCGCACTCTAAAGAGAAGAGGGACCCTTATGTGTTGCACCCCTCTATTGGCTAGGTGGTTTATTTTGCACCTACCTCAGTTTATTTTGAAGAATGAGTAGGGTATGAGATGGTCTCATAGGTTTATGTCCCACACACATTCGGATATTCATTGGTGTTCTCGATCCTTGGAGAATGTTACCATCATTGATCGCTGTGGGGAATTCCCTAATGTCCCTCACTTAGGCATTAGGGGAGGAATCACTTATAATCCTTGTTTGGCGTTGTGATAGTTTGGTTATGATAGAAGGGATGGTCCTTACGACACGGTCGTCCAAGGAATCACATTTGACTATGAAAATGATGTTCAGGGTTATCGTAAGAGGTTCATTTGAGCTTGGGGCATGATAAACAAAGTGGATAGCAAGACACTGGGACACAAGAATTCCATCCCTCTTGAGACTTACCTCAAATGGGTGCGAGCTCGCGCTCAATGTCTTATGATGCCTTACCCCGCCATCTTACCCGTAATTATGGAGCCAGTTGCTGAGGGAGACACTCCTTACATTGTGCTTCAACCTGACATGCCAATAGATTTTGAGAAGCTATGAAAATCCTGGATCCAACTCAAAGAAGAACGGGATACTTTTGAAACTCAATTCTACGCCAGCGAGAAGAAGTTTTTAGAGATCACCAGGTTACTTCACGAGGAGAAGAGCACAAATGCTTACATTGCACCAAAGAGGATGCGCCTGTGGGAAGCTCGAGTCTTCTTTTGCTTGGAGAGTTTTAGTTTTGGATTTGTTCCTTTCTGATCCCAAGAGGAGTTACTGTGATCAATAAAACATCTTAATACAATTAACGTTTGTTCTCTTTTTGTTTAAGAAAATTTGAGTCTTAGAAATCCTTGAAAACATTGCATACATATATCATACATATCATTGCATAAG
Source organism: Vicia faba (assembly GCA_948472305.1). Classification (NCBI taxonomy): domain Eukaryota; kingdom Viridiplantae; phylum Streptophyta; class Magnoliopsida; order Fabales; family Fabaceae; genus Vicia; species Vicia faba. Next base: position 1,458,321,258 of record OX451735.1, read on the forward strand.
CAGGTTTCCTAGCAAGTTTCTCATCCTCTTCGCTGTTTATTTCAGAAGTGGCTCTCGAACAAACAGTGAAGGATTTATAGACTCAGAATGCTCAGTTTCAACAGATGATTATGACTATGGCCAAGGGGAAAGAGGAACTGAAAGCCTTGATTATTAAAGACAAGACTAAGAAGCCAAGGAACACAGCTGGTGTGGTAAATCTGGGAAGGAGATTCAAAGGACCGCTAAGGCAAGTGGTTGAGCTGACATCTTAATCAAAAGAATGAGATAATCAAGAGGGGAGACAAGAGAGGAAGACCCTAGTCCAAGGGAATCTGATAATGAGACTGACTACAATGAAGAGCAGTATCCTCCGGCCGACAAAAAGTACAAACAATTGGAAGAGTGTATGAGTGCTATGGAAATCTAGAAGGTGCCAGGACTAGATTTTGAAGAGCTGGGTTTGGTTTATGGGGTTGTCATCCCACAAAAGTTCAAGGTGCCAGTGTTCGCCAAATATGATGGGGTTTTGTGTCCCAAGATGCACCTCCGATCTTATGTGAGGAAGATCCAGCCTCACACTCCCGACAAGGACTTATGGGTTCACTTTTTTCAAGATAGTCTATCTGGAACTCAATTAGAGTGGTTCTACTAGCTGGAAAGGACCAACATCCATAATTGGGAAGACATGGTTGCTGCTTTCTACAAGTAGTATCAGTATAACGCAGACCTTGCTCCCACCCGTAAACAGTTCCAAAGTTTGTCTATGGGTTCGAGCGAGGGCTTTAAAGACTACGCTCAGAAGTGGAGGGACTTAGCAGGAAGAGTCCAGCCTCCCCTGTCTGATAGGGAGCTAGTGGATATGTTTTTGGGTACCCTGTCTGGTCCATTTTTTAATCACCTGATTGGAAGCTCCCCAGCCGGCTTTACTGAATTGATCTTGATAGGGGAAAGAGTGGAAGCTGGAATTAGGAGTGGTAAGATCCAAAAGGATGCATCCTCTAGTGCAATAAGGAAGCCATTTGCTGGGAAGAAAGAGGTTAGTGTTGTGTACAATCAAAGGAAACAGGACAGAACTGAACTTCGTCCGGCGGTAGCGGATGTTATGATCTCTAAACCTGCACCTACCCAACAAAGGAATAATCAGCCTAGAGTAGAAAGGCCGGTAAGACAATTTACCCGGATAAATATGACTATGTCTCAAGTCTTGCCTCATCTACTGAAGTTTAATCTAGCAACCTTGCGGGAAGCTCCAAAGAATCCCAACACTGCCTCTCCCCACTATAATCCAAATGCTCATTGTGCTTACCATTCAGAAAGTCCAGGTCATGATGCCAACGACTGTTGGGCTTTGAAAAATAAGGTGCAAGACCTTCTCGAGGAAAAGGAAATTGAATTTAACGCCCCTGAGATTCCCAATGTTATCACTGCTCCTATGCCCAAGCACGTCCGTGGTGTTAATGCCATTGAAGATGATGTGTTTGTTACTTCTATTGAGGAAATCATTACTCCCCTTATGACCATTAAGTGGAATTTTTTGAAAGCTGGTTTATTTTCGGGCTGTGGCGAAGGTTGCCACTCATGTTTATCTCTACCAACTGGTTGTCATTTGTTGAAGGCAGGTGTTCAGCGCCTGATGGATGATAGAGAGATTTTGTTTGAAAAGACTCCCGTTCCAACTATTTCTTGCAATGATGTTTAAATAATAACCATTTCCGCCAATCCTCCCAGGGTCTCCACCAAAAGACCCGTTAGGATTACATCTGCTCTGAAGGTTACTCCACTGATTATCACTATGCCAGGGCCAATCCCATACTCCTCGGACAAAACTGTTCCCTGGAACTATGGGCGTGACGTCTACAACCATGGCGTTAAGCAAGACCTGCTGGCTGGTGAAGACCAAGTTTCCGAAAATGTTGATCCCGACATTGGCAACATCGTCGGAACCAGCAAAATAACAAGAAATGAAAGAGTGTTCTCCCCTGATATTTCTCCTCTGAAAGATGTTACTGGCCCTGTGATCATTCCTACGGTTGTTCCTACTGCAATTCCTATGATTACCCCTACTGACACCCCTATCACCGAATCGGCCGAGACTCGGGACAAAGACATATTGATTAAGCCGGCCCAGAAGAAGGTGCAGTCAGTATCTATCCCAGAGGCTTCCAAGAAGGAAATGGAAGAAATTTTGAAAATTATAAATAAGAGCGACTACAATGTAGTCGAACAGCTGGGGCAGACCCCTTCAAATATTTCTATGCTAGCCTTACTGTTGTGCTCCGAAGCTCATGCGAATGCTTTGGTGACATTTCTTAAAACTACCCATGTGCCACGGGAAACCTCTGCTGACCAATTTGAAGATTATGTGGCTAGTTTGATGGTTGATAACTGTTTGGGTTTTTCTAATATTGATCTGACACCTAGAGGGAGGAAACACAATGATGCGTTGCATGTCTCTGTCAAATGCAGGGGCACTACTTTGGCCCATGTCCTAGTAGATGCTGGTTCATCTTTGAACGTGCTGCCTAAGAAAGCTCTGGATAGACTACACTGTGAAGGCTTAACCTTGAAGCCCAGCAACATTCTAGTGAGGGCTTTTGACGGTTAGAAGAGAATGGTGCACGGGGAGGTGGACATCCCCATCAAAGTTAGTACATACTTTTGACTCTACCTTCTATGTGATGGATATCAGACCGTCATATTCTTGTTTATTGGGTCGCCCATGGATTCATGGGGCGGGAGCTGTTACGTCCACTATGCATCAGATAATGAAATACCCAGTCAAAGGAAGAATTGTCACTGTACACGGTAAAGAAGAATACATGGTCAGTCACCTGAATTCCTTCAGATATGTAGAAATGGATGGTGAGTTCATCGAGACCCTGTGCCAGAATTTCGAAGAGGTACCTCAGACTATGGCTGCAATTGAAATTGTCAACAATATGCTGAAGATCACCAGACCTCCCTTGAAGATGGCTTCTCTCAAGGATGTAAAAGAAATTATTGAGGAAGGTGGGTCTACCATCTAGGGACAACTCCATGATATTCCATACAAGTCTAATAAATTTGGTTTGGGTTTCACTTCATGGGCTCAAAGGGCTATTCAACGTGCTCGTGCTGGAAGACCTCCCCTACGCATCAGCAATCATAGGGTTAACGCTTTATAAGACAGTGAGGGTGACGATGACATTGGTAGCTGGATCTTCCCTACTACCAACAGTGAACCCAGTAACTGGGCAGCAAAGGACTTTGTACCAATTAGTTTTATTCAGAAGTAATTATCTTTCTAGTTTTTTGGATATGTAATAAAAAATATAAACTCTTTGGCCATGTGTCTTACCCGGGGCACAATGGTTTATTTGTGAAGGTTATCATATTTCAATTACATATGGCATTAATAAAGAAATGGACGTTTGTGCATACAAATTTTGTGCTCTTTGTTTTTCTTTTCTGCTTTTACTTTGTCTATACAGCTATGCTCTTACACACACTCACGTATAGATTGCAGATCCATATCCACTCTGGATCCCATTGATAACAGTTATGCTATTTCCGTTATGACTTTGAAAATCCGATCAACCAAGCCGAGGACGAAGGTGAGGAAGATTGTGAAGTACCCAGAGAACTTGCTAGACTATTACATCAGGAAGAAAGGGCTATACATCCTCATGAAGAGCCAATTGAGACGATAAATTTGGGAACAGAAAAGGACAGGAAAGAAGTCAAGATAGGTTCAAATTTGGGGCTTAATATTAAACAACGGTTGATACAGATGTTGCATGACTATGTCGATATCTTTGCCTGGTCGTATGAAGACATGCCAGGACTGGACACGGATATTGTGGTGCATCATTAACCAACTAAAGAAGATTTCCCTCTGTAAAAGCAGAAGGTCCGCGTATGCGTCCTGAAATGTCATAGAAGATCAAAGTAGAGGTTATGAAGTAGTTCAACGCTGGTTTCTTAGTTGTCACCTCTTATCCCCAATGGGTTTCTAACGTAGTCCCGGTGCCTAAAAAGGATGTCAAGGTATGGATGTGTGTGGACTACCGATATTTGAATAGGTCAAGCCCCAAGGATGACTTTCCGCTTCCCCACATTGATGTTCTGGTTAACAACACTGCGCAGCACACAATCTTTTCCTTCATGGACAGTTTCTCTGGTTACAATCAGATCAAGATGGCACCCGAAGACATGGAGAAGACAACCTTAGTTATGCAATGGGGCACTTTCTGCTACAAAGTGATTCCGTTTGGATTAAAGAATGCGGGGGAAACCTGTCAGCGAGCTATGGTAGCTCTATTTCATGACATGATTCACCATGAGATAGAGGTCTATGTTGATGACATGATAGCCAGGTCCCAAACTGAAGAAGAGCACCTTGATCATCTACAAAAGTTGTTTGATAGGTTGAAGACGTACAAGATGAGGTTAAATCCGAACAAGTGCACCTTCGTGGTAAGGTCTTGTAAATTGCTAGGTTTCATTGTCAGTGACAAGGGCATCCAGGTAGACCCTGCAAAGGTGAAGGCTATACAAGAGATGCTAGCTCCTCTCACTGAGAAGGAAGTTAGAGGCTTCTTGGGACGACTAAATTACATTGCCAGGTTCATTTCCCATTTAACTGCTACTTGTGAGCCAATCTACAAACTCCTGAAGAAAGATCAAGTGGCAAAGTGGAATGACGAATGTCAGACTGCCTTCGAAAGAATCAAAGAATACCTTTAAGAGCCTTCAATCCTAATGCCTCCGGTTGTAGGAAGACCTTTGATAATTTACTTAACAGTGTTAGATAATTCAATGGTGTGTGTGTTGGGGCAGCATGACGAGTCTAGTCGAAAAGAGCATGTGATATACTACCTTAGCAAAAAATTTACCGACTGTGAAACAAGATACTCACTGCTAGAGAAAACTTGTTGCGCTTTGGCATGGGCTGCTCGCCGACTGAGACAGTATATGTTGACTCACACTACTTTGTTGATATCTAAGATGGATCCGATCAAGTACATCTTCGAGAAAATCGCTCTCTCCGGAAGAATAGAAAGATGGAAAATGATTTTCACCGAATATGATATCCAATAAACCACCCAGAAAGCAATCAAGGGAAGTGTACTAGCTTATCATTTGGCTCATCGGACTGTGGATGACTACCAGTCCATGAATTTTGAGTTCCCGGACGAGAATATTATGCTAGTGACTGACTATGAAGAACCTGGACCGGGTGAAGGACCTGAGGAAGGATCCCGATGGACCATGGTTTTTGATGGAGCCTCCAATGCACTCGGAAATGGCATCAGTGCTTTAATCATATCCCCTGAGGGTTGTCATACTCCTTTCACCGCCCGATTATGTTTCAATTGTACCAACAATATGGCAGAGTATGAAGCATGCATCATGGGTCTCAAAGCTGCTATTGACCTGAGGATCATGTTCTTGAGCATTTTCGGGGATTCATCCTTGGTAATAAGTCAAATCAAAGGGGAGTGGGACACGAAGCACCCGAATCTCATCCCATACAAAGAACATGTGCTGGCACTACTCCCACACTTTGAAGAGGTCACCTTTGAACATTTCCCACGAGAAGAGAACCAGTTAGCGGACGCGCTAGCTACTATGTCATCTATGTTCAAAGTCAAGTGGGACAATGAGGCTTCTCGAATCACGATTGAGAGGTTGTATGAACTAGCATACTGCTACAAGATTGACACTGAAGAGGTAGCAGATAAACCTTGGTTCCATGTAGTGAAAAGGTATCTCGAGGCTCAAGAATATCCTGAGGGGGAATCTATCAATGATAAGAAGTTTCTGAGAAGGTTCACCGCAAAGTTCTTCCTTAGTAATGGAATCCTCTACAAGCGCAACCATGACTCTAATTTACTTTGGTGCTTAGACAAGAGCGAAGCAGAGAGGATTATGGAAGTTTACACGAAGGTGATTTTGGCACACATTCTAGTGGATATACCATGGCTAAAAAGATCCTACGGGCAGGATACTATTGGTCCACTATGGAAGCAGACTGTTATCAACATTCTCGAACTTGTCACAAATGCCAGATCTACGCTGATAAAGCGCATATACCTTCAGTCCCCTTGAATGTCTTGACGGCTCCCTGGCCCTTTGCAATGTGGGGCATTGACATGATCAGAGAGATTAGACCTACCGCTTCCAATGGGCATCGCTTCATCCTAGTGACCATTAATTACTTCACGAAGTGGGTTGAGGCTGCCTCTTTTGCTACTGTTACCAAGAATGTTGTGGCGCGGTTTATCAAGCATAACCGGATTTTTCGGTATGGTGTGCCAGAGAGAATCATCACAGACAATGGTACAAATCTCAACAATTCGATGATCACTGAACTCTATAAACAATTCAAGATCCAGCATCATAATTCTTCCCCTTACCGGTCGAAGATGAATGGCATTGTAGAGGCTGCTAACAAGAATATAAAGAAAATTATACAGAAGCTGACAGTGACATACAAAGACTGGCACGATATGTTACCATTTTCTCTTCATGGTTACCGCACCTCAACACGAACGTCGACAGGGGAAACACCTTATTCTCTAGTATATGGTATGGAGGTTATCCTGCCCATTGAGGTCCAGATCTCTTCTTTGAGGATCATGAAGGATGCAGGCTTGAACAAAGATGATTGGATCCAGACTCGACTTGATCAGCTGAATCTGATTAATGAGAAAAGGCTTACTGTTGTCTGTCATGGTCAAATGTATCAAAAACGGATGATCAAGGCTTTCAACAAAAAAGTCAGACGTCAGGTATATCAAGTGGGTGATCTGGTGATCAAGCGCATCATACTGCCACAAGGTGATCCAAGGGGGAAATGGACTCCCACGTACGAAGGGCCGTTTGTGATCAAAAGCATATTTTCTGGTGGAGCCATGATTCTGACCACCATGGATGGTGACGACCTTCCTCACCCTGTTAATGCGGACATAGTGAAAAGATACTACGCGTAAATATAGACCCGCTAGGTTGACTGGCCTAGGAAAAAATAAGGGCATCCCGGCAAACCAAAAGGGTTCAGACAAAAGTTAGGGATAAAAACAAAAAAAATTATACACCCGGCAAGTCGAAAACCTGCAAAGGCGGCTTGGGCAAAAAAGGGTATCCCGGTGGACTGAAAACCCGAAAGGGCGGTCCAGGAAAAAGTTAGGGATTTGAAGCGTATCACTATGTCCCATTGGATCACCTTGCGATCATTTAAGTATCAACTATCAAGCTCAAAAGGTACCGATCAATCCAGTCTGCTTCAGACAAGTAGTAAAGTGATGAGATGCTCGAAGATATAAGGGCAATAGCAGAATTGAAACCCAATGGGATTATTACACATAGTTGTTTTCTTCTCTTTGTACACTATTTTGTATAGTTTTCACTCTCACGACGGTATTCTCCTACTAGAACGTCAGCCTCTTTGTACAAAATGTCTATTATAGGCAAACTTCATAAATCAATATAAATCATTTCTTTGAAAGTACAAAATTGTTTGTTTTTCTTTTTCTGTTTTGTTTTGCAAAAACGTCCAATGACTTATTCTTGACTTATGCATTTGAATATGATTGTTATTCACAAATATTTGCATAAGAAACAGAAAGACAGTTGCTCATGACTTTAAGGAACGGGGCAAAGTCTAAAAAACCATTTTAGTCCCGACAGTTACTCCTTCTAGCAGGTACAGGGGCAGAGACAGTTTTGAGACGAAGTCACCATTACATATGACCCCGTGACGTATATGTTCCCTACAGAGTAGAAACAACCAGAGTCTTGATCTCCCTCCCCAGGCAGGAATTACTTCCTCCAGTCAAGAGCGGAAATCTGTTTTCCCCAACCGAGCTTTATAATTCCAAATAGTTTATAAAACCTCCTCCCGGGTAGAGTTTATTTCTCTAATTGCAGAAGTTCAGGCCCCAACAGCGTTTATTTCTCTACATCGGAAAAATCTTCCAACAAAGCATTCTCCTTCCAAAGTTATTCTCAAGCAAAGTCAATCCCCGACAAATCATATCCATTCATCATCCCCACCGAAAATGAAGGATTCAGCCTCCTTCTACTCTCCAGCAGCAGTTAGGGATTTATTTTCCCAGATTGGGAAATATAGCAACAGCATCCCACGTCCATACATCATGGCATGCACATACACATCGCATACGGCATAATCTCATTTATTTTGAGAACATCACCACAATGCATTTCATACATCATGACATTGCATATGACTAACTCTTTGAATTTTTCAGGGAAAAGATCAAATCAATAAACACCGTTAACTACTTACGTGACTTTATAGTCTTCTCAAAAGCTACGTCTGATGAAGGGTTATTTCAGCATTTTTCTCAGAAGGATGTCCTCAAAGTACCTTCTCTGGTTCAGTCAGATCGCCACTAAGATCTCTCTGATTCCTATTCCAGTTGAAGATATTCCAAGACTTTTGTTTGGTTCAGTCGAATCGATCTTAAGATTCTTCTGATTTCCATTCCAGTCAAAGTTGATTAAAGACCTTCTCTGGATCAGTCATATCGCCACTAAGATCTCTCTGATTCCTATTCTAGTTGAAGATATTCCGAGACTTTTGTCTAGTTCAGTTGAATCGATCCTAAGATTCTTCTAATTTCCATTCCAATCAAAGTTAATTAAAGACCTTCTCTAGTTTATTCAGATCGCCACTAAGATCTCTCTGATTCCTATTCCAGTTGAAGATATTCCAAGACTTTTGTCTGGTTCATTCGAATCGATCCTAAGATTCTATTGATTTCCACTCCAGCCAAATTTTATTAAAGACCTTCTCTGGTTAAGTCAGATCGCCATTAAGATCTCTCTGATTCCTATTCCAATTGAAGATATTCCAAGACTTTCGTTTGGTTCAGTCGAATCAATCCTAAGATTCTTTTGTTTTCCATTCCAGTCAAAGTTGATTAAAGACCTTCTCTAGTTCAGTCAGATCGCCACTAAGATCTCTTTGATTCCTATTCCAGTTGAAGATATTCCGAGACTTTTGTCTGGTTCAGTTGAATCGATCCTAAGATTCTTATGATTTCCAATCCAGTCAAAGTTGATTAAAGACCTTCTCTGGTTCAGTCAGATCGCCACTAAGATCTCTCTGATTCCTATTCCAGTTGAAGATATTCCAAGACTTTCTTCTGGTTCAGTAGAATTTATCCTAAGATTCTTTTGATTTCCATTCCAGTCAAAGTAGATTAAAGACCTTCTCTGATTCAGTCAGATCGCCACTAAGATCTCTCTGATTCCTATTCCAGTTGAAGATATTCCGATACTTTTGTCTGGTTTAGTTGAATCAATCCTAAGATTCTTCTGATTTCCATTCCAGTCAAAGTTAATTAAAGACCTTTCTCTGGTTGAATTGAACTGATCCTAATATTTTTTTTATTTCTATTCCAGTTAAAGAAATTGCAAAGCTTAGAGTATGACCAGATAACAGTTTAATCTCATTTCCCCAGTGAGTCGATGTGAAGCCTGAAATACAACCAAATAGCAGTCGGCCTTATCATCCTCAGCAAGTCACTGCGAAGCCTGGATCCTGACCAGATAGCAGTTCACTTCCGTATCTTCAGTCAAGAGATGACTCCTCAGTAGAGTAATGGACAACCGAAGCTCCTAGACTTTATTCCCCTAAAAAACATTCCCCAGCGGACTCCTCCTCGGACAATAGGAACAGGAATCCCGACAAACAGACTCCTCATGAAGTCAGCATCTATGTTGGATGGCATCTTTAAGCCCATTTTCGACGAATCTTTGTCATATTCCTTGGATTACATCTTTAAGCCCATCTCCGACAGTCTTTTGTCATCTTTTCGAAATGGCATCTGTAAGCCCATTCTTGATATTATTCACCAACAGTCTCACTTCAGACGAGTGCAAATTTCTGGGTACTATAGTGTTAAATCATCTTCCACCTTCAGATCACGAAAGGCAAACAGGACAATCTAAATCTTCAGGTTTAATAAGATTGAACAGGGGCAGTTGTTGTACCCCAAAATTTTCCCTCCCATTTTCACACAAGATATATTCCTAGAAGTCCTCAATTGCTCAAGGTTGACCAAGAACCGACCAGAATAACTCTCCTCCTAAGGCAATAAACCTCAACTAGGGTTTCAATCTTAAGCAAGATGTGTGAGTCCGAAGGATCCCAAATGTTATCCATTGTCCTAATATGTCCTCAAGATCATTCATGCCAAATTTCATGCCTTGAACAACAAGTTTGCTCAATCAACTGCTCAAATGCCTGGAAATCAATTGTACTAGGTCAAAAGTCAACTGTGGCATAAATATAGTCAAACTTTAAGATTTTTGGTCAACATTAAAATTTTAAATTAATATCCATCATTTTATCAAGGGTTGATCATGACTCTTCAAGAAATTCTCCTAACTCATCAAAAGGGCAAAAATGGCAAATTAGGATTTCTATAGAAAAAGTTAACCAAACTTTGACTAGGCATAACTTTCTCATACTTTATCAAAAAAAAATTCTCAAAGACTCATTTTGAAGAGAATCTAATTTCCTACAACTTCTCTTAAGCCCTAAAGTTCAAGAAATGCCTCAATCAAAAGATATAAGCTCAGATATTACAGGGTCCTTTCAAAAGGTCAGCAAACACACCTTTTGGGTCAAAGCTCCTTACATGAACATGGAAGATCCAATTGAGATGAAACAAAAAGGATTGTTTGGAGGACTTCCTAAGCTCTCTAAAAAGTCCAAGAACACCCTCATAGGGTTAAAATTGAAAAATATATGCATTGCTAAAGTTGACATATTTTAGGAAAATGCACAAAAGTCAATGTGAGCAAATTGGATTTTTTTTGGACTAATGGCTGTGGGTTTTGGATCTCAAGCATATCCATGGACTTATTTAAGATATCTAAATCCATTATTTTATTTTTATGAGATTTTTTTTATTTATTTGAATTTTTATTCATAAAAATCATAATAAATCAAATAAAATAGTGAAATAATGAAATAAAATCCAAAGATTTGTTTTATGATCATATAATGAGTCTAGGATCTGATGAGCAAGTCATTATTTCATGCAAGGGTTGATTGGAAAGAAAAGAGCATGTTTTGACCAAGTTTAGAAACTTAAAATTCAAATTGCAAATCAAATCTTTTCCATATAAATCTCCAAGATTCAGTCCAATTTTGTTGACCTAATGCATCCTAGTATATATGCATAACATTGCCAGACCCAAAAAAAGGAGGATTGGCCGCATAGAACACACACAAAAGTTCCAATTTTTCACAAAAAAGTGGGAATCGGATTGATAGTTGCAGAGGGATCCAAGAAGTTTTGACGTTTGCAATCAATTCCTGGGGACATTCTGAAGCTAACAGCATCAAAGCACCCAGAATCATCACTTACATCATCACGGTTTGCACCTTACTTTTTGAAATCGATTTTGATCATACATGTATTAGAAATAGATTTTGAGTATGCATTCTTTTTTGTATGAGCATTTAGAACGTATATGAGTGGTTAATTTCCAGCTTTGAAGCATATATGATAACCTACCATTGTTAGGGTTTAAACATTCGTTTTAGGGTTTTCAGATACAGGTACAATTAAGCCATAAGAGGAGTACCATCATGCTCAGGGGATCAAACTCAGTTGATCCATGACCTTGAATTGAATTTATATTGCTCGTGTGAGATTTTTGAAATTTGCAGGTGATTTAGTGACGGACATTGTCCGTGGGTAAAAGTCCATAAGCTAAGACGACGGAGGGGTGGGGAAGATGAAGGCGTGGAACAGTCTGGTTGGCCGATTTGAAACAGCGCGTGTTTTCTTATAAAAAGAATTTCTGGCCATTTATTTGAATTATATTATTTTGTGTTTGTTTCATATAACGAATGAACACTTGGCTCAGATGGTAAAGGAAGCGCGCTGGAAGGGAGAGGACCTGGGTTCGAGTCCCAGGTCTAACATTTTATGTTTTCTAATTTATTTCTTGCAGATCTAGTACATTAGGCTCCCAGGCGTGCATCATGGGCCAACCACATCATCACCATCAGATCTATCATCCTCAGATCCAGCGCCCCTGGAGACGCTTCCCCATGATGGACCTCCCTTGCACGATAAAACCAGATCACACGCTAACAGTGGGCCACCAATTTCTGGGCTTTGCAAAAAATTCAACAACCTACCCCAGTATGGGTTTCACCCCCCCCCCCCCCCTACAGGCCCATTTCTCTTTTTTTTTTAATTCTTTTTAGCTTTATATTATTTAGTTTATTCATTTTTTTTTACTTTTTCATAAAATCAGAAAATCATCACACAAAAAATTAGGATTTAGTTTTTTTTAATAAATTTTTTTTTTGCAAATTAATTAATTTAATTATTTGGACTTATTTCATTAATTAAAAATAATTAGAGAATTAAATTAAATCCCACATTTTTCATAAAAATACAAAACATTTTTTATAAACAATTAGATTTTTTAGGGTTTAAAACTTTTTCTCGTCTTAATTTTGCGTCCTATTATTTTTTCCATACGATTTATTTTTTTTACCACTTATGTAATTGCGCCCGGTTTGTAACAGTTAACTAAGTTTTTATCTTCGCATTTTTACTTTTCAGTCCATTACTTATGTATCTACACCAAAGCCCTGTAATAGCGTCGGACTTTATTTCTCGCTTTTTCTTCACATGCTTGTATATAATTGTTAGTAACTTAGGTGTGCATGACAAGAATCAATTAATCAGTAGATCACTAATTACAAGATGAACATAAATGGGGAAAAACACATTGTTGCACACTTGCACCCTTAGGGTATACCTCACTTGGTTGCCTCGGAAAATAATAGTCATTTTCCTCGAACGTAGGGGTATCTTAGCAACGACCCTCGATATAAAAGTCATCATAAAAGATCATGGTCCCTAAACATCCCTCGAGTTACCTACGAGAAATGATCTTGTCCCTCGATGTTGCCTATATGATGACAGTCCCTTCGAATGCTAAGATATGTTTACATTATTTCCTTCAATGACCATATTGTCCCTTTTGATAGTCCCTCAACATCCAACGATCGGGCTGCCTACTCACTAATAGTAGGATAGCACTATCTAAAGAAAGGGAGGAAAATAACATCCTTTTTCGAGTAAGTAGATGACTCTTAAGTACTTGCTCAAACTTGAAATTTTCACACTTACACACTTTCGAAAAACTATTTTCAAAAACGCTTTATCACACTCTTGAGGACTGATACAAGAGTTACCATAAAGCAAACAAAAATATTTCAAAACACACAAGCACACAAACAGTTTTCAAAAAATGAGCAAGTAACTAAGTGAACATGGAAAACCACAGATGGAAAGGGTGCTAACACCTTCCCTTTCTATAATCTACCCCCCTTACTCAGAAATTCTCGAAAAAGGTCTTTTTATGTTCTTTTCACTCTTTCCTTTGTTGGATAAAAGAAAAGTCGGTGGCGACTCTTGCTTACCGCGACATTTACGAATACAAAAAACACAAACCAGAATTAAACAGTCGGTTCTGCCACCATATCACAAAACTGGCGACTCTGTTGGGGACTAATAATAAAGTGGGGTTTACCTTAGGGTCTACTTCATTTCTAATCTGTTTTCTTTGTCTGTTTTGATTGTTTATTTTTAAGGGTATTATTTGGGTTTCTATAGATCCTACACCTAGATCTGGGAAAACCTTTTAGGTAAGTAGCAATAGATCATGGAAACTGTGCAGGGTATACTGACACAGTTGAAGCGATGGCTATGTTGATGTGACACTTTGATTGGTACCGGTAGCCCTTGAGTTAATCAAGGAGAATACGGGGCCGCTGCATGGTGTCATGAAGCGTCAACTGACCTTAGAACCTTTAATTGAACAACTTGGCCATTAGAACATAGTGAGATGGCCGTCTTTGGTGTATTCCCAAAGTCGGCAGATACTCGATGCTACACTCATTGAGATTTGATTCCCGAGTTTTGTTTGGTTGCAAGTCAGTTGTCTATCAGAATGAAACTTGTGGGAAAGATCAGTGATATTGCGATCCCATAGAACCCAATTACTATTTATAGGACAGGTTGAACCAATCCAAACTTCAAGAGGGTATGACCTTAAAACCCATGCAAGCCTTAAACCTAAGGTTTTTGTGTGATTTGCTTATGCTTGTTATATCTGTGATTTCTTAGAATAATCATGACATCATAACATGGCATATAATACTAACCATTTCAAGGATTTTCTAGGTCTTGTGTTTATCTTGTGTTGTAGGACATGACATCCGCTTGTAGGAACACCATCCAAGTCAACCTTGTGAAAGTACCTCCTCAACTCAAGGGGTTAGCATCAAGGATTCCTGAAAGCTCTCCCTTCACTGAAAAACATGGTCGACTTCTCAACTTGGTCACTTCAAATCCTGATGAATAAATGTTAAAGGTGCTCTTTCAGTTCTTTGAGCCTTTACACCACTGCTTCACTTTTCCTGATTACTAGTTAGTGCCTACTATGGAGGAGTTTTCTCAATTATTAGGGGTACTTATCCTTAATCAGTTACCATTCAACGGTATGGAAAGGGACCCGAAACCCGAAGAAATTTCTCAAGCTCTGTCTTTACAACGGTCTGATGTAGTGGCAAATTGGGAAACCATAATAAGTGTCCAAGGATTTGCAACTAAGTTTTTATTTGAGAAAGCTCACATTTTTGGGATAGCCTAGATTTACAAGATTTTGAAGAAGTGTTGGCCCTTCTCATCTATGGGATGGTACTATTCCTTAACACGGACCAACTCATAGATGTGAATACGGTTAAGGTTTTTCTGTCTCACAATCTGGTGCCTACTTTACTTGTGGACATTCTACACTCTCTAAATACTCGCACTCTAAAGAGAAGAGGGACCCTTCTGCATTGCACTCCTCTATTGGATAGGTGGTTTATTTCGCACCTACCTCGGTTTATTTTGAAAAATGAGCAGGGTGTCAGGTGGTATCATAGGTTGATATCCCTTACACATTCAGATATTCATTGGTGTTCTCAATCCTTGGAGAATGTTACCATCATTGATCGCTGTGGGGAATTCCCTAATGTCCCTCTCTTGGGCATTAGGGGAGGAATCACTTATAATCCTTGTTTGGCGTTGCGACAGTCTGGTTATGCTAGAAGGGATGGTCCTCACGACACGCTCGTCTAAGGAATCAAATTTGACTATGAAAATGATGTTTAGGGTTATCGTAATAGGTTCATTCGAGCTTGGGGCATGATAAACAGAGTGGATAGCAAGACACTGGGACACAAGAATTCCATCCCTCTTGAGCCTTACCTCAGATGGGTGCGAGCTCGCGCTCAATGTCTTATGATGCCTTACCCCGCCATATTACCTGTAATTATGGAGCCAGTTGATGAGGGAGACACTCCTTACAATGTGCTTCATCCTGACATGCCAACAGGTTTTGTGGAGCTACAGAAATCATGGATCCAACTCAAAAAAGAACGGGATACTTTCGAAACCCAATTATACACCAGCGAGAAGAAGGTTTTAGAGCTCACCAGGTTACTTCACGAGGAGAAGAGCATAAATGCTTACATTGCACCAAAGAGGATGCGCCTGTGGGAAGCTTGAGTCTTCTTTTGCTTGGAGAGTTTTAGTTTTGGATTTGTTCCTTTGTGAGCCCAAGAGGAGTTACTGTGATCAATAAAACATTTTAATACAATTAATGTTTGTTCTCTTTCTGTTTAAGAAAATTTGAGTCTTAGAAATCCTTGAAAACATTGCATACATATATCATACATATCATTGCATAAGCAGGTTTCCTAGCAGGTTTCTCATCCTCTTCGCTGTTTATTTCAGCAATGGCTCTCAAACAAATAGTGAAGGATTTACAGACTCAAAATGCTCAGTTTCAATAGATGATTATGGCTCTGGCCAAGGGGAAAGAGGAATTAAAAGCCTTGATTGTTAAAGACAAGACTAAGAATCCAAGGAATACAGATGGTGTGGTAAATATGGGAAGGAGATTTAAAGGACCGCTAAGGCAGGTGGTTGAGTTGACATCTTCATCAAAAGAAGGAGATAATCAAGAGGGGGAGACAAGAGAGGAAGACCCTAGTCCAAGGGAATCTGATAATGAGACTGACTACAATAAAGAGCAGTATCCTCCGGCCGACGAAATGTACAAACAGTTGGAAGAGCGTCTGAGTGCTATGGAAATCCAGAAGGTGCCAGGGCTGGATTTTGAAGAGTTGGGTTTGGTTTCTGGGGTTGTCATCCCACAAAAGTTCAAGGTGTCGGTGTTCGCCAAATACGATGAGGTTTTGTGTCCCAAGATGCACCTCCGGTCTTATGTGAAGAAGATCCAGCCTCACACTGCCGACAAGGACTTACGGGTCCACTTCTTTCAAGATAGTCTATTCGGAACTCAATTAGAATGGTTCTACCAACTAGAAAGGACCAACATCCATAATTGGGAAGACCTGGTTGCTGCTTTCTACAAGCAGTATCAGTACAACACAGACCTTGCTCCCACCCGTACACAGCTCCAAAGTTTGTTTATGGGTTCGAGCGAGGAATTTAAAGACTACGCTCAGAAGTGGAGGGACTTAGTAGGAAGAGTCCAGCCTCCCTTGTCTGATAGGGAGCTAGTGGATATGTTTCTGGGTACCCTGTCTGGTCCATTTTTCAATCACCTGATTGGAAGCTCCTCAGCCGGCTTTACTGAATTGATCTTGACAGGGGAAAGAGTTAAAGCTGGAATTAGGAGTGGTAAGATCCAAAAGGATGCATCCTCAAGTACATTAAGGAAGCCATTTGCTGGGAATAAAGAGGTTAGTATTGTGTACAATCAAAGGAATCAGGACAGAACTGAACGTTGTCCGACGGTAGGGGCTGTTATGATCTTTAAACCTGCACCTACCCAACAAATGATTAATCAGCCTAGAGTAGAAAGGCCGGTAAGACAATTTACCCGGATAAATATGACTATGTCTCAAGTCTTGCCTCATCTACTGAAGTCTAACCTGGTAACCTTACGGGAAGCTCCGAAGAATCCCAACACTACCTCTCCCCACTATAATCCAAATGCTCGTTGTGCTTACCATTCAGAAAGTCTAGGTCATGATACCAACGACTACTGGGCTCTGAAAAACAAGGTGCAAGACCTTCTCGAGGCGAAGGAAATTGAATTTGACGCCCCTGAGATTCCCAATGTTATCACCGCTCCTATGCCCAAGCATGGTCGTGGTGTTATTGCCATTGAAGATGATGTGTTTGTTACTTTTGTTGAGGAACTCGTTACTCCCCTTATGACCATTAGGTGGAATTTGTTGAAATTTGATTTATTTCTGGGATGTGGTGAAGGTTTCCACTCATGTTTATCTCTACCGACTGGTTATCATTTGTTGAAGGCAGATGTTCAGCGCCTGATGGATGATAGAAAGATTTTGTTTGAAAAGACTCATGTTCCAACTATTTCTTGCAAGGATGTTTCAATAATAACAGTTTCAGCCAATCCTCCCAGGGTCTCCACCAAAAGACCCATAAGGATTACATCTGCTCCAAAGTTGGCTCCACTGATTATCACTATGCCAGGGCCAATCCCATACTCCTCGAACAAAACTTTTCCCTGGAACTATGGGGGTGACATCTACTACCACAGCGTCAAGAAAGACCTGTTGGCTGGTGAAGACCAGGTTTCCGAAAATGTTGATCCCGACATTGGCAACATCGTTAGAACCAGCAAAATAACAAGAAATGGAAGAGTGTTCTCCCCTAAGATTTCTCCTCTAAAAGTTGTTACTTGTCCTGTGATCATTCCTACGGTTGTTCCTACTGCAATTCCATTGATTACCCCTGCTGACACCCCTATCACCGAGTCGACCGAGACTTGGGGCAAAGACATATTGATTAAGCTGGTCTAGAAGAAGGCGCAGTCAGTATCTATCCCAGAGGCTTCTAATAAGGAAATGGAATAAATTTTGAAAATTATAAATAAGAGCGACTACAGTGTAGTCGAACAGCTGGGGTAGACCCCTTCAAAGATTTCTATGCTAGCCTTATTGTTGTGCTCTGAAGCTCATGCGAAGGCTTTGGTGAAATTTCTTAAAACTACCCATGTGCCACAGGAAACCTCTGCTGACCAATTTGAAGATTGTGTGGCAAGTTTGACGGTTGATAACGGTTTGGGTTTTTCTGATGCTGATTTGACACCTAGAGGAAGGAAACACAATGATGTGTTGCATGTCTCTATCGAATGCAGGGGAACTACTTTGGCCCATGTCCTAGTTGATACTGGTTCATCTTTGAACGTGTAACATAAGAAAGCTCTGGACAGACTAGACTGTGAAGGTTTGACCTTGAAGCCCAGCAACATTGTAGTGAGGGCTTTTGACGGTTCAAAGAGAATGGCGCACGGGGAGGTGGACATCCCCATCAAAGTTAGTTCTCATACTTTCGACTCTACCTTCTACGTGATGGATATCAGACCGTCCTATTCTTGTTTATTGGGTCTCCCTTGGATTCATGGGGCGAGAGCTGTTATATCCATTCTGCATCAGATGATGAAATACCCAGTCAAAGGAAGAATTGTCACTGTACACGGTGAAGAAGAATACATGGTCAGTCACCTAAATTCCTTCAGATATGTAGAAATGGATGGTGAGTTCATCGAGACCATGTGCCAGAATTTTGAAGAGGTACCTCAGACTATGGCTGCAATTGAAACTATCACCAATATGCCGAAGATCACCATACCTCCCTTGAAGATGGCTTCTCTCAAGGATGCAAAAGCAGTTATTGAGGAAGGTGGGTCTACCATCTAGGGCCAACTCCCTGATATTCCATACAAGTCTGATAAATTTGGTTTGGGTTTCTCTTCAGGGGCTCAAAGGGTTGTTCGACGGGCTCGTGCTGGAAGACCTCCCATATGCGTCAGCAATCATGGGGGTCAACGCTCTAGAAGACAGTGAGGGTGACGACGATATGGATAGCTGGATCTTCCCTACTACCAACGGTGGACCCAGTAACTGGGCAGCAAAGTACTTTGTACCAATTACTTTTATTCAGAAGTAATTGTCTTTCTTGTTTTTTAGATATGTAGTAAACAATATAAACTCTTTGGCCATGTGTCTTACCCGGGGAACAATGGTTTATTTGTGATGGTTATCATATTTCAATTACATATGGCATTAATAAAGCATTGGACGTTTATGCATACAAATTTTATGCTCTTTGTTTTTCTTTTCTGCTTTTACTTTGTCTATACAGTTATGCTCTTACACACACTCACGTATCGACTGCAGATCCATATCCACTCTGGATCCCATTGATAACAGTTCTGCTATTTCTGGTTGTGACTTTGAAAATCCGATCAACCAAGCCGGGGACGAAGGTGAGGAAGATTGTGAAGTACCCGGAGAACTTGTTAGACTGTTACAGCAGGAAGAAAAGGCTATACGGCCTCATGAAGAGCCAGTTAAGACGATAAATTTGGGCACAAAAGGGGACAGGAAAGAAGTTAATAATGGTGTAAATTTGGGGATTAATATCAAACAGCGGTTGATACAGATGTTGCATGACTATGTCGAGATCTTTTCCTGGTCGTATGAAGACATGCCAGTACCGGACACGGATATTATGGTGCATCATCATCCAACTAAAGAAGATTTCCCTCCGGTAAAGCAGAAGGTCCATAGTATGTGCCCTGAAATTTCAAAGATCAAAGCAGAGGTTATGAAGCAGTTCAACGCTGGTTTCTTAGTTGTCACCTCTTATCCCCAATGGGTTGCTAATGTAGTCCCGGTGCCTAAAAAGGATGTCAAGGTACGGATGTGTGTGGACTATAGAGATTTAAACAGGGCAAGCCCCAAGGATGACTTTCTGCTTCCCCATATTGACGTTCTAGTTGACAACACCGTACAGCACAAGATCTTTTCCTTCATGGACGGTTTCTCTGGTTACAATCAGATCAAGATGGCACCCGAAGACATGGAGAAGACAACCTTCGTTACACAATGGGGCACTTTATGCTACAGTGATGCCGTTTGGGTTAAAGAATGTGGGGGCAACCTATCAGCAAGTTATGGTAGCTCTGTTTCATGACATGATTCACCATGAGATAGAGGTCTGTATTGATAACATGATAGCCAGGTCTCAAATTAAGGAAGAGCACCTTGATCATCTATAAAAGATGTTTGATAGGTTGAAGACGTACAAGCTGAGGTTAAATCCGAACAAGTGCACGTTCGGGGTAAGGTCTGGTAAATTGCTAGGTTTCATTGTCAATGACAAGGGAATTCAGGTAGACCCTGCAAAGGTGAAGGCTATATAAGAGATGTCGGCTCCTTGCACTGAGAAGGAAGTTAGAGGCTTCTTGGGACGACTAAATTATATTTCCAGGTTCATTTCCCATTTAACTGCTACTTGTGAGCCAATCTTCAAACTCCTGAAGAAAGATCAAGTGGTAAAGTAGAATGACGAATTCCAGACTGCCTTCGAAAGAATCAAATAATACCTTCAAGAGCCTCCAATTCCGATGCCTCTGATTGAAGGAAGACCTTTGATAATGTACTTAACAATGTTAGATAATTCAATGGGGTGTGTGCTGGGGCAGCATGACGAGTCCGGTCGAAAAGAGCATGTGATATGCTACCTTAGCAAAAAGTTTAACGACTGTGAAACAAGATACTCACTGTGATATGGTGGCAGAACCGACTGTTAATACTGGTTTGCGTTTTTTGTTTGCAAAATGTCACGGTAAGCAAGAGTCGCCGCCGACTTTTATTTTATCCAATCAGGAAAAGGAAAAAGAACAGAAAAAACCTTTTTCGCGATGTTTCAGAGTACTGGGGGTAGGTTATAGAAAGGGAAGGTGTTCGCACCCCTTCTATCAGTGATTTTCCACGGGCTTTTAGGTACTTGCTCATTTTAAAATTTCTTGTGTGTGTTTGTTTTGAAAAGTTTTGTTTTACTTCATTTTAACCCTTGTTGTCCTCGAGAGTGTTACGAAGTTGTTTTTGAAAACTTTGTTTGAAAAGTGTTTGGTGTGAAAAAGTTTGTTTGTTTGAGAAAGTACTTAAGAACTAATCTACCTACTCGAAAAAGACTGTTTGTTTTCCTTTAGACAGCGCTATCCTATTATTAAGGAATAGGTAGCTCCATTGTTGGAATTCTAAAGGGACGTTCGAAGGGACGAAATGGTCTCTGAAGGCAACAAGTAAGGATACCTTAGCATTTCAAAGGGACTGTCGTCATAAGATCAATTCATAGGAAACTCGAGGGACAAGTAGGGACTATGATCTTTATTACGATTTTGAATCGCATGTCATTGCTAAGGTATCCCTACGTTCGAGGGACACGACCATTATTTACGAGGCAACAAGGTGGGGTAAACCCTAGGAGTGAGCATGTGCAAGTGTGTTTTTTCAGTTACTTATCTTTGCACAATTATGGTTTTCTACTGTTTTTAAATTATGATCTTTAGCATACAATCCTAGTATCAATCATCTAACAGTTTATAATGACAGGAAGTAGAATGTGATAATTTTAAACCTAGTTATTACAAGGCTTTTGCAGATACATAATTATCTTGACTGAAAATAAAAATGCGGAATTTTAAAACCCTAATTAAATCTATTACAACCCGAAGCAGATACAATAATAGAAAAAAAGAACTAAAATGCGCGCGGCGATTTAAATGCGAGAATTAAATAAAACCTAAAAATCTAATTGAAAAAATATTTAGGTTATTATTATTTTTTTGAGAAAATATTAATTAGGTTATGTACAAATGAAAACCCTAATTTCTAATTAATTTAAATTATATATAAAAACAATTAAATTTCCCTAAATAATTAAACTAATTAATTAATTAAAGAAACAAAATATTTTTATGAGAAAAAAAAAGATTTTTTAGGTTTTTGTGATTTTTTTAATTTAATAAAAAAATGATTTTGTTATTTTGTAAAAAAAAAGAAATAATTAATAAAAATAATTAAAAAGAAATAAAATAGAAAAGGAAAGAGATTTGGGCCTGTTAGAAGCTGAGAAGGGGGTGTATAGATGATTTTTTGGGCCCATCAACTGCTGAGCCTAACCCTTGCGTGTGGTCCTGTGTTGGTCAGGTCTGGAGAGTGTACCATGGTCCTTGCCATGTGGGACGTTGGATTGGATTGATGAGGAATCATGTGGCTGGATGATGGAAGCGCGTGGTAGGCTGCCTTGGATGATGGTGTATGTAACCTGCAGTTGAATATTGAGAAAATTGTAAAATGCTAGGACTTGGGATCAAACCCAGGTTCTCCCACTCAACATACGCGCGCTTAACCAACTGGGATGTAATGCTTAGTTGTAAAAATAATAACAATAACAGGTATTATAGAAAATAACGTGAATGCCTTAAATAAACACGCAAGATTCAAATAAGCCAATGGTGTTCAGCCATGTTATCGTCTTCTTCACAGATCTGTTATCTTAGGTACAACACTTTTACCTACGGGCAACCTCCATCGCTACGGACCTGCAATCTTCAAAAATCCACAGCAAGCATGATAAATCAATTCTAGCTACGCCAATCAACTCGTTTTGACCTCACGAGTATGATGGCATCCTTCTTTGGCCTTAATTTTACCTGTACAATAAAGCCCTAAAACGGAGGACAAAACCCTAATAATGGAAACTCGTTGTTTATGCGTCAAAACTAACAATTAAGTATACAGAAAGTTTCCAGGCAGTCATGTGAATGCAGATATGTAATCAAAACATGTTAACAATGCCAGAATGAATAGATACAAATTTGAAAAAAGTGACAAACCGTGAGAGCAATATGTAACAATTCCTGGAGCTTTGAAGCGTGCAAATGGTCATGTTAGCTTCGGGAGATATCCAGGAAGGGATTTGTGGCTTTGAATGGTCTTGAATCGTCCTCTAGATTATAAATTGGATCCTCACTTTTTGTCAAAATTTTTAGTTTTGTTTTTCTGCTTGCACGACTTCAATCCTTGTCCTTATGCACTGGTTTGTCCTATATATGTATGAGAACAAATTAGGTTAACAAAAACAAATTAAATCTTTGTCAATCATGGCAATTGGATTTGATTTTGTTCATATATTATATGTTTCTAAAACAAGCCTAATCATGCCAATTTCGCTTCAATTTTCCTTGATCTGATTTGATATGTTTTTCCAGCCTAATTGGATTTTATTTCTACAAAAAATTAGATCAAAAATCAATCTTTTTGTATTTTTTGCAATTTATTTGATTTAATTTGAATTTTAAACAACAAAAAATCAAAATAAAAAATAATGAAACAAATAAAGTGTAGATGCTGATTTGGGTAGTGGACCATGTCACGAGCAAGATGCAATCATGAAAAACTAGGCCCATTTGACAAAAAATGCATTTTTGAGCACATTTGACTTTTGGCAATTTTGCAAAAATGGTCAACTTTGACAAGGCATATCTCTTCCAATTTTAACCGTAGAGAGGTTTTCTTGGACTTTTTAGAAATCTTAGGATGTCCCCTAAACAACTCTTTTAGTATCATCTCAATTGGGTCTTCCATGTTCATGTAAGAAGATTTGACCCTAAAGGTGTTTTTGTTGACTTTTCAAAAGGACTTATTTTTTAGAAATTCATATCATTTGATGAGTTCATATTTTGAACTTGTGGGATGAAGATGAGTTGTAGGTAATTGCATCCTCTTCAAAATGAGCCTTGGATGGAAAATTTCTGATAAAGTATGAAGAAGTTATGCTTGGTCAAAGTTTGATTGACTTTTCCTAAGAAACCCTAATTTAGCAACTTTTGGGTTTTGATGAATTTGGGGCATTGAGGAATCATGATCAACCCTTGATCAAATGATAAATATCACTTCAAAATTTTGATGTTGACCAAAAATCTTGAAGTTTGACTGTATGTGGGCCACGGTTTACTTTTGACTTAGTATAGTTGATTTTCAGGCATTTGAGCAATTTACTAAGAAAACTTCTTGTGCAAGGCATGAAACTTGACATGGATGATCTTGCGAACATATTAGGACCATGGAAAGCATTTGGGACCTTTGGAGCTCCCATACCCTGATGAAAATGGAAACCCTAGTTTGAGGTACATTGCCTTAGGACAGAGTTTGTCTGGTCAACTCTTAGACATCCTTGAGAAAATTGAGGACCTCAATGGGCATGTGTTGAGTAAAATGAGAGGGCAAATTTTGGGGTACAACAGCTTCCCCTGTTCAATCTTCTTAAACCTGAGGATGTAGATTGGTTGTTTGCCTTTCATAGTGTCTCTTGCCGCTATCTGGTCATGATCCAGTCTTCACAATGTCTTATACCATTATTTGGTCGTGCGCCAGGCTTCACGGTGTCTTACACCATTATCTGGTCGATTCTAGGCTTCATATTATTTTGGAGAAATCAAGATATTATCCGGTCTATTTTCGGGCTTCATAGCTTGAATCTGAGATATACCACTATCTGGTCGATTTCAGTGTTCATAGTATCTTGTACTGTTATTCGGTCGATTTCCAGGCTTCACAATAACTTGCTGGGGATTAAGTTGTTTTCCGGTCGATTTCCGGGCTTCATAGCTTGAATTTAAGATATATCACTATCTGGTCGATTCCAGGCTTCATAATATTTTGGAGAAATCAAGATATTATCCAGTCGGTTTCCGGGCTTCATAGCTTGAACTGGAATAGAAATCTTAGTATCGATTTGACTGAACCAGGGAAAACTTGTGAGAACTTCAATTGGGAGAGAAATCTTAGTATCGATTTGACTAATCCCGGGAGAGGTCTCGGATTAGCTTTGACTGGCATAGAAATCAGGGGAATCTTAGCGGCGATTCGGCTAACCTAGACGAAAGTCTTAGAACATCTTCAACTAGAATAGAAACCTTAGTGTTGTTTTGACTGAACCAGAGAAAATATTGAAAAGTGTTGGAATATCTTCAACTGGAATAGAAACCTTGGTGTTGGTTTGACTAAACCAGAGAGAACTTGTGAGAACTTGATTGCATTTTTCCCTGAAAGGTAGAGATTTGGTCGTATGTAATGTCATGATGTATGAAATGTATTGAGTAATGATGTTCTCAAAATAAATGAGATTGTGTTGTATGATACGTATGCGCATGCCATGATGTATGGATATGTAATGCTATTATGATATTCTCTAGCTGGGGAAATTAAATCATGGACTGCTGTTGGAGAGTACTGGAAATTGAGTTCCTGACCGTCGTATAAAAAGTGGTTCTTCTACTTCCGCTGGGGATGGTAAACAGAGATGACCGTGTTGGGTATTTGATCCTTGTTTATGGATATTCTACCGGGGAGAGACTTTGTTTGAGAATAACTCTGCGGGGGAATAACTCTGTGGGGGAAGAGAGATACTATGTTGGAAGATCTGCTGATTTGGAGAAATAAACTCAGCTGGGGATTAACTTCCATTGCTGGAGAGAAGATCTCTGTTGGAGATTGAGCTTCCGCTGTCAGAGAAATAAAACTCTACTCGGGAGATGGCTTTATAAACTGCTTATGGTTATAAAACTTGGCTGGGGAATACATATATTAGCTTTCTGAATGAGCCTGCTGGGGAAGGATTTCCTGCTTGGGGATCTGGAGATCAGACTTTGGTTGTCTCGGCTCTGTGGGGAATATAGGTATCACTGGCTTATTCGTGATAGTGACTTTGCTTCCAACTGTCTCTGCCCCTTGTACCATGATGGACGGGGTAACTGTCGACATTTAGGTTTTGTACCAGTTTCTTCGAGTTCTTTGCAACTGTCCTTTTTGTTTTATATGCAGATATTTGTGAACAGTAATCATATTCAAATGCATATGTCAAGAATAAAACATTGGATGTTTTTGCAAAACAAAACTGAAAAACTGAAAAATCGAACACAGAGTTTTATACTTAAAAGACGCTTTGTATTAATTTGAAATTTGCCTATAACAGGCGTTTTTTACGAGGCTGAGACTCTAGTAAGAGAATGCTTCCATAAACATGGAAATTATTACAGAAATTATGTACAAAAAGAAAACAGCTATGTGTAGTAATCCTATTGGGTTTCAATTCTGCTATTGCCCCTATGTCTTCGAGCATCTCATCACTTTGTTGCTTGTCCGAAGCTGACTGGATTGATCGGTACCGTTTGAGCTCGACATCTGATTACTGAGGTCTGATCACAAGGTGATTCAAGGGGACATAGTGATACGCTTTAATCCCTAATTTTTGCCTGGACCCCTCTTTCGGGTTTTCAGTCCACCGGGATACCCTTTTTTGCCCAAGCCGCCCTTTCGGGTTTTCGACTTGCCTGGTGTACAGATTTTTTTCATTTTTATCCCTAATTTTTGCCCAAACCCTTTTGGTTCGTCAAGACACCCTCATTTTTGCCTAGGTATGTCAACCTAGCGGGTCTTTATTATGCGTAGTATCTTTTCACTATGTTCGTATTGACAGGGTGTGGAAGGTCGTCACCATCCATGGTGGTCTGAATCATGGCTCCACCGGAAAATATGTTCTTGACTACAAATGGTCCCTCATAGGTGGGAGTCCATTTTCCCCTGGGATCACCTTCCAGCAGTATAATGCACTTGATTACCAAATCCCCTACTTGATACACTTGTTATTTGACTTTCTTGTTGAAGGCCTTGATCATCCATTTCTGATACATTTGACCATGGAAGACAGCAGTAAGTCTTTTCTCATCGATTAAGTTCAATTGATCAAGTCGAGTCTGGATCCAATCCTCTTCGCTCAAACTCGCATCCTTCATAATCTGTAGAGAAGGGATCTGGATCTCTATGGGTAGGACAGCCTCCATGCCATATACCAGAGAATAGGGTGTTTCCCCTGTCGACGTACGTGCTGAAGTACGGTACCCGTGAAGAGAAAACGGTAACATCTCGTGCCAGTCTTTGTATGTCACCGTCATCTTCTGTATTATCTTTTTGATATTCTTGTTAGCAGCTTCAATAGCCCCATTCATCTTTGGCCATTAAGGAGAAGAGTTGTGATGCTGAATCTTGAACTATTTACAGAGTTCAGTGATCATCGAGTTGTTGAGATTGGTACCATTGTCCGTGATGATTCTCTCAGGGATACCATAACGACAAACCAGGTTATGTTTGATGAACCGTGCCACCACATTCTTAGTAATCGTAGTAAAGGAGGCAGCCTCAACCCACTTTGTAAAGTAATCAATGGCCACTAGGATGAAGCGATTCCCGTTGGACGCGGTAGGTATGATCTCACTGATCATGTCAATGCCCCACATTGCGAAGGGCCAGGGAGCCGTCAAAACATTCAAGGGAACTGGAGGTACATGCACCTTATCAGAATAGATTTGGCACTTGTGACAGGTTCGAGAGTGATGATAATAGTCAGCTTCTATAGTGGACCAGTAGTATCCTGCCCGTAGGATGTTCTTTGCCATGGTATGTCCACTGGAATGAGTCCCGAAGGTACCTTCGTGTAGGTCTTCCATGATCCTCTCTGCTTCGCTCTTGTCTACACACCACAGTAAGGTAGAGTCATGATTGTGCTTATAGAGGATTCCATTGCTGAGGAAGAACTTTGCAGCAAACCTTCTCAGAAATTTCTTGTCATTGACAGATGCCCCCTCGGGGTATTCTTGATCCTCAAGATACCTTTTCACCTCATGAAACCAAGGTTTATTGGCTACCTCCTCAGTATCGATCTCGCAGCAGTATGCCGGTTCATCCAACCTCTCAATAGTGATTTGGGGAGCCTCATTGTCCCACCTGACCTTGAACATTGACAACATAGTAGCTAGCGCGTTCGCTAACTGATTTTCTTCTCGTGGGAAATGTTCAAAGATGATCTCTTCAAAATGAGGCAGCAGTGTCAGTACATACTTTTTGTAAGGAATAAGGTTCGGGTGCTTCATATCCCACTCGCCTTTGATCTGACTTATCACCAAAGCGGAATCTCCGAATACACTCAAGAACTTGATCCTTAGGTCAATAGCAGCTCTAAGACCCATGATGCACGCTTCATACTCCACCATGTTGTTGGTACAGTTGAAACACAATCGGGCAGTGAACGGAGTATGACACCCCTCAGGATATATGATTACAGCGCCAATGCTGTTACCCAGTGTGTTTGAGGCTCCATCAAAAAACATAGACCATCGGGATCCTTCCTCCGGTCCTTCATCCGGTCCAGGTTCTTCACAGTTGGTTACCAACATGATATTCTCATCCGGGAACTCGAAATTCATGGACTGGTAGTCGTCCATGGCCTGATGCGCCAAATGATCAGCTAACACACTTCCCTTGATTGCCTTTTGGGTTTGGTATTAGATGTCGTACTCGGTTAAGATCATTTTCCACCTTGCTATCCTTCCAGAGAGAGCGGGCTTCTCGAAAATGTACTTGATTGGGTCCATCTTGGATATCAACAAAGTAGTGTGGGTCAACATATATTGTCTCAGTCAGCGAGCAGCCTATGCCAAAGTGCAACAAGTTTTCTCGAGAAGTGAGTATCGTGTTTCACAGTCGGTAAACTTTTTGCTAAGGTAGTATATTGTGTGCTCTTTTCGACTAGACTCGTCATGCTGCCCCAGCACACACCCCATTGAATTATCTAGCTACGTTAAGTACATTATCAAAGGTCTTCCTTCAGTCGGAGGCATCAGAATAGGAGGCTTTTGGAGATATTGTTTGATTCTGTCAAAGGCTACCTGGCATTCGTCATTCCACTTTACCACTTGATCTTTCTTCAGAAGCTTGAAGATCGGCTCATAAATAGCAGTCAGATGTGAAATGAATCGGGCAATGTAATTCAGGCGTCCCAAGAAACCTCTAACTTCCTTCTCAGTACGGGGAGCCGGCATCTCTTGTATGGCCTTCACCTTTGCAGGGTCTACTTGAATACCTTTTTCACTGACAATGAATCCCAGAAGCTTACCAGACCTTAACCCCGAAGGTGCACTTGTTCGGATTTAACCTCAGCTTGTACATCTTCAACCTATCAAACAGCTTTTGTAGATGATCAAGGTGTTCTTCTTCAGTTTGAGACCTGGCTATCATGTCATCAACATAAACCTCTATCTCATGGTGAATCATGTCATGGAATAGAGCTACCATAGCTCGCTGATAAGTTGCCCCAACATTCTTCAACCCAAACGGCACCACCTTGTAGCAGAAAGTTCCCCACTATGTAACAAAGGTTGTCTTCTCCATGTCTTCAGGTGCCATCTTGATCTGATTGTAGCCATAGAAACTGTCCATGAAGGAAAAGACTTTGTGTTGTGCGATGTTGTCAACCAGAACATCGATATGGGGAAGCGGGAAGTCATCCTTGGGGCTTGCCCTGTTCAGGTCTTTGTAATCCACACACATTCGTACTTTACCATCTTTCTTAGGTACTGGAACCACATTAGCAACCCGCTACGGATAGGAGGTGACAGCTAAGAACCCGGCGTTGAACTGCTTTATAACCTCTACTTTAATCTTCTCTGACATCTCAGGGCGCATACGACGGACCTTTTGCTTTACCAGAGGGCAGTCTTCTTTAGTAGGCAGACGATGAACCACTATATCCGTGTCTAGTCCCGGCATGCCTTCATATAACCAGGCAAAGATTTCAACATACTCATGCAACATCTGTACCAATCGCTGTTTGACACTAAGCTCCGGATTTGCACCTATCTTAACCTCTTTTTTATCTTCCTCTGTACCCAAGTTCACTGTCTCAACCGGCTCTTCATGAAGCTGTATGGCCCTTTCTTCCTGTTGTAATAGTCTAGCAAGTTCTCCGGGTACCTCATAATCTTCCTCACCTTCGTCCTCAGCTTGGTTGATCGGATTTTCAAAGTCATAATGAGCAGTATCAGAACTGTTATCAACGGGATCCAGAGTGGATATGGATCTACATTGGGATACGTGAGTGTGTGTAAGAGCATAGCTGTATAGACAAAATAAAATAAAAGAAAGACAAAGAGCGCAAAATTTGTATGCAAACGTCCAATGCTTTATTAATGTCATATGAAAATGAAACATGATAACCCTCACAAATAGAACCATTGTGCCCTGGGTAAGACACATGGCTATAGAGTTTATATTGTTTTTAAATTACATATCCGAAAAAATCAAAAAGACAATTACTCCTGAACAAAAGTAATCGGCACAAAGTCCCTGGAAGTCCAGTTACTGAGTCCACCGTTGGTAGTCGGGAAGATCCATCTGTCAATGTCAGAATCACCATCACTGTATTCAAGTTCATTGACCCCGGGATTGTTGATGCGTAGGGGGGGTCCTCCAGCCCGAGCACGACGAACAGCCCTTTGAGAACCTGTAGTAAAGCCCAAACAAATTTGTTAGACTTGTAATGAATAACTGGGAGTTGATCCCAAATGGTAGTCCCGCCTTCTTCAACCACTGCTCGTGCATCCTTGAGAGAAGCCATCTTCAAGGGAGGTTTGGTGACCTTCGGAGGACTGTCGGTAGTTTCTGCTGTAGCCATAATTTGAGGTACCTCTTTAAAGTTCTGGCAAGGAGTCTCGATGAATTCGCCATCCATCTCTACGTACCTGCAGGAATTCAAGTGACTGATCATGTACTCCTCCTCACCACGCACAATGACAATCTTTCCTCTTACTGGGTACTTCAACATTTGGTGGAGGGTAGAAGTAACAGCCTCAGCCCCATGTATCCAAGGGCGTCCCAACAAGCAATAATATGATGGTTTGATATCCATTACGTAGAAAGTGGAGTCGAAGGTCTGGGAACCAACTTTGATATGGATATCCACTTCCTCGTGCACCATCCTCTTCGAACCATCGAAAGCTCTCACTACTATATTGCTAGGCTTCAAGGTCAAGCCTTCGCAGTCCAATCTGTCCAGAGCTTTTTTAGGTAGAAAATTCAACGAGGAGCCAATATCTACCAAAACATGGGCCAGAGTCATGCCCTTGCATTCAACGGAAACATGAAGGGCATCATTATGCTTTCTCCCTTTTGGTTTCAGATCCGCATCTAAAAAACCCAAACCATTATCAGCAGTCAGACTAGCCACACAATCTTCAAACTGATCAGCAGATGTCTCTTGTGGCATGTGATCCGTCTTCAGAAACTTAACCAAAGCCTTCGCATGGGCCTCGGAACACAAAAACAAAGCCAGCATATAAATTTTGGATGGGGTCTTCCCCAGCTGCTCGACTATATTGTAGTCACTCTTCTTTATTATCTTCAAAATTTCTTCCATTTCTTTCTTGGAAGCTTCCGGTATGGTTACTGAATTAGCCCTTGTCAGGACAGGCTCAATCAGTATGTCTTTGCCTCGAGTCTCGGCCGACTCGGTGATGGGAGGGTCAACAGGAGTGATTACTGGAATTGCAGTAGTAGTCTCAGATGGAACCACAATAGGAATGATCACAGGTCCAGTAGCAGTATTCGGGGGAGAAATTTCAAGGGAGAACACCCTTCCACTTCTTGTTATTTTACTGGTTCCGGCAATATTGACGATGTCGGAATCAGCATTTTCAGCAATCTTGTCTTTAATGGCTAGCATGTCCTGCTTGACGCCGTAGTAATAGACGTCGGCCCCATAGTTCCAAGGAACAGCTTTGTCCGAGGAGTATGGGATTGGCCCAAGCATGGTTATGATCAACGGAGTCACCTTCGGAATTGATGTAATCCTGACGGGTCTCTTAGCGGAGGCCCTGGGAGGATCGGCGAAAATGGTTATGATAGCAATGTCCTCATAGGAAATAGTCGAAACAGGAGTCTTCTCAAACAGAATCTATTTGTCATCCATCAGGCGCTGAACACATGCCTTCAACAAAGGGCAACCAGTCGGTAGGAATGAACAAAAGTGGCAACCTTCACCACATCCCATAAATAAACCGGCCTTCAACAGAATCTCTTTGATAGTCATGAGTGGGGTCACCAATTCTTCCACAGAGGTCACAAACACATCTTCTTCAACGGCATTAACACCCCGACCATATTTCAGCATAGAAGCAGTGATAACATTAGGAGTCTCCGGGGGATCAAATTCAATCTCCTTAGCATCAGATCTTGTACTTTGTTCTTCAAAGCCCAACAATCATTGGTATCATGGCCTAGACTTTCCAAATGGTAAGCACAATGAGCATTCGGTTTATAGTAGGGAGAGGTGGTGTTTGGATTCTTCGGAGCTTCCCTGAGAGTAACCAGATTGGTCTTCAATAACTGAGGTAAAATCTGAGACAGCATCATGTTGATTCGAGTGAACTATCTAGTTGGCCTTTCTGCTCTCGGCTGATTATTTCTTTGCTGAGAAGGTGCAGGGTTAGGAATCATAACAGCCCCTACCGTCGGACGGTGCTCGATTCGATTCTGATTCTTTTGGTTGTAGACAGCACTGACTTCCTTTTTACCTGCAAACGGCTTCCTTGCAGCACTAGAAGAGGCATCCTTCTGAATTTTCCACTTCGGGTTCCAGCTTCCACTTTTTCTCCCGTTAAGATCAGTTCAGTAAAACCCGCCGACGAACTTCCAATCAGATGGTTGAAGAATGACCCAATCAAAGTTCCCAGAGACATATCCACGAGCTCCCTGTCAGCCAAGGGAGGTTGAACTCTTCCAGCCAAATCACTCCATTTCTGAGCATAATCCTTGAAACCCCCGTTTGAACCCATAGACAGATTTTGGAGTTGTGTACGGGTGGGAGCGAGGTCTGCATTATACTGATATTTCTTATAAAATGCAGCAGTAAGGTCTTCCCAGTTACGAACATTGGCTCTTTCCAACTGATAGAACCAATCCAGTTGTGTTCCAGACAGACTATCTTGGAAGAAGTGAACCCATAAGTCTTTGTCAGTAGTATGAGGTTGTATCTTCCTCGCATAAGAACAGAGATGCATTTTGGGACAAGAGACCCCATCATACTTGGCAAATACCAGTGCCTTGAACTTTAGGGGGATGACAACTCCGGAGACCAGACCCAGCTCTTCAAAATCCAGCCCAGGAACCTTCTGGATTTCCATAGCACTCAGACGCTCTTCTAATTGCCTATACCTTTCATCAGCTGGAGGGTACTGCTCCTCATTGTAATCAGTTTCATTGTCAGACTCTTTAGGACTAGGGTCCTCTTCTCTGGCTTCAACCTCTTGGTTCTCTCCCTCTTTATATGAAGAAGCTAAATCAATAACCCATCTTGGAGGCCCTCTGAACCTTTTGCTCATATGTGCCACACCGGCTGTCTTCTTGGTCTTCTTGTTCTTCTTAACAATCAGAGCCTTCAACTTTTCCTATCCTTTGGCCAGAGCCACAATCATTTGCTGAAATTGCGTGTTCTGAGTATGAAGACTTTCACAGTTTGTTCAAGAGCCATTGCTGAAATAAACAGGGGAGGAGATGAGAAACCTGTTATGAATCCTGTACATGCAATGCTATGAATGGGATGCGTATGCAATGATTTCAAAGACTTTGGGAAATTTAAATTTGTGAGCCAAAATGAAACAAAGATTTTATTAGTTGAATTCAAAGTTCAAATGCCTTTTAGGCGTTACAATTAAAAACAAATCTAAAAACTAGAAAAAATCAAAATTCCCATGGATGCTTCCTCTTTGTGCCGAGATAGACATTGAGTCCTCTTTCTTCATGGAGTTGCTTTGTGAGCTCTAAGACCTTCCTCTCCTGGGCATAGAACTGATCCCTGTAGGTATCCCGCTCTTTCTTCAACTGAATCTAAGACCTCTATAGTTCTCCAAAATCAGTGGGCGTATCAGGATAGAGAACCGTGTAAGGAATACCCCCTTCAGTAGTGGGTTCCACAATCAGTGATAAAACGGCCATATAGGGCATCATAAGTTTCTGGGCGCGATTTCGTACCCATTAGAGATAAGGTTCCATAGGAATGGAAGCCTTTGGCCCCAAAGCCCTGGCGCCAGATCTGTTTACCATGCTCCAAGCTCGTATGAACCTCTGGCGATACCCTTGAACATCATCTTCATAGTTGAATATAATGCCCTCAATAAGTAACTCATGGGGACCATCTCTTCGAGCGTAACCAAATTGTCGCAGAGCTAAACAAGGATTATAGGTTAAACCCCCTCTGATGCCAAGTAACGGGACATTAGGGTACTCCCCACAACGGTCAATAATAGCAGTGTTTTCCATAGCTCGGGAACACCAGAGAATATTCGTGTGAGCGTGTGACATTATCCTTTGCGACCAACCCAAACCTTCTTCATTCTTCAGTACAGACTTAGGGAGGTGAGAAATAAACCACCTCGACAGCAATGGCATGCAACACATAAGAACCCATCTTCTCTTCATGGTACGAGTATGGAGAGCATGCAAAATATCTCTGAGCAAGGTAGGCACGAGGTTGTAAGAGAGGAAGATCTTGATGGCATTCACATCTATGAATGAGTCTAGATTAGGGAATAGTACTAACCCATAGATTATAAGAGCCAAGAACTTCTCAAAAGCCTGAAAATCCATATCATCCCAAAACAGCTAGGCCTTGTCTATCAGGAACTTGGATAGAAAACACTTGACTCCGCTTCTTGTTTCCCAATTGGATACCACGTCGACCCGTTTCAGATGCAAGGCTGAGGCAATGACTTCTGGCTTAGGAACTTCTTCCAGACCTGTGAAAGGCAACTGTTCAAGAATGGGTATATCCAACAACTGAGAGAACTCTTCCATGGTAGGCACCAACTGATAGTATGGAAAGGTGAAGCAGTGGTGCTTGGGGTCAAAGAACTGAAAGAGTACACTCATCATCTTTTCATTAAAGTTTGAAGTAATCAGGTTGAGAAGTCGACCATGTCTCTTAGTGAACACAGAAGTTTCAGGGACCTTTGATACTAGCTCCTTGAGTTGGGAAGGTACTTTCACAAAGCTGATTCGGATAGTGTTTCTATGAGCGGAAGCCATGATCTGCAAAACAGAACAAAGATAAATTCCCTTGGTCCTTGAAATGGTTGGTGCAATAAGAATGGATGTTATGTTATGATGCATGATGTCATGATAAATCACAGGTATAGCAAACACAGATAAATCACACTAAGTTCTTAGGTTTAAGGCCTGCTTGAGTTTTAAGGTCATACCCTCTTGAAGTTTAGTTGGTTTCAAACCTGTCTTAGAAAAGTAACTGGGTTCTAAAGATTCTCAATATCACTGATCATCATTTATCGGGCATTGTTTCAGCTCAAGCAATCTTTTCTTGCGGATGAAATATCCCGAAAGTTTGATCTCAATGAGTGTAGCATCGAGTATCAACTAATTCTCAGCTTTATACTGAGGCCGACTATCTCACTACTTTCTAATGGCCAAGTTTGTTCAACTAAGGTTCTAAGGTTCGTTAGTGCTTCACGACACCATGCGGCGGCCCCGTATTCTCCTCGTTTCCACACAAAGAATACCGGTACCAACAAAAGTGTCACACCAACACATCCATTGATTAAACCATATCGGTCTACACCGTATAGTCTCCACGATCTATTATTGTTTACCTAAAAAGTGTCCCCAGATCTGGGTGTAGGATCTTTAATAATATCCAAAGAAAACCCTTAAAGATAAAGCAGGCAATGCAAAACAAGAAAGAAATTTTAAAATGACCTAGATCCTAAGGTAAACCCCCATTTTATACTATTCCTCAGCAGAGTCGCCAGTTCTGTGATATGGTGGCAGAACCGACTGTTAATACTGGTTTACGTTTTTTGTTTGCAAAATATCGCGGTAAGCAAGAGTCACCACCGACTTTTATTTTATCAAATCAGGAAAAGGAAAAAGAACAGAAAAAACCTTTTTCGAGATGTTTGAGTACGAGGGGTAGGTTATTGAAAGGGAAGGTGTTAGAACCCCTTCTATCCGTGGTTTTCCACGGGCTCTTAGGTACTTGCTCATTTTGAAATTGCTTGCGTGTGTTTTTTTTTGAAAAGTTTTGTTTTACTTTGTTTTAACCCTTTTTTCTGTCCTCGAGAGTGTTACGAAGTTGTTTTTGAAAACTTTGTTTGAAAAGTGTTTGGTGTGAAAAAGTTTGTTTGTTTGAGCAAGTACTTAAGAACTAATCTACCTACTAGAAAAAGATTGTTCGTTTTCCTTTAAACAGTGTTGTCTTATTATTAAGGAATAGGTAGCACCATCATTGAAATTTTAAAGGGACGTTCGAAGGGACGAAATGGTCTCTGAAGGCAACAAGTAAGGATACCTTAGCATTTCGAAGGGACTATCGTCATAAGATCAATTCGTAGGCAACTCGAGGGACAAGTAGGGACTATGATCTTTATGACGATTTTGAATCGCGGGTCATTGCTAAGGTATCCCTACGTTCGAGGGACACGACCATTATTTACGAGGCAACCAAGTGGGGCAAACCCTAGGAGTGAGCATGTGCAAGTGTGTTTTTTCAGTTACTTATCTTTGCACAATTATGGTTTTCTACTATTTTTAAATTATGATCTTTAGCATACAATCCTAGTATCAATCATCTAATAGTTTATAATGACGGAAAGTAGAATGCGAGAATTTTAAACCTATCTATTACAAGGCTTTTGCAGATACATAATTATCTTGACTGGAAATAAAAATGCAGAATTTTAAAACCCTAATTAAATCTATTACAACCCGAAGCAGATACAATAATAGGAAAAAAAGAATTAAAATATGTGCGGCGATTTAAATACGAGAATTAAAGAAAACCTAAAAATCTAATTGAAAAATATTTAGGTTATTATTTTTTTTTAGAAAAGATTAATTAGGTTATGTACACATGAAAACCCTGATTTATAATTAATTTAAATTATATAGAAAAAACAATTAAATTGCCCTAAATAATTAAACTAATTAATTAATTAAAGAAACAAAATATTTTTATGAGAAAAAAAAAGATTTTTTAGGTTTTTGTGATTTTTTTATTTAATAAAAAAATGATTTTGTTATTTTGTAAAAAAAGAAATAATTAATAAAAATAATTAAAAAGAAATAAAATAGAAAAGGAAAGAGATTTGGGCCTGTTAGAAGCTGAGAATGGGGGTGTATAGTTGTATAACAGGTATTATAGAAAATAACGTGAATGCCTTAAATAAATGCGTGAAACTCAAATAAGCCAACGGTGTTCAGCCACGTTATTGTCTTCTTCACAGATCTGTTGTCTTAGGTACAACACTTTTACCTACGGACAACCTCCATAGCTACAGACCTGCAATCTTCAAAAATCCACAGCAAGCATGATAAATCAATTCTAGCTACGCCAATCAACTCGTTTTGACCTCACGAGTATGATGGCATCCTTCTCTGGCCTTAGTTTTACCTGTACAAAAAAGCTCTAAAACGGAGGACAAAACCCTAATAATGGCAACTCATTGTTTATGCGTCAAAACTAACAATTAAGTATATAGAAAGTTTCCAGGCAATCATGTGAATGCAAATATGTAATCAAAACATGTTAACAATTCCAGAATGAATAGATACGAATTTGAAAAAAGTGACAAACCGTGAGAGCAATATGTGACAATTCTTGGAGCTTTGAAGCGTGCAAATGGTCCTTTAGCTTCAGGAGATATCCAGAAAGGGATTTGTGGCTTTGAATGGTCTTGAATCATTCTCTAGATTAGAAATTGGATCCACACTTTTTGTCAAAATTTTCAGTTTTGTTTTTCTGCTTCCACGACTTCAATCCTTGTCCTTATGCACTGGTTGTGTCTTATATATGTATGAGAACAAATTAGGTTAACAAAAACGAATTAAATCTTTGTCAATCATGGCAACTGGATTTGATTTTGTTCTATATTATATGTTTCTAAAACAAGCCTAATCATGCCAATTTAGATTCAATTTTCCTTTATCTGATTTGATATGGTTTTCCAGCCTAATTGGATTTGATTCCTACAAAAAATCATATCAAAAATCAATCTTTTTGTATTTTTTGCAATTTATTTGATTTAATTTGAATTTTCAACAATAAAAAATCAAAATAAAATAAATAATGAAACAAATAAAGTGTAGATGCTGATTTGGGTCGTGGACCATGTCACAAGCAAGATGCAATCATGAAAAAATAGGCCCATTTGACCAAAATATGCATTTTTGAGCACATTTTACTTTTGGCAATTTTGTGAAAATGGTCAACTTTGACAAGGCATATCTCTTCCAATTTTAACACTAGAGAGGTGTTCTTGAACTTTTTATAAAGCTTAGGATGTCCCCTAAACAAACCTTTTGGTCTCATCTCAATTGGGTCTTCCATGTTCATGTAAGAAGCTTTGACCCAAAAGGTGTTTTTTTTGTCTTTTCAAAAGGACCTATAATGTAGAAATTCATATCTTTTGATGAGTGTATATTTTGAACTTGTGGGATGAAGATGAGTTTTAGGGAATTGCATCCTCTTCGAAATTAGCCTTGTATGAAAAATTTATGATAAAGTATGAAGAAGTTATGCTTGGTCAAAGTTTGGTTGACTTTTCCTAAGAAACTCTAATTTAGCAACTTTTGGGTTTTGATGAATTTGGGGCATTCATTGAGGAATCATGATCAACCCTTGATCAAATGATAAATATCACTTCAAAATATTGATGTTGACCAAAAATCTTGAAGTTTGACTGTATGTGGGCCACAGTTGACTTTTGACTTAGTATAGTTGATTTTCAGGCATCTGAGCAATTGACTGGGAAAACTTCTTGTGCAAGGCATGAAACTTGACATGGATGATCTTGAGAACATATTAGGACCATGGAAAGCATTCTAGACCTTTGTAGCTCCCACACCCTGATGAAAATGGAAACCCTAGTTTGAGGTACATTGCCTTATGAGGGAGTTTGTCTAGTCAACTCTTGGGCATCCTTGAGCAAATTGAGGACCTCAATGGGCATGTGTTGAGTAAAATGAGAGAGCAAATTTTAGGGTACAACACTCACTATTCGAGAAAACTTGCTACGCTTTGGCATGGGATGCTCTCCGACTGAGATAGTATATGTTGACCCACACTACTTTGTTGATATCTAAGATGGATCCGATCAAGTACATCTTCGAGAAGCTCGCTCTCTCCGGAAGAATAGCAAGATGGAAAATGATCTTGATCGAATATGATATCCAATACACGACCCAGAAAGCAATCAAAGGAAGTGTACTAGCTGATCATTTGGCTCATCAGGCTGTAGATGACTACCAGTCCATGAATTTTGAGTTCCCGGACGAGAATATTATACTAGTGACTGACTATGAAGAACCTGGACCGGATGAAGGACCTGAGGAAGGATCTCGATGGACCATGGTTTTTGATGGAGCCTCCAATTCATCCAGCAATGGCATCGGTACTGTAATCATATCCCCCAAGGGTTGTCATACACCTTTCACTGCTCGATTATGTTTCAATTGTACCAATAATATGGCAGAGTATGAAGCATACATCATGGGTCTCAAAGCTGTTATTTACCTGAGGATCAAGTTCTTGAGCATTTTCGGGGATTCAGCCTTAGTAATAAGTCAAATCAAAGGGGAGTGGGACACGAAGCACCCGAATCTCATCCCTTAGAAAGAACATGTGCTGAAACTGCTCCCACACTTTGAAGAGGTCACCTTTGAACATTTCCCACGAGAAGAGAACCAGTTAGCGGATGCGCTAGCTACTATGTCATCTATGTTCAAGGTCAAGTGGGACAATGAGGCTCCTCGAATCACTATTGAGAGGTTGGATGAACCATCATACTGCTACGAGATTGACACTGAAGAGGTAGAAGAAAAACCTTGGCTCCATGAAGTGAAAAGGTATCTCGAGGCTCAAGAATATCCTGAGGGGGCATCTGTCAATGATAAGAAGTTTCTGAGAAGTTTCGCCGCAAAGTTCTTCCTTAGTAATGGAATCTTCTACAAGCGCAACCATGACTCTACTTTACTTCGGTGCGTAGACAAGAGCGGAGCAGAGAAGATTATGGAATATTTACACGAAGGTACCTTTGGCACCCATTATAGTGGACATACCAGGGCTAAAAAGATCCTACGGGAAGGATACTATTGGTCCACTATGGAAGCAGATTGTTATTAGCATTCCTAAACTTGACACAAATGCCAGATCTACGCTGATAAAGTGCATGTACCTCCGGTCCCCTTGAATGTCTTAACGGCTCCCTGGCCCTTCACGAAGTGGGTTAAGGATTCCTCTTTTACTACTGTTACCAAGAATGTTATGGCGCGGTTTATCAAGCATAACCTGATTTATCGGTATGGTGTGCCAGAGAGAATCATCACAGACAATG
The DNA here is from genome assembly GCA_948472305.1 of Vicia faba. Taxonomy (NCBI): domain Eukaryota; kingdom Viridiplantae; phylum Streptophyta; class Magnoliopsida; order Fabales; family Fabaceae; genus Vicia; species Vicia faba. The sequence goes on from OX451735.1 coordinate 1,458,361,422, forward strand.
GTACAAATCTCAATAATACGATGATCACTGAACTCTATAAACAATTCAAGATCCAGCATCATAATTCTTCCCCTTACTAGCCGAAGATGAATGGCGCTGTAGAGGCTGCTAACAAGAATATAAATAAAATTATACAAAAGAAGACGGTGACATACAAAGACTGGCACGAGATGTTACCATTTGCTCTTCATGGTTACCGCACCTCAGCATGAACGTCGACAGGGGCAACACCATATTCTATAGTATACGGTATGGAGGTTGTCATGCCCATTGAGGTCCAGATCCCTTCTTTGAGGATCATGAAGGATGCGGGCTTGAACGAAGATGATTGGATCCAGACTCGACTTGATCAGCTGAATATGATTTATGAGAAAAGGCTTACTGATGTCTGTCATGGTCAAATGTATCAAAAACGGATGATCAAGGCTTTCAACAAAAAAGTCAGACGTCAGGTATATCAAGTGGGTGATCTGGTGATCAAGTGCATCATACTGCCTAAAGGTGATCCCAGGGGAAAATGGACTCCCACGTACAAAGGGCCATTTGTGATCAAAATCATATTTTCCGGTGGAGCCATGATTCTGACCATCATGGATGGTGACGACCTTGCTCACCCTGTTAATATGGACATAGTGAAAAGATACTACGCGTAAATAAAGACCCTCTAGGTTGACTGGCCTAGGCAAAAATAAGGGCATCCCGACGAACCAAAAGGGTTCGGGAAAAAGTTAGGGATAAAAACAAACAAAAATTTGTACACCCGGCAAGTCGAAAACCTGCAAAGGCGGCTTGGGAAAAAAAGGGTATCCCGATGGACTGAAAACCCGAAAGGTAGGTCCAGGAAAAAGTTAGGGATTTGAAGCGTATCACTCTGTCCCATTGGATCACCTTGCGATCATACTTCAATATCAACTATCAAGCTCAAACGGTACCGATCAATCCAGTTAGCTTCGGACAAGTAGCAAAGTGATGAGACGCTCGAAGACATAAGGGCAATAGCAGAATTGAAACCCAATGGGATTATTACACATAGTTGTTTTCTTCTCTTTGTACACTATTTTGTATAGTTTTCACTCTCACAACGGCATTCTCCTACTAGAACGTTAGCCTCTTTGTAAAAAATGCCTATTATAGGCAAACTTGAGAAATCAATACAAATCATTTCTTTGAAAGTACAAAACTGATTGTTTTTATTTTTCTGTTTTGTTTTGCAAAAACGTCCAATGACTTATTCTTGACATATGCATTTGAATATGATTTCTATTCATAAATATTTGCATAAGAAACAGAAAGACAATTACTCATGACTTTAAGGAACGGGGCAAAGTCTAAAAAACAATTTTAGTCCCGACAGTTACTCCTTCCAGCAGGTACAGGGGCAGAGACAGTTTTGAGACAAAGTCACCACTACATATGACCCCGTGACGTCTATGTTCCCCACAGAGTAGAAACAACCAGAGTCTTGATCTCGCTCCCCAAGCAGGAATTAATTCCTCCAATCAAGAGCGAAAATCTGTTTTCCCCAACCGAGCTTTATAATTGCAAATAGTTTATAAAACCTCCTCCCGGGTAGAGTTTATTTCTCTAATTGCAGAAGTTCATACCCCAACAGAGTTTATTTCTCTACATCGGCAAAATCTTCCAATAAAGCATTCTCCCTCCATAGAGTTATTCTCAAGCAGAGTCAATCCTCGGCAAATCATATCCATTTATCATCCCCAGCAGAATTGAAAGATTCAGCCTCCTTATACTCTCTAACAGCAGTTAGGGATTTATTTTCCCAAATTGGGAAATATCCAAACAGCATCCCACGTTCATACATCATGGAATGCACATACACATCACGTACGGCATAATCTCATTTATTTTGAGAATATCACTACAATGCATTTCATACATCATGACATTGCATATGACTAACTCTTTGCCTTTTTCAAGGAAAAGATCAAATCAATAAACACCGTTGACTACTTACGTGACCTGGTAGTCTTCTCAAAAGCTACGTCTAATGAAGGGCTATTTCAGCATTTTTCTCAAAAGGATGTCCTCAAAAGACCTTCTCTGGTTCAGTCAGATCGCCACTAAGATTTCTTTGATTCCTTTTCCAGTTGAAGATATTCCAAGACTTTTGTCTGGTTCAGTCAAATCGATCCTAAGATTCTTCTGATTTCCATTCCAGTCAAATTTGATTAAAGACCTTCTCTGGTTCAGTCAGATCACCACTAAGATCTCTCTGGTTCCTATTCTAGTTGAATATATTCCGAGACTTTTGTTTGGTTCAGTTGAATCGATCCTAAGATTCTTCTAATTTCCATTCCAGACAAAGTTAATTAAAGACCTTCTCGGGTTCGGTCAGATCGCCACTAAGATCTCTTTGATTCCTATTCCAGTTGAAGATATTCCAAGACTTTTGTTTGGTTTAGTTGAATCGATCCTAAGATTCTTCTGATTTCCATTCCAGTCAAAGTTGATTAAAGACCTTCTACGGTTCAGTCGGATCGCCACTAAGATCTCTCTGATTCCTATTCCAGTTGAAGATATTCCAAGACTTTCGTCTGGTTCATTCGAACCGATCCTAAGATTCTTCTGATTTCCATTCCAGTCAAAGTTGATTAAAGACCTTCTCTGGTTCAGTCAGATCGCCACTAAGATCTCTCTGATTCCTATTCCAGTTGAAGATATTTCAAGACTTTTGTCTGGTTCAGTTGAATCAATCCTAGGATTCTTCTGATTTGTATTCTAGTCAAAGTTGATTAAAGACCTTCTCTGGTTCAGTCAGATTACCACTAAGATCTTTCTGATTCCTATTCCAGTTGAAGATATTTCAAGACTTTCGTCTGGTTCATTCGAATCGATCCTAAGATTATTCTGATTACCATTCTAATCAAAGTTGATTAAAGACCTTCTCTGGTTCAGTCAGATCGCCACTAAGATCTCTCTGATTCCTATTCCAGTTGAAGATATTCCAAGACTTTTGTCTAGTTTAGTTGAATCGATCCTAAGATTCTTCTGATTTCCATTCCAGTCAAATTTAATTAAAGACCTTTCTCTGGTTTAGTTAAATCGATCCTATGATTTTTCTAATTTATATTCCAGTTAAAGAAACTGCAAACCCTGGAGTATGACCAGATAACAGTTTAATCTCATTTCCCCATTGAGTCGCTGTGAAGCCTGGAATACGACCAAATAGCATTCAGCCTTATCATCCTTAGCAAGTCACTGCGAAACTTGGATCCTGACCAGATAGCATTTCACTTCCGTCTCTTCAGTCAAGAGATGACTCCCCAATAGATTAATAGACAACCGAAGCTCCTAGACTTTATTCCCCTAAAAAAAATTCCCCAGCGGATTCCTCCTTGGACAGCAGGAATAGGAATCCCCACAAAGAGACTCCTCATGAAGTCAGTATCTATTTTGGATGGCATCTTTAAGCCCATCTCCGACGACTCTCTGTCATATTCTTTAGATGGAATTTTTAAGCCCATCCCCTATAGTCTTTTTTCATCTTTTCCAAAGTGCATCTATAAGCCCATTCCCGATATTATTCACCAACAGTCTCACTTCGGACGAGTGCAAATTTCTGGGCACTCTAGTGTTCAATCATCTTCCACCTTCAGATCACGAAAGGCAAATAGGCCAATCTAAATCTTTAGGTTTAAGAAGATTGAATAGGGGCAACTGTTGTACCCCAAAATTTTCCCTCCCATTTTCACACAAGATATATTCCTAGAAGTCCTCAATTGCTCAAGGTTAACCAAGAATTGACCAGACAAACTCTCCTCCTAAGGCAACAAACCTCAATTAGGGTTACAATCTTAAGCAATATGTGTGAGTCCCAAGGATCCCAAATGTTCTCCATTTTCCTAATATGTCCTCAAGATCATTCATGCCAAATTTCATGCCTTGAACAACAGGTTTTCTCAGTCCACTGCTCAAATGCCTGGAAATCAACTGTACTAAGTCAAAAGTCAACTGTGGCTCAAATACAGTCAAACTTCAAGATTTTTTATCAATGTTTTGAAGTAATATCCATCATTTGATCAAGGGTTGATTATGATTCCTCAAGAAATGCTCCTAACCCATCAAAAGGGCAAAAATGACAAATTATGGTTTATATAGAAAAGGTCAACCAAACTTTGACCAGGCATAACTTTCTCATATTTTATCAGAAATTTTACCTCAAAGGATCATTTTGAAGAGAATCTAATTGCCTACAACTTCTCTTCAACCCTCAAGTTCAAGAAATGCCTCAATCAAAAGATATATGCTCAGACATTACAGGTCCTTTCAAAAAGTCAACAAAAACACCTTTTGGGTCAAAGCTCCTTACATGAACATGGAAGATCCAGTTGAGATGAAACAAAAAGTGTTGTTTAGAGGACATCCTAAGATCTCTAAAAAGTCCAAGAACACCCTCATAGGTTTAAAATTGAGAAAGATATGCATTGCTAAAGTTGACCAATTTTAGGAAAATGCACAAAAGTCAATGTGAGAAAATTGGATTTTTTTTTACTAATGGGCGTGGGTTTTGGATCTCAAACATATCCATGGACTTATTTAAGATATCTAAATCCATTATTTTACTTTTATGGTATTTGTTTTTATTTATTTGAATTTTTATTCGTTTAAATCATAATAAATCAAATAAAATAGTGAAATAATGAAATAAAATCCAAAGATTTGTTTTATGATCATATAATGAGTCTAGGATCTGATGAGAAAGTCATGATTTTGTGCAAGGGTTGATTGGAAATAAAAGAGCATATTTTGGCCAAGTTTAGAAACGTAAAATTCAAATTGCAAATCAAATCTTTTCTAAATTAATCTCCAAGATTCAGTCCAATTTTGTTGACCTAATGCATCCTAGTATATATATGCATAACATTTCCAGACCAAAAAAAAAAGGATTGGCCACATAGAACACACAAAAAAGTTCCAATTTTTCACAAAAAAGTGGCAATCGGATTGATTGTTGCAGAGGGATCCAAGAAGTTTTGACGTTTGCAATCCATTCCTGGGGGCATTCTGAAGCTAACAGCGTCATTCCCAAGCATCAAAGCACCCAGAATCATCACTTACATCATCACGGTTTGCACCTTACTTTTTGAAATTGATTTTGATCATACACGCATTAGAAATAGATTTTGAGTATGCATTCTTGTTTGTATGAGCACTTAGAACGTATTTGAGTGGTTAATTTCCATTTTTTATGCATATATGATAACCTGCCATTGTTAGGGTTTAAACGCTCGTTTTAGGGTTTTCAGATACAGGTACAATTAAGCCATAAGAGGAGTACCATCATGCTCAGGGGATCAAACTCAGTTGATCCATGACCTTGAATTGAATTTATATTGCTCGTGTGAGATTTTTGAAATTTGCAGGTGATTTAGTGACGGACACTGTCCGTGGGTAAAAGTCCATAAGCTAAGACGACGGAGGGGTGGGGAAGATGAAGGTGTGGCACAGCCTGGTTGGTCCATTTGAAACAGCGTGCGTTTTCTTAATTTTTAGCCATTTGTTTGAATTATATTGTTTTGTGTTTGTTTCATATAACGAATGAACACTTGGCTCAGATGGTAAAGGAAGCGCGCTGGAAGGGAGAGGACCTGGGTTCGATTCCCAGGTCCAACGTTTTATGTTTTCTAATTTATTTCTTGTAGATCCAGTACATTACGCTCCCAGGCGCGCATCATGGGCCAACCACATCATCACCATCAGATCTATCATCCCCGGATCCAGCGCCCCTGGAGACGCTTCCACATGATGGACCTCCCTTGCACGACAACACCAGATCACACGCTAACAATGGGCCACCAATTTCTGGGCTTTGCAAAAAATTTAACAGTCTACCCCAGTCTGGGTTTCACACCCCCCCCCCTTGAGGCCAATTTCTCATTATTTTTTTTATTTATTCTTTTTAGCTTTATATTATTTAGTTTATTCATTTTTTTATTTTTTTCATAAAATTAGAAAATCATCACACACAAAATTAGGATTTAGTTTTTTTTAATAAATTTATTTATTTTTTTTGCAAATTAATTAATTTAATTCTTTGGACTTATTTCATTAATTAAAATTAATTAGAGAATTAAATTAAATCCCACATTTTTAATAAAAATACAAAAAAAACATTTTTTATAAACAATTAGATTTTTTAGGGTTTAAAACTTTTTCTCGTCTTAATTTTGCGTGCTATTATTTTTTCCATACGATTTATTTTTTTACCACTTATGTAATTGCACCTGGTTTGTAACAGTTAACTAAGTTTTTATCTTCGTATTTTTACTTTTCAGTCCATTTCTTATGTATCTACACCAAAGCCCTGTAATAGGTAGGACTTTATTTCTCGCTTTTTCTTTACATGCTTGTATATAATTGTTAGTAACTTAGGCGTGCATGACAAGAATCAATTAATCAGTAGATCACTAATTGCAAGATGAACATAACTGGGGAAAAAAACACTTGCACACTTGCACCCTTAGGGTATACCTCACTTGGTTGCCTCAGAAAATAATGATCATGTCCCTCGAACGTAGGGGTATCTTAACAACGATCCTCGGTATAAAAGTCATCATAAAAGATCATGGTCCCTAAATGTCCCTCGAGTTACCTAAGAGAAATAATCTTGTCCCTCGATGTAGCCTATATGATGACAGTCCCTTTGAATACTAAGATATCCTTACATTGCTGCCTTCAATGACCATAGCGTCCCTTTCGATAGTCCCTCAACCTCCAACGATAGGGCTACCTACTCACTAATAGTAGGATATCACTATCTAAAGTAAAGGAGGAAAAGAAAGTCCTTTTTCAAGTAGGTAGATGACTCTTAAGTACTTGCTCAAACCTGAAATTTTCACACTTACACACTTTCGAAAAACTATTTTCAAAAACACTTTATCACACTCTTGAGGACTGATACAAGAGTTACCATAAAGCAAACAAAAATCTTTCAAAACACACAAGCACACAAACAGTTTTCAAAAAATGAGCAAGTACCTAAGAGCCTGTGGAAAACCACAGATGGAAAGGGTGCTAACACCTTCCCTTTCCATAATCTACCCCCCTTTACTCAGAAAATCTCAAAAAAGGTGTTTTTTTATTCTTTTCACCCTTTCCTTTGTTGAATAAAAGAAAAGTCGGTGGCGGCTCTTGCTTACCGCGACATTTGCAAATACAAAAAATGCAAACCAGTGTTAAACAGACAGTTCTGCCACCGTATCACACATATGTACTTTGTCGGTGTAGATCTGGCACTTGTGACAGGTTCGTGAATGCTGATAACAATCTGCTTCCATGGTGGACCAGTAGTATCCTTCCCGTAGAATCTTTTTAGCCATCGTGTGCCCACTAGAATGGGTGCCAAAGGTACCTTCGTGTAAATCAGCCATGATCTTATCTGCCTCACTCTTGTCTACGCACCTAAGAAAATTAGAGTCGTGATTGCGCTTATAGAGGATTCCGTTACTGGGGAAGAATTTAGCAGAAAACCTTCTCAGGAACTTCTTATCGTTGACTGAAGTTTCCTTCGGATATTCTTGGGTCTCGAGATATCTCTTAATTTCATGGAACCAGGGCTTGTCCACTACTTCTTCAGTATCAATCTCGTGACGGTAAGCTGTTTCATCCATCCTCTCAATGGTGATCTGAGGAGCCTCATTATCCCACCTCATTTTGAACATGGATGACATGGTGGCTAGCGCGTCCACTAGTTGATTTTCTTCTCATGGAAAATGCTCAAAGGTAATTTCCTCAAAATGTGGGATTAATGTCAACACATGTTCTTTGTAAGGGATGAGACTAGGATTCTTCGTGTCCCATTCTCCTTTGATCTAAATGATTACTAAGGCTGGGTCTCCAAATACACTTAAGGACTTGATCTCTAAATCTATGGCAGCTTTGAGACCCATAATACACGCTTCATATTCAGCCATATTATTGGTATAGTTAAAACACATCCTGGAAGTGAAGGGAGTATGACAGCCTTCAGGGATATAATTACAGCACCGATGGCGTTGCCAAGTGCGTTAGAAACCCTGTCAAAAACCATGGTCCATCGGGATCCTTGTTCAGGTCCGTCATACGGTCTGAGTTCTTCAAAATTGTTTACCAATATGATGTCTTCGTCTGGGAATTCTAAATTCATGGATTGATAGTAATCCACAGCCTGATGAGCCAGGTGATCACTCAGTACACTTCCCTTTATTGATTTTTGGGTAGTGTACTGAATACCGTATTCAGTCAGGACCATCTGCCATCTTGCTATTCTTCCAGAGAGGGCGGGCTTCTCGAATGTGTATTTAATTGGAACCATCTTGGATATCAATAAGGTGGTGTGAGTCAGCATATACTGTCTTAGCCGGAGAGTAGCCCATCCCATAGCGCAACAACTTTTCTCTAACAGTGAATATCTGGTTTTAGTCGATAAACTTTTTGCTCAGGTAGTATATTGCATGCTCTTTTCGGCCAGACTCGTCATGCTGCCCCAGCACACACCCCATTTAATTTTCCAAGACTGTTAGGTACATGATAAGAGGTCTTCCCTCAACTGGAGGCATCAAAATGGGAGGCTCTTGAAGGTACTCTTTGATCCTATCAAAAGAAACCTGGCAGTCGCCATTCCATTCCACCACTTGATATTTCTTTAGTAATTTGAAGATTGGTTCACAAGTAGCGGTCAGATGGGAAATAAATCTGGCGATGTAGCAGGAATTTCTTGTATTTCTTTTACCTTTGCAAGGTCCACTTCAATATCTTTACCGCTGATAATAAAGCCTAAGAGCTTACCTGACCTTACTCCAAAAGTGAATTTATTCGGGTTCAACCTTAGTTTGTATTTCCTCAGTCTTTCAAACAGTTTCTGTAGATGGTTAAGGTGTTCCTCTTCACTTTGAGATCTAGTTATCATGTCATCCACTTAGACCTCTATCTCGTGATGGATCATATCATGAAACAAAGCTACCATGGCACGCTGATAGGTTGCCCCGGTGTTCTTCAGCCCAAATGGCATAACTTTGTAACAGAACGTGCCCCACTGTGTGATGAAGGTCGTTTTCTCCATGTCATCGGGTGCCATTTTGATCTGGTTGTATCTGGAGAAACCATCCATGAAGGAGAATACTTTATGTTTTGCAGTGTTGTCAACCAGAATATCAATATGGGGAAGCGGGAAGTCATCCTTGGGGCTTGCTCTATTCAGGTCTCTATAATCCACACACATACGTACCTTACCATCCTTCTTAGGCATTGGAACAACATTGGAGACCCATTATGGATAGGAGGTGACAACTAAGAATACGGAGTTGAACTGCTTCATGACTTCAGTCTTGATTTTCTCTGAAATTTCTGGCCGTATGTGACGGACCTTCTATTTCACCGGAGGGCAGTCTTCTTTGGTCGGCAGATGATGGACCACGATATCAGTGTTGAGTCCTGGCATGTCTTCGTATGACCAGGCAAAGACTTCAACATAGTCATGTAGTAACTGAGTTATGCGCTTCTTGACACTATGCTCCAGGTTGGCACCTACCTTAACTTCTTTCTTGTCCTCTTCAGTACATAAGTTAGCTATTTCAACCGGCTCTTCGTGGGGCTGTATGGTCCTTTCTTCCTGTTATAATAACCTGGCAAGTTCCCCTGGTAACTCACAATCTTCCTCACCTTTGTCTTTGGCTTGGTAGATCGGATTTTCAAAGTCATAATAGGCCATAACAGAATTGTTACCCATTGGATCCTGAGTGGATGTGGATCTACATTTCGATATGTGAGTGTGTGTAAAAGCATAGCTATCTTTGATAAAATAAAAGGTAGAAAAAGAAAAACAAAGAGCGTAAAATTTGCATGCAAAAATGTCCCATGATTTATTAATGACATATAAAGATGAAGTAACAACCCTCACAGATGGACCATTGTGCCTCGGGTAAGACACAAGGTTTTAAAGTCTAAATTGTTTAAATATTACAAGTCCAAAAAATTTAAAAGACAATTACTCTTGAATAAAAATAATAGGAATAAAATCTTTGGCCTCCCAATTGTTGAGCCCTCCGCCGATGGTTGGAAAAATCCACTCGTCCATGTCACAGCTGCTATCACTGTCTTCCAATGCATTGACTCCCTGATTGCTGATACGTAAAGGTGGTCCCCCAGCACAAATACGTAGAATAGCTCTTTGGGCCATCGAAGTAAAACCCAAACCAAATTTGTTGGACTTGTAGGGAATATCCGGAAGTTGACCCCAGATGGTACATCCACCTTCCTCAACTACTTCTCTAGCATCCTTCAGAGAGGCCATTTTCAATGGAGGTCTGGTAACCTTTGGAGTCTTGGTAGTAGTCTTGGTTGCAAAAACCGTCTATGATACCTCTTCAAAGTTCTGACATGGGGTCTCAATGAACTCACCGTCCATTTTGACATACCTGAAAGAGTTCAGGTGGCTAACCATGTATTCCTCCTCCCCATGGATTGTGATGATCTTTCCCTTGACTGGGTATTTCAACATCTGATGTAGGATGGAAGTGACGGCACCAGCTCCATGGATCTAGGGTCGACCCAATTGACAGGAATAGGATGGGAGGATATCTATCACATATAAGGTTGAATCAAAAGTATGAGTTCCAACTTTGATAGGGATGTCTACTTCTCCATGCATTGTTCTTTTAGAACCATCGAAAGCCCTCGCCACAATGTTGCTGGGCTTTAATGTGAGTCCTTCGCAATATAAACGGTCAAGACCACTCTTTGGTAAGATATTTAATGACAAACCTGTATCCACTAGGACGTGGGCTAACATAGTGCCCCTGCACTCAATGGATACATGCAAGGCATCATTGTATCTCCTTCCTTTGGGAGTTAAATCAGCGTCAGAAAAACCCAGTCCATTATCAGCAGTTAGACTGGCCACACAATTCTCAAATTGATCAATGGATGTCTCTTGGGGCACGTGGGTGGTCTTCAGAAATTTTACTAAGGTCTTAGCGTGGGCCTCAGAGCACAAAAGTAAAGCCAACATTGATATTTTTGAGGGGGTATACCCCAACTGCTCTAGGTTATTGTAGTCACTTTTCTTGATTATCTTTAATATCTCTTCCATCTCCTTCCTAGAAGCCCCAGGAATGACTTCTGGATGCGCCTTCGTCTGGACAGGCTCAAATAATACCTCTTTGCCCCGTGTCTCGGTGGCAGGGATAACTGTAGGACTAACAATGGGAGTATCACTGGGAATACTGGTAGGAGCGGTAGCGGGAATAATTACAGGAGTAGCAATGGTCTTTGGAGAGATCTCGGGGGAGAAAACCCTTCCACTTCTTGTTATTTTACTGGTCCCAACGATATTATCGACGTCAGGACCAGTACCTTTAGCAACTTTGTCTTTGATAGCCAATAGATCTTGTTTGACGCCATGGTAATAGGCGTCAGCCCCATAGTTCCAGGGAACAGCTTTATCCAAATAATATGGTATTGGCCCTGGCATGGTGATGATTAGGGGAGCAGGCTTTGGAACAGATGAAATCCTGACGGGTCTTTTGGTGGAGACCCTGGGAGGATTATCGTAAATGGTGATTATCGAAACATCTTCACAGGAATTTATGGTAAGAGGAACTTTCTTGAACATGATTTCTTTGATAACCATCAGGCGTTGGACGCCTATCTTTAGTAACAAACAACCATCTGGTAGAGACATACATAAGTGACAACTTTCATCACAACTCGGAAACAGGCCGGCTTGCAATAGATTCTATTTAACAGTCAAAAGGGGAGTAGTTAACTTATTCACGGAGGAAAAAAAATAGTCATCATCAACAGCATTGACAACTTGGCCATGTTTGGGCATTGGCGTCGTTATTACATTAGGTGTTTCTGGGGGATCAAACTCAATCTCTTTCGCATCGATAAGGTTTTGTACCTTATTCTTCAAGTCCCAACAATCATTTGTATCATGCCCCGGACTTTCAGAATGATAGGCACATTGAGCATTCGGATTGTAGCAGGGAGAAGCAGTATTGGGGTTCTTGGGAGCTTCCTTTAGAGTCACCAGATTAGACTTCAATAAATGCGGCAAAACTTGGGACAAGGTCATGTTGATCCGGGTGAATCGTCTTATTGGTGCCTCCGGCTTGCGTTGATAGTTTCACTATTGTTTTGATACAGATTTGGAGATCATAATAGCCCCTACCATCAGGCGAAGTTCAGTTTTGTTTTGATTCCTATGGTGATAAGCAACACTGACCTCCTTTTTCCCAATAAAGGGTTTCTTCATCGTGCTTGAGGAAGCATCTCTTTGAATTTTGCCACTTTTAATACCGACTTCTACCCTCTCACCGGTCATGATTAGCTCAGTAAATCCAGCCGAAGATCTTCCGATCAGATGGTTGAAGAATGATCCAGACAACGTGCCTAAGAACATATCCACCAATTCTCTGTCAGATAAAGGGGGTTGGACTCTTCCCGTGAGATCCCTCCATTTTTGGGCATAAATTTTGAAACCTTCACCAGCACCCATAGACATACCTTACAGTTGTGTTCGAGTTGGAGCTAGGTCAACATTATACTGGTATTGCTTGTAAAAAGCAGCTGCCAAATCTTCCCAATTGTGAATATTGGTTCCTTCCAACTGATAGAACCAATCCAACTGCATCCCTGACAAGCTTTCTTGGAAGAAATGTACCCATAGGTTCCTATCGGCAGTATGGGGTTGAATCTTCCTGACGTATGATCTTAAATGCAGCTTTGGACAAGAGACACCATCATATTTAGCAAATGTAGAGACCTTGAATTTCTGCAGGATGACCACCCCTGAGACAAGTCCTAGATCTTCAAAATCCAGCCGAGGTACCCTTTGGATCTCCAAAGCATTGAGGCGATCCTCCAGCTGTTTGTATTTATCATTAGCAGGAGGATATTGTTCTTCAAAATAATCAACCTCTTCTTCTTCTTCAAACTCTGAGTGGTCATTTCCTTCCTTGTTTTTTCCTTCTTGATTCTCCTTCACCCGACGAGGTTGCGAAATCTAGAGTTCGCCTGGCTGGTCCTTTGAACCTTCTCCCCAGATTCAAAACGCCAACTGGTTTCTTCGCGTTCTTCTTCTTATCTTTGATCATAAGAGCCTTCAGGTCCTATTGTCCTTTAGCTAGAGACAAGAACATTTGTTGGAATTGAGTGTTCTGCGCTTGAAGATCTTTTATTGTCTGTTCAATATCCATCTCACTGAAATAAACAGTAGAAAGATAAGGAGACCTGTTGTGAAAACTTGTTTGTGTTATGATGAATGAAAGTGCACATGCAAATGATTTCAAGGAAACTAGGAGATTTGAATTTACTTTAGACAAAAGAAACACACATTGTATTAATGAATCAAAGTTGATTACATCATGCCTCTCAGGGCTTACAATGAAAGAAATAAAATACAGAAATAAAAATCCTAAGACAGAAAGGTCGAATGCATCCTCTTCGGCGCAATATAGGTGTTCAAACTTCGCTCTTCATGAAGATGCTTCGTGAGATCCAGAACCTTCTTCTCACTGGCGTAGAATTGATTCTCAAAGGTGTCTCGTTCTTCCTTGAGCTGGATCCAAGACTTTTGCAACTCTTCGAAGCTTGTTGGCATATCAGGATGAAAAATGATGCGAGGTTCATCTTCTTGACCAACAAACTCTGAGATCACTAGAGGGATAGCAGCGTATGGCATCATAAGACTTTGAGCACGAGCTCGTGCCCATCTGAGGTAAGGCTCCAAAGAGATGGAGTCTTTGCATCCCAAAGCACTGCAATTGGTCTTCTTTACCATGCCCCAAGCACGAATGACCTCTGGAGATAACCTTGCAGATCATTTGAATAGTCAAATACAATACCCTGGACGAGCATATCGTGGGGACCATCCCTTCGGGCATAGCCAAACTGACATAAGGCCAAAGAAGGGTTGTAAGTGATGCCTCCTCTAATGCCAAGGAGTGGCACATTATGGAACTCTCCGCAGTGATCAATAAAAGAGATGTCTTCTTGAGAGCGAGGGCACAAATAGATATCAGAGTGGGAAAGGGACATTATCCTTTGATTCCAACTTAAGCCTAATTCATTCTTCATTACTGGCCGAGGGAGGTGCGAAATAAACAAACGATATAGAAAAGGCGTGCAACACATAAGAGTCCCTCGTTTCTTCATGGTACGAGTGTGGAGTGAATGCAGCACGTCTCCGAGCAATGTAGGCACTGGATTGCAAGCAAGAAAGATGTTGATGGCACTGACATCTATAAACTGGTCTGAATTAGGGAACAGAACCAATCTGTAGATTAAGAGAGCTAGGACATCTTCAAAGGCATGGTAACTCATAGTATCTAAGAATATCTGAGCCTTCTTCATTAGAAAAATTGCAAGGAGGCCCTTAACACCACTTCTTCTTTCCCAATTGGATTCAATGTCAGATGGTTTCAAATGCAAAGTTATGGCAACACTTTTAGCAACTGGATCTTGTTCTAAACTGGTGAAAGGTACTTGCTCCAATATAGGTGACCCAAGTATTTTGGAGAATTCTTCCAACGTAGGAACCAACTGATAATCTGGAAAAGTGAAGTAATGGTGTTTAGGGTCGAAGAACTGGAACAAAACACTCATCAGACCTTTGCCAAACCCGGTAGTAACCAAACTGAGCAAGTGACTATACCTCTTGTTGAACGATGAGCTCTCAGGAATTCTTAGGACCAATTCTTTGAGTTTGAGAGGAACCTCTACAAAATTGATTCGGATGGTCTTCCTGCGAGTTGAATCCATACCTTACAAAACAAAAAAGAAAAGATAAATCTCCAGTCCCTTGAAATGGTTAGCATGTATATCATGATGTTTATGATGTTATGGTTATGCTTCGAAATCACATATATATCAAGCAAGTCAAACAAAAGACCCTAGGTTTAATGGCTTTCGTGAATTTTTAAAGGTAAGTACCATCTTGAAGTTTAGTTGGCTCAACCTGTCCTATTAAAAGTAGCGGGGTTCTGAGGAGTCTCATATCACTGACCTTTCTTTTAGGCATTGTTCTAGCTCAAGCAACAAAGTATTGCGGCCAGAATATCCCAAAAGTCCAATCTCAATGAGTGTAGCATCGAGTATCAACCAAACTTCGGTCAGAACCAAAGACGGCCATCTCACTACTTTCTAATGGCTTAGTATGAGTCAATTAAAGGTTTTAAAGGTCAGTTAGCGCTTAATGACACTATAAGGAAGCCTAATGTTATCCTTGATTGGCTCAATGAACATTAGTACAAGCTAGAGTATCACGCTAACGTAGCTATCACTTTGTCCATATCGGTCTTTGCCGTACAACTTCCATGATTTATTGCTACTTACCTAAAAAGGTACCCCCAATCTGGGTATAGGATCTTTAACAATAACCCAAACAAGGACCCAAAAAATGTAAAGCAAGCAAGTCAAACAAGGAAACCAAGTAAAGGTGATCTAGCCCTAAGGTAACCCCATTTTAAGAAAGTCCCCGGCAGATTTGTCAGTTCTGTAACACGGTGGGAGAACTGACTTGGGTGTTTTGCGTTTGATTGCATTTTTTTGTGGATAGTAAGAGTCGCCATCGAATTTTCTTTTATCCAATACAGAAAGGTTGAAAAGAACATGAAAGACCTTTCGAGATTATTTCTTGAGTTCGGGGGGTAGGTTATGAAAAGGGAAGCTATTAGCACTCTTTTCATCCGTAGTTATCTACGGGCTCTTAGTTGCTTGCTAAATCACTTGCTTTTGTTTGAAACTGTGTTTGTGGTGTGGGTTTCAAAAGTATTTTAAAAAGTGTCTTTGTAATGGTACTCGTCTCTATAAGAACACATACAACGTGTCTTGTCTTTTGAAAATGTTTAAAAGCGAAAGTGTGGGTGTATAAAATATTTTTGTTGTGAGCAAGCGAGTAACTAGGAGCATCTTACCTACTCAAAAGGTCTTAATGTTATTTTCCTCCTCCTTTAGATGTTTTTATCTTACCGTTGATTTGGTAAGAAGCCCCATCATTGGATGTGAAGGGACGGGTGTGAGACGTTTATATAGTCATAGAAGGCAACCTATGAGACGTTTTAGCAATTTTCGTTTAGGGAGATCGTTTGCCGAAGGCATCATTAAGGGTCATCGAGGGACTACGATCTTTTATCAAGGGTCTTTGCTAAAACGCCTATATTCGAGGGACATGACTATTTTTCTAAGGCAACAAGTGAGATTACCCTAATGGTGCATGTGTGAATAGTGTGTTTGATTTGCATGCATTTAGTCTTTGATTAGGGGTTGTCTACTTGTTGTTTTTATCTTGCCATACATCCTAATTACTAGCATTTATAGAAAGGCAATAAAAACGCAAAAATAAATCCTACACTATTACAACCATATTGAAATAGCAAGAAAATATAAAGGCAAAATAAAAAATAAAATAAAAAAGAAGAAAAATGAGCTCTTTCGATTCAGGCTGAAGCACCCTTCAATTCTGCACTTTTTGACCTCCTTCGATTTGGGCTTGGAATCAGCAAGGTTCTGTCCTTCGATTGGGAGTTGGAAGTCAGCAAGGTTTTGTCCTTCGATTGGGAGCTGGAAGTCAACAAGTCCACCTTTATGGTTACTTCCTTCGTTTGAGGCCTAGAGTCAGTGTGAGGTGTATTCTTTTCCTCAAGATCCTTACTGAATCCTTTGACTGTAAGCATGTTAGGCTCTCAGGTTGAGATTTGAAAAGCTTAAGCATTCAGCCAATCGAAGGGTACAATGATCACGTCTTAAGTTCTTAAAATACAACATTCGAGTATAACTACAGGCCATGGGTTAGCACAAAATTATTGGGTCTCAAAGTCCAAAGTCTAACTAGTCAGAGTTGAGGTTTTCAGCACATGAGTAGTCAGAATCGAAGGTTAAAACATGGTCAAGCTCCCTATATGAAATATCTACATTTTTCTTTATTGGCATGTGCACATGATATTTAAATAAAATAGATTCAAGTTTAAAGGGAACTTACCTCTTGAAGTTCCTAAATCGAAAGAAACTGCAAGTGTCTTCCTTGGTGGTGAATGAAAGTTCGTCGGGGCCTTCCTGAGATTAATCGAGTTACTACTTTGTGCAAGCAGTCACTGAATCGAAGAAAGGTGTGTGAGTAGATCGAAGGTTCTTTCTATAACAAGTAACAGAACAAATCAAATGGTTATTGTATTGTAGTTGGGGAAGTGGATCGAAGGCTAGTTAGATGATCACTTGGGGGGGTGAATCGAAGGATTCACTTAGTGTACAAAGGGGGTTGAATTTTTAGAAGTGTTTGGAAAAAAATGTTGGGAGATGTTTGAGAGTTTTAGGAATTTTCACAAGAGTTCTCTTGCAATTCTTCAGGCGCCCTTGACATGTGTGGTGGAGGCTCATATTTATAGATGGCCTGGGCTGATGTTTTAGGAGGGAAAACAAAATATTTAAACAAAAAAGGCATGTTGTGTTTGTAGCTTTCGATGGGCAGTGTTTATATGCCATTTTGGTGCAAGGAATAAGGCAGTGTTGCAGGACTGCTGTGCAGCAGTTTTGGAGTTTTATGGCCAGTGTATCAGGCCTGAACCTGGAAGCGCATGGGACTTGGTCAACAAGTACCTTTGGGTATCTCAACCTTTTTTCTTGTAGCCCTATCCTTCGACCAGACTCTCCAGCAATCATTTCTTTTTTCAAATCGAAGTGTCCTTCGAATGGCTCATGTGGGTATCTTTTGAAGGGGCCCAAATAAGTGTCTTTTGACCAGGCCCTTCACGGGTTCCTTCTAATGGTCTAAATACATGCTCCTGGGGTAGGTCAGCAAAACATGTCATTCGATTGGGACATTCAGACATGTCTGGAAAGTCCTTCGAATGTGCCACCATGGTACTTCTTTGAAGCAAGCCATTTCCAAGGGAGATACTGCCCACTCAAACTTGCCTGCAAAGGGGCCATATGGCCAAACGAAGGGGTGTATGTGGGAGATCCCTGCTTTGTGACTTCATGCAAACATGCAAGAGATCCTTGCTCAAACGAAGGCTTGTGTGAAGGGAACCATATACCCAAACGAAGAATGCATGCAGAGGATGAAGGGCACAATCAAAGCTTGCAACACAGGGAAGGCCATATGCCCTAAACGAAGGAGGTCTGCAGGAGGCAAGATGTGTAATCGAAACATGGCAGAAGAGAGGCTTTTGCCTCCTGAATCGAAGGGCATCATTGGGAGGCTTTTTTCCTTGTGAATTGAAGCTAGTTGAAGATAAGTATTGCCATGTTGAAGCTTATAACAAGTTGCTTCAAAGGGTGACTTTGGCCTTGTGCATGCTAGCATGGTAAGGAATTTTGCCTTGTAAATCTTGGCTAACACGCAGGAAATATGCTATATGGCCAAACGAAAGATTTTCACAAAGAGAATAAAACGTCCAAATGAAGTATAATACCCAAACGAAACAGGAAATGAACTTTCCTAAATGAAGTCCAACGCCCAAACTAAGGATGCAACTAAATCCTACATCGAAGGAGCCAAAGTGCCCAATCGAAGGATGTAAAATCAAAGAGAACTTGTTTTTCCTTCAATTTTTCCAAAAAGAGCATTTTCATTTGTTTTGCCCTTTTTAGCAATTTCCTCTTTAATCTTGATGCTGGAAAAAAAATCCCAATATATTTGTGTAAGCTTGAATTCTTGGGAACCCGTTGTGAGAAATGCCTTGATAAATGAGAGGGCAGATTTATGGGTACAACAATATGGTATGATGTTATGATGTGTATGCTATGCACCAAGCAAAAGTGTAAGGTGGTGAAGACAAGTAAGTTTTGCAAGAAGTCCAGGTTATTGGATAATAACTACAAACAAGTCCTGCAAAGAGTTCAAGTCGTTAGATAATGCAAACAAATCACACAAGTAGCCTTAGGTTTAGGCTTTGATAAGTTCAAAAGTGTAGTTATTTTGTATATACTTTTTGTTGCACTTATCGACTCTTGGTTGTTAATATCAATTGAATAACCTAACTTTGTGTATAAATATGTTTAGTTTGTGTATAATGCATTTTCGTTTATAAAGTGTATCATTTGATATTTTTCCATTCATTTTATAGGTATTGATGCGTATTTGGAGCATGAGCAATAAAGTGTCGAAGACATGTTTTTAAACGTGCGATTTTGAGCAACTCGTCAAAAATAAGGCTCAAAATCAAAGAATAAGAAATCATAAATTTGGTTTATATTTTTTCATTGTTATAAATAGCATTGAATAAGCTTTCCAACGCTTCGAACCAGGCACGAATCATAGTTACGGTTCAAAAGTTATGGCTGAAACAGTGTAGAATATTGTGTTGATTTTTCAACCTTCTGTCATCTGTCGCTGGGCGAAATTTTGGTCACCGGGAAACGCTAGACAAGCTGTAGCGTGGGAAAAATGTTGTTTTTGGTTGCCAGGCGACGCTTTTTGATCGTTGGGCAATCCTGGACAGTCAGAAATGCGTATTTAGGGCCAAAAACACATTTTTTGGGTATGGTTTTGGGTATTTTTGATCCCAACTCCATCAACCTTCATTTTTGGAAGGGTTAGCTTAGAAGACAACATTGAAGCTTGCATACGGATGATCTGGGGTGGATTTCTCATCAATCGGCGCTGACAAATCGAGAGATTTGTGGTTCATTTTTCTTCCTCTTTGTGTATTCTTTATGTGTTGTATTTGTATATGTATTTACTTTGAACTCATGTATATTTGTCGTCCATGGAATTATATTAAACTTGCTTTATAAATCTTTATAGATTTTTGTCCTAGATTTTTGCTCTGTGCTAGGTATTTTAGTTGTTATAGACATATACTGCTTAGATTCTTATCTAGGATGATTATCTTTTAGTTTCTGAACTCTAGAGATAGATTTAGAGCTGACATCTACTTGGGTATCAGAGCTTAATGTCTTTGTATGGTTGTGTTGTGCTGAGATATCGTCAGTGCAATTACATAGTTGTCTTCTGTATTGTTGAGGAGGTAGAGAGATCATTTTCTTGGTGATACAGTCGGTCTCTCGATTTGGGTTAGAAATGACTTAGGTTGTGAGTGATACATAGTGACATTGATGAATATTGTTAGGTTGAACGTAACTGGTCGATAGATTTAAGTCTGTGACGAGTAGATTATATGGAGGCTTGATAAGTTCTTCCTTAGTTTTCACTTTTGTTTACATTTTTTATGTTGATAAAATTTTCTTTACAAAAACCCGTTTAATCCCAAATTCATTAACGAGAGAATTGTCGAACGGCAATTCAAAAACCAATCTCTATGGACACGATAAATTCTCGGATAAATATTTCCAAAACTTTTGTTGCTTGCCGCTACACCGCTCCAGCAAAATGGCACCATTGTCGGGGATTGGTTCTATTGATTTTGCATTGTGATAATTTCTTTGTTTTTGAGTTTTGTAATTAATGTATATGTTGTATAGAAATTGTACATTAACTTGTATATGATATTTGTGCATATATGTGTTGTCACGTATTATTGTGAATTATCTCGTTTTTGTAACATTTTTTGTGTGATTTTTAGGACACTTTCTTTAGGTTTGTGCAGTGTGACAATACCATGGCATAATGATAAGAGGTTACTAGCTCGCACAATAAAGGCGTCGAGCTTACGACATGAAACAAGCATGTTTATTTGTATTTGTTTATGTGTGTGGTGATTTATGCTTTAACAAGTTGAAACAAGGAAATGTTCTGAATTTCAAATCTTCACTTTTCAACTTGCTAATTCATTTTCACCTGGTTTTCATATTGTTATTTGTATTTGTTTTGTTATGTCAATTTGTGTTTTCTAAAATCTTGTCGTGTTTAGCTTGAGGAGTTTTCTTCACTGTATATATTATAAATTTTGTACATTGAAATTTTGTAGGAGTATTATTTTTCTAATTCTTTTGTTGTTGTTTGGACTCAAGTTTTGGTCCGGTAACTTGTAGAATATTGAGGTGATTTGTCAAGTTTGATCATTTTGACTTGTGAATCCGTGGTAATGATTTTGTTAAAGTTTTGTACATGTTCGAGGTATGTGTTTATCACTTTCTATACTTTAGCATATTCATGATACTTAGAATTTTTACAATTTTTATGCCATTCATTCTTTTGTATACTTGTTCATTTGTGAACCACTTTAGTTCCTACCCTTTTTGTGAGGTATCTTTCCATTGTTCACATATGCTGGAGGCTACAATTCTTGTTTTAACTGGAATTTATTATGCTTAATCTTTTGTTTTGTGTTGATTGTATGAATTCAAGAAAGTGATCAGGGAATTTTTTTTCCATTTTGAGCACAACTACCTAGCCAAATAGTAAATTCACCTTATGAGTGTGTGATCATTAGTAACCCTTTTGAGCTTTTTGTTGATATCCATGTTGTATTTGCTAAATGCATATCTATGAGTGTTTAGTTTCCCTTTTTGTATGGATATTGATTCCTTATTTTCTTGAACCATTAACTATGATTTATAGTTGAATTTTTACCTTGCCTTAGAAAGTAGGGAGTATTCACATTATGATGATGGTTAAATTCAAGCTGGGGAGAGAAATACTTATGTGTTTATGTTGTGATTGCTATGAGGTTGAAAAATAAAAGAAAAAGAAAAGAAGATAAAAAAAGTGAAATAGAAAAGATAGAAAAAGAAAGAGAAAAATTGAAAAAGCATTGAAAAAAGAA
Organism: Vicia faba; assembly: GCA_948472305.1. Classification (NCBI taxonomy): domain Eukaryota; kingdom Viridiplantae; phylum Streptophyta; class Magnoliopsida; order Fabales; family Fabaceae; genus Vicia; species Vicia faba. The sequence continues at coordinate 1,458,383,090 of OX451735.1, forward strand.
AAACAAAAAAGAGTATGGAATAATGTTATATTAATAAGTGATGTTTGTTGGTGTGAAACTTGTGACGAAGAAGAATTTTAATTGAAATTCTATTGTTTGAAACTTTGTGAAAGTAATTACTCACTTAGGTTTAGGCAAGTTTTTGTTTCGATTAGCTTTAGGACTTATCACTTGTTTGTTAACCAAGCCACATTACAACATTGAAAAGTCCTTGAGATTCTTGCTTTTATATTTTCAATGTAAATTTTTGGATGAATGCATAATTTAGTCTATTGTTTGCAAGATTGTTGGATGAGTGCAAATACCCCATTTTTTGTGTTTTTCATCTACCGATGATTGTGTTTTCTAGGTGTGATTCATTTGTGAACTAGTATTGTTTTAGAATGTTTGGAATGATTTTTGTATTTGGCATTTGTTTCATGTTTATGTTATAGTCGTAGTTTAGTGGTAAGTATTTACTTTGTGTGTACTCTTTTTCATTTGAACCATTGCATTTGTTTTCTGTTTTCAAAACCTGTTGATTCGTGATTATTTGATTTATCATTATTATTTCTTAAGGTTATTAGACTTTGTTTGAGGAAAAACAATGATTCAAGTTGGAGAGAGTTTGATAAGTGCAAAAGTGTAGTTATTTTGTATATATTTTTTGTTGCACTTATCGACTCTTGATTGTTAATATCAGTTGAATAACCTAACTTTGTGTATAAATATGTTTATTTTGTGCATAATGCATTTTCATGTATAAAATGTATCATTTGATATTTTTCCATTCATTTTATAGGTATTGATGCGTATTTGGAGCATGAGCAATAAAGTATCGAAGACACGGCTTCAAATGTGCGATTTTGAGCAACTCGTCAAGAATAAGGCTCAAAATCAAAGAATAAGAAATCATAATTTTGGTTTATATTTTGTCATTGTTATAAATAGCATTGAATAAGCTTTCCAACGCTTCGAATCGAACCGGGTGCGAATCGGAGTTACGATTCAAAAGTTATGGCCGAAATAGTGCAGAATGTTGTGCTGATTTTTCAACCTTCTGTCATCTGTCGTCGGGCGAAACTTTTGGTCTCCAGGCGATGCTAGGCGAGCTGTAGCATGGGAAAACATTGTTTTTGGTCGCCAGGCAACGCTTTTTGGTCGTCGGGCAATCCTGGACAGTCAGAAATGCGTATTTAGGGCCAAAAACACATTTTTTGGGTATGGTTTTGGGTATTTTTGATCCCAAATCTATCAACCTTCATTTTTGGATAGGATTAGCTTAGAAAACAACATTGAAGCTTGCATACGGATGATTGGGGTGGATTACTCATCAATCGACACTGACAAATTGTGAGATTTGTGGTTCATTTCTCTTTCTCTTTGTGTATTCTTTATGTGTTGAGTTCGTATATGTATTTACTTTGAATTCATGTATATTTGTTGCCCATGGTGTTATATTAAACTTGCTTTATAAATCTTTATTGATTGTTCTTCTGGATTTTTGCTCTGTGCTAGGGATTTTAGTTGTTATAAACATATACTGCTTACATTCTTATCTAGGGTGATCATTTGTTAGTTTCTGAACTCTAGAGATAGATTTAGAGTTGACATCTACTTGGGTATCAGATCAGAGCTTAATTCCTTTGTATGTTTGTGATGTGCTGAGAGATTGTTAGTGTGATTACATAGTTGTCTTCTGTGTTGTTGAGGAGGTAGAGAGATCATTTCCTTGGTGATACAGTCGGTCTCTCGATTTAGGTTAGAAATGACTTAGGTTGTGAGTGATACATAGTAACATTGATGAATATTGTTAGGTTGAACGTAACTGGTCGATAGATTTAAGTCTGTGACGAGTAGATTATATGGAGGCTTGATAAGTTCCTCCTTAGTTTTTACTTTTGTTTACAGTTATTTTCTGTTGATAACATTTTCTTTACAAAAACCCATTTAATCCCAAATTCATTAACGAGAGAATTATCGAACGGAAATTCAATAACCAATCTCTGTGGACACGATAAATTCCCAGATTAATATTTCCAAAACTTTTGTTGCTTGCCGCTACACCGCTCCAACAATGGCCCTTGAGATCCTTGAGTTGGTCAGAGAAAATGATATGGTATGATGTTATGATGTGTATGCTATGCACCAAGCAAAAGTGTGAGGTGGTGAAGACATGTAAGTTTTGCAAGAAGTCCAGGTTATTGGATAATAACTACAAACAAATCCTGCAAGGAGTTCAAGTTGTTAGATAATGCAAACAAGTCATACAAGTAGCCTTAGGTTTAGTCTTGCACGGGGTTTATAGGTAAGTACCCTCTTGAAGTTTTAGTTGGTTCAACCTGTCCTAAAATAAGTAATCGGGTTCTAAGGAATATCAATATCATTAATCTTTCTTCATCGGGAATTATTTTGGCACAAGCTTTTCTTTTAGCGACCAAAATATCCCAAATGTCCAATCTCAATGAGTGCAGTATCGAGTATCAACCAACTTCGGTCTGCACCAAAGCTAGCTATCTCACTACTTTTTAATGGCCAAGTTGTTCAACTAAGGTTCTACAGTTAGTTAGTGCTTCATGACACCATACAGTGATCCTGTATTCTCCTTGATTCAACACAAGGGACACCGGTACCAACAAATATGTCACACTAACGTAGCCATCACTTCAACCATATCGGATTACACGGTATAGTCTCCATAATATATTTCTACTTACCTAATATGCCCCATATCCGGGTATAGGATCTTTTCAAGAAATAAACCCAAGCATAGAGCCAAAATGTAAAGTATAGGATCTTTTCAAGAAATAAACCCCATCATAGTCGCCAATTTTGTAATACGGTGGGAGAACTGACTTGGTGTTTTGCATTTTATCGCAAATTTTGCAGATCGCAAGAGTCACCACCGACTTTTCTTTTATCCAATAAAGGAAAGGGTGAAAAGAACAAGAAAGACCTTTTGAGAATTTTCAGTTTGGGGGGTAGGTTATGAAAATGGAAGGTGTTAGCATCCTTTCCATCTGTAGTTATCTACGAGCTCTTAATCGCTAGCTCACTTTTAAAATGCTTTGTGTTTGTGTATGTTTGCAAATATTTTGAAAATGCCTAAGTGTGGCAATTTTGTAATGATTCTCGTATCGTTGAGAATGTATACAAAATTTTTGTTTTGAAAATATTTGTTGAAAGGAAATGTTTGGAAAGATGTTTTGAAAATGCCAATGTAAGGCAATTTTATAATGATTCTCGTATCGTTGAGAATGTATACAAAATGTTTGTTTTTGAAAAGTATTTTTGAAAATAGTTGTTTTGAAAATGTGAAGTGTAGAATTTGTTTTAGTTTGTGAGCAAGCAATTATGAGCGATCTACCTACTCAATGGTATTTGTTCTTTTCCTCCTCTTTTAGATAGTGCTATCCTACCATTAGTTAGTAGGAAGCCCTATTGTTGGATGTGAGGGACAGGCGCAGGTCATTGCACAGTCATAGAAGGCAACTTGCGGGACGCTTTAGCAATTTTTGTAAGGGACTAAGATCGTTTTACCGAAGGAAACATCAAAGGGTCATCGAGGGACTACGATCTTTTTTAATCGAGGGTATTTGCTAAAGCGTCCCATATTCGAAGGACATGACTGTTTTATTCGAAAGTAACAAGTGAGGTTATCCTAGAGGTGCGCGTGTGAAAAGTGTTTCAATTTCAGTTAATTTGTCTTGATTAGGGTTATCTAGCGATTGATTTTAAATCTTGTCATACACGCCTAATTACTATACAGTATAAGGAAAACAGTAAATTGCGGAAATTAAATGTCCTACGCTATTACAATGCTTCGGGAATGTGGGTACAAACTTATGAATGGAGAGGAGTCGACAATACGATTAAAAAGTCTAAATAAACAATCAATACAACCCAATCGAATTAAAAAAATAATTAATTAAACTAAAACAATCTACTTAATAAAATTAATTAGCAAAATAAGTAATAATATAAAAATAATATTTTTTAATTTAATTATTTAGCTAAAAAGTGTTTATATTTTTTTTTATATTTTTAGCATAAAGAAACTTAAAATAACTAACAAAACAAATAAAAAATTGAAAAATAACAAGAGTAAAACTAAAGTAAATGGGTAAGAACTTAAGCAAACATGGAGGTGTGAGCAGGATTTCGGATGGGATAGAGGGATGAGGTGCAAGGCCCAAAATGTTTATAACAAAAACAAAACAGTTATAAATAATAAAATAAAATTGGGCTTCAGACAGTAAGATAGGGGGGTGAGATCTGGAAAATTCGCTGGGGCTTAAAAAGAAGGTGGAAACATATTGGGCTCAGAAGTTAGTACACGAAAAAAGGAAGAAAGAAAACAAAAAGATTAAATGATAAAAAAACAAATATATTGGACCTAAAAACGGATCGGTTGGGTCAGACTCAGGTCCAGCCCCCTCTAGAATAGAGATACATGTTAGAGAACCCTAATACACAGCCGCATACCTCTCCAAGCTTCCTTGGTTTCTTCTCAAACGGTTGATCCTCTGCTTTTGAAAATAAACTCACCTTCCTATGCTTCTTATTCCAAATTGAAAAAGTAACCACAAAATCCAATCTTGTTTGATTTGCATCCCTTTCCTCTTTCTCACCGATCTTTCGCGGTCTCTTTATGCTTCTTCTCGATTCATCTCTTTCTCTAACGGCCAACATTAACGATAACTTTTACGGTCGGCTCTTCAAGACTTCTAAGATATGGTTTCACGATGAAACAAATAACAAAATATTACTTTCTTCCTCACTCACGGCTTTAAGAAGATAGCAACAAAAACTATGCTCAAAAATGGTGGAAGAACATTAACTCGCTAATTTAGGGAAACAACAACAAAATCTGTAGTATTAACAGCAACAACGGTTAAAGAAAAATGAAGAGAAAGAAAATTTATGGAGTCGGAGTTCCTCTGACGGGTCTTCTAAGGTATAAGATGTGATGTCTTCTTATGAATCAATTCTGGTATGAAAATATTGTTTTTGTGTTAATGATTGAGACTTTGGTTTAGAGGTAGATACGGTTTGAGCTGAGTTTGAGCGAGAATTTCAAAGGGGTTTCTGTGTCATTTTTTTCATTTTCTTGTGCGTTTTTTTTCCTTATTTTCTTCATGTATATGTTATGATTTATAGCTGGTGAGAGGGAGATTGGATGGAGTTTTGGAGCCAAGATTTTTGAATGGGAAATTAGTTTTGGTGTACTGATTTACTACTTTCTCTTATAACAGGTTTTCTTTTTCAATTTTTTGTGCAAGGTTGGTGGACTGGTGCAACAGGTTGTTTTGGCACATGTTTTGGAGCATAGTAGTAGCATGACTGGTTTGACAGGTTTTTGGAGTGTTCTGAATTGTTGTACGCAGCTTTAATCTCTCTTTTTTTATACAGGACTTGTAGGTTTATAGACAATAACATGGTTTAGGTTTAACATAGTAGATTTTGGACAACAGGGTATATTGTTTGTGTTTTGATTGTTCAAGGATGGTTTTGAATTGTTGGTTGTTGTACCCTAAAATTTTCCCTCTCATTTATCAATAATTTTCCCACAAGATCTCATTGGGCTCAAGACTGCATTAGGGTTTGATCAGCTCAAGACACCCCCTTATGCCCTGATGACCAAAATTAGGGTTTGAGATTGCACAAGGATTTTTGGACTTCCAATGCCCCGTATGATTTTCATGGATCATTATGAACCCTCAAGTTTACTTATGTCAAGTTTCAAGCCTTGGATCACACTTTTGATCAGTCAATTGAGCAGTTGACCTAAAAATCAGCTATATTAGGGAAAAAGTAAACTATGGCCAATTCACAGTCAAACTTCATAATTTTTGGTCCACATCAATATTTTAAACTCATATGAGTCATTTGATCAAGTTTGGAGCACAGCTCCTCAAGAAATTTGGTCAAATCTCCAAAAGGGCAAAATGGTCAAAATTAGGGTTTTGATTGAGAAAGGGCAATTTCTGATTTTTGACCTAGAAAATAGTCAATTGGTTTAAGGCATGATCTAAAGAGTCCAATTGCATCATTTTTACCTAATGGCATGGTTCAAAACATTGCAAGTCCATTGGATTGACAGATGAATTTTCAGTCAACTCATCAAAAGTCAATTGTATACTAAAAAGTCAAACTTTGACTTTTTGGTCAAATTCAAGCACCAAAGATTACAATTCATCAAAACATGTCAAAATATGAAACTTGTTCATTAAGAAATCAAGAATTCAAGATTTCATCTTGAAATGTTAAAATTTCTTAACTTAGAAATTTTTCTAAGTATGGAAAATTTCTTTTTTTTTTCCATAACTTTGAGCTAAATTTTCACCATGATGAAAGATGATTCAAGAGAAACTTCCAAAATGAAAGTTGTAGATCTCCATGAAATATACAACTTTTATTCACACAACTTCTTCCAAAAATTCTTGGATCTCAAGTTACAATATTATGAACATAGGGTCATGAAACAAAACACTTAGTGAAATTTTGCCCTAATTTGGACAGGATTTTAACCTAACTTCATGACACTTTTTCACATAGTTCCAATGGAAATCTTCCCAAGAAATTCAAAGAGGGGTTGTAGATAATGTTATAAGCTTTCCAAAATGTCCAAGAACTCCTTGAGATCATTCTGGAGTAGGGAGAATCGAAGAGATGTAGAGTTTTGTCACTTAAATTACAAGCCATTTTGTGATGAACAAGAAGTCAATTTCAAACCTATGCTGCACAATCTTGTTTTGCAGGCCTCTAAACCTCAAGATCTATCCATAATCATAAGATTACACTTGCTTTTGAGCTATTATCCAAGTGTTCTAAGCATTGTCAAGCCAATTTTCCATTTTAGGAAGAAAGTTACCATTCCATTCTTGAAAAGTTGCTTTAATCACAAAGTCAACTTGTCTTGAGCTTCTGACTTGTTCTTTATGCACACACAACCCCTATAAACCAAAAGAAATGTGTTTAAGGTCTCAAGAAGCTCATAACATGCTTGTATAATACTTGAGATTTGTCACTTCAATTTTCTTAAAAAGTAAGTTATAGAGCCATAACCCTATAACTCAGAAACCTTGAGTGATTTTATGCACTAATATTTTCCATACATATTAACAAGTCAATTGCAACACAACACACGTTTGGACAAGCCCTAAAACACTGCCAAGCGCCTTGCTGCACAGAACTGCCCAAACTTGACAATTTTGAGCAAAAACTCACCATCTTCATTTCCACTCGTGCGTTTAGAAAACTAATCATCCAAACACCTTCCATACATCATATCAAAGTGATCCAGGCCCTCATTTCCTAACTGTAACTCCTCCATCATCATCCACCATTTTCAAAACTGAATCTTGCAACTTGACTTGAGTTAGGAGTTTTAGCCATCCTCAAAGCAAAGTAGGAGTTGGAACACATTCAAGGAGGTCCAGGCAAGCTAAAGAAATCATCAGGCAATCACAAAGGTTGCTCAAACTCCATACACGACTCCAGCTGCAAGAGGCAAGTTTTCAAACTTCTATCTCTTCATACAGGTATCATTTGAGTTTGGTTTGTGAAGATAAAATGTAGATACCATTGCCACAAAGCTGTACATATCCATAGTTTACATTTGTATAGCCTGAGCTTAGAGAATTTTAGGGTTGAAGTCTTCTGAAATTTTTAGGTTTTGAATTAGGGCTAGAAAAATTCTCATTCCTCTTTGATTGTTAGCTTAAGTTGTTTATATGGTTGGATTCGTGGGAAAAAATGCCACAACTTTCATGTTTAAACTTTTCATTTTTGTTGAGAGATGAAGAATATATAGGTCCTTTGGCTGGAGGTTGAAGATGAAGTGTAATCAGGGTGCGTTTTGTGTTATGTAATTATTGTTTCAGTTATATTAACAGATGTACAGCCACCCCAGTGGTAAGGCGGCGCGCGTTATTGGTAGAGATCATGGGTTCGAACCTCAGCGCTACCTTTTTGCTTTTGTTTTACATTTTTTTGGTCATTTTTCCTTTCTTTTTGCTTCAGCAAATAGGCGCTGGGCCTTTTGGGCTTAGCTTTTTTTTTTTTTTTGCTTACTAACCCCCTGCAGGCTTTTGACACCCCTGGCCCATTTATTTTATTTTCCATTTTATTTTCTTAAATATATTTTTTTTAAACACTAAAAAAATCATAAAATACAAAAAATAGTAGATTTATATTTTAACTTAGTTTATTTATTTTTCTCACAAAAATATATTTGACCACACTTTATTTATTTTACTAATTATTCTTGTAAATTTAATTAAAACTGGGATATTATTTATTTTATTTTACACCAATTAAAATATATTATTTTAATACCAAAAAGACTAAAAATATTTTATAATGCTATAAATATTTTCAAGATAAAAAATGTCAAAAAAAAATTATTTTTCTTAAGCTTATTTTCTTTTGATTAATTAATAGAACTAGATTTTCATTTAAAATCTTTTCTCAGTAATTTCAAACTTAATAAATTATTTTCTTTATTTTATTAGGTTAAGGTAAAATTCCTTTTTCATAAAACATCAAACAAAATATCCATTTTCTTCATATTTACCTTCTTGCATATTTAATTCATCTTGTACATTAATTATTTCAATTCTTGTATAAATTTAATTTGGTTGTAATAGACTAATTAGGGTTTAATTTCTTGCAATCCTCATTTGTAATTTGTACACCCCCTCCCACAAATATTGTAATAGCGTAGTAACTTTAAATTTCACAATTTATTGCTTTTATATAACATGCTAGTAATTAGGGTTTGTATGGAAAGCTAAAACCAATGATTAAAAAACCCTAATTCAATACAAAAACAAGCATGAAAATAATACACTTGCATAAAAGCACCTCTAGGGTTGTTCCACTTGGTTGCCTTATACAAAATGGCTATATTACGCATGTGAGGTATCTTAGCAAAAACAAGCAAAAATACAAGATCATGGTCCCTCGATGATGCTATCTAAGTTGCCTTACAAATGATCTTAGTCCCTCAAAAATTATGCTAAGATACTTTGCAACATTGCTAATCATGGTTATACGATGACCCACGCCCGTCCCGTTTACATCCAAAGATAGGGTTGCTTACCAAATCAATGGTACGGCAACAATGTCAAAGTAAAATAAAATGAACAAGAAAGACATTTGAGTAGGTAGATTGCTCCTAATTACTTGTTCCATTTCAAAACAAACATCCTTGCTATTTTCAAAACAAACACATACACTTTCAAACATCTTACAAAATTGAAAATATTTTCAAAAGATCAAACATCTTTGTATACATTCTTACAAACAAGAATCATTACAAAGATTGCCTAAACAATGGCCTCTTTACAAAATACTTTCAAAAACCACATCAAGCACAGTTTCAAACAAAAAGCAAGTGATCTAGCAAGTAACTAAGAGACCATGTAAAACCATGGATGAAAAGGGTGCTAATACCTTCCCTTTTCATAATCTACCCCATAAACTCAAGAAACAATCTCAAAGGTCTTTCCTGTGCTTTTTCACCTTTCCTTTTGGATAAAAGAAAAGTCGGTGGCGACTCTTGCTAACCGCAACATTTGCGATCAAACGCAAAACCCTCAAGTCAGTTCTCCCACCGTATCACATTGGTGATGAAGGTTTCTTGGCTAGTGATGATGTTTTGATTAAATTGCAATGATGGAAACCAAGTGATTTTACCTTGAAGGCCCTTAGAATTACATATATACATTGGAATTTGGCGTGGACACTTGACTTGTTATGGCTATGCGTGAAGCTTAAACAAGGAGCATGTATTTTAGAATTTTTTAGGAACCTTAGGCCTAGGATAGAAATATGAACTCTCTTTGTTTGTGAGTGATGGGGTGTAAATGGAAATGATATGATAAACTTGAAGCATTTGAACCTTGTAATTTAAGTTCATATTGAAATAAAACTGCCTTGATTTACTTTGAATGAATTATGGTGGAAAGTGCTTGAAGCTATGAAAGAATTATGAATGTAATTTTATAGAACTTGGATGAACATAAATTTTTGATTTTGAATGAACTTTGATGGTAAATGATGAAACTATTTGCTTAGTTGAACTATGTCTTGCAAATTGTAACTTGTAACTTCACTTCAAAGTAATACATTTCCTTTCCAACCTTGCAAGCATTAAACACTTTTGATTCATTTTAACGCTTTAGACAACTTGAATGAATATCATCCAAACAATGTATCAAAATATCTTCATCCCTAAAAAAACCTATCTTAAAATCTCAAGCAACCAAATACTTGCATTACAAGCAAAAAAATTGTCTTGATCAAAGTAACCACAAGCTCATCTCTTAAGCCCTTGTACTTATATAACAAAAAATGCCTTGAAGAATCTTAGAAGATGAATGGTAAGGCTTGAAGTACAGAAAAGAACATGGCCATAAGTCTAATGAATCTCCGTAGAAATGTTCACAAGCTCAAACACCATGACTAGAAAACCTGATTCTCTTAATCTTGCATGAAGAGATGACTTGAGATATGGAAGAAGACCAAAACTTAACTCATAGCATTCTGAATAGAAAACATAATGAGAATTTAAGCACAAAAAGTTAAATGCTTAATGCACTAGCTCTTGGGGAATCTTTGATGAAGATGACCTTGAAGCTTGATGAGTCTTGTCAAAGATGAATGCTCATTATGATGTGAGTCCAAACCTTCGCTTCAAACTTGAGTGAAAGAAAATAAAATAATATAGAAAACCTTGATTTAAAGAACCCCTTGATCCCATGCCTTAAGAACTCGTGAAAATGCATGATTGTGAGTTTATGACCTAATGGAAGACGCAGATGAAATGTAAAGCCTAATCCAGATAAAAGTAGAATTATGAGAGAAAATTTTGGGGTACAACAGTTGCGTTTGATTTCTGCTTATCATTTGCAGACAGATGGTCAAACAGAGAAGACTGTTTAATCCTTAGAAGACTTGTTGAGAGCTTGTGTGCTAGAATGAAGACGTGCTTGGGATAACTTTTTACTATTGATTGAGTTCACCTACAACAACAGTTTCCATTCGAGTATTGAAATGGCACCATTTGAGGTGTTGTATAGTAGCAGGTTTATGACGCCTTTATCTGGTATGAGTCAGGAGAGGATGATGTAATTGGACCCGAGATTGTCCAATAGACCATCGAGAAGATCAAAGTGATCCAAGAAAAGATGAAAGCTTCACAGAGTCGCTAAAAAATTTACCATGATAAGCGAATTAACACTTGAGTTCCAAGAGGGAGAACATGTGTTTCTGAGGGTTACTCCAGTAACTGGTGTTGGTCGAGCTTTAAAGTATCGAAAGCTGTCTCCGTGTTTCCTCAATCCATACAAGATCTTACAGAGGATAGGAGGAGTGGCCTATCAGATTGCTTTTCCATCGCTGCTTGCTAATATTCATGATGTGTTTCATGTATCTCAATTGAGGAGATACATTCTGAATCCATCTCATATGATCCAAGTGGATGATGTACATGTGAGAGATTAATTGATTATTGAGGCATCACCCGTGCAGATAGAGGATCGGGAGGTGAAGTAGTTGCATGGTAAAGAGATTACCTTGGTGAAGGTAGCTTGGGGAGGACCAGCGGGTGGGAACGTGACTTGGGAGCTTGAGAGCCAGGTGAGAGATTCGTATCTGAATATGTTTATTTAATGTAATTTTCGAGGGGAAATTTCTTTAAGTTGAGGAGAGTTGTAACACCCCAATTTAGATTATTTTATTTATTTAAACTATTTATGAATTTTGTGTATTTATTTAATTATTATGTGGTGATAATTAAATTAATTTGAGTGGTAGGGGTGTGTGACCTTGGGAGGAGAGTGTAGAGAATAATAAGAAGTTGGTAGATTTTATTTAGATTTATTTTATTAATTAAAATAAAATTTTAGTTTTATTATTTAAATAAAATAATAAGATAAAAGGAAAATAGAAATTTGTAGAGATATTGAGGACAAGGTAGAAATCAGGGGAAAAGGTGAGGGTAAGGTAGGAATATTATAATGAGAGAATTAGGTTTTTATTTTAAAAAGAGAGGTAAGAGATAAGAGTTATATTGGTACGTAAAAAAAGTGAAAAGAGACAAAGAGGCAAGGGAGACAAAGGGTTGGCTAAAGCTTGAAGGAATAAAACATCAACCAAGTTAGATAATCAAATTGTTTCTAGGAATTAAGATAAGGAAAGAGAATAACCTTAGTAAAGGGTATATGCATGAATGGTAGGATAGAGGAGTTCTTAACCTCTAATATGACATTTGTTTGTTCATAAAATTTTGAATTTCTATGATATGATGATATTAATTGGCTGAATTGATGTCTAATTTATGTATAATTTGATATGTACTTACTATTTTAAAATTGTTAATATTTCCCCCCATTGTTGAAGGTTGAAGCTTTGAGGTTAATATATTTTTGAGAAAACTGAGAATTATATGTGTTAAATTGTTGTTTTAATCATTAGATAATTATAGTACATCGAATTCTGAGACCGAGACTTTTTACAGAATCGAAATCAGAGGTCCGATAGGCCTCCAACGATGAAAAAATGCAGAAATTATGGATTCTACAATTGGGAGTCAACACACACGTCGCATGGGTCGACCCATACTGAGTTGTTTCAAATTCAGACTTTATGTCCTTTTGGAGTCGGCATGTAAGTCCCATAGCGGGCGGGGACTAAGGTTATATATATTATTTGGCTAGGTCCCCTCTGTAATCAAGAAATAAGAAATATAATTGACGGCTCTACAACTTACTCAGTGAGAATTGTGAACGGGAGTGTGAGATATATAAGAAGATCTAGTCATTCATCTTTTCAGGATTCCAAATCAAGGTGACAATAATGACAACCCTTATTCCCAAATCATGTTTACAACAAGTAAGTATTGATGTTCTAATTTCATATAATTGATTCATAAAATTATTACATTTTCTATCAGAGCTTAATTATATGAGTTAGGACTCAATTGCTTGTCATTAATATACGATTGTGAGTTACGACTCTGTTTGTGCGGCTGTAAAAGAAAAATTAATCAACTGGAATTCTAAAATTATTTATTTATTGGCTTTAATTTTATGAAATCGATTAAAATTAAAACTGAATTTAACACCGCAATATGTTTTATCTTCACGTTGTATATGGTATGATGTCGTAGGCCACCTGAGAATAACGAATACTTAAAGTTTTACTATTGAATTTTATATTCATTAAATTTTATAAAATCAGCATAATCATTATTATTATAATATTAAATATTGTACATATAATGGTAACAATATATATTGATAACAAAATTTTCGCTAATGACGCTTTATATATTGTAACCACCTAATTGTTACTGATAAATCACATACTCAAGGAAGAGAATAAGTTCACATACACAAGGAAGACAATAAATTATTCTTATGAAGTACCCATATAAACCTTGTGAACACCTACTCAATTTACCTTTTCAAACTCTTTTGTAGTGTGTTTCTTACACCTTCTCGAAACAAAATCATATATCATTTTATAAAAGGAGTATTATGTCGATGCTCGATGTTCACAACAACTTTTTAAAATGATACTTTGATTTCTCTATGTTGTAGCTTCATCATGGAGTTTACCACATCTTATTGTTTCATTCAGGTTGGATGCATTATGCAAAACAATATGGTACGTTCAAGCTGTTTTTGTGAAGGAATGACACATACGGGAACAAATGTCTCAACATGTGTGCAACATCTGACCCTTATCTGGAGGCAAATGTTGTAGTTGTTCTGCATATTATTTTATGGTTGTTTAAATATGCATTTATTGCATATTCTTTGCTATCTTTTAACAATGTATTTATATGTAGATTTATTAGATTGAAAGTGATCAAATAAATTTAAATATAAATTTAAATTTGAATCAAATCAAATCTTTATGGAGGATATTTGAAAAAAAAAATCTTAACAAAATATCCTACAATGATGTGATCAAATTTCCATTGAAAAAGCTCAGAATCAGCATTGCTATTTAAAGAAACTCAATTCCATTGTTGAAGTCTATGCTTTGAATTGAATATCTTTAGTGCTAGGGTTTATATTTGAGTCATTTCTTGTGTTTCCTTTATGCCACTCGAGCACTTTCACTCATATCTTAAAGCATAGAGTTTGGTTTGTTTAGTTGAGTTGTAATTCAACATTATTTAAGTTGTTTAATTAAGTTGAACACTAGGATTAGTGATTGAAAGAAAGTGAGAGTGGTTCTCATATTTAGGGAGAGTTTTAGGAAGAGACTACAAACAAAGAATGTTCATGTAAGACTAAGTGTACTAATACTATTTATAGTGATTTTCTTTTCTTGAGTTGAATGTACTTATGTGTAGGTGTGGTATGCATTAATATGAGTTAACAATTATTGTGTTTTTTATTACTTTTCTACTTCACTATTTTGTATAAGTTATATTGTCATAACTTAATTGTACACATTATTTCAAACATCGTGTCCAACATCCGCCCTCAGACACAAAAGTTAAATTGACATCAAAGTGGACACCAGGCTTTGTTTCGATGAACTCCAGAAAAGATAAATTTTGTTCATATAAAAAACACTGAAGATAGAGGTTCAGTCATTAAATTACCTATTTTAGATGACACAAACTAACGAGAAAAATATTATATATATTTTTGTAACACCTTGGTGTATTCCCACTTTATTCAAAATCTCTTATAGAGTTTTTTCATCCACTAATTTTAAAATTGACTTTTACAAAGACTGAAACATAGATTATTTGTGTGTGTTTTTCCATATTAATTTTTACAAAGACTCAAACATTTGCAGTGTGTGTTAAAATATGATTAATTTCATCTGATAACGCTAGCAATCAGAAAATAAATTAAACTACTCAAATATTAAGGTAATCAAACTTATAATACATCAACTCATTAATTAATAATACATTAGGATCTATTTTAAAATTCCAAAATAGTTTAGGACCTACCGATTGATTAAATCATAATTTTAAACTAAAATATAATTTAAATTATTAGATAAAACATACACTATTCATATTCCATAGAACGCTAAGTTAAATATGATTATTGGAATCATGCTTCTTTTTTTTAAATTTATTTATTATAACTACAAGCAGGATACCATTGATATATTATATATATTTTATTATTATTATTTTTCATATATTGAATATAACTTTTGAATTATGCATTGTCATGTGAAAATAAATATTATATATGTTAAACATATAATGTGATTTTAATTTTTAACACTTTCATCTATTTATGTATTATGTATCGATTCTCTAGAGTAACTAACTTTTAAAAATAATAATGTTTTATTATTTATTAAAAGAATACAAATTCCATCTATATTTTTGAACATTAATCATGAACGCTTCAAATTTAATTATTTATATGGTTTTTCTAGTTTCTTTTTTTAATATTTTCTTTTTAATTTTCACATGTAACAATAGTATAGATATTAAAACAATCGTAGAAAAGTGTTTGAAATAAAAACAACTATTTTAAGAGGTGGGTTAGGGGTTTATTTTAAGAGGTGGATTTCTTGTTGTTCATATATGTATAAGACATATATGCATACTTTTGATGACTATGAGCATCAAGAAAGAAATATATATGTATGTTTTTAGATTAGAATGTTAGATGATATATCTTAATAAATAGTGAAGAGATAGTCATTAACAAAAAATATCATGATAATATCATCCAAAAAAAATAAAAGTTTGCAATGATTTTCAATAAATAGAAATAATAATATATCTATAGAAAATACCATACTTTTATAAGGAAACAAACATTGTGAATTCAAATCTAGATATATCAAAAGATATAACTATAAGATATCTTCAATATTAGAATTCAAAACTTTTTGTTGTTGATTCTTCTCATTTAGAAATAAGTGTTGAATAATATAAATGAGTTTGAAAAAAATGTATTTTTCAAACAACTTTATTTCACTTTAAAGTTAAAGATGACTTAATTGTCAAGAATATAACTAAATTTCAATGTAGAATGACTGTTATTCTACTTTATTAAGACTAAAATAATATTATATGATTGTCAAACATTCCAACATAATATATTTTAAATGAAATCGTAGAACACAATACCAATAATGTTGAATTTTTGTTTGAATGACCAAGTGTAAGGTAAGAAACACATAAAATAAATTTCAAAAATTTGTTATATTTTAATCCACATGAATATATGAAATTCTCAAAATATAATTAAGAATAATACATATCTTCTCAAAAGATTAGTTTAATTGATAAATGGAAGTAGTAACTTTTCAATTTTTGAGAAAATAACTAATAAAATTATAAGTGAAAAAAGACAATCCCGCAAAACTTGAAATTTTTCATTTTTGCATTAAATTGTTTTAATTTTCATGAGGTTTGAGTTTTAACAAAAAACACCTAAAGTGTGCCAAAGAGAATTTAAACAATTTAAGTTGCAAATTTACATAAATAATTGCATAACAACTTAATTTATTCTTTATAGAATGATCTAAAAGTTAAGCAAATTAAAATCTTTTAAGAAAATAGTTATTACAAGATTGATCGTTCTTGTAAATGTATTCCCATTAAAATAGACTAAACCACTCAAACATTCATCAATCAAATTAAATAATGCATTAACATGTTATCAAATT
Organism: Vicia faba; assembly: GCA_948472305.1. NCBI lineage: Eukaryota > Viridiplantae > Streptophyta > Magnoliopsida > Fabales > Fabaceae > Vicia > Vicia faba. Next base: position 1,458,399,746 of record OX451735.1, read on the forward strand.
GTTGATAAGTATTTTTCGGTTTAGGTTGTGATTCTAATTTATCAAGTTGGTTTATCTTATAACTGTTTAGATTTAAATGTAATTTGAAAATTACACAAGGTTTCAATTTATTTCTCCTTTGTCTCCATTTGTCCTTTTTAAAGTTTTTTAATATTTTTTTTACAATTTTTGACAATACCTTTTTCATTGACAAGAAAGTATTTTCAAAAAATAAAATCGAAATAAAAAAATTTCAAGATGTGGGTTATAAGTCTTTTTTAAGTATAACACGCCACTATTACTTGTCCATGTATGTATATCACGCTATTATAAATAATATATTTTATAGTAAAATTTTTAAATCACTAAACAAAAAACTCGAGGTGTAAATCATGAACACGTTACAGTTTAATTTTTTTATTAAAAATATCATCTATTCTCTCGGTTGAGCTATCATTACTATAAAAAAATACATCTAACGTCGGACGTAAAATGTATTTGATATCGGTTACGGAATCGAGGTAAATAAGGGTGTCATTAAAGGTTATTCCTTATCACCTCATGTATTAAAACGTCGAGGGATTACGTTAACTGCACGTGGGTTTGATTCTCATCCTCGACATTTTTATTATTTTCATTACTTGATCGCGCACCAGTTATTAACACTAGGTATTTTGATGAACTGAGGTAATATATCAATATTATTACTTCAGTTTGTTTGGGAAACTGAGGGGTTATAAAACAATTTTCTATTGTCGTTTGCACCTGAATTACAAAATACAGAACCATAAAATATAGAACTAATACAAACCCAAAATGACACACACTTTATAATTTTACATCAAAACTAAAACAAATTATTAAGAAACAAAAGCAATAAGCCATTTATTTACTAGTTTTCCCAAATGCCCTCTTCATGATCACGACGAATAGCATGCACATCATCTAAGTCATTTTCTTCAGATGATTGACTTATATGTGTTGCTAAACAAGGAGTCTTATAATTAAATTCTTGATTTTCATCAGTACTATCAGGAAGATGTTTTCCTTGAAGAATAACTGACCATCTAGTGTTAGATGGATAAGTGACATAAAAAAACTTGTTTGGCTTGGTTAGCCATGATGAATGATTCATTCTTGTAAGTTGCCTTTCGAATATCAACCCTTGTGAATCTGAATTCATCGGTTTCTACTCCAGTTTTATTGTGAATCCACTTGTGTAACACCCCATTTTTAATTTAAATTATGCAATTATTTATATGCGGTATTTTTGGTGTGTTTTGATGAATGATATTGTGTGTTGTTGTACTCTGACGAGAGGTTCTAACCTTAGTTATTCTGAAATTAAGGCATTAAGGGTATATGACCGAAATCATAGAACCATGGAGGTGTGGTGAAAGACTAGTAATTATTTTTATTAGTAGTAGTAGTAGTAGAATAATTATTATTTTTATTTAATTAAATAACTATTTAATTATAGAAGGACAAAGTTGGGATTATGATTTAGGGGTCTAAGGGGTCATTGTTGGAATAAAATAAGATTGGGAAGAGAAAAGAGAGTTAGAACGTAGAAACAGAGTCAGAACGATAGTAGAAGAGAGAAGAGAAGCAAGAGCACTAAGAAGTTAGAGCAAGGGATTTCATCGTAGAGATTAAGAATCGTCAATCCAAAGTAAGGGTGGGGTTCTAACTCTATAACGGGTTACATGATGATCGGGAATGGTAGTGATTATGTTCCATGATTGTGTGTTCTTGATTTTCCATTATCATTGCTTTGCAGGGTTTTGTATTTTGAAGAATTATTGATTACAAATTGGATGAAATTGATTAAAATTGTTGATGTGAGTTAATTTGGAATGATGAGTATGATGTGTGTGCTTTATGGAATCATATGATACTGATTTAAATTGAAAATTGGGATTTTTGGGATTGAAAGAATTAATTTTTGGTAACAATGAAAATAACAGAATTTTTCACTGTCAGGCTGAGGAAATCGGTTTCCAGTTTTGGAGAAACTGGTTTCCTGTACATAATTTGGTGTTGGAACTGTTTCTGTCGTGGAAGAAATCGGTTTCCAGTTTTAGAGAAACTGGTCCGCAATGAAATTTTGTATCACAAGTTACTGTCAAATTGTAGAAACCGGTTTCCAGTTTGAGGGAAATCGATTTCTTGTCTATGCTAAACCGAAAAGTTTTCAAACTTTAAAAATTTGTAACTTTTGACTCAGGTGTCCGTTTGACGCGCCATTTAGATTAGTGCGAAGTTAAAATCATTTTCTATCTTATAAAACTAAATTGCAGTATAGTAAAAGATTATTTAACAGCAACTAGCACCTATATGTGTGTATTTTTAGGTAAACTTGCAATAGCAAAAAGTTGTGTGTAAGTATGTAGATGATTGTGTGAATTTATATCGCTGAATTGCATAATATATTGCATGATGACGAAGTTGTTATTGGCCTAGATCGGCACATTGTTGAAGGCTTATACCTTGTGGTTGCATAATTATGTTGTTGCATGTCGATGTTGCATGCATTGCATTGGTGAAGGCTTATGTCCTGTTGTTGGATTGAATTAGCAAATTGTTGAGAGCTTATACCATGTTGCTTCCTTTTTAGTGGCATTATGGAGATGGTTTATGCCCTATTGGTACCATATCGTTGAGTCGGTGTCAGTCCCATTGCATTGCATTATTATTAAATTGATGTTATGTGATGTGGATGATGTATGGATTATACTATGATTGATATTATGTGTTGTTTGGTATGTTGATTGTATCTTGGTATACTTTGTGATTACTATAAAACGAAGTAAAGGTATGAGGTAAAGAAGTATGCTTATGTGTACTTAGATCGTTATCTACTCATTATTATGCTTACTCTTATATTATTATGATATCTCACTCCTTCTGTTTGAATGTTACCTTTATAATGGTAATGTGCAAATGATTCGAAGTAGCTCGAGATCTAGGTTAGCTGAGGAGTTGCTTCATTTTGTGTAGATTGAGTCAGTGTCAGCTTTGATACGTAACATTGGGGATATTTATGTTTTTTTGTTTATGTTGGTAGTAAACTTTTGTAGAACTCCATTTGTTGGATTTATTTGATGGTGTATGTTGAATTTTTAATTATGATAACTATAACTCATATTGAAGAGTTAAGAATAATTTTTTTCGATGTTTTCTGCTAGGAATAAATGAAGGATTTCTCAGACATGAAGTGTAGAGTCATGCTTCAACAAGTTTATGTTTTGATGATCACAAACATCATATGATCAAGGCAAAAGACATTATAAAAAAAGAAGAAGAAAAAGTATCTACTCAAAATGGAATTTTGACTTGCATGCTAAGTTACTCCTAAATAAGACTTTGGTATTTGATCTTCATTATGGTACAAGACTCCAATTCAATATAGTATGTTACTATAGTGCTCAAAATATGTCTAACATTATGCATACATGTTTCATGGCTTTTGATATCACTAGAATTTCATTTCCAAGCCATTAAAAAGGTTATTTCACTTTTTCATACAGTGGTAACCGGTTACAGGTTTCAGGTAACCAATTACAGGCTTCAGCATTTCAAATATTTTAACGTTACCTGCACTGGATAACCGATTACTGCATTCTGGTAACTGGTTACCGCTGAAAAGAATTTGAAAAATAAGATTGTTTTGAATGTTGTTTGTTTGTTGCATTTGTCTATAAACTATTGCATTTCTACATTCATTTAGAACCTTTTGAAAGGGTGCAATACATGCATATAATTCAAATGATTTTGAAGTAGAAACACACACAAAATAACAACAATCACAACATACAATTCAACATTTTGTTTCTCATTTTCAAACAAGTGCATTGATTAATATTTTGATCTTGCATGAAACATTTACTCTTACATTTTCAAATACATCATTAAAAAAGTTTCATCATACGCATTGAGCACTTGTGTAATATATTCATTTAATTGTTGTCTTGAAAGAGAAGAGATCAATACTTGGTATTGACATTGATTATAAAATTTCATATCTACTTCAAGAATTTGTTTCTAATCATTTTTCCAAATTGATTGTGGTGTAACCTTGATGTCCAGGATTGTTGGAAGCAAGAGAATATTAAGGGAGGATTGTTCTCTTTTTACTTTGTATTGGCTACCTTGTTTTTAGGATTGTTGGAAACAAGTGTGTGCATTGAAGGGGATTGTTCTTCTTACACTTAATGTTTAGATCTTAAAGGTTTTAAGAACCTTTGATCTCCCTATATATTAGATATTAAGGCATCACCTTTGGTGTGATTAGGCTTGTACAATCATTCTAAACTATAGTGAAATATCTTATGTGCTGGCAAGGGGACTGAAGTACTCTCGGACTATAAGGGGAACCAGGATATATCTGGTGTTATTTATTTTTCCGCATTTACCACTTTCATATTCATACACAAACTAGAAAAATAAGAACATCATCGCATAAAAGAATAAAAATCTGCAATCCACTTTATTCAACTCCGTCTTAGGCACACTCAAAAACTAACATTTGGCATCAGAGCAGGTTACAGGTAACTTGTTCCTAAAGATCCAGAATGGCTTCCGCAAATCAAAATCCAGTTTTTAGAGACGGGGGTAGTAATAACAAGCCTCCATTATTTTGTGGTGAATACTTTGACTTTTGAAAAATCCGCATGAAGGCTCATTTAGAAGCACAAGGAGAAGGAATATGGGATGTTTTCCAAAATGGTCCATTTGTTCCTACAAGTGTTGTCAACGGTGTTGGTACGTCAAAACCTAAAGGTTCATGGGATGACGATGATAAGAAAAAGGTCCTCTATGACAAAAAGGAAATAAATCTTCTTCAAGGTGCACTTAGCATGGATGAATTCTTTCGTGCTTTGGCATGCACAACAGCAAAAGAAATATGGGATACTTTGGTTGAAATTCATGAAGGAACCGTTGAAGTTAATAGGTCAAGATTGAATACTTTAAGCCAAGAGTATGAATTTTTCATAATGCAGCCCCGGGAGACAATTCTCGACTTTTAAAAGAGATTTATTCATCTGGCAAACCATTTGATGACACTCAATAAGACTTTTACTAATGATGAATTAAACCTTAAAGTGCTTAGAACATTGTCCAAGGAATGGCAACCAAAAGTGACGGCTATATCGGAAAAGAAAAGACTTTTAAGAATGACATTCACAGAATTGTTCGGTAAACTTCAAGAACATGAAATCGAACTTGGAAATATAGAACAACATGAGATTCAAGATAAGGATTCCAAAGGTGTTGCATTGAAAGTTAACTCAAGGGAAGAACTTGACGAAGATGATTTAGAGGAATTCATGCATCTCATAAAAAGGCTCGATAAGTTTTTCGCCAATAATGATAAATCTTTCAACATTATAAAAAGCGAGAAACTTTTATGAAATAAAGAAGGCTCTTCGTTACTACACAATGTCAAATGCTATGAATATGGAAAAGGGGGACACACAAAGATGAAATGCCCAAATATGTCCAAGAAAAATGCTTAGAAGGAAAGAAAATTCTCAAAATCCAAAAAGGATTACATTGAAGAAAGTAATACAAGTTCTTCATCCAATTCAAAAAGCGGAAAATATGCAAATCTTGCATTTATGGCATTACAACATTCCGATGGCGAGAAGGAAGAAAAAGTTACTAACTTTTATCCTAAGAAAAGAGTTGGTAAAAAAGAAAACTTATGTTACAAATAACTTTCCTCCTACTTGTTTATATTGTGGTATTATCGGTCACATACATAATGCTTGTCATGAAAGAAATTTTAATATTACTAGTGAAAATTATGTGTGGGTCAAGAAACGAACTAACCATGAAGGACCCAAATAACTTTAGATACCTAGCAAAACTTAACTTGTTTTGTAGGTTTGCTTGAAGACCACTTCAAAATCTTTGATATCTTAATAAGTGGTTGATCCAAGCATATGATGGAAGGTATAATAAAATTTTCAAATCTAATACGCCAAGGGATGTGTCACATATGAGGACAACATCAAATGAAAGATTTTTGGCAAGGAAAAGATAAGAACTAATTTTCATATCCAATGAAAAAGTACTTCATAATGAAGGATTAAGACAAAATCTTCTAAAGGATAAGTCAACTAATATCATGCTATTCTTCTATTTTGATTATGATATTATTTTGTTTCTTTCTCTCTTCCTTTTTTCTAATGACAATAGGGTAGAAGATATATGTGTATGCTTTGTCTCTATCTCTTACAGAAATTGTCAACATACTTTATTGATCAAGGAGAAGCATTGATCAAGGGGGAGTTATCATTAATAGGGGGAGCATATTGCATTTTCAAGTGATCCAAAGCGTCTCACATAACAAGTGTTTGTCATCATCAAAAAGGGGGAGAATATAGAGTCATGCTTCAACAAGTTTATATTTTGATGATTACAAACATCATGATCAAGGAAAAAGGCATTATCAAAAAGAAGAAGAAAAAGTATCTACTCAAAATGGACTTTGGGCTTGCATGCTAAGTTACTCCTAAAGAAGACTTTGGTATTCGATCTTCATTATGGTACAAGACTCCAATTTAATAAAGTATGTTATTATAGTGCTCAAAATATGTCTAACATTATGCATACATGTCATGGCTTTTAATATCACTAGCATTTCATTTCCAATTCATTAAAAAGGTTATTTCACTTTTCATACAGTGGTAACCGGTTATAGGTTTCTGGTAACCGGTTACAGGCTTCAGCATTTCAAATATTTTAACGTTACCTACATTGGGTAACCGGTTACTGCGTTCTAGTAACCGGTTACCGCTGAAACAAATTTGAAAAATAAGATTGTTTTGAATGTTGTTTGTTTGTTGCATTTGTCCATGAACCATTGCACTTCTACATTCATTTAGAACCTTTTGAAAGGGTGCAATACATGTATATAACTCAAATGATTCTGAAGTAGAAACACACACAAAATAACAACAATCATAACATACAATTCAACATTTTGTTTCTCATTTTTGAACAAGTGCATTGATTAATATTTTGATCTTGCATGAAACTTCTACTCTTACCTTTTCAAATACATCATTAAAAAAGTTTCATCATATGCATTGAGAACTTGTGTAATATATTCATTGAATTGTTGTCTTGAAAGAGAACAAATCAATACTTGGTATTGACATTGATTATAAACTTTCATATCTACTTCAAGAATTTGTTTCTAATCATTTTTCCAAAGTGATTGTGGTGTAACCTTGTTGTCCAGGATTGTTGGAAGCAAGAGAGTATTAAGGGAGTATTTTTATCTTTTTACTTAGTATTGGTTACCTTGTTTTCAGTATTGTTGGAAACAAGTGTGTGCATTGAAGAGGATTATTCTTCTTGCACTTAATGTTTAAATCTTAAAGGTTTTAAGAGCCTTTGATCTCCCTGTAGATTAGATAGTAAGGCATCACCTTTGGTGTGATTAGGCTTGTACAATCATTCTAAACTATAGTGGAATATCTTCTGTGTTGGTAAGGGGGACCGGAGTACTCTTGGACTGTGAGGGGAACCAGGATATATCTGGTGTTATTTATTTTTTTGCATTTACTGCTTTCATATTCATACACAAACCATAAAAATAAGAACATCGTCACATAAAAGAATAAAAATCTAAAATCCACTTTATTCAGTCTCATCTTAGGTGCACTCAAAAACCAACATGAAGTATATGTGGTTTTATATTTTTATAAATGTGTTACGTATATCATATTGATGAGCATGTGTATGTACGAAGGTGACATCCTGAGTATAGAAATGTTTTAAATTCCTTTGAATTTTATTTAGTATTTATGTTAGGGATTTAGGGTGTTACATTAGTGGTATCAGAGCAGGTCGGTCTGTCTGGCCAGGTTGTTGAGTCAGTAGTATAGTGTGACGGTCGAATATTATCGATATGTTTCTTCTAACCATTGTTTGATGTTATGATGTGAAATAGAGAAATGGCTGGAAGAGACGATGTTGCACTTGTTGCTGCTTTGCTGGCTATGGCTCAGGCTGTGCAACATCATCCTAATGCTGGTGGAAATGATAGATCCTGTGTTTTGGAGACATTCCAAAGAAATAAGTCACTTGTCTTCAAGGGTAAGTATGATCCTGATGGAGCACAAACTTGGCTCAAGGAGATCGAAAGAATCTTCCGAGTGATGGATTATACAGAGGCATAAAAGGTACGCTTCGGTACACACAAATTGGAAGGATAGAATGATGATTGGTGGGTGAGTACTCATCAAAGGCTAGATGGTGAAGGTGATGAAATTACATGGGCTATGTTCAGTAGGGAATTTTTGAGGAAGTACTTTCCAGAATATGTTAGCGGTAAGACAAAAATTAAATTTTTGGAACTGAAACATGGAGATTAGTCAGTGACGGAGTATGCTACTAAGTTCAAGGAGATGGAAAAGTTATATCCACACTACACTAAGGTGGGTGCTAAATTCTCCAAGTGCATTAAGTTTGATAATGGTTTGCGTACCGAAATCAAAAGGGCAATTGGATACCAATTGTTGCACCCCAAAATTTGCCCTCTCATTTCTCAAAGAATCGCCCTGGATCCTCAAGTTTGCTTTCATCCAATTCCAAGCCTTGAAATACAAATTTTCCAAGAAAATCACTCACAAGGGCAAAATGGTCATTTGCACACTGAAAAGTCAAACTTTGACTTTTGGATCAAAATCAAATTTCAAGAATCATATTTCATCAAGACATGTTGAAATATGAAGTTTGTTTCATCAAGAAATTCAAAAGTCAAAACTACTTTGGAGAAGTCAAAATTCTAAATACTTAGAATTTTTTCTAAGTGTTTAAGAAAATATGACAAGCTCAAAACTTTTGGCCAGATTATCGCCATGATGCAAGCTGATTCTGGAAGAACTTCTGGCACAAAAGTTATAGATTTCAACAAGATCTAAAACATTGCAGAACAAAACTTCTCCTGGAAATGCTGGAATTTCAAGTTATAAATGTCCAAAGACACGTCCTTGAAACTCAAACACTCAGCAAATTCTGGACACTTTCAAGACAGAGTTTGGTCAGAACTTCTGGGCAAGTTTTCACAAAGGTTCAGTCAGATTTTGCCAGGTTAACTCAAAGAAGGTTAAGAAGCGTGCTGCAGGCTTCCTAGAAAGTCTGAAAGCTCCTTCAGAATATGCTGGAGCAAGGAGATACAAAGATCAGAGGTTGGATGTTACGCTGAAGCTGAACTTCTGATCCAAAACTAAGCAACGATGCAGAATATCATGTTGCAGGATTTCTGGGTTGATCAATCTCGTCATCATTTAATTCTCCCAACCACTTTTGAGTCTTTATCTGAAGGATTTCCCCCATGTGTACCTCTATTGTCTTGGGATAGCAAACTTTGGTGCAAAGGTGTGCTAGGCCCATATGTTGCTTTTGCTTTTCCTTAATTCTTGCTGACAAATCCAGCTTAAGTATGGCTAAAAGCTGCTAACCATCATGCTTGCTTCAAGAACAAGGAAGCGCTTTAGCATATGAAGGCTATATTCAACGCTTTGGTCAGAACTTAACCAAATCCCAAAACCTTGTTTATACAACCCGCTGCAGACCTATAACCAACAGCTAATTCAGCCTACGCCTGCATCCTATAATTGCACCAAACTAGCATACGAAGACTGTGATCAAAAGGCAAGGGAATAGGATGCCAAAAAGGTTCAAATCCCATTTGTTTTTCCCCCCAAAATCACAACAAATTCATCTATAAATAAGTTGCTCTATCACACTTTCAAAGGGGTTGGCTGGCTGGCTTTTGGAGAGAGATTGGCCAAAAGAGAGAAGAGGAAACAGGGAAAACCTTCACAAATCCAAAACAAAACATTTTGTTCCTCCCCTTTGAATCAAAGAACACAACCACTCTTCCGTCACTCCCGCTGACACCATAACATCTAAATACATCAGCTCAAAGCTCCAAGCCCACACTCCAGATTCAAGGTAAGTCTTTCTGACTCTGCATTTTTTTCATTCAGAACATCATTAATATGTAAATATCATAATTAATGTTGTCCACATCATTGCATAAGTAGAAAAACTGTGGATCAGAACTTCTTGATTAGGGCTAGACTCAGATTTAGGATTAGAACTTCTATAAACTGTTATGCTATTATCCTTCTCATTTGCTGTTTATTAAGAACTGAATAAATTGCTGATGTGTTGATTAAGAGTTGAAATGTAACACAGAACTTCTGTTTTTCACTCACCATTCTAACACATAGAACTTCCATGATTCACTCACTGTTCTAACACAGCATAAAACTTTTGAGTTCTCTCTACATGTCAAACATGCTGAACTTCTAATGTTTCCACTCGCTATTTTTACACACTCGGAGTTTGTGATTTTTACATGCTGACAATACACTGAATTTCTGGGGTTTACTCACTGTTTTAGTGTAATACAGAACTTCTGACTTGTGGTCCACTGTCTGAATACCACCCAGAACTTTTATGTTTCCCCTCTAATGTTCCTTGTAGGACCCCAGAGTTTACCAACTTAGAACTTCTGACACCCACTGACGTCTCCTGCTGAGTCACAGCGCTCTTGGCTTCAGAACTTCTGATTCCATTTATTTTGCTTATAGCAGCACGCTGATCTTATATCTCATTTATTTTTCTTTTTATCACTTTCAACATTAAAGCTCTTTTCATCAATATAAAAAGGCATAAAAATATTTTTCTTTTAATTTTTTTTTCATTAAGATAAAAAACCATTTTCTAAATAAGTCCTTTTTCTTTCTTATATATTGTACATTTCAATATGGTTGTAATAGTAACTTATGATTTAATTTTATTTGCATCCCCCATTTATAAATATGTACCCCCATCCCTAAAATATTGTAATAGCGTAGGACTTTACATTTCTGCAAATTATCGCTTTCAAATATAAATGCTAGTAATTAGGGCGTGTATGGCAAGACATGAAATTGACAAATAGATCACCCTAAGCAAGACTGAAATGCATGCAATCAAACACACTTTGCACACATGCACCCTTAGGGTAATCCCCACTTGTTCCCTAAAAAATAGTCATGTCCCTCGAACATGGGCGTTTTAGCAAAAGACCCTCGATAAAAGATCGTAGTCCCTCGATGACCCTCGATGTTGCCTTCGGTAAACGATCTAGTCCCTAAACGACATTGCTAAAACGTCCCATAGGTTGCCTTCTATGACTATACAAACGTCCCATGCTAGTACCTTCACATCCGACGATGGGACTTCTTACCAAAACAATGGTAAGATAGCAACGTCTAAAGGAGGAGGAAAAGAATAATTAAGACCTTTTGAGTAGGTAGATTCGCTCCTAGTTGCTCGCTTGCTCACAACAAAAACATTTTTATACTCCCACACTTTCATTTTGAAAACATTTTCGAAAGACAACACTTTTTACGCGTTCTTATAGAGACGAGAGCCATTACAAAGAAAACCCTTTTCAAAATCACTTTCAAAAACACGTCCCACAAACACCTCTTCGAACTATTTTTAAAACAACACTTTGTACGCATTCTTATAGAGATGAGAGTCATTACAAAGTCATATTTTCAAAATACTTTCAAAACCCACATCACAAGCACACATTCAAGAAAGCAAGTGATCTATCAAGCAACTAAGAGCACATGGAAAACCATGGATGAAAAGGGTGCTAATACCTTCTCGTTTCATAATCTACCCCCCGAACTCAAGAAAACATCTCTAAAGGTCTTTCCTGTGCTTTTTCACCTTTCCTTATTGGATAAAAGAAAAGTCGGTGGCGACTCTTGCTAAACCGCAACATTTGCAAACATGGACGCAAAACACCCAAGTCAGTTCTCCCACCGTATCACACCAGCAAATCCGTAAGTTTCCAGAGTTGGTGAATAGCTGCAGAATTTATGAGGATGACATTAAGGCTCACTACAAGATTGTCAATGATAGAAGGGGCAAGCAACAACACAATCATGCAAAGTCTTATAATACTCTAGCTGAAAAGGTAAAGAGAGAGTTGTCGATGGTAAGAGGACCAGTGGGAGAGGTGCTCTTGCTGACATCATATGTTACAAATATGGAAAACTCGGTCATCAAAGTAATGTGTGTAATGGGGAAGTGAAGATGTGTTTTAGTTGTGGTAAAGTTGGGCATGAGATAGTTGATTGTAAACACAAAGAGGTAATATGTTTCAACTATGGCGAGGAAGGACATGCAAGTACTCATTGTCAGAAACCGAAGAAGGCTCGGTCCGATGGGAAAGTATTTGCATTAGCTGGGACTCAGACATCCGGTGGAGACCGCTTGATCAAAGGTATATATTTCATTAATAGTACTCTTTTAACTACTATTATTGATACTGGTGCTACACATTGTTTTATTGTTGTTGAGTGTGTGAAAAAGTTGGGTCTTGAGTTGACCTCTACGAATGGAGATATAGTCGTCGATATTTTAGCTATGGGATCAGTGACTACTTCTCTAGTGTATTTGAAATGTCCTTTGTCAATATTTGACAAAGATTTTGCTGGGGATCTAGTTTGTATTCCGTTGAGTGGTATGGATGTGATTTTAGGTATGAACCGGTTGGAATATAACTACATTCATATTAATTGCTACAACAAATTTGTGCGGTTTTCTACTCCTGATAAGGAGGGGAATTTGTGCTCTTAACTACTAGACAATTGCGCAAGTTGATACAAGACGAAGCTCATGTGTTTTCTTTAATGGCGTCCTTGTCTATTGAGAATCAGGTTGCGGATGATAAGTTATAGGGTTTGCGTGATTTTCCCATATGATATTCCAGATGTGCCGCTAGGAAGATAAGTGTAATTTTATATCGATATTGTCCTTGGTACCAGACCCATTTCCATGACACCATACAGGATGTCGGCATATGAATTGACATAGTTGAAGAATCAATTGGAAGACCTTCTTGAAAATAAATTTGTGAAACCAAATGTATCACCTTGGGGAGCTCCGATGTTGCTAGTGAAAAAGAAAGATGGTAGTATGATACTTTGTGTTGATTATCAACAACTGAATAAGGTGATGATAAAAAATAAGTATCCATTTATGAGAATTGATGACTTGATGGATCAATTGGTGGGTGCACGCGTGTTTATAAAGTTTGACTTGAGATCGGGTTATCACCAATTTCAAATCAAAGATGACGATATTCAGAAGACAGCTTTAGAACTTGGTGTGATCGGTGGATCTGGAACTGACTGTTTAACACTGGTTTCGCGAAATGTCGCGGAAGCAAGAGTCGCCACCGTCTTTTATTTTCTCCAACATGGACAGGACAAAAGCACAGCAAAATTCCTTATGAGATAGTTTCTCGGTTCGGGAGGTAGATTTATAGAAAGGGAAGGTGTTAGCACCCTTTCTATCCGTGTTTATCCACGGGCTCTTAGATACTTGCTCATTATGTTTTCAAAAGTGTTTGCTTTTCAATTGTGAGTGAGTTTGAAAAAGTTTCGTTTAAAAGTTTCAGATCGACTCTTGTATCGGTCCTCAAGAGTGTTTGAAAAATTGTTTTGAAAGCTTTTTGAAAGTGTCAGTGTGAAAAGAGTTTTGATTTGTTCTTTAGAGCAAGTATCTATGAGTCATCTACCTACCCTAAGGAATTAGGCTGTGTAAATGTCCTTAAAGTAGTGACATCCCACCATTGAGAGGTAGGTAGCACCACCGTTGGAGGTGTTCGGGTCAATTCGTTTGTAGGGACAGTGTGGTCACTAGAGCAACAGCAGAACACCTTAGAAGCTACCCTTATGCCATAGATCATGGACATAAGGACTTACTAAAACGTCCTATACTCGACGACCATGTTTCGAGGGCAAGGCAACAGTGAGGCGTACCATAAGAGTGGTGTGTGAATTTGCGTGTTGTTTTCATGTTAATATTTGTCTTTGATCATGCATTAGGTGAGCTACGTTTTGCTTTTATTTGGGCCATTCATTCTTTCATGCAAAGTTTAATAGTTTAAGAGTGCGGAAATTTTAATGCGGAAAATAAAGTCCTACGCTATTATAAGGCGCGGGTCTATACATCGCCAAATTAACAAAGACCCGTTTTGAATAAAATGCGGAAAGTAAATAAATTTCCTAATTACTATTACAAGGCTTGAACAATTACATGATATTTGCAAAGGAAGTAAATAAGTATAAATGCGCGAAAAGAAATTAGAATCGAATGTTCGAGGGCGTTGGACCCTTTAAAGATTAAATTGAAATTAAAAGTTAATTAATTATTAAATTAAGAAAAGAAATTGTTTTTTTTTATGTTTTTTGTATTTAATGAAAATAAAGAAAATTAATTAAAATTAGAAGTTAAATAAAACCCTAGTTCTAAGGTGTTTTTAATTATTTATGAAAGATATTCAAGTTTAACCTAATTTACCCTAATTAATTAATTGCATGTTTATTTACAAAATTAATTAATAATTAATAATAATGATAATAAGAAAAAATTATTTATTAAGAAAAAGGATAAAAATGCTAAAAACCCTAATTTCTATATATTTTAGTTATTTAAGAAAAGATTAAAATTGAAAAACCTAAATTAAACTAAATTGATTATTAAAAATTTATTTACAAAAAATATTTAATAAGTAAATTAATTAACATATTTTGATGTCTGATCTTTATTATGAAAATTATATTTTGTGAATTAAAAGAAAACAATTAAAATAATTAAAAGGAAAGAGAAGGAGATTTAAAAAAGAATACAAACAATGGGGGTGTCTGACCCAATTTGGAGGTTTTATTGGAGTAATTCTGGCCCATTAGAAACCAAGGCCTTGTTGACTTTCCAGTTTGCATGTGGAGTAGTTGACTAGCGTGTATGGTAGTCTCCACGTTTTTGCCATCAGATTGAAGCCCCTGGACATTTGGCAGGCACAAGCATATGCGCATATGATGGACCACTGGAGAGGAATTGCATAGGAACACGCTATAACCAAAATTATGAATAATATGGGGGGACCTGGGAATCAAACCCAGGTCCCAATGCATGTAGGACAGCACACCAACCAGCTGAGCCATTGAGTCTCTTTGTCAATTAAATGGAGCATGAATAATATATGTGAAAAAACAAAGTTACGCTGAGGCAATCAAAAAACGCGCCAGTATTCAAACTGACCAACCACACTCAGACACGCTACCTTCTTCTTCCTTTTGTACCTGTAAATAAAAGCAAATAGCGGGGGTTTTAAACCCCCACTAAACTCAACCTGAAAAAATAGCGAATAGGATATAGGCAAACATAAAAAGGGCGCGAGGTGTGAGTTAGCTTCGTTTGGATATCACGAATCCATTGGTACCAGTTTGAAGGGCTAATTTTTCCTTATGAAGGAACCCCTAATTCAAAGCTCATGAAACCCTAAAATACGTTCATGGTGAATTCTTGTACAGGCAGTATTAGTTCAATTCAAAGGTACCATTAGCTTCAGAACATCCATATTAGTGTAAATCAACATTTAAAACATATGAAAAATGCATGTAAATTACAAAACGATAATGGACAATTTCAAGAAAAGTGTGATGTCGTTCTACCAATCCTTGAGGTATGGAGACTTGGTTTCGATTGCAAACGCTTCCTAGGTGTCTCAGCAATGTTTTGGAACCCTTTTGAAGCTTTGAAACGCCTTCTAACTAGGTTTTCAGTTTTCAATATTTTGTGAAAAAAATGCAATGTTGTTCTCTCTTTTCTGCGCACCTCTTGTGTCCAATGGAATAGGGTTATGTTGTGCATATGTATGTGGATGGAATTAGGTTAAAAAACCAGCCCAAAGTCCATTGATTCAATGATTCAATATTTGATTTCCAATCCAATCTTTTTCATGCCAATCATGCCAAATTTGGATGATTTTGTCCTTGTTGATTGGTACACGAGATATTGAGCTCATAATGGACATATTTGCTGCATAAAAAGATTTAAAAAACATGATTTAGTATTTTTCTCATGATTAATTTTAATTAAATGAACTAATAAGATTAAAAATTCAATTAATTAATTAAAAATAAGAAAATAACTCCCTTTTAGCTTAATGGGTCGTGCATAGCCTTTGGGTAATGATTCATGGAAGAAATTGAGGCCCATTAGCAATTTTGAGGCTTTTTATGCAAAGTTGACTTTTCAAAATTCCCAAAAATTTCCCAACTTCTACAAGGCATATCTTGCTCAATTTTTAAGCTTTGATCATGTTCTTGGACATTTTGGAAATGTCTTGAAGTCCTCTAACCAATTTATTTGGTCCCATGTCATTTTGATTTACCAATCGCAAGTTATGGTCTTTGACTTGAAGTGCCTTTTTGTTGACTTTTGAAAATGACCTATAATGTTGAGATTGATAACTTTTTGTGAGAGCATTTCTTGGACTTGAAGTGTGAAGATGAGTTGTAGGAAATGTCATTCTCTTCAAAATGAGCTTTGGATGGAATTTTTCTGATAAACCATGAAGAAGTTATGCCCTGGTCAATTTGTAGTTGACTTTTTCAGCTGTCCTAAAATAGAAACTTTTGCATCTTGAGACTTTTTGAGCCATGCTTTGAGAATCATGATCAAGAATTGATCAAATGATGTTTGTGGCTTCAAAATAAGATGTTGACCAAAAATTTTGACTTTTGACTGTCAAATGACCATTTTGCCCCTGCAGTTGACTGTGAAGCATTTAGGGTTTTTGACTGTGCAATCTGGTGCTGTGAGTCTTGAAACTTGGCATGTGGATGCTTGACAATGTTTATAGGCATGTGGGACTTGATTGGACCCTTGAAATTTTCAAATTCTTTGCCAGAACCAAAACCCTAATTTTGACTGTGTTAGGAGGCAATTGGACTGTGCATCCCTTGAGAGATTTTGAACCTTGATCCTGGCAAATCTTGAAGAATATGGGAGGGCAAATTTTAGGGTACAACAGTTGCCCCTGTTAAATCTTCTTAAACCTGAGGATGTAGATTGGCTTGCGTGCCTTTCGTGATCCGAAGGTGGAAGATGATTGAACACTAGAGTGCCCAGAAATTTGCACTCGCATAGTAGAGTATCAGCAACGTGATGGCGGGAATGGGCTTACAGATGCCATTTGGAGAGATGACAGATAGGAGGATGGGCTTATAGATGCCATTTGGAGTTGTGACAGAGCCTTGTCGGGAATGGGCTTATAGATGCCATTTGGAGACTGTTGGCATGTGGATGGGCTTATAGATGCCATCTAGGTGTCGATCGCGTAAGAGATTCCTTAGCGAGAACTTGCGTACCTGAGAAAATAAAATAATTACCTGGCCTGTTACAGGAGTTGATCTTCAAACTCTTTGTGTAGATGTGCCCTGGCTGGATACAGGAATCGAATCTTTAAACTCTTCAGACGTACCCTGGCAAGATACAGGAATCGAGTCCGGAGAATATAGTCATTAACAGATACACCCTGGCAAGATACAGGAATCGGATCTTCGAACTCTTCAGACGTTCCCTGGCAAGATACAGGAATCGAGTCTGGAATTAGTCGTCAACAGATACACCCTGGCGAGATACAGGAATCGGATCTTCGAACTCTTCAGACGTGCCCTGGCAAGATACAGGAATCGAGTCTGGTAATGTTAGTCGTCAACAGATACACCCTGGCAAGATACAGGAATCGGATCTTCGACCTCTTCAGACGTGCCCTGGCGAGATACAGGAATCGAGTCTGGTAATGTTAGTCGTCAACAGATACACCCTGGCAAGATACAGGAATCGGATCCTCAAACTCTTCAGACGTGCCCTGGCAAGATACAGGAATCGAGTCTGGTAATGTTAGTTGTCAACAGATACACCCTGGCAAGATACAGGAATCAGATCCTCAAACTCTTCAGACATGCCCTGGCAAGATACAGGAATCGAGTCTGGTAATGTTAGTCGTCAACAGATACACCCTGGCAAGATACAGGAATCGGATCCTCAAACTCTTCAGACGTGCCCTAGAAAGATACAGGAATCGAGTCTGGTAATGTTAGTCGTCAACAGATACACCCTGGCAAGATACAGGAATCAGATCCTCAAACTCTTCAGACGTGCCCTGGCAAGATACAGGAATCGAGTCTGGAATTAGTCGTCAACAGATACACCCTGGCAAGATACAGGAATCGGATCTTTAGTTGTGACCGTTGATGGTAATCATCTTGGTATTAACCTTTGTCCTGAAAAAAACAAAACGTTAGTTGTATGCGATGTCATGATGCATGACCTGCGTGATGTTCTCAGAATAAATGAGATTGTATGTTCATGATGCGTATATGCATGCTATAATGTATGAAGATATGATGTTCATGAATGTATTTTCGTCTAGGAAAGTAAATCCTTGACGGGTGCCGGGAAGTTAAATCCTGGGCTTGATGTTGAAGGATAGTGCTTTGTTTCCGCTGGGGATGATGGTTGCAAGAATAAACTTGTAGGAGAAGATGACTCCGTTGAGGAATAAACTTTGTTGAAGAGATTACTCTGCAGGGAGATACACTCTGTGGGGAGAGAGAGATACTTTACTGAGGTTTGATGATAACTCCGTTGGGGATACCATTGATGTGTTATGTTGAAGGGATTGATGAACTCCGCTGGGTGATAGGAAGAACTTTGTCGGGGACGATCTTTCCGTGGTTTGGCTGAGGATAACCCAGTTATATCCTAGTGGGGAAATAACCTTCTGAATAAAGTCGGGGGAGCGTTCGTGCTCTGCAGGTGATAAGCTTCCGGAATCTACTGGGGATAAGCTTCCTGCTGGGGAGATGGATCCAACTCTCTTGGGGAGACTTTGGAACTAGACTCTCCTGGGGAAACTTTGAGATGTATTGGGGAAGTGGCTCCATTGAATGTCTGGTATACCACCGGGGAACAATCTTAGATCAAGACTGTCGGGGATGCTTGTTAAGAATATCTGTGTACTCCACTGAGGAATGTTGAGATCTGCTGGAGATAATCCAACTTCCTTAAGGCTGACAGTATAACTTTGCTTGGGGAGAGTGTATTGACTTGCTGGCTCACTCTCTGGGGAATTAAGATATCTTGTTTATGTTCTTCAGCCGAACTTACCTTGGTACCTTGGTGGACGGAGCAATTAGATCGCTTAGACCACTCATTATTGCCCCTGTTTCTAATGTTACCTGTAATTAATCCTTTGTCTCGTATGCAAATATTTATGAGTTAGCAATTAGTATCAAATGCATATATCACAGATTGAACCTTGGACGTTCTTCGCAAAACAAAACAGAAAAAGAAAAAACAATTGGCAATTTTTAGCTGGAAAGTGTATTTGTATTGATTTTTGAATTGCCTGTAAATAGGCGTTTTTGTACAAGAGGCTAACGTTCTAGTAAGAGAACACCGCCGAACAACAGAGTTTTATACAATTTTGTGAAAAAGGGAAAATAATACAGCTATGTGAAAAGAATAATCCCACTGGGTTCCAACTCTGCTATCGCCTTTATATCTTCGAGCGTCTCATCACTTTGTGCTCAGTTGACGATGAAGCTGATTGATTGATGTCGTTTGAACCTGATAGTTGATACCGGATTCTGGATGCAAGGTGATCCAATGAGACATAGTATTACGCTTTATCCCTAACTTTTGCCTGGACCGCCCTTTCGGGTTTTCGGTCCACCGGGATACCCATTTTTGCCCAAGCCGCCTTTTCAGGTTTTCGACTTGCCGGGTGTACAGATTTTTTCATTTCATCCCTCATTTTGCCCGAACCCTTTTGGTTCGCCGGGAAGCCCTAATTTTTACCTAGGTATGTCAACCTAGCGGGTCTTTTATCATGCGTAGTATCTTTTTACTATGTCTGCATTGGCGGGGTGAGGAAGGTCGTCACCATCCATACTGGTTAGAATCATGGCTCCTCCTGAGAACACATGTTTAACCACAAATGGCCCTTCGTACGTAGGGGTCCATTTGCCCCTGGGATCACTTTGAGGAAGGATGATGCGCTTGATTACCAGGTCCCCAACTTGATACTCTTGTGGTCTGACTTTCTTGTTAAATGCCCTGATCATTCGTTTTTGGTACGTCTGACCATGACAAATAGCAGTGAGTCTCTTTTCGTCAATTAGGTTTAATTGATCAAGTCGAGTCTGGATCCAGTCGTCTTCGCTCAGATCTGCATCCTTCATTATCCGGAGGGAGGGTATCTGCACTTCGATCGGTAAGACTGCCTCCATGCCGTAGACCAAGGAGAAGGGTGTTGCCCCGGTTGAAGTCCTTGCTGAGGTGCGGTACCCATGGAGAGCAAACGGTAACATCTCGTGCCAATCTTTATAGGTCACTGTCATCTTCTGCACAATCTTCTTGATATTCTTATTAGCTGCTTCTACAGCCCCATTCATCTTCGGTCGTTAAGGAGAAGAGTTGTGGTGCTGTATTTTGAACTGCTCGCAGAGCTCAGTGATCATTTTGTTGTTGAGATTGGTACCGTTGTCTGTAATGATTCTTTCCGGGACGCCGTATCGACAGATCAGGTTATGCCGAATGAACCGTGCCACAACGTTCTTGGTTACTGTAGCATAGGAAGCTGCTTCAACCCATTTTGTAAAGTAATCGATCGCCACCAGGATGAAGCGATGCCCGTTGGATGTTGTAGGTTTAATCTCGCCGATCATATCAATGCCCCACATTGCAAAGGGCCAAGGTGCAGTCAGGATATTCAGAGGAACTGGAGGAACATGCACCTTATCTGCGTATATCTGGCACTTATGACATGTCCGAGAATGTTGATAGCAGTCGGCTTCCATTGTGGACCAGAAATATCCTGCCCGAAGGATCTTCTTTGCCATGGTGTGTCCACTGGTATGTGTCCCGAATGTACTTTCATGTAGCTCTGCCATGATCCTTTCTGCTTCAGTCTTATCCACACAACGTAGTAAGGTTGAATCATGGTTTCGCTTGTACAGAATGCCATTGCTGAGGAAGAACTTCGCTGCGAACCTTCTCAAAAACTTTTTATCGTTGACAGATGCACCTTCAGGGTATTCCTGAGCTTCCAAGTATCTCTTCACCTCATGGTACCAGGGTTTTTCAGTTACTACCTCAACCTCAAGATCACAATAGTATGCCGGTTCGTCCAGTTTCCAGATAATGACCCGGGGAGCCTCATTGTCCCATTTGACTTTGAACATAGAAGACATCGTAGCTAACGCGTCCGCCAGCTGATTCTCCTCTCTTGGGAAATGTTCAAAATTTATCTCTGTGAAATGGGGGATCAATGTCAACACACATTCTTTGTAAGGAATAAGATTCGGATGTTTCGTATCCCACTCGCCTTTGATCTGATTGATCACGAGAGTGAAATCTCCGAAGACACTCAGAAACTTGATCCTTAAGTCGATCGCAGCTTGAAGACCCATTATGCATGCCTCATACTCCGCCACGTTGTTGGTGCAGTTGAAACATAGTCGGGCAGTAAGTGGAGTATGAGTGCCTTGAGGGGATATGATCACAGCACCGATACCGTTACCCAAAGCATTGGAGGCTCCGTCAAAGTGCATAGACCATCGGGATCCTTCCTCAGGTCCTTCATCCGGTCCAGGTACTTCACAATCAGTTACTATCATGATGCTCTCGTCAGGAAACTCAAAGTTCATTTACTGATAGTCATCCACTGCCTGGTGTGCCAAGTGGTCTGCCAATACACTTCCCTTGATAGCTTTCTGAGTCGTGTACTGGATGTCGTATTCTATCAAGATCATTTGCCATCTTGCTATTCTTCCAGACAGAGCAGGCTTTTCGAATATGTACTTGATGGGATCCATATTTGAAATCAACAGAGTAGTGTGGGTCAGCATATACTGTCTCAGCCGACGAGCAGCCCATACCAAAGCGCAGCAAGTTTTCTCAAGCAGTGAGTATCGGGTCTCACAGTCGGTAAACTTTTTGCTAAGGTAATAAATGGCGTGCTCTTTTCGGCCAGACTCGTCATGCTGCGCCAGCACACACCCCATTGAGCTGTCAAGTACTGTCAGGTATAGTATTAGAGGTCTCCCTTCAACCGGTGGCATAAGAATGGGTGGTTCTTGGAGATACTCTTTGATTCTGTCAAAAGCGGCCTGACATTCATCATTCCAATGTACTACCTGGTCTTTCTTCAACAGCTTGAAGATTGGTTCACAAGTAGCAGTTAGGTGCGAGATGAATCAAGCAATGTAATTCAGACGTCCTAGAAAGCCTCTGACCTCTTTCTCTGTCTTAGGAACTGGCATCTCTTGTATGGCTTTAACCTTGGCAGGGTCCACTTGAATACCCTTGTCGCTCACGACGAAGCCTATCAACTTTCCAGATCTCACCCCAAAGGTGCACTTGTTTGGGTTCAACCTCAGCTTGTACAACTTCAGGCGGTCAAACAGCTTCTGTAGATGGTCAAGGTGTTCCTCCTCAGTTTGGGACCTTGCAATCATATCGTCGACATACACTTCAATCTCATGATGGATCATGTCATGAAATAAAGCAACCATGGCACGTTGGTAGGTTGCCCCAGCATTTTTCAATCCAAAAGGCATGACCTTGTAGCAGAAGGTGCCCCACTGAGTAACAAAGGTAGTCTTTTCCATGTCTTCAGGAGCCATCTTGATCTGATTATAACCTGAAAAACCGTCCATGAAGGAGAACACCTTGTGTTGAGCAGTATTGTCAACCAGAACATCAATGTGAGGCAGAGGGAAGTCATCCTTGGGGCTGGCCCTATTCAAATCCCTGTAATCGACACACATTATGACCTTACCATCCTTCTTAGATACCGGCACCACATTAGCAACCCACTGAGGGTAAGAAGTCACTGCAAGAAAACCGGCGTCAAATTGCTTCATAACCTCAGCTTTGATCTTTTCAGACATCTCTGGACGCATACAGCGGACCTTTTGCTTAACCGGAGGGCAGTCTTCCTTGGTAGGCGAGTGATGGACCACAATGTCGGTATCCATACCAGGCATGTCTTTGTAGGACCAGGCAAAGATCTCCACATAATCATGCAACATCTGAGTCAACCGTTGTTTCACGCTGAGCTCCAGATTGGCACCAATCTTAACTTCCTTTCTATCTGCCTCAGTACCCAGATTTATCGTTTCCACTGGCTCTTCATGTGGCTGAATTGCCCTCTCTTCCTAGAGTAACAGTCTTGCAAGCTCGCCAGGCACTTCGCAATCATCTTCACCTTCGTCTTCGGCTAAGTTGATCGGATTTTCGAAGTCATAACTGGCAGTAGCAGAGTCGTTACCAGTGAGATCCAGAGTGGATTGAAACCTGTATGGGTGAGTGTGTGTAAATATAGCTGTTTTGCAATATATAAAGAAAGAAATGAAGAAAGGGAACACAAGATTTGAAATACGAAAAACGTCCAATGTCTTTATTCATGATATATGGAAATGACAGTTAATAAGCCCTCACAAATGAAGCCACGGTGCCCCGGGTAAGACACCGGGCCATAAAGTTTCAATTTTATTGTTTATTACAAATAAAAAACAAAGGAATTCATTACTGCGTAACAAAAGTAACAGGTATGTGATCTTTTGCGGTCCAACTGTTCAATCCACTGTCAGTCGTCGGGTAGATCCAGCTATCGAACTCTGATTCTTCCACTTCGTCTTCATCCCCAATAGCATTCACTCCTGGATTGGTGATGAGCACAGGAGGTCTTCCGATCCTAGCTTTACGCACAGCCCTCTGAGCCTCTGCAGTAAAACCCAGTCCAAACTTGTCAGTTTTAGGAGTGAAATCAGGGAGCCTGCCCCAGTTAGCACATTCACCTTTCTCGATTACAGCCCGGGCGTCCTTCAAGGAAGCCATCTTCAAAGGAAAGTCTTCTTTAATTACCGTCTCAGCTGACGCCAATGTTGGAGGTACCTCTTCAAAATGTTGAAAGGGGGTTTCAATAAACTCCCCATCCATCTCAATATACCGGAAGGAATTCAGATGACTAACCATATATTCTTCCTCCCCCTGCACGATAACGATCTTCCCTCGGACAGGGTACTTGAGCTTCTGGTGTAGAGTGGAGGTCACTGCCCCAGCTTTGTGAATCCAAGGTCGACCCAGCAAACAGGAATAAGATGGACGAATATCCATCACATAGAACGTTGAGTCGAATACTTGAGAACCCACACGAATAGGAATGTCTACCTCACCATGAACCATCCTCTTCGACCCGTCAAAGGCTCGGACAATGATGTTACTAGGTTTCAACTCCAGGCCCTCACAATCCAACCGGTCTAAGGCCTTCTTGGGCAACACATTCAGGGAAGAACCGGTGTCTACCAACACGTGCGCAAGAGTAGTGCCCCTGCATTCAATGGAGACATGCAGGGCATCATTGTGGTTTTTTCCTTTGGCGGTAAGATCAGCATCCGAGAAACCTAAACCATTGTCAGCTGTCAAATTGGCCACACAGTCAGTGAATTGGTCTGCAGAGGTCTCTTGTGGCACATGGGTCGTCTTCAGAAATGAAATCAGGGCCTTGGCATGGGCCTCTGAGCACAGCAGCAATGATAGCATAGAGATCTTGGAGGGGGTATACCCCAGCTGTTCAACGACGTTAAAGTCACTCTTCTTGATTATCTTAAGAATTTCCTCCATCTCTTGCTGGGAGGCTTCAACATTCACAGACTTTGGTGCCTCCATCCGGGCAGGCTCATCATCAATCCCTTTGCCCCGAGTATTAGATGACTCGGCAGCAGGGGAAGCAACTGGATCAGTAGTGGAAACAGGCGCACTTGCAGGTGTTATAATGAGAGGTCTTCGGATAACTGGTGGTGCAATGTCAGGCGAGAAGAGCCTGCCACTGCGGGTAACTTTAGCTGGACCGGTGATATTGCTGATGCTGGTACCGGTGTTGAACTCCTACTTCACTCCAAGTACATATACATCTGCCCCATAGTGCCATGGGACAGCCTTGTCAGATTCATAGGGGAGGGGCCCCGGAACAGTAATAATAATGGGTGCAACAGACATGATTTTAACTGGCTTCCTCGGGGGAGCCTTGATTGGATTGTTGAAAATTGTAACGACAGATACTTCTTCAGTGGGAACACAAGGAACAGCGGTCTTTTTGAACAAAATCTCTTTGCTGTCCATCAGGCTTTGGATGCCTGACCTCAGCAACAGACAACTAGTAAGGGAAACAGCACACAAAAGGCAACCCTTGCTACAACCCGAAAATAAACCGGCCAGCAGCAAGTTCCTCTTAACAGTCAATAGAGGGGTAACCACATCATTCACAGAAACTGCATACAAGTCTTCATCAACAACATTTACTCCATGCTGGGGCATAGGAGCAGTCACAACATTTGGCCTCTCAGGTGCCTCAAACTGTATTTCCTTCGCATCAATAAGATCTTGAACCTTATTTCTCAGGGCCCAGCAATCATCAGTAGAATGCCTCGGGCTATCGGAGTGATAAGCACAGCGGGCATTTGGATTATACTTAGGAGAGGTAATATTCACAACCTTCGGAGCCTCTCTGACGGTCACCAAGTTGGTCGATAGTAGTTGCGGCAAGATTTGTGACAAGGTCATACTCAGCCGAGTGAAATCCCTTCTGGGTCTCTCAGCCCTTGGTTGGTTAGGTTGCCGAGGAGCGGCAGCAGGCTTAGCAATTACCACCGTGTTGACATCTTGGCGGCGCTCTGGTTTATCCTGCCTCCTAGGCCCATACACAGCACTGGCCTCCTTTTTGAAAGGCTTCTTCTCAGAACTTGAGGAAGCACCTTTCTGAATTTTCCCTGATTTCATGCCAGCCTCTATCCTTTCCCCGGTCAGAATGAGATCTGTGAACCCTGCAGATGAATTACCAATAAGATGATTGAAGAATGGCCCGGATAGGGTCCCCAAGAACATATCTACCAACTCACGGTCTGTTAATGGTGGCTGCACCCTGCCAGCCAGATCCCTCCACTTCTGCGCATACTCTTTAAAACCTTCTCCCGATCCTAGCGACATACCCTGGAGTTGGGTACGTGTATGAGTGAGGTCGGCATTATATTGATACTTCTTGTAGAAAGCAGTAGCCAACTCCTCCCAGTTACGAACCTTGGTTCCATCCAGCTGATAGAACCATTCGAGATGAGTCCCTGAAAGACTCTCCTGGAAGAAGTGGATCCACAAGTTCTTGTCCAATGTATACGGCTGAATCTTCCGCACATAAGATCTGAGATGTAACTTAGGGCAGGACGCCCTGTCATACTTTGCGAAAGATGATGCTTTGAACTTGTGTGGGATGACCACACCAGAAGATAGACCCAAGTCTCCGAAATCCAAGCCAGGCACTTGTTGAATTTCCATGGTATTCAGACGGTCTTCCAACTGCTTGTATCTGTCTTCAGCTGGAGGATACTGCTCCTCATTAAAATCAGTCTCGTTGTCAGAGACCACCGGACTTGGAGCCCTTCCCCCCTGGGGACTGCCTTTGCCTACAGAAGAACCAGCTTGCTCAACCTCATTCTGCAGTGTGTTACCGAACCTCTGGCCCGTGTTGAATAGAACAGTTCTCTTCTTCTTCTTAACCAGCAGAGCCTTCAACTCCTCTTGACCTTGTGCCAAACTCATGATCAGCTCTTGGAATTGTGTGTTTTGATCCTGAAGGGCCTTGATAGACTGCTCGGTAGATGATTCAGGGTTCATGATGCTGAAATAAACAGCGAAGAACATTAAGCAACCTGAAAAGAAGAGTACTTGTGATGCATATGATGAATGGAATGCGTATGATTTATGTTTTCAAAGACAATCGGGAATCAACTTGGTAAACAAAACGGAACACACTTCATTAGATTCAACTTTGAAATTTAAATTGTTCAACAGATTGCCCTTAGGCATTACATAAAATGGAAATACTGAAAAGGGAAATAAAACTGTAAAAGAACCTCCAAAGCTCCTCATTGATCCCAGGGTCTCCTCTTCTCAGTACGGATGTAATCATTCAGAGCTTGCTCATTCTCCAACTGCTTTGTCAGCTTCTGGATCTTCAATTCCTGCTCGTTGAACTTTTCCCGATAAGAATCCCGTTCTTCTCGCAGTTGTGCCCAAGACCTCTTTAGTGTCTCGATATCAGTAGGTATCTGAGGAGGGAGAATTGTTGGGGGAGTCCCATCTCCATCAGGATACTCAAGAATGACGGGTCTGACAGCTTCATATGGCATACCTAACTTCTGAGCACGGATGCGGACCCACTTGTAGTAAGCTTCCATAGGTAGAGAAGTCTTTGGTCCAAACTCTTGTGGGTCAGCTTTGTGAATTCTGTCCCAAGCCTTGATGAACCTACGACGCAGCTCGTCACTATCCACCTGAAACTCAAAACTGATGTGAGGCACCAACATCTCATGAGGCCCTGCTCTTCTGGCTCTTCCAAACTGACGGAGAGCTAGACATGGATTATAAGAGATTCCTCCTTGGGTACCAATCAAAGGAACATTAGGATATTCTCCGCAACGATCAATAACAGCTACCTCATCCAAACCTTTGAGAGTCCAAATGATGTCCTTATCAGTGAGAGATATTAACCTATGAGCCCAACCTCTTCCTTCTCTGTTCTTCAGCACGAACTTAGGGAGGTGCGAAATAAACCACCTCACTAACAAAGGGATGCAACACCACAGAGTTCCTTGTCTTCGGGCAGTACGAGCATAAAGTTGTTGCAGGATGTCACCCAAGAGAGTGGGCACAGGGTTCTGAGACATGAAGATCCTTATGGCAGTGACGTTAATGAAGTTATCAGGATTAGGAAACAAGACTAGACCATAGATTAAGAGAGCCAGAATGTCTTCATACGCCCTAAAGTCCAAGTCATTCCAGAAACTGTTAGCCTTACCAATCAGAAACTTGGCCAAGAAACCCTTAACTTTGCTTCTAGTCACCCAGTTGTCCATTACTTCTTTGTGGGTCAAAGGAAGAGCTGCAGCAATCTCCTTAAGCCTAAGAGTCTTCTCCCAACCAGTGTAGGGAGTCTGATCCAAGATAGGGATGCCAAGCAAATCAGAGAACTCTTCTAGGGTAGGGACCAGCTGGAAGTCTTGAAAGGTGAAGCACTGGTACAGAGGGTCATAGAACTGGGTCAGGACACTCATCAGCTGTTGGTCCTACTTTGCCGTGACTAAACTGAGAAGAGAACCATGCCTCTGGATGAAAGAAGTAGTATTTGGAATTTTGCTAACCAACTCTTCAAGCAACTCAGGTGGGTGAACAAAGTTGAACCAGATAGTATTCCTTCGCATATGCATCATGATGTCCTACAAAACAGAGCAAAGGTGAAACCCTCTTGTCTTTGAAATGGTCAGTCCTTATGCAGGATGCATGCAATGTTTATGATGGCATGATGTTATGATAAAGCACCCCACAAATATTCACAAAGGCAAACATGATAAGGCACACAAGTCACACAAGACAAGCCCTTAGAGTTTAGGCCAGCATGGGGTCTAGGTATCACCCTCTTTCAGTTTGTTGGTTAAGACCTGTCCTATCAGAAGTAACCGGGTTCTAGAGGATCCCAATATCACTGACTACCCTCAATCGGTCATAACTCCAGCATCGCAATCTTTTCTTGCAGCCAGAACCATCACGAGAGTTTAGCCTCAATGGGCGTAGCATACTGCTACTGTTCTATTGGCCAAGTTGGGTCATTTAAGGTTCTAAGGTCGGTTGGTGCTTAATGACTCCTCAGAAGACCCATATTCTCCTCGTTGCAACACAAGGGATATCGGTACAGACCAAGGTGCCACACCAACGTAGCCACTGCTTCACCCATGTCGGTCTACGCCGGACAGGTCCCTCACAGCTTATGCTACCTAACAGGGTATCCCCAGATCCGGGTTAGGATCTATGTAACTCCGATGCAGCCCACAATAATAAAGCAAACAAAACATTCAATTGAAAACATAAGTGATCTTAGTCCTAAGGTACACCTCACTTTATAAGTGTCCCCAGCAGATTCGCCAGTTCTGTGATCGGTGGATCTGGAACTGACTGTTTAATGCTGGTTTCGCGAAATGTCGCGGAAGCAAGAGTCGCCACCGTCTTTTATTTTCTCCAACATGGACAGGACAAAAGCACAGCAAAATTCCTTATGAGATAGTTTCTCGGTTCGGGAGGTAGATTTATAGAAAGGGAAGGTGTTAGCACCCTTTCTATCTGTGGTTATCCACGGGCTCTTAGATACTTGCTCATTGTGTTTTCAAAAGTGTTTGCTTTTCAATTGTGAGTGAGTTTGAAAAAGTTTCGTTTAAAAGTTTCAGATCGACTCTTGTATCGGTCCTCAAGAGTGTTTGAAAAAAAAATTTGAAAGCTTTTTGAAAGTGTCGGTGTGAAAAGAGTTTTGATTTGTTCTTTAGAGCAAGTATCTATGAGTCATCTACCTACCCTAAGGAATTAGGCTGTGTAAATGTCCTTAAAGTAGTGCCATCCCACCATTGAGAGGTAGGTAGCACCACCGTTGGAGGTGTTCGGGTCAATTCATTTGTAGGGACAGTGTGGTCACCAGAGCAACAGCAGAACACCTTAGAAGCTACCCTTATGCCATAGATCATGGACATAAGGACTTACTAAAACGTCCTATACTCGACGACCACGTTTCGAGGGCAAGGCAACAGTGAGGCGTACCCTAAGAGTGGTGTGTGAATTTGTGTGTTGTTTTCATGTTAATATTTGTCTTTGATCATGCATTAGGTGAGCTACGTTTTGCTTTTATTTGGGCCATTCATTCTTTCATGCAAAGTTTAATAGTTTAAGAGTGCGGAAATTTAAATGCGGAAAATAAAGTCTTACGCTATTACAAGGCGCGGGTCTATACATCGCCAAATTAACAAAGACCCGTTTTGAATAAAATGCGGAAAGTAAATAAATTTCCTAATTACTATTACAAGGCTTGAACAATTACATGATATTTGCAAAGGAAGTAAATAAGTATAAATGCGCGAAAAGAAATTAGAATCGAATGTTCGAGGGCGTTGGACCCTTTAAAGATTAAATTGAAATTAAAAGTTAATTAATTATTAAATTAAGAAAAGAAATTGTTTTTTTTATGTTTTTTGTATTTAATGAAAATAAAGAAAATTAATTAAAATTAGAAGTTAAATAAAACCCTAGTTCTAAGGTGTTTTTAATTATTTATGAAAGATATTCAAGTTTAACCTAATTTACCCTAATTAATTAATTGCATGTTTATTTACAAAATTAATTAATAATTAATAATAATGATAATAAGAAAAAATTATTTATTAAGAAAAAGGATAAAAATGCTAAAAACCCTAATTTCTATATATTTTAGTTATTTAAGAAAAGATTAAAATTGAAAAACCTAAATTAAACTAAATTGATTATTAAAAATTTATTTACAAAAAATATTTAATAAGTAAATTAATTAACATATTTTGATGTCTAATCTTTATTATGAAAATTATATTTTGTGAATTAAAAGAAAACAATTAAAATAATTAAAAGGAAAGAGAAGGAGATTTAAAAAAGAATACAAACAATGGGGGTGTCTGACCCAATTTGGAGGTTTTATTGGAGTAATTCTGGCCCATTAGAAACCAAGGCCTTGTTGACTTTCCAGTTTGCATGTGGAGTAGTTGACTAGCGTGTATGGTAGTCTCCACGTTTTTGCCATCAGATTGAAGCCCCTGGACATTTGGCAGGCACAAGCATATGCGCATATGGTAGACCACTGGAGAGGAATTGCATAGGAACACGCTATAACCAAAATTATGAATAATATGGGGGGACCTGGGAATCGAACCCAGGTCCCAATGCCTGTAGGACAGCACACCAACCAGCTGAGCCATTGAGTCTCTTTGTCAATTAAATGGAGCATGAATAATATATGTGAAAAAACAAAATTACGCTGAGGCAATCAAAAAATGCGCCAGTATTCAAACTGACCAACCACACTCAGACACGCTACCTTCTTCTTCCTTTTGTACCTGTAAATAAAAGCAAATAGCGGGGGTTTTAAACCCCCACTAAACTCAACCTGAAAAAATAGCGAATAGGATATAGGCAAACATAAAAAGGGCGCGAGGTGTGAGTTAGCTTCGTTTGGATATCACGAATCCATTGGTACCAGTTTGAAGGGCTAATTTTTCCTTATGAAGGAACCCCTAATTCAAAGCTCCTGAAACCCTAAAATACGTTCATGGTGAATTCTTGTACAGGCAGTATTAGTTCAATTCAAGGGTACCATTAGCTTCAGAACATCCATATTAGTGTAAATCAACATTTAAAACATATGAAAAATGCATGTAAATTACAAAACGATAATGGACAATTTCAAGAAAAGTGTGATGTCGTTCTACCAATCCTTGAGGTCTGGAGACTTGGTTTCGATTGCAAACGCTTCCTAGGTGTCTCAGCAATGTTTTGGAACCCTTTTGAAGCTTTGAAACGCCTTCTAACTAGGTTTTCAGTTTTCAATATTTTGTGAAAAAAATGCAATGTTGTTCTCTCTTTTCTGCGCAGCTCTTGTGTCCAATGGAATAGGGTTATGTTGTGCATATGTATGTGGATGGAATTAGGTTAAAAAACCAGCCCAAAGTCCATTGATTCAATGATTCAATATTTGATTTCCAATCCAATCTTTTTCAATCTTTTTCATGCCAATCATGCCAAATTTGGATGATTTTGTCCTTGTTGATTGGTACACGAGATATTGAGCTCATAATGGACATATTTGCTGCATAAAAAGATTTAAAAAACATGATTTAGTATTTTTCTCATAATTAATTTTAATTAAATGAATTAATAAGATTAAAAATTCAATTAATTAATTAAAAATAAGAAAATAACTCCCTTTTAGCTTAATGGGTCGTGCATAGACTTTGGGTAATGATTCATGGAAGAAATTGAGGCCCATTAGCAATTTTGAGGCTTTTTATGCAAAGTTGACTTTTCAAAATTCCCAAAAATTTCCCAACTTCTACAAGGCATATCTTGCTCAGGTTTTAAGATTTGATCATGTTCTTGGACATTTTGGAAAGGTCTTGAAGTCCTCTATCCAATGTCTTTGGTCCCATGTCATTTTGATTTACCAATCTCAAGTTATGGTCTTTGACTTGAAGTGCCTTTTTGTTGACTTTTGAAAATGACCTATAATGTTGAGATTGATAACTTTTGTGAGAGCATTTCTTGGACTTGAAGTGTGGAGATGAGTTGTAGGAAATTTCATTCTCTTCAAAATGAGCTTTGGATGGAATTTTTCTGATAAACCATGAAGAAGTTATGCCCTGGTCAATTTGCAGTTGACTTTTTTAACTGTCCTAAAATAGAAACTTTTGCATCTTGAGACTTTTTGAGCCATGCTTTGAGAATCATGATCAAGAATTGATCAAATGATGTTTGTGGCTTCAAAATAAGATGTTGACCAAAAAATTTGACTTTTGACTGTCAAATGACCATTTTGCCCCTACAGTTGACTGTGAAGCATTTAGGGTTTTTGACTGTGCAATCTGGTGCTGTGAGTCTTGAAACTTGGCATGTGGATGCTTGACAATGTTTTTAGGCATGTGGGACTTGATTGGACCCTTGAAAATTTCAAATTCTTTGCCAGAACCAAAACCCTAATTTTGACTGTGTTATGAGGCAATTGGACTTTGCATCCCTTGAGAGATTTTGAACCTTGATCCTGGCAAATCTTGAAGAATATGGGAGGGCAAATTTTGGGGTACAACACTTGGTATGGACATTATGAATATTTAGTGATGCATTTTGGTGTTACTAATGCGCTGGGAGTATTTATGGAGTATATGGATCGTATCTTTCTCACTTACTTGGATCGATTCATAGTAGTGTTCATTGACGATATTTTGATTTATTACATATCAAAAGAGGAACACGTTAAGCATTTGCAAATTGTATTACAAGTGTTGAGAGAAAAGAAGTTGTATGCAAAGTTGTCAAAATGTGAAATCTGGTTAGAGAAGGTTAGTTTTCTGGGTTACATTATTTCAAGTGATGGTATTGCTGTAGAACCATCTAAAGTAGATGCGGTGTTGAAGTGGGAAGCTCCAAAATCGGTTACAGAGATTAGAAGCTTTCTGGGCTTGGCTAGTTATTATAGGAGGTTTATTGAAGAGTTTTCTAAGTTAGCATTTCCTTTAACTCAGTTGACTTGTAAAGGCATAACATTTCTATGGGATATCCAATGTGAAGAAAGTTTCACTGAGCTAAAGAGAAAATTGACGACGACTCTGATTTTGATATTACCTAATCCTGAGGAATCATTTGTTGTGTATTGTGATGCTTCTAAATTGGCTTTAGGTGAGGTGCTTATGCAGAAGGATAAAGTGGTAGCTTACACGTCGAGGAAACTGAGGATTCATGAAAGGAATTACCCTACTCATGATCTAGAATTAGCTGTAGTGGTATTTATACTAAAGATTTGGAGGCATTACCTTTATGGCTCCAGATTTGAAGTGTTTAGTGATCACAAGAGTTTGAATTATTTGTTTGACCAGAAAGAATTGAACATGAGACAACGAAGATGGCTAGAATTGTTAAAGGACTACGAATTTGGCTTAAATTACCATTCAGGTAAGGCTAATGTTGTAGCCGATGCTTTGAGTCAAAAGACTTTGCATATGTCAGCGATGATGGTTAAAGAGTTATAATTGATCGAACAGTTCAGAGACATGAGTTTGGTTTGTGAATTGACACCCCTGAGTGTGATGTTCGGAATATTAATTAACAGTGATTTCTTGGATAGTATCAAGGAAGCTCAGGAATCGAATGTGAAGCTGGTGGATTTAATGGTTGGGGATAATCAATCTGAGGATAATGATTTTAAAGTAGAAGTGCAAGGTGTGTTAAGATTCTGCAACCGAATATGTATTCCTGATGACGCAGAAATGAAAAAGATGATTCTAGAAGAGAGTTATAGAAGTAAGTTGAGTATTTATTCGGGAGCTACTAAAATGTATCAATACTTAAAGAAATTATTTTGGTGTCCGAGATTGAAGCGTGATGTGGCGCAGTTTGTGTATGCTTGCTTAACTTTCCATAAGTCAAAAGTCGAACATCAGAAACCTGCAGGATTGTTGGAATCGTTAGATGTTCCAGAGTGAAGTGGATAGTATATCCATAGACTTCGTGACGGGGCTGCCAATCACTCTAAAAGGGCATGATACGATATGGGTGATTGTTGATAGGCTAACGAAATCAGCTCACTTCATTCTGATCAATATCAGTTTTCTTGTGCCGAAGTTGGCGGAGATTTACATCCATGTGA
This sequence comes from Vicia faba, assembly GCA_948472305.1. Classification (NCBI taxonomy): domain Eukaryota; kingdom Viridiplantae; phylum Streptophyta; class Magnoliopsida; order Fabales; family Fabaceae; genus Vicia; species Vicia faba. Next base: position 1,458,433,935 of record OX451735.1, read on the forward strand.
TTGTGAAACTTCATGGAGTTCTGTCAAGTGTTGTATCCGATAGAGATCTGAGGTTTACTTCTGATTTTTTGAAGAGTCTGCAGGATGCGTTGGGCTCTAAGTAGAGACTGAGTTCTACGTATCACCCACAAATAGATGGTCAGACAGAAAGAACTATTTAGTCATTAGAGGATTTATTGTGAGCTTGTGGTCTCGAGCAGGGAGGCACATGGGATAGTTATCTTCAACTGATAGAGTTTACTTATAACAATAGTTTCCATTATAGTATTGGTATGGCACCTTTCGAGGCATTGTATGGTCGGACCCGAAATTTTGCGATAGACTACAGAGAAAGTGAGGTTAATTCGAGATAAGATAAAGGTTTCACAGAGTAGACAAAAGAGTTACCATGATAAGAGGAGGAAGGATATTGAGTTTCAAGAGGGAGACCATGTATTCTTAAGAGTTTCTCCGATGACCGGTGTAGGCCGTGCTCTCAAGTCAAAGAAGCTTACTCCTAGGTTTATTGGTCCCTATCAAATTTCATAGAAACTGGGAAATGTTACATATAGAGTGGTCTTGCCACCTAATATTTCGAATTTGCATGATGTATTCCATGTATCGCAACTCTGAAAGTATATTGTTGACCTATCTCATGTAATTTCGATGGATGATGTACAAGTGCAAGACAATCTTACAATTGAGGTGACACCTATGAGGATCGAATATTGGGAAATGAAGAAGCTAAGAGGCGAGGAAATTACTCTAGTGAAGGTAGTCTATGGAGGAGCTGCCGGTGAGAATGCAACGTGGGAATTGGAGAGTAAAATGCGGGAGTCATACCCGAAAATGTTTACATCAGGTAATTTTCGAAGACAAAAATATTCTAAGTGGGGGAGAGTTGTAACACCCCATTTTTTATTTAAGTTATTTAAATTACGCAATTATTCGAATGTGATATTTTTGGTGTGTTTTGATTAACGATATTGTGTGTTATTTTACTCCGACGAGAGGTTCTAACCTTAGTTATTCTGAAATTAAGGCATTAAGGGTGTATGATCGAAACCATAAAATCATGCGGGTGTGGTGACAAGACTAGTAATTATTTTATTATTATTATTAGTAGTAGTAGAATAGTAGAATAATAATTATTTTTATTTAATTAAATAATTATTTAAATAGAGAAGGGCAGAGTTGGGATTATGATTTAGGGGTCCAAGGGGTCATTGTTGGAATAAAATAATATTAGGAAGAGAAAAGAGAGTTAGAACCTAGAAATAAAGTCAGAAAGATCGTAGAAGAGAGAAGAGGAGCAAGATCACTTAGAAGCTAGAGCAAGGGATTTCATCATAGAGACTAAGAATCATCAATCCAAGGTAAGATTGGGGTTCTAACTCTATAACAGGTTGTATGATGATGGGGAATGGTAATGATTATGTTCCATGATTGTGTGTACTTGATTTCCCATTATCATTGCTTTGTGGGGTTTTATATTTTGATGAATTGTTGATTATAAATCAGATGAAATTGGTTAAAATTGTTGATGTGGGTTGTGTTGGAATGATGGGTATGATGTGTGTGTTTTAGGGAATCATGTGATACTGATTTGAATTGAAATTTGGGGTTTTTAGGGTTGAAAGGATTGATTTTCCGTAACAATGAAAATAGCAAAAAAATTCACTGTCAGGCTAAGGAAATCGGTTTCTAGTTTTGGAGAAACCGGTTTCCTATACAAAATTTGGTGTTGGAATTGTTTCTGTCGTGGCTGAAAGCAGTTTCCAATTTGAGAGAAATCGGTTTCTGCAGCGAAATTATGTGTCACAAGATACTGTCAAATTACATAAACTGGTTTCCAGTTTGAAGGAAACTGATTTCTGGTCTGTGTGGAACCGAAAAGTTTTCGAAACTTTGAAAATCCATAACTTTTGACTCGGGTGTCCGTTTGACGCGTTGTTTGACCAGTGCGAAGCCCAAATCATTTTCTATATTATAAAAATAAATTGCAGCACAGTAAAATATTATTTGACAGCAACGGACACCTATCTGTGTGTATTTTGGGTAAACTTGCACTAGCAAAAAGTTGTGTGTAAGTATGTAGATGATTGTGTAAATTTATATCGTTGAATTGGATAATGTATTGCATGATGGCGAAGTTGTTGTTGGCATGGATTGGCACATTGTTGAAGAATTATGACTTGTGGTTGCATAATTATGTCATTGCATGTCAATGTTGCACACATTGCATTGGTTAGGGCTCATGCACTGTTGTTGGCCTGGATTGACAAATTGTTGAGGGCTTATGCCCTATTGCTGCCTTTTTAGTGGCATTATGGAGAGGGATTATGATCTGTTGGTACCACATGGATTGAGTCAGTGTCAGTCTGTTGTACCCCAAAATTTTCCCTCTCATTTCTCAATTAATCTCTCACAAGATCTCCCATGATTCAAGACTGCACAAGGCTTGATCAACTCAAGACACCTCCTCAAGCACCGATGACTGAAAATTAGGGTTTGAGATTTCACAAGGACAAATGGACTTTTAGTGCCCCATATGAGTTTCATAAATCATTTTGGACTCTCAAGATTGCTCGTGTCAAGTTTTAAGTCGTGGATCACATTTTTGCTCAGTCAATTGATCATTTGACCTAAAAATCAGTTGTATTGGGGGAAAAGTCAATTGTGGTCAATTTACAGTCAAACTTCATAATTTTTGGTCCATATCAACATTATGAACTCATATATGTCATTTGATCAGGTTTGGACCATAATTCCATAAGAAATTTGATCAGATCATCAAAAGGGCAAAATGGTCAAAATTAGGGTTTTGACTGAGAAGGTGCAATTTTTGATTTTTGACCTAGAAAAAGATTGATTGGTTTAAGTTATGATCTCAAGGATTCAAATGTTTCATTTTGACCTAATGGCATGGCTCAAAACATCTCTCAAGCTCAATTTGATGAAAAGTCAATTCTCCACTGAAAAGTCAAACTTTGACTTTTTGATCAAAATCAAGTATCAAAGATCACAGTTCATTAAGACATGTAAAAATATGAAACTTGTTCATCAAGAAATCAAAAAATTCAAGATTTCATTTTGAAAAGTCAAAATTTCTAAACTTAGACATTTTTCTAAGTGTTGGAAAATTCATATGTTTTCATAACTTTGAGCCAAATTTTCACCATGATGCAAGATGATTCAAAGGAAACTTCCAACATGAAAGTTGTAGATCTAAATTATATCTAAAACATTATAGAACACAACTTCTTCTATAAATTCATTTATTTCAAGTTATGATTTTAAGAAGACATGTTCATGAAACTTGAAAACTTAGTGAAATTTTGCCCTAGTTTAGGCAGGATTTTGACCTAACTTCATGGTAATTTTTCACATAGTTCCAAGATGAATTTTAAAAAATTTCCAACATATAAGTTATAGAGGATGTTACAAGCTTTCAAAAATGTCTAATAACTCATTGAGATCATACTTGAGCAAGGAGAATCGAAGGCATGAAGTTAGGGTTTCATTATTGAATTACAAGTCATTTCTTGATGAACACATGATTCAATCTCAATGCTAGGCTGCATAATATTTGCGTTGCAGGACTCAAACTTGTTTGTCACTCCATAATTAATGTTTTGCATAGCTTCTAGAAGCTTTAATCCAAGCATTCAATGCATTGCCCATGCTTAATACCATTTTAGGAAGAAAGACAACATTGTAATTTTGGAAAAGTGGCTTTATGCACAAAGTCCACTCTTCTTGAGCTTCTAACTTGTTTGTTCAGCACACACTCAACATATAAAGTCAGATAAACATGTTTAAAGCTTGTAACCACTCTAGATATCTTTGTACTATGCATTGGGACAATGTGTGTCAAGCTTGCTTCAAAAATAAGCCAAAGAGCCATAACATGAAAACTTGTACTTCTGATCACCTCAAGCTCTCAAAACCTTTTCCTATACATTGAGACACTATTATGCAACTTAGGACATGATTTTGCAAGCCTGAAAACTCCCCCTAAACTGCCTCTAGCCAGAAATTGCACACAAACTCCATTTTTGTGCAAGTTCTGACCTTAAACTTGCATCTCCTATTTCCATCGTGCGTTTTCCCTCAAAATAGTTTTCAAAGCTTCCTTACATCAAATACAACTCATCCTTGTACTTGTTTCCCAACTGTAACACCATTTACCATAACCTCCATAACCAAAAAAACAGAGTCTACACATTGACTTCTCCAAGCCATTCCAGCCATCCATTGCTCAAGCTAATCATTACATTAGCTTCCTGGGAACTTGAGGAAGCTAACCTGATCATCATAACTCCTTGAAAGAAACTCAAACTCATTTCACGATTTCCAGTTTGAGGTATATTTTATGAACTTCTATCTTCTCATTTAAGCATTGTTAGGCTTGCATTTGTGAAGATGAAATGTATACATCATTGCCCTGAAACTGTACATGTCCATAGATTTCATTTATATTGCTTGAGCTTAGAGAATTTTAGGTTTGAATCTCTGAAAATAATTAGGTCAGAATTTGGTACTTTCAAATATTATCATTCCTCTTTGATTTATAGATTATGATATTTACATGGTTGGATTCGTATGGAAAAATGGAGCAACTTTCATGTTTGCATATTTCATTTTTATTGAGAAATGGTGAAGTTACAGATGTCCAGGATGGAGGTTAAAGATGAAGTTACATTCAGGATTTGATTTGTGTTATATGTTTATTATTTCACTAATGTTAATGGATGTACAACCACCCCAGTGGCAAAGGTAGCGCGCGTGTGTATTAGAGGTCATGGGTTCAACACCCAGCGCTACCTTTTGGGAAATTTTTCAATATTTTTCATCCTTTTTTGTTTTAGCTGCAGCGTCTGGGCCTTCCATTTTTTGCTTTCTCTAACCCCCCACCCCCCCCCCCCCCCCCCCCACCCCCCCCCACCCCTTGTTTACTTATGCATGTTGGCCCAATCTTTTTTATATTTTTATTTTTATTTATTTTCTTTTTCTTATTTCATTTTTATTTTAAGTTTTCTTTTATTATATTTTATTATTATTGTTATTATTAATAAAAAAATTCAAAAATATTTTATTTATTTATTTACATATTTAAAAAATACTCACTTATTTATTTACTTTCTTTATAAAACAAAAAGAACAAAAACATTTTTCTTAACAAGTTAATTTTTTTTTAAATAATTAATATTTAGATAATTAGGTTTAATTATTATATTATTCTATTGTAAATTAAAATTAACTTAGAATTTAGGTTTCTTTTTTAATTAATTTTCATATTATTATTATTAATCTAAAACCTTTTCACAAAAAAACCCTAAAAATACCTTTTGACTTAATTTCTTTCTAAATTAATTTAGGTTTAAATTTTATTTAATTTTAATTAATAATTTTCTCTAATTAGGTAAAAACTAAACCCTTTCATAAAAAAACCAAACAAAAATCATTTCTTTTTCCATTTATTTTTCTTGCACATTTATTCATTCTTGTACAATATTCAATATGGTTGTAATAGATAATTAGGTTTAATTTTCTTGCAAATACTCATTTGTAAATTTGTACACCCCCTCCCCTAATGATGTAATAGCGTAGTAATTTTACTTTCTACAATTTATCGCTTTATATAAATGCTAGTAAATTAGGGTTTGTATGGCAAGACTAAAATCAACAAGTAGCAAACCCTAGTTCAAGACAAAACAATGCATGTAAATCAAACACACTTTCACACTTACACCCTTAGGGTAATTCAACTTTGTTGCCTTACAAAAATGGCATGTTATGCATGTGAGATATCTTAGCAAAAAGCAATAAAAAATACAAGATCATAGTCCCTCGATGACGCTACCAATGTTGCCAAATGATCATAGTCCCTCAAAGAGAAATGCTAAGATATCTCACAACATTGCTATCATGGATATACAATGACCCACGCCCGTCCCTTTACATCCAAAAATAAGGCTTCTTACCAAATCAATGGTAAGATAGAAATATCAAAGGAAAGGAAGAAATGAACTAAGACTTTTGAGTAGGTAGATTGTTCCTAGTTGCTTGCTCATTTTCAAATCAAACATCCTTGCTTATTTTCAAAACAAACACCAACACTTTCAAAAACACTTTCAAAACATTTTCCAAACATGAAATATTTTCAAAAGCTCAACACTTTGTATATGTTCTTACGAACGAGAACTATTACAAAGTTTGCTTAAACGAAGGCGCCTTTTCAAAATACTTTCAAAAACCACACAGAGCATATTTTTCAAACAAAAGCAAGTGACCTAGCAAGCAACTAAGAGCCCATAGATAACTATGGATGAAAAGGGTGCTGATACCTTCCCTTTTCATAATCTACCCCCCGAACTCAAGAAATAATCTCAAAGGTCTTTCCTGTTCTTTTCATCCTTTCCTTTTGGATAAAAGAAAAGTCGGTGGCGACTCTTACTAACCGCAACATTTGCGATAAAACGCAAACATCCCAAGTCAGTTCTCCCACCGTATCACACAGTCTCATTGCATTACATTATTATTAACTCAATGTTATGTGATATGGATGATGTATGGATTATACTATGATTGATATTATGTGTTGTTTAGATTGTTGATTGTATCTTGGTATACTTTGTGATTACTATAAAACGAAGTAAAGTTATGAGGTAAAGAAGTATGATTATGTATACTTAGATTGTTATCTACTCATTATTATGCTTCCTCTTATATTGTTATGATATCACACCCCTTCTGTTTGAATGTTACCTTTATATTGGTAACATGCAGATGATTCAAAGTAGCTCGAGGTCGAGGTTAGATAAAGAGTTGCCTCATCTTGTGTAGATTGATTCGGTGTCAACTCGGATACCTAACACTGGGGATATTTGCGTTTGTTTTGTTTATGTTGGGAGTAAAATTTTGTAGAACTCCATTTGTTGGATTTATTTGATGGTGTATGTTGAATTTTGAATTATGATAACTATAACTCATATTGAAGAGTTAAGAGTAATTGTTGTCGATGTTTTCTATTATGAATAAATGAAGGATTTATCATACAAGAATTATATGTGATTTTACATTTTTATAAATGTGTTACATATTTCATATTGATGAGCATGTGTATGTACAAACGTAACATCCTGAGTATAGAAATGTTTTAAATTCCTTTGAATTTTATTTAATATTTACGCTGGGGAATTAGGGTGTTACAACCTGCACTTAAATAAATGCACTTTAAACGAAACATAGTCAATCTCCAAAATCTCCTTAATAACCCCAAAGAAAGCTCTAGATGCTAGTATTGTATTATCATATTTGGAACTAGAAAAGTACATGGATTCAACCTCAACCATAACACCACTATTTTGCATGGTGCTAATGATCATCCTTTGATTTTGTACAGAACGAATATTTTTAGATGTCGTATGCACTCCATATAATTACATTAAAATTAGGCAAACGTGATAACCATTTGCAATAATCCAATGCACCACTCTCATTAGAAATTATTTTATTAAACTAATCTATGAAAGTTCTTTTATTCTCTGTCAACAACCATTTTTCATTCATCCGGGGGTATTTTTCCTTTATAAGAGCTTGGCATGCGGTCAAGTAAGGATAAACTTCACTAAGGTTATTCAATAATATAATTGTGCTTGAAAAACTACTTATCGACTAAATGTATTAACATTTAAACCTTGAGTACCTCTACCATCATAAAATCCATCATGACGAGACTCGGGAACTCCTATAAAGTTTGCATCTGACAAATAGTTTGTACAAAATTCAATAGCTTCTTTTGTGATGTACATTTATACGATCAAAGCTTCTAGACGATGATGATTATTTATATATCCTTTGAAAATCTTCATGTAACGCTCTACCGGATACATCCACCACAAATAAATTGGACCGCAAATTCTAATCTCCCTTACTAGATGAACAACTAAGTGAACCATAATGTCAAAGAATGATGGAGGGAAAAATATCTCTAACTGGCACAAGATAATTGCAACTTCGTGTTCCAATTCATCTAAATTTCCAAGATCTATAACTTTACTACATATAGCATTGAATAATAAGCACAATCTAGTTATAGTCACTCTTACATTTCTTGGTAAGATGCCACGGATAGCCACTAGTAGAAGTTGTTGCATCAAGACATGACAATCATGAGATTTTAAGCCAATTAATTTGTGATCATTCTCTGACACAAGTTTCTTCACATTTGATTAGTACAATTGGGGAACTTTGATACCCTGCAAAAAATTGCAAAAAAATTATTCTTTATTTTTTAGATAGAGTGTGACATGCTGGGGGAAAATAGGTTCTATTTCATACTTCTTTTGGGGCTAACTCTTGTCGTATACCCATCACAACCATATCTTTGCGGGATTTCTTAGTATCTTTTGCCTTGCCTTTAATGTTGAGAAGTGTTCCAATCAAACTATCACATACATTTTTCTTTACATGCATCACATCAAGACTGGATCAGTATGGAAGATCGAAAAACTCCGACCTCTTTTTCCAAGAACTTTTCTCCATGGGCTTTTTTTTATTTCTTTCTAAAGATAACTTTAATGTGTTGTTGTTTTCTATAAACTGTATTTTTTTCCTTTTGGTAATTGGTGGTGACATGTATTACCTTCACATATAGAACACACTTTATGACTCTTGACGATGTACCCAGACAAATTATCGTATGCGGGAAAGTCATTGATTGTGCAAAACAACATAGCACATAACTTAAAGTTATCACATGTATACACATCATTAACATCAACACCTTCCTCCCACAAAAGTCTTAAATCTCCAATCAATTGCGATAAATAAACATCTATGTCTTTCCTTGGTTATTTCGGACCCGAAATCATCATCGATAGCATCATATACTCGCGCTTCATGCACAACCATGGAGATAGGTTTTAAATTAAGAGAATAACATGCCATTATGCATGTTTAGTACTCATATTATCAAAAGGGTTCATTCCATCGGTGGAAAATCTAAGCCTAAGGTTCCTCAGTTCAAGAGAAAAATCTGGAAACAATGAATCAATCATCTTTCATTGCAATGAATCAGCTACATGACAAATTTTTCCATCGCACACTCTTTCATCTGCATGCCATCTAGTATTCTTTGTGTCACTAACATTAGCACACAATCTCTTGAAAATTGGAATTATTGGTAGGTACCACATCACCTTGAAAGGAACACCCTTGCTAGTTGCACCATTGTCGTCATCAACATCATTATCCTTCTCTTTATAACGCGACACCCCCACACCTCGGGCACTCCTTCAAGTTTTCAAACTCTTTCTTATATAAGATGCAATCATTACGACAAGCATGTAGTTTTACATAATCCAAACTCATTGGGCATAATATCTCCTTGGCCTCATAAGTACGATTTAGAAACGAGCTACCTTTAGGAAGAATTTCTTTCAACAATTCAAGCAATTCAATGAAACTTTTATTTGTTCACTCACCTCTTGCCTTAAGATTAAATAGTCTTAACACAAATGACAATCTTGTAAAACCATTACATCTCGGATACAATGAATCTACCATGTGAAGATGTGAAAAACACAAGAAGGGGGAGTTTGAATTTGGTTTTTAAAACAAAAACTTTTCTTTAAAAGTATTCCCTCTTAAGTTAAAATCATTTTCCCTTCACTCTTGATAAAAACAATAAGTAAGAATAGAAAGTAAATAACAATGTATGTTTATATTAGTTCACTTGAAAATTATCAAGCTAGTCTAGTTCACTCGTCAAGGTAATTTCACCTCACTCAATCGAGGACTTAATTCACTATAACCAAACTGATTATAATTTACACAAGCTACCCGCAAGTGACTAACAACCTCTAAGACTCGCAAGTCAAAGACTTCTTAAGGATACATACCTACCCGATCCCTTAAGGAAACTTGGATATGCACGAGCCATATGAAATTAAAATAATGATAAAATCAATCAACATAATAATATCTCAATTAACCGTTTAATATCCAACACAACGGTTTCCTATTTCCAATGAAATCATATTAAAAACATAACATGATAATTTATCGAACATGTGGCACGCAATCAATTTTTCAGAATTTTCTTTGAGATTTATTGATATGCAAAAGCACTTACAATCAAAGTTTTTATAAGCTAATCAACAAAGCAATTTAAACTTTAATAATAAAAGAGAAATTCTATATGAATCAATCGATCAAACAATATATTCAACACATTACATATAAAGAGTAAATGAAAATAAGAGATAGAACATATCAATTTTCCTTTGAGTTAAACTAGCTAAGCAATTCGTCAAACACTTGGCGTGCAATAAAAGTTTCAGAATTTTCCTTTGTGTTGTGTTGATATGAAAAAGTACTTATAATCAAAAGTGATTATAACCAACTCAACACACAATTCAAAACAAAAACAGTTTCGAAAAATTCCTACGCATCGATAAATTACTCAATGTTATTTGACAAATCAATATATGAAGGTTAAAGCAAGTAAAGAAATAAAAGATAAGAGACACAAGGATTTAATTAGTAAGTTCACAAATCGTCCTCCATATGGATATATCTCCCCCCAATTCCAAATTTAGAATTAGGATAATTCTTACTTTGTAAAAGTATGGTTACGAGAGAAGTGTTCAAGAGCAACTATACAAAACATAACCGTTTGATGTCGATTCAACCTCTTCTCTTCTTTTGATCTTCAACAAGACCAAGATCGATGGATGCAACCTATTAGCCGCTTAAGTTACTTCCTTGCAAAGATTTCAAACACTTCAAGGTTCCTTGTAAAGATTTCAAACATTCCAAGAGATCTTTCACTCAAGTAAATCTGATTACACACTATCAACACATGATCACTGATTCTATCATCCAATTCTTGCTACATCCTTAAAAATATTTCAAACACTCTAAGGTTTCTTGAAAAGATTTCAAACACTCCAAGGAATTTTTCACATGGATGATTCCTTCTCGCACGATCTTGCACAAAACCCCCCAATTCAACAAATGATGTTGGAGGACAAACCTGATGGTTTTTCCAGATGAAGACCCCTATAAGAACTCAACTCAAACCAATTGGAAATCTATAATTCTTCGTCTAGATAGTACCCCGACGGAACATCATCACAAAGTAATGTTGGTGTGTATGCATAGATTGGAAGGTTGAAGAAGAATAGGAAATATAGGCTAATTTTATGGTCATCAAGTTGGAATGATGCATGAATGATATATTTATAGTTGGAAATATTTAGGGCAAAAAGAAATTGAAATTTTACCAAAACATATTTTATGTGTCGACCTCAAATTCATATGTGTCGACACATACGTTATAAAAAGAATGCATGTGTCGACCTGAAGACTATATGTGTCGACCTGAACAAGTCAGAAGCTACAGGCTTTAAAATGTGAGTAAATGTGTCAACCTGAAATATGGATGTGTCGACACATAAAATAAATTTTTTTGCAATTTCAGAAATCCTTCAGTATGTGTCGACCTGAAGGTTGTATGTGTCAACCTGTGACTTACAGAAGCTTACAAGCTTAAAAATTGAGTTACATGTGCCGACCTGAAAATCGAATGTATCGACACATGCAATGTAAAAACATGCATAAATTATTTTCCAATGCGTTGGGTCAATTTCAAAGTACTTTTTATGATTCCTAAGACCTATAATGCAGAGGAGTGCCACAAGACATAAGGATACCGTCCACCATACTAAAATGCTAGCTTTCCGAATTTTAACATCATACAAAACATCTAATAATGAAGTTTCACTCACACCTAAGTCACCCGACGTGTAATGCAGAGGATCATTTGATTAAACGTGACGGCAGATAATCATTTAATGATTGAGTGTTGACCTCTTGGATTCGGGACCACTTGACCTTCAGTAATCCCAAGCTCGTGTTGTTAGATGGAAACTTCTCATAATGAGTCTTTTTGTCCTTGCGCCTAAGACCGACCTAACCCGGAACACATATAAGGAAAAATTACACTCACCTTTTTCGAGGTTTATTAAAATGACACTATCATCTCTTCTACTTTTATAATATGCACTAGTCTCCCTTAAACATACATATACCAAAAAAATTATTATCGTTAAAAATGAGAAGAAATGTCATTATCATATTAATTAATCTCAAAGAAGATTAATGTATATATTAAAAGAAAAGAGATTAATGTCATTTTAATAAAACTCACAAGAAATACGAGGTTAATTTCCCCTTAATATAGATTAAAAAATCTTATATATAACACAATATTCACATCATGATGCCAAAGAGATCGTGAAGAAGACTATTTTAAGAAAAACAAATAATGGAATTTTAAAATTTAAAAAAGAAAAGAAAAGAAAAGAGAATAGGGGTATTTTAGAAAATATCAATAATTAATTTATGTCAAAGAGGATGTGAACTTGAATGTTAGTGTAACCGCAGAAATCATCCAAATTTTAGTTGAATCTTTTTCTTCAATCAATTGTTCATTTTCTGATATTCTGTAGTGAAGAAATAATCGATTTTCTGAAATAAGCGATTATGGGAAGCGATCGAAAATCCAAGAGAACAGCTTATTCTTCACCATCCGAATCCGAAGGTACTTCATTCTTCCTCTACCCAATTCAATTTCTCCTTTTCATCCGCTGTGCGTCACTCTTTTGCTGAATCGGAGGAAAAAAGTTAGGGTTTTTCTTTTTGTGCAGTTAATCTTACTCATTTAGCTGAAAATTTGATTCACTAGTTCTTCAAAATAGGATTTTTGCATATTATTAGTATTAATTTTGTATCTTAGTGTTAATTAATTCGCAGATGAGAAGAAAAACAAGAGGAAGAGAGTGGTAGATGATGAGGAAAAGAAGAACCGGAAGAGGGAAAAGAAAGACAAAAGGAAGGACAAGAAACACTCCAAAGATAAATCTGAAAAGGGTACATCATTATTTATTTATTTGATTATGTTTGGTTCAAGCTCTTCAGCCCTGTTTGGATAAATAGCTCAATTAAGTGTGTGTTTGGTTATGCGGTGAAAAGAATTGATTTTGAATTAATTGATTCTGGAAAATTGATTATAAAATTGATTCTGGGTGTTTGGTTCTGCAATGAAAAAAAGTGATTTTGAATTTATTGATTCTGTAAAATTGATTCTCGGTGTTTGATTTTGCGGTGAAAAAAGTGATTTTGAATGAATTGATTATGGAAAATTGATTCTAGCTATAAGTGAGTTAAAAAGTAAAGTGATTTATGTTTGTATAAATGTATGTAGAAGTAAGTTGGACAGTACATTTCAATGAAAAAATCACGTTTGACTCAAAAACTACAAATTTTAGCTTCAAGTGGAATCAATTTGGGAGGCAGAATTGATTCTATTTTAGAAGAACCAAACACCTTAAAATTATTCCTAAGTCAATTCTACATCTCTAGAATTGCTTTTGAATCTTCCAAAAGTTAAACCAAACATACATTAAGTGACTATTATTGGAGTACATGCTTATTAAAGTCAAATTGGTTTCGTGTAAGCTATAAGCACTTTTGATAAGTTATCCAAAGAGTCTCGCAAGTGCCTATAGCAGTAGATTTAAACTCAACTTAGTCAGTCCAAATATCCATTTATGATTAGTTGGTCAATATATTTCGGTGTTGAAATATACTTTGTTTCTATGCAATTGCTGCAAGGCTAAGAAGTCATTTTTATTATGGGGCTTAGTTGCATATTTAGGTGTAGGTTTGATTTTCTGGTATAGATGACGAAGTTCAACTTTTTTAGAACTTGTTATATTAAAGCCTTGAATAACTGAAATTGATAAGAATGCCCAACCTAGACATTCAATGCATGGTAAATTGGTAACTTTAAACTTTGTATTTGTTTGTAAGTAATGTTGTTTTCAAAGTGGTTTAACTTGTGATTGTTTATATAATATCTGAACCATGTCTCTACTTAATAAAATTATTCTAAACAGAGGAACATGATACCTATTCCTATCTTTCCCTTTGGAAATATTGATGATGTATGTTTGATTGAATGTGTCGAGTATCATAGAATTTGGTTTACGCTTAACTAACCTCAGATGCTCGCTTGGATTATAGAGCTATTCTCAATCTCAACGTGCCCTATCACGCCTAGTATAGGATATTTGGAGTGTGACTGTGAAGTTTGCAAGACTACACACATATAACAAATTTAGGTGTTGAGAGTTCCTCATTAAATAACATATGGCCTGAAAATGTGTTTAGAAGTGAGAGGTGTCCCTTACTTTAGAAACCGGATTTTGAGGGTTGAATTATGTCCAACTCAACTTTTAAGATAGTATCATAACATATTCAAGATTTGTTGGGGTAATCACTATCGGGTCATGTTCCATATGTCAAGTCTTGGGCGTGAGGGAAGAGTGTTGAGATTCTCACTTTCAATGAGATATGGCTTGAAATGTGTTCATAATAAGCTTCTCTCACCTTATAAAACGGTTTTGTAGGGTTGAATTAGGTCCAACCCAAATTTTAAGACTAAGATAGGTTTCGGTTAGCTGCAATGAAGTTAATTTAGGTCTTTCTGTGATCCTTCAAAAAATGATCATTCAAGGCTTATCCAATATGGAATTTGAAATTTTCAGTTCGGATGCTTTTATTAATGTAGCACAAACCAAACATAATACAGAAGAAAGACAAATTTGAGGGAGATTTTTTAGATAAGAAAGAACATAGAAATGGGGGAAATGGGAATCACGAGGGGAGACAAGAGACAACCAATGAAATTTTATTCTAAATTAAAGACTGAACAGTTAATGAAAAAACGAAATCGATAGCTAAGAATCCTAATTACTTAAAAACGGTATTAACTCAAATATTGGGAAGAAAACCTACCAATTAGAAACTACCACCTCAGTTACAATATATCCCTAACCCATACAGATGTTACTTCGTTGAGATCTCACATTGACTAGCAATATAGCCCAAGTAATCTTTATAAGGCTTAGACAGCCCTTCACTTATTGAGCTAAACTTGTGAAGTTGAGTTAGACCTAGTTCAAATTCTACGATGGTACCATGGTTAAGTCTGGGAGACCCTGCCTCCATATCAGAAACCTTGCTGCCTTTATCATAGTAAATCCTAGATTACCTTCATTGTATCTAATTGAAGTCTATCCTAGTCTTAAAATTTGGGTTAGACCTAATTCAACCTTACAAAACTGGTTTATAAGGTGAGATGCCTCTTATAAACACATTTCAAAACATATATGAAGAATGTGAGACTAGGAAATAGTATTTTGAAAGACTTTACTTTTAAGTAATTATAATAATGATACTTCATTTTATATTGATATTCTGTCGTCATTTCAGAGAAGAAATCAAAAGACAAGCACAAAAGTAAACGCAGCAAAGGTGAAGTCAATGTGGTGAGTTGTGTACCTTTTCCCAATATTACTAAAAATGTTAATATCCAGTTATTGATATTTATGATTTAGTCAGAAATTGTGATTGTTGAGATTAGCTATCAAGTGGTTGGTATTTATGGCTTATGTTTATTTCAAATGTAGGATTTTCAAGAATTGTCAAGTGATGACTATTTTGCTAAGAATAATGAGTTTGCTACGTGGCTGAAAGAAGAGAAGAATGTGTTTTTCTCTGATCTGTTATCAGAGTCAGCGCGGGAGCTGTTTGCAGAATTTGTGAAAGCTTGGAATAGAGGAAAGCTTGAGTCGAATTACTATGAAGGCATTGCAACTGCGCCTCGCTCATCCCATAACTGGAAAATCAAAAAGTAGATTTGACAAAAGAGCTGTCATTTTGACACAATCACTATAGACCCTTTGTTTAGAGTTTCTTTCTAACAGTAACTAACAACTGACTTGAACAATGTTCTTTTATCTGCTTAAATTGCACACTTGCATCAATCTTCGAGGATCAGTTGTTCATTGTGCCAAAAATCAAGTGTGTAAAGAACAGAAAACAGATAGAGTTGAAGAAAAAGAGAAGTAGGAGATTCGGTTTATGATTTACAGTGTGATGGATAGGTATATCGCTTTCTAACAATGTGCACAATCATAATGTTAAAAGAACCGAACATGTATGGATGAGTGAGGAAGATTTATTGACATTGCTTCTGTCCTCTCAATCAAATCTTCAAGATTTATTGATTTTACCACTCAGAGAAGCAAATTCGAATCAATCAACATGATCTTCATCTTACCACTAGAATGAAACATAGAGTCTACATTTTTTTCTGTCGATTGATTCTTCAAATTCCATTGCAGATTTTTTTATTCTAACACTGTTGAGGTTCTATGTCAATTCTTGGTGTGTAACGTAGCCTTGATTCCATTGTAGATTTTTTATTCTAACAATGTTGAGGTTCTATGTCAATTTTTGATGTGCCACGTAGCCTTATATTGATTCTCTTGACATTTTCCAACTGTTTCTTCGTCTTGTTCAGTTCTCTTTGAGCCAACAGAAACTGGGTCTCGTTTTCCAATACATCCTTCAAATGACACAAACTTACTTATCCTGAAGCATAGCTAAGAAATAATGACACTAAATACTTAAAAATGATAGATTTATTGAATCCCGAAATCATGCAAATAAATCCCTCATGCAAACTTGAAAATATTCTCATGTTGTGGGTGCCTTTCGCATTTATTCCATTTTACTTGCTTATTTATTGTTTTGTATTTTATTTTGTCTATGATTAACAGATTAACAAATTAACAAAAGGGAAACAAGAATATCGATTAGGTACATTGTATAATTAACAGGAAACAAAAAGTAAGTTTAGTCCGGAAGTGTGCTTCCGGGTCCAGTCTGAGTTAACTTTCGGATTTTTTTTTCAGCTTCATTTTGGCCTATTTTGGAAACTACATTGAGATGTGTACATCTTTTGTGCATTCAGAAGTGATTTTTTACCAATAAACAATCCCCTAAAAACAAAGGTTTTGAGTGATTTTGAAGACGTGAATAAATCAGAAGCCCAAGCAACCAAACAAGCTCTTATCTCCACAAATATAGGGTGTAGGATTGCAGTTATTTATTTAATAATGCTGAAGGGGTTATTAAAGCAATTCATAGAAACTAGCGCAACTATGCCAATGATTTGGAAATGAAGATACTAATGTTTTTTATTTTTGTTCAATATTGTTCATAAGAAGGGAAATGTGACAGCACAAGCTTTGGCTGGGTTTGTAATCACAGTTTTATTGTTGTTGGGTATCAATCCCTCCTTTGAATATTGTTTTCTATCAAGGCCATGATACCCTGCTAAATGTTTTGGTTTTTATTCAAAAAGAAAAGGTAAAAATAGTTATAAATTATTAAGTACTAGCAAGATGGAAAACAAAGAGAGAATGTGCAATCAGATCATAAAAGGGAAAATAAATTAGAATGGTCATTAAAAGTGATTTTCTCATCATATATTCGAACAAGCTAGGTTTGTATATAGTAATTGTGGCGGCTTTGGAGAAAGTTTGTTGGCCACACTACAAGAGTAGCTCACAAATTTGCCAGTGCCATCACAAGTCTTCATTATCAACTCATCTTTGAAATTCAATTAAACTCAACTATGAAACAAACACCAACTTTGGGAACATAAGGATGCATTCTTCATTGCAAGATCATTCTACTTCACCCAGATAATCATCAATTTCAGCTGGTGTCAATACCCTGCAATATAATTAATTAACAAACTATTAACATGAGAAATCAGGCATTCAAAACAAAATAATCTTTCCCAGTTAAATAGCCCCTTTAAAAAGATATACAGTAGAGTATGTGAAGAAAAGGAATATACAAGTCATTGATTTCAAAACTTGGGGACAAGAAACAAGAACTTCCAAACTTTATCAATTGGTTGCAAGTTTTCAGTATTATGACTTTCAAGTATAAACTTCAAAGAAACAAAACAGGTTTGTCTAAGATGGAATTAATTTTAGTTAACTTAAATTTAATACTGTTAGATTATTTTTTGAAATAAAAAGAGTTTTTCATTGATTTGTATTAAAACATGTCACACACCAATCTAGTTCCCCTACTGTTTCCATTTCATGCATCTCCCCTTTCCATCCTAATCCTCACTTGCTTAATTGTGGCTAACAGAGTATGGGTGGCAATGGCAAGGAAGGTCACAAGTGACAGCAATGGCAGGTGGTGGGGTGTTCCTAGCACCAATGATCTCGGACAGTATTTGATGACTGTAGAGAAGTGTTTGTGGCAATGGCAGCAGTCGGTGGTGGTGGTGGTGGTGAATAAGTAGAGGAGCAGTTGGGGAGAGTGTTGGGCAAAGATTGAGGGGTGTTTGACCACAATAAATAAGGGATATCAGTGACAATGGAGGATGTCAGATAGTGACAACAGAGGGTGTTCGGTGGCAGGGGAGGAATGTATGGTGGCGACAATAGTAGAGACTGTAGGGCAACAGCATGGTGCCGGGCAACCATGGCTACAAGCAGTGACTGTGCCTGGGAATTTATAGTTTCTGATAGGACACCATGGCCCAACAGATTTGATGGCTTAATCAATTGGCCCAAGTCACACACTTACAGCTTCTAGAAGGTTGAGTTGGTTAGGATATTCCCTGATTGTAAGGGATTTACTGTTATAAAAAAGAATGAATGGTAGTGTGAAGTCATTCAGAAAGCTTGTTAGAAAACAGATAGGAGAATATTCTTTGGTCTAGGAGCTTCAAGCTCTGGTTAGGAGTTTCTATTTTCACTTCCCAGTCCCAACCATTCCGTCAAATATTTGGGAAGCAACTTATCCTGTATTTCAACATACTCCTAATTTATTCATTAGTGATTGGGCAACCAAAAATTTAACTCAACTTGATCGATGACAGAAACCAGACAAAGCAAGGTTCAAATAAGTAAGTACTGAAAAGGTCAAATACAAGATAAAAAAGTCAGCTAAATTATATTTTAGTGAACGGAGATATGCACCTGAACTTTTTGTCCGCGCCAATTATGCCAATTTCAATGTTTTTTGCTGAGATCTGTCCCTCAAACCTAGAAAACGCCAACAAAAGAAAACAAATGGAATAGTTTCAGAGACTAGGAAAGATCGGATAGTTTGCAAAATACAGTAAGGCAAACAAGAGAATAGAAACAGACAGTGTAAAATTTGTCAATGAAAAAATATAAACAGTTCTCACTCCCTTTCATTTTCTAATTTTCCAAAGAACCTTGCTACCAATACCATAAAGTCAGCTCATGGTGACTTTTGAGGGATGTTCCTTGGTAAAGTCAAGATCACTAATATAAAATTTGCTTTATCACCCTAGATAGGATTAGCCTCTATTTTTTTTTTTGAAGTGAACCCATTAAACTAGTCTTAAATACATTTCCTTCTTCAATTTATAATTCTGAAACACCAAAGCTAGCAGATACTACATATGCCAGGAAAAAAACATTGATAGAATGAAAACAGAAACAAAAAAAAGGTAAAAAGTTTTTTAAGCATCCTAATTGACTGTAATAGTTAAATATGATATTTTCACTAAAGTTTTATTCAATGTATAGACTTTAAATGGCATTTCTCCTACCCTTCCTTCAGTGTCAATATTGCTGTGTGGACTGCATCATCGAGTTCCATATCATCAGTGTACCTACAATGGGAATGAAGAAAAAATTGAATTGATAAGCATTTAGGTATAATTATAATCAACAATACTAACATCAAACAGAAATGAAAAGTTACAACAACCTCAAAAATTAAGTTTCAAACCGCCTAATGGACACAACTAGACATCATACATTGATACACTGCATATTTACCTACAATATTATCATCATTTATCTTAAAGCATACCTCTTTTCAAGAAATGTCTTAGCATTAGAAACATTTTTCCCCATAGCGGAAGCTTTCCAAGAAAAATATGAACC
The DNA here is from genome assembly GCA_948472305.1 of Vicia faba. Taxonomy (NCBI): domain Eukaryota; kingdom Viridiplantae; phylum Streptophyta; class Magnoliopsida; order Fabales; family Fabaceae; genus Vicia; species Vicia faba. Next base: position 1,458,453,788 of record OX451735.1, read on the forward strand.
AGATGGATCGACCTACAGCAAAAACAAATTGACCAAGAACAACCTTCAATTTCCCATTCTCTATCTAAAAACATCATTAACTTTAAACATTTCTAAGTGCAGAAGAAGAAAAAATCCGGTGCAACATCCTCCTCAATCAGCAATACAAAGAACACTGCTTTTTGCCAATGAATGAATATTGTCTAGACTATTTACATGTACAGCATGTCATACCTGATATAGTTGTGGTCCATTATCATCAAATCCAGCAACTAGCAAGGACACTCCAAAAGGCCTAACACCACTATTAGGGCAAAAAAAAGAAATATTAAAACTCCAAAGATAGTAAAGGGGGAAGATGTGAAGAAAAAGGAGCTGTTGAGAATAAAAATAAGAGGGTCTAACTAAGTTCACTGCACTAAATTAGAGGTACATTGTGGAATTCGAGTAGGAACCAAAATGTTAGTTGCATTGAAACCAACTCATGAGGCTACTGTCATTGGATCAACACAAGTTCTTTCAGAGAGGAAAATGTCTCAAATTTCAGACACCTTGTCTTAGACTCATTTCAAATTTCCTTCAACATATCATGATAATTGAGGTTTTTTCGTGAAACAATCCCTCAACATGCAATTTAGTTATAAAAATTAATATCTATTAACTTTGAAAAGCATCACAATGGATAGTTCATGTTGATTGGATGGATAATTTTGGCAATTTTTTTGTTATAAAAATAATCTTATGATTAAAATTAAAGGGGCTGAAATGAAACTGTAGTTGGAAAATTTTAGTGAGGGGATAATTTGGAAGACAAGTTGAAAAAACAGTACACAGGTAGAAGTTGTGGATTTTACCAAAAACTGAAAATTGATGAGGATAAAACGCTAATTTTACCTTGATTAAACAGTATTTTTCACTATCCTAATTTTTGTGTAGTGGGAGAGATGAGATTCATTCATGACATAAACTTATATGCAATGAATATATAAAGAAAAAATTCAGCTGTGAAAATAAAGTGCAGACACTACAAACTGAGTTATTACCCAGACTGAGTAAATTCCTGCATAACCGCGGCAACTTCCCTTACTAGTTGAGTGACAGGGATTGGTTCCTGCAATTTTAACTTACAATATCAGATAGTCTACTTTAAATAAAAGATCCATTATCGAATACGAAAAGATAACAGAAAAGACATGTGGACTAGAAAATATATATTCACATGGATAAAGATTATCAATAGCAGAAATTGTGGGGTTTTTTAACAAACACAATTAAAAAGTACTTGGCACTATCCAGAAAAAGAAATGCTCTGTGGAATATGTAATCAATGTGTAACAAACCAACACTCAGAATCAGTGTTGTCAAATTGCAGCCATGGCGGATTGCAGTTGTGGATTTTCAACATAGCACCATGGAAAAGCCATGGCGTTGCGGATTTTGCATTGCGGCACCATGGCGGCCGCCACGAGTTTAACGTGCATGGCGGTATGGCACAAATTGCTTTTCTTTTTCAAAAATTTTAAAATTCTTGTCTGCTATTTTTTTACCCGACCAGTAAACAGGCCCAAAATAATTATAGTTGTGGTTAAATACTAATAACCACCATTAAATACTCTAATTAAATATTTATAAAACCAAAACCCTACAACCTTTCCATTCTCCACAGACTTTTCTTCTCCCTCTGTCTCTCTTCTCTTCTCTCGCTTCTCCACAGACTTTTCTTCTCCATCTGCTTCTCTTATCTTCTTACACAACTATCAGGTACTCTTTTTCTTCATTTTTTTTCTCTCTTATTTTTTATTTCTTTTCATATTTATTCCTTCCCACAGTACTCTCTTTTCTGTTCTACTTTGTCGGTTCTTCCTTTTCTTTTGTCCTGCTCTGTTTTTTAGTGCTGTATTTATCTCATTTTAAGTGCTCTGTTTTTATTTAATTTTCTACTTTGTGTAGTTTTAGACAATGCCTGAAAATCAGGAAACCTCCCTAACCTCTAGGGTTGACGGTTCAAAGAGAAGTGACCCTAAATGAAAATATATAGATATAGTTAACGGAGATACAAACTCTACTCGCTGTATTTTTTGCACAAAATTGATTAATGGAGGAATAACAAGAGCCAAAGGCCATCTAATGGGAAAGGAGTGCAATGTTAAAGCTTGCACCAAACGTTCGTGCCAAATAATTTTATAGTTCTGTTTTATAATGTCTTTTATGAATGGAATGTTTTGAGGTACTTAAGACATGCCACATCTATTTTATTTACCTTATATGAATTCTAGTTTCCTCCATATATAATTCTGTTATCTAATTTTTATCACTTCTGATTTTTTTATTTTTTGGTGCTATTACTGTTTTTTTGTGAGTATAAATAATGTTTTTTGTTTGTCCGCCATGCTTCCGCAATTTTCCGTTCGGCCATATTTTTATGGCGGATTTTTGGCTCGCCACAATTTTCCATAATCCGCCATAAACAACACTGCTCAGAATACATCCCCAACAAGGCTGCAACAAGAATAATTAAGATTCCATGGTTGAAGAAATGTGTCCTAACTCATTCCAAACAATAGAAAATAAGGGAATCGGCATAAGACATATGGACGGACATGTTATGCTACCAAGTAACATTTAAACAATAAAATCCAATCTAAAGTGAAGGTGATAACATTATAACTGAAGCATATTGACCAAATATACGCAGAAAAAGAGGAATGTTGCAATATAAAATTATATACTGTACTTTATATAATCGGTGATACTGCTCAGCTTGTTTCCTGCTTTTTCGTACCAAAACTCGGAAATCAGGACCCATGCCACTGAACAACAAAGAACAAAATTAAAGCCAATTACAACACTTAATAATGTTTTGACTGAAAACATATGTTTTCCTTCTATCATTTCTTTAAGAAGGTTTAAGCATGGCATGCCTATTTCCATACTATACATAATAAATGCTAAAGATTTTTCCCAGAAAAAAGTTGAGTCACTTCCCTCAGGCTGCCTTTCCAGTTCTTAAAAAGTTGGAAACTGCTAGGATGTAGCATTAAGTAGAATAAGGACAACTGATCTGTTAGGGTTTGGTCCATTAGTAAGATTAGTTAGGTAGCCTTTCAAGTTTTTCATGAAATACTTCTATTCTAGTGGGGAATCAGGTTAGTAGGGTTCATCGGTTTAGTAAGGGAAAATCCTTGGATAGAATTCTCTGTAATACATTTAGTTTTCAATAATACACTTATATTCAATCATTCATTAATTTCAATTTCTCCGGATTCCTACTAGAAACTTCAATGGCGTCTCATGTTTAAGAACACATTCAAAACCCAACCATCAACTGCCATTATATGAAGCAGCTACTACTACAGACTATAGTACAACAAAAATAATAATGCTGAAGAAAATATGTTTTAACTTCAACATGTATGAAGAAACAAACCTGTATACAACACCTATATTTGGTGTTAATAACTGAATTTTCTGGACCTGCAATCATATGACCAAAAGTGTAAGAACCGGAAAGTGTCAAATCTCAAACCAATGGAATGAAAAAACAAATATCTTTGAAGTTTTTTTAAGAAAGTTCACAAGCAGCTTGCAGAAACTAGGCAAAAGATTTTATTTTATCAATGGCCATACTGGCAAATATCTTTAATTATCCAGATATAATAAGAACATTTACTACTTAGCAAATACTATTCAAATAAAAATTAAACAAAAACAATGTGACATCTATGAAGCACAGACTCCGACACGGACACCGCGGTCAAAAACCTACAACACCGACACCGCTATATATGTTATAGTATTTGAGTTTCATTTATTCATCTAATATCAAAAGAGTTAAAAATATTCTAATCAAAATTAATGTCTTTAATCCTTGATTGATAACATTACTTCAGTACATGTTTAACCCTTCTAGTCATGCGTGATATTTGTCTAGAAAATGTATAAAGTGTGTTGAGGAAAAGAAAAACACAATTTTTTAAAGAAAACTTGTCCGAATTATCGGACACATGTTGTATGAGTGTCATATGGGTATTGACACCAATTCAAAATGTGTCGAAGCAAGAAAAAAAGACCAATTTTTTGGGGACACTTGTCTGACTTTTCTAACACTTGTTTGACTTTTCTGACAAGTGTCATATAAGTGTCGGACACCGACGCCTGTTAGACACCGCAACACGCCTACTTCTAGAGGCGTCCGTGCTTCATAATGTGGCATACTATATTTTCAAGTACTGGGACTAGACATAGAAGGTTTATTAGAAAAACTGAGAAAACAACACTAACAAATTAAAAAAGAATGTCGAATGATTTATAAGGGATGCAGGAAAAGTATAAGACAAACAATAGCATAACCATATTAAATACAACTTTTAAGAGGACAAATTAAAAAATAATTGGTCACATTCATAACATACAGAAATTGATCCAAAGAAAGAGAAACATACTGATGCTTCATCGACCAAAATAGACGGCAGTTTCTTCTCTGTTGCAATGACAACTCCATTTGCAGCTGCATGAACCAAATACTTAATTAAAAAATAAGCAAAAGTTGCAGCCAATATTACAAGAAACAAATCATCCATACAAACTCGTGGAGTTAGAAAGGAAATAGTACAAACTGCAGATAGCATAGAGGATCTTTGCAAACAAATGAACCCCATGCAAAGTCAACAAAGTGTGCCTATAAGATGCAAGACCATAAATTCAACTGCAAAATAAGAAATTTCCAACTCTAGCCTCCTCCAAAACCTACTGATCGCAAATTTATAAATTTCAGATAGCACTTTTATCCCAAAACTTATCCTTCACACCATGTCAAATAAACTCACATGTCCCTAAAGAACTGGAAGCCTTCTTTATATGAAAATACATAAGAAATCAACAGTGTACCCATATATCAGAGTTCAGACAACAACCATACAAGTTCATTCCGTCATTAAGAGGGACAAAAATAAACACCTCGGTCATTTTTCTAATAATTAAAAAGCAAATAACAAGAAATGTAACCTCAAAAAAACATAACAAAAGAAGAACAAGCTATACCAAGTGCAAGACTCATACAACCCAGACAAACTTCTTCAGTTATTCCTTACAGAAACCACAAACTCATTGCCTTATTACAAACAACAAGTCAAACTCGATATATCATATATGCACATACCAATCAAACTTACATATTCTATCCACTTACCATTACAAGCACCTCCCTCCAGCTAAATTCACTCAGAAATCCATAATACTTATGAAACAAGGGTATGAAATCAGGAACCAAACTTTACATTTGTCATTCTATCATACATACTGATTACAAAATAAATTGTTGTAGAGATAAAATTATTCTTATTAATGTTTTTCACTGGCCTTCCAATTTTCTCTCCATAATAGCCTGTCCATAAAATATCATTCTATATCTTCCAGTTTTAATCTCTCTTAATTGCCCTTGTCCAGGAAAATGATTTGGTGTATAAGTTTTGTTCAGTAGAAGGGACTGGGTTGATGCATTAAACTGCTTGAAGTTATTAGAGACAAGGATTGGAAGCACATGCTTTTTGTCTTAAGTTTAATTTAGTAGGAGGCACAGCACAACAATTCTAGCCGACAGGTGAAAATTGAAGACCATACAATTTGTTTCACGGTGTAAGTATATCAGGGTGTACATTGCATAAGGTGGGTTAGGAATGATAGCATTAGTAAGAAAGTTGGATTAACCCCTATTATGAAACGGATAGCAGGTAATGAATCCAAAACTTTCCGATGAAAACGTTTGTGTGGCTCTAATGGTACTAAAGTACTGCTTGGTAATGAATATAACCCTAAAGCAACATATACAGTGAAGAACAAAGAATCACAAGCAGATCGAACGAATTACCTTTAATTCCAAGAGAAGTTTGTCCAGAGCCAACAGCGGTCAAAGCATGCTCAATCTGAACAAGCTTTCCAGAAGGACTGATGATCCATAACAAAATCAAAATCAGTTAAAATTATCAATTGAATCAACAGAGAGGGAAAGAAAGAGAAGAGTAATAACCATCATACCTAAAAGTTGTAAGAGAAAACGAGTATTGACTATCTCCCATGATAAATCACTACAAACAACACAGTCTAACAATCACAATTTCAATTAAAAAAAACACTATAAACAATCGATTTTCATACAAACCCTAGTCAAAAAATTCAAAATGTGAATTTTGAAGTGCTATAATGAGTAAATTGAATTAAAACAAAGAGAAGTGAAGTAGAAATTTCGGCGATCTATCTAGGAGAAGGAAAAAGAAGGGGAAATGGTGAGAAGACGGTGAAGGAACGAACCTGAGAAGTGGAGAGAGAGAAGAGAGAGAGTGTTCGGAGAGGTTTGGAGGTTTGGTTCTGTGAAGTTTTGGAGTAAAATGAGAGAGAAGAAGTAAGCAACAAGTCTAAAACATTAATTGGGCCTTGGCCTTCATCACATTAGAGAAATTAACTTATCACCCCCAATATTATACATGGCACCCCCAATAATATTATGAAAGACCAAATTGCTGAGATCCAAATCATTCACCATAGATTCCAAATTTATATAATCAGTCAGATTTTTCAATTTTTTAGCCGACATCGGAAATTTCACGAATAAGTGAAAATTTACGGTAGATTGATAAAATTTTCAGTATTTTGTATCAGAAATTTCAAAATATCCGATATTTTTGTATCGGAAATTTCAAAATATCTAATATTTTCATTTACTATTTATACCGGAAATTTTAAAATTTTCAGTTCATCACAAAATATCAGAAATTTTGAAATTTTCGATAGTTCAATTTTTTTTACTGTCATGTTTTATTACTATCGAAAATTTCAATTAATTTGAAATTTCCGGTACACCGAAATTTTAAATACACTACTGAAAATTTACGGTACCATAATTTCGTAGGGGTGTACCAAAAATTTGGGTGATACCGAAAATTTTAATCTTTCTACCAAAAATTTCATTCGAAAATTATGTTCAACTCATCTAAAGATAAAATTGGAATAAAAAAATTCAGAGCTGGCATATATAATTTTAGGAGTGTCATATTAAATTCTCATCTCATTACTTATTATTCAAAGTCATTAGAGATAGAATATGTAATTGAAGGGTGTAAACATAATGTTTTATGTTTGTTATTAGAAATAAATTTATGTAATTAGGGATACTTCTTGCTGAATTTTTTCAAAATATTTTATTTTATTTTATTTTAGTAATGTTAATCATTTAGTTATTATTATTATTATTATGATTATTAAATTTTGTAATATTTTAAATGATTATTCTATCAATTTAGTGAGTAAAGGATGTTTGTTACATTTATAATTTTGGATGATAATGGACTTTTTTTAAAGCCTTGTGATAGATAGGATTTGGGATTTAGGGGCAATCTTCATGAACAAAGAAGGCGTTATGATCAAATTTAATACTAAGAGTATGAAAGGTCCTAATCAACCTCTGAAAGTTGAAGCAATGACCCTTTGCTTTGTTGTGGAAACAGCGGTCGATGAAGGTTATAAGTGGATGATGTTTGAATCCGATAACTTGAACCTCATCAGGATGATGGAGATGAACGAAATTACTATGCCAAGAAACATCATGGGAAGGATATTGAAGAGGTTGAAAAAAGATTGTAACATATTCAGAGGGATTAGATTTTGTCATTTGGGTAGATAGCATAATGTGGTTGCTCATGTTTTAGCAAGATTATCGGCTAACAATAGCAAAAATATTAGTCCAGTTCAAAAAGATAATAAATTTAATAATGTCTCTTGTAACACTTTTTAACTAGTTTATAGAATCTACTATCAATATATAAAATTGATTACCGTCAAATTTACAAAATTAACCATTAAGAAAAATAATTACATTTCTTAAATCATGGTTAGTAGTGTGTGATCGGTGGAAATAGAACTGACTGTTTTAAAGTTGGTTTCGCGAAATGTCGCGGTAAGCAAGAGTCGCCACCGTCTTTTATGTTCTCCAATATGGAAAGGACAAAAGCACAACAAAATTCCTTATTCGAGAATGTTCTCGATTTGGGAGGTAGATTTATAGAAAGGGAAGGTGTTAGCACCCTTTCTATCTGTGGTTATCCACGGGCTCTTAGGTACTTGCTCTTATGTTTTCAAAATTTTGTTTGCTTTTCAAGTGTGTGTGGGTTTTGAAAAAGTTTCGTTTGAAAGATTTCTAAGTAACTCTTGTATCTGTCCTCAAGAGTGTATGAAAAATTTGTTTGAAAACCTTTTGAAAGTGTGGGTGCGAAAAGTATTTTTGTTTGTTTTGAAAAGAGCAAGTACTTAAGAGAAATCTACCTACTCTAAAGAATTAGGCTGTGTAAGAGTCCTTTAGATAGTGTTATCCCACCATTGAGAGGTAGGTAGCACCATCGTTGGAGTTATTCGGGTCAATTCGATTAAGGGACATGTGTGGTCACCTAAGCAATGGTAGGACATCTTAGTGGTAACCCTAATGTCCTATATCCTTTTATCCGAGGCAATCGTTTCGAGGCAACTGGATCTTTAGACAAAGGGCGACCTCTAAGACACCCTATACTTGATGACCACGTTCGAGGCAACCGGTGAGGCGTACCCTAGGGGTGGCATGTGCATGTGTGTTGTTTTTCAGTTAATTGTCTTTGTACATGTTATTTGTGAGCTACAGATTGATTTTATTTGTCATACATTCTTGCAGACATATTAACAGTTGGGAATGCGGAAAATAAATTACAGAAATGTAAATCTAGCTATTACAAGACGCGGGTCTATACATCGCCAAAAACAAAAACTCGTTTTGGAAAATAAAGTGCGAGAATTTAAATAAGGCGGTAAAATCCTAATTAACTATTACATACTCTGTACAGATACATAAATATAATCAAAAGAAATTAAAGCGCGAAAGAAGATTGAATCGGGAACGTCCTAGGGTTTTGACCCTTTTGAGAAAAGAATTTAATTTAGTCCCTTTTTGCAATTAATTAAATATTAAAACTAATAACTAATTAATTAATTTATTAAAAGAAAAAAAATGTTTTTTTTGTATTTTTATGTTTTTTATGAAATAAAATAAAAAGAAATTAGAAGTCAAAAGTTAGAGAAAACCTAAGTTCTAAGTTGATTTTATTTATTATAAAAAGAAAATTAAAATTAAACCTAATTAACTAATTAATTTGTTAGAATTTATTCACAAAAATAATTAGTAGTGAAATTAATAAATAAGAATAATAAAAATATTTGGTTTTTTTTGTTTTTTTTGAAAAGATTAATTAACTAATAATAATACTAATGATTAATAAAAAAGGAATTATAAAAGAAAAGAAAAATAAAAAGATAAAACCAAGGGGGTTTGGACCCAGAATAGGGGTGAATTCTGGAAATCTGAGGCCCATTATCTCAAGCTTTGTTGACTTTCTTGAATCGTCCAGAGGCGCGTTGACCAGGGAGCATGGTGTTCCTTCATTCCTTGGCCTTCAGATCTGTGGGACTGGCCACTTGGCGCGTGGATTTGTGAGGTTTATGGTGGAGTACATTGACTAGCCTGCATAGGAATATGTTTGGAAAAATATGAAACAAGGTTTGGGAGACCTGGGAATCGAACCCAGGTCCCAATGGTTGATAGACAGCGCATTCACCACTGAGCCATGTGCCTGTAATTGTTAATACAATAAACAATGAAATTATTATGTAAATAACAACGCGTGTATTGCAAAATAACCAAAAAGCGCGCGCCATTTGAATTCTCCATTAGCCAGCTGACACGTCCTTCGTCTTCATCCTTTTTCCCTGTAAAACAAAACAATTAGCGGGGGTTTTTAACCCCCACAAAATGAAATGACAAAAAATAACGAATAAAGCTATGCTCTATATAAATTGGGCGCGAGGGTTGGGATTGGTTCGTCTTGATTTCTTGAGTTCAACCATGTGCGTGAGATAGTCCAATTTTGTCTGGGCAGCAAAGCCCTAATTCACAAACTTAAAAACCCTAAAAGTTGTTAATGGCAAATCACAATCATGTACATGATAATCCAATTAATTGATATGAATAGCTTTGTATGGTTGCAAACAATATAAAACAAGCTTTAAATCACACAAAATGTTCATGAATTGGGAGTTTCGATTTTGAAAAATATTGACAAACCGTGATTTTGTTTGGCGTGATTTCTCAAGCTTCAGCCCTTGACTTTGATTCCAAAAGACTCCTGAGAGTTCCAGCAAAGTGTTAGAAATGAAAAAAGGCTTGGAATTACGTTGGAAGGTGGATTTCAGTTTTGAATTTTCTTGAGTTTTTTTTGGAATTGGTTTGGCCGTTTGTGCAAGGTTCAGGTCGTGAATGAGGCTTGGCTTGCTTGCATATGTACATGTGAATGAAATTAGGTCACATTATGAGCTTGGGATCCATTGCAATTAAGTTTTTGGATTTTGCTTTAACACCATTAAAGGACTTTCCAAGTTTGAAGCAAAACCATGATTTTGTGCTCAAAATAGCCTTACACGAATTTGGTAGTTGGCATATGATGTATGAAAGCCATTCAAACCACAAAGATGCCATTTAATTAATTTTTTTGATTTTATTTGAATTATTATGGATTAAAATGAATTAAATCCACAAAAATTAAATAAAAATGAAAAAATAAATGTTTGGTCTTGAAATTAATCATGGGACACGTGGGTGGCATGACAAGGCTGAATCAAGCGGAAGAAAGTGGGCCCTTTTGTCAAAAATTGAAGTTTTAAGGATAGTTGACTTTTCCCATTTCACAAAAATTTCCCAACTTCTCCAATGCATATCTTGCTCAATTTTGATCATATGAACATGTTCTTGGACATTTTGGAAAGGTCTTGAAGTCCTTTAACCAATTCCTTTGGTCCCATGTCATTTTGATTTACCAATCTCAAGTTATGGTCTTTGACTTAAAATGCCTTTCTGTTGACTTTTGAAAATGACTTATAATGTTGAAATTGATAACTTTTTGTGAGAGAATTTCTTGGACTTGGAATGTGAAGATGATTTGTAGGAAATGTCATCCCCTTCAAAATGAGCATTGGATGGGATTTTTCTGATGAACCATGAAAAAGTTATGCCTTGGTCAAGTTACAGTTGACTTTTCAGCTGTCCAAAAATGGAAACTTTTGCATCTTGATGATTTTTGAGCCATGCTTGTTGAATCATGATCAAGAATTGATCAAATGATGATTGTGGCTTCAAAATAAGATGTTGACCAAAAATTTTGACTTTTGACTGCCAAATGACCATTTTACCCCTACAGTTGATTGTGAAGCAAATGAGGCTTTTGACTGTGCAACTTGATGCTGTGAGTCTTGCAACTTGACATGGAGATGCTTGACAATGTGTATAGGCATATGTGACTTGATTGAGCCCTTTAAAACCTCAAATTCCTTGCAAGAACCAAAACCCTAATTTGACTGGCTTATGAGGGTGTTTGAACTGTGCAACCCTTGAGTAGACTTGAGCAAATTGAGATGATGCTTGTCAAAAACTTTGAAAAATATGGGAGGGAAAATTTTGGGGTACAACAGTTGCCCCATGTTCAATCTTCTTAGACCTGAGGATGTAGATGGGCTTGTGTGCCTTTCGTGATCCGAGGGTGGAAGATGATTGAACACTAGAGTGCCCAGAAATTTGCACTCGCATAGTAGAATATCAGCAACGTGATGTCGGGAATGGGCTTATAGATGCCATTTAGAGAGATGGTGGATAGGAGGATGGGCTTATAGATTCCATCTGGAGATGTGACAGAACCTTGTCGGGAATGGGCTTATAGATGTCATTTGGATATTGTTGGTGGATGGGAGGATGGGCTTATAGATGCCATCTGGATATGTGACAGAACCTTGTCGGGAATGGGCTTATAGATGCCATTTGGAGACTGTCTGTTGAGTTGTAATTTTGTGAGTTGAAAGAGGGAACCTGTGTAGGGTTGCCTGATGATGAGCTCGTGCAAAACTGCATCTCGGAAAGAAGGAAACCTGTGTAGGGTCGACTGATGATGAGCCCGTGTGAATCTGCATCTGAAATGGAGAAGAAACCTGTGTGGGGTTACTTTGATGATGAGCCCGTGTGAAACTGCATCTGGAGCTGAGAAGGAAACCTGTGTAGGGTTTACTGATGACGAGTCCGTGTAAAACTTCATCTTTAGAAAGAGAGAACCTGTGTAGGGTTTCTTTGGGATAAGTTCGTGTAAAACTTCTTGAGGAACCAGGGTAAGGCTACCTTGGGATAAATCAGTGTAAGACTTTGGGAGGAACCGGTGTAGAGTTACCTTGAGATAAGTCCGTGTAAGACTTCTGGAGGAACCGGGGTAAGGTTACTGCAGGGTAAGTTCGTGTAAAACTTCTTGATGAACCGGGGTAAGGTCATCTTGAGATAAGTCCGTGTAAGACTTCTGGAGGAACCGGGGTAAGGTTACTGCAGGGTAAGTTCGTGTAAAACTTCTTGATGAACCGGGGTAAGGTCACTGCAGAGGAAGTTCGTGTAAAACTTCTTGATGAACCGGGGTAAGGTCATCTTGAGATAAGTCCGTGTAAGACTTCTGGAGGAACCGGGGTGAGGTTACTTTGAGATAAGTCCGTGTAATACTTTTTCTGAAAGAAAAGGAACCGGTGTAGGGTTACTTTGATGATAAGTCCGTGTAAGACTTCTTCTGAAAGAACAGGAACCGGTGTAGGGTTACTTTGATGATAAGTCAGTGTAAGACTACGTCTGAAAATTGAGAAGGAACCGGTGTGGGGTTGCTTCATGATGATCAAGTGGATGATTGTCCTGTCTGGTTTCAGATATTAACCCACGATCAGTCGTCCACAGAATTTTCCTGGCTTGTTACCAATGTTGATCTGGAACTGTAGAGGTAGATGGTAATCATCTTTTGATTGACCTTTTCCTGAAAAGGCAAAACGTTATCTGTATGCAGTGTCATGGTGCATGAACTGCATGATATTAAGATGTTCTCAAGAGTAAATGAGATTTGTGTGTTATGATGCGTATATGCATGCGTCATGGTGTATGATAATGTGATGTTTATGAATGTATTTTCGTCTAGGAAAATAAATCCTTGATGAATGCCGGGAGCTTGTTGAATCCTGAGCTGATGTTGAAGAGTAGAGTTCTTCATTTCCGCTGGGGATGTTGATTGTAAGAATAAACCGGTTAGGAGAAGATGACTCCGTTGGGGAATAAACTTGTTGGAGAGATTACTCTGCGGGGAATTACTCTGTGGGAAGAGATACTTCGCTGAGGTTTGATGATAACTCCGTTGGGGATACCGTTGATAAGCTTTGTTGAGGGAATTGATGAACTCCACTGGGGGGTAGGAAGAACTTCGCCGAGGACGATCTTTCCGTGGTAATTGGCTGAGGATAACCCAGTTATAAGCTCTGGTGGGGAATAACCTTTGAATAAAGCCGGGGAGATGCGTTCGTACTCTGCAGGGGATGAGCTTCCAGAATCTGTTGGGGATAAGCTTCCAAAACTCTACTGGGGAGATTGATTCAACTTTCCTGGGGAAACTTTGGACTGTACTGGGGAAGTGGCTCCACTGGGGTGTCTGATATTCCGCCGGGGAACAATCTTAGATCAAGACTGCCGGGGATGCTTGCTTAGGAACATCTGTATACTCCGCTGGAGAATATTGAGATTTTCTGGGGATACCCAACTTCCTTAAGGCTGACAGTAGACTGACTCTGCTTGGGGAGAGTATCGCTGACTTGCTGGAGATATTGTGCCTTGTCAGAGTTGACGGGAGACCAACTCTGCTCGGGGGAGAGTATTGTTGAACCTTGTCTTACTCCCGAGGGGTGGAGGCCTCTTGGTTGTGTTCTTCAGCCGAACCTACCTTGGTACCTTGGTTGACGGAGCAACTAGATCGCTTGGACAACTCATTATTGCCCCTGTTTTTGATGTGAGAGAAGAAGATACCTTGTGAGGTGTTAGACAACTGCCAATTCGACAAATCTTCTTCTGGTAGGCGAGTGACGAGATGACGGGACATAGTCGTATGCTTTTGATCCCTAATTTTTTCCTGGACCGCTCTTTCGGGTTTTCAGTCCCCCGGGATACCCTTTTTTGCCCAAGCCGCCTTTTCAGGTTTTCGACTTGCCGGGTGTACAGATTTTTCATTTTCATCCCTTATTTTTGCCCGAACCCTTTTAGTTCGCCGGGAAGCCCTTATTTTTGCCTAGGTGTGTCAACCTAGCGGGTCTTTGATTATGCGCAGTATTTTTCGACTATGTCCACGCTCTCAGAATGCATGGAGTTGTCATTGTTAGTAGCATTGTGTTGCCATACCAACAAAAGATGTTTGATCGTGCAAGATTCGCAGCTGGGATTCATGTCCAATGCCCCAAGTGACTCAGGCGGACATTTGCCCCTGGCTTTTTGGCCTTTGAGAGATTCTCCGAATCTTGACTTAACTGCCCCAGATGATGGACCATGATCATGTCTGCCCCTTGGTTGGAAGTGCTTTTGTTCATCAGATATTCTTCGTGCGAATTTATCTACTGTTCGAACAAATAGTCATATGCAAACAATGTTATTAAAAAAAATGCAAAGCTTATGTCCGTCTTGAAGTTTTTGAAAATGTAGTTTTTAGTAAAAACAAGTGAATTTTTGTAAACTGTGATGTCAACTCATTATTTTACCGCAAGCCTTAAGGAGTCAGGATACTTTTGTAACAATATGCTTTCGAACTAACCCATGCTTCAGCTAGGACTTTTGAGGGTTATAACGTGGCTTGGTTCAATGGTTTAAGAAACAAAGGTTAAAGGCTCAAATTTTATTTGTACCCACTCGCTCTTCGTGATGTTCTTCAAACCTAAACTCAGCTGATCGTACGTTAGACCTTGTTTGAGTCTTTGCTCTGACATTCCGGTGATGGTTCAGATATTGACAATTTATTTTGAATAGGCAGTCATTTCCTTTTGTGTTGAGGGTTTGTAGGACCTCTTTCTTTTTTTGATTTCGTTATCCCTATTTTTGCCTGAACTGTTTCTTTTGTGATTACAGTCAGCGGGATGCCCCAGTTTTGTAAGTCTCCTTCATAGGTTTTGACTTATTGGGCTTTAGTTTCTGAAAGATAATGACTGCCTGTCCTTATGATTATTCAGAACCATTATCGTCTTTTGTTTTGTAAGGACTTCTTTGGTGCCATTCACTGTGCACCTGGATCAACTGAGAAGACTACCCTGCCCCGGGTCATGATTAAGGGTTTTAATTTTCGAAAATAAAAACTCCTACTTCTTTGGCTCGAAGGGGTTGACGAGGGATTATCTTCCTTATAACGCCAGTGTTTAGGAACTGAAACAATGCATGTACCTCATCAGCAGGGTCTGTTCAAAAGCATACTGTAGATTGTGGTATCGTTTTCGTCATCCTCCCTCAATAGGCTTAGAATTAGTAATCGAGAGTTGAACATCAAGAAAAAAAAATAAAGGCAATTTTGAATATAGAGAACACAATTACTTCAAAACAGACACGTGTAATGCATTAATGAAATAATAGAGTTTGACATGATAATTGTTTGAATAAGCATAGAAAAATACAATATCAGAATTTAAATGAACAAGAGTCTCTCAATCCTAGCCATGTTTTGGCAAGGGAGAAGTGATCACATCAGGAGTCTCAGCAGGCTCGAATTCGATCTCCTTGGCGTCAATCATGTTCTGAATCTTGTATTTCAGCACCCAACAATCCTCAGTATCGTGCCCCGGGCTTCCGGAATGATAAGCACACCTCGCATCTGGGTTGTAGTTTGGAGAAGAGGTCTTGGGATTTGCAGGAGGGTTGATCACCGTGTGATCGGTGGATCTGGAACTGACTGTTTAACACTGGTTCACGAAATGTCGCGGAAGCAAGAGTCACCATCGTCTTTTATTTTCTCCAAATGGAAAGGACAAAAGCACAGAAAAATTCCTTATAGAGATTGCTCTCGGTTCGGGAGGTAGATTTATAGAAAGGGAAGGTGTTAGCACCCTTTCTATCCATGGTTATCCATGGGCTCTTAGATACTTGCTCATTTGTGTTTTCAAAATTGTTTGTTTGCTTTTCAACTGTGGATTTAAAAAAGTTTCTTTGAAAATTTCAGTTCGACTCTTGTATCAGTCCTCAAGAGTGTTTGAAAAGTTGCTTTTGAAAGCTTTTTGAAAGGTGTCGGTGTGAAAAGAAGTTTTTGATTTGTTTTGAAATTAGAGCAAGTATCTACGAGTTCTCTACCAACCCTAAGGAATTAGGCTGTGTAAGTGTCCTTTAGGTAGTGCCATCCCACCATTGAGGGGTAGGTAGCACCACCGTTGGAGGTATTCAGGTCAATTCGAGGGTTCGGGACATTGTGGTCACCAGAGTAATAGGAAGACACCTTGGAAGCTACCCTCATGCCATGTTCATGGACATGAGGACTCACTAAAACATCCTCTACTCGACGACCACTTTTCGAGGGGCAAGGCAACAGTGAGGCGTACCCTAGGGGTGGTGTGTGATTTGTGTGGCATTTTCAATTATATTTGTCTTGTTCATGCATTGGTGATCTACGCTTTGTTTTTATTTTTGACGTTCATTCTTTCATGCAAGTTATTAACAGTTAAAAGATGCGGAATTAAAAGTCCTACGCTATTACAAAGGCGCGGGTCTACATCGCCAAATTAACCCAAGACCTGATTTGAATAAAATAAAAATGCGGAAAAATAAATATCCT
This sequence comes from Vicia faba, assembly GCA_948472305.1. NCBI lineage: Eukaryota > Viridiplantae > Streptophyta > Magnoliopsida > Fabales > Fabaceae > Vicia > Vicia faba. Next base: position 1,458,470,467 of record OX451735.1, read on the forward strand.
AATTAATCTATTACAAGGCTTTGTAATAAATACATTATATTCACAAAAAGAAATAAAAGTAAAATGCGAGAAGAAGTAAGGTCGGGAATGCGAGGGCGTTGGACCCTTTTAAGGAAATTAAATTGGAATTAATGAAATTGATTAAGTTAAATAAGGAAAAAAGAAATTATTTTTGGAGTTTTTGTATTTATAGAATTTTAATGAGAGAATTAAATTAAAATTAAAAACCCTAATTCTAAATTATTTTTAATTTATTAAAAATGTTTAAGTTTGACCTAGTTTTAACCTAATTATTTAATGGCAAATTTATTTACAAAAAAAATAATTAATAATTAAATATGGTGAAAAAGAAAAAAAGGAATAAAAGTATAAAACCCTAATTCTACATTTTTTAGTTTATTACGAAAAATATTAAAATTAAAACCTAGAATTAGAACTAAATTAATTATTACATTTATTTACAAAATAAAAACATTAGTGAATTGAATAATAAAATATATTTTTACTTTTTGATTTTCTGATTTTTTTGGTATTTTTATATTAAAGAGAAAATTAATTTAAAGAATTAAAATAAAACAAATAATGTAATTAAAATAAATAAGAGAAAAAATAAAAAGAGAGAAAAATGCAAACATGAGGGGTTTGTTGTCCCAAATTGGAGGTCTGTTCCAGTAATGAGGCCCATTAGAAACTTGGCCTTTTTTGACTTTTCATGGATGCGTGTGGCTCTGTTGACCAATGCATATGGTGTTCTTCAGATCATGGCCATTGGATTGATCTTCTGAGACGCGTGGCAAGCTCCAGCGCTGGATGCATGGTAGAATTCTGGGCGTGTACTGCATAGAATCACATTAAAACAAAACATATTGAGAAATATGGGGGACCTGGGAATCGAACCCAGGTCCCAACGTTTACCAAATGCACGTTCCACCATTTGAGCTGTATGCGCGTGTTTGTTAGTTAATGGAATATGAATAATAAAAATGAAACAATCGCTTATAGTATTAACCAAGCAAAAAGCGCGCCAGCTATTCAAACTAGCCAACCCATGTCCAACACCTCAGCATCTTCTCCATCACGCCTTTGTTTTTGCCTGAAAAAATACATCAAATAGCGGGGGTTTTGAACCCCCACTAACCACAGTACATGAAAATAGCGATCAGGCCATACTCAAATATAAAAAAGGCGCGACCTATGGAATTGAATCGTCATGAGCTTCCGGTTTCAGTGGTATAGGTCTTGTGTCTCAATTTTTCCAGAGGAACAAAGCCCTCTTTTAAAGTCTCTGCAACCCTAAAGGGCTCCCATGGCAAGTTTTCATATAGGCGATGAAAATTCAATTAAATAGTATCAATAGATTCAGAAGGTCCATATTAGTATAAAACAACAATCAAAATGTATGAAAAATGTCCAGAAATTCAAACACAATTATGCATAAAGTTTGAGGAATTATGACTTTATTCTACCACTTCTTGATGCGTAGGGACTGGAAAAGGATTCAGAAAGCTTCCTTGATGCCTTGGCAAGCTATTGGAATCGTTACTTTGCTTTGAATTGCACTAGAACTGTGTTTTCAGTTTTGAATTTTTGGACAAAAAATGCAAAGTTGGTATTTGGTTTCAGGCGCAGCTCCAAGGTTGTATGCATTAGGGTTCCCTTCTGTTTATGTATGGGAATGTTTTAGGGTGAAAATTCAAGCCAAGAAATCAATGTTTTGATGAATCAAATATTTGATTTTTAATGAAATCTTTTTCAATCTTTTTATCATGAAACCTAGCCAATTTGCATGGAATCTTTCTTCTTTGGGCATGCACGAAATCCTTAGGCCTTGATGAGAGATTATACTGCACAAAAAGATTTGAAAACCTTATTTTAGTATTTTTCTTGTAATTAATTTTGATTAAATGAATTAAATAGATTAAATATTCAATTAATTAATTAAAAATAAGAAAATAACTCCCCTTTGGGTCAATGGGTCGTGCATAGCTTTTGGATGATGATTCTTGGAAGAAAATGTGGCCCATTAGCAATTTTGATGCATTTGAAGCAAAGTTGACTTTTCAAAATTCCCAAAAATTTCCCAACTTCCACAAGGCATATCTTACTCAATTTTTAAGCTTTGATCATGTTCTTGGACATTTTGGAAAGGTCTTGAAGTCCTCTAACCAATGCCTTTGGTCCCATGTCATTTTGATTTACCAATCTCAAGTTATGGTATTTGACTTAAAGTCCCTTTTTGTTGACTTTTGAAAATGACCTATAATGTTGAAATTGATAACTTTTTTGGGAGAGCATTTCTTGGACTTGAAATGTGAAGAGGAGTTGTAGGAAATGTCTTTCTCTTCAAAATGAGCTTTGGATGGAATTTTTCTGATGAACCATGTGGAAGTTATGCCCTGGTCAATTTACAATTGACTTTTTCAACTGTCCAAATATGGAAACTTTTGCATCTTGAGACTTTTTGAGCCATGCTTTGAGAATCATGATCAAGAATTGATCCAATGATGTTTGTGGCTTCAAAATAAGATATTGGCCAAAAATTTGAACTTTTGACTGTCAAATGACCATTTTGCCCCTGCAGTTGACTGTTGAGCAATTAAGGTTTTTGACTGTGCAATTTTGTGCTGTAAGTCTTGAAACTTGACATGAGGATACTTGACAATGTTTGTAGGCATATGAGACTTGTTTGGACCCTTGAAAACTTCAATTTCTTTGCCAGACCCAAAACCCTAGTTTTTGACTGTTAGGAGGCCTTTGAACTGTGCAACCCTTGGGGAGATTTTGAAGCATGCTCCTTGCAAATCTTGAAGAATATGGGAGGGCAAATTTTGGGGTACAACAGTTTCCCCTGTTCAATCTTCTTAGACCTGAGGATGCAAATTGGCTGACGTGCCTTTCGTAATCCGAAGGTGAAAGATGATTGAACACTAGAGTGCCCAGAAATTTGCGCTCACATAGTAGCAGTGTGATGGTGGGAATGGGCTTATGGATGCCATTTGGAGATTGATGGATAGGATGATGGGCTTATAGATGCCATGCTAAGAGATGATGGAAGGTGGATGGGCTTATAGATGCCATCTGGGTGTCAATCGCGTAAGAGATTCCTTAGCGAGAACTTGCGTACCTGAAAAAAAAGAAAATGATTACCTGGCCTGTTACAGGAGCTGGTCTTCAAATTCTTTGTGTATACGTGCCCTGAATGGTTACAGGAATTGAATCTGGAGCTTCAAAAGGTGATGAATGAACCAGGTATGGTTACTACCTCAACGGGACGGTGAGAGAACCTTGGACGATTACTACCTCAACAGGAACGCTGAGAGAATCTTGGGGCGATTACTACCTCCACAGGAACGCTGAGAGAATCTTGGGCGACTTCAACCTCAATAGTAACGATGAGAGACTCATAGGGGACTTCAACCTCAACAGTAACGCTGAGAGAATCTTGGGTGACTTCAACCTCAACAGTAACGCTGAGAGAATATTGGGCGACTTCAACCTCAACAGTAACACTGAGAGAATCACAGGCGACTTCAACCTCAACAGTAACGCTGAGAGAATCTTGGATGTCTTCTACTGAGTCTTCATCAGGAAAATCTTTAGGGATCGATTTAACTGGACTAGAGAAGGCCTTTGATTGGATAAGAATCAAGAAAAATCTTAGGGTCGACTTAACTGAACCAAGCAAGGTCTTGGAATAACTTCAACTGGATAAGAATCAGGGAGATCTTAGGGTCGATCTGACTGAACCAGAGAAGGCCTTTGACTGGATAAGAATCAGGAAAATCTTAGGGTCGATTTAACTGAACCGGACAAGGTCTTGGAATATCTTCAACTGGATAAGAATCAGGGAGATCTTAGGGTCGATCTGACTGAACCAGAGAAGGCCTTTGACTGGATAAGAATCAGGAAAATCTTAGGGTCGACTTAACTGAACCAAGCAAGGTCTTGGAATAACTTCAACTGGATAAGAATCAGGGAGATCTTAGGGTCGATCTGACTGAACCAGAGAAGGCCTTTGACTGGATAAGAATCAGGAAAATCTTAGAGTCGATTTAACTGAACCGGACAAGGTCTTGGAATATCTTCAACTGGATAAGAATCAGGGAGATCTTATGGTCGATCTGACTGAACCAGAGAAGGCCTTGGACATAGCTGAGAACTTAACTGGATTTTTCCTGAAAGGTAAAGGTCAGTCATATGCAATGCATGATATGGATCAAGCAATGATGTTCTCAGCATAAATGAGATTGTAAGATATGATACGTATATGTATGCTATAATGTATGAAAATGTGATGTTTATGAACGTATGTTTTTGTCTAGGAAAATAAATCCTTGACGGGTGCCGGGAAGTTAACTCCTGGGCTGATGCTTGAAGAAAAGAATATTTGTTTCCGCTGGGGATGATAGTTGCAAGAATACCGGTAGGAGAAGATAACTCCGTTGGGGAATAAACTTGACGGAGAGATTACTCTGCGGGGAGAAAATTATTCTAGCGATCTTGCTGGAGAATAATACTCTGTGGGGAGAGAGGTACTTGCTGGGATGTTGATGATGACTTCGCTGGGGATGATAGTTGCAAGAATACCGGTAGGATAAGATAACTCCGTTAGGGAATAAACTTGACGGAGAGATTACTCTGCGGGGAGAAAAATATTCTAGTGATCTTGCTGGAGAATAATACTTTGTGGGGAGAGAGGTACTTGCTGGGATGTTGATGATGACTTCGCTGGGGATACCATTGTTATGTTGGAAGTGTTAATGGACTCCGCTGGGGATAAGAAGACTTCGTCGGGGACGATCTTTCCGTGGCTTTTAGCTGAGGATAACCCAGTTATATCCTGGTAGGGAAATAACTTTTGGATAAAGCCGGGAGACGCGTTCGGGCTCTGCAGGGGGCAAGCTTCCAGAATCTACTGGGGATAAGCTTCCTGCTGAGGAGATGATTCACACTTTCCTGGGGAAATCTGGGTTGGACTCTCCTGGGGAAATTTTGAACTATATTGGGGGTGACTCCACTGAATGTCTGGTATATCGCCGGGGAACAATCTTAGATCAAGACTGTTGGGGATGCTTGTTAAGAATATATGTATACTTTGCTGAGGAATGTTTGAGATCTGCTGGAGGATTCACAACTTCCTTACGGCTGACAGTATAACTCTGCTTGGGGAGAGTGCATGGACTTGCTGGCTTACTCTCTGGGGACTTAAGATATCCTGGTTGTTCTTCAGCCGAACCTATCTTAGTACCTTGGTGGACAGAGCAATTAGATCGTTTGGACAACTCATTATTGCCCCTGTTTCTGAGGTGGGAGAGGAAGATCTGTGAGGTGCTGATAGTTGTTGATGGACCGACCTTCTTCTGGTGGGCAGGTGACAAGATGACAGGACATAGTCGTACGCTTTGATCTCTAACTTTTTCCTGGACCGCCCTTTCGGATTTTCGGTCCACCGGGATACCCATTTTTGCCCAAGCCGCCTTTTCAGGTTTTCGACTTGCCGGGTGTACAGATTTTTTCATTTCATCCCTTATTTTTGCCCGAACCCTTTTGGTTCGCCGGGAAGCCCTTGTTCTTGCCTAGGTGTGTCAACCTAGCAGGTCTTTGATTTTGCGTAGTATTTTTTTCGACTATATCCATGCTCTCAGAATGTAGGGAGTTGCCCATGTTAGAAGTGTTTTGCCATGCCACCAGAAGACGTTTGATCAGGCAAGATTCGTGGCTGGAATTCATGTCCAATGCCCCAAGCGACTCAGGCGGAGATTTGCCCCTGGCTATTTGACATTTTGAGAGATTCCCTGAATCTTGACCTAACTGCCCCGGATGATAGACCATGATCATGTCATGCCCCTTGATTGGAAGTGCCTTTGTTCACTAGGCTTTCATCATGCGAATTTCCCTGCTGTTCAAACAAATAGTCATATGCAAACAATGTTATATCAAAAATGCAAAGCTTATGTCTGTCTTGAAGATTTTGAAAATGCATTCTTTTTCATAAAACAAGTGAATGTTTGTAAAACGTGATGTCAACTCCGTATTTACCGTAGGCCTTAAGGAGTCAGGATACCTTTCGTAACAATATGCTTTCGAACTAACCCATGCTTCAACTAGGATTTTTAAGGGTTATAATGTGGCCTGGTTCACGGTTTAAGAAACAAAGGATAAAGGCTCAAATTTTATTTGTACCCACCCGCTCTGCGTGATGTTCTCCAAACCTAAACTCAGTTGATTATACGTTAGACCTTGTTTGAGTCTTTGCTCTGATTTTCTGGTGATGATTCGGATGTTGATAACTTATTTTGAATATGCAGTCATTTTTTGTCGAGGGTTTGTAAGACCTCTTTCTTTTTCTGATTTTTGTTATCCCTTTTTTTTTTTGCCTGAGCTGTTCCCTTTTTGGAATTACAGTCAGCGGGATGCCCCAGTTTTGTAAGTCTCCTTCATAGGTTTTGACTTAATGGGTTTTTATTTTGAGAAGTAATGACTGCCTGTCTTTATGATTGTTCGGAACCATCGCTGTCTTTTTTTGTTTTGTAAGGACCTCTTTGGTGCCATTCGTTATGCACTTGGATCAACTGAGAGAACTACCCTACCCCAGGTTATGATAAAGGGTTTTAATTTTCGAAAAGAAAAACTCCTACTTCTTTGGCTCAGAGGGGTTGACGAGGGATTATCTTCCTTATAACTCCAGTGTTTATGGATTGAAACAATGCATGTACCTCATCAGCGGGGTCTGTTCAAAAGCATACTGTAAGGATCGTGGTATCGTTTTCGTCATCCTCCCCCAAGAGGCTTAGAATTATTAATTGAGAGTTGACATCAAAAAAAATGAAAGCAATTTTGAAAATAGCGAATGCGAATATATTGATTCAAAATAGACATAAGCGATGCATTAATGGAATAACAACGTTTAACATGAATAAATGTTTAAACAATCAAAGAACAACACAACTTGAACATTCGAATGAACAAAAGTTTTCTAGTCTCAGGGCTTGTTACTTCGATGGTGAGTCTTGGAGGGATGGTAGAAAAACTCAGCCTGACCATCTTGTGTGAACTCCAATGCTCCTTCATCGATCAGGTCCTGGATCTTATTCTTCAGAGCCCAACACTCATTTGTATCATGTCCTGGACTGGCAGAGTGGTAGGCACACCTTTTATTGGGATGATAGGTAGGAGCTGCTGTGTTGGGGTTCCGGGGATGAGCCCTTAAGGTGATCAGATTCAATCTCAACAAGCGTTGTAGAGCTTGAAACAGCGACATATTGAGCTGGGTGAATTGCCTCCTGGGCTTGTCTGGCTGAAGCTGGTGAAGTTGATGCTGAGTTTGTGACCCCGAAGCCATTTGAGGAGCTCTCCCCTTATCTCCTTGTCTCAAAGGTGGTTGAACGATGACTGGCTCTTTACCCTTAGACGTTTGCCCCAGTTGGTTACTCTGAAGCAGTTGGTTGATGAGAACTCCGAGCTCTTCTTGTCTTTGAGCTAAACCTTGAATGGCCGTCACCTGCCTCAGCATCTGGGCTTTCAATGCATCCACTTCGGCTTGCAAATGTTTTAGCCGTTCGTCCTCAGCGTTGTTCCTGACCAAAGTCCCCATGAGAAGTGTTCTCAGCTCCTCCTGCCCCTTGGATAAATTCAGGAGGATTTCTTCGAACCGAGTCTCTTGAGCAAGAAGGTCCTGGTTGTATTGTCGGGAAGCCATTGCTGAAATAAACAGCGCAGATGGTAAGTGGCCTGTCAAAAGGGTACCTGTAATGCAATGATATGTATGGTATGCATGCAATATTTTCAAGGACCTCGCGGGGTAAACAAGAAATTTGTTAGAGCTTGAATTTGGTGGCTTGATTGAAGGAACTTCATATTATTGAGAGTCCTTCTTCAAAGGGTCAAAGGCTCACCATATCCAGTGGGTCATAGCCTCTGACTCAGATCCTCAACCTGGCTAGGGGAAAATAAACCCCCTTTGCCCCTTGCTAGACATTCTGGTTCATCGTGACTTGCATCACAAGCCCTTGAGATCCTTGAAATGGGTTAGGATGTATGCAATGGTATGATGTTATGGTATGCATGGAGTGATGCAAGTAAACCCTGTTATGAGTCCCAATTAAGGACTATAAACAAAATCTGCAAGAAACTCAGTACACTTTGTTATGAGTCCCAATTAAGGACTATAAACAAAACCTGCAAGAAACTCAGTACACTCTGTTATGAGTCCCAATTAAGGACTATAAACAAAACCTGCAAGTAGTTCATGTGTTAGATAACAAGCATGCAAGTAGTCAAGTACGAAGGCACACAAGTCACACAAGAGAAGCCCTTAGAGTTTAGGCCAGTATGAGGTCTAGGTATTACCCTCTTTCAGTTTGTTGGTTCATACCTGTCCTATCAAAAGTAACCGGGTTCTTAGAGGATCCCAATATCATTGACTACCCTCAATCGGTCATAACTCCAGCATCACAATCTTTTCTTGCGGCCAGAACCATCACGAGAGTTTAGCCTCAATGGGCGTAGCATACTGCTACTGTTCTAATGGCCAAGTTGTGTCATTTAAGGTTCTAAGGTCTGTTGGTGCTTAATGACTCCTCAGAAGACCCATATTCTCCTCGTTGAAACACAAGGGATATCGGTACAGACAAAGGTGCCACACCAACGTAGCCACTGTTTCACCCGTGTCGGTCTATGCCGGACAGGTCCCTCACAGCTTATGCTACCTAACAGGGTATCCCCAGATCCAGGTTAGGATCTATGTAACTCCGATGCAGCCCACAATAATAAAGCAAACAAACACAACAATTGAAAACACAAGTGATCTTAGTCCTAAGGTACACCTCACTTTATAAGTTTTTCCCCAGCAGAGTCGCCAGTTCTATGATCGGTGGATCTGGAACTGACTGTTTAACGCTGGTTCACGAAATTTCGCGGAAGCAAGAGTCGCCACCGTCTTTTATTTTCTCCAAATGGAAAGGACAAAAGCACAGAAAAATTCCTTATAGAGATTGCTCTCGGTTCGGGAGGTAGATTTATAGAAAGGGAAGGTGTTAGCACCCTTTCTATCCATGGTTATCCATGGGCTCTTAGATACTTGCTCATTTGTGTTTTCAAAATTGTTTGTTTGCTTTTCAACTGTGAATTTAAAAAAGTTTCTTTGAAAATTTCAGTTCGACTCTTGTATCAGTCCTCAAGAGTGTTTGAAAAGTTGCTTTTGAAAGCTTTTTGAAAGGTGTCGGTGTGAAAAGAAGTTTTTGATTTGTTTTGAAATTAGAGCAAGTATCTACGAGTTCTCTACCTACCCTAAGGAATTAGGCTGTGTAAGTGTCCTTTAGGTAGTGCCATCCCACCATTGAGGGGTAGGTAGCACCACCGTTGGAGGTATCCGGGTCAATTCGAGGGTTCGGGACATTGTGGTCACCAGAGTAATAGGAAGACACCTTGGAAGCTACCCTCATGCCATTATCATGGACATGAGGACTCACTAAAACATCCTCTACTCGACGACCACTTTTCGAGGGGCAAGGCAACAGTGAGGCGTACCGTAGGGGTGGTGTGTGATTTGTGTGGCATTTTCAATTATATTTGTCTTGTTCATGCATTGGTGATCTACGCTTTGTTTTTATTTTTGACGTTCATTCTTTCATGCAAGTTATTAACAGTTAAAAGATGCGGAATTAAAAGTCCTACGCTATTACAAAGGCGCGGGTCTACATCGCCAAATTAACCCAAGACCCGATTTGAATAAAATAAAAATGCGGAAAAATAAATATCCTAATTAATCTATTACAAGGCTTTGGGATAAATACATTATATTCACAAAAAGAAATAAAAGTAAAATGCGAGAAGAAGTAAGGTCGGGAATGCGAGGGCGTTGGACCCTTTTAAGGAAATTAAATTGGAATTAATGAAATTGATTAAGTTAAATAAGGAAAAAAGAAATTATTTTTGGAGTTTTTGTATTTATAGAATTTTAATGAGAGAATTAAATTAAAATTAAAAACCCTAATTCTAAATTATTTTTAATTTATTAAAAATGTTTAAGTTTGACCTAGTTTTAACCTAATTATTTAATGGCAAATTTATTTACAAAAAAAATAATTAATAATTAAATATGGTGAAAAAGAAAAAAAGGAATAAAAGTATAAAACCCTAATTCTACATTTTTTAGTTTATTACGAAAAATATTAAAATTAAAACCTAGAATTAGAACTAAATTAATTATTACATTTATTTACAAAATAAAAACATTAGTGAATTAAATAATAAAATATATTTTTACTTTTTGACTTTCTGATTTTTTTGGTATTTTTATATTAAAGAGAAAATTAATTTAAAGAATTAAAATAAAACAAATAATGTAATTAAAATAAATAAGAGAAAAAATAAAAAGAGAGAAAAATGCAAACATGGGGGGTTTGTTGTCCCAAATTGGAGGTCTGTTCCAGTAATGAGGCCCATTAGAAACTTGGCCTTTTTTGACTTTTCATGGATGCGTGTGGCTCTGTTGACCAATGCATATGGTGTTCTTCAGATCATGGCCATTGGATTGATCTTCTGAGACGCGTGGCAAGCTCCAGCGTTGGATGCATGGTAGAATTCTGGGCGTGTACTGCATAGAATCACATTAAAACAAAACATATTGAGAAATATGGGGGACCTGGGAATCGAACCCAGGTCCCAACGTTTACCAAATGCACGTTCCACCATCTGAGCTGTATGCGCGTGTTTGTTAGTTAATGGAATATGAATAATAAAAATGAAACAAGCGCTTATAGTATTAACCAAGCAAAAAGCGCGCCAGCTATTCAAACTAGCCAACCCATGTCCAACACCTCAGCATCTTCTCCATCACGCCTTTGTTTTTGCCTGAAAAAATACATCAAATAGCGGGGGTTTTGAACCCCCACTAACCATAGTACAAGAAAATAGCGATCAGGCCATACTCAAATATAAAAAAGGCGCGACCTATGGAATTGAATCGTCATGAGCTTCCGGTTTCAGTGGTATAGGTCTTGTGTCTCAATTTTTCCAGAGGAACAAAGCCCTCTTTTAAAGTCTCTGCAACCCTAAAGGGCTCCCATGGCAAGTTTGCATATAGGCGATGAAAATTCAATTAAATAGTATCAATAGATTCAGAAGGTCCATGTTAGTATAAAACAACAATCAAAATGTATGAAAAATGTCCAGAAATTCAAACACGATTATGCATAAAGTTTGAGGAATTTTGACTTTATTCTACCACTTCTTGATGCGTAGGGACTGGAAAAGGATTCAGAAAGCTTCCTTGATGCCTTGGTAAGCTATTGGAATCGTTACTTTGCTTTGAATTGCACTAGAACTGTGTTTTCAGTTTTGAATTTTTGGACAAAAAATGCAAAGTTGGTATTTGGTTTCAGGCGCAGCTCCAAGGTTGTATGCATTAGGGTTCCCTTCTGTTTATGTATGGGAATGTTTTAGGGTGAAAATTCAAGCCAAGAAATCAATGTTTTAATGAATCAAATATTTGATTTTTAATGAAATCTTTTTCAATCTTTTTATCATGAAACCTAGCCAATTTGCATGGAATCTTTCTTCTTTGGGCATGCACGAAATCCTTAGGCCTTGATGAGAGATTATACTGCACAAAAAGATTTGAAAACCTTATTTTAGTATTTTTCTTGTAATTAATTTTGATTAAATGAATTAAATAGATTAAATATTCAATTAATTAATTAAAAATAAGAAAATAACTCCCCTTTGGGTCAATGGGTCGTGCATAGCTTTTGGATGATGATTCTTGGAAGAAAATGTGGCCCATTAGCAATTTTGATGCATTTGAAGCAAAGTTAACTTTTCAAAATTCCCAAAAATTTCCCAATTTCCACAAGGCATATCTTACTCAATTTTTAAGCTTTGATCATGTTCTTGGACATTTTGGAAAGGTCTTGAAGTCCTCTAACCAATGCCTTTGGTACCATGTCATTTTGATTTACCAATCTCAAGTTATGGTCTTTGACTTAAAGTCCCTTTTTGTTGACTTTTGAAAATGACCTATAATGTTGAAATTGATAACTTTTTTGGGAGAGCATTTCTTGGACTTGAAGTGTGAAGAGGAGTTGTAGGAAATGTCTTTATCTTCAAAATGAGCTTTGGATGGAATTTTTCTGATGAACCATGTGGAAGTTATGCCCTGGTCAATTTACAGTTGACTTTTTCAACTGTCCAAATATGGAAACTTTTGCATCTTGAGACTTTTTGAGCCATGCTTTGAGAATCATGATCAAGAATTGATCCAATGATGTTTGTGGCTTCAAAATAAGATGTTGGCCAAAAATTTGAACTTTTGACTATCAAATGACCATTTTGCCTCTGCAGTTGACTGTTGAGCAATTAGGGTTTTTGACTGTGCAATTTTGTGATGTAAGTCTTGAAACTTGACATGAGGATACTTGACAATGTTGTAGGCATATGAGACTTATTTGGACCCTTGAAAACTTCAATTTCTTTGCCAGACCCAAAACCCTAGTTTTTGACTGTTAGGAGGCCTTTGAACTGTGCAACCCTTGGGGAGATTTTGAAGCATGCTCCTTGCAAATCTTGAAGAATATGGGAGGGCAAATTTTGGGGTACAACACACCGCAATCAGATTCATTTTCAACATGTGCTGCAATGCTTGTGACAATGGCATGTTGATGTTGGTGAATTGTCTTTTAGGCTCGTCTGGCCTTCGCTGATTTCCCTTTGACGGTTGTCAGCGTGACGCAGAACCTGAGATCATGACTGCCCCTACGTGTTGGTCACGACGATCCTTCTGACTGTACGCAGCATTGGACTCTTTCTTGAATGGTTTCTTCTCAGTGTTCGAGGAGTCACCCTTTTGTATCTTCCCGGACTTGATACCAGCTTCGATCCTCTCACTAGTTAAGATCAGATCTGTGTACCCAGTAGAAGAATTCCCAATCAGATGGTTGAAGAACGGACCAGACAGGGTCCCCAGGAACATGTCAACGAGCTCACGGTCAGTCAACGGTGGCTGCACCCTGCCATCCAGGTCTCTCCACTTTTGCGCGTACTCCTTAAAACCTTCATCTGTTCCTAGTGACATACCCTGGAGTTGGGTACGCGTAGGAGCGAGGTCGGCATTATACTGATACTGCTTATAAAAGGCAGTTGCCAAGTCCTCCCAGTTACGAATATTGGTTCCATCCAGCTGATAGAACCATTCGAGCTGAGTCCCTGAGAGACTTTCCTGGAAGAAATGGATCCATAGATTCTTGTCTGCCGTGTAGGGCTGGATCTTCCTTGCGTATGAACGGAGGTGCAACTTAGGACAGGAAGCCCCGTCGTACTTTGCAAAGGCAGGTGCCTTGAACTTGTGAGGGATCACCAACCCAGAAGATAAGCCTAGGTCTCCAAAGTCCAACCTGGGCACCTGTTGAATCTCCATGGCATTTAGACGGTCCTCTAGTTGCTTGTACCTGTCTTCAGCGGGAGGGTACTGTTCGTCATTGTAATCTGTCTCGTTGTCGGAGACCATGGGACTAGGAACCTCTCTCCCTTGTGGGTTGTCTTTCCCAGCAGATGGGGTGGTCATCTCAGCCTCATTTTGTGATCCATTCCCAGATCTGCGTCTAGGGTTGAACAAAACAATCCTCTTCTTCTTCTTCAACAGCAGAGTCTTCAATTCCTGTTGACCCTGGGCTAAGCTCATGACCAGCTCTTGAAACTGGGCGTTCTGGGCCTGGAGGGCCTTGATAGCTTGTTCATTGGATGATTTAGGATTCATGATGATGGCTGAAATAAACAGCGAAGAAGATTAAGCAACCTGTAGAAAAGAGTACCTGTAATGAAATGATATGTATATATGCATGCGATGTTTTCAAGGGTCTCGCGGGGTAAACAGAGAAGCTCGTTAGAATTTGAATCTGGTGGCTTGATTGAAGGAACTGCATATTGTTGAGAGTCCTTCTTCAAGAGTCAAAGCTCACCATATCGAGTGGGTCATAACCCCTGACTCAAGTTATCATGTTTTGGTCTCTGGACAACTTGGCTAGAGGAAAATAAATCCCCTTTGCCCCTTGCTAGACATCATGACCTGCACCACAAGCCCTTGAGATCCTTGAAATGGATTAGTCCTTATGTTGGATGTATGCAATGGTATGATGTTATGCTATGCATGGAGTGATGTAAGTAGGCCCTGTAATGAGTCCCAATTAAGGACTGTAAACAAAACCTGCAAGGAACTCGTGTTGTTAGATAACAAGTGTGCAAGTAATTCAAGTTTGAAGGCACACAAGTCATACAGAGCCCTTAGAGTTTAGGCCAGCATGGGGTTTGGGTACTACCCTCTTGAAGTTGGTGGGCTCAAACATGTCCTATCAAAAGTAACCGGGTTCTAAGGAGCTAAATATCATTGGGTTGTTTTCTATGTTCATTGTTTTGATTTAGCCACTGGACTGGCGATCAAAATATTCCAAGAAAACAACCTTCAATGAGTGTAGTATCGAGTATCAACCAACTTCGGACTGCACCAAAGTCAGTCATCTCACTACCCCTAAAGAGGCCAGGATGGTCAAGTAAGGTTCCTAAGGTCAGTTGATGCTTCACGACACCACGCGGCGGCCCCGTACTCTCCTTGACTTGACTCAAGGGTTACCGATACTCACCAAAGTGCCACATCAACGTAGCAAACTGCTTCAACCGTGTCGGTATACCCCGCACAGTTCCCTCACAGTTTGTTGCTACTTTCTAAAAGGTATCCCCTAGATCCGGGTTAGGATCTATGAAACTCCCAAGACAGGCCCACAATATTAAATCAAGCAAAGCAAGCAATTGAAAACATGATGATGAACTATTCCTAAGATACACCCCACTTATTAAGATATTCCCCAGCAGAGTCGCCAGTTCTGTGATCGGTGGAAATAGAACTGACTGTTTTAAAGCTGGTTTCGCGAAATGTCGCGGTAAGCAAGATTCGCCACCGTCTTTTATGTTCTCCAATATGGAAAGGACAAAAGCACAGCAAAATTACTTATTCGAGAATGTTCTCGATTCGGGAGGTAGATTTATAGAAAGGGAAGGTGTTAGCACCCTTTCTATCCGTGGTTATCCACGGGCTCTTAGGTACTTGCTCTTATGTTTTCAAAAATTTGTTTGCTTTTCAAGTGTGTGTGGGTTTTGAAAAAGTTTCGTTTGAAAGATTTCTAAGTAACTCTTGTATCTGTCCTCAAGAGTGTATGAAAAATTTGTTTGAAAACCTTTTGAAAGTGTGGGTGCGAAAAGTATTTTTGTTTGTTTTGAAAAGAGCAAGTACTTAAGAGAAATCTACCTACTATAAGGAATTAGGCTGTGTAAGAGTCCTTTAGATAGTGCTATCCCACCATTGAGAGGTAGGTAGCACCATCGTTGGAGTTATTCAGGTTAATTCGATTAAGGGACATGTGTGGTCACCTAAGCAATGGTAGGACATCTTAGTGGTAACCCTAATGTCCTAGATCCTTTTATCCGAGGCAACTGTTTCGAGGCAACTGGATATTTAGACAAAGGGCGACCTCTAAGACACCCTATACTTGATGACCACGTTCGAGGCAACTGGTGAGGCGTACCCTAGGGGTGGCATGTGCATGTGTGTTGTTTTTCAGTTAATTGTCTTTGTACATGTTATTTGTGAGCTACAGATTGATTTTATTTGTCATACATTCTTGCAGGCATATTAACAGTTGGGAATGCGAAAAATAAATTGCAGAAATGTAAATCTAGCTATTACAAGGCGCGGGTCTATACATCGCCAAAAACAAAAACCCGTTTTGGAAAATAAAGTGCGAGAATTTAAATAAGGTGATAAAATCCTAATTAACTATTACATACTCTGTACAGATACATAAATATAATCAAAAGAAATTAAAGCGCGAAAGAAGATTGAATCGGGAACGTCCTAGGGTTTTGACCCTTTTGAGAAAAGAATTTAATTTAGTCCCTTTTTGCAATTAATTAAATATTAAAACTAATAACTAATTAATTAATTTATTAAAAGAAAAAAAATGTTTTTTTTTGTATTTTTATGTTTTTTATGAAATAAAATAAAAAGAAATTAGAAGTCAAAAGTTAGAGAAAACCTAAGTTCTAAGTTGATTTTATTTATTATAAAAAGAAAATTAAAATTAAAACTAATTAACTAATTAATTTGTTAGAATTTATTCACAAAAATAATTAGTAGTGAAATTAATAAATAAGAATAATAAAAATATTAGTTTTTTTTTTGTTTTTTTGTGAAAAGATTAATTAACTAATAATAATACTAATGATTAATAAAAAAGGAATTATAAAAGAAAAGAAAAATAAAAAGATAAAACCAAGGGGGTTTGGGCCCAGAATAGGGGTGAATTCTGGAAATCTGAGGCCCATTATCTCAAGCTTTGTTGACTTTCTTGAATCGTCCAGAGGCGCGTTGACCAGGGAGCATGGTGTTCCTTCATTCCTTGGCCTTCAGATCTGTGGGACTGGCCACTTGGCGCGTGGATTTGTGAGGTTTATGGTGGAGTACATTGACTAGCCTGCATAGGAATATGGAAAAATATGAAACAAGGTTTGGGGGACCTGGGAATCGAACCCAAGTCCCAATGGTTGATAGACAGCGCATTCACCATTGAGCCATGTGCCTGTAATTGTTAATACAATAAACAATGAAATTATTATGTAAATAACAACGCGTGTATTGCAAAACAACCAAAAAGCGCGCGCCATTTGAATTCTCCATTAGCCAGCTGACACGTCCTTCGTCTTCATCCTTTTTCCCTGTAAAACAAAACAATTAGCGGGGGTTTTTAACCCCCACAAAATGAAATGACAAAAAATAACGAATAGAGCTATGCTCTATATAAATTGGGCGCGAGGGTTGGGATTGGTTCGTCTTGATTTCCTGAGTTCAACCATGTGCGTGAGATAGTCCAATTTTGTCTGGGCAGCAAAGCCCTAATTCACAAACTCAAAAACCCTAAAAGTTGTTAATGGCAAATCACAATCCTGTACATGATAATCCAATTAATTGATATGAATAGCTTTGTATGGTTGCAAACAATATAAAACAAGCTTTAAATCACACCAAATGTTCATGAATTGGGAGTTTCGATTTTGAAAAATATTGACAAACCGTGATTTTGTTTGGCATGATTTCTCAAGCTTCAGCCCTTGACTTTGATTCCAAAAGACTCCTGAGAGTTCCAGCAAAGTGTTATAAATGAAAAAAGGCTTGGAATTATGTTGGAAGGTGGATTTCAGTTTTGAATTTTCTTGAGTTTTTTTTGGAATTGGTTTGGCCGTTTGTGCAAGGTTCAGGTCGTGAATGAGGCTTGGCTTGCTTGCATATGTACATGTGAATGAAATTAGGTCACATTATGAGCTTGGGATCCATTGCAATTAAGTTTTTGGATTTTGCTTTAACACCATTAAAGGACTTTCCAAGTTTGAAGCAAAACCATGATTTTGTGCTCAAAATAGCCTTACACGAATTTGGTAGTTGGCATATGCTGTATTAAAGCCATTCAAACCACAAAGATGCCATTTAATTAATTTTTTTTAATTTTATTTGAATTATTATGGATTAAAATGAATTAAATCCACAAAAATTAAATAAAAATGAAAAAATAAATGTTTGGTCTTGAAATTAATCATGGGACACGTGGGTGGCATGACAAGGCTGAATCAAGTGGAAGAAAGTGGGGCCTTTTGTCAAAAATTGAAGTTTTAAGGATAGTTGACTTTTGCCATTTCACAAAAATTTCCCAACTTCTCCAATGCATATTTTGCTCAATTTTGATCATATGAACATGTTCTTGGACATTTTGGAAAGGTCTTGAAGTCCTTTAACCAATGCCTTTAGTCCCATGTCATTTTGATTTACCAATCTCAAGTTATGGTCTTTGACTTAAAATTCCTTTTTGTTGACTTTTGAAAATGACCTATAATGTTGAAATTGATAACTTTTTGTGAGAGCATTTCTTGGACTTGGAATGTGAAGATGATTTGTAGGAAATGTCATCCCCTTCAAAATGAGCATTTGATGGGATTTTTCTGATGAACCATGAAAAAGTTATGCCTTGGTCAAGTTACATTGACTTTTCAACTGTCCAAAAATGGAAACTTTTGCATCTTGATGATTTTTGAGCCATGCTTGTGGAATCATGATCAAGAAATGATCAAATGATGATTGTGGCTTCAAAATAAGATGTTGACCAAAATTTTTGACTTTTGACTGCCAAATGACCATTTTACCCCTACAGTTGATTGTGAAGCAAATGAGGCTTTTGACTGTGCAACTTGATGCTGTGAGTCTTGCAACTTGACATGGATATGATTGTCAATGTGTATAGGAATATGTGACTTGATTGAGCCCTTGAAAACCTCAACTTCCTTGCAAGAACCAAAACCCTAATTTGACTGGCTTAGGAGGGTGTTTGAACTGTGCAACCCTTGAGTAGACTTGAGCAAATTGAGATGATGCTTGTCAAAAACTTTGAAGAATATGGGAGGGAAAATTTTGGGGTACAACATAGTGCAATTATACAATAATTCAAATCTTAGTTATTAATCAGATTCTTTGCATCTTACAATGTTTTAGAATCACGTTATTTGGATTTGCATTCATTATCGAGGCTGCTATATCACTATTATCATTTTACTTATGCCAAGTAATCACAGTCTGCAACTTTTCAATCCATAAAATGTTACGCTAAACAAGGTTTCAAAATAAATTTGATATCAAAGAGGATCACTAATATCTGAAAGGTTACGGTTCTCATATCTATTTCATTCCTCCTTTCGATCTCCAGTTTCTATTTTGCGATGTTAGTTCTCTTGTTTTAAGATTGACTTAATTTTTGTAAAACAAATAATAACATCAATAATGTAATGTAGAATAGGGTGTATAAATTTTCTAAGAAGAACAGGTACAACAAGAAGTCATATTACAATGTCAGAACATGTTGTGCTGAACTAGGAACAACATGTCAAAGAAGATGTCTTGACATCGCGCATGCTGAGCTGGATTAATGAGATTCAGTTTGTTCTTAACATAAGCATAATATTCACGAGAATATTATGCATTCTATGTAGTGCATATTTAAAGGTCTAGAAAACTCAATCATAAATTAACGAGAATAAAGGCTTTCTAAATAAGGAGATTATTTAGGAAAGAAAAGATTGAAGACCTTTCTTGGGGCAGAAGTTTCTGCAGTTTGTTACAGCTGATTTGCTGTGATTGAAGGCCCAAAATCAGTTGGGTAACAAGTTATAAATAGAAGGATTTGTAACCCAGGAAAGACACGACTCAAGATGTAGAATTCTAAGGGTTTTGTTAAGGTAAACCTCTCGGGTTGTGGGAAGGTTACCATGTTCATCTCGAACCCTGCAGGTAAGAGATGCATTATTCCTGGAGGAAGCTTTGAAGCAACTCCAGGATGTGTTATGAGCAAAGTTAACAAATAGTGGAGTTTGTCTTAGAGACTTGGCTAGGTTTTCATGGAAGTATATCTTCCAAACTATTTATCTATGTGATCTGAATATAGGTGAAGGACCGTCTATGTAGTGACTGAGGTGTTGGCTGCTAGACATCATTGTGATGATTGGAAGTGGGATAGGGATATTCCATATCTAGGGAGGACCTAGGTAGAAGGGTCATTGGGTAGTGATTAAGTGCGTAGATCGTCAATGGGTTTGTTGGTTGTAGGGTCTGTAAATTGATACTACTGATAGTGGACTTCATTCTTGGCTTAGTAGCCCCCATAGTAGGTGTTGTTGTACACTGAACTGGGTAAACAATTTTGGTGTGTTCTTTATCTTTTTAGTATTGTTTTATCTTTCTTGTGTGTTTATGTCAGATCAGATGTCTCGACATTCTTGTAGGACATCTGAGTCTGTTGTGCCAGAATTTCAATTGGTATCAGAGCAGGCATCTTGTTCTGTTCTGGGTGAGATCCTGGGAAGGTACTTTCTGGTCATGGGCAAGGAAGAAAGTATTTACTGAAAAGAGGTATGAACTTGGACAATTCATACTACTATATGGATGATATATTGGCAAGGATCATGGTTTTATGTGACAGGTATTGTTCCTGGTTGTTGCCCTGCAGCTTAGTGGGAAGCTGTTGTTTATAGGGTTTACTTTTTTAATCCTAGATTGCCATGTTTGTACTTGGATAGTGGTGTGTCTGAATATTGGTTAGGAGTTTGTTATATTCCGATGCATATAACCCTGAAAGTATGAGAAGGATACTAGGGTTGTTACCCTCAACATAACATATGCTGACATTTTTAACTGTATTAAAAGTGTCAAAGATACTTGAGATTTTCCTCAAGTCCACTCATAAAGACATTTATCAGTAAGGTTGGTGAGAATATCAATGATGATCATATACATCTGCATATTGACCTTGAAGACTGTCAAGGATGGTGTGATCCAAGAAGAAGGAACGGATGCTCTATGGGATGTTAGAACATTACTTCAGCATGTATGCAACTACCAGTTGAAGAACAAATGCTTTGGGTGCTGAACAAAAATATTATGAATACTTTTTGTTTGGAACCTACTCCTCATCTGGAAGAGGAGGCATATGGTTTGTGCAAATTGATTAGGACACGATCAATAGTGTATCTACTCCATGTGTCAGGCTTATGGGAGTATAAAAGTTGAGCTTCATGCTCTTGAGAAGAACTCATAAAGGAATCTCCACAAGACCCTTTATGTATATGAAATGAGCTCGTATATAGAAGATACTTCTGATCAAAGGAACCAGATTCATGGAATCCTGTTTGTGGCTATAGAATAGATTATGAGTTTTGTGATCCAACCACAGTGTTTGATGCTCCTGAGTACTGCTTTAATTGCTCTTAAGGAAGAAATTTGGTGATTCTCTTTGTGTACCCTCAGAAGTTGTTGAAAAAGATTCCTTTGTCAAGGGTTGATATAATATCAGACAGTATGTCATGATATCTTTGAAGATGCTAAAAATCTGAAGGGCATTGTTTTTGAAGAACCAAGGGAAACATATGCTTTTGAAAAACAATGGCATCCATCAGACATGAGGTCTAAAGAAAATCTTATTGAGATGTGGCTCGTGAAATCCCATGCATATGTTGATAGTCTGATCCTGAAGATTGACCAGTTGTTGTTGGTTTATTTCCTTGTGTTAACCCCCACAAGAGTTGATTATAAGTTACTATGGAGGTTACCCCCAAAACTATAGTAAGAATGGATGATGTCGTATCTAATGTCGGGACATCATCTCTAGGTGTGTGTTCCCTCTAAAAGGAAAATTGATGTGTAGATCATGAGGTGAGTATCGTGGAGTTCAAAGTTGGAATGTTTGATCATGATGGAGCTGAAGACAAGTCTCTGACCAAGTTTGGAATGTTTAAAGTACCCTCGTGTGTTGAATGGTGAAGAAGAAGGATTTCAGTTCAAGTGCTCTAACATCTGTTGAAAAGGAGTATCATCTGCAGTTGTGTGAGGAAGTTTTTTCTCTGATGACAAATACATTGTGGGGAGCTGAGTACTTATCTGAGGTGGATGTATCAACCTAAATGAGTCGCACAAGATGTAATCTTTTGTGATCTACTCCTAAAAATACTATCAAGCGTTATAATCTCTTTGGTTGATAAATCAATAACTGAATTATTGGGATCTATGAAGAAAGGTTGATGTCCTAAATGATGTTGTAACATTATTTTACAAAGGAAAGTTTGGGATTATGATTATGGAAGATTGAGGATCAATATGGTTGTTAAAAGAGGGAGTTATAGCTTTGTGGATTAGAAGATGTAGATCCCGATCCTGACCTCAGTAGTATGCTTTGTGACTGGATAACTACTATGTTGAAGACTTCACTAGTACCAGCAATCACCAGTGATTATTAAAACAAAGGAATATGGAAAAGGTGGTTTCCTCTGTTACAAGTATATTTAAAATAAGCTATTTGAGGGCTTGTGTTTGTATGATGTCCAAGTATGTGTTCACGATATCTTGGTTATCCAAGAGGTATGGATATTTGTGTAGTTATGCAAGGCCATGTATCAGGCATGACCCTATAAAAGTATGAAGACCTGGAGTTGGTATATCTGATTTATAATTAGGTGTGCAAAGCCATTACTACAAACCAGACTGTAAAACATGTAGGAGCCAGTGCACCGGATGTATGTTCTAATGGGAGCTTCTTAAAGGATTTCTATGCACAATGAGTCCTTTAAATGATTGAGAACCAGTTTGATTAGGTTCTGTATTATGAACTTGATGTACCACATGATGTCTTAACATCACAATTGTTGATGGCTGTTTTGTTTAATGCTTGGGATTGTTCATGTGAAGTTGGATACTTAAGCATTATTGTAAGAAGTGGCATTTCTAACTATGTGGATTAGAATATGGAGAGTTTAATCTTATCTACAACAGCATGCTTGATGAATGCATGATTATTTTGTTGAAGACTTCACTAGTATCAGCAACTACTAGTGGATATAAAGGCAGAAGGCTGCTAACAGATACTTAAGGGGTATTTTTTTTGCTGCAAGTCACTCCAGAAAAGGTTTGGTGATCTGGAGAAACTAAGAGTTTTTAGAGTTTGTGAGTGACTTCACACCTAGTATGCATGACATCTTGCCTATTCAAAAGGTCATGATACAGAGTGTGGTTATGATAAGACAATGATCAAATGTATCCTTGTGTTGTGAAGAAGTCAGGGTTCCTGGAAGTATTCTCAAGGAGTGAGAATATCTGACTCTGGTTTGACTCTACTGAGGGAGTCAAGGTTCAGCATATGCAGGAAATGCTAAAGTTTCTCATCTAGTCTTCACCTTCAGCTGGGGCATTAGTTACTCATGACAAAGGGAGTCATGTCGATGTATGTAAAATGTTACTGCAATGATACAGGTATTATCAAGCCATAATATCGTTCGCTTTTGTAAAGGTTCTATGAGGAAATGATGTCAAAATAACATGTTGTGACATTATGAAGTTATGGATAAACTTAACAAGACATGGTTGTTTCTAACTATGAGAAGCTTGGTGAAGATCAGAAGTTCACATATCTCTTATGGGAAGTTTGGGAGAATTTATTCCTCTCTATAGATTTCAAAAAGACTCCTTAAGGGTCTATATTATGAAGAGGTGTCACAAGCATGATATTTTGATATCTTAGTATATGTCACTAAGTCTAAGTGAAAGAAGAACACTTAGAATCCAGTATGAACAGGTGGATAATCTTGTGAAGCATCCCTGATTGGTGGGAGAAGATGTGTTGATCACTGAAATAAGAAGACAATGTCTGAATAAGTGTCAAGACATTATACAGGACATTTTTATGCATGGTCAACATAGGATGGAGTGGCCTATGTGTTCAAACACGTGGCTTTAAACGGGGGAAGAAATTTTTTTCTGACTATGCATGTGTATGTACAGGAAGTATATATAGCATTCAAATCCATTATGCACGGTGCACATTGATACTTGAAGTTTTCTCCTCAAATATCGTTTCTTTTTTACCAAGACTGGTGCTACAATCTAGGATCGTTATTTTCCAAGTAAAAATCTCAATTATTTATAAAGAGTTCTTTGTATCTCTGTAACCCCGTGAGCTTATTGAGTCCATAATTCTTATGGCTTTTATTCGAGTTTGGGTAAGTTGTGCTTGGGTCTAGTTTTGTGAAGGTCTCCTTTGCCAAGTTTTAACTAAAAAGGGGGAGATTAGTGTGGTTGGTGTGGCTGTTGGGATGTTGTTGATTCCACAAGTGGTATTTATTATTGATGTTCACAACAGTCAGAATAAGATGTTCGATCCTATTTCTGTGACATATGTTTTTGACTTGTGATCTGAGTTATGAACACAGTTGTGACCTGTGTTCTGAGTTATCAGGGACAATGGTTGATTTGGTCTTAAGGAGTTATTGTGAGTTATCTTATTCCACCATTGGTCTTATATGTTTAGAAGATGTTCCTGCATTGAGGGGAGTATAATTTGTCTTCTGTTATCTTCTTCCTCGTGTGCATCAACCAAACTTCAGAACTTTCCTTCCTTTTATCCTAAAACTGATGTTTGTTGGCGCTGATGCAATTGAGTTCTTCAGAGTGCTGCAAAGAAGATGTCTGTTGTACCCCAAAATTTGCCCTCCCATATTCCTCAAAGTTTTGACAGGCATCATCTAGATTTGCTCAAGTCTACTCAAGGGCTACACAGTCAAGCACCCTCCTAAGCCAGTCAAAAACTAGGGTTTTGGTTCTTGCAAGAAAGTTGAGGTTTTCAAGGGCTTAATCAAGTCCCATATGCTCATATACATTGTCAAGCATCTACATGCCAAGTTTCAAGGCTCACGGCATCAAGTTGCACAATCAAAAACCCTAATTGCCTCACAATCAACTGTAGGGGCAAAATGGTCATTTGGCAGTCAAAAGTCAAAAATTTTGGTCAACATCTTATTTTGAAGCCACAATCATCATTTGATCAAGTCTTGATCATGATTCTACAAGAATGGCTCAAAAATCATCAAGATGCAAAAGTTTCCATTTTTGGACAACTGAAAAGTCAACTGTAACTTGACCAAAGCATAACTTTTTCATGGTTCATCAGAAAAACCCCATCCAATGCTCATTTTGAAGGGGAGGACATTTCCTACAACTCATCTTCACATTCCAAGTCCAAGAAATGCTCTCACAAAAAGTTACCAATTTCAACATTATAGGTCATTTTCAAAAGTCAACAAAAAGGAATTTTAAGTCAAAGACCATAACTTGAGATTGGTAAATTCAAATGACATGGGACTAAAGGCATTGGTTAGAGGACTTCAAGACCTTTCCAAAATGTCCAAGAACATGTTCATATGATCAAAATTGAGCAAGATATGCATTAGAGAAGTTGGGAAATTTTTGTGAAATGGCAAAAGTCAACTATCCTTGAAACTTCAATTTTTGACAAAAGGGCCCACTTTTTTCCACTTGATCCAGCCTTGTCATGCCACCCACGTGTCCCATGATCAATTTCAAGACCAAATAATTATTTTTCTATTTTTATTTAATTTTTATGGATTTAATTCATTTTAATCCATAATAATTCAAGTAAATCTAAAAAAATCAATTAAATGGTATCTTATGGTTTGAATAGCCTTCATGAAGCATTTTTAACCTACCAATTTCGTGCTAAGCTCATTTAGGCATGAAAATTCAAATTTTGAACAAGCTTTGAAAGGCCTTTAATGGTGGTTAAGACAAAATCCAAAGCTTAATTGCAATGGTTAAAGGCTCCTAAATGTGACTTATTCTCACTCATTACTATATATACAAGCCTTGCAAGCCTCATTCACAACCTATAACTTTACACAAAACGGCCAGAGCAAAATCCAAAAAGTGTCAAAAAAAGTGTGAGATCAAAAGGAGTATTGCAAGCATTTTCAGGCCAAAAGGAGAACGTGACTCTCTTCTTTGCCATCCCCTGAAGCTAAAACAACCCTTGCCATGTCCTAAGATCCATCATACCGCGCTGTAAGTTCTTCCCAGGTGTTGTACCCCAAAATTTGCCCTCCCATTTTCTCAATAATTTCTCATCACAAAGCCCTTGGAGCTCAAGATCCAGTTAGGGTTTCATCTGCTCAAGACTTCTCCTTGCACTGTTGACCCAAATTAGGGTTTGTGTTTGCACAAAGATGTTTTGACCTAAAATTCCTAAGATGACTTTCATGCTTCATATTGGACTCCCAAGTTTATCCATACCAAGTTTCAAGTCTTGATTCCAAATTTTGCCCAGTCAATTGGACAGTTGACCTAGAAATCAACTGTATTGGGGAAAAAGTCAACTGTGGCCAATTGACAGTCAAACCTCGTGGAAATTGACCCACATCAACATTATGAACTCACGTGGACCATTTGATCAAGTTTGGATCACAATTCCACAAGAAATTTGATTAGATCACCAAAAGGGCAAAATGGTCATTTTTAGGGTTTGACTGCACAAAGGCAATTTTTGACAGTTTGACCTAGCCAATGGAAAACCAAGCTCACATATGGACTCAAGGACCCCATGGAATTGTCTTGACATACTCAACAAGTTCAAAAGATCCCAAATACACAAGATTGACAGTTGAATTTCCCAGTCAATTGATCAATTTTGACTGTATACTGAAAAGTCAAACTTTGACTTTTTGGTCAAAATCAAGTGTCAAGATTCATTTTTCATCAAAACATGCCAAATCATGAAACTTGTTCATCAAGAAATCAAGAATTGCAAATTAGGGTTTGAAATGAAGATTTTTCATAACTTAGAATTTTTCTAAGTTATGAAAAACCCTAATTTTTTCCTAACTTTGCCCAACTTTCTCACCAAGATTAATTTGGATTCAAGCAAAAGTCAAAACATGAAAGCTGTAGCCTACTGCAAAATCTACAACTTTGATTCACAAAGTTTTCCCAAAAGAAGCTTGTATCTCAAGTTACAATTTTTGGAACAAGGGTACCAAACCATTCTTAACTTAGAGAAAATTTGACCTATTTTAGGCAGGATTTTTGCCTAACTTCAAGACCATTTTTCACATACTTCCACTTGGCATTTCAATTTGCACTTCAAAGATGGATTGTAGTACACATTCCAAGCTTTCCAAAATGTCCAAGAACTCATCAAACAACCTCATGGTTAGAGAGAATAGAATTTGACAATATGGAAAAAACTCACTTTTGTTATGGCCAATTTCCATGTTTATACACTTAGGCAATTTTCAAATCAGCATGCATTTCTTGATTACAGGCCCTAAATATCTTTTACACTCATAAATTTAATGCAAACTCTTTGTGCCAAGACCATATTCTATGTGTTCAAGCATTGCATAAAGGTTTAATCCATTTTTAGATAAAGCATAATATCCATTTTAGAAAAGTTTCACTTTATGTCAAAATACAAATCCAAGCAAGTACAGTTAAGATCTCTTTGGCACAAGTTTATGAGCTAATTACACTGATCAAGACTAAGTGGTTCAACATAGAATGGGGGCCTGTACAGGCTAGAAACACCAAGTTGACATTTGTTGCTTAAAGTGTAAGAAACTTGCCATAACACACAACAACTCTCATCTCAGCAAAGACCAACCTAAGCAAACTTTGTCCTCACATTTCACACTCCCTAACTGACCTCAAACACGACCAAACAACCCTTCATCCATCCAGTTACAGAAAATCACAGCTTTGTGGCAAAATAGGGCATATTCTGCAACTTGAATCCCACAACTCATTTCCATCGTGCATCTTGGCCAAAACCAGTTCAAACACTTTCCTTACCATCAATCCAAACTATCCAAAGCATTAGAAGTGGACTGTAACTCCTCTAATCAGTTTGGCCATTTTCATTTCTTCTTCTTGCAGGTTGACTTCTGCAGCTTGATACAGAAGGTTTCAAAGCATACCAAGTATTGGAATAACATCCTCACACTTCAAGGAAGCTGTACAAATCATCATCTTGCCCTGAAAGCTCCCTCATTGCCAGACACGATTCCAACTGAACAGGTATATTCTTGAACTTCTATCTCTCAATGTAGACATCATTAGCTCTAAGTTTGTGAATAAGAAGTGTTCTACTCATGCCCCTGAAACTATACATACCTTTACTTTCCATTTATTTTGCATATGTTGTGAGAATTTAAGGTCTGAACATTGATAAAAAGTTAGGTTAAGATTTGGGAATGATGAATTTCTCTCTCATTTCTGAGAGTTAGGATGAGTTCTTTACATGTCCAGAATCGTGGCTTGATGATTAACATTTCTTATGTTGTAAGTTTGTGCTAAAAGTCCAAGAATCCAGATGTTTGAATCATGATGCAAAACGCGCGTTTTTGACAAAGGTTCTGGCCAGAGGTTGAAGAAGGTCCTATTGGGCTGGGCTTGTTCTATTTTTCTTATTTGCACCTTGCTTTTGCTTTTGAACCTCCCTGACCCATTTTGATTTTTACTTATCATTTTCCATTTTTTCCTTTTGATTTCATTTCTATATTTTTATTTAAGTATGAAAAAATACAAAAATCTTTTTTTCCACATTTTTTGCATTTATTTTGATATTTATTAGTCTTATTTGGTTTTTGTGCATAAATAATATAAATACTATTATTTAGAATAACTAGAAAAAATAATGTAAACACATTTATTTTCTAATTTTTATTTTATTGTATCTTCTGAAAATATTTTATATAAAATATACCTTTTTTATAAATATTAAATATTATTATTATTGTATATATAATACATATTTAGAAATTAATACAAATATATATATATATATTTATTAGAATATTTAGTAAATAATACAAAAATATATACATTTTTATTTTTATTAATATTTAATATTAAAAATACCTTTTTTATAAATATACTTCATTTTTATTTTATTTTTGTACATAATTATTAAATATTGTACATATTAAATAATTAATACATTTACTTAATAAAATTAGGGTTTTGCCCTAAACATAAAAAAGCTCCAAAAATAATACTTTTTATTTTGTTTATTTGACATATAAAAATACTTTTTTTATATACATATAAAAAAACATTTTTGCATCTTGCATATTTATTCTTATTTTATTTAATTATTGTACATTAATTATCTTGTAAATAATTCAATATTGATGTAATAGTCTAGGTTTAAATTCCTTGTCAAATACCCCCCATTTGAACATTTGTACCCCCTTCCCATATTGTGTTGTAATAGCTTAGGAACTTTAATTTTCGCACTTTGAAGCTTTCTAAATATACCATGATAGAATTAGGGTTTGTATGCAAATAAAAACAACAAAAATAGTTTGACCTAATTTCAAGATAATCAAGCATGAAAATGGACAACACTAATCACACTTGCACCCCTAGGGTATTCCACTTGTAGCCTTCAATAATGGGCCATGTTGCATGTTAGGTCTCTTTGGGAAAAACAAACACAATTCAAATGATCATAGTCCCTCGATGACGCTTTCGAAAAGTTGCCTAAAAATGATCAAGTCCCTTAAAGAAAAAATTGCCCAAGGATACTTGGCACCATTGCAATTATGGTCTAAACGATGACCCGCGCCCGTCCCTTTCACATCCTAACACAAGATTGTCCACCAAATGCAATGGTGGAACAAAATTGTTAAAAGGGTTAAAACATAGCAAAAAAAATCTTTGAGAACTTTAGGGTAGATAGCTCTTAAGTACTTGTCAACTTGCAAAACAAAAACACTTGCCTATTTTTCAAACCACACTTCACAAACACTTTCAAAACAAACTTTCAAAAAACCTTGAAACATCTTTTCAAAAAGACAAACACCTTTTGTAAAACATTCAAGTAAAGAATTGTTACAAGGGTAGCCTAGACAAGGCATCTTTTTCAAAACATTTTCAAAACCACACACAAAGCACCATTTCAAACAATTGAAAACCAAGGCAAGTTGATCTAAGCAAGTACCTAAGAGCCCATGGATAACCATGGATAGAAAGGGTGCTAATACCTTCCCTTTCTATAATCTACTCCCCGAACCCAAGAAAATATCTCAAAGGTTTTTGCTGTGCTTTTTAAACCTTTCCTTAGGATAAAATAAAAAGTCGGTGGCGACTCTTGCTCAACCGAAACATTTGCGAAAACAAACGCAAAACTCATAGTCAGTTCTCCCACCGTATCACAGAACTAGCGACTCTGCTGGGGAAAACTCATGCCTTGCCCGGGGCATGTAGGTCCATTTGTAAGGGTTTTGATTATTTTTCATATCCATATGCCATGTTTAATGATTCATTGGACGTTTTTCATTTGATAAACTGCTTGTGTTCATTTTCTTTCCTTTTGCATTTTTTGTTTAAGGATGGCTATCCCTTACACACACCCACACTCACAAATGCAGGTACCCATCCACTCCGGATTCCATGGGTGACTATTCTGCTATATCCTTCAATAACTTTGAAGATCTGGTCAATCAAGTCGAGTATGAAGATGACGAAGGTTGTGAAGTACCAGAGGAACTAGCCAGACTCCTACAACAAGAGGAAAGGGCCATCTTACCTCACGAAGAGTCATTGGAAACTGTCAACTTAGGGACCGAGGAAGACCGGAAGGAGGTGCAAGTGGGTGCCAATTTTGAACCAAATGTCAAGGAACGCCTGATACAGTTGTTAAATGAGTATGTTGAAATCTTCGCTTGGTCTTATGAAGACATGCCAGGTTTAGACACAGACATCGTGGTTCACCGTCTCCCCACAAGAGAGGATTGTCCACCGATCAAGCAAAAAGCCCGCCGAATGAGGCCTGACATGTCTGAAAAGATCAAAGCAGAAGTGATGAAGCAATTCGACACTGGCTTTCTGGCTGTTACGTCCTATCCTCAATGGGTCGCTAACATCGTGCCAGTACCCAAAAAAGACGGCAAAGTCAGGATGTGTGTGGACTACCGGGATTTGAATAGGGCCAGCCCCAAAGATGATTTTCCACTTCCACACATTGACATTTTGATCGACAACACAGCTCAGCACAAAGTGTTCTCCTTCATGGATGGATTCTCGAGCTACAATCAAATTAAAATGGCCCCCGAGGATATGGAGAAAACAACTTTTGTCACACAATGGGGCACTTTCTGTTACAAGGTGATGCCGTTCGGGCTGAAGAACGCATGGGCAACTTATCAACGCGCCATGGTAGCTTTGTTTCATGATATGATACATCATAATATTGAAGTTTACGTAGACGATATGATAGCTCGGTCACAAACAGAGGAGGAGCACCTTGAACATCTAGAAAAGTTGTTTGCCAGATTGAAAGAATACAAACTCAGGCTGAATCCAAGTAAGTCCACTTTTGGAGTTAGGTCTGGTAAACTTCTAGGATTCATTGTAAGCAACAAAGGCATTGAAGTCGATCCAGCAAAAGTGAAAGCAATACAAGAGATGCCTGCTCCCCGTACTGAAAAGGAGGTTAGAGGGTTCTTGGGGCGCTTGAACTATATTGCCAGATTCATCTCTCATCTGACTTCTACCTGTGAGCCAATTTTCAAACTCTTAAAGAAAGATCAGGTAGTCGAATGGAACGACGATTGCCAAGCTGCTTTTGATAAGATCAAGGAGTATTTGCTAGAACCTCCTATTCTGATGCCACCCGTCGAAGGAAGACCATTGATCATGTATCTAACCGTCTTGGATAACTCAATGGGGTGTGTTTTGGGCCAGCATGACGAGTCTGGTCGAAAAGAGCATGCTATTTATTACCTTAGCAAAAAGTTTACCAACTGTGAGACTCGCTACTCACTGCTCGAGAAAACTTGTTGCGCTTTGGTATGGGCTGCTCGCCGACTAAGGCAGTATATGTTGACTCATACTACCTTGTTGATTTCCAAAATGGATCCTATCAAGTATATCTTCGAAAAGCCCGCTTTATCTGGAAGAATAGCCAGATGGCAAATGATCCTAACTGAGTATGACATCCAGTACACCACCCAAAAAGCTATAAAAGGGAGTGTATTAGCTGACCATCTGGCTCATCAAGCTATCGAAGATTACCAACCCATGAGATTTGACTTCCCAGACGAGGACATCATGAATTTGGACAACATTGAAGGTAACAGACCGTATGACGGACCCGAAAAGGGATCCCGATGGACCCTGTACTTTGATGGTGCTTCAAATGCACTTGGAAACGGTATCAGTGCGGTACTCATTTCCCCGGAAGGCTGTCACACACCTTTCACGGCCCGACTTTGCTTCAGCTGCACAAACAACATGGCTGAGTATGAAGCTTGCATCTTTGGTCTCAAGGCTGCTATAGACTTGGGGATCAAATCTTTGATCGTATTTGGGGACTCAGCTTTGGTTATCAGTCAAATCAGAGGAGAGTGGGATACCAAGCATCCTAATCTTATCCCTTACAAAGAACATGTCCTGACATTGCTGCCTCACTTCGAACAAATTACCTTCGAGCATTTCCCGCGAGAAGAGAATCAGCTAGCAGATGCTCTAGCTACAATGTCCTCCATGTTTAAACTCAACTGGGATAACGAGGCTCCCCAAATCACCATCGAGCGAATGGATGAACCTGCACATTGTCACGAGATTAATACCGAAGAAGTAGTGGAACAACCCTGGTTCCATGAAATCAAAAGGTATCTCCAGACTAGAGATTATCCCGAAGGAGCTTCCGTAAATGACAAGAAGTTCTTAAGGAAATTTGCTGCCAAGTTCTTCCTAAGCAACGACATCCTTTACAAACGAAGCCATGATTGTGTATTACTCCGATGTGTAGACAAAGCTGAAGCAGAGTTGATCATGACTGAGATACACAGCAGCACATTTGGCACTCACTTGAGCGGGCATACAATGGCTAAGAATATCCTAAGGGCAGACTATTACTGGTCTACCATGGAAGCTGACTGCCATCAACATTCCCGTACTTGCCACAAATGTCAAGTCTACACTGACAAAGTCCATATCCCTCTGGTTCCTCTCAACGTTCTGACTGCTCCTTGGCTATTTTCAATGTGGGGCATCGACATGATTGGAGAGATCAAGCCCACGGCTTCCAACGGACATTGTTTCATCCTGGTTGCCATTGACTATTTCACCAAATGGGTCGAAGCATCTTCCTTCGCCTCTGTTACTAAAAATGTGGTTGCCCGCTTCATCAAGCAAAATCTCATATGCCGGTATGGTGTTCCAGACAGGATCATCACAGACAACTGTACGAATCTGAATAACACGATGATCACCACATTGTGCGAACAGTTCAAGATTTATCATCACAATTCATCTCCCTATCGGCCGAAGATGAACGGTGCTGTTGAAGCTGCGAACAAAAACATTAAGAAGATCATTCAGAAAATGACAGTCACATACAAAGACTGGCATGAGATGTTACCATTTGCTCTACATGGATACCGTACGACGGTACATACTTCAACCGGGGCAACACCATTTTCCTTGGTATATGGAATGGAAGCTGTCCTGCCTATGGAAGTTCAGATTCCTTCTCTAAGGATTATGAAGGACACAGGTTTGAATGAAGATGATTGGATTCAGACCCGACTTGATCAACTCAATCTGATCGATGAGAAGCGACTCGCTGCTATATGCCATGGTCAGACGTATCAAAAACGGATGATCAAGGCCTTCAATAAGAAAGTCAGACGTCAAGTGTATCAAGTCGGAGATCTCGTAATCAAGCGGATTATCTTGCCGCAAAGTGATCCCAGGGGCAAATGGACTCCCACATATGAAGGACCATTTGTGATCAAAAGCATATTTTCTGGTGGTGCAATGATTCTGACCACCATGGACGGCGACGATTTGCCGCACCCTGCGAACGCAGACATAGTCAAAAGATACTACGCATAAAATAACCCGACAAGTCGAAAACCCGAAAGGGCGGCTTGGGCAAAAATGGGCATCCCGGTGAACCGAAAACCCGAAAGGGCGGTTCAGGCAAAAATTAGGGATAAAAACAAAAAAAATCTGTACACCTGGGAAGTTGAAAACCCGAAAGGGCGGCTTGGGCAAAAAGGGGTTTCCCGGTGGATCAAAAACCCGAAAGGGCGATTCAGGCAAAAGTTAGGGAATTAAAGCGTATGACTATGTCTCGTCGGATCACTTCAAAGACAATCTCTTCATCAACCAGTTACAGGTTTCTGATCAATCCAGTCATCGGCAGACGAAGCATTGAATGGACAGATATTCAGAGTTGGGAAGGCTATAGCGGAATGGAATCCCATGGATTTATTTCACATAGCCATCTTTATTTTGTATAAATCTTTCAATATTTACGACAAAATCCTCTTACTAGGATGATTGTCTCCTTTGTACAAATATACTCATAGAAAGTCAATACAAATACTTTTCCCAGAAATTTGTGTCATTTCCTTTTTCTTTTCTCTTGCACTATTTGTCTTATTTTGAGAAACGTCCAATGTTTTGTTAAATAGGCATATGCATTTGAACATAATCATTTCCTTATGAATCAAGAAAGAGGATTACTGATAGGTTGAAGGTGCAGTTGGATATCTTGATACCCTTTCAAAGGAAAACCCCAAGAGATTTGGAATCCATATCCCCAGCAGGTCTTGAAGCTTATCCCCAGTAGATTCTGGAAGCTTATCCCCTGCAGAGTACAGACGTCTCTCCCGAGCTTTATTTAAAGTTATTCCTCATAAGGGCTTATAACTGGGTTATCCTCAACTAATTGACACGGAAGATCGCACTCGGCAAATTTCTTCCTATCCCCAGCGGAGTTCATCAGAGTTCCCCAACATAACTTATCAATACAATCCCCAGAGGAGTTTATCTTTGTTATCCCCAGCCAGAGAATCCTCCAGAACTCAATTCCCCTAAGAACTAAGTTTCAATATCCCCAGCAGAGCTAAAAACTTCAGGCTATCGATCCCCTGCGGAGCCAGACTAGTGAACCTTCTCCCCACAAAGATGCTTCTCACTAGACTAAAGATTCTCAGTCTTACCTCCCCAGCATGAGTCTATCAGGTTCTGAACTCCCCGGTAGACATCATCAAAAATTCTCTTACCCTGCAAGTCACTAAGGAAATTCCAAGTCCCTGCAAGTGGTTCTAAGGCCCCTCGACGTTTGAAGGTCTGGTATTCCCCAAGCAAATTTGAAGACTTTCAGTGTTCAGTTCCTCATTGTATATTCGAAGATTCTCCAGTGAAGATCTCCTCAAGTCAGGGATTTCACAGAAGATTGGTATACAACCCAAGCTCCTTATTCCCCAGCAACAGCCAAGGATTTATTCTTCCCGGCAGCAGTCAAGATGCTTTTATCTTCAGCAATCTAGGACTCATTTACCCTCCGCAAGACAGCTCTCCAGCTTACATGCACATTCATTTACATTCATATAACGTAACATACATTGAATCATGCATCATGACATTGCATATAACTAACTCTTTACCTTTTCAGGTAAGATCAGTCGACAGACAAAAATCACTATCTCCCGAGATTCATCCAGCAATAGTTCAGATGTGACCCGGACACGACAACATTCTGATACTTGTTCCAAATTCATTCAGATGCAGTTTTACACGAACGCATCATCAGGAAGCCCTACACCGGTTCCTCTTCAAGATTTCTGAAAACAGTTCACGGGTTCTCCAAGTAACGGATGTTAACCTATCGCTTGTTTAGTTTCTTCTCAAGACTTCTAAAAATAGTTTATGGATTCTTCCCAACAGCGAATGTTAATCTATCGCTTGTTCAGATGCAACTTTTGAAAACAGTTTACGGACGCTTCCCAACAACGGATGTTGCTCTATTGCTTATTCAACTTCAAGATTTCTGAAAACAGTTCACGGGTTCTCCAAGTAACGGATGTTAACCTATCGCTTGTTCAGTTTCTTCTCAAGACTTCTGAAAACAGTTTATGGATTCTTCCCAACAACGGATGTTAATCTATCGCTTGTTCAGATGCAACTTTTGAAAACAGTTTACGGACGCTTCCCAACAACGGATGTTGCTCTATTGCTTATTCAACTTCAAGATTTCTGAAAACAGTTCACGGGTTCTCCAAGTAACGGATGTTAACCTATCGCTTGTTCAGTTTCTTCTCAAGACTTCTGAAAATAGTTTATGGATTCTTCCTAACAACGGATGTTAATCTATCGCTTGTTCAGATGCAACTTTTGAAAACAGTTTACGGACGCTTCCCAACAACGGATGCTGCTCTATTGCTTATTCAACTTCAAGATTTCTGAAAACAGTTCACGGGTTCTCCAAGTAACGGATGTTAACCTATCGCTTGTTCAGTTTCTTCTCAAGACTTCTGAAAACAGTTTATGGATTCTTCCCAACAACGGATGTTAATCTATCGCTTGTTCAGATGCAACTTTTGAAAACAGTTTACGGATTCCTCCAGATACGGATGTCAATCTATTGCTTATTCAGACCCCAGTTCGGAGATGGTCCAAAACATGGACACCTTTCTGATACTCATTCCAGATGGCATCTTTAAGCCCATCCCCGACAAGTTTGTCACTCCTCCCGATGGCATCTTTAAGCCCATCCCCGACAAGTTTCTGTCACTCCTCCCGATGGCATCGTTAAGCCCATCTCCAAATGGCATCTCTAAGCCCATTCCCGCATTCGTTGCTTTGACGAGTGAAAATTTAAGGGCACTCTAGTGTCCAATCTCCTTTTACCCTCGAGTCGCGAAAGGCAAACTTTCCAATCTAACTCTTAGGATTCAAGAATATTGAACAGGGGCAACTGTTGTACCACAAAATTTGCCCTCCCATTTTCTCAATAATTTCTCATCACAAAGCCCTTGGACTGTTGACCCAAATTAGGGTTTGTGTTTGCACAAAGATGTTTTGACCTAAAATGCCTAAGATGACTTTCATGCTTCATATTGGACTCCCGAGTTTATCCACACCAAGTTTCAAGTCTTGATTTCAAATTTTGCCCAGTCAATTAGACAGTTGACCTAGAAATCAACTGTATTGGGGAAAAAGTCAACTGTGGCCAATTGACAGTCAAACCTCATGGAAATTGACCCACATCAATATTATGAACTCACATGGACCATTTGATCAAGTTTGGATCATAATTCCACAAGAAATTTGATCAGATCACCAAAAGGGCAAAATGGTCATTTTTAGGGTTTGACTGCACAAAGGCAATTTTTGACTGTTTGACCTAGCCAGTGGCAAACCAAGCTCACATATGGACTCAAGGACCCCATGGAATTGTCTTGACATACTCAACAAGTTCAAAAGATCCCAAATACACAAGATTGACAATTGAATTTCCTAGTCAATTGATCAATTTTGACTGTATACTGAAAAGTCAAACTTTGACTTTTTGGTCAAAATCAAGTGTCAAGATTCATTTTTCATCAAAACATGCCAAATCATGAAACTTGTTCATCAAGAAATCAAGAATTGCAAATTAGGGTTTGAAATGAAGATTTTTCATAACTTAGAATTTTTCTAAGTTATGAAAAACCCTAATTTTTTCCTAACTTTGCCCCACTTTCTCACCAAGATTCATTTGGATTCAAGCAAAAGTCAAAACATGAAAGCTGTAGCCTACTGAAAAATCTATAACTTTGATTCACAAAGTTTTCCCAAAAGAAGCTTGTATCTCAAGTTACAATTTTTGGAACAAGGGTACCAAACCATTCTTAACTTAGAGAAAATTTAACCTATTTTAGGCAGGATTTTTGCCTAACTTCAAGACCATTTTTCACATACTTCCACTTGGCATTTCAATTTGCACTTCAAAGATGGATTGTAGTACACATTCCAAGCTTTCCAAAATGTCCAAGAACTCATCAAATAACCTCATGGTTAGAGAGAATCGAATTTGACAATATGGAAAAAACTCACTTTTGTTATGGCCAATTTCCATGTTCATACACTTAGGAAATTTTCAAATCAGCATGCATTTCTTGATTACAGGCCCTAAATCTCTTTTACACTCATAAATTTAATGCAAACTCTTTGTGCCAAGACCATATTCTATGTGTTCAAGCATTGCATAAAGGTTTAATCCATTTTTAGATAAAGCATAATATCCATTTTAGAAAAGTTTCACTTTATGTCAAAATACAAATTCAAGCAAGTACAGTTAAGATCTCTTTGGCACAAGTTTATGAGCTAATTACACTGATCGAGACTAAGTGGTTCAACATAGAATGGGGGCCTGTACAGGCTAGAAACACCAAGTTGACATTTGTTGCTTAAAGTGTAAGAAACTTGCCATAACACACAACAACTCTCATCTCAGCAACGACCAACCTAAGCAAACTTTGTCCTCACATTTCACACTCCCTAACTGACCTCAAACACGACCAAACAACCCTTCATCCATCCAGTTACAGAAAATCACAGCTTTGTGGCAAAATAGGGCACATTCTGCAACTTGAATCCCACAACTCATTTCCATCGTGCATCTTGGCCAAAACCAGTTCAAACACTTTCCTTACCATCAATCCAAACTATCCAAAGAATTAGAAGTGGACTGTAACTCCTCTAATCAGTTTGGCCATTTTCATTTCTTCCTCTTGCAGGTTGACTTCGGCAGCTTGATACAGAAGGTTTCAAAGCATACCAAGTATTGGAATAGCATCCTCACACTTCAAGGAAGCTGTACAAATCATCATCTTGCCCTGAAAGCTCCCCCATTGCCAGACACGATTCCAACTGAACAGGTATATTCTTGAACTTCTATCTCTCAATGTAGACATCATTAGCTCTAAGTTTATGAATAAGAAGTGTTCTACTCATGCCCCTGAAACTGTACATACCTTTACTTTCCATTTATTTTGCATATGTTGTGAGAATTTAAGGTCTGAACATTGATAAAAAGTTAGGTTAAGATTTGGGAATGATGAATTTCTCTCTCATTTCTGAGAGTTAGGATGAGTTCTTTACATGTCCAGAATCGTGGCTTGATGATTAACATTTCTTATGTTGTAAGTTTGTGCTAAAAGTCCAAGAATCCAGATGTTTGAATCATGATGCAAAACGCGCGTTTTTGACAAAGGTTCTGGCCAGAGGTTGATGAAGGTCCTATTGGGCTGGGCTTGTTCTATTTTTCTTATTTGCACCTTGCTTTTGCTTTTGAACCTCCCTGACCCATTTTGATTTTTACTTATCATTTTCCATTTTTTCCTTTTGATTTCATTTCTATATTTTTATTTAAGTATGAAAAAATACAAAAATCTTTTTTTCCACATTTTTTGCATTTATTTTGATATTTATTAGTCTTATTTGGTTTTTGTGCATAAATAATATAAATACTATTATTTAGAATAACTAGAAAAAATAATGTAAACACATTTATTTTCTAATTTTTATTTTATTTTATCTTCTGAAAATATTTTATATAAAATATACCTTTTTTATAAATATTAAATATTATTATTTTTGTATATATAATACATATTTAGAAATTAATACAAATATATATATATATATATATATATATATATATATATATATATATATATATATATATATATATATATATATATATATTTATTAGAATATTTAGTAAATAATACAAAAATATATACATTTTTATTTTTATTAATATTTAATATTAAAAATACCTTTTTTATAAATATACTTCATTTTTATTTTATTTTTGTACATAATTATTAAATATTGTACATATTAAATAATTAATACATTTACTTAATAAAATTAGGGTTTTGCCCTAAACATAAAAAAGCTCCAAAAATAATACTTTTTATTTTGTTTATTTGACATATAAAAATACTTTTTTTATATACATATAAAAAAACATTTTTGCATCTTGCATATTTATTCTTATTTTATTTAATTATTGTACATTAATTATCTTGTAAATAATTCAATATTGATGTAATAGTCTAGGTTTAAATTCCTTGTCAAATACCCCCCATTTGAACATTTGTACCCCCCTTCCCATATTGTGTTGTAATAGCTTAGGAACTTTAATTTTCGCACTTTGAAGCTTTCTAAATATACCATGATAGAATTAGGGTTTGTATGCAAATAAAAACAACAAAAATAGTTTGACCTAATTTCAAGATAATCAAGCATGAAAATGGACAACACTAATCACACTTGCACCCCTAGGGTATTCCACTTGTAGCCTTCAATAATGGGTCATGTTGCATGTTAGGTCTCTTTGGGAAAAACAAACACAATTCAAATGATCATAGTCCCTCGATGACGCTTTCGAAAAGTTGCCTAAAAATGATCAAGTCCCTTAAAGAAAAAATTGCCCAAGGATACTTAGCACCATTGCAATTATGGTCTAAACGATGACCCGCGCCCGTCCCTTTCACATCCTAACACAAGATTGTCCACCAAATGCAATGGTGGAACAAAATTGTTAAAAGGGTTAAAACATAGCAAAAAAAATCTTTGAGAACTTTAGGGTAGATAGCTCTTAAGTACTTCTCAACTTGCAAAACAAAAACACTTGCCTATTTTTCGAACCACACTTCACAAACACTTTCAAAACAAACTTTCAAAAAACCTTGAAACATCTTTTCAAAAAGATAAACACCTTTTGTAAAACATTCGAGTAAAGAATTGTTACAAGGGTAGCCTAGACAAGGCATCTTTTTCAAAACATTTTCAAAACCACACACAAAGCACCATTTTAAACAATTGAAAACCAATGCAAGTTGATCTAAGCAAGTACCTAAGAGCCCATGGATAACCATGGATAGAAAGGGTGCTAATACCTTCCCTTTCTATAATCTACTCCCCGAACCCAAGAAAATATCTCAAAGGTTTTTGCTGTGCTTTTTAAACCTTTCCTTAGGATAAAATAAAAATTCGGTGGCGACTCTTGCTCAACCGAAACATTTGCGAAAACAAACGCAAAACTCATAGTCAGTTCTCCCACCGTATCACAGAACTGGCGACTCTGCTGGGGAGAAACTTAAAAGTGGAGTAACCTTAGGGCTTAGATCACCCTCTTGCATGACTAATTGTTTGACTTGATTGCTTTATATCTTGGCCCTCTTGTTTGGGTTTGCAATCCTACACCCGGATTTTGGGGAAACATTCATAGATAGCAATACGTTGTGGAAACTGTGCGGGGTATACCGACACGGTCGAAGCAATAGCTATATTAGTGCGACATATTTGTGAGTACCGGTAACCCTTGAGTTCAATCAAGGAGAGTACGGGGCCGCTGAGTGATGTCACTAAGCACTAATGACCTAGAACCTTACTTGACCATCTTGGCCTTTTATTAGGGGTAGTGAGATGACCGGCTTTGGTGCAGTCCGAAGTTGGTAGATACTCGATACTACACTCATTGAGGATTGTTTTCTTGGAATATTTTGGTCGCTAGTTAAGTGGCTAAACCAAAACCATGAACGATGAAAACAATTCAATG
The DNA here is from genome assembly GCA_948472305.1 of Vicia faba. Lineage (NCBI taxonomy): Eukaryota > Viridiplantae > Streptophyta > Magnoliopsida > Fabales > Fabaceae > Vicia > Vicia faba. The sequence continues at coordinate 1,458,511,296 of OX451735.1, forward strand.
ATATTGAGCTCCTTAGAACTCGGTTACTATTTATAGGATAGGTTTTTAAGCCAACTACACTCAAGAGGGTACTTACCTATGAAACCCCATGCAAGCCTGAAACTAGGGTTTGGTGTGAATTGCTTGTACATATGTTTTGTGCATACATCATAAACATCATAAAGCATCATATGCATTCACTAACCATTTCAAGGGTTTAGATCTTCATCTTTGTTCTTGTTTTGTAGGTCATGGAAATTCCTCGCAGAAAAACCATCCAAGTCAACCTTGTGAGAATCTCTCCTCAACTCAAGGAGCTCACCTCAAGAATTCCGGAAAGCTCATCCTTCAGTGAAAGACATGGTAGACTGCTCAGCTTAGTCAACACCAACATTGAAGAAGACATGATGAAAGTGCTATTCCAGTTCTTTGACCCCCTTCACCACTGTTTCACTTTCCCCGACTACCAGTTGGTGCCCACTTTGGAGGAGTTTTCTCAACTCTTGAGAATTCCTGTCCTTAATCAACTACCCTTCAACGGTACGGAAAAGGAACCAAAGCCTGAAGATGTTGCTCGAGCATTACATCTACAGCCTTCTGACATCAAGGGGCATTGGGAAACCAGAAGCGGCGTCAAAGGATTCTTAGCAAAATTCTTGTTTGAGAAGGCACAAGAATGTTGGAATTCATTGGACCTACAAGCCTTTGAAGAAATTGTGGCACTCCTTATCTATGGGTTGGTCTTGTTCCCAAATCCTGACCAGCTGGTAGATGTCAACGCCGTCAAAATCTTCTTATCCAGAAATCCAATACCAACATTGCTTGGGGACATTCTTCACTCATTTTACACACGAACAATGAGAAAGAGGGGTGTTCTCATGTGCTGTACTCCTCTCCTTGCAAGGTGGTTTATTTCGCACCTTCCACAATCTGTCTTGAAGAATGACCAAGGCTCAAGGTGGTCCCAACGGTTGATGACTCTTACTCACTCTGATGTACATTGGTGTTCTCGGTCCAGAGAAAATATCATCATCGTCGATCGTTATGGAGAGTTTCCTAATGTTCCATTACTTGGAATCAGAGGAGGTATCACCTACAACCCTTGCCTAGCTTTGAGGCAATTTGGATATGCACGGAGGGATGGCCCTCACGACATGTTGATTCCTGACCTAGTTTTTGACTTCGACAACGATGCGCAAGGACTTCGCCAAAGATTCATCAGAGCTTGGAGGATGCCCAACAAGGTTGATAGCAAGACACTGGGGCACAAGAACTCCATCCCTCTTGAGCCTTATCTCAAGTGGGTACGAGCCCGAGCCCAGAGTCTAATGATGCCTTATCCTCATGTCCTCCCTATGATTAAAGAGCCTATTAAGGAAGGAGAGGTTCCCTACACCATCCTGTATCCTGACATGCCTACATCGTGGGAAGAAATGCAGAAGAGTTAGATTCAGCTCAAGGAGGAAAAACACTTTTGAAGCCAGCTTCTACGCTAGTGAGAAGAAGGTTCTAGAGCTTACCCGCCGACTCCATGAGCAAGAGGCCCTCAACACCTACATCGCACCAAAGAGGATGCGCAATGTCTTTTTACCTTGAGAAGTTATTTTTGTAATATTTGGCCCATAAGGCATTTATGTACTAACAAATTTCTTCTTATTAATATGACGTGCGTTCTTTTTGTCTGCAACAATTTTGAATATTCTAAATCCTTGAATGCAGTGCATACATAAGCATACCATTCATCATGTGCATAAGCAGGTCTCACGCCAGGTTTCCTTATCTGTCTGCTGTTTATTTCAGTAGGATGGATCTCGAGCAAACAGTCAAAGACCTACAGGCTCAAAATGCACAGTTTCAGCAACTCCTGATGACCTTGGCTAAGGGTCAGGAGGATCTAAAGACCTTGCTGGGGAATAAAGACCCAGTGAAAAAGAAGAAAAAGAGACTCGGGGTGGCTACTTTAGGGAGAAGATTTGAAGGAGAAGCCCGGAGAGTGCTTGAATTTCCTCCTACTTCTGATGAAGGAACCAGTAAAGGAGGTGGGGCTGCGGTACCTTCCGAGTCCGATGTGGAAGAAGAGGAGGCCGAAGAGGATGAAGACTATTCTGATTAACAATACCCTCCGGCTGATGATAAATACAAGGGTTTAGAAGACAGGTTGGCCGCCATGGATCTACAGAGAGTGCCGGGTTTGGATTTTGAAGACTTGGGTTTGGTTGCCGGGATTGTGATTCCCCCAAAGTTCAAAGTGCTAGTTTTTGTGAGGTATGACGGGCTGTCCTGTCCAAAAATGCATCTCAGGTCCTACGTAAGGAAGATCCAACCTTATACGGCAGATAAGAACCTTTGGATCCATTTCTTTCAAGACAGCCTTTCTGAAGCGCAACTGGAGTGGTTTTATCAGCTAGAGGGAACCAGCGTCCGGAATTGGGAAGACTTGGCCACCGCTTTTTACAAACAATATCAGTACAATTCTGACCTTGCTCCTACGCGTACCCAACTTCAGGGTATGTCATTGGGAACAGGCGAAGGATTCAAAGAATATGCACAGAAATGGAGGGATTTGGCTGGCAGGGTGCAGCCGCCTTTAACCGACCGTGAGCTTGTTGATATGTTTCTGGGGACCCTATCTGGGCCATTTTTCAATCATCTGATTGGTAACTCTTCCGCGGGGTTTACCGATTTGATCTTAACAGGCGAAAGAATAGAAGCTGGCATCAAGTCAGGAAAGATTCAGAAGGGTGTCGCTGCAAGTGTTGAGAAGAAGCCTTTCAAGAAGGAAACGGCTGTAGTATACTCCCAAAGAAGAGCAGGGAAGACTGAGCGCCGGCCAACTGTGGGGGCCGTAATGATCCAAAACCCTTCAAGTGAGCAGCCTCGCTATAACCAATCCAGACCAAATCAACAACGGGTGGAACGGCCACAACGGCAGTTCACCCGCATTAATATGACGCCAACGCAAGTGCTTCCCCATTTGTTGAAGTTGAATCTCGCCACTATCAAAGAGGCACCAAAAAATGTGAATACGTCCTCTCCGCATTATCATCCTAATGCTAAATGCGCCTACCATTCTGACAGTGTCGGGCAGGACACCAATGATTGTTGGGCACTCAAGCATAAAATCCAAGACATGATAGAGGCGAAGGAGGTGGAGTTTGACGCTCCGGAGAAGCCTAATGTGATATCTGCTCCCATGCCGAAGCACGACCGAAATGTCAATGCCATTGAAGAAGATTTGTATGTTGCTGATGTCAATGATCTGATAACTCCGTTGCTAACCATCAAGTTGAATCTGTTAAGGGCCGGGATCTTCCCGGGATGTAAAGAAGACTGCTATTGTTGTTACTCTCTGCCGTTTGATTGTCCGTTACTGAAGAAAGGCATCCAAGGCCTAATGGACAGTCGACAAATTTTGTTTGAAAAAGTTTCTGCTATTCCAACCCATACTGAAGATGTCTCAATTATAACCATTCACGCCAATCTTTCCAAGGCCGTCAGAAAGCCTGTTAAGATTACACCAGCTACGAAATCTGTTCCTTTGAAGATAACAATGCCAGGGCCTGTCCCCTATATTTCTGAGAAGTCAATACCATGGAACTACGGCGGTGACGTCTACTACCATGGTATTAAACAAATCGAAATAAATGAAGAAAGTTCGGATGAAGAAGAAGCCATCATTGGAAACATTGCAGGAACGAGCAAAATCACCCGGAGCGGGAGAATATTTTCTCCAGAGATTGCCCCTCCAAGAGCAATCTTTGGACCCTCATCTGCTGACAAGGTCATCCCTGCACCAATAAAACTCTCCTCTAGAACCCCATTGATTGAAGATGTTGTTGTTCCTAGTATTGTCCCTCCTACCGCTGTTGATAAAGGTAAGGGAATCCAAGATGAGCTCGTCAGGACGAGGGCTCAACCCTTGGTCATCCCGGAAACCTCCAAGAAGGAAATGGATGAGATCTTGAAGATAATCAAAATGAGTGATTACGATGTGGTAGAACAGCTGGGGCAAACCCCCTCAAAGATCTCCATGCTGGCACTACTACTTTGCTCGGAAGCGCATGCTAAAGCTCTGATAAAATTCCTGAAGGCAGCCCATGTGCCCCAGGAAACCTCTGCAGATCAATTTCAAAATTGCGTGGCCAGCCTTACTGCAGACAATGGATTAGGTTTCTCTGATGCCGACCTAACTCCTAAAGGTAGAAACCACAATGATGCTTTGCACATTTTAGTCGAGTGTCGAGGAACTACTCTCGCACATGTCTTGGTCGACACTGGTTCCTCACTGAATGTACTGCCTAAGAAAGCTTTAGACCGACTAGATTGTGAAGGGTTAGAGTTAAAGCCGAGTGATATTGTTGTTAGAGCTTTCGATGGTTCGAAGAGGATGGTCCATGGGGAGGTTGATATTCCCATCAAGGTGGGCACTGAGGTGTTTAAATCTACTTTCTATGTGATAGACATCCGTCCGTCATACTCTTGCTTGTTGGGTAGGCCTTGGATACACCATGCCGGGGCAGTCACCTCCTCCTTACATCAAATGTTGAAGTACCCTATCAAGGGGAAGATCATAACCGTCCATGGCGAAGAGGAGTACATGATCAACCACTTGAACTCCTTCCGGTATGTGGAGGTAGAGGGGGAGTTCATTGAGACACCTTTCCAGCATTTCGAAGAAGTCCTTCCTGAAATAACAGTAGCAAAGTTGGCAGCTGAGACACCGAAGCAGATGGCCAGGATGGCATCTCTGGAGGACGCAAGGGCCGCAATAAAAGAGGGGAAGAATTCAGCATGGGGGCAGTTGCCTGATATTCCGCATAAAACAGACAAATTTGGATTAGGGTTCACTGCCGCGGGCCAGAAAGCTATGCGCCGTTCGAAGATTGGAAGAGCGCCAATCAAAATTTCTCCCTACGGAATCAACGCTTTGGAGGATGAAGACAAAGAGAGCAACATCGAAGAGTGGATTTACCCAACTGTCAAAGGAGGATTATGCAACTGGGAGGCAAAAGACTTTGTCCCCATCACTTTTATTCATCAGTAATTTATCTATCAAACATTTCCTATTTGGTCTGTAATATTTATTTTCGAACAATCTGTACACTATCTTTTTACCTCATGCCTTGCCCGGGGCATGTAGGTCCATTTGTAAGGGTTTTGATTATTTTTCATATCCATATGCCATGTTTAATGATTCATTGGACGTTTTTCATTTGATAAACTGCTTGTGTTCATTTTCTTTCCTTTTGCATTTTTTGTTTAAGGATGGCTATCCCTTACACACACCCACACTCACAAATGCAGGTACCCATCCACTCCGGATTCCATGGGTGACTATTCTGCTATATCCTTCAATAACTTTGAAGATCTGGTCAATCAAGCCGAGTATGAAGATGACGAAGGTTGTGAAGTACCAGGGGAACTAGCCAGACTCCTACAGCAAGAGGAAAGGGCCATCTTACCTCACGAAGAGTCATTGGAAACAGTCAACTTAGGGACCGAGGAAGACTGGAAGGAGGTGCAAGTGGGTGCCAATTTGGAACCAAATGTCAAGGAACGCCTGATACAGTTGTTAAATGAGTATGTTGAAATCTTCGCTTGGTCTTATGAAGACATGCCAGGTTTAGACACAGACATCGTGGTTCACCGTCTCCCCACAAGAGAGGATTGTCCACCGATCAAGCAAAAAGTCCGCCGAATGAGGCCTGACATGTCTGAAAAGATCAAAGCAGAAGTGATGAAGCAATTCGACGCTGGATTTCTGGCTGTTACGTCCTATCCTCAATGGGTCGCTAACATCGTGCCAGTACCCAAAAAAGACGGCAAAGTCAGGATGTGTGTGGACTACCGGGATTTGAATAGGGCCAGCCCCAAAGATGATTTTCCACTTCCACACATTGACATTTTGATCGACAACACAGCTCAGCACAAAGTGTTCTCCTTCATGGATGGATTCTCGGGCTACAATCAAATCAAAATGGCCCCCGAGGATATGGAGAAAACAACTTTTGTCACACAATGGGGCACTTTCTGTTACAAGGTGATGCTGTTCGGGCTGAAGAACGCAGGGGCAACTTATCAACGCGCCATGGTAGCTTTGTTTCATGATATGATACATCATGAGATTGAAGTTTACGTAGACGATATGATAGCTCGGTCACAAACAGAGGAGGAGCACCTTGAACATCTAGAAAAGCTGTTTGCCAGATTGAAAGAATACAAACTCAGGCTGAATCCAAGTAAGTGCACTTTTGGAGTTAGGTCTGGTAAACTTCTAGGATTCATTGTAAGCAACAAAGGCATTGAAGTCAATCCAGCAAAAGTGAAAGCAATACAAGAGATGCCTGCTCCCTGTACTGAAAAGGAGGTTATAGGGTTCTTGGGGCGCTTGAACTATATTGCCAGATTCATCTCTCATCTGACTTCTACCTGTGAGCCAATTTTCAAACTCTTAAAGAAAGACCAGGTAGTCGAATGGAACGACGATTGCCAAGCTGCTTTTGATAAGATCAAGGAGTATTTGCTAGAACCTCCTATTCTGATGCCACCCGTCGAAGGAAGACCATTGATCATGTATCTAACCGTCTTGGATAACTCAATGGGGTGTGTTTTGGGCCAGCATGACGAGTCTGGTCGAAAAGAGCATGCTATTTATTACCTTAGCAAAAAGTTTACCGACTGTGAGACTCGCTACTCACTGCTCGAGAAAACTTGCTGCGCTTTGGTATAGGCTGCTCGCCGACTAAGGCAGTATATGTTGACTCATACTACCTTGTTGATTTCCAAAATGGATCCTATCAAGTATATCTTCGAAAAGCCCGCTTTATCTGGAAGAATAGCCAGATGGCAAATGATCCTAACTGAGTATGACATCCAGTACACCACCCAAAAAGCTATAAAAGGGAGTGTACTAGCTGACCATCTGGCTCATCAAGCTATCGAAGATTACCAACCCATGAGATTTGACTTCCCAGACGAGGACATCATGAATTTGGACAACATTGAAGGTAACAGACCGTATGACGGACCCGAAAAGGGATCCCGATGGACCCTCTACTTTGATGGTGCTTCAAATGCACTTGGAAACGGTATCGATGCGGTACTCATTTCCCCGGAAGGCTGTCACACACCTTTCACGGCCCGACTTTGCTTCAGCCGCACAAACAACATGGCTGAGTATGAAGCTTGCATCTTTGGTCTCAAGGCTGCTATAGACTTGGGGATCAAATCTTTGATCGTATTTGGGGACTCGGCTTTGGTTATCAGTCAAATCAGAGGAAAGTGGGATACCAAGCATCCTAATCTTATCCCTTACAAAGAACATGTCCTGACATTGCTGCCTCACTTCGAGCAAATTAACTTCGAGCATTTCCCGCGAGAAGAGAATCAGCTAGCAGATGCTCTAGCTACAATGTCCTCCATGTTTAAACTCAACTGGGATAACGAGGCTCCCCAAATCACCATCTAGCGAATGGATGAACCTGCACATTGTCACGAGATTAATACCGAAGAAGTAGTGGAACAACCCTGGTTCCATGAAATCAAAAGGTATCTCCAGACTAGAGATTATCCCGAAGGAGCTTCCGTAAATGACAAGAAGTTCTTAAGGAAATTTGCTGCCAAGTTCTTCCTAAGCAATGGCATCCTTTACAAACGAAGCCATGATTGTGTATTACTCCGATGTGTAGACAAAGCTGAAGCAGAGTTGATCATGACTGAGATACACAGCGGCACATTTGGCACTCACTTGAGCGGGCATACAATGGCTAAGAAGATCCTAAGGGCAGGCTATTACTGGTCTACCATGGAAGCTGACTGCCATCAACATTCCCGTACTTGCCACAAATGTCAAGTCTACGCTGACAAAGTCCATATCCCTCCGGTTCCTCTCAACGTTCTGACTGCTCCTTGGCCATTTGCAATGTGGGGCATCGACATGATTGGAGAGATCAAGCCCACGGCTTCCAACGGACATCGTTTCATCCTGGTTGCCATTGACTATTTCACCAAATGGGTCGAAGCAGCTTCCTTCGCCTCTGTTACTGAAAATGTGGTTGCCCGCTTCATAAAGCAAAATCTCATATGCCGGTATGGTGTTCCAGACAGGATCATCACAGACAACGGTACGAATCTGAATAACACGATGATCACCGCATTGTGCGAACAGTTCAAGATTTATCATCACAATTCATCTCCCTATCGGCCGAAGATGAATGGTGCTGTTGAAGCTGCGAACAAAAACATTAAGAAGATCATTCAGAAAATGGCAGTCACATACAAAGACTGGCATGAGATGTTACCGTTTGCTCTACATGGATACCGTACGACGGCACGTACTTCAACCGGGGCAACACCATTTTCCTTGGTATATGGAATGGAAGCTGTCCTGCCTATGGAAGTTCAGATTCCTTCTCTAAGGATTATGAAGGACACAAGTTTGAATGAAGATGATTGGATTCAGACCCGACTTGATCAACTCAATCTGATCGACGAGAAGCGACTCGCTGCTATATGCCATGGTCAGACGTATCAAAAATGGATGATCAAGGCCTTCAATAAGAAAGTCAGATGTAAAGTGTATCAAGTCGGAGATCTCGTAATCAAGCGGATTATCTTGCCGCAAAGTGATCCCAGGGGCAAATGGACTGCCACATATGAAGGACCATTTGTGATCAAAAGCATATTTTCTGGTGGTGCAATGATTCTGACCACCATGGACGGCGACGATTTGCCGCACCCTACGAACGCAGACATAGTCAAAAGATACTACGCATAAAATAACCCGACAAGTCGAAAACCCGAAAGGGCGGCTTGGGCAAAAATGGGCATCCCGGTGAACCGAAAACCCGAAAGGGCGGTTCAGGCAAAAATTAGGGATAAAAACAAAAAAAATCTGTACACCCGGCAAGTTGAAAACCCGAAAGGGCGGCTTGGGCAAAAAGGGGTTTCCCGGTGGATCGAAAACCCGAAAGGGCGATTCAGGCAAAAGTTAGGGAATTAAAGCGTATGACTATGTCTCGTCGGATCACTTCAAAGACAATCTCTTCATCAACCAGTTCCAGGTTTCTGATCAATCCAGTCATCGGCAGACGAAGCATTGAATGGACAGATATTCAGAGTTGGGAAGGCTATAGCGGAATGGAATCCCATGGAATTATTTCACATAGCCATCTTTATTTTGTATAAATCTTTCAATATTTACGACAAAATCCTCTTACTAGGATGATTGTCTCCTTTGTACAAATATACTCATAGAAAGTCAATACAAATACTTTTCCCAGAAATTTGTGTCATTTCCTTTTTCTTTTCTCTTGCACTATTTGTCTTATTTTGAGAAACATCCAATGTTTTGTTAAATAGGCATATGCATTTGAACATAATCATTTCCTTATGAATCAAGAAAGAGGATTACTGATAGGTTGAAGGTGCAGTTGGATATCTTGATACCCTTTCAAAGGAAATCCCCAAGAGATTTGGAATCCATATCCCCAGCAGGTCTTGAAGCTTATCCCCAGTAGATTCTGGAAGCTTATCCCCTGCAGAGTACGGACGTCTCTCCCGAGCTTTATTCAAAGTTATTCCTCATAAGGGCTTATAACTGGGTTATCCTCAGCTAATTGCCACGGAAGATCGCACTCGGCAAATTTCTTCCTATCCCCAGCGGAGTTCATCAGAGTTCCCCAACATAACTTATAAATATAATCCCCAGAGGAGTTTATCTTTGTTATCCCCAGCCAGAGAATCCTCTAGAACTCAATTCCCCTCAGAACTAAGTTTCAGTATCCCCAGCAGAGCTAAAAACTTCAGGCTATCGATCCCCAGCGGAGCCAGACTAGTGAACCTTCTCCCCACAGAGATGCTTCTCACTAGACTAAAGATTCTCAGTCTTACCTCCCCAGCATGAGTCTATCAGGTTCTAAACTCCCCGGTAGACATCATCAGAAATTCTCTTACCCTGCAAGTCACCAAGGAAATTCCAAGTCCCTGCAAGTGGTTCTAAGGCCCCTCGAAGTTTGAAGGTATGGTATTCCCCAAGCAAATTTGAAGACTTTCAGTGTTCAGTTCCTCATTGTATATTCGAAGATTCTCCAGTGAAGATCTCCTCAAGTCAGGGATTTCCCAGAAGATTGGTATACAACCCAAGCTCCTTATTCCCCAGCAACAGCCAAGGATTTATTCTTCCCGGCAGCAGTCAAGATGCTTTTATCTTCAGCCATCTAGGACTCATTTACCCTCCGCAAGACAGCTCTCCAGCTTACATGCACATTCATTTACATTCATATCACGTAACATACATTGCATCATGCATCATGACATTGCATATAACTAACTCTTACCTTTTCAGGTAAGATCAGTCGACAGACAAAAATCACTATCTCCCGAGATTCATCCAGCAATAGTTCAGATGTGACCCGGACACGACAACATTCTGATACTTGTTCCAAATTCATTCAGATGCAATTTTACACGAACGCATCATCAGGAAGCCCTACACCGGTTCCTCTTCAAGATTTCTGAAAATAGTTCACGGGTTCTCCAAGTAACGGATGTTAACCTATCGCTTGTTCAGTTTCTTCTCAAGACTTCTGAAAACTGTTTATGGATTCTGCCCAACAACGGATGTTAATCTATCGCTTGTTCAGATGCAACTTTTGAAAACAGTTTACGGACGCTTCCCAACAACGGATGTTGCTCTATTGCTTATTCAACTTCAAGATTTCTGAAAACAGTTCACGGGTTCTCCAAGTAACGGATGTTAACCCATCGCTTGTTCAGTTTCTTCTCAAGACTTCTGAAAACAGTTTATGGATTCTTCCCAACAACGGATGTTAATCTATCGCTTGTTCAGATGCAACTTTTGAAAACAATTTACGGACGCTTCCCAACAACGGATGTTGTTCTATTTCTTATTCAACTTCAAGATTTCTGAAAACAGTTCACGGGTTCTCCAAGTAACGGATGTTAACCTATTGCTTGTTCAGTTTCTTCTCAAGACTTC